>CM060560.1:181260843-182510843 GCA_030625065.1 Alectoris magna | reverse complement strand
CATTCTAAAAGGCAAATGAGCAGGAATGCCAGTTACCCAACTTGCTCACCTTACGTTGCAACCTGAATGTGAAGTCCAGTCCCAAATCAGTGTGGATTTTGTCTGTGTCAGCTTCTGCTTGCTCCCTGAGCAGGTTGTGTTGAAGCTGTCAGTGATGGAGGAGGAAGGCTGGAGGGACCTGGGCTGTCCTCCCACACCATGCATAATTAAAGAGAACAAATATTTGTCATTAGCTTCCAAACTGTGTATAAGAGAGATTCGTGCAGCTCAAAGAGCTATGTAATTAAGTGCTACTAATCCCCCAAACTGAAGTAGGATCACACCAGTTTTAGGGATTACCTCCCACGGGATGCTCTCCTTTCCAAACTAACCCACGTGGGCTTCCCACAGGCTGCAGCTCTTCAAGCACTGCTCCAACACAGCCCTGTACCACAGGGCCCACTGTTCAGGCACTGCTCCAGCACTCTCCCCATGTCCGCAGCTCCAGCTGGAGGCACCTCCTTGCCTGTTAGTGGAGAGCTGGCCAAAGCCACCTGTGGTGAGGAGCAGAAGAAAGGGGAGGATGCTTGAGGAAACAGTGCATCAAAAGATTTTGATCCTGACGGAGATCTGCTGAGACTGGCACTGGGCTGGAGGAGCTGGAAAGATGTGGGGGGCAAGATGGGATGTAAGCAGATGTTGTCCCCGTGGTTTCATGTTGATGAAGAAGTCTGCAACAAGAGGTGCCATGTGTCTAAAGTTATGAGTCTTGCAGAAAATGGAATGGAGGCAGTTGCCGCAGTCCTGTCAGGACAAGAGGCCATGGTCACAAACTGGAACACAGAAAGTTCTATCTGAACACCAGGCAACACTTCAGTGCTGCGTGGGCGGCTGAGCACTGGCACAGCTGCCTCTAGGCTGTGGATCTCCTCACTGGAGATCTCCAGAAGCCACCTGGTCATGGCCCTGGGTACCCTGCTCCGGGTATCCCTGCTGGGGCAGGGGTTGGGCAGAGGGACACAGAGGGCACTGCCAGCCTCAGTCATGCTGTGGTTCTGTGATCCTCTCTGGAAGCTGCCTCAGCATGGAGGAGGTATCTGCTAAAGCAGCAAGTAAAGTCTATCCTAGAGGTGGCTAGGATTAAACCTCACTCTCTGACTTCAGTGATGAACTGAAACAGCCACAGGCTCCCGCTTGCTGGATCCTGCTGCTATTGCAGACTGTAAAGCGCAGGAATAGCGGTCACAGGCAACACTTCATAGGGCCCATTTTGCTTAGAAGCAGCCACCTTCTGTGTACAGCAGGTGAAAGTATCAGGCATGAACCCTGTCTATACCACATCATATACAAATGGCTGCTCACAGTGTGCAGCAGCACCCAGCAGCAGCCCGGTGCTGTACCTCACTAGTGGGACCCCACACTAAGACTGGGCAGATTACCAAGTGTGGATAAGAGGCAGTGGAGTCAGGGACAGGTGCTCATCTTTTGGCTCCCCGGTGTCCAGCAGTGTCCCTGGGATTTCCCCTGAGCACTTCTTGCCCATCTGCCTCGTGCATATGTATGAGAGCTCTGTCACAGACACCATTTGCTGTAGAGACCCGATCTCATTCGAATTATGTTAGCACTGCAGAAATGGAAATAAAATAATCAGGATGGATGATTTATTCTTTCCTGTTTTATTTCGTCACTGACACAAGCTGGCAGCATTTCGATGAACTGATTTATACTGAATACTGCTCTACCGTGCTCCCAGCTTATCTTTACAGGAATGAAAACAACTGTCAGCTGCAGGTTTAAGTCAGCTCTTATGGCAGGTGCCGCAAGTAGCTGTGTGTGTGTTGTCCTCCAGGGTCAGGGCTTCGGGCTGCATTCCAGGTGAGTGTTTGCTGTGCCCCAGTGACTCAGTTCAGCAGCGTGACATGGGCACTATGTCAGCTCAGAGCTCAAAACCCGGATGATATCATAACCATTTCCGTGCAGATGAGGCACTGCCTTCTGAGGTTCTGGGACTCACCACCTTGTGGGGAATTCTGTGCTGAATGACTTGAGGGAGAGAACAGCCCTGGAAGAGGAAGAATGAGGTTTTTTACCTCAATAAAAATAAGTTCAATTCTAATGGAAATCCCACCTAATTACTGCCCAAGCATCTAAACAGGATCTTACATTGGCACCTGCTGGGCACAGCTCCTGGGCCTCCAGCCAGGTATGCTGGGTATAGCACTTGACACGGTTTGAGTATACATCTACATCTTAAATCTCAGCTGTGAGTGCTTAGTTGCAGATGACAGCAACAGAGGAAAGCAGATCTGCACCGCAAAACACAGCCTGGCATGTACAGTGCTATGAAATCCCCAAGGTGATCAGAGATGTCAGCTCAACCCCATGTCTTCTGATGGATCCTTTATAATAGCCAGGCACGCTGTATACCTGGCTGACTCTGGGGGCTGGAAAGACTGCAGACATTGCAGCTGCCTCCCTGGGGTCAGCCTTCATCCGACAGTTGCAGGAGCACCACAGAGCCAAGATATGGATAAGACACTGTTCTCAATGCTGAAATTGTACCAAGGGATTCACTGTTAAACTGCCTGCAGGGGCAGGAGGGGGACCTGTTATAAAAATTAGTAACAGCGATAACAACAGATGCTGCTATCAGTGCCCAGATCTTCTGAGCCAGCCAAGGAGGAGACTTTTGGCTGAATCCAGGAGGAGAAGCAGTTTGGGTTTCCACCTGTGGGCAGGCATTCAGCTGTCTTAGAGGTGCGTGGGAGATTTAAGTAACACCTAACTGTGTTACCCACAGGCAAAGTGAGTCTTGGGATCCTGGAAAAAACATGAAAGATGTGAATCAGTTTGGAGCATGTGATCTGAATGATACATTGCCAAAATAATAATAACAATAAAAAGGTTAAAAAAATAATTTAAAAAATGAGTATTGGTTTCTGAATAGTCCAAACTGACCATTCATTTGTATGGAATGAGCACCTATGGCATGGATGGCTACTTTGCTTCTGCATGCTCTCAGGTCCTGGGAGGGCTGATGGGCACAGGGAAGTTCAGGGGATGCTGCACGCACTCTGCAGCTGGCGGGGCAGGATGAGAGTTCCTCCCGCTGCTCCCTTGTAACTGGTTAACTTTGCTATAAAGCAGAGAGCTGCCGTTGCTTGCAAACTTGCATCTATTTAGTCTTTTGTCATTAAAATTATTCGTGCCATCTATGCACTCCTAATCCCTTTAAAATATGGCCGAGCTCCTGGTTGCCGTGATACCCTTTGGCATGGAGGATCTTGCCGTTGTTTTTCATGGTGTGCAGCTGCTTGCTGTGAACTTTCTGCTGCTGCTCAGTGTTATTCATTATCCCCCACGACCAACGCAGAATAACTCAAAGGACGATCGGCTCACGCTGGCTCTGAAAGAGGCATGGTGCGTGTGGCCCTGTGATTCCAAAGAGATCCATCTTTTCCATTTCCTACTGCCAGGAATGGCATTGCAGGCGTGTGTGTGCAAGGAATCAGCAGAACCGGAGGGCTGCAAGAGCTTTTGTCCTCTTGTGTTTCAAACCTGAGGAGAGGGGTGATGAGAAGAGGGGCGAGCCGCCTGCTGCCGAGCCATAAAGGCTGCTTTGTGCTGAACCATCCAGGCTAACAGAGCTCTGCTCTCCCCTGCGAGCTGCCCGGGGGCTGCTGACAGACCGCTCGGGGACAGCCTTTGTTAGCCCCGGGTCAGCTGCGGTGCGAGATGTCTGGGTCCTCTCTGTATCGCAGCTGCAAAAGGGACAGGGGGTCCTGAATTTGAATTTAAGTCTTTTCTTTCTTCCCACCACCGAGTTTTCCAATTACAGTTGGTGCACTCTGGACTGCGGCCCAAGTGCAGAATGGGCTTAAGGTGAGTCTGTGTAGATGTGGGTGAGATGCTGTGAGAAGGGAGGGGAGGATGCTGCTGCTCCCATCAGCACTTGGATGTGATTTTATTACCTGAAAGATGGAAGGAAGAAGCTGTGGGACAAATGTTCATCCCAAGAACACAACCTCTCAACAAAAGCAGCTGTTCCCATACCAATTTGCTCAGCCAAGCTTCTGACTTCACCAGCACTGAGCCACACGGTGAGCCTCAGAAAACCTCCTCCAAAGGTTTGTGGAGATGGAGTGGCTCAATTGCCTGTTTTCATTGCTGCCCATAAGAGCAGGCTTCTGGGAACCCTCAAATGTTGCAGCACCCCAAAGAAACAGAAAGCCTGCAAAAGGAAGATGGTAAATGGCAGTAACAGCCTCACATTTCCTTTATTTTAGTGAAACTGAACGTGATGCACTCGCGTCTCCTTGTTACTCTGGCCCTCCCAGGCAGTCTGGGATGAAGAGAGCAATCTGAGCTCTCACACCAACAGCACTCATTGCTCTCTAGTCTTGGGTTACATTTTCTAAAGCCACCCGGGCGTGCCCTGGCCGGTGGGGCAGTGCAGGGGCTGCTGCAGGGCTGGGTGCAGATGAGTGCCTGCTGAGATGCAGGAGGAGCAGCACGGCACAGCCACGCTCTCGTCTCAGTCTGGGGTCACTTCCAATGCCTCTCAGCCATTGCCGTTTCTTATGAACCACAAATCTTCCCATTTCTCTTACAGCTCTCTAGGAGACAGTTAAATCTGTGAGATTTGTTTTCTGAATGAATTTTGTAAGAGCTATAAGAGATTTTTTAGGGTAGGATTGGTCTCACAGATACTAACAAGCAAGAATTTATTTATTTTATTTCATTTTTTTGAACATCTGCATTAAGGGAGAAAATGAGAAATATTTTGAGAACAGCTTTCCTTCATACAAGAAAGCAGAAGCACCATTCCTCTCCCTTTCTCACACCATCTGTGTGTATTAACGCTAACTATTTTAGAAACAAAACATCTCTTACGTCTTCCAAGCAAGCCAGGCTAACGCAATCCGTATAACTGCCAAGGCAAGCACAGGAGCCATGTAGAAAGGAGAAAAAGCTTTCTTTTATGCTTTCTTCTAAGCTTCAGAGGCCTAAAAAATCTGCCTGAAGCTCTCCATAGTTCACGAGGAGTGCAAGGCAGACAGTGCATGAATTTATGTAGATATTTTCGGTCCATCCAACCCAGTATCTTGTTTCCTGCAGTTACTGTGAGGGAATCATAGAATCACAGAATCATAGAATGGCCTGGGTTGAAAAGGACCACAATGACCATCTGGTTTCAACCCCCCTGCTATGTGCAGGGTCACCAACCACCAGACCAGGCTGCCCAGAGCCACATCCAGCCTGGCCTTGAATGCCTCCAGGGATGGGGCATCCACAGCCTCCTTGGGCAACCTGTTCCAGTGCATCACCACCTTCTGTGTGAATACACCTCTTCCTAATATCTAACCTAAACCTCCCCTGTCCCAGTTTAAAACCATTCCCCCTTGTCCTATCACTGTCCACCTTCGTAAACAGCCATTCCCCCTCCTGTTTATATGCTCCCTTCAAGTACTGGAAGGCCACAGTGAGGTCTCCCTGGAGCCTTCTCCAAGCTAAACAAGCCCAGTTCCTTCAACCTTTCCTCACAGGAGAGGTGCTCCAGCCCTCTGATCATCTTAGTGGCCCTCCTCTGGACCCGCCCCAAGAGCTCCACATCCTTCCTGTACTGGGGGCCCCAGGCCTGGATGCAGTACTGCAGATGGGGCCTCACAGGAGCTGAGTAGAGGTGGACAATCACCTCCCTCTCCTTGCTGGTCACCCCTTATTTAACACAGCCCAGAACACACTTGGTCTTCTGGGCTGCAAGCGCACACTGCTGGCTCATGTCCAGCTCCTCATCCACGAGGACCCCCAAGTCCTTCCCTGCAGGGCTGCTCTCGAGATCTTCCCCCACTCTGTAGAAAGACCGTACTACGGCAGACAAATGTTGTATCAATTTCTTCACATTTTCCCAGTCCCTAATAATTTAAACATAGTTTTTATGTGTTTAGTATCTCTCAGTGGATTCTTCTCCCACTGATTTCTCCTTGAACCAAATTTTACCTCCAATGTCCTTTGGCAAAGGGCTCAAGAGGTGAACTGCCCATAGTGTCATCTACTTCATTTTACACACTTTAATCTGGTTCTCCCAGTTTCCTCAGGATCTGCAGACAACCACATTCATGTGGCATTTGAGTCCACCTGATGGTCTCTGCCTAACCAGTTAATAACTAAATAATAACTGGATAACTAAAATGTTGGCTCAGTTTTCCCAGCACCCCGGAGGACCATGACCGTAGGGTATGCTCTACCTTTTGTTACCTGGTTTGAGTCTTCCCAAGGCCCAGGCGTCAGCTCTGCTATAAAAATGCATGGTGAGTGCTGCTCTGCAAAGGCTTACCAGAGAGGAAATGAACATTAGCAGCAGCATTATTTATTTCTTTGGAGAGAAATACTCCTGGTTCAGATCAGTTAGATAGCTATTTTTTTTTTTTCCTAAAAGCTTCTTTTCCTAAATTATGCTGAACTTATGAGTTTGTCTTTAGAGACTCTAAACCTCTTTAGCTCTGATTTCTGTTACATAGCATAGCTGAACTCTTAGCCTGTTTTTCCACCGAGTGGCATCTGAGCCTTCCCTTTCCATCAGCACGGCACCCACATTACCCGATGCAGCAAGTGCAATATCATGCTGATGCCCAACAGATGAGTGCTTCATTTGAGGGTACTCACTGATCCTCCTTTAAAAGGAAGCTCATTCTCTTCCTGGAGTTTTCAGATGCTGAATCATATTCCATGTTGCTGCCTACAAACATCTCGTAGTCCAAAGAAAGATGGTTTCAGTGACAGTGATCACTAAGTTGGATAAACGGAAATTCTGAATGTGTCTGAAACACTTTTCTAGCCCAAGAATCTCAGTGCTTCTGGCTGTGGGAAGCGTTGTCCCTGGGGGCCACATGAGAGCTGTTGGACAGCACACACCACAAGCAAGAACTGCCCACAGCTGCGTGCACAGGAGCAGGAAGGGGACACAGGTTTGGTGTCACTCATGTCCAGGGCAGGAGCACCATGACCCCAGCAGTGCTCCCTTCATGGGACACTGCCCTGTGTTCCCCATTGCTGCCAGCAGAATGAGGAACACGTGGCTTGCTTGAGGTTGTGAAAGGGCAGAAGCAAAGGCACCTGAGAGCTGTGTCTCACCTGGCTTCCAACAGGTCTGCATTTACATTTTATTTATACGTTTAACAGAAAACAGTAATCAGCTGCAATGTATCTCATAAAACAACAGTAATATAACACAGACCGTACATTTTGTAACACTTATTGTCAGAAAAACTTGTGTACACAAGCCCGCAAGATACCATGCATGGATGCAAGCACAAAAGATTGCTCCCCAGGGGCTGGTCCCAGGGAACTTCCCAAATCCTAGCAGCAGGTGATTTTTATGGTTCATACCACATTCTTCCTTTCTCTGTAAACAGTTTGCTCTGGACGTAAGGAGTCAGGAGATGCTGTGGTGTGAGGAAGGCCTGGGGCTGTGCACAAGCCATGCCAAGCTTGGCTGGGTGTGGTGGGGACATGGGGGTACCTCTGCCCTGAGGGTGGTCTCAGGTCACACACAGTGACCTCCAAGACAGGCCCTCCTCCTCTGTGTGCTGCTACTTGTTTGCCATCCTTGACTGAAGATCCATCTGTCCAAAGTGGAGGAAACCTCCAGACCGTGCATGTGGCTGCTCAGTTCTTCTGTAGGTTTAGGTGAAGCGTGGTCTTGAAGTCCCCCTGGGGAAGCAGGGTCCTCCCTAGAACATAGATCTATTGCAACTAATTTTATCTCTTAAATTGTATATAAAACCAAGTAACTGAGTGCAGTGACTAACATGGGGTTAACATCAATGTTACGTTACTCAGTGCAGCTTCCTTTTCCAACCTTCAATACTGTTTTTTTTTTTTCATTTGTTAGCAAAACATGGGAATGTCCCAGAGGTGCTTCTGTTGTTGCAGTAGGAATCAGGTGGGATCATCATGACGAGGCATATTATTTTCATTTTCAAAGTGTTTTATCAGTTCCAGAGCTGAAAAGACTTCTTTTTAACAAGCACGGACCCACAAGCATGAAACCCTCTTTTCCACAGAACACCCCCTTACCAGGGACCTGTGCAACATGCCACACCAATGTTTAATAACTGGACAATTGCAGCTTTGATCCGTCCACTTTCAAACCATTTTCTATTGCCCCTAAGGCTCAGTCCAAGCCCATCCCAACCAAAATAGCTCCCGCTGAACTGATGTGATTGTGAGCCTGCACAGATGGCAGAGAAACAGGTTTCATTTTGTCACTTGTGCTTCGACACTACGGCCATTGAGTTCACAACTGCTTTTGAGGAAGTCCCAGCTGATGGCAGCCTTGCCTGTCCCAGCTCAGCCCTCCCTTGGCTGCCACAAGTGTCTGTGTGACAGTGACAAATCAGAGCAGCCACCAGAACTGGGTTGAAATGAACCCTGCAAGAGTGAAAAACAAAAATAACTTTCATTTTAACCCGGATCAGTTCCTCGGTCCTCTCCTTCAGGTTGTCAGGGGCAAACAGAAAGTGATATGAAGAGAGAGTGAGGAGCAAATTATGTGTGAAATGACAGCCCAAGCTGTAGGTGGATGGAGATGATCAGTCACAGCCACCAGGCGTTAAGCAACATAAAAACCCCCTTAAGCCTTCAAGTACTTCTGCAGTCTTAAATTGCCATTTCTCCTCTTTGAAACAGCCTTATTCCCCCTCTGCAACCTCTGCTTTCTGACTTCTGCTGGGAGAGGGGGCAGTGACGGTGGCTCTACAGTGCAGGTACGACAGTGCAGGTACTTCTTCATCTTTGGTATCTGATTTTGATTGTTTAATTGGAAAACCAAATGAAGTGCTAAGCCGTCTCTTCCAAAGTGCCATGAGGAAGTGGCTGAGGTTGGTGACAGATTTCTGCTGCCAAATACAGCTGCTGCGGCTGGGAGCTGCTTGCTGTGGGTGGAGACACAGCTCGTGCTTTCTGAAAGATATCGCTAGTGATTCCTACTGTATGAAACGTAGCTGAAAACCCTTCTGTGTCCTACCACTGAGCAAAGCACAGCAGGAGAGCCTATGTTGGGTTGTGGGGTGCTCAAACCCCAAGCTGCAGCAGGCTGCCACCTGTCCTTAGCTCCTGCACAGTGACCATGTGGGAGCTCACGTTGCTTGCAGGTTTCTGAGGTGCTCTCAGAGGCACGGGCACAAACAGTCCCTTCCTCAGGCAACACCCTTATAAGCCAGGAAATAACTGAATCTTCCAGACATGCAGAATTCTGCATCTCCAAAAGCAACACAACAAGGGTCCCCATCATTCTCAAAGGGCAAAGAAAAAAGATGGAGATAAAAAGTAGTGGAAAACGAGAGATGTACCACAAGACTGTTATTTAGGGGTAGGAATTTATCCTATCATTAGCAATGAATTTCGGAGAGCACCTGCACTACTTCTGGATCCTGTGTCTTTGCTGCTCTTTTTATTTTCAGAATAAATTGCAAAAAGCAATTTAGGCATGAATATTTTTGATCTGAAAGTGCTACAGCCTACCAGAAATTCTGACTCTTTTCAGTGTTGGCTAATTTTGTGTTTTGAGTAGGAAGCTTCAACTTTACACCATTTCTACACATGCTCTTTATCTGTTACCCAGCACTTCAGGCATGCTAAACTTGTAACTGAGACATTCCTCCACTAATCTCTATGGCTTTATAGGGATTTTATTATTGCTCACCTTACTGCAGATTTTGAGAAGACATGGAGAATATCTGAAGTAGCTTAGAATGATTTAATCTGTGAAATACTAGTGGGATGCAGTGATATTTTAAGAGTCCCTACCTATTCACCCAGCCCTGACTTTGTTTTGCTTGCCAGCAGATGAGCGAAGCAGGGAAGGCAGGGGCAAGGTGAGCTGCCAACAGCCTCTTGGACAACACCCACTTGTCCATCCTTACAGTGAACACGGCAGAAAGGAGCACACGGGCAGAAAAAGAGTCTCCAAAAAGCAGCAGCATTAGCAAGGTCTTGCACATTGAAGTAGGTCTCAGAGTGGGCAAAGAAGCAGCTGGAGGAGGTAATGACCGGGTCCCACCATTCCCCTTGTCTGTCCAGATGCTTTGGCACAAGCTGGGAGGCAGCTGGTGGCTCTGGCATCCTGGTGGGTAAGGCCACACATGCCTGTGCCACCAGCCTCCTCGCTCCTCCTCCCTCAGGAGCAACGAGGAGGGACAGCACGTGGCATTATTACAGCATCTTTAACAGAGGCTTTGCACACCGTTGCCAAGCAGGATCTCTGCTGGATCAGTACAGGTTTTACTCTATGGACTGTGCCTGGTGGTTGCTGTGGCTGTTGATGTCAGCTTGACCTGTACGGCTGTTTTGCTGTACAACAGGATGGATCTGGGCTATCACAGAGTGGATACAGTGCAGTCTTCTTGGTGCCCATCTTGGACGACTGTATGAAAGCAGCCAGGAAGACTTCAGAGGCAATATCTCTGGAGCAGCCAGCCACCATGGCGAGCACCACACATGCATATTTTTCAAGCACAAAGGAGAAACTGGATACGCTGCAGCCAGTCCTTCAGATGAGATGTGAAAGCAGAGGCCTCCTCCACCAGCATCGCCTGACGTGCAGCGTGTGGAACCCGTAGCACATCCTGAACTTATAATGAAAATAAGACAGCATCCAGCTTGCTGCCTCATCTTCCACTAGCCAGCTCCTAATGCCCATCCCAAGTCTGTCCATTGCCATGGAGAATAGCTGTGACCTTCATCCAAACCATAGCTGCCTACCCGTGCCTGTGCTCAATGGGCCCACTGGAGAAGAAGCGCTGGGCTACTTGGAGCTGGTGTACTTGGTGACGGCCTTGGTGCCCTCGGAGACGGCGTGCTTGGCCAGCTCGCCAGGCAGCAGCAGGCGCACGGCTGTCTGGATCTCCCGCGAGGTGATGGTGGAGCGCTTGTTGTAGTGCGCCAGGCGCGAGGCCTCACCTGCGATGCGCTCAAAGATGTCATTGACAAAGGAGTTCATGATGCCCATGGCCTTGGAGGAGATGCCGGTGTCGGGGTGCACCTGCTTTAGCACCTTGTAGACATAGATGGAGTAGCTCTCTTTTCTGCTCTTGTGTCGCTTCTTATCGCCCTTCTTCTGGGTCTTTGTCACGGCTTTCTTGGAGCCCTTTTTGGGGGCAGAAGTGGACTTTGCTGGCTCTGGCATCCTGAGAGCTCTTTTTTCTTGTTCTTGAAGCTGCTTGGAAAGAACACAAAAAATCACATTCATTTTTATTCTCCTACGGTATAGTTCTACTGAAAGATGCATCAGTGCCATCTCCAAACCTGAGACAAACACCCCATGACCCCATCCAAGTGTTTTGGAACTGCCACTGAGAACCACACTGGTTTGTGACTATTTTTGTGTTGTTTTGTGTTTAAATCCCCATGACACTGGCCTCGTCAACACTGCTGAACCCAGACCCAGCTGGCATCTGCTTAGTAAAGATGGGCTGGGGATGGACATATTTCTGAGAGGAACACCAAAGTTCCAAATAAAACATTAACTGCAGCATGGATTAATTTAAGTCTTTCGGGAACATGCTGGAGACACTTGGATGATATCAGTGCAGCCAACTTTTTATGAGGCTGTTTATTTCGTACAGCTACTACAAACTCCAACAGAACTTTTTGTTTGGCACGTGCACAAAAGTTTATTTTGAGGGTGCCCGTATTTACGTGGCTGTTGTTTTACACCACATATTACAAAGGAACATAAAATAATACAGTTTTAAGGTAACCAGCTGAAACATTGGAATCTCTCAGCATTAAAGTTAGCAAAAATATCAAGAAGTAGTAAAGCTCAGAGGAGATGTCAGGAATCATGTGACAGAGAAGCAGGAATGCAGATAGGAGGAAACAAAATGCTTTGGGGCTACATGTTGATTGAGGCAATCTTCACAAACTGAAATCATTTCGGGCTGTTTGGGGCTTTCTTCTTGGTGGGGAGCAGGCCTCTGTTGGCCAGCCTACGTCAAAGATGCTGGATTCTCTCTCTGAGTTTTAATTCATTCTGCCACAACTTGCAGAGCCTTGACCTTTAGCTGCCTGTTGTTGTCAAGGAGTGCCGTAACAAAAAGGCGGTATGTAAACAGGTCATAAAAGTGGATGCCTCCTCTACACCACAAATTTACATGTGTTTTATTGTGGGTCAAGGGAATAGTTGTGTTGCAACCTGCTCTCTTAATACAAAGGGTTTTGTGTTTGAGCGCTCCCTTGGAAAACAAATCTCCTGCAGGCTCTGCTGGAGGATCAGCTTCCAGGGCTTGGGCTTTCATGGCTCTGCAGTCTCCTGCCTCCTGCTGAGGCTGCACCTCCCTCAAAGATGACCTATGAATGCCAGTCAGTTGGCCAAGAGAGACAAGAGAAACAAAAGGAGAGTCAGGGCCGATGGCACATGTGGATATCATAGAATGGCTTGGGCTGGAAGCAACCTTAAAGACCATCTATTTCCACTCTGTGGGCAGGGACACCTCCCACCAGACCAGGTCACTCAAATGTGTAGAAGGATGTGGGGTGACCAGGCATGCCCATCCAGAACAACTTCTTACCTTTCCATAAAACCTCCAAAGACAAGATTTTCACCAATCTATCTGCTTGATTCTTCCACCCTTCTAAATTCTTTTCTGGTGTTTTTCTTAGTGGAGTAATTTGGAAGGGTAAATTCTGGACTGAACCAAAATACAGAATGCACCTCAAAACTCTGACACCAGTTTACTCAGATCACCTACTTTGGTGACACCAACATTTTTCTTCCTTTCTTCCTCTACTTGGGAAGCAACATCAAGAGAAGAAACCCCCTACTGCTCTTGTTTGCAGACTCGAAGATAAGTCTTTTCAAGGGAAAGGCATTTTTCCAAGACAAGAAATAACTGTGCACTTTCTTCGTTTTCTCTTGGGCTAATTCCCTAACTAAAAAAACACTGCAACTGAAAAATGGACATGACTGTTTCTAATGCTTACATGACAGTTCTAGCTGTTCAACTCACTGAAGCCCTTGGGTAGTGCAGCCAGGATCTCAGTTTTCTCCCATTTATAGCTGTGATGAGGGGAGTAAAGATGCTAAAGCTCAGAGATTAGCACAAAAGCTTCAGTGTCATTGCTTTCCCCCCCACCTATTTCTTTGTAGCAAACAGTTTAACAGCTAAATAATACCTTCTTTGGGAACTGGCTGCCTGCCTTCCAGTTTGCTGGGACGGTGCCTAGTACAAAAGGCCTGATTGAGATTGCTAAGTGCTAAATAAATCATGTCAATAATGGCCCACAGTATCACCTAGAACTCTGGTGACACCAATATTTACTGCCACACAGACAGGTACTGCTCTGGTACAGAGGTGAAATTAGTGGGATTATCCCCAAGGTGTCCATGAAGACAGTCTGCTGAGCAAAAATTAGTCTACCTTAGGAAAAAAAAAGAAAACAGCCACATTTCTTTCCTTTCTTAGGAAAAGAAAAAAGAACAAAAAGAAAACCTGAAGAAACTAACATTTATTATTTTGCATTTAGAAGCATTGCCATGATGACTAGTTTTTTTACATGGAATGCGGCTGAGGCCTGGCACAGGTTGATTGGAGAGGCTGTGGGGTCTCCACCTTGGGGGACACACAAAACCCAACTGGATCCAGTCCTGGGCAGCCAGCAGCAGCTGGTCCCGCTGGAGCTGCACTAGACAATCGCCAGAAGTGCCTCCAGCCTCAGCCATTCTGTAGCTGTTGGAGACTGAAGTTGGGTACCTAGAACAGGCTTTAGAAGTTGTGTTCCCCCATTTCCCATGGGGCCATTTCCCATGGGATGCTGGAGCTAGCAGCACCCCTACAAGCACCCCTGGTGAGGGGTGACGACACTGGTCTTCAGGCACTCCAGGTCTGTGGGAAGCAGGGTATGGCCATGCAAGAAGAGGCACTTGGAATCATCAAGGTGAGATTTAGAAGGATACAGGCTTCTGAGGAAAATCTTCTGGAATGTTTTTCCTTTACTTTCTGTGCTGTGAGTCAATCAGTTACCACTGTTGGCATTTGTTTCCCATCCTCAGAAAAACAACAAAACCACTGCGGTATTTCTTCCAGCAGTCCTAAGCTGTAAGCAGCAGCCTGCCCGCTGCTAGGGAGCAGAGCAGTAAGAAGTGACAGATACACCTTTGCTTCAACACCCTTTTCCTCAGCATCATTAAAAGGAAGAAGAGATGAAAACATATTCAAATATATGAATCACTCTCAGATCTGAAGAGTCCTGCCGAGAAATCCCATGCGAAGCCCGACGCTGCCTGCATCTTTCCTGTGCCTGATATATTGTTAGCCAGGCTGGCAGAGAAGCTCCCTCAGCATTTCTTTCTTATTTGTGGGGCTGCTGCTGTAAAATCAGCACCAAGTTAGTGACAGTGGTGTGCAGGGATGACAAGGGATGGACCATTCTTTGTCCTTTAGGACCTCTTCTCATGCAGAGGTGAAAACAACACTCAGATTTTTCCTCCTCTTCCCTCACAGAATCTGTCCTTGCTGAGATGAGCTCTGTGGCATCCGTTGTAAATCCTCATGCCCACTGCACCGCTCCCCTGCTGTAATTTACTAACAGCCACAAAGTCTACATTTCTATTATGGTACTTTGCTCTTGAGATGTTTTGATGAAAAAAAAATGAATATTTGTAGGAAAAACTGAAGCTCTCATCTTTCTGACATCTGATACTCTTCTGATACTTGGTGATCCTCTGATGATCTATTTTAATCCGTGTTCTAATAAATGAGAGCCAAGAGGATCCTGCTCTTTACTCTGCCCCTTACATATGAAAGTTTTCTTAGTTCTGGTCCCTTTTTTAAGTTTCTCTCGTGACACAAAATCAAGAAAGCTCAGCTTTAATCCCATACAAGAAACCTGAAATTTGCTGTTGCTGTTGGTTTTACTCCCAAACACAAAGAAGGGCAACAAATTTCAGAATGCTTCTGCAGAAAAGAAGAGGCTTCTTAACATCTTCATCTGCTCAGAAATGCCTGTGTGAGTGCAGACATATCTGGCAAATGCAGCTAACAAATTACCAGATGTCAGCAAATGACTGTTATTGGAGCACATTTCTGCAAAGGGCAGATCCCCTCCCTTTTATAATGGATTGCAATGTACCTCAGAGTTATTAAACAAGAACCCTCTCATCCAGCATACACTGTTAAGAGTGATACCTGAGAAAAGAGGCACGTAGCTTATGGTTATTTGGTAGCAAGCTTTGCCTAGGTAGTAAAACAGATCAGAAGTGTGATGAGTCACGGTGAGACGTCGGTGACGCTTCCTTGTATAAAAATTGGTAGTCATGTTTTGGGCTGGGAAGGATTTTTCTCTTGGCATGTGATGATGAGGTAACACTTGCTTTCTTCTGAAGTAATGAGGAAAACAGTTTCCTGGAATAAGGTAGACTGATCTGAGCTGATTTTTTTTCCAAAGGTGGAAGGACGAAGAGCTGATTTCAGGATTCTGGGTAATCCCATATCAATAATAGTGTTCCATCCCCAATCCCACAAGCTCTGCTGTGTTTTATTTGGTTGCTCCTGTAAAGTAATCATTTAAATGGCTAAATGTTTAACTTTACATACAAACATGCAATTGCTTTGGTTAAGAGATTCATGGTTACATATCAGACCATGATATCTGTTAAAATCGAAGATGTCCCCCTCCTCCATCACATTTAAAGAAATGCTGCAGCTCACTCCCACACACAGGTGCGCTACGTTCAAAGTGACCCACAGCTTCAGAAGAAACACAAGCAGAGTAACAAAGATAGATACACTGGCATCCTAACCCTGTGACTGCTCCTTATCATTGCTTGTGGTAACACATTAACTGGGACTTCCGTCCAGGAATCTCCTTACAGTAATCTACGCTTTGCTTTTCTTTGCAGGCATTTCCATTTACAGTTTTAGAAAACACATTTCTGAACACCAGCAACAGCTGCAGTTTCTTGTGCTACCTCTACCAAAGCTGCAAGTACTTCTCAGGGCTGTGGGAGCATCAGTCAGAGATGCTTATACACCAAGTATAGAGCAGGACCATAGATCAGAACTGTCTGCAGGGAACATATACTGAATTTCTAAAGAAAAGAAAATCTTATTCATGAGCCGAGCAGAGCAGCAGAGAGACACAGGACTGCAAGAAGAATGGCTGTCAGGAGGTTAAATATTGCTGTTGTTACTCTGACGAGAGTGCCTGAAGTCAGTGGGGGTTTAACCTGGCTCTGAAACCACAAGTACAATATTTAGAGATGCTTAGCACCAGCAGACAGCATTGATTTCCACTGGAATGCTGGAGGTTCGGTACTTAGCAAAAATCAGACTGTGTTTTCCCAGGGTTTTGTTGCTGCAAATAAATATGTGGGTACTTACGAAAGCTATTTAATGTGACTTTTATCTGCTCTACAGAAGATCACTTGATAGCTACCTGCTCTGGCATCTCTCCATTCTACGCTCTTGAAAGTAGATCCTAACAAATGCAAAAAGGAGAAATTATGATAGATCAATACCCTCTAAAAGTTTACAAGAGTATATCTCGTACTGTAATCTGCTACAGTTATGCTCCAGTCTGCTTTCCCATAAAAAGCCATGGTTTAAGAGAAGTGTATATTATCACAACCATCCTCCACACCCTCAGTACAAAAACTGTCCAACAGGGAACACAACCAGACTCAACGTTCATCCTGTGCTTTTATCAGCAAGTCAAAACATTAACACAACATAAACTTCAGCACAAGCATCCTCTACAAGTTTCAGTTACTGGGATTCGCTTCTTCTGCCACAAATCCTTTCCTTAAGCAACAGCCACCTGAGTGATGGCAGGAGCTAGGTGAGAACCAGTGCAGATGTATGAGGCACCTCTTCCTCCTACATCACCCATTGCCAAGGTGTCAGGAGGTTTGTGTGACCTTCTCCATTGCTATAGATAACCTGTTTAGCAGATGACACTAGAGCAGGGATCATACTCCAAAATGTTTACTGACTGGGAATAACATGTAAAAACATGCAGAAGTGGAAAGCTATGTTCCCACACAGACTGAAGATCAGATCAAGTCATAAAAGTTTTAAGAATGGTGGGCACATCACAAGACAAGTATGGCCATGAGTCTCCTCTGGCACAGATGAAACCTTTTTGTGAACCTTTGTGCCGTGCATATAGGTCTACGCTCAACAGAACAGCAAGTATCACAAACTCTCCTCTATGTGCAGAGAGAGAGCTGAGCAAGGGTGTGCTGTGTGCAGCTGTAATCAATCATGACCCACATTCCTTCCAGAAGAGTCTCCAAGTTCAATTATAGTCCTGCTGTTACTGTGCCCGTGCCTCCACATTTCAGCATTTCCTGAAAATGATTGAAAAAATAATATTGGAAAGCATGCAATTAATGAAAAAGTCAGGAATATGTGAAAGCTGCTTTATCATCAGTGTAAAACACGGGAGCTCAGGAGTGCAATGTGCAAATGCAGACATCGTGCACTGAATCTGTAAACCAAACAGGTACATTTGAAAGTGGTATGGCATGCCACAAGCTACACATGTCAGATTTCATTCTTGCAAGGTACTCAAAATACTGCTACGTGTATATTAATAACAAATTGGGCAATTTACAGCTATTTCACTCTAAAAGGAAGATGTATGACTGTCACTGCAGGGAAAGGAAGACCAGCATCCTTCCCCAGAACTCCCAGCAGGCAGGAACAGACCAGGAACACAGCTCAAGGCTGCTGACACCCTTCTGCTGCAACCAGCAGATCACATTACCGCAGCCCTGAGTCCTCGAGTATTGGAGGTCACAGCTGCTGGGGCAGGGACAGCCTCTCCTAGGGCAGGGGATGAGGAGAAGCATGGCTTGCACAGCGCAGCAAATGGCATTCAGAGGGAGCTGGCTGCTCTCCAGGAACAGAGCAGGGTGAAAGTGAAGGACAAAAGAATTGCTTAAGTTAAACCCTGCAATAAGAACTGACCATAAACTGTTTCAAAACGTTAATACTAGGTTTGTGCTGGAGATGAGATGTAGAAACCTTTACCTGGAAGTGGTGCGAGATGGAGAGAGAAGAGGTGAGAAATTAAGAAATCTGTATCTTAGAATCATATCACAGAATCATAGAATGTCCTGGGTTGAAAAGGACCACAACGACCATCTGGTTTCAACCCCCCTGCTATGTGCAGGGTTACCAACCACCAGACCAGGCTGCCCAGAGCCACATCCAGCCTGGCCTTGAATGCCTCCAGGGATGGGGCATCCACAACCTCCTTGGGCAACCTGTTCCAGTGCGTCACCACCCTCTGTGTGAAAAACTTCCTCCTAATATCTAACCTAAACCTCCCCTGTCTCAGTTTAAAACCATTCCCCCTTGTCCTATCACTATCAACCCACGTTGATCGTTCAAATCTGATTTCTTTGGAGAAGGTCCCTAGGATGTGGCTCTGACAATAGCAAGCAGCTACGCTGCATTAACCAGGCAATGCCCTTCTGCTCCATACTGCCAGGCTACTGAGCAGCTATCAAAAGGCAGAGAAGCCTTTCATTTTGCTTTCTTCTTTCTTTATTATTTTTGTTATTGCCCCTTCCTCCTTTCTCTCCCACCCACTGTGGGGTCCCAGAGATTCGGAGGAAGTCTGCAACCACTTGTTCCCATTTAACATGTGATATGGGTACCAAGGCTGACACTTTGCTTTGACTGAGCAGTCATGGGGCCAAAGAGCTTTCACTTCTCCAGAAACACTGGAAAAATGCATTTCAGGTCAGCTCACACCCAAATTCCACACTGCACAGCCTGCCTGCAAATGGAGTTTTAGTGGTGTTTTAATCCAGCTCTAACACTGAGGCTAGCATCACTGTCAAGGGGAGTACATGTGCTGGCCACTACCAGCTGAAAAAGGCAATCTCCCTCCAAAGAAATCAAAGCATAATTAGGGATGTCAATATTTACGTCAGGCTGGAGCGCAAAGAGTTCTCTGCTGCAGACTTGGTGACAACCACTAGACCAGCAGTGAAGAGAAGAGGGCTGGAGGACAAAGTGCCAGCCCCAAATGCCAGCGGTCCTTGCTGGTAGGTAGCAATTAGAACGCCTAGAGGTAAGACTTGCTTTTCAAAACACAAAAAGGTTGTCAAGCGCAGCCGGTGTAAAATGTCACATTATCTGTACCATCCTGTTATTTTTAGCCATCCATGGCTTCATCCTCCTACGCTCATTTTCCCCGAGGCTCCCACACCTTCAGTTTCCCAAGCTGTTTGTCCCCCAGGTGAGGTGCTCGCCCCTCGCTCTGCCTCCTCACTGCTGCTGCCCCTCTCAGCACTCACCCCACAGAGCTCATCGATGTCCCAGATCCAAGAGTCACATGCTTATGGAGTCTGCCCAAGCTCTTATCTTGTGTTTTGCCCTCGTTGTTTAGCAGGCTGGGCTGAGGACCCACAGGCACACAGAAGAATAGAACAGATTAATTCTGGTGTGGGAGAGGACAGGAAGGGTGGGACAGCTGCAGCATTCCTATCTCCAGGACAGAGCTCCTGTATTTACAGTGCATTTAAGATGCAGACACATCAAGAACAGAACTAACCCTATTTATACTGGGGACGGTCGGTCAGATGGTTCACTCCCAACGGGATGCTCTGGTGTTCCCTAGCCCAGGATGCTGACTCCTGCCCTGCAGCCATCCCACATGATTCCTGAGCATTTTTCTGGTTCCAGAGAGGGCAAGGTACCAACCCTCCCTCTCTGCTGATATTTTAGCAATATCCACACCCTTCCTTCAGCCATGTTTGTCAACTGTTCCCTCTTTTTGGTACTTTGTTCCTTGATTCTGCCTGACCTTGAGACAGAGGAATATGGAGACTCTCATGAAATTCTTTTTCTGGCCCATTAGCCAGAAAAGTGGATCATCAGATGTTGTTTTTTTTTTTTTCCTTCACACTGAGATTTTTCTTTAAGTGTTAAATTTCAGAGTGGTCTCAGCTCATTCCTTCTCTGGCTTCCTGTACCTCATGACAGAAATTTCTTTAGCAGAAATGGCTCGTTTTCTGCTCAAGCTTCCTCTCACCTTCTATAGCATTTCCTATCCTCTGTGTAACATGGAGTAACACTGCTGAAGGTCCATTTTCATTTCCCTCATCCTTTCTTTCATTGTCTCCTGCATAGACATTCATTGTATTGCCATCTTCTCTTTTTGTTCTTATTCCTATCCACACGCCTTCATTTGTGCAGTATTTTCTGCTTGACAAATACCAGCCTACTACATATAATCTCTTCACCCGCAAGTGAGAGAGCTATACAGCTTACATAAACAGGTTATAAAGAGCGATTTGATGTGCCCCAAAGCATGCCCATTTTTCCTAACTTTTGCTTTTGGTCTGATATGAGCATTGCCTTGTCAAAACAAAAAATCCTTTATCACCATGGTTGCAGCCCCACTGTTTCTTCCTCCTGCAGGGGTTACCTGGGGGGAAGGATCTCCACGCTGACCCACCTTGCCTCTCCAGGTGGCACGTCTTGTGTTAGAGATGAGTCCTCTGCAAATGGAACCCCTTCCTGGTCCTGAGGGAGACCCATGCAAACTGACAGCATTTAACAATGAGCACAGAAAACCTTATTGCAATGGACCACCTGAGTATTTTTGCTGAATTCAGAAAAAAAAAAGCACCTGTTCTAAAGAAGTTTTCAGGACGGTCTGAAAGATAAATAATCACCCCCGACAGATCACATCTTCAGGAAGGTCGGTGAAATAATATGACAAGAGTGGTGATTAACTCTTGCCACAAAGGGAAATGTTGAGCTGATGTAGGTGGCACACAAAATCCCCCACTCCCTTTATGAGTCAGGTAAGCTGCCAGGAGGCGGAGGTGGGATCCGTGGGATGGAGCTGTGTTCGCCCCAGCCACTCAGCAGTATTCTTTTTGAAAGACAAGAAAAAACAGTTTAATTATTAAATCAGATTTTTCAAAATAATTAAGTTTTATTTAAATAGTAAAATCTAACACTTGCCCTCAATCTCCAACGATGCTGTTTGCAGTGATAGGCAAGGAGAAACATTACTAAACAACCCCACCCCCTGAGGTTAAAATAGCATTTTTGGGTAATGCATCTATTCTTCTGCCTCCCACCCACACCTATGATCCTGCAGTCACATCGCTTCTCTCTCCCTGGCTCCAGGAAAAAGGGAAGCAGGCAAGCCAGGATCCCAGCCCCACACGGAGCTCTGAGCTAATGAGCAAAAAACATTTCTCTCACAATAGCTGCAGAGTGGTTTAACAAATGCATAAAACAAGACAACCGGGGAGGGAAAGGAAAAGCATCTTTCTGTCCTGTTTTGGATTGGTCCAGGATTCAAAATTTAATTTAAATCATAGAATACCTCGAGTTGGAAGGGACCCATGAGTATCATCGAGTCCAACCCTTGGCTCCACAAAGGACCCAAAATCAGATCCTATCTCTGAGAATGCTATCCAAACACTCCTTGAACTCCAGCAGCTCAGTGCTGTGCCCGCTGCCCTGGGCAGCCTGTTCCGTGCCCACCGCCCTCTGGTGCAGCCCCTTTCCCTAAGCCCTCTTCCCGCCCCTCCCCTGACACAGCTCCATGCCGTTCCCTCGGGCCCTGTCGCTGTCACACAGAGCAGAGCTCAGCGCTGCCCCTCCGCTCTCTGTGAGGAGCTGCAGCCGCCATGAGGCCTCCGCTCAGCTCCTCTGCTCTGCGCTGAGCAATAGATAGCGGTGTCCCTTATTTAAAATTACAGACTTTTCATTACCAAAATAAAACTTCGAAATGTGAAGTAAATACCATTAGTTCCTCAGGCTCCTGTTTACAGTGCAGGCTGAACAAGCTACTTCCCCAGTTTCCCTCCTGAATTTAGGATTGTTTCCCATATACTTCATTCTTTCGTCTACCCGACAGCGTGTCTCTGAGGAAGGGCACAGAGCTGTACACTGCGGGTGCTGGGAATGAGAGGCGATAGGATCAGACCTTCAGCATGAGTTAGTTCTTTGTTTCAGCTGGAGAATAGAAGATCTGGAGTGGAGTATGCATATATGTATGGATGGGTGTATCTGTATACATGGAAATGTCAGCCAGGAGAAAGGACAGAGTAGGACAATGAGGAACAGTGTGGGAAAAATACATTAAGGGGAAGGTTGAGTATGTCTCTGAAGATCCCCCACAACATTGCTCTCTAAATAGGAAAGATACAGATTTGACAGGGGGACTGCTCTTCAACGGACTGGTTGTGAGATTGTACCCAGAGTGGTGGTCAGTGGCTCAATGTCTGCATGGAGATCAGTGATGAGTGGTGTACCCCAGGGGTCAGTACTGGGACTGGTGCTCTTTAACATCTTCATCAGTGTCACTGAGTTGAGTGCACTCTCAGCAAGTTTGCTGGTGACACCAAGCTGCGGGGTGTGGTCAACATGTTTGATGAACGTCATCCAGAGAGACCTAGACAGGCTCAAGCAATGGGCCCAAGTGAACCTCATGAGGTTCAACAAAGCCAAGTGCGAGGTCTTGCATCTGGTTCACGGCAACCTCAGCTATCAGTGCAAGCCAAGTGATGTAAGGATAGAGCACAGCTGGACATGAGCCAGCAAAGTGCCCTCACAGCTCAGAAAGCCAACCTTATCCTGGGCTGCATCAAAAGCAGCATGGCCAGCAAGGCAAGGAGGTGATCCTGCCCCTCTGCTCTGCGAGACCTCACCCAGAGTACTGCATGCAGACAGGGAGTCCTCAGTGCAGGAGAGACACAGACCTGTTGGAGTGTGACCAGAGGAAGGCCAGAAAAATGGTCCAAGGGATGGAACACCTCTCATATGAAGACAGGCTGAGAGCTGGGGCTGTTCAGCCTGGAAAAGAGAAGGCTCCGGGGAGATCTGAGAGTGGCCTTTCAGTATCTTAAGAGGAGCTAAATGAAGGAAGGGGACAGACTATTTAGCAGGGTCTGCTATGATAGGTCAAGGGGAAATTGTTTCAAAGTAAAAGAGGGGAGGTTTATACTGGATATGACGAAAAAGTTTTTTACAGTAAAGGTAGTAAGCACTGGAACAGGTTACCCAGAGATGTGGTGGAAGCCCCATCCCTGTAGACGCTCAAGGTCAGGCTGGATGGGGCTTTGAGCACCTGACTGAGCTGCAGGTGTCCCTGTGCTTTGCAGGGGGGCTGGACTAGATGACCTTTAAGGCTTCCTTCCAACTCAAATGATTCAATGATTCTAATAGAGATTTCTGAAAGGAGAGAGCAAGACAGGTTATAAAAACCAAGCCAGGAGAAGTAAAAAAGATGAGAGGAAGAGAGGACATATGAAATGGCACAAAAGTGAGAGAAAAGGCTTGTGAGGACAAAAAGTTGAGAGAAGGGGGCAGGCAGGTAAAGCAACCAGCATAACGTCAGGTAAGACAGAAATACGGAATGATAAATGTGACATATTGAGGAGGGACACGGAGGGCTGCAAGAAGAAAGACCTGTAACAGCAGAGAGGGAAAATAAGCAACTGTGAGGAACACAGCTCTGGAAGTGAAGGGCTAAAACCAAGCAGAATAATGGGGAAGGCCCTGGAGATGAAAAGTGACACTGTCCTGCAAGGCTGCTGCTTTCGTCTGAAAGAGAAATCAGGGAGGTCACTGAAATTGCTTCTTAGATTTTACATTTGAAACTTTAAGATACGTATTTCTTTCACCACAACTTGTCCTCCTTCCCAGTGGTGATGACATTAATTACTGTGCCCCCCACTTACACCTCCACGCCAGGGAACAAACCCCCGAGACCATCATGCCCACAGCAGACTGCTCCCCGCTCCCTTGGCATCTGGAGGCTTCTGCAGAAGTATCTCCAAATTCCTGCAGCTCCCAAATTACCATGAAGGAGTTGAGTATCATTAGCAGGATGAGGAAGGAAATAGGAAGGAAAGAGGGGCACACGCTCAGGGGAAGGCTCGTTTTGTTTTCATAATTAGCAAATCATACAGTACAGAGGGAAAAATTGCTGCTGGGACCTGAGCTGTCAGTCCTTCACACATCAAATAATAGGAACCAAGAGGAGGGTGTGGGAATTGCATTCAGATTATCAAATTCCTCCTGTTATTAGTGTGCGTTCAGTGTAATAAAACCTCATCAGGGAAAGTACACACTGTAACAGAAATTCTATGGAGGCTATAGAGCAAAGCCCCAGGAAGACCAAACAGTGTTCCCAGGCAGCCTGAGACCCAGCGCGGTGCTGGCGGCACCAGGAGCAGCACATGGAGATGAATGAGAAGCCCTGTTTGTAAATGTGCCATGCGACTGCATGCTCCTGGCTCTCATTTTCTGCCATCTGACTCAGCCTCCGCACAGATCCACTCCCCCAGGTTTTGATTCATAAATCCTTCATCTCAGGGAAAGTTACAAAGACATGACACAAGCAAAGGGCATGCGATGACGTGAAATGGGAGAATGGCAGCATGGAATGAGCTCCGCTGCGGCCCCGTGCACTGACCTGCTGCCATAAAGGCAGCCCCGGGCCCAGGGGAGGGCACCTCGCCGGGTACACCACGAGGCCGCACACGGGGCTGTTCCAGAGCTGCATGGTGACCACTGGGCTATGCGCTCTGCATCCCCCGGGCCAGCGGATGGGACACGTACGGGACGGAAAGTAAGAGGCTTTCTCCCTTTAAGCAACGAAAAGAGATCGGCGTCAACAGCAGCAGTGCAGATACAACAGATGATGCATAAGCAATGGTGTATGGCGCTCTATGCTTACTAAACAATTAACGAGCACCCGCAGCGTTGGTACAGCGATGTACCCACGCAGGACTGACCCTTCCCTGCAGCCTGCTCTGCTGCGTGCTCAGGGCAGCGGGCCCAGCCGCGGGTATCGCGGAGCCACTGCAGCGGGGCAGGGCTGAGCCCCGCGCCCGGCGTGTGCGCGGATCCGGTCCCGCGAGCGGCTCCGGGACAGGGCTGGCAGCGGCGCGGCCCCAGGTGCCGCAGGGCTCCGGGTGCGGCACGGAGCATCTCCGCCATCGGCCGCCGCTACCACACGCGTTCCGGCACAGGCTGCATAACAAAGAGCACGCTCAGCCCCGTCCCCGCGGCCCAGCACGGAGGTCCTTGCCTGCTAGGCGTCCGGGCTCCTCCGCGGGCGGGCTCCGGGCGCACTGCAGCTCGCCGGGGCCGGGTAAGGCCGCCGAGCTCTGCGGGGCTTCGGCTCTGCGGCGCCGCACCGCTGCGGGCCGCCCATAGGCCGGGCTGCGCCCCGCCCGCCCCCGCCTCTGCGGGCTCCCTCCGCCGGGCCGCCGGGGGCGGGGCGCGGCGCGGCCCCGGCGAGCGGCTCGGCGCTGCGGCGGCGGCTGCGCAGGGCGCTCGGCACGGCCTCGGCGCGGCGGCCGGAGGAGGCGGCGGCGGCGGCGGACGGGCACCTGCTGCCGCCCGCGCCCGGAGCCCGCGGCGGGCGGGAGCCGAGCGGGCGCTGCCGCGTTCCCGGAGGCGCGCGGCGCAGCGGCTCTCGGGGCGGCGCCTGGCTCCGGCGGCCTGGGCACGGCGGGGAGCGTGAATGAGAGTTTGCTCCGATTTCCGAGCCGGGTGAGTGCCCCGCCGGGCGCCTGTTTTAACGTTGAATTCTGCGTATGTTATTTTCGTCCGAGCCTTCCCTTCCCTGGGATGAGCCGCTTCGCCTCCTCCCCGGGGTACCGCCGGGGCGGCCGCCCCCTTCCCCGCGTCCTCCGCCGCCTTTTGTTCGGCGCGCGCGGGGCCGGGGGACGCGGGGAGAGCGCGGGCCGGGCCGGGAGCTGCGACGCTGTCCGGCCCTGGGGGCAGGGGGCGGCCGCGCCGCTCCGTTCACCGCTGGGAGGCAGAGCCCGGTCCGGGCGTGCGGCACGGGTCGGGAGCGGGCGGCGGCGGAATAAATACAGTGCGGGGCGGCGCGGTGCAGGGCTCGTCCGGAGCAGTGGAGGTCACATCCCCGTGCACAAATACGGTAGGGCGGCTCGGCCTCCCTCGCTGCTGCTGGTTAGGGGCTGTTGGGGCGCAGTGTCTCCCTTGGACCTTGTACTCTGTTTGGTGGCTTCTGGCTGGGAAGTGAGGCCGGCAGTGCTGCTGTTACGAGGCGTCCTGTCTCCGTTCTGTTCGTTTGGGTGCGCCTGGCTGCGCTGGGGCTGCCCTGTGCCCGCTGCGGGCAGCCGGCCGTGTGCTTGGGAAGTGCTCCGCTATTCCAGGTGTGCGGATGGGGGCCGCGCGGTGCGGCAGTGGAGAAGGGGCTGCTGGGGGGAGTTCCATCGCTGGCCTGAGGGAGCACCGCGGGACGCTCTGACAGGGGTGTGTTTGTGTTCTGGGCCTCGGGTCTGGTCCGCGGACCGTCCCCAGGTTTGGAGGCAACTGTGGTGCAGCTGGGGGATGTGACAGCTGGCTGTCAGCCTTTCCTGTGATTACCTCCGTGGCAGAGCTTGGGTAGCAGAGGTGCAGTTATGCTGGTATGGATGTGGAGTAAGTGTTGGAGGAGTTCTTGGGGATAGATGTGGGTGAAGTTGGTGGCGCTCAACCAGGCAAAGTCCTGGGCATCTGCATGCCATGTTACCCGGCCATATCTTTCCTGACCGTGTGACAAGTGGTTTTTTCCTCAGAAGTCATCTAGCCATAGGTGTCCCTGTTCATTGCAGGACTCGCATCTGCGGGTCCCCTCCAACTCAAACAATTCTGTGATTTCTTTAATTAAAAGTGGGAGCTCCCTTAAACCTTCTTTGTTCTACATCTGGTTACCTGGCCCTTCAGAAATAAGGGCTCACTCAGTCCCAGTCTGCATTCCTTTGAGGCCAGCATTGGTAACCTTCTGATTCTAAAATGGGTAAAATATAAAACTGTTTAATCAAATGTTGGTACCAACTGACAGAAGAATCCCTGGCAGCTTGAGCTGGGTGTCACTGCTCTCATTCTGGGTTCGTTTCCCCACTGTAATGAAGGTGATGTGGGGCTGACACCGGGATGAAGATTTACAGCATTCACTTCGTGTCCAAGCTCTGTGGGCCTCTTCCTGGAGGCACTTCTGGTTGGCAGCAGGTAGGGCTGCCTGAGGGATGGTGTTGGGCTAGTGGGTTTTTCATTATAATGGTGGCATTGCTGAGCCTGGGGCTGGGGGTGCTGGGTGCTGTGATGGTGCCCGCAGGCTCTAGGAGAAGCTGCACTGAGCCCATCTTCCTGTCTTTGCCTCCTGCCTGGTGCATCGCTGAGGCCTGTGACGTAAGTGCCTGTGGGGGAGGAGGAATTGAGGGCAGCAGCTGGAAAAGCCTGTCCTCACTCCTCAGGGATCTGCCTGAGGGGAGAGAAAGCCCCGTTGGATGGGGAAGCCCCACTGGGGAAGGAGCAAGGCTGGCCACGGGTGCTGGTGGCAGTGTGTGGCAGCCCCGGCACTGCCCCTGCCCTCCTGCCCTTGTGTAGTGTGGAAACTGATGGGAGTTCCTTGTAGGTGTGAGTGCAGTATCAGGTGTCGGGCGTTCCGCGTTGTTTGAGAGTGGGAGGCTTGAGGGGGAAAGAAACCTGTATTTTGTTTTTGTAAGGAACCTTGTGCAGTGTATGAGAAGTGGTTAATTAGTGTCACTGTTAAATTCAGATATACCTCTGGAATGTGAAGCCTTGTCTGTCTGTAATGCTATATACATTCAGTGTCTTCATAGCTTGGTTTTTCAGTGTTCACTCTTGAGTACAAAGGCTTTACAGCTGAGGAGGAACATAAACTGTTCAACCTCCAAAATAACGACCTGTTGGAAAATGAACCACGACCTCGTTTCACATTGTGCTGCTGTGAAAATTCATAGTTTAGCATTAACTCAGTCACCACCTCTCCTGTTCTTGCAGACAGGAGACTGCTTTGTGTGTGACATATGGCTCCATTAAAAGTTTTATGATGATTGTCTTTTTGTTTAAGAAGTCAAAAGATCGTGTTTCCTGATGTTTTGTTTCCTAAAGGTCAGGAAAATGAATGCTGTTTAGCAACGCACGAGCACCTCGCTGGATTTTCCTGGTTTAAGCTAGGCAGTGGCTGCTCCAGGTCTCTTCCTTCTCAACCCGGTATTTGTCAGGCTAATTTGTCAGGGCCGCTCTCAGAGTTCCCAAATCCCAGGCTGTTAGTAAGAAACTGCAGTCTGATGTGCAGTCTGCCATCCTGAGCTGTGGGCTGTTTTCTCCAGACCTGACTGTGTCCAGCCCAGATGAGTTGTACCATTTTCCAGCTTTATCCCACAACAGCGGTTCTTTTTCTCCCCTACGTTGATTTGTTTTTCTGGGTTAGGTACAGCCTGCACATTGGTGAGCTGATCTGTGGAGTAATCTGTGCACAGAAATACAGCTGTGAAGCGTCGCTTTGGGTCACAGTGTTGGGCACTGCCAGGATTTATGAGTTTTGGCCTTTAAAGTCTCAGAAGAATGCAAGTTTTCTCCTTTTGTCTCATGGTCACTGTCAGTTGTGGGTGTGAGGGGGGACAAGGCAAAGAAGCGGGGCGTTTTCCTTGTAGGTCAGAATTCATTAATACAGTGGTAGTTTAATGGTGAACTCAGCTGGAAATGAGTTAGTGCTGCTTTGTGTTATGGCACACACAAAGAAATAAATGAAGAAGTCTTTGAAGCCTTCATAAATATTATGAAAAATTATGAAGGCTTCATAAATATTAGCAATCTCTGCAGTCTTTGCGGAGAGTAGGCACTAGATTTTTTTTTTTCTTCTCGTTAATGGTACAGTTTCTCTCATATAGTAAATCACCTTGGCTAAAGGGTAACGTTCAGCTGCAAATTAAAAATACATTATCTCTAGTTAGGAGCTTTCTTGCTCTTTTCCCCCTCCTCCCTTTGACACCCAATCCTTTCTCCAGATGCACTCTCTGGCAGTAATAGATTTAATTCCCTGACTTAGGAGACCAGGCCTTCAGAGGTGCCTAAATGACTGAAGATGCAGTTATGTGCTTCTGAGAGTGGCAGAAGGTGAAGGCTCCCGACCTGCTCTGTTGGTTGCTTTTGAAAAATTATTTCTATTTGAATCTTGGGTCACCGTGTGTCTTTAACATTTGCTCATGTTAACACGGGAAAAAGCTACCGGCTTTGAGGGACGATGGTTTTTGTAAACGTGCTTGGAGAATACTTAGGATTGTCTGGTTTGCTTTTAGTTTGAAAGCTGTGTCTGCATCTCAATGGAAACTGGAGTTCAGCTGAGATGAGCTGCTTACAACTTGGAGTTACTGCAGCCATTCTCTGCCAAGGTCTGTTGAGACCACGTTGCCTGTTCTAGAGAAATGTGCTATCAAGAGTGTATCACGCTTAGCATAAAGCTTGCTCTGTAGGTGTCTGGGGGGTGGAAACAAACCGATCTTTTATTTCCTAGTATACTGTAAAAATAAGTAACTTTTAAAGTAAATTTTCTGTGTCTTGCGTTTCCTTCCTGGGATGCAGGTCCTAGAGGTCACTGTAAGTCACTGGCGCTGCAGCTGTTCCGAGTGCTGCTGCCCTTCTGCAGGAGCTGACATTTCTGGTTACAAACCCCAGACACTGCAGCCCTCTGTTCCTGATCTCATCGATGCAGATGTCGACACATCTTTTGACCCGTGATAAAGGGATTTATGACTAGGTTTGTGGGATGCACATGCCCAGGAAGCATAATCATTAGATGCTGCATCACACGTATGTGTGTGTTCCTTGGGGTGTGTGTGTTCAAACTTCGGTCTCAAACTTATCTCTGTTCTGAGCGAGCGCTTGCTGATATTTTGGCATGTTGTTGCTG
The DNA here is from genome assembly GCA_030625065.1 of Alectoris magna. Lineage (NCBI taxonomy): Eukaryota > Metazoa > Chordata > Aves > Galliformes > Phasianidae > Alectoris > Alectoris magna. The sequence goes on along the minus strand of CM060560.1, from coordinate 182,481,143 downwards.
TGTACTGCCCTGGCTTGGCAGCAGCCACCTGACTCAGCGCTCTTCCCTCTATCAGGGCTCTTCTGTCTGCTTAGTGCATATTTGTATGTTCTCAAGATTCCTTTGTGATGTGCATGAAGGTGAACATCTGCCTTAGAAACTAAAGTAAATGGGGTGAGGTTCAGATGTTTCTTATTCTGCCACATCTGTTTTGTGTGCTTATGTGAGGAACTCTGTGGTCCATGTTAAATTTATAAAGGAGGATTTTATTTTCAGGTCAGCGCTCCAGGTGCAGAGTAAAGCTGTTAGTGGAATGTTGACAGCCAGGTAACACCGCTGTCAGCTGGGAGGGAGGGAGGAGGACAAGCAAAAGAAATAAAGCATGAAATACCACTTTATCCTTGGGATGCTCATCAAGCTCTGTGGGAGGGTACACTTTTGTTTCTTGAGTGTTGAGTGTCTCCTCCTGTGTATCTGCATGTAGCTGGCCAAGCTGTGGTGGTTTTTTTTTATGCAGGAAAAGTAGTTAGCAGTTGCTTGCCTTCTCCACGTCGAAATGCGGTGGTTGGTAAATGTGTTTTAAATTTACAAAGAATCCCCTGAAAATAACTGCTTAATATGAGAGGTCTGTACTTATCTTAATTAAAGAGAACAAAGCCATGCACTTTGTAGTGGCCTGACGTATACAATCAGTGCCTGAATTCTATTATTTTCTACCACTATAGCTCCCTTATCAGAGCTCTTGATAGGACCGTCAATGGCTTTTATTAGTAGCTTGCATTACTAATGCTTGGCTTTTTTACCATCTCATAGAAGCCAGTTGTTCCTTCAATATTCATTTCATGTGCAAAGTTACTTATATATAGAACACTGGAGATTCACAGCTTTGGAAACAAACCAATTTTGAAAATTAATATCGGAGTTTTGAATGAAGGATCCACAGTGCATCTTTAGATGCTCATAGCAGAGTTTATTTCATAACTTGAAGTTTACTGTGAACTTGAATGTTGAAAGTCAGACGTGAGAGAACTTCTTAAATATAACATGAGCAAGAGTTTTAGCTCTGAAGCTGTCTGCAGAAGTTCTTCTGTCTCACATTGCTGATGTTACTGACTGAAGTGCCACATTCGGGAAAGGGTTTCTCTATTTACTCTCTCTGGATCTCATTTGTGTCCTTATGCGTACACAGTAACTGCATTTCAAAACAACCTGCTGCACTTTTCAAGGTTAACAGCATTTTGTCATGCCGGGCGAAATGTGGCAGTGGTGCACAGAGACACGTGGATTTACAGCTGTCAGCAGTGTTTAAGCAGTAGCACAGCCGTAGGGATGGGGGAATGTGGAGCCTCTAGAGGAGTTCTTGTAATGTGCTCTGAAGGCCACACATAGTCTGTGGTGCTGCTTTATGAGTCTGAAAAAAGGTGTCTTTTTTTCCTGTTTGCTTTTGGTAGAGCCAGCTCGTGGCTGTAGATGTACAGCCTTGGGGTCCCTCTAGTTATGCGAGGACTGGTGTGGAAGCTGTAAACCCTGTAATTCATTCCAGACTTTAGTCTTGAGGAGCTGTACAGTCATGGCTTCAGGCACAAGCTGCTTCCCCCAAACACTGAAACAGGGCCTGCTGCAGGTGTGCCAGGACAGCATGCTGCCTGGAGCCTGGTGACCGTGTGCTGTCTGCATTGCCTGCAGAGCCAGGTGGCATGCCCAGTTTGAGCTCCAGAGGTCCAAGCAGCAGAGACGAGTTGGAAAACCCTCTTGGGGCTGAAGGGGGTGGTGGCCTGGGCTCTGAGCATTCTGTAAGACTTGTGACAAGATGTCATGTCACAACAAGAATAAAATAGCACATTCAACACCCAACGATAAGATGCTGTTTACCCTGTGCCGTTCCTTGCACTTCGTGGCCCTTGATGAATACACCCTTGGCTGCTTGATTCAAAACCAAGCTGCAAGTCGATACGTAATCCAGGATCCTATCTCTGGGGTATACTCACTCTTGGGTTTGGACTTTCTTAATCTTCCTTCTTCCTCACCTTTTCCCTCCTGAGATAAGCAGTAGTTCTTAGAGTGTTGGCCATGTGACCCATCCCAAAGCTCCTGGCTGCTTTGGATGCAATGGGAATACATGAAGCCTGAATTACTATGTTCTTTATGTAGTCTGTCTTTTCAAAACATTAAACCACTTCAGGCATTACAGCAGTTTGATTAGCTTTGTAACTTTTTGCACTGAAGTGCAGCTGCTGCTGTGTGGAATGCTGCGTGGTGTCAACACTGCAAGAACTGGGAGCGTGCAATGGAGAACGTCCTTCATAATAAACTATAGAGCACCTAGCTAGATGTGTGGATCCTTTAAGAGCTCTGCCAGCTGCTGCAGGATGCTGTATGTTCAAGTTTTGCTTAAGCTGTAAAAGCTTCCTGGAAACTTGCAGTAATTAAAACTAAAGTCAGGAGCTTGCAACGCACTGCAGAAGTGAGGACTGTGGTCTCCTCCAGATGACGTGGAGCCAGCCCTGTTGTGTTTCAGAAACATTCTGAGTATGAAGCTTATAAAAGGATCTGTGCTTGTTTTGTGGGTTTTTCACTTTCCCTATCTGGCAGAGTTACTGATGGGATCCATGAAGGTATGTACATTCAACAGCTGTTACTTTTACTCTCCCAGTGGTGTGAAATAACCAGCCTAAGATTGTTCTGATTGCCCCAGAAAACTCTCTATTAAGAAATATTTTTATGTCAAATCTGCTTCTTTCCTGTTTCTTCTAGTAGCAGTCTTGCTTCTGTTTTTGAGGCATCTTCTAACAAGGTTTTCATTTGATGCTGGATCACTAATCCCTCTACAACAATAAGGAAAAAGAAACGAGGCACAAACTCCATTTCTTGGAATATTTTGTAGGAAGAACATGGAAATTGCATTGCTGAGCAGCTGACTGGTGAAGCTCTCTGGCACTTGGGAGTCCTCTTATAAAGCAGAGCAGAGACAGCTCGTGCTTTTTGAGCGAGAAACTGCCTGGTGTTCTCAGGCTGGTTTTTCTGGCGGAGTGCAAGCCTGTATGTACAGTATCTGCTTAGAGTTTCGTTTAGATGAGTTAAGTTGGAGAAGGTAGAATTCATAAGTAATTCTATATTTTGCTCTATTTTGCTGTTAATACTTGGAATTGCATAAATATTTTTTTCTTTATAGATAAGCATTAAGCTATTATCTGTAACTCATTACTGTGTAGTCTGCTGTTGGTGACAATTTATTGTCTTTGTTAAATCATGGAAAATCCTTCCATGCAGTTTGTATTTCTTTGTGTCTGAAGCAAACTACATTTGTTTATCTTACCCTCTAGGTGGCTTTGTTCTCAGCTGGCTGGAAGTTCATCATAATATCTGAGCACTACAGCAGACCTCACTCGTAGCACAAAGATGTCATGTGTGTACTTAGCTGCGGAACAATTGTCTTAGATGGTTTCTGGAAACACTGCATGGACTTAAGCAAAGAAGAATGTCTGTTTGTTCTAAAGGTGGTGATTTGCTTTTCTGCTCTCTCGCTCCTTTTCAAATACTTCAGTTAAACAAAGCATTTGTAGTGACATAGTCTGATATTCCTTCGAGCTTTTTTGAATATAAATATCAAAGTTATGAAGTTAATACTGCGTTCTTATAAATGTCAGAAGTAGGTGAAGACGGATGTACTGGAGATGCTAAGAAGGAGCTGGACCCCTGACTGGCTGACCACAACAGCTTGCTTGTTATCTGAAATGAGAGATGAGGAACTGTGGAGCTGTGTTTAGGTGGCAGATGCATTGCTAGTGTTTCTGAAACATGGAGGAAATACCAGACACCAACACTTCAGGAGATTATCCACTGCTACCGTACATATTTTCTTACTTGCAGGATGATCATTGTTTAAAGTAGCTTCCTTTTTATATGAAGATTTACTAGTAGATTCACTTCGTAAAAAATATGTATTTGCCAAATGCAGCCATAAACAGTAATATAAGTGTTTTTAAGTGGGACAAGGAGCAGCAAAGTGCTCTGCTTATCAGGGTGTAAAGGAAAGCTCATCTTGTATCCCATCAGCTAAAGAGGACTCCTGTGTGTAAAAGGCTGCAGCGCCATGAGGTTGAGCAGTCCTGTTGTTTCTGTAGGTATACCCATCTACTCTTGTATGCATTCTTGTGTAGGAACACCACTGTGATGTGAGCTCTTGTTGTAGCCTTGTTAAAGCACATGCCCAGTCTTTTCCCCAGAGGCTTTTTTTTTTTTTTTTTTCATACACTTGTGAGCTTTTAGTCAAAGGTCGTTGGGGGGCTGTTGGTAATAAATTGGACCTAGCTTTCATATCTTACTGCTTACCTTGGTTCCTGGGTACCCAGAAACCTTTCCAATTACTGGCCCTGAAGGCACTTTTTCAAGACCAGACAGCGGTGTGTGCGTGTCTTCTGGGTGATGAGGCTGCCTCTTCTGACGGGGAATTAGCAGGAGGATGTGGTTTTACTTCTTGCAGTGAAGCTCTTGGAGGCCTGACAGCTCTGGTTTGCTTTGTGCCGCTGGGGTTGAGTGCAGTAGCCAGAACAGTCCTTGATTAAAACTGCTTCTCTTAAGGTTTCGTAATATCCAATAAATTCCAGAGTCAGGCTGGAGAAGAAGGCAACCTTTTTCTTGCAACATGATAAACTCTGGGTGCCATACCAGTTTGAAGACCGTGGAGCACATTACCAATCTTGGCTGGACTGTCCGCACCTGCTGTATAGTCTGGATTTGGTGCCTTCTGACTTCATCTGGTGGGACTGATTAAAGATACACCGTTTGCCACATTTTCCTAGTGATGATGCTGTCATAGCAGCTAGGAAACAATACGCCACCTCCGCCAGCACAGATTTTTATGAGCACAGCATGTAGGCCCTTATTCATTGCTGGTGAAAATGCATAGCTGATGGTGGTGACTGTTGAAAAAACGTTTTGTAGCTGAGAGTTTGCTTGATCAGACATTGTTATCATGCTCTTGGTATCTGTTGTAGTTTCTGTGGAAATAAGTAGGAAGTGTTTCTTTTGGAGTAACCTGCATATAACCATATTGGAGCTCTGTGGTGTTTATCTTATGTCCCGCAACCTTCAGCTTGCTTTTGTCATTAATGCATAACATCCTGAACTTCAAGTTACCACAACTTCAGGGCACTGCATCTGTTGAAACACTTGTAAAAGGGTTGAAAGGCTTGCTACTCCTGAATCAGAATTTAAGGTTGGCAGGTAATTACATTCTGAAGATATTTCTAGAAGAATGAAGTCGTTAGTTTAATTTTTAAAATTCCAAGGTTTAAATATGCAAATGTTCATGAAGTAACTGGGACCCGGCTGGAGCTGGAAGAAGTCCTTGCTAGGAGGCTGACAGGTGTCAGAAATGGGAGCACCTTTGGGGTCTGTGGGAGGGCGGGGGCTTGGGCTGGGGAACAGCCTTTTGGTTTTGCTGTGAGATGCTGTTATTATCTCCTCAGCTTTGAGCTGAAAACCAAACTATTTCTTAGAAGAAGGCATTCTTAGAAGAGCACTGCCTTTGTGGCAAAGCAAGTTGTTACCTCTATAAAAACTTCTCGTTAAAAGGCTTCGAAATGTGCATAGCTGAAACAATTTTACTGCAGCCTATGCACGAAAGGAATAGTCTTACCTCTTTCCCCACACCCAGCCATGACTGTTCAGAAAGATACAGCGTGTGTATACAGCTTCTTTTTCTTCAGCAGCTTTGACCTTTGGACCTTTATCGTTACTGACTGAAGCGTCATAGTGGCATAAATATACCCGTCAGCTCAGGCAGTGTAACTCTGGCCCTCATCCCAGTCTTAGAGGCAGGCTTACAAATGCCATCCTCTATCTGCCTTTGATATTGCTTGGTCTGATTGGAATGGTGACTGCGTTAATCCTTTTCATATTCCTTCTACCTTGGCTTCTTCGGTTTATTACTGAACTATCCATCCTGCTTTCCTTGTGTCAATTCCATTTGAAGTCTGAAGCCTCAGTGATGTGTGAGATTACTACTTACTGTCATTGGCTTTGTATTGTTTTAGGAGCCTGACTGCCTTTGTGATGTGTTTGTGATGCTTTGAGACAAGGAAATACTTTGTTTTGAAACAGAGCATGCAGAAAGTAGCTCAGTCTGCTAGCACAGGCTTGGTTAATAACCTCTCCCAAAAGTCAGTCCTTCTGACAGCGTTGGATTCAGGGACTACTTCATGTTTGGGATTAAAAAAACCCAACAGACTGGCAGAGCTTTTCTGCCTCTTCCTTTTGTCCGGTACATCTCGTGTTGAGATGCAGCTGAAATGCTGCTAGTATGCCTGTGTCAGAAGAGACTTCTCTTGGGAGAAATGCCATTTAGCATAGATTTAACCTTCGGTGATGCTGCCAGGAGTACGTTCCCTCCGTAGAGGGTTAGAGCTCAGTATGATGTACTTTGGTTTATTTAAAGACTGGCTCCAAGATGCCTTGTTCCAGTTGTTTCAGGCGTCTTCAAAGCTGTAGTTGTCAACTTTGTGCAGTTTTTTTTTTGCCACTGGAAACATCTGCTGCTATGAGGCAATAGGATAACAAGTGCCATTAAGATGTTAATTTCCTACCAATGCAACCAAATTAATGAGAACTGGACTAGTTTATGGTAATAGCTTCAGCTGGTTGGCTTTCTTGTTAGGAGGAGGCTTTGTACTTTTCTTACAGATGTAATGCATCATTTCTGTGTTTTGTTGAAATGGTGTAATTTTTTGCTTAGCTTTCCTCAACTCTGTGCATACTTTAAGGAAGCCTGAAAATTTAAAAGATATCTATTCAGATTTGTTTCTTGTATGGTTGCCTGAAGAATAGTTGTCATAAGCTCTTTGAAAGCCGTGGAAAAAGCTGAGGGCTGTTATATTAAACTCTAGAAACTGCCGTGCTTTTAAATTTTTTATCTGGAAGTTGTATATAAAATTACGTGGACTAAAAGTCTGCCCGTAGGACTGTTGTACTTGCAAGATTTTGGAGATGTTATTTGGTGTCTGATGGAAACTGACCTGGATGTGACTTTGTCAGGAGACCATGGAAAGCAGTGGCTGGTTGCAAAGCACTGCTTTGAGGTAGTTTCAGGATTCTGGCGGCGCTTCAAGCCTGACACTGGAATTTTCTTATTGTCTCAGAGTCTGCAGCACCCGGAGGGGAATTTCAGTGTCACTGTAGGGTGACATGGAGGAAAAAAAGCTGAGGAAGGAAGTGGTTTTGTTAGTGAGTACCCCACTAAGGCTGGTGACCCAGGAGTCCGTAAATGTTAGTTCTTTCGTTGGCTTGTGATGGCTAATAGCTGGGTGTGTCTTATGGCTTGGCACAGCCTCGTAGTTGCTTCCTTGTAGGATGTAGTTGTGTATCTTCACCTTTTCCCTCCTCTTTTGCGTCAGTCATGGATACGGTCCTGTATGCCAAGCTGTTGAAGATGCACAGTTGAAGTTCTCTGTGTATCTGGGGATGAGGGAATGATGGCTGCTGACCGATGTTCATTTGTGTCGCTGTTGAGTGTTTCAAGTGATGAAATATTTGAATTGCTTGCAAAATGCCAAGTGGATGAAGTTGGTTTCATGAACTATTAATATCTGAGAGAAAAGACAAGAATGTGTGGGAAACTTAAGGTGGTTTTTTCCTTCACTCCCCCACCCCGTACTTCCTTACAAGTGTCTGATTTGTATGTTCTGTCATTCTTTCTGAGGTTATTGCACTTCATGGAATCGTAGTACCAGTTGAGTTAGAAAGAACCGCTAAAGGTCATGTAGTCCTACTTCCCTGCAAAGCACAGGGACACCTTCAGCTAAATCAGGGTACTCAGTGCCCCGTCCAGCCTGACCTTCAGCGCCTCCCAGGGGCAGGGTTTCCACCACATCTCTGGGCAAGGTGTTTCAATCCCTCCCCACTTGTAATGAACTTTTTCCTTGTATCCAATCTAAACCTCCCCTCTTCAATCTTGAAAGCATTTCCCCTTGTCTTGTCACAACAGACCCTGCTAAAAAGTCTGTCCCCTTCCTTCTTACAGTCCCCCTTTAGATACTCTCAGGTCTCCCCACAACCTTCTCTTTTCCGGGCTGAACAGCCCCAGCTCTCAGCCTGTCCTTGTTGGAGAGGTGTTCGATCCCTTGGATCATTTTTGAGGCCCTCCTCTGGACACAGTCCAGCAGGTCTATGTCTCACTTCCTGACACTGCCCATGTCCTTCCCTGTCTGTAACTGCTGGTGGAACAGGGGACAGCTTCTGCTGGGGCTGATGTTTATACTTATCTGCCCCCAGACTGTTTAACCATTCACAATTGTGAGGATCATCCACAGATGTGTGGATTTCTGGTGCCTGTCTTCTGCTTACAGTAGTTAGTGGTAAGGCCAAAATTGGCATTTTGTTTTTTAAACGTGCAGAGGTTAGTGGGAGAGAAGGTGGAAGAGATGCTGACAAATCAGGCTATCAGTACCTCTTGGCAGAATGAGACTCAATGGCAAAGATCACTGATTTTTGCTGTCCAGAGAATGTTAAAATAAGTACATGAACAGAAAGGTCTGCAGTTATGATGAAATACTCAAGCAATTAACTAACAGAGAGAGTTAATGTACAGGATAATGGGTGATTATGTTCCTAATGGCTCTTTTATGTTCTCATAGGGTTGGATGCTCCAGTGCCTGGTATGCCTGTACCAGCTTACTTCTTAAATTCAGGATCACTAATCTATGTGCGGAGACAAGAATAGATATTTTGCCTGCTGAGGGAATGATTCAGTTCGAAATTTGATCAAATGGAGGCTTACTCCTGTAACAGAGATTAGCTTGAACAGCACAGTTTTCCAACCTTATTTCATTGTTTTAAGAGAAGTCATTTAAATAACCAAATCATTTAAACAATTGATTGCAGTCCAGAAATCAGAACTCTTTTGGGTACAGCAAATCAGTTCAGTTTATAGCAAATGTGCCAAAAGTGCAAATGTATTTACATAAGGAATTACAGAGAAGAGGTCCATGACACCTAGAGGACGAGTAAAGTGCTTTCCTGTGTATCACAACATTCTCTACTAATTCTGTGTGACAGAGTTTCGAAATACTATTTCTTTAATCTCTTCCCAAGCTGAGCGCGTGAGAAGGGAGGAGTGATGAAGTTCTGCCCAAAGGAGCTGCCGTTTCACTCTTCCATTAGTTTGGGGGGAGCTTCATCTTAAATGTTTTACTCTTGGATAAGATTTGAAGAAAGAGTTTACATGGCTCTTATGAGCTGCTGGATAGTACAGACTGTGCCAGAAATGAAGTTGTTGGAAGACAGACTTACTGTATGCTAGTTGCTTTTTCTCTGTTATTTCTTCATTTAACTTGGACAAATTCCTCCTACATGCATTGTGCAGCATAACGTTCTTTAGCAGAGTGCCTTTCTACATATTATCTTTGCAAGTTTTTACACAATACTTCACTGTATCTTTGTTTAGAAGTTGACATGATGAGGAATTTGAAAACTACATAGTTTCCTAATCTGTGCAGTGATTTATTTTTTCCTGCCTCCTCAATTCTATGTCGGTTGAGTTAACTGGAAGATCATTTTCAGGTTTCTGTTGGGGAAAGGAGCAGAATGAAAAGCAGCCCTGCTTCATGTACAGAAATGTGAGATTTGGGGATTATATACATTCCTTATGAGCTCAATGCCTGTAGGAATTAAGCTGAGGATTCTGTATTGTGGTGATGGGTGTAGTTGGTGTGCCAGCCATATCACTGTCGTTCATTTTCATGTACTAGAAATATTAAACTTCTTTATTTATGAGAAGGTGGTGGTTTTTTTTGGTGTTTTTTTATTTTTATGAATGTACAGTGGTTGGAGAGCTACCGGTGGTTGGTAAAAGACTGTGTTCCTTCCCTTGTCTGCATCCATCTTTGGTTTCTGTAGCCACTGCATCTCAAATACTTGTTAATTTTTGATAAGTTTTATTTCATGTCACAGATATTTTAGAGGCTTAGATCTTTCAGGTGACAGTAGAATAGTTCAGGTTTGCAGAAGCAAGTTAACGCACTGCTATGCTTAGAATCACCACACCCTCAAAACATGTATGTGAAAATTCAAATATAGATGGTTTCATGATAATTTGGTTACTCATAAAATTGTTATTGCTAACTTTTGCTGAATTCTCTCTAAAATGAGGAAAGCCTGTAAAACAGATCATCTTTCTACACTCTGTATTTTTGCCCATAGCCTTGTTTTCAGTTAGGTGCCCCTGCCTGATAGCTGAATGATCTGGGGGAACCCTATAGTTGAATTGTGAATAAAAAGTTAGAGGAGTTCATTTTGTCATCACGTATCTAGCATAGGAGTTAACTATCTGTGATCTTTTGTGTGGTAGTTTAGTAACTCCTTTTGAGTGGTCTTGCCTAAGAACAACTGTAATTCATAGGTAGCTTTTGATGCACTGCCCAGATGAAAAGGGCACAGACGTGGCCCTGCTGATGTTTGCTGGTAAGGGCTGGGACGGACTGTTTTGGCAGTGAGCTGCATGCTCTTAGCTGTGCTGAGTTGAGGATCGCTGCATTAGTCACTTGCAGTGAGCTGTGTCCTGCTTTAGGTGTGTGCCTTTTAGCTCTCTTCTATATTTTTAATGAATAGCAAGTTGAAATATTTATTACAAAGTGACTGTGTAGTCATTCTTGCAGGCTGTACTTCAGGTTTTACGCTTTTGTTCTGTTTCTGAAGATTACAGGGGGAGCTGTGAGCTGGAATAGAAGTACTTGCCTGCTGCTGGAAGACCTCTCTGAGAAGCCCCAGACCATCCTTCATGGACCTCAGCAGGCTGCTGCCAAAATGCCTTTCTCTTAGCTTGGAGTATGGTTCACCATTCATGGTGCCTTTTGTCACAGCAATCCTTTAATTTATCTGTATTTATCATTTAAAGGTGATGATTGTGCTATTCAGATTGTTCAGTGCTGACTGCGTATTTCCACAGGTTTAACTGCATTGGTCTCGACAGCTTGCACTTGTTTTTACTCGAAGGAACTAACAGGACTTTCACTTTATAAACAGTGCAGCGATCGCCTTTCATAATAAATCTAGTACCCTGATTAAGATGTTCCATGCTAGTGTGTGTACTTTCAACTTCAAATGTTTATTTTAAAACAGATTGTATGTAAAAGGCCAACTTCATTCTAAGTGTTATGTCAAGGTAGACTTTGTGTATTTCCAGTAGAAGAGTGGAAAAAGAGATGGATGTAGTGAGAACGTAACCTTGCCACATGCCAGTGGTCCCTTAAGCCCACATGTCTGTTTGCTTTTTGTGCGCAGAAGTCATGGTGCTTTGCCCCAGCCCTGTGCCTGCTGGAGCTGGGCCTGAGCTGAGCTGAGCTGCCGGGGCTGTGCCACCCTGTGGGCTGCTGCTGAGCTGGAGCTGCTCTTTCCTCCATCCTCACAGTCAGCACCCCTGGCCAGCCTACAGCAATCAGTGAGAGAGTGACAGATGCATTTTGTCTGTGTTAATCTGTGATACGTTCACCATCCGTCCTTCAGAGGAGGGACTGAAGCTCTGTTGTGGGCCTGATTCTGGAAGATGTCTCAGAGCAGCTTCATAAAGGCTATTTTCAGGGTGAGGTTGCACAGTTGTTGAACCTGATTTGGGTGCAGGTGGCTGCTGTAACAAGATACCTTCTCCCTCTGCCTGTGACCAGAAGCTTCTTCTGTGAGGGAGGTGTGAGGGCTGCAAATAATGTGTGCAACTGTGAGGCTGAATGGCTGTCTGCTCCAATTAAACCAAGCCTGCCAGAAAGCAAACACAGAAATTAGTTGGATCAGCAGTGAATTGATAAACCGCATTGACGGCCAAGTGACAGAAAGGCTCTGGCAGAAGTGAGGAGCTCTGCCCTTTGGTGTCAGCTGTGTTGGAGCTGTGTCAGCCTCGGCCAGGGGAAGGCTCTGAAGGGAAAGCTCCGGTGGGTACTGGTGGGAGATGCTGACCGGGATGGAAGTGTTCACCTGATGGGTGACTGGCTGTTATTTCTCTTGCTCTGTGCTACCCCTCTGACAGATTATTTGCCATGTTCACGGGACAGCACGTGAGCCGGTAAACACAGACGCTGAGAAGCTGCCTGCTGTCCTGTGGCTTAAAACCGTGGGCTTCGCCTGTCACTGCAGCTCATCTGTGCAGGCAAAGTGATTTTCTGACAGGGTATTTTTGGTGGTGCTCTTCAGGGGGAAGAGTAAATGTTTCACTTTCTCACATGAGTGCCTCGAGAAAAATGAGCTTCTCCCTAGTTCAGGAGTTAAAATAGCCACTTAATCAATTTACAGAGGGATTAATTTAATGTATTTTGCCAATATTGTTTCACGATAAGAGAGTGGTACAGGTGGAAGTAAGGTGTCAATGTATTTTCAGAAGAGGTGTGTTTTGGGAGATGAACTTTTCCAGCTGGAATATGAAGTACAAAGTACACCTCCGATAGCCACTCTGCTACAGTTGTCACTGCTGTTGGTTTCTTCGTGCACTGACATGTGACCTGTGTAGGTGTGTGTGTGTGGTGGTGGTGTGGTTTTTTGTCTACTCTGTGCGTCCCATAGTATTCCAGTGGTGATCAAGCCAGGCCCCCGCATTTCATCTGGCTGGAGACTGCCCCTAGCTGTGGGAGCAGCAGTTCTGGCCCTGCGACAGAGTTCTGCCAGTGGTCCTCCAAGGAAAGCAGAAGCCAGTCCTGCAGCCGCACTCTGCTGCCTTTTAGTATGAGGCGGTGTTCTGTGGCACCCCTGTCCCTCCTTTCCACAGCAGCCAAAGAGAATGTTCTGAAGACAAATGGCTTTTATTGTACTACCTTGGTCCATCTCCTAGGCAGCTTCATGTTAGATGCTGAATGACACATGAGACTATAGGAAAAAATAGATTTCAGAGTAATGCATATTCATGAAGCTGCACTATGGTTGCTGTGACAACCTCACCTCAGTCAAGATCAGTGTTTTAAACTTCTGTCTTCTGTGTCTGGGTTTCTCCCGTAATGGATGTAACGCGTGTTCCACTTTCCTCCCAACCTTCCAACAATTTAAATTATTGGCAATTAATAGCAGCATCTCATGAAGCTTTGTATCACGTCCAAGCACAGCTTCCTGCTTCTTTCCTACTGGTGTTAATCGAGTGTTGTGGGAGTGGGGTGCTTTCTTCTGCAAGATGTCCTTAATGCTGGCAAGAATATTCTGGTTGGATTTTCCTCATTCATTTTTCTTTAAACTTGAGGGGGGAAAAAAGGAAACCTGAATTAACAAGTGTATTTCTCCACACCCTAGGTAGGTAGCCTAACTAGTAACATAATCTCTCATGTCAAAAAACCCCTAACAAAGCTGATCCCTATACAAGTGTAGTGTTTTAAGGACTCCTGACCCTGAAAGGATTGGGTGCTTTTGACAGGTGTTACTCAGAAAATAGTTTGCTCTGTGTACTGGATGCATCCTGTTATGACTCCGGGGCCAGGGTAAGATAATTTGAGGAAGATTGTAGCAGGCTGTGACATGAAGGCAGTGACTAATTTCTGGATGAGCTTGTGGTGAGTTGAGCATTTGGAAAGAGCTTAGCTCTGAAGGTCAAGTCCTGCCTGTTGATGTGAGAAATTGAGGGCGCTTGTGCAACCTTTGTGACTTTTGGAAGGTGTTTATACGCTGCTCTTGCCTGGTCTGACTGGATGCTTGGCCCAGAGGACTGCAGTTTGTTTTCAGTGAGTATAAAGTGCGTGGCCTTCTTCCTAGCTCTGATGGCAGGCAAGTATTATTGCTTTTGGAAACCAGCTGCCCACTTAAAGCGTTCCTTTCCGAGGCTCTTGGTCAGTGTGTGGGTGAGGTGCTGGTAGAAGGGGAGCTGTGCTGGCTGGTGCCTGAGTTCTGGGGAAGCAGTGGCGTAGTTCTGTATGGAGAATTTAACGTATTGCGCGGTCCTATGTGAGGTAGGTCTGAGGTGAGATGCGTGTTTCCACAGTGGGATTTAGGACAGGGCTGTGTTGCAATAAATTTGTGTCCTCCCTTCCCCACTCTTCTTAAATTGAGCTTAATGCCACGTTTTCTTGAAAGATACTGACTTTATCTGCGTAAAACTGCTTCCTGTTGTTCAAGAGAAGAAGCTGTAAATAAGGTTTAGTTTTCTGAACAGATTTGAACCTTCTGGAGAGCAAACTGGGAGAACTGTGTGCACAGGGGAAAGAACTGAACAGTCAAGGATCTCACAGTGCAGTCAGTTGATCTTTCTCCAGTTAAAGTTTTTGAAATATTAATTAGTACAAAATGTTCAGACAGTGGCTTCAGATGAGGTTCTGTCCATTAAAAAGAAAAGCCGGAGGAATGTGTGTAGAAAGAGGGAACCTTTTGCGCAAAGCTCTGTATGGAGCTGCCCTTTTGTAGGTGTAGGTGTTCCACTCAGGGCTCCTGTTTTAATTAGACATGTCCAGAAGAAAGCACGACAAGCCTTGTTTTCAGTGCTCTATCAGGTGACATGTATGGACCATCCACATGACTTGTGGTGTCCCTGCTTTCCTGTCAAGACATTATGCAGGAGTGTTTCGCTGAAAAAGAAGTGAATACCTAAAGCAAGCCTGATGCTGTCCACTCCCTCCATTTGCATGTCCCTCCCTCGTGATAAGTCTGAAATGTCCTGGTGTTGACACTGCCTGTGTTTGTTCACACACACACAATTGAGCTCTCACTGAATACCAGAACCCTCTGACTTCTGTAGAAAGACATTCTGAGATTAAAAGGAGAATGTGAAGGAAATGAAATGTGAAGATGAGAAGCGGGGGTATGTTAGATCTATTTTGGCTCTTTAGCTTTCTGAAATATTGTTTTTCTAGCAATAGGAGCACCGGTGCTTTGAGGGCTGTTTCTCTGTGTCGTAGCCTGGTGTGGCCTTTTTGATTGTACATACAGTTCATCTGTAGTGTTGTAGTGTTTTGTGTTCTTTTTTCCTTGGAGTCCCAGTGAATGTGTGCCAGGGGGATGCTGTCTGCATAGTGCCTATGCATTTCATTATCAGATGAGGAGATTGCAAAGGTTTGTGAAGCAGAGTCCTCTCTCTGACAAAGCGTATGTCAGAATTTAGTTGCAGCATTTCTGCCTGGTCTAGCAGGCCACATATTCAGATTCAGCGTGTTCTGGTGTCAAAGTCTGGACGTGAGAAAAGAAAACCGAAACCCCTAAGCAGCTCATAGGAGGCTGCAGGGGAATGAGTCGTCCACATTCAGGCAAGTGCAGATTGTGTTTGCTTCTTCCACAGGGCAGCAAGGGCTGCTGGTGTTAACTTGGGACCTGCCGAAAATCTGGCAGTTTGTTGGGGGGGGGAGCAGTGGTGTGACGAAGTGAGACGCTTTCCATAGTAGCAAGTCCTGTAACTGCTGACCCTTGGGCTATGCAGGGCAGGCTGGCTCTCGTCGTTTTCCAGCTGCCTGCAGCTCACAGGTAGCTCACAGCTATCTTCATGCTGAAGCTGCTCTGAAAACACAGGCAGGAAGACTGCTCCAGGTGTCACTGTGATTTTTATGAGAAAGTTTGGGAAACTTGATAGCTTAAATGAGTCTGATAGCTATTTTGGTGCTAATTGAGGGTTTTAATTCTAGGTCCAAATAAAGTCACCTCCTCTCTGGCCCTCTGTAAAAGAAATAAAACTTCAGCCGCTGAGTTTTTGCGTTAGCTGAAGGGTATTGATTGCAATGGAAAAAAAAAAAAAAATTAAAGGTGGTTTTGCTGCTCTAGCATTTGCTTGTTTTTAAATGTGAAAAGCGCAGACCTTTTTTCCCTAACCAAGCTCATCAAGTAAGTACGTGAGCTGTTGCCTACCTTGTTACTGGATGATTTGGGAGCCAGGATAATTTTAACAGGCTGGTATTTAATTTTGCTGATTTGACCTCTGCCACTGCAACAAGAGAAATGAAAGCCACCTTCTTAAAAAAAAACTGGGTGTCTGAGTAGCCTTGTCTGTAAGCACGTTAATGTAAGGTAGCCGCACCATATTATGACAGAAGGCCTGCTAGTATTACAAGATCTGGCTGCGGTGCCATGATGTTGGACCTAAATCAATCTTGCAGTGTCAGCGTCTGCTGTGCTGTACCCTGTGCTTAGCATGACAGAGCTGGACGTGGGAAAGATCTCTCATTGTTCATGTTAATACTACAGTGCTTGTTTCAGAAATAACCTTGTCTTGTAAGAATTTGCTTTTTTGTTTTGCTCGAATTAATAATTTATGATGGTGATACCAGTCTTAATTCTTGTATTATTTTTGTAGTATGGTACTGTGAGCAACTGCTGCCTTATGTACAGCAGTGTTACGTATATTTGCAATGCTCAGAGTTAAAATAGTTGCATTTCCTTCTGCTGATGGTTAGTTTGAGAAAAGAGGGGGCTGCGGGCCTGCATTCTTGCTTGTAGCTCTGCGTGTACAAAGCTGCCTGTCAGGTTTGATATTGCTGCTATGGGATCTCTCTAGAAACAGCCTGGAACTCAGAGCTGAGCTAGCTGGGGCTGGGACATGGATAGGGAGCTGGGAGAGGGCAAGGGCCTGAATAGCTGTGGTGATGAAACAGGTGTTTTGGTATTTCCTTACTGTGTTTTACAAGACCAGATTCTGACCTATAAATAGATTTCTTATGTTTTGCAAAGACTTATTAGCTTCCTCATGCTTAGCTAGATTTCATCTGAGTCACTTGGAATCTCTGAGAAGCTTTTCTTCTAGTGAATGTGAAGCTATTGAAATGTTGCCATATTTATCGATCTTCATCTAAAAAAGAAAAAGTTGCTTGTTACTAGAATAGGTTGCTGACATGAAAAGCCTATCTGAGAGCACGTGTTTGGCTTGAGGCCAAAGAACGAGATTCTATAGGAGCTTCTTGTTGGCAAGCTGAAGTTTTTTTTCTCTAATGTAGCTAAGCAATCTGGGAGCCTGTTACATGTGAACATTTTTTAGACAAGATGACCATATTGTTTTAAAATTACAATTTAGTAGATATTTCTGTGTAACAGCATCTTCTTTAAATACTTACAAATATGCCTAGGAATGCAATTCTTTGCTTTTTAATCATTTAATGATTGACTTACCGAATAATACTTTAAGGAATTAATGCACTGATGAGGTCTTGCTAGCCTCTGCATTACAGAATTTAAACAGATTGTTCAGTGGAGTAATCTGTTAGTGTCTTAAACGAAGGTTTGCATTTTTAATTAAGCAAGTGATGATACACTTAATGGCAGGTACATCTGTTTCATTAGTAAAAATACAGTAAGTGTGTTCTCAGGCACATCTTTTGGCTTGGTTATTCCATGAGCAGGGCTGAAACACATGAACGGTCCCTAGGAGGCAGCTGCCATTTGGGCTTCTTGTTCCCGAGTGGTGTCCCAGTGCAGGCAGATACATTGCTGGGCTTCTTCACTGGTCTTGTGGGTCCTTCGTTCTTCATCCTTTGAAAGCAAAGCTTGAAGAAGGGTATCTGAGTTTGCTGTGTCTCAGTATTTTTGTTGCCTCTTGTTGCTTTTGTAAGGTGTGTATGAATCCACTCTAAGATGAAAACTGACTTCAGATCTCAAAATGGCCATTGAAGTGCTGTATGTGCCAGCCTGCTGATGGGAAAGGTCCTGCAGCAGCCCTGGTCTTGGGGAGCAGTGGATGAGCATAACCCTAACAAGGAACTCTGAGGGTTCTAGCTGTGCTGAGAATAGATGCCCATCTGCAACCTTGGGCCAACTGCTTGTCTGTAGGAGGGTGGAGATGACTTGGAATGCTTGTCTCTCTTGGTACCAGGCAGTGTGTGCTGTCCTCATTTCTTCTTTGTGCAGTGATGACAAGGGTGATGGCTAGAGAAGCCTGGTTGTGAACTGCCTTCTTGTGGGTCTGACCTGCATACTGTGTGACATCAGCTGAATGGTGATGGAGATCTTTGAGATGGAGGGAGCGTAATGCATTTGTGCCAGTGCTTATCAGGGGTTTAAATTTGCCTGATAGCATTTGTTCTTGAGTTGCTATTAATAGCAGGGCCTAGAGATAGTTTGGGATGTGATAGCTGACAACTTTCTTCATCATATAGTCAATGAATGAGCAGAAGTGTTTCTATTTTAGACTTAGCTTTGACAAGTAATAGAACTTCAAAGAGAAACAGTTCGTAGAAAATAACCTTGGGGTGAGTTACCACAAGAGGTTGAAGAGGAAAAATAAACAGAGGGTTGCAACTCTGATAAAGGAAGACTTTTCTTTAGCCAGCTGTGCTGTGGGGAATTTGTTTCAAGTGTTTTTGTTTAAGGGTGCTAATAAACTTTGGCAGAGGTGCAAGTTAAGGCAGGTTCTGAAGGAACGATCTGTTTTGAACTTGGTGTGAAGGGTGCTGCAGAAGTGTTGGGAATCTGTGGAGAAAGAAGGAACGGTCTGCTTGAAAGAGGTTTGTGCTAGGAGGTGAGAATTACCTCCAGTCTTGCACCCTTGGTCTTGTCAAGGCTCCTCTTTCTTGCTGTTTATATGTCAAAAGTGTTGCCTGTCTGTATCTTGCTTGTCTTTTCCATGTTGCATTGGTTCCTGGGATAATGTGACGATGTGCAATGCAGCTAATGTGTTTCTTTAAATGATGAAGAGGGGAGTGTTGACCTTAGGGAGAAGAGGATAGTAATACATCAAAACAGATTTCAACCCTGACAGACATTCATTTGTGAAAGTTTTAAAGCATCCTCCATATGAAGGCCTCTGAGCTGAGGAGAATAGTTCGCATGAGGAGAAGACTGTGGCTGCTTTGCAATAGGCTGCCCCTGGAAGCTTTCTGAAGTGGTGTGATCAGGGAACTAACTTTGGAGTTTGTGACCTTTGGTACCCAGTGTGATAAGTTTACAACGCTGAATTGGTCTGATTCAGCGTGCCCAGTTTAAATCATAAGTGATGCAGTGCAGTGTCTTAGAAAGCTAGAATTGCAATGAGTTTGCATATATTAGTTCATCTTTCTTATATTGTCTTTTGAAAAGCAGAATGCTTCTGGTAGGGTTGAGGTCTTTCGAGCAGGTATGAAGTAGGAAGAGGTTAAAATGAGGCTCACTAAAGATGAACCTAGGGGAACAATGTAAGGACTGGGGGTGAGGCAAATGCTCAGCTGAAGTGCATCTACACCAACGCATGCAGCATGGACAGCAAAAAGGAGGAGCTGGAAGCTGCTGTGCAGCAGGCAAATTATAACTTAGTTGCTATGACATGAAGAGATCACTTCCACTGCTGGAGTGCTGTAATGGAAGGCTGTAAGTTCTTCAGAAGAGATAGGCAAGGAAGGAGGAGCTGTGTCATGGCTCTCTATGCTAGAGAGCGTTTTGATGTTTTGAGTGTTTTGATGATATTTTTGTTGAGCTTGGGAATGATAAGGTTGAGTCTCTGTGGGTGAGGATCATGGGGAGGGCCAACCAGACAGACATCCTGGTGGGGGTCTGTTATAAACTGCCTAACCAAGATGAAGAGACAGATGAAGCATTCTGCGAGCAGCTGGCAGAAGTTGTGCAATTGGCAGCCCTTGTTCTCATGGGGGACTTTAACTTCCCCGATGCATACTGGAAATACAGTACAGCGCAGAAGAAGCAGTCTAGGTTTCTGGAGTGTGTGGAAGATAACTTCCTTGATGCAGCTAGTAAGAGAGCCTGCCAGGGAGGTGCCCCACTAGACCTGCTGTTCACAAACAGAAAAGGCCTAGTGGGGGATGCAGAGATTGGGAGCTGTCTTGGACAGAGTGACCACAAAATGATAGAGTTCTGT
The DNA here is from genome assembly GCA_030625065.1 of Alectoris magna. Taxonomy (NCBI): domain Eukaryota; kingdom Metazoa; phylum Chordata; class Aves; order Galliformes; family Phasianidae; genus Alectoris; species Alectoris magna. The sequence goes on along the minus strand of CM060560.1, from coordinate 182,461,450 downwards.
ATTCAGGGTGGAGTCAGGAGGGGGGGTCAGCAAAACTGCTACCTAGGGCTTTTGGAGGGTGGACTTTGAACTGTTCAGGACACTGGAAGAGAGAGTCCCTTGGGAGTCAGTCCGTGAAGGGTAAAGGGATCCAGAAAGGCTGGATGCTCCTCAAGAAGTCTTGAGGAGTGCAGGAGCAGGATATCCCCCTGTGTTGTAAGATGAGCTGAGGGGCAAGAACACTGGCGTGGGTGAACAGGGAGCTTTTTCTGAGACTCCAGGAGAAAAAGAGAGTCCAGCTCCTGTGGAATAAGGGATGGTTAACTTGGGGAGAGTACAAAGAATTTGTTAGAATACGCAGGGAAAAAATCAGGCATTTACCAAGCTTGAATTCTACCTGGCCACCATAGTAAAAGAAAACATAGTAAAAGAAAAAGTGCTTTTTAACAAATATGTTAACAATTAGAGGAGAGCTAAGGAGGATCTCCATCCTTAACTGAATGTGGTGGGAAATGTGACTGCTGAGGATAAGGAAAAGTCTGAGGTTCTCAGTGCCTTTTTTACATCTGTCTTTTAAAAGCCAGACCAACTATCCTCAGGGTACCCTAGCCCCTGACCTGGAAGTCTGGCATGGGAAGCAGAGTAAGACCCCCACGATTCAGCTGGAAACTCCACCTGCACTGCCACAAATCCATGGGGCTAGATGGGATCCACCTGAAGGTGCTGAGGGAGCTGGTGGAGGTGATTTATCAACAATCCTGGTCAACCAGAGGGGTTCCAGAGGGTTGGAGGGTTGCCAACGTGGCTCTCATCTATAAGAAAGGTTGTAAGGAGGATCTGGGGAACTACAGGCCTGTCAGCCTGACCTCAGTGCCAGATAAGGTCACGGAGCAGATCATCTTGAATGAGATCACATGGCAGGTATGGGACAACTGGGGGATCAGGCCCAGCCAGCGCTGGTTCATGAAATGCAGGTCCTGCTTGACTGCCTTGATCTCCTTATATGACTGAGTGACCTGCCTGGTGAATGAGGGAAGGGCTGTTGGCATAGTCTGCCTAGATTTCAGTAAAGCCTTTGACACTGTCTCCCACAGTATTCTCCTGGAGAAGCTGGCAGCCCGTGGTTTGGCTAGGTACAATTTTTGCTGGGTAAAGAACTGGCTAGAGGGCTAGGCCAAGAGATTGGTGGTGAACAGGGTTAAGTCCAGCTGGCAACCAGTCACAAGTGATGTTCCCCACGAGTCAGTGCTGGAGCCCATCCTGTTTAATATCTTTGTTGATGACCTGGATGAGGGAATTGAGTGCATTGTCAGTCAGTTTACAGATGACACCAAGCTGGGAGGAAGTGTTGATCTACCTGGGGAGATCCTACAGAGGGATCTGGACAGTCTGGATTGCTGGGCTGAGGCCAATGGGATGAAGTTCAGCAAGACCTGGTGTCAGGTCCTGCATTTTGGCCACAACAACCCCAGGCAGTGCTACAGGCTTGGGGTAGAGTGGCTGGAAAACTGTGTTGAGGAAGTAGACTTGGGGGTATTAGTTGACACTCAGCTGGACATGAGCCAATAGTGTGCTCAGATAGCCAAGACGGCATCCCAGCTTGTATCAGAAATAGTGTTATCAGCAGGAGCAGGGAGGTGATCATCCCCCTGTACTCAGCACTGGTGAGGCCGCACCTGAAGTTCTGTGTTCAGTTTTGGATCCCTCCCTACAAGATAGACATCAAGGCTCTGGAACGTGTCCAGGGAAGGGTTTTGGAGCTGTGATGGGTCTGGAGCACAAGTCTTATGAGAGGCTGATGGAACTGGGAGGGTTCTGTCTGGAGAAGAGGAAGCTCATGGGAGACCTTATTGCTCTCTACAGCTGCCTGAAAGGAGGTTGTGGCAAGGTGGGGGTCAGCCTCTGTTCCCACATAACCAACGATAGGGCAAGAGGAAATGACCTCAAGCAGCACCAGGGGAGGTTCAGGTTGGACGTTAGGAAAAGTTTCTAATCTGAAAGCGTGGTCAGGTGCTGGAGTGGGCTGCCCGGGAGGGTGGTGGAATCACCATCCTTGGATGTGTTTGAGACATGGTTTAGTGGGGAAATACTGGTAATGTTAAGGATTTTGGCTGTATATTTGAATATGTGTTATGTCAAATTCAACCATCCATAAATTTTTGATGGGATCTTCTGCGTGGATCTACCTGTCAGCATTTTTTAGTGAATCCTTGTTACCTTCCTTTTTCCTACTCTGAAGTAGGAGAGTGTTACGATAGCCTTGCTACTCTTACTTCAGTTTCTCAGGGAACTTAAAGATGAGTTGTGATGTGTAATGGATTTTCATGTCTTTGATTAGACATGTCAACAAGCTGAAGAATGTGAATTTATCAACTAAACCTTTTTTGTTTAAAGTAACTTGTTGGGAGCTGACTTCTTAACAGTTGTTTTGGGGGTAGGTTGTGAGCTTGTTCCCATTCTGTCTTTAGAAATAGCCATGAGAAAGAGGCTGTAACATTAGGGGAAGATGTGCAGGAAGATGTTAAGTTATCAACTACTGGAAAACAAACTGTGCATCTGTTACACTGGGGGGGAAAGGGCGGGCGGGAGGAATGCCTCTTAAAAAAACTAAGCTGCAGAATGCTTTTTCTTCTAGGGACGGGAAGGCTCTTGAAAAGATGGCTGTAAGTAGGTGGTGAACAGAATATATGTATTTAGGTTTATTGCAAGCTTTCTAAAGTACTCTTGTTGTCTTGCTTCTTGCAGAGACTCCAACCGTCATGTTAAGGTAAAGCAGAAAAGTGCAGTGCTGAACATGCTAAAGAAGCTGGACAAAATAAGGTTCAGAGGTCACAAGAGAGATGAGTTCCTTGATTTAGCAGAGTCTCCAAATGCTTCTGACACTGAATGTGGAGATGAAATCCCAGTGAAAATACCTCGAACATCACCCCGAGACAATGAAGAGCTGAGAGACCCTGTAAGTACTAGGTTCAAGTATTGTTATATTATTGTTGGGTAGAAAAAAAATAACGGAAATTAATAATTCCCTGCCCTCTATACTTTGGAGCTAACACTTGAAGATTTGTGGATCCGGAATAAAGCTTTAAGTAGGTTTCCATGTTGTGGAAAGCTCAAGGTACTTTCTTAATAGTAGAGTTTCCTCTTTTTGCTGCTGTTTTTAGATGTTGTAGGCTGACTGGTCTATTAACTTTGGATGTGCTTCTGAATGCTCTCAGGTTTTACTTGCTTTGTTAAAATACTAATAAATACGAAGGAGAGACTTCTGGTCGCTTTTCAGCTAGAGAAACTCGTAACTGCTCAAATGCTACTGCCCAGAACTGTTGGTGTACAATTTCTGATGGCTTCACTAGAGGGTTGTGCCGCCTTGTTGTTTACTGGAGTGTTGTATCCAGTGATGCTAACATGTTTCATGGCTGTCTTAACCCTATGCAAGACTCTTCTGCTGCAACTTTTTGATACTTACATTCAGTTGCTTCTGTTTACAACAGCCTTCTTTAAAAATAGAATGCTTCAGGAATTGTTAAATATTGTTTTTAAAAAAGAAATAACCAATATAAGGAATCCTCCTTTAACCTCTTATATGACTGTGGTTCTTGAGCTTGGACTACTGGGTACAATCTAAATTACAATTTGGCAGTTTAACTGTTGAAGTCAGAATGCGTCCCATTCTGGGAACTCACAGCGTGGTTCTTGGACCCAGATGTGGTCCAGCTGTTATCTGAAAACTCACATTTCAAGCAGCACAAAGCATGCTCACTGCTTAGAGGAATCAAACTGAAAGATTTCAGTCTGTGTAAGGTTAAGCATTTCCTTTGGGTTTGGCAGCTTGTATCCTGTCCAGTGGCTATTATTAATGGTGCCTTTGTTTTTTTTTAATGTATAGTTTCACAAACAGTCTTTGCTCATATGGAGATCTTTTGCCAGATTTTCTTTCCTGTGGTTGTTGAACAAACAAGTGGTAATGACAGAGCATTTTTGTGCCACAAAAAAAACCCCTATTGTATTCATATCAATATGAATGGTCTTTTGAATACCTTTCCTTTGCTCTGACCCTCCTAAGGCATCTGTCCTTTGTTACTACGTATCTATTGTATGTACTGAGACTACTCTTCCAACATGGTATTGTCTGAATTTATCTTAGGTAAGTAGTGGCTTATTTTCATCCAGCTGCCTTCTCAGTGTGCAGAGCTGAACAATTTCAGAAACCAATTTGAAGAGAAGCACTTTGCTAGCTGGCTGATTACATGATGTTAAGTGAAGTGCCCTGATCTAACTCTGTGGGATACAGTTGAGCACAGGGAAACAGAGAGAAAGGGAAGAAAAGAAAAGAAAAGCAGGAACGCTGTCAAATTTGTTACGTCCTGCTCATGGTGTTAGTGACTTCCAAAGCCAGTGTGATGCTGGAACCACTGGGTAAGCGCAGCAGCTGTGTTACAGATAGTGGCAAAACAAGCAAACTTAGATGAGTAAGGAGACCCGAACTATAAGGGCTAAGTTTCACATGGAAAGTGTGAGGGATTACCACTTGGCTCTTGAAGGCTTCTGTCCTCCTAAGCACTGCTGCCCACCCGTAAAATGGGGAAGAAATAATCCCTAGTGCTGCAGAGTTGCCAGGAATAACCAAAGTAATTCTTCTCTATTTAAGCCAATGTTAAAATAGTGGCTGAGATCATGTGAACAGAGGGATTCTGAGTTATGTCTCTTTCTTGTTGAGATCAGATGCTTGTGTTCTGCCCAAACTGTTCTCTGTGACTAAAACTCAAATCTTAGATTGCTTATACGGGGTGGTCGCCTTTCACAGGCTTTGTAAGCACTGTAGCGTTATGCTGTGATTATGCTGTCTGGGAGAGGGATCAAGAAAAGATCAAGTTGGGTTGATTTCTTCCTGATGAATACTTCAGGGAGCTCTTCAAGGCAGACAGAAATCAGTGCAAATCTTGAGCATAAATGGAAGTTAGGTCACGTGTATTTTCATGTCCAGGTGAGCTGGTGCTGTATTTTCACTGCTATTGCTTCATTGTTTCTCTTGAAATCTGAGTGGGGAACTGCTGAGCTGGAAACAGCAACATTGGTGGCTTAGACCTGAACATAAGTGTGGAAATTTGAGTCTTAGTCCTTTTAACTGCATCTTCAGTACACGGATGTCTTTGACTCTACTGTCAGCCATCTCTTTGTTAAAGGCTTCTTCTTTGCCCCTCACTTTTTCTTTTAAATTTTCAGTCTGGTGTATTAATCATTATGGAGCCATTAAAGAAAGACCTTGGTCTGCTAAAACCGCACAGCAGTGACATGAATGAAAGGCCCTTGTGTAGTGATACTCAGTCAAGGGTATGTAGTGCACATTTAGAAATGTGGAGATTAGTTGCCTCTTCTTTATGCATGTGTTTGAACTTGTCAAACACATGGAAAAACTTGTCACAAATGGAGTCTTTAGAGGAATAAGCCCTGTCAAAAAAGGTTGTAGCTGCAGCACTCTAACAGTGTGCAGAGAAGAGTATTTTCTGTGATCCATCTCCAGCAAGTTAAGTGAATGTTCAGTCACAAGCCACAAACAGAGCAGTGGGAGTTAGTCCCACAACTTCACATCTTATGCAGAATTTACATCCTGTGGACAGAGAAGGGATGACTGGATGAAGGAATCTTGTATGCTTTATCTTAAACTGTAAGCATTACCTATTTAGCTCCATAATAAACATCTGGACCTGTGTTTGGGTAAAGCAGCTGTTCCACAGGAACAGGTTGGTGCTGCTAGGGGAGCCCTGGAGTTGAAGATTTGTTGTTTTTCTCTGAATTCTTTTGAATTCTGTTCAGAATCTTCTGTACTGTTCAGAATATTCGTTGCTCTTACCTTGAACTAGTTTAGTCTCTACTTACTGGCTGTCCATTTGCTTGGGTAGTTACTTCATAGAATCATAGAATCGCTTGAGTTGGAAGGAACTCTTAATGGCCACCTAGCCCAGCTCCCCTGCAATGAACTGGGATGCCTACAGCTAGACTAGGTTGTATTTCTCCCCTCTCTGCCCTTACCACCAGGTATTTCTGGGATAGCAGCTACTTTCTTAGGTGTCTGTGGGTTCCTGGACACTGTGACCACGTCACAGCCCTGACACTGTGTTGGTTAACAAGCTATTAGCTAAGTGTTTTTCAGTTCTTGAATGGCTTTCCAGGTTATTCCTTCTTCCCCACTGCAGCATCAGGTTTTTGGGGGAAATGTGGACATTCAGCTCTATGTGCAGCTCTGGTATTTCAAGCTTGTTTTGTCAAAACGCCATAATTATTGAATCGACTGTGAGTAACTTGGTCCATTCCATCTTCTTTATAGCGAAACTATTAGCATTTGTCATATCGTGATGTTGGGACTTTACTTAGTTTTTTTTACTTGATTAATTAAAGCCCCTTTCATTCAGTGCTATCACAGTTTTTTATTTTACAGATGCACTGTTTGCAGCCTGATTTGCTAAGATGCAAATTTTCAGGGCTGGGACTGCACCCAGGTAGTCATGGCCTGTTCTTGTATTTGCCAGTCCTGGCTTGTCTTGCCTTCTTTATAGTGTCTCGTTGTTTTGTGATACAGGTGAATTAATGCACCATTATTGCTCAAAGTGTTCCGTTTTTATAAGAGGGAGAAAATATTTCCTAGTACATACAGTGAATTCAGTACAGCAGAGGATCATGTCCCCTTCGGCAGAAGAGGGGAAGAATAAATTTGTGCTTCAGCCCCTGGAGCTTCTGCACTGAACTCAGTGAGAATTTCCAATTGAAGCTCTCTGGTACCTGGCATATTGTACTGAAAGCAGCCTAATCTACTTATGCAAGTTCCCTGCCAGTGCGCTAGGATTAAATCTGAGTTATTATGGTGCAGCAAACATTAATTTAATTGCTGTTCCAGTACAGTTTGGCTTTTCCTGAAACATGTCAATTAAAACCTTAAACATTTGTGTGTCTGTTGCCTCATTTACAATGATTTTGAAGTTATAAAGGCTCAGGCAAACATTACAGATAAAATAAGCTGCCACTAAAATAATAACAAAAAAAATCTTGCAAAATATAGCAGTGCTTTGTGAGCTCTCTGTTATGGGTGTGCTTCCCAGAGCAGCTATTGAGGATTAACAGTTGATGCGGATGCTTTGTTCCTGAGCTGTCTGGCTGGGTGTTTTTCCCTTCCCTGCAGCAGGTACTTGTGGCAGCCATGGTGAACCCGTACTTATTTCAAAGAATCTTCGAGCAGTGTCAGTTGAGAACAGCAGACTAATTCATAGCGTGTGGGTATATGAAGGAAGTAATCTAGAAGTTGTGTGCGCTGTGGGCAGCCCTCGTGTGAGGGTTTTTGTTGGGGAAGGGGAGAGAAGGGCAGGATGTTATATCTAAGCTGGTGTCCCCAGGTGTGACAGCCAATGTGGTGGACAAATTACAGTGAAAACAGCACTCATCTTTACCTGCATCAGTACTTGTTTCATTTGGGAACTGCTCCTCTCTAATTGGTTAATTGCAAACCTGGAAACAAGTCCAACACCTTGTTAGATGCTCCTATAGAAAAATCTCCATGCAATGTTGTGTGAGTAAATAAGAGGAATTGGACAGTTGCACCTCTGTGTAATGCTGAGACGCATCCGTATCTGCTGAGCAGTGGAGTTCCTTAGACCTTTGTTGCAGCTGTGCAGTGATGGTGTTTGTGGTGCTCAGCACCCAAAACCAAATGTCAGGGCTCTCAGGATACAAGAGTGTACAGAAGGTAAAGGGCACTCAGGTTGAGAGTTGCTGTTGCTAAAAACCCAACCCGCACATGGCTTTGAAAGCACATTTGTGGGCTGGTGAGATCTGCCTTCAGACTTGGAGCTGGATGTGGTGCGGAGCAGGAGCTCGGACAGCAAATTAGAGGTGATCTGTCATCATCAGCAATGTGCCTTTAACCCCTCTGACTCGAACTCTTCCTGCTCGACTCCGTGGCATTTTGCTGGCTTCCTAGGCACTGTGAACTCATCTTTGCTAAGTAATTGTGATTGCCAACATTTTAAGAGGGTCCCTGTGTCAAACATTGTCAACGCTGGAGAGGCAGAAGGGTATGGAACAGCAGAAATCTGTGGAAGCCTTTAAGGCTTTTACTGAGTCATGCAGAAGCAAGAAAGGGCATCTGTACAGTAAAGTTGTGTTAATCCAATCCCAGTCCCTGCGCTGTCCTACAGCAGCTGAAGAAAGAAATGCTATTGCCCACTTAACACAGGAAGTAATTTCTGTGTTAAAACAGGAACATTTTTTATTAACCTGTGAGTGGAGTCAATTATGCATTCCTCAGGCAGGCAGCCGACCTCCAGTGAATGCAACAGGCTCATTTCTTATCTTTTTAGCCCATTAACACCTCTTGACAGAGCAAGGTGTGTTGGTGTGGAGAAAAATCTGTGACAGAAGTGCCATCTGCTTAAATGTCTCCTATTTCTCTTTCCTGTATGTGCTCGCTTTTTTGGCCCTGCTCAGTTGTGTTCAGTAATACTTTATGGCATCTGTAAGTTTAGAATGGGTGCTCTGTCTTCAACCAAGTTTGTGTTGCTCTGCTTCTCATCTTACTGCTCAGGTTAAACCGTTTCGTTATTATGCAATACTTGTATGATGTTGCTCCTGGCGTTCTTAGCAAGCAGCCTTATATTTTGTCTTTTTATTTGTTTTCCTCTCTCTGACATAGGTCGTTTGGTGTTTGTTTAATGACCCCCAGCAGGGGGGTTGAAACTAGGTGATCTTTAAGGTCCTTTTCAACCCAGGCCATTCCATGACTCCATGTGTACCTGCTGATTTTTATACCATTATTGGATGGAAACTTGAATTTCTCAGACACGTGCTCGCCCCTTTCTCCCTCCACTCCTTCCTCACCTGTCTTCTTCTATCCTGTTTGCTTTGCATGGGGCTGGGGACCAGGGAGCAGTGTGGCAGGAGCAGTGTGCCCCTAGCAGTACAGCTGAAGCGTCACAGCACATGCTATTACACGGCCCAACATGCAAAGCTTGTGAGCATTCCCGATGAGTATAGCATCTTACTCTCTGGCCTTTATGTTGGGTTGTTTTTTTTTTTTTGTTTTTTTTTAGCTGTGTATTTCTCAGCAGTGTCTTTAGCCAGTTCCATATCAGCCCCACATGCTGGGGCCAGAAGATGCTGTCCTCTTGCACAAGGCGTACCTCTGCCAAGCGTGTTTAGCTCCCTCTTATATGAGTCACAGAGTGATAAAAACTCAGTCACAATATAAAATCTGTGCTTTCATGTCTGGGTAGCAGTCTGCATTTTTATAACACTGCCTTCTGCCTGCCTGTAGTGCGTTGCAAGGTGCTGCTGCCTGACTTCTGCCACACCTTCCTCAGCAGGGCTCTGTGTCTAGCAAGCAGTAACACTAAATGCTTCAGCACTGAATGCATATGATCCAGGTTTTAAGATAAGAAGTCAACACTAAGGTTAATCACCATCCTGAACCTCGCTGGCTGGATGGGAGATGTGGTACCTGGGCAGCAGGATGCTGCGCTGCATCTCCCCATACCAGTATGGCTGTTGGCTCTGTCTGTCTGCTGTGCCATGCTTGTGCATGTGCTGGGATGCTCATGCTCTAGCTGGGAGCAGCACAGTGCCGACGACTCCTCATTATCAGGGCTGACAGTTTGCGGGGTTGTGGGTGTCACTGTGGCACTTTTGGGACTGGAAATAGCATCGCTGCTTGGCACCATATGAAACAAATCCAGGTGGGGAGCTGGTGCCAGGAAGATGTCCTGCAGTAAATGCCCACTGCTTCTTCGTTTGACTTCATAGACAGTTCTGAGGTTTAAACTGTATTTGTTCAGCTTGAGCAAGAAAACAGATGTTTAATAGGTATTTCCACGCTGCTTTATTTAAAAAAGCAAATCATTCCCACCAGTAAAAGTACTTTGCAGCCTGTGATCTTTGTACATACTTTCCTAAGACATAGCAAATGTATTTTAATTAACTCTCCTGTAAATCAGCTGAGTTGATGTAAGTATGTAATTAAACTGTCGCAGTTAAATGTATGTAGCTGACTTCAGAAAGCAGTAGAGCTCCTGTATGTTTTCAGAAGTAAACAAGGGTTGGAGGAGTGTTTAAGATAAATCCCTCTTTGTCTGAAGGTCTTTTTCAAGCTGTAGGCTCCTGTTACGCACTTCAGTTTGGGCTCCTGTAAACCTCATCGGCAGCCTTCTTGTAAGCAGCAGGCAGTGCATGCAGGGCCTCGGCCTCCATTGCTGAGGTTATGCCTTCGCACACTCCTTTCCCTGCTTTCTGAAAATGCTCGCTTCATGAGAAATGGGCAGCATCACCTGCCTTCTGCTGTGTGGGCTCACTTTTTTTCTCTGCTCGCTTTGTGGAGGTGGCGGTTGTCGCTGCTGTTCTTAACTGATCACATTGCTCTTTAATTCTTGTCTCCGGCAGTATTTCCCGTGCTCGGGGGTGACAGCAATAAATCAGTCAGGACAGCCTCCTGACTCCCCTCACCTGGTCCTCCATGATGCTCTTTCAGAGTAAATATCTAGAATAATATTTCTTCCACTAGCTTTTCCAGTTAATGTGTAAAGTATGTCACATTGTTCCTTAACTGGGAAGGGGAGATGGACAGTATAAATACGTTTTTCAAATCAGCAGAGGAAAGGGTAAATGGTGATATAGCATAGATGATAAGGGGGCAGAAAAATAAAATTTGTTTTCTCTAACTCCTTGAGGTCTGCATCATTCAGATTCACATAGGAGAGATGCTGTGCATTGGATTAGTTTTCACTCATGAATTAATGCTGATTAAGAGACATGCAGAATTGTTGATACTTGAATGATTCTCCCATGGCTGTCTGTTTACTGCACCAAAAGTAAGTTGATATATTTAAATGACCAAAACCAAATGTGCCTCTGAGCTGTTAGTGTGTTCTGGCTTTCTTACAGGCTGGTCCAGGGACCATCATCATGGCTTCAGGAGTCCAGGACTTTAACAGAACAGAGTCTGACAGACTGAATGAAATCAAAGGTCACCTGGAAATAGCCTTACTGGAAAAACACTTTTTGCGTAAGTATAAAATTAATACTCTGTGGAAAGGAATGGCTCAGGCCTGCTGGAAAAAAGACTTGATGTATGTTCTTGAAAACTGCAAAGGATGGCATCAGAATTCTGAGGTATGCTGAGGACTGGATAATGCAGGGGCTGACATTTCTCTGAGAATTTACCTTTTCCAAGGTTACTAGGTCACTGAAGTTTTTTTTCTTTTTTTTAATGGCATTTCTTACAACATACAATGCCATGTGACAAATGCTGCTTATTTGAAACCTTGGTGTTGTAATGGAATATTGTTGGAAAGTTCAACTTCTAGTGCAATACTACCAATGTCTGCCTCTGACATCGTGGGCCAATATAATAAAACAGGAGGAATTATTTACAGAGCAGCCCTCATTTCAACAGATCAGTACAGAAGACAGGCATTCCTTTAACTTGATAGAAGCAGAGATCTCCAACAAGTAGAGTTCTCACTCAGTTGCTTTCCCAAATGATCGTTTTAATAAATTATTTTTTGAACTTCAGAATATAAGGGTGGTTTTTAGGTGCTCAAAGCTTGTCAAATGTTTTCTAAGGATAAAAATAACATGCTAACAGATTCTATTCAATAACTAGATTAAAGTCTTAAAATAATTTAAGACTCATATTTCACCTTCAGCATGTCCTCAAGGACTTGAAATTAATTTTATGTGACTTGTTTTTCTTTTGGCAATATTTCTTTGATGTTTTATTCTCCTGAGTGCAAGAGGGAGGTGTGATGAAAAAACTGGACAAAAACGTATAGTGAGCTGATACCAGCTTCCGCTGATAACCTGGAAGAGGTATCATGATTTATCTATCAAGCAAAAGCTGGTTGTAATTTATTTGAATTCTAGCTCATCTGTGCAGTTGCCTCATACTTCTTATATTCCTGGAGTTGTATTGCTTAAGCTACTGTTATCAGATTGTCTTTGAACCAGATGGGACTTTTTGTAATTTCCTAATGGAATCTGATGTGTAAGAGAAGGTAGGCCTTCCCAGAACTCATTTCTGGCTTGAACTAGGACATATATCTTGCTATAAAAACATTGTAAGGTTGCCAAATGCTTCCACTGCTGGTGAATCCATTTGCAGTATTTAGTGTGTAGTTACAGGAGCTGAAAAATGTGTAGGGCGCACGTTTTTGCAAATATTTTTTACTTTCAGGCTTATGCTGTAGTCTGAAAACCTTCTTATCAACCACTTTAGCACTTGTAATTGAATCCTTTCATTTTGCATATTGATCACAGACCTCAAGGTTGGAAGATAAGGAATGTAATTGTTTAAGAATATGTTTGGAAGTTCACGCCAACAGGAGTGGTTCTGGTGGGTTGGTCAGTCTCATTCCGGCCTTCCTGCTGGGTCGAGAGCTCCTTCCTGAAGCCTTGGCTTTGCTTTAGCTGCAGTCATTCTTATTTTGATGAGTTTTTCGCCAATCTGTACAGAAAAAGAAAAGAAAGAATGATAAACTGGTAAAGGAATAAGCACAGAAAAAACTCACTCCTCACTCCCACTCTACCCACTTCAAACTTTTGGGCTGAGATATATAACTGTGTTTGCCAGTTGGAATGAAGTAGGAGTTGACTTTTTTGAGTGTGATTCCTGTATTTATTAATTCTCTTCCTTATTTCTTTGAGGTTAACGAGTTGGAGGGGTTTTTTTGGTGGGTTATTTTTTGGTTCTAGAAATGCTGTATGATATATATATATATTTTCTTCCCAGAATTGAACTGACGATGAGCAGAAAAACATTCTTGAAATGTGCAGTTTGTTGGCTTTATTTGCCTTTGGAAGAAAGCCTGGTTTCTAGTGTGTTTTTTTTTATTTTTAATTTTTTTTTTTTTAAATCTTACTGTTTCAGTAGATGTTTTTAAGGCTATTAAATGTATCTGCATACTATTTTTTTTATTTGTTTGTTTGAAATCATGTGTTTCCTTAAGGACTCTTAAAAACTGTTAGGTGTACTCCCCACTGTACAGTATGTGTATGTACAGCTACGGGTCACTTTATGGTTGTAAGTGTACAGCTCAGTGAGTAGCAAACTGCTGATCTTTCCTAAATTACAGTTGGTCATTAGCAGGCGTAAGTAAGAAGTGCAGTTTGGCTCAGTAATATTTTCAGTATAACACATCTACACATGACCAGAGCCTCTAAAAGCTGGAAAGGAAATCCAGAGCAAATATTTACCCAACACACACACAAAATAATGTAGTTGCCTAAAGGGAGAATCCTTCCTTTCTAAAGAGAGAATCTAAAAATCCAGGGAGGTGAAGATGGAAAGGCATTACTTAGCACGTTCCGTAGCTATAAATGCAAATAAAATGTGACTGGAAATGTGAGGATTTTAAGCTTCAGACTGACAGGAGTCCTCCTGTCACTCACCGGGAGGAAAGGATCTCAGATAATGACATCTTAAGCAAGGGAGGGATCATCTGACTCTTCCAGCCAAAAGGGCTAAAGTTGCTTTTCCTGTCTGCACAGGAATGTTCTTAATCTGCGCAATCAAATGGGTCCTTCTGAGCCTCATTATAGAGTGATGACAGCACACATTTTGGGTCTGAGACCGCAGTATTGGAGTGGATGACTCAGTGATTCGGTCCTGCAGAGCAATGTTTAAATGCCTGCTGAATGAAATGTGCAAAGAGCTTCGTCTGCTGGAAACACCAAATAGAAGTGGATGAACAAAAAATTCATTTGGAGCTGTCGCTGTTACAGATTTGTAAAGGACCGTGCATTACTACAACCTTGTTTGTGTGCTCTCCAGCACTACGCTGGTACTAGCTGAGGGTTCAAGTTTGGAAGACAGATACTGAGCTGGGGTGGCTAAACTAATATTTTATGGTTAGCAGGGTTTTTAAAAACATGGTTCATAGTATTTGTTCTTTTAGATCATGCTTAGTACAGATAAACAAACTGTTGAACGATGCTACAACAGCTAACTGTCAGTGCTTCCATATCACACTTTCTGTATTTAAATGATAAATGAAACCTAACTTGCTGCTATTGCATTTGGAAGACGAAAGGATAGGCAATATCATTCTGGATTTTTACCTCACTGAGGGCTTTTTTTCGTGTGTTTGTGTATGACTATAGAGGGCAGTTCTGCACCTGATACTAGTTTATGCCAGCACTCTGTGTTACAGGCATGCTTTGTGGGCTGGCACACATCATATGGCTCATGTGAAGCATTAGCTAATTCTCATTCAAGGATGTTCAAGCCTGTTGCAATGCTAATTTTAGCAACTCAAGGAAGAGGAGATGATGGTGGCAGCAGCTGAGAGTAAACAAACCAGGTGACTTAGAGAAGAGTCACCTGGTGACATGAACTGGTGAACTGAAGGAACTCAGCATGAGACTGAAATGCTTTGGGAGGAAATAAGGTCCTTTTCCCACAAGGATTTTGCATCCTGCTCTGTTCAGCAGGCTGTTGCAGGAGTCCCTTGGTGCTTAAAAAGCTACTGTTCTGGGTTATGACTTTTATAACCATGTTAAAGAAGTTGAGAGCATGCATCTTTCACATTAAAAGTTCTGCTGAACTTCTCTCCCTCTCTGGAATGCGTTTTTAAACCATAAGTGTGTCTAACTGTGGCTCCTTCTGTTCTGTTTGCCAACCAACTCAATGATTCTCTATGAAGAGCAAATTAACAGAATTTACTTACGAAAGTAGAGCTCCAGATATCTGTGTGTGAGCTTCAGGCACATCTGGGATGTTAGAAAAGGGGTGTTGTCGTGTGGTGCTGGTGGTTATGACCAGCCAAAATACCCTGTTTGAAAGCCTATTCTGTATAGGAATGCTAACAGCTCCTATCACAGCCACAGGAATTGTATGCAACAAACTGACTGTAAAGCTGAGTTGGAGTCCCATTGTCACAGTACGCTTGGTGTAATTGTTCCTGATACGAAGGTCAAATACCTGCTGCAGCAGCAAAGCTGGAGAACAGCAGAGGAACGGTTTCAGTGCAAGTTTTGCTTTCTTACCGACTCAGCAGCCTACAGTCACCTTTGGTTCAGAAATTTTTAAGTGGAACTAGGAGTTGATGAAGCAGCCCGCCTTCTTAAAGTGTGCTGATGCTTTGTACTGCCTCTGCACTTTCACCTCAGCCTTGTTGTTCCTCAGCTTAATGTCCTGGACTCCCAGATGCTGACAGGGGTGTTTCTGGGAGATCAGTGCATGTCCAGTACTTTATCTAGCTGGTGGAGGATGGGTTGTGCTCTTGCTCTCTCTCAGCTTGGCTCTGAGAGCTCAGGCTTGCCAAGACCAGAGAAGGAAGGGCTGCAATTACAGCCCAGCACCAGCAGCAGGATGGAGTCCTGGGCTGGTCCTGTTCCAGGGCTACCTTGTGCAACCTGCACTAGATATTGCCCAAAGCTTGTTGACAGTGATTGTGAGGAGGTGCCAGAAGCCTGGGGGGCCCAACTCAGGAGGATCCAATGCTCCTCCGATGCCTTCCGTGGGGGCAGTTTATCTCAGTGCAGCACTGGGCTGACAAAGATAGATTGTTTCTGGTTCTGAAACTCACTGCCTCAGATGCTGCCTACACACTGTGTTATGTAGATGCAGCATGCTCTTCCTCCTGCTGCTTTTTTTCTTTTTTTTTTTTTTTTGGCAGCCCAGCTTGGCTCTGTGAAGGCTGGAAGTGGCTGAAACCTCGAGTGGGGCAGCATGGACACTACAGTGCTTGCCTCTGTTGTATAACCAGGCTGGAGATTTTAAGAGCTCTGTGTAGAACTCGCCCTGCCCTGCTCGGTTCAGTAATGCAGAAGTCTTGGAGAGTCTGCAGCTATTCCTGAGCCAGGCGTTGAAATGTTTATAGCCTGTTTCATTTCTTCTGCCAAAAACATGGAGTGAAAACACTTCCTGCACTAACGACAACATTTTTCACAGCTCTCTTCATTTTAGATGGATCTGCAACTCTTCTGGCATTTTTGTTCTCTGAAATTTCTGAAAATTCACAGAGCAGTAGTTCTCATGACTTTTAAGCTGACAAAAGTGTATCTACCAATAGAGAACCTCACAGTGGATGTTTCAAGAGTAGAATCTATCTCAGCGAGCTGTTGATTTTTAAGATAATTGGCATGTTTTCAGGAAGCTTTTTAAATTAAAACCCATTGCGAAAGTGAAATGCTTCTGTCTTTTCTGTGTCTATTATAACATAATAAAGCTCAACTGTAAAAGCTGTATGTAAATGTAACTAATTAAACATTAGCATAATTATTCTGTTCCAACTGTAGTAATGACATCTCAGTTCTTTCTAACATCACCTTCTCCAACCAGGATGCAGCAGAGGTGGTGAGAGAAGAGACCACACCACTTTGCATAGGTTTTGTTAAATAAGGTGTGCTTTTTAAATTAGGCTTTCTCATCACGTAAGGCAGAAGAACACATAACACAAAACTCTGCTATTGAGATGAAGAATAACATGCTGCTGAGCAGCAGGATGAAAGTTCAGGCTCAGCCTTCGCTGCTGCTGCTTCTGGATCGGCTCTGCCTTCTATCAATGCAGAGGAAGTCCGTGCCTCCCTCTCTCAGTTCCTGTAGGTGTATGCTAAGAGACTCAGAAATTGGTTCCCCAAAGCTGTGCCTATTGAAGATACTGGAGCAGGAGCTTTGCCTTAAAAAAACAAAAAACGAACAAACAAACAAAAAAAAAACCCACCCAAAAAACAGTAAATGGAGTTACAACATAACAACGAAGAAAGGAGAAGGGGGAAAAAAAAGAGCGAAAGGAGAAAGGGGGATTGTTTAACTGCCAAATTTGAGATAGGTTGGCTTAAAGCAAGCTGGCTGAGCTGTTTCTGGAAGTGGCAGGTCACTTCAGTTTGATGTGTGCAGGTAAACTGGACTGAGCTGGAGAAGGATTATGGTGAAAATGTGCTTGTGTTTCATTCTCTTTCTTTTTAAGTATTTAACTGTTTCATTTCTCTGCTCTTAACAAAATGCCCATATAGAATGCAGGAGGAGGGAGGAAAAGACGTGCGCTAGATAAACATAGTTCATTTTTAATGTATCCTGTCTGCTTCTCTGGCTTCATGAGACAGCTGTATTCCCATTAGAAGATCTTTTTCCCCCCCTTTCTGCATGAAAGACTCTTTCAGGCAAACAGGAGGCCTGACCGCAAAGGAGAACCGTTGAATTAACAAAGCAAGGCATTTGCAAGTGGAATAAAATGAAAAGCTCTTCCTTCCATTTTCGCTGACTTTTTCCCCCCATCTCATCTCATTAGCATTCAGGTGTCTTACTTCTTGTCCTCATGCGTAGTCTGGTTGGATTTAAAAAAGAAGAGTGTTTTTATCATTATTTTCTTCCTCGTATCACAGATGATGTAGTTGAGCAAAGATCAGCTGAAGATAAAACAGTGCAGGGTAAGTTTTGTAGGACAACATGAAAACAGATTCTTGAGGCAAGAGGAATGAGAGTTCTTTAAGAGTAGTTAAATGTGCGGAGAATGCATTTTGATCCTTGCGCAGTAGTATCATAGTCATAGAATAACCTGGGTTGAAAAGGACCACAATGATCATCTGGTTTCAACCCCCCTGCTATGTGCAGGGTCACCAACCACCAGACCAGGCTGCCCAGAGCCACATCCAGCCTACAAAGCACTGTTTTCAACATCATCACCACCATTAGCTGTGCACTTTGCCCAATACGAACAAGAGCCTGCAGGCTGTGCTCGTAAAAATCTGCACCAACTTGAAAACTCATAAATTTAAGAGGTGACTTAAAGAAGAGAAGACAGCTAATAAAACGAAGCTCCTGGAACAATGTGTTAGTCAAGCCCTTTTCTTTCTCGAGTATCTCTCATGCAAAAAATTAGAATGTCCTGCACTGTCTGGTATCAAAAGCTTGTATATTATTTGAAGTCTTATGGATAGATGTGTGGTAAGGCTTTGGAGTCTCCACGGCTCTCAAGTCACGAGTGGAAAGGACAGAAGCCTCTAGGGAGGAGAGGGAGGGATTCAAAGGAGATCTGGTAAATAAGTAGTTCAAACTGCAGCTGTATCCAGTTATAGCTGTGGATTGTGACCTTGCCTCCACAATACAGAACAAATTACAAAATCACCATAAAAAAAAAAGGAAAAAAAAAATCAAACCAACCTAGGCTATTGAGTGATGATTTTTTTGGTGGGTTCTTCCTCATCGCTACTTGTTGCTCCGACGGTGGATGGTGTTCTTAGAATGTGGCTTTGCGTTATGACAAATGGTGGAGCACTTCCATGTCTTTCACTGTGCTATTTACTGCTGGAGTTCAGGATAAAGAATAAAAGCACTTCAATATTTATGACAGTAAAATATATATGTATTTTCAGATTTTTAACAGTTTGTCTGCAATGTACAACTGGCTTACCTGGGACACACTTAAAACACTGTCTGTCTGTAGGAACTGGGAGTCAGGCCAAGGCAGAAGGTACATGTGTTGGAGATGGCTTCTAGCACTGGCACTGAGATCCAGTTTGGTGGTGTGTGGTTGACATTTGGCGTGTTTGTTACCTATTAGACAACTTGAGCTCTAGTAATTGTTCAAAGGGTTAAAGGGAGATTTGCAATAATTAACATAGACGTAACAGAGTTATTTCTGTCTTACTAAGCACTGGTGTTTCCCCGTGTAAATATGACAGGATACATCCAATGCTATTTGGCACTTCTGCTATTTTAACTTTGTCTCATTTGATTTAATGCTGAGCTGTTGGTATCCATAAACACCAATTTACCGTATTCTCTCCAGGCTTTGCTCTGGAAGCAATTTTTTCTCTCTTTGTCTCACAGGGAGATTTTGCTGCATACCTGCAGGCCTCCAAAGGAAAGCTATTATGTAAAATAGCTACTGGGAGTCTCCCTAATCCACCTCCAATCCCCTTATTAAAGGAAACATCCGCTTTACTGCACATGCGGTATTGAATTAGAAAGCCAACTTACTGTGTAATGCTTTCCTAGCCTAACATAGCATCTTCCTTTCCCAAATATTGCTTGGTTTTTTTTGGTCTTTCTGAACTAGATATCTGAGTATTTTTGAGGTTTTTAGCAAAACATTTCTTATTATATACTTGTGTATTCTGAGGGGGAAACTGATTTTTTTCAGTAGCTGTAGGGGGCTGATGGCATGGTGGGGAATGATAACTGCATTGCAATGAAATACTGCGTAGCTTGTCTTTGAGCGATTGGGAGAGAGCTACTAAACTTATGGAAATGTTACATCTTTACATTTAGATGACTGAGTCCTTAAAGTGCAAGCTTCTAAAGCTCATTTTTAAAAGTGCAGCGGCATCCAGAAAGTTCACTTTACTTGGATAGTCTTTAAAGCATTTTTGCGGGGTTGCACCTCCATGTCTAGTTGAGCCATGCCCTCAATCTCTTGTAATGTCATATGCAGCAGGAGACAGGGAGCTGTGACTGACGTGCCAGGGAGGGAAATGGATTAATCTTAGACCTGAATCACAACCTTCTTTGTGTGTACCCCTTTGGGGCCGTGGGGTAGGGAGAGCACTGGACTTTTGGCTGTCTGAGGACAGGCTCCAAAGAGTGTACTTCTCTCATCACCATGGGGAATATACGTCTATAAAGCTCAATGGGTAGATGTGATGTTATCTTGTGGGTTGGCGTCTGGAGTTTGTGGGTTCTGGTCTTTGTGGCCAATTTGGTTGCTCTGCAGGAGAAGAACCTGGGGCTTGAGAATTTCAGTTCAGTTTAGCCAAACTGTAGATTATTTCAGGGCAGAGAGCAAGGAAGAACAGTTCTTTTTTTTTCTTTTCTTTTTTTTTTTTTTCCCTTTTTTTTTTTTTTTTTCTTTATCCTTTGTGGTTTCTGTTGCTTAGCAAACTCGGAGTATTTAACTAACCAGACATGGAGATTTTACAACACCAGACCCACGCTGCTGCCAAAGTACCAACAAATACTGCTTTAAAGAGTGGAACAGGCCAGAGCTGAGGTGGGTTTAAATTGCAGAGTTGCATTCTTGAAATTTAGGGAGTGCTATGTAAAGTGAAGCTGATCAGATGCTGTGTTTTTTTGCCTTGTGTTATAGGAGTTCTGTCTTGTTCATTGTGCACCTTTTAACTCTGCCTCCTTTGCATAAAATAATTCTGTGTTTGGCTCTTCTTGCCTTCCTTGTGTTCAAGTTTCTGTGTTTTGTTTTGTTTTTAATAGGATGAGATACAGTACAATCAGAACAACAAGGATTATAAAAGCTGGAAGATCTGTGTAGGCTTTCAAGAGCACTGAGGTTAATTTACACTACTTGTGGTTTTCTTATATACACAGAATGCTTATTCACTTCCTCTTTTTTTTTTTTTTTTAGTTTTATTTTTCAAATACCTAACAAAGAATTTTTTTCCCTTTAATGGTCTTGAGAAATTAACATCCCCTCTGGAACATTCTGTAATATTGCACAAGCTTCAGTGTATTTGAATTACAAGAACTGCTTCCGTTCATCTGTGTGCATGCTCTCGTTATGCAGCAAGGCAAGCTCTTGAAAGTGTAGGAAAGGCTAATTGCAAGCACAGTTTTCTTTGCTGGAATTAAAATTGCTTGTAGACATGTAATTAGAAACAGCTCTTGTGTAAAGGTGTGCCCTTATGCCTGTATCTTTCTCTTTATTTACAGGGGAAACAATCCCTGCTGCAACAGCAGGAGTTTTCCTTCTGTATCATGTCACAGCATACTATAGTTTTGAGAATAAATTTGGAGTTTTTTTGCTAGAGGATAAGTTGACTTCTCTGCTCCACGCCTTCTTTCTGGGGCTGTTAACAAAGCATCAGGGGTGAGATGACAGCACACTCCTTCTGTCTGCTGGAATACAACCTGTAGCCTCCCGCTGGAACACATCGCATTGTGCTGTTCTCTCACTTCATCTTTTATGCTCTAAACCTCTTAGTGTGGCAGGAATACAGATAATCTACTATCATCTAGCTGGCACAGCAGATAAAATGATGGGAGATTCTGCAGCAGCCCCTTGTGCAGTGGGGGGAGAGATATCAGATCTTCTGAATACTTGCAGTTCCGATCTCCTGAAGGCACATGCTGATTAAGTGACAGAGTTCAGATATGAACACTCAGACTGACCACAAATTTAGAAGACTATATAGAAAGAAACAGAAGAGGATGCTGTAGGGTAGAACATAATCTGTGACTTGTGTAAAACTGTAAAGCTTGAACCCGTCTGTCTATGGTGATGATAGAATTAGCAAGTATTTCTGTTCTGGTTTGCTGTAAGCTTGAAATACACCTGCTCTTCTATTTACTGCCAAGGCTGAGCTAAAAAACTCAGCAGCCCAGAGAACAAAAACCAGAGTAATTCTGTCATTTAAAAAAAGGAAAGAACAAAAGAGATTCCCAGTCTTCTTTTTGTCATGTCTCTTGCGTGCCTATTTTGGCAAAGCGATTGGTGACAGCAAGTCTGTTGTAGCTCTAGACTAAAATAAGATCATGACAACGATACTGTCAGTGACAAAAAGCAAAGCTAATTAGCCACAAAAAAGCCTTATGCATAGTTGACAGTTCATGAAAGAGAGTATGTATATTTGTGTATATATAGGTGTGTTTATACATGCATACATACATAATTCCTTGGAATTTAGTCAGGCACACGGTAACCTTGGAAAAAAATAGAAATCTGAACTCAATTCCTCATCCCATAACCTGTTCTTAAAACTGTGATGTATTCAAGACTGTAATGCATCCACCTGAGTTGAATAAAAATATTGGCGTGCCAGGAGTTGACAGAGCATTATATAGCATTGGAGAACTTTATGAGTATGTGTATGTTTTTTCCTACCCATACACATGGGAGGAAAAGGAGGAGCAGGTTTGGTTTTTTTGTTTTTTTTTGTTTTTTTTTTTTACTTTTTATGAGCAACAAATAGCCTTTCCTGCTGATTATTTCTTCGGGGAATAAAGGATATGTCAAGCTGTATTTAGCTAAAGGTTGTACCAAAGGATGTATCTGTAAAAGAGAACTTTGAAGTCATTTTTCTACTTGCTTTAACGGTTTGAACTGAATGTTTTGTACATGGTATCTGTGCACTTTTTGTGAAGTTATTCCAGATCTCAATTATTTGTTTTTTATGGTGAACATATTTGCTGTAGCCCAAATGGAAACAAGAAGAAAACAACAACAAAAAAACATCTTATTTGCTATATTTAGGGTTTATTGTTCTTCAGGATAACTGAATCTTTTTTTTCTATCCTGCTTAACAGAGGAGGAACTCAGGAAGCTGAGAGAAGAAACGAATGCTGAAACATTAAGGCAAGAGCTAGAAAAGGAACGACAGAGGAGGCTGGAACTAGAACAAAAAGTCAATGAAGTACTTAAAGCAAGGTAAGAGAAATGTCTTTGCTGTATAGCTGAAGGCCACTTGAGGTCTTGGACTCTGAATGAGGAGTTTTGGTGAAAACATCAATTTCCAGCCTAGACTCTCTTAGATGAGTAATTCACAGAGAGAGAAGCTGTGTTTTCCTGTAAAAGTACATCAGGAAGCTGAGAGAAGAAACAAAGGCTGAAACATTAAGGCAAGGGCTTTAAAGAGGAATGGCAGAGAAACTGAAAACTAGAAAAATACAGTCAACGAATTACTTAAAGAAAGGTAAGAGAAATGTCTTCGCTGTATAGCTGAAAGCCACTTGAGGTCTCAAACTCACTGAATGAGGAGTTTGGGTGAAAATATCCATTTCCAGCTTAGACTCTTTTAAAATAAATGAGTGGTTCACAGAGAGAGAAGCCACGCTTTCCTATAAAAGTGCATCTTGTACAGAGAAGTACTCCCATATTACTTGACGGTACGTACTGTCATAGCAACTGAGATGTCCTGACAGTTGTCTGGTTGGAATGTTCTTCCTATCACTGTCTCTGGGGTCTGATCTACCTGGAGCTATCAGCATGCACCGTGTGCTGCTGAATGCCACAGCCTGTGCCATGCTGTTAGGTAGGCATTGCCTCTTCAAACACTGTCATCTCCTGACTGCCCAGCCAGTGCTGCTACTCTTCTGGTGAGTGTGAGGACATCCCAGTACCACACAGTCCTTAATGTGTGGGAGTGGCTGAAATTTGAGCCTTCCTTGCCACTGCAGTGACAAGCAAGGGTGTCCCTCCCCATACTCCTGAATTTGTTCATCTTTGAAGACGTTTTTCCTGGTGCTACTAAGCATCACATTTGATGTTGTTTCTTCTTAGTCTGCCTTTCTGTATGGAGACTTTAGATTTTAGAACTATAGCAGATGCTTGGTGACCTTGTTGGTCTAACCCACTTGCCTGCATTATCTTCCTTCACATAGCCAGGGTTACTTGGCTGAGTAGTTGGAGCTGTGGTTCAACATCACCTACTGTCATCACTAAATAGTGCAAGCTGAGTTGGTAATTGTGCTCAGTAAATGCTGCCAGCTATTTGGAGGTTGCAAGCAAGAACAAACTGGCAAAACGTTTTGCTCTGGATATGAGATGTCCAATGCTATACAAACTTCACCTGCTACTTCCTGCAATACTTACCTGAGCATAAAACTGCTTTTATGGTTAGGCCAGCTGCCCATATACCCGGTATTCTGTTGCAGGGGGATGGGAGATGTTTTATAGAGAACATATGAGCCTAATTGCTTTCAGTAATCTACCTCCCTCTATAGTATCCAGACCCTATTTGCAGGCCTGCTATCGATGAATTTATTTATTCCTCTCTTTAAAATGCCAGTGCTATCTAGCACTGGAAACTATGGAAGTAGTTCAGAAGTTCACTGTTAACTACAAAGAAGCACTTGTGGGGAATTGTTTGTTTCTTTAATACATTTCCTAGTGCCTGTACTTACAGAGTTGAGTTATTCACAGAAGTGAATAACTGTTGAGCATTCAGCTTAAGTATTACCTTTGGTCGCTTGCTCTTCTTTTCTGCAGACTGTAGAGTTCCAGCTTTTCCTGTGTTTCCCCTTCATTGCTTCAGTCTTAAGATGAAAAGTCTATGTTCACACTGTATTCAAAATGTAGGTTCACCAAGGCTTTTGTATAGCTGATGAATTAGGCATTCCCTCTTACTCTCAAAACCTAGTACAGCATTAGATTTTTTTTTTCTTTGGCTGATGTTTTGTCAAAATCATTGGTTCCATGCAGGATTGGTCCACATGCAGTCCTGACCCAAGCTGTATGCTTAGAAGGGGCTCTGTGAGGTCCTTGCAAAAGAGCCTTGTTCCCAAGCCACCCCTGTGGTTGTGCACTGGGAACGTGACCTGCATGGCTCTGTTTTGGAGGATTTTTTCTGAGATTTTGTGGTTGCTCTTAGAGCTGTGAAGTAGGAGACCGTTTTTTACCTACTGTGCTGCTTGGCTTTTCTGCATGCACATGTAACTTCCATTTAATCTCTAGACTGAAAATTCATTGTTTGAGTGAACTGCTGGGGACGGTGGAAGAGGGACAAACTTGGACCTGTCCCCATGCTGAGAATATCTGTTTGCTCCCTAACAGCATTACAAAGTGTGAACATTAGTAGGTAAAACTGATGCTTCAGGGCACCTTTTTGTCTCTGGTGTGCTACCTGTTGTAGTTCAACCAGGCAGCACCACGCAGTTATTTGCTCACTCCTCTGCTTCCCAGTGGGATGGGGAAGAGAATTTTAAAAAAACAAAGTAGAACTTGTGGGTTGAGACAAAACTATTTACTGAGATAGAGAAAAGGGAAATAGTTATCACTATGTGTATATAAATGTGTATAGCAAGTGATGCAGAAGCAGTTGCTCATCATCCCCCAACCAGTGCCCAAGTAGACCTTCGAGCAGCAGAACCACCTTCAAAAATCCTTCCAGTTGATTTCATACGGTATGGAATATCCTTTTGGCCAGTTTAAGTCAGCTGTCCTAATTCTGTTCCCTCCCAGCTCCTCGGACCCTTTGCTGTGAATGGCCTTGGCCCTATACAGCACAGCTTAGCAGGCAACTGTAAACATTGGTGTGTTATCAATATTGTTTTTCTCATAGAACCAAAACATAGTATTATACCAGGCACTGAAGAAAACAATTCCATCCCAGCTGAAACTAAGACACTATCTTGAAGGTGTTTGAGATAGCAGATTCCACATGCTCGTAGCTGAATACAGTTGTACCATCAACTCTGGCTCTTAGGCTTTCTCTGGAGAGCAGGTACATCTGGGTTCTAGGTCATGCCCATCACAGAAGGGGGAGAATGATCTCATTCTTACTGAGAGTTTTGAAGAAGGACAAGGACTTCCTCTGTAGGAGGTGCCTATCATCCTGCCTGTGGAGTTGCTCTTTACAGGGAACTATGGGGGTGTCCCAAGGTCTGATATTGGCCAGATATGGGTCTGACTGTGACTTGCAAGTGTGTGCATTTTACAGAGAAAAGAGTTTGGTCTTCGTTTATCAAACTTTTGGGCTTTCTTTCAGCCCTCTCAGTGTTTTCTCTCCAACTGTCAACATATGTTGTGTTGGATTGTGGATAACCATAATCAGAGAAAATCTCTAGCAGGTGTGCCACTATTAAACTAAGGTGGCATGACCTCTCCACCTCAGTGCTGTATGCCCATTTAGATATCTTAAGGATTACACTAGCCCTTTTAACTTTACTTGCATTTGTGGATTACATTCAGCCAATTACCCATTTTATCCAAGCCTTTTTCTGACTCACGTTGCTAACATTCCAATCTTTTTGGGACAGACAGATCTATACCATTAAAAAAAAAAAATAATAAAATTGAAACTACTTTCCAGTTTACACTCAGAAGAAGAAAAATTGGTTTACCTAGGCTTTTTCTTATACTGTGCTCGTTGTGTGAATTTCTTTTCCACTGCTTTTTATCTGTTGGCACTTTACTATAGGCATTTTAAAATACCTATGTTATCACTACAGGCAAAGTGTTGACACAATCAAGCATATAATAGGCTAAATATCTATCTGCTAGCAACTTAATTTTATTAAGTGAATTTGCCTTGGAAAGTCTCTACTTTTACTTACATTAACAAAACCACATTAGCCCAAGTCTCAGTTAAGTTTTCATGTCATCTTCAAATAGATATACTTACAAAAATGTTTGCATGTATCCTGTTTGCTTACAGAAGTGAACTACTAATGAAAAACAAATCAAGCTGTATGTTTCAAGGAGAAAGAAATTATTTTAGGTATTCCAGTATTCAGAATTATATGTGAAGCAGATCAGTACATGCAGCTGTATAAATACATGCAAAGTGTTCAACAAGGAGAGAACAATGAAGTAATGACGTAGTTTTTATGTGTGGAACATGGGCTTATTTCATCAAATTGTTTGTAGGGAGGAGTGGAAGAAGGGGACGTTTAGTTGGATTTGTTTGTTGCAGTGTTCATTGTGTGTCTGAGCATTAAGAAAGAGGCCCTTGGCTAAAGTTTTCCATAGATGCTTTGAGACAGCCCAGCATTTGGTGCAACAGCTGAAGCCAGTAACATTTTACTAGTGGAACAATGAATAAATAATCTGGAATAGTCTGTGAGTAATGCTTGTTTAGTGTAAATTGTGGGCTGTTGCTGCCTTGTTTTACAATTTGTTTCCAGCTCTGTCACACAATAAAAAATAAGAAGTACTGCAACAACACTTACCAACAAGCTGTGTCTTATATGAACCTTTTAGTAGTAACATTGTGAGCTATTTTTAAGAAGAAAGAATAGACAGTAGTTCAGCATAAGCCACCATTTCTTCTGTACTGTGCATTTTTACTGACTAACTGGCTCCTGGCTGAATGGCATCATCTTCCATGCATGCGTTGTTTGGGGCATAGTTGGCTTTGTCCCTTGAGAAGATGCTTTGGATGACAGCAGAGATTGCTGTGAAGGCTGAAAACCTCTTTTTTTTTTTTTTCCTCTGGCCACAAACATTTAGATGAGATCTTGCACAACTTTGAGTTGATGACAACTCTTCTGAGAGCTTTTCTTTTGTTTCTGAAGCTACAAACTACATTAGCCATGTAAAATGTAGGAATATCTGTGTGGAAAGGACAAAGCCTTCTGAAGTTTTTGGTGTATTTTAATGGGAGGGAAATGGAAAACGTGAAAGTATTTTAACTCAAGTATGTAACAGCCCCTCAGGTTGAGATGCCACGTGTACCAGACTGATTTGTCTTTAAACTGAGCTGTGAAAATACATCATTTTTGCATAATATTTATGTTTCTGTTATTGGAAGGGGCTTCTGTAGAAGTGTGTATGTATGTGTGTTTCTTTGAGATCCAACAGAGACATGACTGGCTTCCACAAAAAAAGCTGTCAAAGGAATGGTGATGGGTTTGTGAGCTCAGTATTAGAGGTAGTCTGTAGGAAGAGTAGTTTTGCAGATGGCTGAGAGCAGCCCTGTGGCTGTTGTAAGGCTGTGTGCAGTAGGTCAGGTCTTTGTGTATTTTTTTGGAGGGATTCTTTTGATTCACATTCAGTTCAACTCGCAGCTGTAGTCAGGGCTGAAGATGCACAAAATCAAAATATTTAGATAAGATAAATGACCAGCAGTTCAGCATCAAGGTTCCCTAAACATTTGGGTCATATGGCTACAAAAATAACAGTTTGGCACCATTCTGTGTGTTTCTATGGGGCAGAATTGAGTGGAAGCGTCACTGAGGTGTGCTTGTCATTTTTGAACACTGCACATGTACTACTCATGAACAGCTCTAACATCCGTGCTTCCCTGCCAAATGTATATAAAAGAAATCCCACACTTGTGCTCATCTTTTCTTAGCTGTAGCTTGCTATTTCCTGTTTTAATCAGCCTTCGCTTCTAAGTGGGTTCAGTCTTTAGTTGTATAAACATGTCCTTCCCTCAGGAGGGTGGCCCGTTAGCCTTATTGACCGTAGCTTTTTTCTGGGTGGAAAGCATGCTTGCATAAGCATTAACACAGCTTGTTTTCTTCAGTACAGGCTGCAGTTAGGAAGCCTGCATCAAAACACGACCTTCTGTGTTTTTTCAGGGGTGGTTTGTATTTTCCAGCCTTCTAATTGGTCTCTGGCATGAGAAGAGGTTTAGAAACTGTAGGAAAGATGATTCCTGCCCATCAGGGGTCTTGCTGGTAGTGGGTTGGGCTTCCCAATGGGTATACAAGCCTAAAGAATGAATTTTGAGCTTCCTGAACCAAATCTGTCTGAGGTGGCTAATTATAACCTGATTCACAGGTGCAGTAATGAGTTGTCATTAACCTGGTGATTCATAAAGGTCATGTTCTTCATGGGGAAAGAGTAAGAGGCAGATGGCAAGTAAGACAGTGCCAAAAAATGAACAAATGGAAAAACCACCAGCCACGGCCAGAGCCAGACTCTGGTGTGCTACTGAGGAAGCCAGTAAGCCTGGCATTCCAGACTGTTGCTGGATGAGATCTTTCTTGATTTTTTTCCAAGTAACATAGAGAGTAATGATGCTGAGCTGCTTCTGAAAATAGATCCCAGCATGTCAAAGGAAGACCCAGCCTGGAGGCTCTGATGGTTGTTGGTGGTGGGATCCTGCCACCATTCTATCACCAGAACTGTTCAGGTGTGACATCCCCCCAGGATGCTGTTCAAGCAATGGGAACCTGCCTGTGAATGACTGTGGCCTTCCTACCAAAATGTGTTTTCAGTGAAACGTGGCAGTGACAGATGGTGACTAAAAATGACCCACCTGTATGGTGTAACTGTGTTGGGAGAAAGACGCTGCTATATAATGATCTGTGCAAATTTGATCACGTTAATTGCTTGTTGTCTTTGGACCTGTAAACGCAGAGTTGGAAGCATGTGGGGGAAGGAGCAAGGAGAAGGAATGTCTGGGTGGAGAACCTCAGGGCTGTACAGATCTGGGGAAAAATTGCAGAGAAACTCAAGTGAAAGTTTAGTTAAGGAAAAAAACCAACTGCTGGGATTTAGGTGACTTCTGAGGAAATTTGGAGAGTTGCTGCAAATATAGAAACAGTTTGGAAAAGTCCTGCAAAGGGGTGAAAACAAGTGGTTTTCAAAGATGAAGCCATTGAGTTCACCTTGACAGTTGTTCAGTTACTTTATAAATCAATAAACTATTTCTAAATGTTCCTTTTAGAAATAAACAGGAATGTGGAAAGTCCATTATGTATGGGGAGTGCCTGAAGAAGGGAGGTAATTAGTCCTGTCATTTTTCCATCTTAATGAGTCAGAATGCACAAATTCACAGAAGCCTTTGCCATGTGCAGACAATACAATGAGATCTTTACGTAATGTACTTATTGAAGGAAAGGCAAGATGCCTATAAACCCATCTATATTCTATTATCTGCCTAGTGCAGTGTGATCTCCGCTTGCTGACCTGCATCCATTCCACTTGATTCCCTTCCTGAGGAGTGAGAGATGAAGCGAACATTTGAAAGCACCTACCTTGTCTCCTTAAATAAGTGTCAGTGAAAGTACACAGCTAACATATTAGTGTTTTGACTAATAACCTTTTTGATTATTCAGTTCTGTGTCATGTAAAGCTTGCTGCAGCTGTTCTTTTTCAAAGCTGCTTCTTCATTAGAGAAATCTTTCTGTAGCATGGGTGGCTAAAGACTTATGGACTGATGCTGGAAGTGTTCTCAAGACACTTTAGCAGTTGGAGGCTATGGATACTGCAGATGTAATGTGGTGCCTTATACGTGTGCAGAATGGCCAAATGGTTCTTGCTTTCCAGAATGCTTGGTTTTAATGAACGAGAGCATTATTCTTGATCTGTCATGAAGGATGAGACAAGTGACGCCTGATTCTTGTTGTGCAATTTTGGAACATTATCATCTCTGTTTTCCACACTGTTACTTGAATTTTGCATTTTATTTTATTTTTTTAATATAGTTTCATCTTGGCTTGGCATCTCTGCACCTAGAGCTAACAATGTGTCATTTGAAATAATGCTTGGTATCTGTTCTTCTCACTGTGAAGATGAGTGGTATTGACTGTACTAACAGCGGCAGAATTCAAGGGTCATGTAATAAACTGTGGTATTGTTTGAGTACTGTGGTTATCAGCTTGCAGTATGGAATCCCTTTTCATTTATTGCTGTGGGAAGAGTCAGAGCTCTGAAGAGTTTTCTGGCAGCATTGCAATAACATATAATGCAAAGACAGAAGTAATACAACCAAATTGATACTAAAATACTTTGTTAAAAGATCGGATTGAGCTGTTGCTGACAGGAAATGGCTAAACTACACTTATCCGTTATATAGTGATATTTCCCTGGATCCTGAATGCCGCATACAAGTGATAATTTTAATCCTGCAATAGGAAACACGTTTGGTTTTCTCTTAAATTAACTTGCAGGATTTTATATTGTTTCTGTTTTTCTTTGTAGAGCTGAAGAAGTGTCTGCAGCTCAACAACCTGCAAAGCCACAGACACAAGCCAATGGAGCAGGTAATTTTGGTCAGATCTGTACTAGCAGCTTGATGCAGTTCGGTTTTTTTCCACTCCTTTCTTTTGAGGTTCTTCCAGAAAATAAGATGTTATGGGAAAACTTGCTTGGTCATGAATCAGACTTTTGAAGAAGCCAAGTAGAAAGAGCATCTGGGCAGATTCTTACATCTGTATATGTATGATTCTGCTTTTAGTTTTTGTAGATGATTTTATATGCTTGAATAAGGATTTTTTTTTTTTTTTTTATTAGAAGACCTTCAGGATGACTTCCTGAAGGAATGAATGACTTCTTGCATGTCTAGCTGTTCAACCTGGAGAAGATAAGGCTCTAGGAAGACCTGATAGCAGCCTTTCAATATCTAAAGGGGAGCTGGGATCCATCTCCTCTTTCTTACACTGTTTTACTGACCTTTCTTTCCAAAGAATAGTCTGTTGCTGCTAGAAAGTGATTTTCTGAGGTAGAGACAGCACTAAAAATGTGTGTTCTGCTCCCATCTGCACTGGCTTATCCGGCTATGTATTTCCACCAAAACCAGAATAAAGAAAGCGTGCAGTACTTTGTTGCTTTGCTGAAGTTTCCACCTCCTTTTCCTCTCAAATTAGCATAGCTGTAAGGTGATCGTCCTGTTCTCTGCTCAGGAGTGTTTTACGTTACACTTCCTTTTCTCCAGATGACCCATCAGCACAACAGGAGTGCTGAGATTTGGGTCAAACTTTTGTTAACAGAAACACAGCAAAAAATTTGTTTAGTGTTTGCTAAGAATTCTCATTTGTTAAGACCGTTTAAGTCATTTCTGTACTTCTATAGTAAGATGTTCCCATGTGCTGTACTTACAGCAAAACTTGTGCTGGATGCAGGAATCACCTTTAGTCATCTTTACAAGCATGGTATAGTCTCTGTTTGTGTGAAAGGCCAGAACAAAAGCGCATAGTGAATTTCCAGGAGAAATGTTACTGAAAGGCAGAAATACCTGTTTCAAAGAATACCACCCTACCAAAACCAGCATATGGGAACACATGATGTTTTATACAATGATGTTTTCTAGTAATATCCTGATATGGAGCGCTTCTTTTTTTGTAGATAAACGTAGTCACACAGTATGTTCAAGACTCCAGAAGTGGTTTTGTGACAAATTTGGGGAGTATGTTGAGGACTTCAGATTTCAACCAGAGGAGAACACAGTGGAAACAGAGGAGCCACTTAGTGCTAGAAGGTAAATCTCCAACATGATTGTAAGAAATTGCTGTTTTTTTATGAGTTGCTTCTCTTCAAAGACAAAAAACCAGCACCTTTTAGATGATATGAGTCAGTGTTTGTATCAGAAGTAATTAAACTGAAGGCTATCTCAAATGGTTTGTCAGCACTTTGGATGAAACACAAAACTCTGTCTGCAACCTGAGGTAGAATTGTTTAGCAGGCTCTGTCATGTGCTTCTCAAAATGTGAGCAAAGGCTTAGTTAGGCTGCAGAGCTTTTACATTTTTATTTTTGATTTGATGCAAGATAGCCTATATTACTAGAAGCACATTTCATAGGAGGCAAGAATGAAGCTAAATGCACAAACATTTAATTTGTAACTGTGAGCAGTTTTCCAGAGACCAAGGGAGCACGACTGCATTTTAATGAAACTCACTTGTTGTCTTTTTAACAAGTTTCTTTTATTGATTTTTTTCAGGTTGACTGAAAATATGAGAAGATTAAGTAAGTATTAAAAGTATTTCAATTTCTGCAAGTAGTACTTAGTAACTTTATGGAGAGGACTGCTGCATACAACATATGAAGTTTAGGAATACTTCTGCCAGTTCAGAAGCAGGAACGATTCTGAAATCCTGCATTAGTGTTTGGAGTGCAAAGTAACTTAGATGAGCACTGATAGGAGCTTGCCTTTAATCTGGAATTGCACAGAATATCTCCGCAGTAAAAATGTAGTGCTAATTAAAATGTGAAAACACGTAACAGGTGAGAACAGGTTATTTGTACAGTGGCAAGATGCTTATTCCTGAGCTGCCCACATACTTTTTCCTGAACTCCTTGTAGTTTGCTTGCTGGGCTTTTAGCTTATGCTTTCAAAGGAGGAGAGGTTAGACCATGAGTGGGCCTTGTATTTTTTTCTCTTAGTGAGCTAATAACTTATTTTGGAAGGTGAAGAATGGGTGATGGCAGGTTAAACTAAGCAGTTAAACTCTCTAGAAGTTCTGTACAGACAGGAATCACTACAGCTTGAAAAAAAAGGCTGTTTTGTGCCCCAAATCTTGATAGTATTGCCAAGGGGAGGCACATAAGGGTCTTTAATCTCAGTATAATTGCAATTTTATTATCCTTAGAATCAATACCAGTACTTTGAGAGCATACCTGTGATCTGTTCTCTGTAGCAAATGTGCATTGCCTTTTGAGTAGCTTAAAAAAAAATAGTACTGAGCTTATGCTTTGAGTGGTTCTTAAAGGTGCCTGTTGTTCAGGAGTGCCTGATTGCCACCTGTAGCCCTCAAGGGCCTTTCCATCAGCATTGCTTTCCAAGTGGTGACCTTCCCTGCAGGTTTGGTGTGGGGTGGTGAAACAGAGCAGATGGGAGGAACTGCTGTAAGCAGTGCTCAAGTCAGTGCCTTGTTTGATGCCTCAAGTCTGCCCTTCCGCTTCTTTCATCCGCTGCTTTGTTTATGTCACTGATGCTCAAGGAAATCTGGCTGTTTAATCACTTCCCATAGGGAATGCATCAAGGCTAGCTGAATTTCAAGCCAAACAAACTAGGACATCAAGTTGCAGGCTCTCTTGAGGAAAGCCTTTCAAAGCTGTGAGCTGTGCTGCAAACGAGGGTGGGTACTTCTGGGCTTCCCTGTGCAAGAAGAATATTTACCCTTATCAGTAGGAGAGGCAAAATCAGTGTTTTTCAATACAAAAAGCAAAGGTCTTCTTGCAACAGCCCCTTCCTGTTTTGCTGTGTTGCTTAGCTGAGTGGTAAAAGAGCATATAGGAATAGAAAGAGTAAAGGACAAGTGTATTTCAGAGAGCTGAAAAAGAGCTGCTTTTGATGCCGCTGCCTGGCTGAGTGCATCTGCAGATGGGAGCAGTGCCCTTCCCTGTATAGATTCATCACTCAGCAAGAGCAAAGGCCTGCAGAGCTGAGAGATAGGCAGCGAGGTCCTGTGCTGTGCCTTAGAAAGAGTAAGCAGCCAAATCCTGCTACCAGTTTGACTGCAGCAGAAGTGCAGCCAAGAGATACGTAGGTTTGAGGTCAGCTTTTTTGGAGTAGCAGTGAATTGCTCCTTGGTGGCTTGCAGTCTAGTTGGGCTAGATTAGCTTGTTTTAAAGTACAGTGGGCTGACCGATGCTGAGTTCTTTGGAGCAATATAAACAGAGTTCAGAACAGACTGCTGGAGGCATCCAAGTTACCCTTGCAGACATAACGCAAATCTTGATTTGTTTATTTGATGTGCACTTAAGAGTTTAGATGTAACTTTTATCTTGAATGACACTTCAATTTTTGAAAGCATATTACTTAACTGATTGTTGTTACGTTGATGGGTCTCTACGTTTTTATTTTCCTTAATTTTGATAAGGTTTTTTTGTATTTACATGTCTCAGATGTTTTTATTAACTTTCTGATTTTGTTCTTTGCCGTTTACAAGCGATTGAACCCCACTGTCAGCTAATTCTAATAATTGTGTTCTTTCTCTGCTCTGTTTAGAGAGAGGTGCCAAACCCGTTACTAATTTTGTGAAGAACCTTTCTGCCTTATCAGACTGGTATTCTATCTACACTTCTGCTATTGCCTTTATTGTAAGTTATCCTATTGCTTCAGAAGTTGGAAGAACTTATTTTAACATGTATTATTAATGAAATTTATTGAAACTGCTGTATATTCAGAGGGATAATGTTGAAGTCAAATCGAATAGCAGGATTACAGTTAACACAGGGTACAGTGTAGTTGCCATTTGAATTACATTTCAGAGCCACTTCAGTTGTACATTCCAAATTCGTTTCGTGATTGTTAAAATAACTTGGAACAGTATGGACATTGTTCTCATGTTCTCTGCTTCCCATCTCCCTGTTCTGTGAATTGATGGTTACTGTGGCCTTTGCAAAATCTCTCTTTTTCTGGAGCTGAAAAGCTGATAGAGGCTATATTTGATAGGAAGATATCTTTCACCGTCAGTGCTCTTTTCTATTGATTAGAGTCACACGCTAATGTGATGAGAGACAAAGCGCCTTGATTTTAGTTTCTTTTAATGTGCCAACATGAGATCTGTGAACTAAATTTAAGTGTTCCCGTGAGCTAAATTTAAGTGTTCCCACGGGGCAATGTAAGAAAGTTTGAATGCTGCTGTGACATAACTATTTAGTGGAGTTTTGATTTGTTCTTTTTTCTTCTACGTGTTAATGAAAAGATCTAAATTCCTTTGGTTGTGCTGTAGACACAATATTTAGAATGTCAAAGGAAATTATTAACAGTTAATCTAACTGGCTTTATCAGAATGAACCTCTTTGGTGAAAATACTACACGCTTTTCCCTTAAATGATCCACCTCTGTAAGTTATAGAGCCTTACTTAATGGTACTTTGCGCTGCACAGTTGAAGGAATGTTGAGGAGGAGACTTTCTCATCATTGTTAAGTCTGGGATTTAATTGATCTGAAATAAAACAGTGAGTTGTCCTGATGCCCTGTAAGGGTATAACTGTCCTAGCTCCTCCTCTTCTACAGTATTTCTTTCGCTGACCTAGCCTGGTCCGGCCCGTCCCTGAAGACACTCAAGGCCAGGCTGCACGAGGCTCTGGGCAACCTGATCAGGCTGTGGTGTCCATGTTCAGTGCAGCAGAGTTGAACTAAATGACTTCTAAAGGTCCCTTCCAACTCTATGGATTCTATGATTGTATGATATTAGACCATATCATGTTTATGTAGTAGATTCAGACTTGAAGGCTTATGATTTTTTTTTTTCCACACCTTCATATGATTGGGCAAAAAACCTTGGAAATAGTCAGTCTTGGCAGCTGAGAGCTATTTAAGTGTGAAGATGTGAATGACTCACTGTACCTGAGTTTGTAACCCATGTCTTTTTTTTCTTTTCCTTCACAATCTGCAGATTTACATGAATGCTGTATGGCATGGCTGGGCCATTCCTATGTTCTTATTTTTAGCAATTTTGAGGTTGTCCCTAAATTACCTCATAGCCAGGTATGTACTTAAATACTAGATTATTTTCTTCTAACACTTTGCTTGAATGGTGTTTTTTTATTCTTGTATCCAGTTGTAAACTGTTACTTTTTCTAACATTGTGAATTAAGTTAACAAGCTAAAATTCGAACTGTACTATCTTTGATTTCATTGCTTAATTCTATAATTTTTGAATAAACTTAGGAGTTATCTCTATTCGCCATGGCTTGGGTCATCATAAATGAGACTTCGTGTTCTCAGACAAAATTCTTAATACTTAAAAATTCTAAAATAAAAACACCCTGCAGTATTCCGGGTAGTCGGAGAATATCACCTTACATATTGAAGCCTGCAGCTTCCTAGAGAGAATTGTCACCTAGACCTAAATTGCAGTTTAGTCTTTTTCTTTGGCTCTTAAATCCAGAGTCTTCCATTTGTATACTTGGCCTCTATTAAAAATTAAGGCTTCTTAAAAAATACTTTTTTCTTCTTTCTGCGCTGAGAGGATCTTTTAAAACGCTATTATAAGCTTATGGTGTTTTTCCCCTTAAAATTTCCCCTTAAAATTGAGGTGAGGACCTTTCAGTGTGTGTATTACAAAATCATTTTCTAATTTCTCAATTAGTACTTGCAGTCTGATGCTCCATTCTTTGAAAATTAACAAGACCAAATAGGTTTCTGAATATGTTTATCCAATTTGTTCATGCACAAAAAAATCCTCATTGTTTGTTCTGTGCATCCAATTCACTTTTATCATGAAATCCACAAGCAGCGTACCTGATTCTATGCAGTATCTACTTAGCTAATATTGTTAAATATATATATATGCATTTAAAGCTGTTTGTGCTTGGCTGCTTCTGCTTTTGTCATGTTGTAGGCTCCTTGTTGGTTTTTGAATTATTTTTTTTTTAAAGCCATTTTCCTTATTGCAGAAAACTGCTTTTCAGCCTCTTAGAACCAATCCATGTTGACAGGTGGAAAAGAAATAATTGCTCTCTTTAACTATTTCCGTAACTTCCAGGGGTTGGAGAATACAGTGGAGCATTGTGCCTGAAGTTTCTGAACCTGTGGTGAGTCTTTGATCAGTTTAGTCTATGTGACTATGTTAAAGGCTGCACTTTCACAATCTTCCTATGTGTGTGAGTAGCTGAGACAGGAATGAGGAATAAGGCATAAATAGAGATGCAGCAACTTCTTTCTCTTGCCATTTAGAAACTAATAGCACTCTTAGATATGGGTGCTTCATAAAATATTCTGAGGTTGATTGAAATTTCTGGAATAAACTTTTATGTAATAACTTGGGCCAAGTTAGATCCTGTGAGAACTTAAAAGAAGCCTTGTGTTCTGTTTTGTTTGTAATGAATTATATTTATTACTTATGAACCTACTTTAAGCAGTAAGTTGGACTAGGTGACCTCTTAAGGTCCCTTCTGACTGGAATTGCCATCTA
Organism: Alectoris magna; assembly: GCA_030625065.1. NCBI lineage: Eukaryota > Metazoa > Chordata > Aves > Galliformes > Phasianidae > Alectoris > Alectoris magna. The sequence goes on along the minus strand of CM060560.1, from coordinate 182,424,511 downwards.
ACTTTACATGTTTTTTTTGTTTGAAGTACAAATATAAATTGGAGTTCTTTGAATTTCAGAATGTGCACTGAGACTTACCAATACTGTTAAAAAATCAATAATCTATTGAAAAAAAATTTGTGAAACTTCTACAGAAATGACATTTCTGTGCTAGACCAGAAATAGGTCACTCTAGGTCTACGGCATATACTGAAGGCCATTGTAACTGCGTTTCTTCAAAGACATATTGTCTTTGTCTGCAGTGTCGTATGACTCATATTTGCTTACACCATGGAGGAACAGCATTCATAACTGAAGATAACCATCAATGAAAAATACATTCAGTAGATCTAAAACAAGGGAGAAACTCGGTACATTTAGAGATTGTTTAAAGTGAGGCTATTGTTTTCAAGAATGTGGAGGAGTTGCATTGTCGTGAGGAGTTTTGTAAAATGGCAGTTTCATCTGAGCCAAAAATTAATTTGTTATCTCTCTTTCTTGCTCAAGGAACCTCCAAAAGAGGATCTGACAGTGTCTGAAAAGTTTCAGCTTGTTCTAGATGTGGCTCAGAAGGCGCAGGTACTGTGCTACTCTCACCTCTTTTGCTTCTTCCCTAAAACAAGGAGGTTTGTTCTGAAGTGGTCAGAGCACCTGCACAGCACGTTACAGTGTGTGTGAAAACAAGAGCTTAAACAATACTTTTCTCACATTCTTTACTTACAAGCAATAGAGTTATCAGTAAGATGCATGGAGCTTCTGAAATGGCAAAATGCTTCGGAGAACTGGTTGATGTTCTCCAAGTCATGGTTCAGGACAGAGTCCAAAGGAGAATAGAAATTGTTTCTGGCTTTTTTTTTCCCTACTGTATGCAGCCAAGTTTCTGAAAATGCAGACCAGGCAGTGAATCTTAGAAAAGTACTGGAATATAGATCCATACCACAAATCTGCTAGTCACAAAATTAGTTTGAGACTTTATTCCTTCAAGTGTTAAGGTTGCTGCTTGTTTAACTGTGTTAATTCTACAGTTTGTATTCTGTCACCAAAACAGTCTGGTTTTTAAATACCGCCACCTTAGCCTGAAATCTAGTATTTGTGTGGCAAAAGATGAGGGAAGACTTTCTCTCAGCTATGCCATTTTGGTTAGCTACACTGGTAGTTCATTGAGTCAACGATATAGTTGAACTGCAGCCTTGTGCCCTGTTTAATGGTGTGCAGCCACTCAAAGTAGCTTACCTTTTCTATTGCCAACTGGGTAGTCTTATACCCTTCCTTCTGCTGGTTGTGGTTCATAACTGACTTCTTGTTCATGGTGTCCATGCAAATAAATCTGACAAAAATGAAACCCTGTTCTTCTTGAACTGGAGGCATGTGACTGAGGGCTGGGGAGGAGCTCACTGTGGCAGTGAGCCTAGCCCTGGGTAGGAGTGTGCCCAGTCATCAGTGTAGTCTTCACTGATTGTCCCGTTGGTAGCAGTAGTATCAATTTGTTGGTTCTTTCTTTTTCATGGCAGTAAATAACCGTGTTTCTCTTACATTTATATGAATACTTCTCAAAGTTTGTTCAGAAGATGAAATTTACAGATGCTGTGACAGTAAGGATCAGTTAGACAGGGTTGCTGAGTAACACTGTTAATCCAGAGAAGTGGTCAGTTTGTATCTGTAAGTATATGGAATCTTCAAGGGTATATCAAAAAAATCCCATAAAAAAAGCTAGTAGCCCAACATTTGACAATCTCAGTAACCACTTCCTGAAATTGCAGTGCTCAAATGATTCGACCAACTTTCCATTTTGTTACCAATTGACAGAAGCTCTTAGCTTTCAAATTCTGGCAATTTAAATTTTTTGCAGCAATAGAAACACTTTCCAGTCATAACAGTGAGTTTAAAAAGCTTCTTTCCTTCACTTCTGATAACTAACCTTGAATTGCAGAGCAAGGTGTTAAATTAGAAGTCATCGAATGTTTATGTTCTGTGCTGTATTTACTCAGTTGTGAAGTCTGTAAATGGCTAAAAAATGACTTTTTAAAAAATCACTTTCAGGGATTGCTTATTCTGTAAGATAACTTTGTTGGTTTCTAATACGTGGACAAAAACCCACCAAAATAACACAAGAATTGGATTTAATTCTCTTGCTTCTTATGCAGAATCTTTTTGGGAAGATGGCAGACATACTGGAAAAAATTAAAAAGTAAGTTATATAAGTTAATCTTGGTTGGTTGTTTTTTTTTCCTTTTGAAAAAAGACAACATCTGGAAAGCTTGGTAATACAATTTTGATTTTATTCGTTTGTTTTCAGCTTGTTCATGTGGGTCCAACCAGAAATAACACAGAAGCTCTACATCGTTCTATGGGCAGCTTTTATTGCATCCTGCTTTTTGCCCTACAGGATTATTGGACTTGCAATGGGTAAACACATTAAATAATTGACCTATTAAAGTCTAGACTTAATCTAGACTTAAATCTAGCATGATCTTCAGAGAGGGAATTTTGGAGTGTAAGAAAGAAAACCGTACATTAATAAATAATGCAGTGTTTTAAAGTGTCTTCATTGTGCTTGGCATCGTTTGTTGCATGCATTTCTGAAAGCTGTATCTGAATACATAATATAATAGACAAAGACTGGAGAATAAATTCCTTGAAGTGGGGAAGTTTATGATGAACTTTTAGCATAGATCTTCAGAGTGTCAGCTGCAAGGCTTCCAAGAAGTCCCGTATTTTGGGTTTTTTGCATGTCCTTCCTTATTCATGAAGCATTTACACAGAGGATGGTAGGGTTGGGAAAAATGAACAAGTATGAATAGAAAATGAAAAGATATGAAGATGTGTCCTGTGAACCAACATTTTTGGTTTTATTGTTTTTTTTCTTGTGGTAATGAGATGGTTGAATGAGTATTAGCTTCAGTGGAACTGAACTTCAAACCTTCAAACCCTGTTAACCTAAACATATATATAGATTTGCTTGATATAGCTATTGAATTATAAGTGTGAGGTGTTATTTTATTACTCTGACTCGTAGGAGATCTGAATTGCATTCACTGAAGTCTTAAGAGAGTATTTCAAGCCCTTTTTAATCTGTCAGAATGCAGGGGAGCACCTTCTGTGTGATAAGATGTGCTGAACTGGAAGATAGAGTTTAATGCAGTACATGAGGGCCCTCTGTTGCCGTATAAATTCTTGCAAGAAACTGCAGAGCTTAGTGCTCTGACATGTTTTCTGTTCTGGAAGTATTATGTTTTCAAGATGTTTCAGGTAATGAACTTTGTATGTTTGAATTATTTCTTACCATATAGAATATGGTAAGAAACGTTGTGTTTGAAAGAACCTGGGAAAGGGAGAGATCTGTGGGTGAGGAAGGGAAAAAAGGTTTTCCTGCCTTTGTAAGAAGACTCCAAGTAGAACCAAGGAATGGTTTAGCACTGTGAATGAAGATACTTAAATAATTTGGTTTCCTTCATGAACTTGTTAAAACATGGTCAAAACTGTGATATTCTCAGTGCCCTTTCAAGTACATACCGTAGTGATTTATTTTTTTCAGGACTCTATGCTGGAATCAAGTTTTTCCTTATTGATTTCATCTTCAAACGATGCCCCAGACTAAGAGCTAAGTATGATACTCCTTATATCATCTGGACAAGTCTCCCAACAGATCCTCAACTCAAAGAAAGGTCTAATGCTACGGTGTCGAGACGAGTAAGGAAAATAAATCATTTTGTTCCTCTGTCCCCAACATCTTAAAATCAGATGCCTTTCTCCCTTCCACTTTTCCCCAGTGGCTAGAGCACAATTAAAGAGAAGGTTAATTAAACCTTAACAATCATTATTAGTTCAATTTTTATAATTATTTTCAAGATTCGTAGTGTTTTCATATTGACTTTGTTTCTTGTAAGAAATTAATTCCGTATCAAAGTGTGTGTGTATGTATATGCGCACAGAAGTAATGGAGGTCATATGAAGCTAAATGCACAAAAATAATGCCATCCATATTCATTTCTGTTACGATTTCTGTAACATACATGCTGTGTGATTTTTTTTTTGTAGTCAAAATTCAGTCTTGTATTGCCTTTTCTCTGTTCTGAGATATTTTTTAGTGGAGATTCGTCTGCTTGCATGAAGAACAGGAAGAAAAGAGTATATACATAGCTTACTAATGGGATAAATATTTATAGAATTAGTAAAGTAGTTTACAGATATAGATATTATGTCTAAAAGTTATTTGTATTAGACAGCCTTGTAGAATAGTGATGACAAATGATTTTTCACCATGTTGGTACTCCTAGCAGTAGTTTTTTCTTTTGCTAAAGTCTCATAGACTCTAGTCTAATCCCATTTTAGTGCTGGCTTAATGCCTCTTACTACAGAAGTTGCACCATGGGGTTTCTGAGCACTCTCATAAACTCCCTGGCTGAAATATGAAACACAGCAGTAACTCAGGCTGGGTATGCAACTGGGGTGCAAAAGGGATAAACTTGAAGCTGTGGTTAACCTGTCAGGAAGAAGAAGTCTGGGGCCCAGGGGAAGTTGAATAGAAGGTGGCAAAATGATAAGTGCGACATAAGTTGAGTTTTTCAGAAGAAAGTAGAAGAGAGAGAAAATCTGACTGAAATTGAATCTTCTGTTTGTATCTTCTGTCGGATGAGAGAAGTGAACAAGAGGTTAGGCAGAGCTGTAGATTCTGTCATCTGTAGCTGTTATTTCTGTTGCTTGCAAAAGTCGGACTTAAAACTTCCTGTATTCCTAGAGCTTACAGGTTATCATTTACATACTCTGAAGATTGTGTAACCTACCTTAGGGATAGAAAGGCTCTAAGCTGCTGAATCTGAATCCATAAACTTAAAGAATAACTGTCCTTTCTGCTTCTCCTTTATGGCTAGAGTTTCGACAAGTTGACCAGGGTTTTGTGACTGACTTTACAGAGTAGGTTTTTCACCTTGAAAAGTATGTGCAGGATTGTATTATCTTCCTCAAAATGTCTTCAAAAGCATCAACTTGATCTCAGTAATTTCATTAATGTTAGACAAACTTTCTCATCCCTCAGGAGATTTCTGGGAAAGTCGTGGAATAAAAATAGTCATGGTTTTTCTTTTTCTTTTTTCTTTTTTTTCCATACAAAAGACAAAGCACAAAAGCATGTATTACAGCATATGTACATTTGCCTTGGCTTGTTATCCTTAAATGGTGTACAAGACACGGTAAACTTAGACACCATGCAGTATTCATTAACTGTACCACCCTGACCCTATGTCCTCAGAGAATAATCTTGATAACAGTATCTGACGGGTACAGGTTGTATGTCAAAAGCTGATGACAGATCAAGTGGAACCAGCAAGGGATACTGTTTGCCTGCTTCCAGATTGTTGATGACAATTCTAGCCAGGCAGGATTCCTCCAGCATTACAAATCTAACACCTTCCAGTTATATTTAAGCTTATCAAAATCGGGTGTGATATTCTTCTTTTAGTAAAGGACCCTTCATTGTCTCATTGCCTCATAGCCTGAGAGGTTGTACTAAATGAGCTTCTTGCTTTAAGGGTAGTAACATGTGCCTGTTCTGGGGAAGATGCAAGGAGAGGGCAGAACTTCTCACATCTCAGCCTCAGAGAGGAATATGGCATTGAAGCTTGCCCCCCTTTTTTTTCCTCTATGCAATGGTTAGGTAGGAAGCTGTGCAGCACAGAGCAGGGATAATCTTGATTTCAGAACAAAAAGCATTAGGTCTCTTTTCCTGACCTGTTGTATGTCTCGGACCATGGAGCTTCACCTGGTTACGCACGTATAGAACCAAATAACTTGGCTAAGAAGGCCTTCCAGAATTTCATCTGGTCTTTACTCACAAACAAAGAATTGGAGAAGCTATTATTTTCCTTGGTTGCAGGGGCTTAATCACTGCTTAGGGCACAGCAGAAGGGCAGTAACTGAAGCAATAGTACAATTATTGTCAACCGTTTGCTTTCAATCTCAACTTTCTTTATTCTTTTCCCCTGAGGCATCGTTGTATTACGGTTACCCTAAAAGCTGGATGGTAAATACCCTCTGTTGTGCATAACTGTTTTGTCAAGTCTGATTTTATAGTCGGTGATTGCAGTGCACACTTTTCATTTGCTTTTGTTAGAGCTAAATCCTGTGAAGTGTTGAGTGCTGCCAACTGAAACTCAGAAAGCAGCTGAGGCTAGTCAGCTTCCCATGGCATTGGGCTGCTGCAGGAGAAGGGCTTAGTCCCAGGCTTGCACGCTGTCACTTTGCCAGTTGTTTAACTGCATGTGTACGGCAGGACTAAGAATGGAGCTGTTACTGCTTTTGTGACAAAAGCTGGCCTTTAGAATTGTGTGGTGCGCTACCAAGATGAACGAAGCAAATGGAGGCGAGCTTTTGGAAAATTGCTGCCTGCTGTCCTTCCAGAAGCAAGGCTGTTTTGTTAGGGCTCCAGTGGCTCAGGAGCCCTGCTGAAAAGGAGATTTTACTGAAGTAATTCAACTTTAAGTACTCCGTGCTACTTCCCACCCACCGCACCCCCCTCCCAAGGATACTGACTACCATTCTAGTTTTCTTTCACATGTCAACGCTCAAAATTCAGTGCAGCTTCAAAGGAAAGCAAAGATCAATGACTCTAACACAACCTGAATAAATTGAACTGGTGTGCTCTAACCACTGCTAACTCTCATTTTTAATTGCATTCATCGTGTGTAGTCTTTTGGTATGTGAGCAAGATCTTGCAGCTTCACTCAGTTCATGTTTTATTCTACCTATTATGCTGTTATATAGACTTCACTTTTTTCTTTTGTCACTGTCACATTTGTGTTGTTTGTTTCTTTTCCTGCTAGCTGTCAGGGCATGAAAAGGTACGGATCGTAGCGTGGAAAACTCCCTTTCAATTTCAGCATTTGTATTCCTAATGAGCTTCTGCAGTTTTGTGTGACTTTTTCTTTGTTTGCTCTTTTTTTCTTTGTAAACTTAGTTTGTGCAAAAATATCTTGGCCTGTCTCTTGAAGACGAGCTAAATACTGATAATATGTTACCTTATTATTAGTCCCAGTAGTGCAGTAATTTGGAGTTGTGTGCAGTGACCTAGCTGTATCTAATCAGATATACCCTTTACTGTAAAGAAATGATATTTTAAGACAGGAATATCTAGCACCACGTGCTTTCACCTCTTTAGACGCTGCCCTTCAAAGTGTAGTGCTTTGCAAGGCTGTCTTCAGGTAGAACCTTGCAGCCTTGTGATACAGAAGTTGTATAGTGCAGCAGCAACAACTTCATTGCAGTAGTTAATGAAAATTGTTGTCCTACCTTTCCTTAAGGAACATTAGTTAGCCAGGCTTTTGAGAGCACAGTTCTAAAATGTTGCTGTTCAAATTTTGGAATATGTTTCTTTCTTTTTCAGCTTCAAACGGCAGCGTCCAGAAGTTACGTGGGCTCAAATGCCCCAACTGGAATAAACAAAGATGAAGACACGAGTCGCTTCCATACCACCAAGAGGGGGAATTTCCATGAAGTTTTCAACCTGTCAGAAAATGAGCGTCCTTTGGCAGGTATTGCAACATTCGTGGAATACGTTCTGAAAAGCCAAGGATGGCTTAAAGCTGAATTCTCCCTCTGTGTAATGTACAAATAGAAGTTTTTGATTTAAAATGCCTGCTTTAAATTAGAGTGAATAGTGGTGGTCTCTTTCATTCCACGTCTTTACAGTGATTTGCAGGAATCAACAGCATGTCATGTCTTTTGTTGTAGTGCAAATGTTAAAGTAAATAATTGCGTTTGTGGGTTGGTTCTTTGTTTTTAACTTTTTTTTTTTTTAAAAACAGTCTTATAACAGATGTTATGATGCCTAAAAACACCCTAAAAACATCTCTAGGTTTTGCTATGTAAGCACTCCTTGTTTTCGGTATCTAAAGTTGAATTTTCAGTTCAGTTGTTGTTTCTCTCTTTCCTGAAGTAAGATTTCTTCTTATGGCTTTTTGTTTAGTGTGTGAAAACGGCTGGCGTTGTTGCTTGATCAATAGAGATAGGAAGATGCCTACAGACTACATCAGAAATGGAATTCTTTACGTCACAGAAAAGTGAGTCATTAAAATTGACATGTTTCTTAGGAGGGAAGTGCAACAGACATTAAAAAAATGAATCCGAAAGTGATCCTTTGGCAATATTTTGAAACAACATTCTTCTTATAAGTGGATATAAAGTGCCTTTTTATGGTGCTTTAAAGCCTCAAAGCATGGTAGGAGAGCGAGATCTAAATCTGGGGTGCAGTAAAGCTTAACAAGCATGGTTTTGTCTTGGGAAGGCTTGCATGGGAATGGAGAACAGCTCTATATAGTCAGTTGTTAGTAGCTGCAATCTGTGATAAGGATAACATACACTCTCTGTGCGAGCGTGTTTAAAAAAAAAAAAAGGAAAGAAACCTAAAAGCTAGTTGTATTCTGGGAGCTGTGATTAACAGTTACTTGAGAATTATTCTTAAGTTTCATTTTTAAAGAATGTGTAGCGTCCTTGCAGCAATGTGCAGCAAAACCAGCAAGCCAAAGAAATTCAAGCCTTGGTTTCAAAACTAGTACTTGATTTTTTTTGTTGCTGTTTTTTCTTCTTGTTTTTAGTCTTTAATTTCTTTTTCTTCCACCTCTGTGCCAAAATGAGTATCACTAGCATTTGGCTCTTACACTGAAATTCCTTTGCAGTGTAATGAATGGAAGTAAAGCTAATCTGTATGCAGTGTCACCCAGTGATAGAGAGTGTTTGGAATCTGTAGCGTTTAAAAATCCAAGCTTTTGTCTGTGTCACAATAACATGAAATTAACACAGTCATTTCCCATTAGTCCTGTTTTAGGGGAGGGTAAAAGACTTACAAGCTTTTTGAGATATAGTATTTCAACTGTTTAAGTCTTTACTTGTTTCCTGTATTTTTAAAGTGCTTGTTGGGTTTACACATTAAGTGCAGTAATATAAAAACAGGGTTTTTTTCGGTCTGTACTTGCTGTATGTTCCTGGCTTTCCAACATGTTAGCTAGATTTCGTGAGTGTTTGTTCTAAATTGGAAGTTGTAACTGAATTAATTGAATTGCATTTTCTGTGGGCTTTGTTTTAGAATACTGTATCAAACTGAGCATTTTCTTTTCTTGTCTTCAGCTACTTGTGCTTTGAAAGCTCCAAATCAGGCTCATCTAAAAGAAATAAAGTTATAAAGCTAACGGATATAACAGATATTCAGAAGGTATGTCTATTTTAAGTTGCACATAGAGAAAAATGTTGATTTTCTGTTCAGTTAGTTATGTCTTGATTTTCTGCTTGTGGTGGTTTGGGATTTTTGGGAAGGAGGGGAAGCATGACATTGATCGTTTATATAACTGAGACAGTTCTTTGATCAAGAATATTTTTCAGAAATACTTGTTCAGCCATTTAGACTAACCACATGCAGACTCACTGGGAGCATAAATGTTTACAAAACTCTTACACTCCTGAACTATTTTTGAATTAAAATTGTGTTGTTTCTAAACTCTTCTGTTGACTGGATCTGCGTAGTCTTTAAGAAGATTCTTTTGTTAGCAAGAATTGTGTAACATTAACTTAAATTTGAGTGTTGATGTCAGAAAGTACACCATCTTAAATGTAGATGCCTTGGAGGGAAGAGGGATTACAGTCAGCGAAGAAGGATAAAGCATTAGAGTAGCATTACTGAATCAGACTGGAATTTTGTCTAGATGGAATCCATCACTAAGAGAGTGAAAAGTGGATGGTTAGAAGCCTGGCAAGTACAATGTAATCTTCTGATTGAGCCTGCTGTCACCAGTGGCTTCATTCTATGCCTAGCATCACGCTGTACAGTGTTTGGTATCACTTCTTGTTACCTCTTCTAAATTGCCTTACTCTTAAATACAGACACTCCTACTTTCTGCTGTATCCTGTGGTCACGAGAGCCACAGGTTATAACCCACAGAGAAATAAGTCAGTCCAGTGTCTATTGTTTGGGTACCTCCAGATTCGCAAATGAATTCTTTCCATTCTCATGCCTATAAAGGAGATAACGAGCTCAGCTCTGCCATTCTCATCGAAATTAATAATTCATACTGAATTTTTAAACACCATACTTGAAGCAGCGCTGGCTTGTTGTTTAGTTGGTCTTTACTGCCATAAACGTCCTTTTGTATCTGTGTAGCTTCTTGATGAAGATAAGACAGAGATTGTGCAGCCAGGCATAAAAGTACAGTGGGCCTTGTTTTATTTGTGGGTGGGTGAAAACAGGACAGGCTCAGACTCCTTCTATATTTAGGATATTCTCTAGTTCAGCCAGCAGTATTTCTGCTTATCCTTGCAGACTTTCTTTAAAAAGCCCAACTGTACATCTATTTAATTTTGAAAATAAGGTTGGGTTTGGTTTTTTTTTGTCTATTTCCTGCTCCTTTTAACAGGAGTTTAAAGTATATTAGTTCTAGGGAGATACTAGTTCTAGGGAAACCTTTAAACTCTATGCACTTGCACACCTCTCTTGCCTGCTTGTATTTATGCACGTATATGTATATAAACAATATATATGCACACACATGCACACTAATGTACTGCAGAAGAGCTGGGTGCATGCCTGGTTAGTGACCACTGGTGTCCCTCAGTGTGGAGCTGCTGACTGGAACACGGCAGGGGCAGCTGGGACAGCTCCCAGTAGCAGTGCTGGGCTGGGGACCATTGGGGTGGGCTGTCAACACGTGGGGCAGGTGCTTGCTGTGTGAGCAGTGCTGTGCCGGTTTACTTCAGGGTCAGCGAGGAGTATCTGGCCTGTGCTGATTTTAATACAGGCCTATTAGCTGCAGCTGGAAGGATCTACCTCTGATGAATTGCATAACCTCCTCAGCACTTCTTAGAATTGTTCAGTACATATAAGATACCTTAGGTCTGTGCTTGCTCTTTCAGTATAAAGTGCTCTCCGTTCTCCCGGGATCAGGGATGGGTATTGCTGTATCAACACCATCTACACAAAAAGTAAGTAGCTGGCTCTATCTGTATTATCTGTTTGACTTCATGCCCTTTTTGACATCTTTCTCTGGCAAGCTGCAGCAAAAAGGTTTGTTGTTTTTTTTTTCCCTTTTTCCTCTTGCTAGTGTTTTACTTTTTTCTCTAATTCACTTGTACATAATTCAGCATGTTTCTTTCAGAATTTTAATGAATTAAACATTCAGCCTGTTTTACTGCATCTGACTATTTTACTCTTAACACTTCAGACAGATTTGCTTCATCCTTTCTTCTCCTTTCTTTCATTACCTCAGTTGACTGTTCTCTTAGCATCCTCTGAGAGCATAAGGAGTGATTTGCAGTGCAACAGTCTGAGAATAAAAGTTGATGGCTTGACAGTATCTTTGGGTGAGGAATGGCCTGCTGTATGGCACATTTTGGGGTGGAAGGACCTGACTCTCAAGATTCGGTTTTCCTGTTCAAACCTTACTGTACTAAACATTTAAGTATCATCAGGAAAACTTCGTGCACTTCATGAATGAGATAAAATGCCCTCGGTTGCCTGTTCTCTGTGCAGATGTGCTTTATGCTGTGGTTGTTTTATAAAAACAAGATGGAGGTGGAAATGCATTAGGAACTTGGGCATATATCCGAGGATTTAGTAGAGAAAAGGATTCTTACTCTTTACTAATGTACTTTGAGTACAGTCCTTCTCCAAATGATACGGCCACAACCATACGTAAAGGAAGAGTTTTCTGCTTCCAGACTGACATGATCTTTTCTTTCTTTTCCCGTCATTTAGCCTTTGGTGTTTGGTGCTATGGTACACAGAGATGAAGCTTTTGAGACGATTTTCAACCAGTATGTGAAAATAACCTCTGCATCATCGAACAGTGAGAGCTAGTATCTTCTCTTAGAAAACCTAAAGGAAACTTTCTTATTTTACAATTTCGTAGTGAAAAAAAAAAAAAAAAAGAACATCCTCATCTATTTTGCAATAATTTTTCTTGTCTGGTGGTTTATATTCTATCTGTTACATAAATCAAGTGTATTTTATATATGCCTTCATGTTTGTTTTTAAGGTTTTTGTAAAAAAAAAAAAAAAAAATTGTAAAAAACCCACAAAAAAAACCAACACCAAAATGAAGCAAAACAGTGGAAGTGCTATCATCACTATTAGCCTTGTACATTAAGCACTTTTAATGTTTATTTACTGACGTGAGTATCTCGAAAGACGCTAGGAGAAGTGGATGAATAATGGACCGAAACAGACTGATCCCTTTTAACTGCACTTGTCTCACTGGGGATACGTTGGACCCATTATCTCGGTTATTTTTTCCCCAAGATGTGAGAATGACAACTGCAATATCCTGAAGTCTGTTTCTTCAGCTTTAAGTTTTTAATTGGGTTCTATATTAAAACTGGTGGCAATGCCGAGAAGTATTACCATCATCTTTCCATGTTTGTAACTGCACTTAAAATAACTCCTGCTTGCTAATCTTGTATCGAAGAAGGTTATTTACCAGTTGGCTTAGGATCAGTTTTTTCTGCGTACAGAGATTTGAATTGTTTGTACAGTGAATTGGAGGAAAACGTTTCTAGCTATATCTTCCTTTCCTGATTAACCAAAGTAAGAGGAAGGAAGGCAGGCAGATACTTTTTATAAAAGAGGGCATCAAAACGTTGTTCCTAAAATGTTAGGCATCGTATATTTGTATTTCTGTAGATACTTGTCATAGAAGGGCTCAACTGTTGTACATGTTGTATGTACAAGGTGTTTGTATGTTATTGCATAAAAGACTCGCGGGCTTTTTGTGCTGGGGAGCTGGGAGTAGTTAAACTAAACTGCAACATGGCTGTTTTTTAATTTGGCTTTTCTCTAGAGTTACCTTTAACACTACGAGATAGCAACTGAAAGCACTATTTCCTTCTCAGAACGTCATTTGAGGGGCATTGCAATGTCACTGTGTTTCCACTTGTAAAATTGAATTTTAGTAGCAGTTAAACCCAATTGCCAGGTAAAACAGGAAGGCTGTGCTCCTTCTCTAAACTCTCTCAGGCCTTTCTGGCAGCAAAGCACATATTGACCTTCAACTTTAATACAGAAAGCTTTTATATTCTGTACGATAGCACCCATCTGAGGGGTTTAGAATTCTATTTGCATTTTTCTTGAAGCACAGTAGGAGTTACACTAAGCCTTCCAGTTTGTCTGTTCCTTCTCTGTGTCTTTTGAGTTGAGTAGTGTGATGTCTCCAGGTGTTATACGGAGAACCCCAAAAAAGTAATGGAAATGCAAATTCTTATATAAAAAATAGGACTTAGTTTCACAGATTTTTTTTTTTAACAGGGATTTTTCTTTCTTTATATGGTGAAAAAGATAGAATGAAGGAGTGGCAGAGCCAAACACCAAAGGATCTTTAACGCTTAGCACAGTTTTTACTTAAAGTAACTAAATGCAGCAGTACTGAAGGAGGCAGTTAAACTGTTCAAAACTATTTCAGTCTGGCTGTGAAGAGGTGTGGTGCAAAGAACCTAAAGTGCACCTGATATGAAGAAATACTGTTGAATACTGTGATTTGGTTGGATGTTGTGAAGTAAAACACTGACTGTGGTAAAGCACCATGAATGGATGGAACTGTGGACAGGAACAGGAGAGAATCCATAAGGGCTGGGATGTCATTTTGGAGATCTCTTGAACTTTGCAACCAGGAAAAGGGGTGCGTTTCTAATGCTGCCCGTGTGTGTACATCAGGACCTGAAAGCTTAACGTGTAAGTGAGGCTGGGTGGGCATTCCATTTTGCCGCCATCCAACATGGATGTAGCTTGGCAGGTCGTGGTTTCTTCGCTTGACATACGCAGGTTTTATGTTTAAATTGCTTGAACTTAATTTTCTTCTTCAGACCTGCTTTAAAATCAGTTAATCTTTTTGCAGTTGTTTTGTACTATCATTTGACTTCCCTTTCTAGAAGCTTCCCTGAATAGTGAGCGTGGCTAATAGGCATTAAAATCGCTTAATGTTGTATAAATCTTAACCAGATTCATTCATTTTGTCTTAAGGAAGAAATCCCTTGGGTGTGTTTAAAGCTATTGGTTTTTTTTGAAGAAACAGAAAACTATATTTTTTACAGAGAGCATGCTCTTTTTCTTATTTTTGTATCATTTTTTTCAAGTGTAATTTATACCTTCACTCTGATCATAACTGCAGCTTCAGTAGGAAATCAGTTAACTGTCACTTGTTTCTTCCCTCACACCCCCATCACTGGTTGACCCTGGTTTATAGGGTTGTCCTGGATTCTGGTTCCTGAAGGAGCTGTAGGTCCTGTGCTTGTGGTGCCAGGGTGGTTCAACATACCTAGGCTTCAGAGCAGGAGAAAAGAGATCGCGATCCTTTCTCCCAGCCTGAAATGCCTCATGTACAATTTGCTCTTAATTTTATTTTCTTTCTGGACATAGAAATTTAAAACTTTTTACAAAATTTAATGTGTTGGCATTCAGAATCAATGCACGCTTTAACAGCGTGAATTTGAAAACGAGCAACTCCTTAAGCAGTAAACCTAGGGCAAACTGCAATGCAACACCATTTCATTCTAATGTGTAGAAAACAGACTGGATTTTTTTTTTTAGGAGCTGTAATATAATGGACAGATGTCTATGTACATATTTTGCAAAGTTCACTTTACAGTAGGTTGTCCAGGTTCCTGCTGTGTAACTGCTTTGTGCGTTACAGAACATCACTGCTGCTCCAAGGTACCCTCGGTGCGTTTACTTCTGAGTGCTCCTGTGCTCGTTCCTCTGCTGCATCCTCGTGCGCGTGGAGGGCAGCAGGGGCAGGACAGTGAGTAAGCGTATACTTGATCTGTACAATGACACTCAAGTTAACCTTAAATTCCAGTTGTCCTACATAACTTTGCAGTGTAACCTGCTTCGCTTCATTAGCAGGCTGGGTAGTACCACTTCATGTACAGTGTTACTTTCTAATAGCAGAAAGTGATGTTCTTGTCATTCTGTTTGCTGTTTATATTTGCGGTTCTGTTGATGTACGTGGTTTGCTGCTGTTGGATTTAACTTCTTTTAGTAGAAGTGCATTGGTTAGTTTGAGTCCCTTTTAAAGGAAGAAAAAAAGGGAGATGAAAACTGACTACTTCAGTTACTTATTGGTGACCATTTAAATTCAGAAGGAAAAAAAAAAAAGCTGAAATATGAAATCATGCCTTTCCATACACTGTAGCTTTTGTGAGGCAAGATTGAATGAAACAAGCTGTTTCTAAGTAGCAGCATCACACGGGAAGCCAGCAGCAAAACCCCGCCGTTGTTCCTGCAGACAAAGAAGAACAGGATTTCACCCAATCTTGAAGAGATGAAAGGATGTACTTTTTTTGGCTACTTAAACTTGTATGAAAAACACTGGTAGTTTTTATTGAATTCTGTACATTTTGGCAGATGTTTAATTTCTACTAATAATCATTGAAATATGATGGATGTTCAAATTTTTATGTCTGAAGTTTGAGTCTATATTTTGAAGTTGTAAATAACTCATTATCAGTGTAACTTTTGTTTGACAAAAGACTTATACTGTATGAAAAATTGAGATAACGAAATGATTTGCCCTGTACATTTTTTAAGAAAATGTTGTTTGTTTAAAAAGTCTTGTATAAATTATAATTTTTATTTAAATAAACATATAAATGCTTTGTGCTAACCCTTTTTACAAACTCCAGTGGTTGGTAGGGCGAATTCTACAGCGCGTTTCTTGCAGCAAGGCAAAATACCGCCTTTTGGCATTTTCACAGCAGACTCGAGCTCTTTGCTGGGGAGTTGTGTGGTTTCTGGTGCTCACTGCTTTTGAAGCACAAGAGCTGTGCTTTTATCCGAAGCGATCCTGCCGGCACATTGGAGAGCATGTCCGTGGTTTTGGCTCCTGTGCCGGTTAGCATCTGTCACTTTATAATCATGTAGTTAACCCAAGGGATGGAAAAGCAACCAGTGAACGTAAGGTGCTCCCACTGAAGGGGAGCATATGGGTGAAACGAGGCTCAGTAAAAGCTCTTAGACAAACTGATAGCTGCTGACTGTGATACAGGTAGGCATGGAGGTAAGAATGAGAGCCTTTCTGCCTCAGAGGTGTGTGGGATGTGTGCTTAGAAAGCCTGTACAGCTGACGAGGGCTGTTCTTTGTCTTTCAGTACCTGTGGCCACTTCAGGTCTTCTGTCTCACGGGCACGGATGTAGCCAGTTGCCGTGCCTTTGGCTGTGCTGCTGTGAAATCTGTAACCCTGCTGGGGATAAATGGTAGGGCTTCTTTGTCCATGGTGTCTGCCACAGGAGCTGGCTGCACAGCACTGGCTTTCACTGCATACTCAGGGCTTTGTCTCTGCTTTAGGAACATGATACCAAAAGTAAGCTTCCTGGTCATCTAATCCGAGTGTATTTGTTTGTCCCTACAATGCTCCTTTTTATGTTTTGCTCCATTGAAGTAGATCAGTCTGCGGCAGACCCTGCAGTCATGAATGCACGCTGTTTCATTTACTTCTATATTTAGTTTTCTCACAATGACAACTATGTGTCTGGTGATAAAGTGGTGCTTTTAAGCTTCTATTTTAAATACTTGTGTGTTCAAACCACACTTAACTTCTCTCTTGTTCTTCTGTTAATGCCTTTTTCATTAAATACTTTTGTACAAGATCAGGTACATCTGCAGCAGTGCTCACATAGGTTACATTCAGCCCTGGCTGCCTGCAGCCTGGTGGAAGGAGCATGTGGAGCCTTGATGTCTGGTTTTGGCTGCAGGCTGCATGGGAGCTGGGGAGAGGGACGGTGTTCCTGAAAACAGCTCTTGTTTTCTCAGCCTCACTTTAGCAGCGCATGGAAATAATAGGATTTACTGAACGAGCTGCATACCTGCTCTCAGTGCAGCTCTAACTAACTCCATCATGCAGAACAAGTATTAATGAGTTTGTAAAGGACAGTTACTGCATTCAGACCGGAGAAACAGGTGTGGTTTGTTCTTTTCCCCTATTTTAAGTAATTTTTTTTAAGTCTAAGTTCTTCTACAAAGTCCCTGGATTCAATACGTTCCTCTTCTTAGACAGTTTCAGGGTAAGCTGAATGTTCGGTCTACAAGTTATTGGCTCCTCTCAGCTTCAAATATTTCCCTACATCATGAGTTAAGAGTTCTAAAAGATGTATTTTCTGCGTTAGAGAAGCTGAGGCATTTTTAATAGAACTCTCTTGCAGCAGCTCCTCACTGAGCTGTTGACATGAGAAGTTAAGTGGGCTTAATGCAGTGCCTCAAGGACGTAGTTGTGAATATGCCTGGTACTATATTTAGCCTGAACCGATTTATTTGGTCAGTTTAGCTTTGGTTGGGAAGCAGAGAGGGAAGATGATGGGAAAACAGAGACCTGTTTCCACATTTAGATACCTGGCTGTTCTTTGTACATTGTGAGCTTCACAGCTTTTTGAGATGTGAACAGGGTATAATCTGTTTTTGCATCCTGTACTGAAGCTCTGTTTTTACCACTTCAAATGGAAGATGGCTACACGTGGTGAAGGATTTCCTTCAGTCTTCCTTTTTCATGATGCTTTTCTTTTGGTTAACTATCAGCTTTGCCTATTCTTTAGCTTCTCCCTGTGTTTCATCCTCCCCTCCTTCCATCTGAATGTTTTCCTTTATGCACCTATCTTACTCCTTCTCATGTGCATACACAAACCTTTATCCAGAACCATTTGATCCATTTACCATCTGCTCCATTTCATCTCTGGATGATCTCACGTGGCTGGGTAAGATCCTGTGGACCAGAAATTAATCTTCATCCCCGCTTCGCATGGTAATTAGTAGCAATGAGTGGCTGGCTGCTACCCTACAGATGAGATTGAAGGTGAATTATGTCCGAGGGTTCTTACTGATTCAGGTTCTCTTTGAGCAAAAGGTGTGTCTGTAAAAGAATAAATGTAAGAGTAGCTGCACAACACAAAGAGGTATTTGGGATAGATTGTTCAATCTAAGCTGATATTTGCTCAGTCATCTCCATGCTGTTCTTTTGAGCACAGGGCATCAGGTTTTGTTCTATCTCAGTTAAGTCAGTAAGAGCTTCTGTAAATGCTCTCCTTGTTTTTCCTGAGTCAGGGAAGTATTTAAGAGGGACTGCTGTTAGTATAAAGTCTGTAAACCAAACAGGTACATTCAGTGTTATTTATGTGTTTTGAAAAGTCATCTCTGATCAGAAATGTCTTTAGCCACTGACAAATGCTATCCCGTCACATGAGTAAGGAATGAGTTGCATGAGCTGTTTCTAAAGCTGACCATCCCTAAAAATATCACATAAGTCTATAAATGTGCAGAAATGACATAAGTCTGAGAAGCACTTTGCTGTTGGGGAAAAATGATGGTATCTTTCAGCTCCTCTTTGGGAAAAGCTGCGGGATGGGCTCCTCTGTAAACTAATGGTGATGTACACTGAACATTTCTTCATGGGGAATATGCTGGATGAGTTAGTATTTACTCATGTTGCTGTCTTCATACAAGGGCTGAGAGCTCCTTTCTCCTGCCACCTACCTGATGCTGGCACTGGGACTCAGTAGACCTTCCTAAAAAGGCAGGAGCCTAGCAGAGCCCCTCGGAGTGCTGTACACATCTCCCTTTCCAGCACAGTGAGCCATCCTGAGTTGGCACAGCTGCCCTGGCAACTGCAGCCTCAGGTAAGTTTTGGGTGAATGTAACAAACGTGGTATATAAAATTGCCTCAATATTCCCCTGGTCTGCAACGTTTGAGAATGTTCTGCAATGTCTGTCAGATTTCAGAGGTAACCTTTTCATACATATTGGATAAACATCATAGCGTCGGCCCTGACTTTATAGTGTTAAAGAGTAATGAAAGGAACTGTGAACTAAAGCTAGCTTCTGTGTGCACAACTTGGTGCGAATCCCAATTGTGCAAATATTTGCAGACCAGTGTGCTGCTGTTAGCTCTGCCTTTCATCTGGTGCCTTCAAGCAGCAGCTTTTCCCCTGCTCCTGCTCTCAGAACTTCAGAGCTGGGGAAAAGAAGGCAAAGAGGGAGGTTCACCTAGGGGTGTTTGGGCATTGTGTTCCAAGCAGGGAAAGTTGTAGGGCATCCACAAAGAACATTCTGGAGAGGACTGGAGTTCTGTTGTACGTGTGGTCCCTCATATGCTCTTCATGTTACTCTACAGCTGATACAGCTGCATTAAAATCCACTTTTTTTTTTTTTTGCCAGAGAATATCAAAATATAAGTGCCCAGTTTCAGCAATTTGTAAGCTTTTGTTCTTTTTAGGATGTATATATATATTTTTTCCCCATTGATACCAAAAAAGCCCTAATGAGAGATGCTTCTCTCCCAGCTTTCAGCAGCACCATTTCAACAGCCTCATTAGGTTTCTCATCACCAGATTGGTTGATGAAAGAAGGTCCAGGTTCCTGGCCTGACCGAGGGCACGTCACAAGCTGTGCAGTTGGGTGATGACAGGGGGGATGTGGTGGTGGGACAGTTGATAGGACTCCTAATTTCGAGTGCAGGTCATGCAGGGGTGAATCTCTGGTTGGCTGTGCCTGCCCCACATGGAGAGCAGCTCATGGTCCCCCGGCCCTGAAGGTTGCCAGAGCCAGGTGCTGCCCCTCTCCAGCTTGGTGAAACTGGGCCATCTCCAGATCGTGGCTCATCCTAGGCAGCAGAAGCACCCAGGCTTGGCACCTCGTGTGCCCCAGGTCAGTGGATGCAGAGGTCCCTTCCAGCCTCAGCCCCTCTGTGATTCTGTGATCATGCTGTGTTCATGTTGTGTTGGGTCGGTCAGGGCTTGGGGGACTCTTCATGTTTGTGCTTTCTTTTGCTATCAGTGCAGCTGAGGAGCTGAAACTCCTATCCCTCTTCTAAATCATTATTGAAACATAGCCAATGGATGAGATATTTAACCAACTTGAAGTGAAGCTCTTGCAGGGAATGAAGTTCAGTGCATTTCCCAGATGCTGGGTTTGATGTTCTCACTAGGAATAGCTATGCTGCCTGATTCTCTCTCGTTCTGTATGTTTTTAATGAGCAGCATGCATCTTTCTCAGCTGCACTTGCCTGTTGGTTGGTGCAGGTTGTCTGTAACTCTCTGTTTAGCTGCAAGGGTGATGTGACAGCTCCTGTGCAAGGGGTGGAGAAGAGCTGCTCCATGTGGCACTGGGACTGCTATGCTGTGCTGTTGTAGAAGTCTTCAGCCCCAAACAGAGCTCAGGTGGGCACCTGGGAGGACTTTACTAGAGGTTTTTGCCTAATATGCTTTCCTGTGAGCTCTCCTGGTGCATTCAGCTCACTGATACAGCTCACATTCTCCCCAAACATTGAGCACAGCCCAGTAAAAACTTACACCAAGTCTGCCTGCTGGTGTTCAGTAATGAAGGAAAGAAGCTTGGAGTGTAAGTGCCGCTTCAGATCTGCCCCTCAGCAGTCTGCACATGCTCTTGGGCTGTGAGGTGGGAGCAGCAGCTGGCTGCAGAGCAGCAGGCAGGCCTCGGGGAGGCCTCTGTACTGTGTGTATTCCACATGCACCCAGGCCAGTTAAAAGCATGGCTTTTTAACAGTCCAAGCAAAGCAGCCGTGCAGTTCATCCAAGTGCACCGTGGCGCTGAAACGCTTTTGTGCCGATTTGAGGCTGAAGCCGTGCCTGATTTCCAGCCCCTCCCGATGCAGAGGCCTGCAGGCAGGACGGGCGCCGTGTGGCCCTGGGAGCAGCTCAGCTGTGCTGAGGAGACGTGGCTGCCCCACCCCCAGAGCGCTCAAGGCTGAATGGGATGGTGGTTTGAGTGGGAGATGTCCCTGCTATGGCTGGACCTAAATGATCCGTAAGACTCCCTTCCAACTTTGCGTGGGTCTAAATGCCATCCTCTCTAAGACTGCTGCCTTCTTGTAGGGTTGGAAGGGCTGCTCCACAGAACTCCAGCATGGCTACTAAGCTGTGCGTGCCTACATGCAAGCATTCTTCTTGTACTTGCTCTCTGTTCTAGCTAGTTAAGTGCCTGAATAGGACAGCTGCTGTCAGACACTTTGGGGACAAAAGGCCACACTCTGGGAAGCCTCTAAACCTGTGCCGTGCGATGGGGATGGGCTCATGGCAGAGGAACTTCCCAATGCCAGGCACAACTTGCTCCCTTTTCACAGAAGGAGTTTTTATGCAGACAGTTTGTGAGGCATATGAGCAGATAGGATTTGTTATTTCAAATTTGTATTTGTTTTCAGTGGTTTTATTATTTGTCTTTGAATCAGCTTGCTTCTTCCCGTAACCTGTGAAGTCTTCCAGAAGCAGTGAAGGACAGGAGAGAGACCACAGACAAACAATGATAGTTATTTTGATGTTTCAGTCATTGTAAACGTACAGAATAAGGAAGAGGAACTTTAAAGCAAAGCCAAGCAAACCACCTGAAATCTGAGGTACAGTGAGACTGCTCTCTTCTTCTGGACCTCAGTTATGTGCTCTCCCAAGTGTACCATTGCCTTTTTGCTACCTGAATGTGTTATTTACCTCAATGCATTCTTCAGATCCTTGGTGACATATTAATTCTTCTCTATTTATGTCTCTTAAACTTTGCTTCAATAAGTAAGAAGTGTATGCTTGGGGATATTTGGTGCTCTCATGAGAATGTTTGTATTTTCTTCTTGTTTCTTTCTGGTCTGCTGTCACGTTCAGAATCAGAAGAAACTCAGCTTCCATTAGAAAGATGTTTGAAAAAAAGAAAATCATATTTCCTTTGGAGGTGCCGAATTCTCTTGATAGTAGTCCTCCTGACTGCTGCTTTGTTGCTATGGTGATTACTAGTCCATTTAAGCAGCTTTAAAATGGTAATGATGAGTAGGAAAAAGGGATTCATAACAACATCATTAGCATAGCTATTTCTGTGTGTTTCGTGAGATTAGGAAATGGTCAAAGTCCAATGAATAATAGGATGATTTATTTTCAATTTTTGTGGACGGGTAATGCTTTAATGGAAAACAGATTTGATGCATGCTGCTATCAGATGCATCAGTTCAGAGCTTTGTGATGATAAAGCTACCGGACTTCTGTGATCTCCTGTGGCAGCATGAACCACCTTTAATTAAAATGCCATCCTTCATCACTGGTGTGACATCAGCCATCCTCTGTGAAAAAGCCGGCCCCACCGCTGCACTATCAGGGAAGGGAAACCTCTGAAGATGTTGAATTGGTTCCCAAAGATTTTGGGGTCGGTCAACTTCTGAGCAGGCATGGAGATGACTGCAGGCCCTCGTTGCAGGACAACTCCCTGCCTGGGTGTACATCTTTTAAGTTGCTCCAGGGGAGGTTCGATTTGTGTATTAGGAACAATTTCTTTTCAGCAAGAGCGATGAGGCAGTGGCACAGGCTGCCCAGGGAGGTGGTGGAGTCATTGCCCCTGGAGGAGTTCATGAAACATGGAGATATGGCACTGAGGGACACGGTTGGTTAGTGGGCGTGGTGGGGATCAGTTGATGGTTCAACTAAATGATCTTAGTGGTCTTTTCAAACCATAATGATTCGATGATCTTTGCTAGGGAAAAACTAAGTGAGTGAAAGGTGTGAATAATGCTGGTGTGAGAAGGGCCTGGTGGGGTTCGTGGGGCTGATTCCCATGGAGGATAGTGAGGGGAAGTGCCTGCCCTGTCTGGGACAGAAGCAGGAGATGTGCCTTCAGGCAGCAGCAGTGGGAGAAGCTGGATCTGTCCATACAAACCCGCGCTTCTTTTAGTCTTTTGGTGATCACTTCAGAATATAGTAATTTCCTTACCCGTTCATTTAGATACCCATTTACATTTAGTGGATAAAGCAAATGTATTTCTTACTGACAAGAATCATTGCATAGGGCAGTTCTGGCTGATGTCAGCAGGAGCTGTGATGCTCTCCAGCATTTGGAAGGACACTTCCACCCTTCTGACAGGACAGAGGATGGAGGATGCTGTACCGGCAAGGAGTGATTGGTGTGGGCAGGCGGCTGCCAGTTGCCCCATCAGCAAGCAGGACACAACAATGGCCGGACTCCAGGGATGAGAGCACTCTGCAGTGCCATTTCCCTACAGAACGCATCCTTTGCAAATTCATCCTTACTCAGCTCATGTATCAGGGAATGAGCTCCAAAGTCTCTCACTTTATGGAATGTGTATTACATAAAAGAGGTTTTTTCAGTGACTAAAAACCTTAAAAATATTGTCTGGTGGCAGGGAGGGAGGAAGAATGAGAAGAAGGAAGCAAAATAAAATAAAAAATATGAAGTGCCAGGCTGTGCTACTGGTGTCACTGATGCCGCTCTGGCTTAAGGCTGTGAGATGAGAGGAACTGAAGTCTCAGACAGCATTCTGCCACCCATTCCTAATAGCAATGTAGCCACATATTAAATGAAAAGATCTTGTCACAAAGTCACAGAACTGCAGGGCTTGGAAGGGACCTCAGGAGGTCACCAAGTCCAAGCCCCTGCTAGAGCAGGTTCCCTACAATAGGTAGTCAAAACAGCTTTTATGAATTTCAGGTTCTCTTCCCACAATCCCTCAGAGCATCACCCTCCTCCTTCCACCTCAGTACTGCAGAAAAGTTAATGTCACTGTTAGCCTCGCAGGATGCTTCTCCCCTTCAAAGAAGGGAAGCCAGGATGCACTAGAAGTGCTGGACCTAAGAAGTCCATGTAGGTTGACGGCAGCCTTTGCCTAACTGCTGCCACCGACAGGCTGACGTGCTGCCCTCTGTGCTGCCTGCGCGTCTTGGGTCACCCCTGCGAATCCACCTCGAAAAGCAGAGGGAATTGCAGGACCTCCCATGTGTTTTCCTATGTCCTAAAGGAAGTGAGAACATCATTTTAATTTGAAGGCTGTGCGCCGTGATATTTTTTAATCTCCACCATGTATATATGGCTTTTATGTGAATAGCAAAGCAAGAAAAACAGTATCAAAATTAAAAGCAGTAGTATTTTTGTCCAGCTGAAATTTCATCACACATCTCATCATATAAGTGACAGACTGGGGATAGACTCAGATTGTCACTTCAGAGGCGGGCAAAAGGTAATGGTTGGACTGGATGATCTTCTAGGTCTTTTCCAACCTCGATAATTCAGTGATTCTGTGATTCTGTAAATCCAGAGACTGAGAAGGAAGGCGTTGGGTCACTATCTGTAATAACACATCGACTTCTGCTGTTATTCCATCTCCAGGCTGACCGGCAGAATTTGTTGAACTGTGAATTTCTGTACACATAAAAAGTTCACGCTTCAGTGCACTGCACTGATTGCTCATCAGAGGCCTGTGAACGAAGGCAGCTCCTGCAGAATTCAGTTCTTCTCTAATGAGCTTGTCTAGAAGTAAGAAGAAAAAGGATTAAAGTCAGTAATAAATCACATATGTTTTATTTTTGCACTGTAATTTGTCTTTGCAAACATCTTAGGTTTCTCTCTCAAGAGTTCAGCACACGACTGTGTATTTTCCCCACTTGAAACATAGCACCAGAAGAATTCTCTTTTTGACAGATGTAGAATAATCAACAAACCTAAGCCCCAGAATGCTCATTTGTTGCCTGTGATGTTTCAGTGAGGAAAGTCTCCCTGTTACCAAATTAAGCAGCTTCCTCCTCTCTTTGACTAACAGATGAACATATCTGAAAGAATTTGCTATTGCACCTCCTCCATAGAAAATAATCAGGGTGGAGCAAACACTGCAAGGCAGTGAGGGCAGTGATGGGCAGCGCTGAGCTTGCAGGGGAGCTGCCAGCACAGCACCACCGTTAGTGTGAAATGGGGCTCTTCTCTGGTAGGGGATTCAGGGCAGCATAAAGGGACTTTCATGTGGATGGTCCATGCAGGAACCATGCACGCATGGGATGGGTCAGGGAACATGCTTTAGAGTAGTGGCAAGGATGAGAGGGCAGCAGGAGCTGTTTTCCATTCCTCTGCTGTTCAAGTGCATCAGAACTTTGCTGTTCTTTTTTTTTTTTTTTTTTTCTATTGCAATGTGCATTGAGGACAGCTGGATCCTGTTCAGCTCTGCAACCGACAGCTGTCTCTTTGCTTGTGAGCAAGCGATGGTCTTTCGTAGGAGGCTCACAGCAAACAATCCTTTCAAATGGAATTAAACTCTGCAGGTTTTAGTGTTGCTTCTTTGAAATCCATCCCAGGGAATCTCTGGTAAGAATTTCCTTCCTCCCACAGAGCGGGCGCTGAGGGACTGGCTTGGGCCCCTCTTCCCTTCGGTTGGTGCTGGGAGTAAATGTTGTTTCCACCATCTCCAAAGTTCTTCTATTTCTGTTTTTCATGATATCTTCATTGTATCTTGGTGGTAAAATCAAGCAGCTCTATAAAACACATCTTGTTGAAGTAATAATCTCCATCCCGTGGGTCATTCAGTGCTTGGATTAGTCATGTTTATCTCCAAGGGTGCCATCAGCGAAGGTCGCAGTCCCCACACTGGCTGCTCTTCAGAACTGCTTTTCTCATTACACTGCAGACTCAAACAGCCTTTTCTTTTTTTCTTTTCCCTTTGAGTGCTCACACAAGCCATTAAAAAGTTGATGTTTGCCAGTTCTTACCACAGGTATAGTCTGCTTTTAATTAAGCCTCCAAGCTACTGCAGATTGTTTATTTTCTACAGCCAAACAGAAATTAGGTATTTCATCTCAGGGGAAAAATGGGTTCTTCAACGTTTGTTGTTTTGTCCTAATGCAAACTGAGCGTAAACATCAGCACAAAATATCCCAAAATGCTATCTAATTTGGAAGCATCTAGGTGTTAGTGCTATAAGCTGTGACCTACAGCTTGCATATGCCCCTGAAGCTGCAGCCCATGAGGGCACGTGGCTGTTCTGTCCGCTCCCAGCGTCCCCATGGCATCAGCCTTCAGCTTTGCTACATCACAGCCGACAGCCCTCAGGAGGCACTGCCCATTAGGCAGCAGCCTGCTTTGCTTTCTCTCATTTGCTTCTGTGGGACCTCATCAGCCCCCTGAGCACACATTCAGCATCTGAAAGGCTGAGGCCAGCAATTCCCAGTTTTAAAAAGGAGGCTCGTGGATGCCACAGCATTCCTATTTGATGGATTGATCTGTCATGTGTTCCTCCAGCTGCCTTCAGAATCTGTGCTGACTTTCAGTTTGCTCTCATGTGAGATAGGACCCAATTAATATTCTTACATTTTGCAGGATTTCTTCCGAATCTGCTGCTGTGAAATTCTTACAGAAAAAAAGCTCAGAGAGAGGGATTAACCTGGTGCAGAGTTTATAAAAGTACAGACCAAAAAGAATTCAAAATCTGGCTAAGATGAGGAGGAGCTCCCGCAGAAACTCAATATGATGGATTGCAAGAAGGATAATGCCACAGCCTGCAAATACTCTCAAGTCGGCAGAAATAAAAGAGCTCTTCAGAGACTGTAGGAGAAGAAGCTAAGCATGAGAACAGGCAGGTCAGATCCTTAACAAGCTGAACAACTTGAATAACAGACTTAAGTCATGATGAAATACTAAGCTGGGGCACCAACAGCGTAGGCATCCGGGAACAGGTGAATGAAACTTTGGAAAAAACATTGCAACAAACAGTTTTGTAAAGATATCAGTGATCAGAAAAGGCTTGGAGGTTCTCCTTGCCCACTTTGTAGAGATATTTGTAAAAAACACCAAAAACAAACAAAACAAATGCATTCTTTCCTGCCATTTAAAAGCAAACATACATTCAGCATTTCATAGAATCATAGAATCAGCAAGGTTGGAAAAGACCTCCAAGGTCATTTAGTCCAACCATCCACCTACCACCAATACTCCCCCACTAAACTGCATCCCTCAGTGCCACATCCCCACTCTTTCTTTTCTTGAACACCACCAGGGACGGTGACTCCACCACCTCATTGGGCAGCCCATTCCAGCGCCTGACAACTTTCAGAGAAGAAATGTTCCTAGTATCCAACCGAAACATCCCCATGGCACAACTTGAGGCCATTACCTATAGTCCTACTGAAGAGGCCAAGCCCCGCCTCGCCACAGCCTCCCTTCAGGCGGTTGTGGGGAGCGATAAGGTCTCCCCTGAGCCTCCTCTTCTTCATACCGAACAATTCCAGCTCCCTCAGCCAATCCTCATAAGACTTGCACTCCAGCCATGTGCTACATTTTTGTTTTAACATTTTTAATTATGCTTAAATTATGTTTTTCATTCAGAGCTGAGGGCAGAGCAATATTAAAGCTCATTGAGATCTCACGGCTTCCAGTCAGGACAGTCTGGGGCCAGACTCAGACCTGGGTGTTGGGCGTTAGACATGCGTGGGCCCAGGTTGGAAGTGCTCTTTGTGGAACCAACCATTGGATGTAACTCTACATTTCATTTAAGAAAAGGAAGACAAAGAGCCTGTTTCCTCCCCCCAGGAATCCCTACATCAAGCCATTTCTTTAATGAATCTGTCATATTTATTTTACATAGGGAGAGGTAGTTAAAAATATCCATTGATAAGTAATTTTTTGTCATTGCTCAGAATTAGAAGATGACAGCGGATGGCTTGAACAGATCAGGAGGTTATTGATACAAAATGACTTTTGCCCCAGTTCCCCCCAGATCCTCCTCGTTTTCTTCCACAGGAGACTTTAATGTCTTCTGAAGGCTTTTTATTCCATGGGAAGTCAAATCGATAGCTCTCCAGTTCCTAGCCTTTGTGATAAAGGCAAAAGAAATGAATGGGATGAAAGCCTTGGAAGAGAGCATCCAAAACACAGCCCCCCCCTCCCAAAGATCGGGTCTCCTTTACAGGTTCTCAAAGTCTTTTCTGTGCTTCTGGTGATTTGTTTTAGAAAAGGATGGAAGTACTCAGGACAAATTTTCTTTTTTATTATTCTTGTGAAAATAAATAGATCTGCATTTCCCTGCCATCACCATTTGAGCCATTTGAAGGGTGTAAAAACCATCTGGAATTGGAATCAATTAAAAAAAAAAACAAAACAACAAAAAAACCCCCACAAATTGAATCAGATTAATTTCTCTTTGATTCACCACTCTGAAAAAAGCACAAAATGAGAAGCAATGATAAAGGAGGAAGAACACTTTTTAAAGGGTTCAGTTGAAACCCTGTAAGCCACAGAGATTAACTGAGGCAAAGATTTTTTAATTAACATGATTTTAAAAGGAAATAAAACACAATAAAACGTTGTAGCACAAAACATAGTACTGGATTATGGTATTCAGCTGTTCCTCGGCCTCCTGCTTATGTGAGACAACGACTAAGCAAAGAGCACCCTGCTGCTCAGATGCATACCGTGATGTGGGCAGTCCTGTTACAGAGGTGGGAGCTACGGAGGCTCTTTTCCTCCTCGAGGAGAAAAGACAGAAAGAAAAGATGTCTGCATGTGATGGATTGGTGGTACGGGGAGACAAAGGCTTTGGTGCTGATGGGACGCGTGCTCCTGGGGATGGGGTGACCTGTGGGGTGCTGTGCCTCACAGAACCAGATGACCAGGACGACTGGGGCAGGATAGCTGAGATGCTTTCCTGTGCCAGCCTTCCTGGTTCAATACCGCTGTGGAAGGACGAATCCCATATATTTGTAATCTGGGGCCAAACTCACCTGAGATTTGTGGAGTATCTGAACAACGTGTGCTTGAGGTTTTATGTGGGGAATTTGCTGCGGTACCAAGAAGTGTTCTCTGAGCCGGGTTTTCCCTTCTTTGGGCTGCCTCACAGTTTGCTTCCATCTCACAAAATCTTTCTTGGTCCTATATTAACTGGCTCATTGGTCTGGAGTATTGACACTGCAGCAGTGTATGTGTTAAAAGGTGAAGGTTTCCTGTTCATCTAACCACATGCTTGGCATTAATATGTGTACAGAGCACAGCAGGGTTATTCTGATACCCACACATGTGCTTCGACATTTTAGTATATTGGAAGTTAAATTATGTGATATTTATGAATGCTATTATGAGTTACTGTGTCATTAGTGGTTCATTATCTTAATAGAACTTGAAAAGTAGTTAACTCATGAATGTAATTAAACTGTTTGTCTGCAATTTTGACTAGAATTTCTGTACGATATTTTCCTGCCCCTATACAACACGTTATTTCAGGACAAACACATACATTGTACCATGCAATCGCAGGATGGCTGAGGCTGGAGGTGCCTCTGGAGACCATCTGCTCCAACCCTTGCTCAGATCAGGATCAACCGCAGCAGCTTGCTCAAGGCCACATCCAGCTGGGGCTGAGGAACTCCCAGGCTGGAGATCCCACAACCTCTCTGAGCAATGAGTTCCAGCGTCTGACCTTCCTCATAATAATAACAATAATAAAAGTGCTCAAGTGCTGTATCCTGCAAGCTCAGGCTTCCTTAAATCGGCGCTTGATGGCAAAGCAGACTTCAGTTTAGACATACTAATATATATTTTTTCCTCAGTAATTTCTTGCTTGAAGTACTATATCGTTGCAGTAGGGAAACTACCACTAGATGGCATAGGTAAACTCCGAGAACACAAAGACGTCTGCATCCATACAGCTCTTCAGGGGCCTCGTACATTCCCAAAGCAAGGAGTGCTTACAGAACTTCTAAAACGGGGGTCTGAGTGTCTTGGTGAGGACAGGGATCAGCCTGACTTCCCAGCTCACAGCCCCGAGCTCCTCATTTGCTCTGGTTCATGCTTTCCCAAGCTCCTCATGAGATCTGCAGTAACATTTTCTGGCCCTCAAAGCCCCAGTTTATCCCTTGCAGCACTAAGCCACTCTAACTTGGTCATACGAGCAGAACATGTGACTACCTTTCCTCCCCCCCGGCCTCCCCCCCAAACATGGACAGTTCATTATGAACACCACTCCACATTTCATGAAAACAGGAAAAATACGTGTTCTTTAAAATGTAAATCTCTGCTGGTTCAGCTCTCTTAGATGTTGTACAAACGTGTGTAGATCTCATGAATTGTGCGATCCAGGTAAGATGGATGCTTCTCAAGTGCCGAGCTTTCACTCCCAGCCAAGCAGAAGTAGCTCATTCTGTGAGAGCTGTGTGAATATTTGCAGGCTGTGCTAAAGCAAATCCTGGGTAGGAAATTAAAGAGGAAAAAAAAAAAAAAAAAAAAAAAAAAAAAAAAAAAAAAGATTAACATCTTAAAGCCAAAGCAAACAATAATTTAATGTGCTTGTCTTGAAACGTTTTCCCTCCAACACCTGCAAACAGCAGCTCCGTCAGCCTGCTCCTACGCTGGTCACGCTGAGCCCTACGGACAGGTTTGGGCCACTCGAGTCCCATCGTTATGAAGTGTCAGCACAGCGAGACACTGCAGCATCACCAAGCGCTACCAACAGCGGAGCGGTGCACGGCTTATTGCTGTAAAACACCTGTGGTGCTGCTCCTGCTAATGAGGCCGGTGAATTCACGAAGAGCCTAACAGCCATGCTGTGGGTTAGCTCTAAGCGTGAGAGCGATCTCTCACAGAAGCACTGGATGGCAGTAAATGCACAACAAAACCACCTCAGACAAAGGCAATTAAATATAGCACGGCAAAGAGAAGCTGAAAACTTCAACTGCTTCAATGATCAGTTCTTTACAAATGGCTATTATGTAATATAATAAGTAACTGTAGTTTTACTTATTCATTAGAGAGTTTTGTGCATGACTACAATCCATCTGCTTTAAATGGCTTGAGAGTGAAATTAGCTGTCTCAGATGCGATGGGAGTTGCTGCGTATCAGTAAGGAGGAGAAACCTTTCTGTTTGCAGGAATATTGCAAAGCGGATGAACTAAAGATTTTTCTTAGAAAATTTAAATAACTGAATATATTTTCTTATTTGCCGAGGTTTTGCAGATTGATTGCTTTTTCTGTCTGCATAGGCAAATGAGCGCAGAGCAGTTTTTCTGTCAAACCTGATATTGCTTTTTCTTTGAGATTCCGCTGGGCTGATAGCAGTAACGTATTGCCAGACGCTGCACTGTCAGGCATCTTGTTGGATAGCATCTGACGTTCTGTTAAGAAAACCAACAGCATTTCTGTACACAAACCCCTATCAAAAAGCTTCAGAAATCTGCTAATGGACGGAGCCTGGAAAGTAATTGTGTTTAGGAGCCAGCATCCCAGAGGAGTGTGTTTGCTGGGATTTAGCTGCTCGTGGTCCACATCAGCTGGGGTGCGGCAGTGCCCTGACGGAGCTGGCTGCCGGTGGCACAGGGCGAGATGCTGAAGGGCAGCACTTCAGAGCTATCAGATTGCCCAGCAGTCTGGCCCCGCTTGAATAATGAGCCATTTAATGCTGTGTTGAACTGCTGGAGATAGAAATGCGTCTGCTGGAACAAAAACGCGGGTGCCAGGGGTAGGACTCGGGACTGTATTTCAGCAAGCAATGGCCAAGAAATGGTTTCACAGTGGATAGCTGACTGCTAATGGCTCCCGTCTAACCAAGTGGCTAAAGTGCTGCAGCAATCCTGGGCTGCGAAGGAGGAAAGTGCTCATGAGAGGCAGGAGGAGAAATTATCACTCCGTGAGGCATTAGCAAGAGCATTACTGGAACAAACTGACCACTTCTTGGATCCCCAGTTTAAAGAGCATGCTGATAAATTGGAAGGGATTCAGAGAAGTGCTGCAAGCATGATTTGAAGTCTGGAAAAGCGTAGAGGGTGCCAAGTATTCAATATAATTTATCCAGAAGAAGCTTAAGTGCCTTCTTCATGGCCTGTAAGTCCCTACCCAGGGAAAAGACTTCTGAAGTCTCTCATTCACTTTAATGTTGCAGAGACAGGGGCAGGAGAAGACTGAAGATCCAGGCTGGGGGACAAGGACTTCTTCAAAGCGTTTGTGCATTATCTATGAGGAGCCCAGGCTCAGCCCTGCAGGGACGATCGTCGTCCAAAAAAATGAGCATCCTGTTCCTCCCGTTTTACACCAACGGGTATCTAGATGAGCAACTGAAGTCAACAGTTGTTTTAGATTTATTCAAGCATAAACATGAGCAGATTTTTGTCTGCCCTTCACCAAACTGCAATGTTCCTAATTTTTCACAGCAACATTAAAACAGAGAGAACTATGTTGCCCTAAAATAAATTGCGTAGTGCTCAGAAGCAATGTAATGTAGACAACGAGGTCCTTAGGATAAACAGACCTTTCTGCTGCAAATGCAACGGAATCCTTTTTATACAAAGAAAGTCAGAGATACATCAGATAAAAAGCTCGGTACATAGCTAGACAACAGACCATATTCAATAAGTTTTCTAAACATCTTGTTCTGTCTGTCAGATCTAATGATGACTGGTGACTAGACACCTCAACAGAATGCTGCTTTGCTATTTATTTCTCATTCGCTCTCCTGAGAAATCTCAAAACATTTCCAATTTGATTTAAGGAAGTTTCCCGAAGTCAATTGTACACGCTACAGAAAACAGTTCACTTACGTGGTCAATATGCAGTCTGTAAAGAACAATAAGAAGAAAGTAATTTCATTTTGATGATGCTAACCCTGTCTATTTATGCTCTACTTGGATTTTAATCCCCCTGTCACTTTCTCTGAAATTTGTTTTATCTTGAATCCTGTCACATTCGAATCTTCACTGAGACAGGATACAAGGCTGCACCTGAACTCTGCTCCCACCAAGGCCCATGTGGGCAGCAGACCAGGCGGCGCACAAGGGAGCGCCCGGGATGGTGGCAGAGGGCTGTGTGATGGGGCTCTTGCTCTCACAGCTTGCCTAAGCATTCTCTTGGCTGCTTTCGAAATCATCTCTGGGGAATGTAACTATTTTTGTCAAAGAGGAGGCGACAGTGAATCGCTTTTACTTCAGGCATCAGAGTCCCTCAAGCAAGGTTACTCTTACACTGACAGCAGTGATGTTCTGACCAACTTCAAACCCATCCTCATCCTTTGCATACATCTGCTCTCTGATATCCAGAAGAGGTGCTTGAGAATCCAGGTTGTTATTTCAGCGGTGGGTTTGGATCCCACTACTGCCAGAGGATCTTTTTAGCCTGGAGAAGGCTTCAGGTAAACCTTGTTGAGGACTTCTGGTATTTAAAGGGAGCTTATAAGCAAGATGGAGACCAATTTGTATGCAGTCAGTGATAGGAAAAGGGGGAATGGTTGCAAACTAAAAGAGGGGAGATTTAGGTTAGATGTTAGGAGGAAACTCCTTCTTTACTCGGAGGGTGGTGAGGGCCTGGCACAGCTGCCCAGAGAAGCTGTGGGTGCCCCATCCCTGGAGGCACTCAAGGCCAGGTTGGATGGGGCCCTGGGCAGCCTGAGCTGGTGGGTTGGAACTAGATGGCCTTTAATGTTCCTTCCAATTCCAGCCATTCTGCGATTCTGTGAACAAAGGGTCTGTGTTCATCCAGGTAAAATGCAGACTGAGAGGGGATAAGCTCACTGCAAAAACACATTCTGGGAGCAGAGGCCGACCTCTGCCTCAACACAACCTCCTTTCAAGCAGTTGCAGAGAGTGATAAAGTTTCCCCTGAGCCTCCTCTTCTCTAGACTGAACCACCTCAGTTCCCTCAGCTGCTCCCCATCAGACCTGTGCTCCAAGCCCTTTACAAACTCCACTGCCCTTCTCTGGACACGTTCCAGGGTCTCTATGTCTTTCATGTGAGGGACCCACAGCTGAAGGTGGTACTTGAGGCGCAGTCCTCGTGGGTCTCTTCTAAGCTGGTATATTCCATGGTTCTATGATCTGTGGAATCTGCTGCCACCTGAGTTTTTGCAAAGGCTGGTAGGTCTTAGAGAGGACCAGAGGATGCTGAGCCACAACAAACATCTGTAGGTACGGTTTCCTTGAGTGCAACCAACAATTTGGGGTGTGTTGTTAATGCACTCTTTCACCTCCTCCTGCTACAGTCCTAAATAAAACAAATGTAAATTGTGGAGGTCCTCAGTTCTCTGCTAAGAACCAAAGGTGCTGAGGCCTTTTTTTGTGCTGAAGGTGGCTCAGAGCAGTGCCCTGGATGCCCTGGCCTAAGGAGTCCCATCCTGGCTCAGAACTCAGCAATGTGTGTCCTTGTGCCATTCTGTAACCTGCATGTTTTAACACTCCTCAGGCCTTGATTTTTGTAGAGAAGACCAACTTGTCTGCCTCCAGGTCTCCCTCCCAAGAAACACGCCTACGCCTCTTCTAGGCTAATGCTCCCTGCACATCCACGTGAGAGGTGTGCAAAGCCTGCCTACACCTCTGCGCTGCCACACTGTTTATTTTCCCCTAACACACAATGAATATTGCTGTTAAAATATCTGAGGTTTCACAGTCCTGAGAGAGCTTCACAGACATTCATCTGAGAGACCTCTGTCAGCCAGAAGCAGACGAAGCCACCTCTGGGGTCACCTGCCCACCTTCCCTGCACTTCCTCCTGGTTCCCAATTCCATTTAAGTGCTGAGTTGCAGGCAGGGGATGTGGGAGGAGAAAATCTTGGCACTAGATACTTATTATTGGGCTTGAATAATATGTTTTCCTTGTGTTTTCTGGCAATTAGCAGAGCACTGATATATCAAAAACACACATATATTAACTCTTCCTGCTAAGATCTTCTGCGAATTCAAAATCTCATGTCCTTATCCTACAGGATGCTGAGCACTCACTGTCCCTCAGGGGTTCCCAGTTTGCCGCAGGGTGAGCAGTGTCACACAGGTATGGCCATGCTAATGCCGCAGGAAAGCTAGAGCTTCCAAGCAGGCAGACAGGCAGCCGTGCTTCCTGCGCATCACTTCTACTTTACTGCAGGCTTCTCTTGGGTGCATGGGGTTTGGTGCTGCAGGAGTTAACAGCAGCCCTGCTGTGGTGGCAGAGGGCTGCAAAGCACGCTTTTTAGCATAACAGTGCCTTGCCCCCTGAGAAGCACTGCAAGATCAATCATATTTCTATTTTAAATTCACATCCTTACCTCAACAATATGCAATGCTTCCATCTCCATGGAAATCCTGATGTTGTACAGGGTTTGCAGCACACAAGCAAGAAGCACAGAAGACACGTTTTGCCCATGTAAAGGGCAGGCCCAAATTCTCCAGCAGCTGTGAAGGGCTCTCTGCTGCTATTTACCCATTCAGTACAGCTGGTCTGATTAAAATACTTTTAAACATCAGAAAGTGCTGGGATTCTAGCCCTTCTCTGTCTCAAATCATGAGGACCTTGCAGCAGATTCCAGATTGGTACAAAAGACCTGCACAGAAGTGCAAAACTCACTGCACTGAGTATTGCAGTCCTCATGAGTGTATGTTATATTTAAAGAGGCTTATTAATGAAGGAGGGTTCTGGTTTGTATGGGAACATCCTTTCTTAAGGTAGAACAGAGCAAGCAAGCTACTCCTTTTCCCCTATGTATAGGTCTTTTTTTTTTGTTGTGTACCTCACATTTATAAGAAAAGCAAACACACCTGGAGGTCTGCTTTATCAACACTGTGCAAATTCACTGTTTCCTTTTCACCAGTGGCAGGGAGATGTACAGCTCTTCAGGCTGTGCTCCAGTGAGCTGTTGCTGCCCTGGGATGATGCTGTGCAGCACCAGGCTCCTGGCCCCATTCCACCCAGTGCCCTGACGCTTCTCCCACCAATAGAGCTTGTCCCTGTCACAGGAGAAGGTGAGGGTACCAGGGATGGGCGGTAGAGAGAAGCAGCCCTGTGTGCTTTGGAGAGGTCAGGAGTGAGTGGAGGGGAAGGCAGTGCAGGGCTGGGGGCTGCAGCCTGCCCTGGTGGGATATGCTGCTGAGCTTGGCTACCTCTCTTCTTTTGGGAGAATGTGGAGAGTGACTGTGATGTCCTTTTGTGGAAGTACTTTAAAATCTACAGATAAAAAGCAGCTACATAAAGGCAAAGTACTATTATTTCTACTTCTATTCACACAGTATAGGCTTGAAGCACTTTCCTGCTTCTGCTCTCATTTTTAACACAAATAGGAAGAAAATAATAGATCTAAGGGGATGGCCAACCTGGAGTGAGCTGTCTTACTTGAGATTAAAGTTGTCTGAGTGAGGTGATGGTTTCCAGGGGCTGCTGAAGGTCCCGCTGCCACCAGCCATGGTTTTGCTCCCATCCCTCACACCCAGCTGACAACTCCTCACAAGCTTTGTGCATTTGTTCCATGGGATGGAGACATCAAACAGGCAAGAAATTCTGGTTGCTGGGGTTTGTTGCAGTGGTTGTCCCTGGCCATATCAACACAGCTTCATATTTTGCTGTAAATCCACGTATCTCTTAATAAATAGCATGGACTGCCTATCATGGCCAACCCAGGGCTGCTGCTTCTGGAGAAGCACTGTGAGCCACATGCTTGCATTTCATTACCCTGTGTCCCCAGCAGATGCTGCAGAGGAAGAGGCTTTAAAGGCTTCTTGACGAGGAGAAGAAAGAACCGACCTTTTAAAATTGATAGGCAAATACAAGCTAATGCTTAGCAAGAAAAGCTGATTATATGAGGATGAATATGGTATCAAGTATAACAAGGAATTATTGGGTTTATTTTAAGCTGATTTATTTTAAAGTAATTTCTGAGCTCCTGAGGAACTGCATAAACATTTCTCATAGTATTTTACAGCAATAGCAAGAAATCTGGGCTTTTAGTAGAGCTTAAAAGTTGTCTCCAGACCCCACTGACTTTGTATATGTGCTGGGCAGCTTACAAACCTTGACTTTTTGACAAGCTTAACTCAAGGAGGTTGTAGAGAGGTGGGGTTGGCCTCTTTTCCCAGGTAGCAATAGGACAAGAGTTAATGGCTTTATGTTTCACCCATGGAGGTTCAGCTTGGACATCGGGAACAATTTCAGGAGTGGTGATGCACTGGCACAGACTGCCCGGGAAGGTGGTGGAGTCACTGAGGTGCTCAAGAAACGTGGAGATGTGGCACTGAAGGGCGTGGGCTGATGGCTGATCTTACTGGCCTTTCCAACGTTCATGATTCTATGACTGCGGAATGTTTTAACTATTTTCAGTTGCATTCACTTGGTAATTCCAACTCAGCTGATTCCCTTTGACTTGAGAAAGATAGGAAGCGGCTACTGATCCTGACCCTGGATGTCCATGATGCCTGCATCTGAGCTAGCCCCAGTGATTCCCTTTGTCCTCCAGAGGGACAAGCATGCGCACCCCACTCACAAAAGCCATCTGGGTGCTTGAGAAGTCTGACATACCCTGAAACATCACTCTGAAGGAGACACTGCCGTAGTCAGGGGTGTAGGGAGACTGTCCCTGTTGCCCTACATGCAGCATCTCTAGGCAACAGGGAACATGACTCATTGAAACAGCCTGACTTGTTAGGAAGGATGATCCCACTGGGAGATTTGGGTTCCGTGGTCAAGCAACCCATCAGAAAAGGGCCTGAGCTTCATAGGTGGTGGTGAGCTCCGGAGAGCCACCCTGAGGCGACCGAGGACGCGTCTCTGCCTCCTGAGTGATCTCCCTGGTTGTGAAATGTCACAATTGTGAAGCCACAAATGCCTGTGAAGCATGAAGGCTAGCTTCAGATTTGACAAGTTTGGGATTCCCAAAGAGAGGCAGCCCGTGTGACTTCTACTACTGGAAGTCCCAAGTTTATTACCAACGCAGAAATTAACATCCTTGTCTTTATAGCCTGTGAAAAACCTGATGGAGTTATTTTTATAAATGAGTTGCATATTTTTATGGGCTTAACCTTTTATCCTGAAACTTCTCATAACTCTTTTATTAATGCTCAAGAGATCTGAAGTACAGATTGCTCAGCTTAACTAGTGGAGGAAATTTAAATTACAGTTAAGACTTGGCAGGAAAATTAACCTGAGCCACAGCTGCAGCTTGGAATGAGTAGCTGGTGGGTTAGGTCATCTGCCACTGACCATCTGCTTGGAAAATGTAGGCTTTGTACACTGATACGTACTTGGTATTTCACAGCAACAGAGATTTTGTAGCTAGACGGTAACCCTTGACATGAAAATTCATTGAGAAGTAGTGTTTTTTATTCCCTTTAAATGCTTTCTCTCATTTTGAAGCTCTACTTCACTTGAGTAGAAAAATTCAATCCATCTGAAACGATGTTGCCACGTCCCTTTGCCCTCAGCAAGGGCACTGTGAAGCCGCTGTTCCCCCAGAGCTGAGCAGGGCACGATGCCCAGCTCTGTGCCAGGACGCACTTTGGCACAGCCGGAAGCTGGCATCACCCTGGAGGGGAAACTCTTCCTCCATTACAAACTGCTGTACCAAGGAAGCAAGTTAAGTCAGAGACATCCTAGTCTGACCTAACTATTAAATTAGAGGTGACCTCTAACTTCCAAGCTTTTTGCTTGGTTTTTCAAGTGCTGTGTTAAGGTAATATTTATAATTGTTTTTAGAAACCCATGAAAATTCATCTCACCGTCATCCTCAAGAAAGAAAAACGAAGAATCTGAGGGACAGGAAATCACTTCACTTGGGGATGAGCAGAGAACAGTCAGTGCCTATGTAAACAAGGCAAAAGTGCATTGGCAGTGGACTGATCCTAGAAGGAAAGATTGAACTGAAATAGCCAAAGGACTGCTAGGAAACCAGAAGCATACAGGCGAGACTTTCAGAAGACTCTGAAAAATGTGAATGAGAGGGTCATGATGTGAAAGCAAAAGATGGCTTCTCTTTCCTTCCTTGGGTGGATATAGAAATTTAGTGAGCATATTTCAAAGCCCACATTTGTATGTTGGCACGGGCAAATAGCACGAGTTAATTCTGCTGCAGATCTGGATCAGATGGTGCTCACTAAGGCTGTCGTTGGCATCGTGTTCAGGTAAAGAAAGGAATGCATAAGTGGATTTCTTGGTTGATACTACAGAGCTCAGGTGAGAGGCTGGTGTTAGCTGAGTTCGCATGCAGGCTCTCAATTAAGGTTGGTAGGGTCATCTGAGGACCTCTGGCTTAACCCTGCAATCAAAGCAGGGCCAACTTCGAAGTTATCTTCAACTTCAAAGCTAGATCATGTTGCTGAAGGTCATGTCCTGTGCTGCACAGCATACACCAAAGCTACGTGGCTCAGTGAGGCATGCAAAACCAGGTGTTGAAAAATTAGGGATTCTTTCTGCTATCAGAGTCTCTGAGGAGGGCCAGTGCCAACAAACAGAGTGACTTACAGTTCACTGAAGCAGAGTTGCCATCACCTGGTACACAGTGAGGTTGGCAATAAGGTCTATGAAATCCAGGGCTGGAAACCTAGTATGGTACAGAGTCTCACAAAATAGCAGCCTTTTGTTATGTTTGGTGCCACTGGCACATTATAGTTCCACATACCACAAATGTGGGATTCCTGTGACAGAAGCACTTGTGCCATTGCTGTGTCCTGCAGGGCTTGTTTGCTGAGAAGAGGAGCAGCACTCACTGGGATGACTGATTTGCCTTAGGGTTGGTTGCACTTCTTCATTTGTTAAGGAATGAGATGGATAGTTATGAGGTAGGATTTAGAAATAGAAGCTGAAAAATATATATATTTTTTATGATCGCTGCATATCATGCTGTGCTACTACAGTGCTCAGAAATTGCTCTGATCTATTGGCCTCATTTCATAGCAGCCTACATTGCTGCCTGCAGTCAGCACAGGCTACGACAACCGCTTTTTCCTTATCCTGAAACAGCGGCCATCTGTCCCACCACTGTTATCTTCCACATTGGTCTGGCACGTTTACTTGTCTCCTTCTGCCTTCAGAGAAGACTTTTCCCTCTGACAAAAAAATCACAAAAGGTAACCATTTGATTTAGTTAAACTCATGGCTATGATGAAATAAAACACTGAACTGTCCATTGGAGCCTAACCCAGCCCAAGAAATGGAGTGTTCATAGATATGACAAATCCAAACCCTTCTCACAGATGCAGAATGAAAGGGTGAGAAGCCACAGTCACAGGCTGCAACAACAGAAGCTTGATGTAAGAACAACACTTTTCAAGGAGAGTAGTTATGAACTGGATGGGGACGGCCAAACTTGCTCTGGAGCATCATCTTGGGCCAGGTCCTGTTCCGCTTTGAAACCGCCCTGCTTTGAGCAGAAGGAAGGACCAGAGATCTCTGCAGGGATGCCCTTTCTCATCTCAACTGCTCTGCAATTAATCTGGTTTTACTTTTTAACTCCTAGGACTTAATACCCAGCAATAACCTGTACAACAGGGACCTGCCAGGCCTGGAAAATTAATCATTTATTGTTTATCTGCATTGTATTCTGCCAAATCTTCCATGCTAGAATCAAGAAAGGTGCCTGCAGGGTAGAATTACTTCTATTTTATCTAGCAAAGTTATTGTTTATGGCATTGCGGCTAAGACAGAGATGGAGTGGGATAAAGAACATGCTTTCTGATCTCGGGGCCTCCAGGGCTGTATTTATTACGGTATCTGTGGCTATATCTATAGTGGTAAATTAAACAGAGCCAGGATATGCAATTGACTGTATTGTTTGGTTATTAACACAGTCCCTTGCAGGACATTGGCCTGGTCTGGCTGGCTCAGACAGCACCTGTACATGTTTTGGGACATACCTTAGAGCATAGCACAGGCTGGAGGAAAAAGCCAAAGCTTCTTTAAGAGGTACGATGAAGACTTATGCCTATAGGATGATGCTTTGTGATGTGGTCTGATCTGGGATAGGTGACTGGGTTGTGATCTACACAAGGCTTGGGTTCGAGGTATTTGTTTGGGAAACCATGTGTCAAAGAGCTGGGACACATCTAGAGCTCCTGAAGGAGAGGAGTGAGGTCTGGTTCCCCTGGAACACAGCTTCTCACAGGTTGTGTGTCACACTTAAGTTGAGGTCTGCTTAAAGAACAGGAATTAAGAGCATGAAGAGGGTTATGCATTGGCAGCCCTGTGCCTCCTGTGGAGTGGTAAAGGCCACTGTGTAGTTCTGGTGCATAAGGTATTGCTGAAATTCCCACTGTGGGTACAGAGCTTCACTCCAGCCTTTGAAGGCTTGAAACATAAATGTAGCTCTTTAGTCCCTCCCTCATGTTGATATATTAATGCTGATAGATCCCCAAACCTCAAGGAATAAAGACACGGTTTGGCTTAGGGTCATGGTTCCAGGTTACAAAAGGGGAAACATGAAATATTAAAATGAGAGATGAAAGCCAGATGAATGTGTTCTGGTTAATGATAAGCTAAATTTATTTCTGGAATCATCCATGCTAAATTCTGAGGACACAGAGGTATTGCTAGGCTGGATTTAAAGCTCGAATTAGGGCTGAGGGTTAGAGGTAGGGATGTGCAGTCTTAGAATCATAGAATTAATTAATCACAGAATTAAGATTGAAAAAGAACTTTAAGGTCATCTAGTCCAGCCATTCAGCTACCACCAATAATGCCCACTGACCATGTCCCTAAGTACCACATCTCCATGTTTCTTGAACTCCTCCAGGGATGGTGACTCCACCACTACCCTGAGCAGCTACTGTTCCAATGCATCACTGTTCTTTCTGAGAAAATTTTTTTCCTAATATCCATCCTGAACCTCTCCTGGCACAACTTAAAGCTATTTCCTCTTGTTCTGTTTCTGTTACCTGGGAGAAGATATTGATCCCCACCTCGCCACTACCTCCTTTCAGGCAGTTGCAGAGAGCAATAATGTCTCCCCTGAGCCTCCTCCAGACTAAAAAATTCCAGTTCCCTCAGCCGCTCCCCATCAGACCTGTGCTCCAGACCCTTTGCAGGTTTGCTGCCATTTTCTAGACACATTACAGGCAATTAAGTCTTTCTTGTAGTGAGGGGCCCAAAACTGGACACAGCACTCAAGCTGAGGCCTCACCAGTGCTGAGTACAGAGGGATGATCACCTCTCATGTTGACATTATTTACAGGATCTTGGCAGATCAATAAAGTTAGAATGAAGCCTGATTCTCACAAGAATAACTGGATTATAGTTTAGTGACAATTATTTAATTATTGTTAAGCTTACAGTTAGTGCTTGGGGATTGTGAGGGCAAATGATTTTTTACTAGCTGTTGGATGCTATAAAATCCCAAGGAAGGAAAAGAGGCTAGGGTGGGTGTGAGTGAAGGAATGATGGTACCTCTCCCTGGGCTGGGTGAGGATTTGGGTACAGCAGACTAGAGAATTTAAAACACTGATGGATTTGCCAAGGTCTGCCACTGTAGGGTAATTGTACATAAAAGCAAAAATAAAAATAAAAAAAAAAAAGCGAAGTGGAGAGTTGGCAGGCAGGTCTCAGAATAGAAAGCTTCCGGGAGAGCATGGCAGGGGCTTACAAAGCACAGATCAGTCCAGCTGCTCACTGTGTCCAGTGCTGGCTTCTTGCTTGGCTCTGTCTGCTGCCAGAATGTAAAATCCAGCCAATGTCCTTTCCTAGCTGAAATTTCCAGTTCAAAAAGAACTGGTAAGCTTTTGAAAAGGGGCCAGATTTGAAGGGACTGACCTTTTTACTCTAAGTATTGGGCAGTATATTCACGTTTCATGGAAGTGTCCATATACCACCTTGATTAAAGGATGAAATGGAAGTCTTCATATGGTACCCACTATAATTTTCCTGACCACAGAGGGCAATGTTTAATATTCGTGCTTTGGATGTATTAAAAGATAAAATATAAATCAAATAGCGTGACTGGAAGCTGGTTTCTTTCAGAAGAAAGTAGAAGTTAAAACTTTTATGCATCTGCACATCAAAGTGTTATTACTAGCTAAGGTTTCTTTTTATAATTTAAGCCCATATCTGAATTGAATTTCAATGGGATGGTTGTGCAGTGTATTCCAATCTCCATATCAGTCAAATTTGATGAACACCCCAAAGCTCAGTGGCTGAGAAAGAGAGAAGAAAAAGGCTGCCTAGGAACATCAAATGGGAGTGCAGGCCTGATATCTTTTGTCAGTAGAAAGATTGTTTTAATACCCTGTCGGTCACAGTAATAACCTTAAACAAATAGATCACTTGTATTTACTTTGTAATATCAGTGCTTTTACAAGATTGACTACCTAGTGGGATTGTCTGTACAAATTTCACAGTTGTCCCCAGGCAGCTCCGTGAAGAGGACACTTTAACTCCATATGCCACAGAAAGATGCCTTCAGTGACGCTCTATGAATTAATCATATCCCCAGGGGCTGTGGGAGGATAATCGGAGAAAAACCCTGCTGTAATCGCTGGGAGAGCTCCAACGAGCTGTCTCAGCACCTGGCCACTCTGCAGTGGGAATGGGCTGCTGAATGGGCTGTTCCAAGCAACTGGCCCTCACTGAGCTGCTGGGGCGGGGGATGGCTGTGAACTGAGACCAAGTGGTTCACATTTCACATCTGTGTGGGCTCCCTGCCTCCTGTGTCCATAGGGGTTAGAAGAGAGACAAGGCAGCACACAATTATCTAGCAGATTACTCTTTTCTCTTAATCCCTACCATTACACTTGTGTTACAGAGGTACTCTAAGGACAAGCTGTGTGTGTTCTTTTTCACTGTTAAACTTGCTAAGCAGCAAGCTGAAAGTTTTGATGAACAAATGACATTTGTCTTTATTGGTCATCCTTTGCTGGATGGCACCCCCCACGTGTCACCCAGCTAGGGATCACACCCTCCAGCACAGGGCCCAGCCATTCCCAGAAAGCACGGTGCTTGTCCAGGCTGTGCATCCCAGGTTAACTGTTGCAGCAAAAAGGAAAAATGATTGCTGAGAGCACCTCTGTTTTCTATTCTTGCTATTTACAGCAGGTTCTGTTAGATCTGGTTCAATATTCTTTCATCTTTTCCGGGCAACAGAAGTTTTCTTTTCAGATGAAAATAAATAAAAGCCTTTCAGAGTAAAGATGTTTGCATGGGGGGTGCGCTTGCCTACGGGAGTGTGAAGTAGGTTTACATTCAGAGAACAATATATGCAGCAGGATTATTTACCATCCCTCCATCCATGTGAAACCTTTCCCTTTTAGTTTCTATTTGTGTGAGGTACCAGTTCATTACTCTCAGACATTTAAAGTGCATCCAGTGTAAGTAACACATCAGCTATTTTTCTAAATGTTTTTTCGTTTGGTTTGTTTCTACTGCATTTTAAACCTGTTTTTCCCTGTCAGGACAGATCTTGCCTGGATGAATATGATTACAGCTCTGGTTTTGTATTTCTTGCACCTGGTTCTGAATTGGCAGGGTCTGATTCACCTCTCCTACCCTGCCCAGGAGACCACTGGAGGAATACCTGATTTACAGCTACAGAGAAAGTAGGAAATCAGACCACCAGTTAAAGCTTTCAATATGCCAGATGCGAATCGGCTGACCACACAGACAGATGAATGGCTAGAAATGTAAAGTAGATCTGCACCCTAAACACTCCTCCTTCTCCCAGATGACATACATAAATGAAGTCTTGGTGTAACTAGCTTGGACGGCACCCACTGCCATCTCTGGGTTGATGAATGCGTTTCCCATCTTTCTTTTCTCACTCCTGCTGTTCATCAATGTGCAGGGTACTGTTGCCTTTTAAATACCTCAAAGCTGAAAACCAGGCTGCAAAACATCCAGGATGTGCCACCGTCACCTTGGAGAGAAGTCCACCAGATGCTGCTGGCCGCCCATCTAACCCATAGCTCCCGCCAACACATCC
The DNA here is from genome assembly GCA_030625065.1 of Alectoris magna. NCBI lineage: Eukaryota > Metazoa > Chordata > Aves > Galliformes > Phasianidae > Alectoris > Alectoris magna. The sequence goes on along the minus strand of CM060560.1, from coordinate 182,380,146 downwards.
TGGAAGGCGTCCTTTCTTCCCAACATCAGCGTCAGGGCAGCTAAGAAGGAGCTAGACCCAGAGGAATGAGCTGTGCATCACACTTCATTTCACACAGTTCCCAAGCAGGCAGCCCACCTCCTGGCACAGCTGGAGACAGGGCTGGATCCATACAGACCTCAGGTCCTGTCAGGTGCTGAGGGAATCCATATTTCAACTGGAGGTGCTCTGCACTGCAGGAATGCATCCTCTGTGTGACCTCACTGGAGGCTCTGGGCCTTGCTGGGTCCGACCTTGTACCCTCACACCCTCTATGACTTTTCTGTCTCCTTTCCTTGTGGCACAGCATAGTGCTTTTGTATTTCTGTGGAACGTCAGTGGGCTTTGGACTGGGCAGGTACACACAATCAATTTTACTTCTACTGTGAGTAAAAACCTCAAAGTGTTTAGTCAACACGTCTCCTCCAGAGAAATGCCTCATTGCCCGGCTGTTCTGTTTTGAGGCCTTGTAGCCATGAAATCTGCTGGGAGAACACAGACAGCCGTGATTACCTGACAGCTCCAGGAAATGGCACACAGACGGTGTTTGTCTTGGAGATAAAAGTGCTGATTGCAGGTGGAAGCTGCGGGCGGATCTTTGGAACGGCTGCCAGGCCTCTGGGCTCTCGGAGCACCGAAGGCAGCACACCCCGCCAGCCCACCTCCCTGAGTTGGGGCAGCGTGCGGCTGCTCTTCCCCACAACTCCCAGAATAACTGGTCGTGTTAAGCTAAACAGGGCTGTGGGTGTCTGCAAGCCTGATACCATTGCTTTTGTTTGATGTAAGTGTGAATGCTGTTATTTTTGTGTAATGTAACTGCTCTGTTACACAGATCCTCTTAGTAACAACGAGAGCCCTTGGTACTGCATGCACTGTGCATGCCCTTGTGAGGAGCGGGTCCTGAGCCAGAGACTTGGTCTGAATTATCTGCAGGGGTTCATGGAGAGGTGTGCTTGGGAATCTCTATATAGGGATACCAGACAGTTTGCACCACACTGAGAAGAACGTCTGTCACACAAGGAGTCAGATTTTCAAGAGCTAAGCCACAGATTCCCCACAAACGTGGCTGGAGCATACTGCATTTGTATTTGGCTGTCTTGCAGCAGAGCTCACAGGGACAGCAACAGGCACTGTTAGGTGCCATTTTAGTGATGGAGGTCCTGGGAAGTGTAAATTCCTGGGATTTAGTCACCGAATCATCAAATGTTCCTTAGGAGAAGATTTGGAAACCTGAGCTGATTCTTCTTTCTCCCTCACTCCTGCCTATCTCCTGCCCATGAACGCTTTACTCAGTCTTATAGGGCTTCTCAGGTACCAAACCAGGACATGACATCAAGTCTGCGTTTCTCAGCTGTGGACCACAAATCTTTGCTTCTGTTCACTCTCCTTTGCAAAAGGGAGGCCCTGTACTTCCTTACACACTACTTCTCCCCTTCTGATTCTTTTTTTTTTTTTTTTTGCCACATCCTTTTACCCATCATAGGCACTGAACCATTTCCTATGGGAGTATGAAGTGCCCTATGCACTTTTCTTTCTCTCTCCTCTTTCTTTTCTTCTTATTTTCTCCTCTAAAAATCTTTCAGCATTAGAAATCATCAGATCCTGCCAATGCATCTTTCTTCCTATGACTATACCCCAGCACTATCTGTGCTGCAGTGGAAGAGAGGATGCAGACGTGCAGGATATACACTAATCCCAGGATCTCACTTCTGTGATGTAAAGAGGAATAGCTGTAAAAACCTGGTGGTTATGCTTTTGTTGGGTTTTCTTTTACAAAATGCCTCATTTGAACTGCAGTGTGACCCAGACAGAAAGCCAAGGGCAGAAGCATGTGTCCATCACGCAGAGCCTGGTCAAGGTTAAGGCATTCCTGGCTCACAGGCTTTCCTTGCACTTTTGTCTGCTGCAGATCAGTGCTGGGCCAGCATCTTGCTTTTCTACCAATTGCATAATCACAGGGAGGCTGTAGAGATGTAAAAATCAGGGCAGCACAAAGCAAGCCACCTGGACTGCCCATGGTCACTGCATGACACTGGGGAGCAACCCTCTGTTGTGCTTATTTCACGGCCAGTTCTGTTCCATTGGTGCCTAAATTTCCTCATAGCAGAGCGCCAACCACTGATGCTGGACCATGCTCCCTTTAAGCAGCCCAAATTATTATTGTAAATGATCAAAGAAAAATAAAAGGTTATCTGGACTCATTTGAATTTAAGACCTTGCACACTGGGTAGCACTCCGCTTTAGACTCAACTGTCCTGGAAAATTTCCTTGCGAGATTTTGAACAGGAAATTTAGAGATATTACAAAACGGATTGCATGCTTGATATTTCTACTACCCTGGGCAAAAATCCCAGGAGAATTGTTATTCTTGTGAGTTTTCATCTGCATCAGAACAAGAAAGAAATATGCTCCTGAAGCTTTAAATCTCTCAGTCAGATTCACAACAGAGTGGTACATCTGGAAATTCAATTCTGACACTTCCCAAAGACTGAAGAACGAAGTGGGCTGAACTGTGAGTATTTTTCTGCCCCTTGCCACATCCACAAAATCACCCACTGATGGCCACTGTGAAGGCAGCACTCAGCTCTGTGGTGTGGCATGTGGGGGTAGCTCAGCCTGGGGGCAGCGAGGGGAGCATGACTGTCCCTCCTGGATGGTCTCTAGCGGTACCACATGAGATGACTGATCCTTTGCAGCCCCATCCCACGTCCACTACAGCTCTTCATGGGGGTGGATATCACTTCTGCATATGCTGCAGTGTCTCACGGACAAACTAGAGACTAAGCTTCAATAGCCAAGGTAGTCACAGGCTGAAATTTTGGAACCAAAATCAACAGGAGGATCTGCAAAACCTCTACCACGACAACAGCCAGAAAGGGGGTACACACCTCTAAAAGCCACAGGGGTGCGGGTTTAGGCATGGTTCCAGTCCCCAGCCCCAGGCTAGGAGATGCTCTCCTCTCTCTTGCTGCCATCCAAGATGAATGGACCATGGTTGAAAGGTTTTTTTGCAACCAGACTAGATAACAGGAATTTCAGATTACTGAAACATTAAGAAAACAGGCAGAGTTTGCATTTGGTTTTCATAAGGAAGTCGGCTATGACCTGATGTATGCAAATGCCTTCTGATGCAGAGAAAAAGATTTCAGGACTGCGGAGGTGTAAGAGTTGGCAAATTGCATAGCATTATGGAATAATACTCCATTTTAGTGCAAATTGAGGAACCACAGCTGTTACAGCATGTCAGCATTTGGGGAGGTTAATTCTCAGAGCGGAGGAATAGAAAGCATCACTGTCACGTACTCAGAACAGAAAGGAAGAGAACACAGCAACAAACAGGTGGAAAAGTCTCATGTTGTTATCCATAGAAGGATAAAACCACTAACTCCTTATTTAATCCTTGTTGAGTTATTTAAAATATTAAAAATAGTGGATCTCATAGGGGATTTAGAATAGTTACAGAGAGCGAGTTAAATTACAAACTGAGCATTTGAGGTTTGGGACATACGTGCAGGAATAAGGCAATTATTTCTTTTTTCATGATTCTTTTTTCTTTTTCAAAATACACGCAGCAGTGTTTGTACTTTTAAAATCCAGACACTTACTGACCCCTGCCAGCTGCTGCAGAGGACTTGGGGATCTCACAGGTTCTCCCTCAGCCTTAATCTCCTTTCCACCCAAGGTGTAAGCAATGATCTGATTTTCTGGCTTCCTAAAGCTGACACTTGTCTCCCCAGCTTCTTGATCCTACTTTCTCATTTTCTGTTCTCTACATTCAGTGAACAAGTTTTGTGCTCTCTGCATGCACTCATGGTCCCTCTATTCCTTCCTCTGCCTTCTGGGACTGTTCTTCTGGAATTGGAAACAGTGTTTGTCTGGTTCTATTTTAGCATGTTCATGCTGACAAATTGAAGTCTTGTCATAGGATCACAGACTGCTTTGGGTTGGAAGAGACCCTAAAGCCCACCAGCCCCAACCCCTGCCATGGGCTGGCTGCCCCCCACCAGCTCAGGCTGCCCAGGGCCCCATCCAACCTGGCCCTGAGCGCATCCAGGGATGGGGTACCAACAGCTCTATGGGCAGCTGTGCCAGGGCCTCACTGCCCTCTGAGAAAAGAATTTCCTTCTAACACCTAACCTGAATCTCTCCTCTTTTAGCTTATAACCATTACCCCTTATCCTATCACTACACTCCTGGATATACAGTCTCTCCCCAGCTTTCCTGCAATCTCATTTTAAGCACTGGGAGGCTGCAATGAGGTCTCTCAGGACTCTCCTCCAAGCTGAATAAGCCCAGCTCCCTCAGCCTTTCTTTGCAGGAGGGGTGCTCCAGCCCTCCAGTAATTTTTGTGGCCTTCCTCTGGGCCCACTCCAACAGCTCCGCATCTTGTGCTGGGTGCTCAGGCCTGGATGCAGTGCTGCAGGTGGGGGCCTCACAAGGGCAGAGCAGAGGGGCACAGTCACCTCCCTCTCCCTGCCGGCCACCCCTCTTCTGATGCAGCCCAGGGTACAGTTAGCCTTCTGGGCTGCAAGTGCACACTGCTGGCTCATGTTCAGTTTTTCATCCACTACATCTCAATGACAGTCTGGCACTAATCTCATATTAAAGTGGAGCACGGGCAACCAGCTCTAGGTGGCCCTGCTCAGGCAGGGATGCAGGACATCAAGGCACCTTAACAAAACATGATTGTAACTGAAACATTTGTCTTGGGCACCAAGGTGGAGTCAGATCTCCTGCATAAACACCTAGTTCCGTGCGAGGTGCTTGGTGTGTCTGCTAGTGCAGGAGCATGGGGCCTTCTGCAGGCCCTGGACCATCTGACTCCAAGTGCACTTTGCTTAGGGAATTCTCTGAGATATATATCCACAGCTAGGAATTAGTGAGACTAACACTCAAAACAGGCAATGGATGGTGGGACTTAGATACCCATGTTAAGAAAAGACAATTTAAGATGCTCTATGTGTAACTGAGATGACTTCACCAGGTAAGTACAGAAAACAGGGTGAAGATGACCTTCTGGTGCTATCTTTGAAGCACTCTCAAGCATCACAAATATCATTAGATGCCTCTTTCAGTTTAGGCAACTGAATACAGCACACTGAGCCCTTGTCCTCCCAGCTATTGAGGGTATCTAAACATAGATGTCTGCATCGATCTGGATGTCCCAGGACACTTGAAACAGTTGCTAAGGCTGGTGGATGTGGTAGCAAATCAGTAAGCTCACTGCTGCTATGCCAGCAAGGTCCCTATAATATCTGAAATGGTACTTGATGTCTGTGTTTGTGCAGCTGAATCACTCTGGATGTGACCTTGTTAGTGAACTGAATCACTCTCTATGCTCTGCTGACTCTATTGACTGGGCCCCCCTGGACTGTAATACAAACTTATACATGCAGCATAGGAGGTGGCACCTTGATTTAGCCTGGAGCTGAATCCTGTCCTTGGAGCAGACCGTCTGAATGTAGCCCTGTGGTTTTCTGCAGAGCATTTAGCGCACTTCAGAAGTTTAAAATCTTAATAATAATAATGGCAGAATAATAATGCAAGTGTAATAATGTCATTATTTTTATTCTAATTTGCTAATAATGAAGTCGTATTGTTTAAACTATTTCTATGCCCCTGCAGTAAACAAAAGATGAGGTTAATTTGCTCTCCGGAGCTTATCTGTAATTACATTATATTTATTTAAATAGCAGTTACATTCTATATGTATATAAAAATGACATATTGCCCCCATTAAGAAATAAAAACTATCCACCAGTAGAGGTACAAACTAGAAGACACAGGCAGCAACCCCTGTGGAACAGTGAAGGCTCAGAGTCTCATTTGGAACAAAACCAATTTATTTTCTCTCTTTCTTACGGTGCCTTCAGCCGTGCAGAGGAATAAGCCACGCTACCCAGCCTGGCTGTCTCAGCCTCCCTGCTCTCAGTCGCTCAGCACTTTGCTGGCTTTGCCTGTGCTAAGAGTTGGCCAACAGCACACCTTGGCTGGGATTTCCAGGCAGAGCTGCGGAGCAGGGTGGAGAGCCTGGCTCTGTCCGTCCTTGCCATCAGTCTAACAAGAGTTGCTCCTGTGGCAGAACCAACAGAAATATTGTTTCTCCAATTTAGGCCATGCCAGCTCTTATTTTTCATGTTCTATCTGTGCTATAACTTAGTTGATGCAGCAGGTGCTTTTTAAACAAAAGGAGATATATTGCTTTCCTGTTTATTTCGTGTTTGATAACTTCTAGGTGGATACATTCTGCCTATGCCATCCTTAATAGAAACAGGATTCGAGAGAGCTGTTGTAATATCACAGGAGTCAGTGGTACTTTGGGAAGCCTTAACCCTCTGCTCGCCAGGCAAGGCTGATCCTTACATATGTGGTCACTCAAGAGCTCCCAGTTCCCACTTTAAACCGAAGCAAATGGCAGGAAATTAAGTTCTTCCTTCAAAATCTGAGGGGGAGGGGTGGTAATTTATTTGTTTTTAAGTAGCCCCTTACAAAGGTGAATAATTTGCATCTGGTTGAATTACAGCCAGAGCAATTACTGGTTTTGTTACTTGCAGTTTTATTTGTAGTTATGGACTGAGTTACTTTTATGCAGCTACAGAATGACAGGGTTTATTGCTATACAGGAAGCCATTTTGACCTGGAACATGAGAGCAGGAGGAGGACAAAGTCACATTTGCCCGTTTCAAAGAATAAAACTTCGCACAAGTAAAGAGCAGCCTCAGGCAGTGGCTTGCAGTTCACAAGTGTATGTCCCCGAGTAGCTCTGAGCCTGCTAGCTCAGCTCAGCAGGAAAGCTCAAGCAACCCATATTGCTCATGGCTGGCCAAAGCCAGTGTTTGAGCTTCCTAGCAAACTCTGATTGTCAGTGAGAATTTCAGGGTCTTGTTGCAGCACAGCTCTGTTTGCAGAGCTGATGGGGGTGGCGTTCAAGGTAGGAGGGAGCAGAGAATCGTTAAGTGGTTGCAGAAGGAGTGCTTGCATTGGCAGAAAGATCAGATGCGGAAGAGCTCATATTGAGAGGTACTGAATATGACCAGCAGTGGGAATTTCTTTTGGCTGGACCCAGATTTCTGCCAGTGGAGAGGATGAGACAAAAGTGGAGGGGGCTGAAGTGCCATGCGTGAAGTGAAGAATGATTTGGACATGAGAATTAAAAAGCAAGAAAAAAGATTATGGGTAAAGATGGAAAGCAGAAAGGTAAAATTGTAGCTACAATTCCAAATGTTTCTCTCCATTTCTCAATGGCCACAGGAGAATCCTGGTGCGTCTCGCCCCACATCAGGACCAAACATCCTTCTGAGTGTTTGTGCAGTGCCAGTAGTTCCATCCCCACCAACACCTGCACTGCATCTCACTGGTCCCGCTGCCAGGTCTGTGTTTGTGCACTGTGCAATCACCCCCACAACATCAGGGTCTCCATTTCGGGCTCCAGCCAAAAGAAAAGCGCAGTGCTTGACTTACCAGAAGGCCTGGCAACATTCTGTGTTTCAGAGACAGGCAGTGCAGAGTTGGCTGTCTGCTTTATTTTACTGCACCTGTTACCTTCCTCCAACACTGACATGCTGCAAATTGTTTTCCAGCTCTCCCTCAGACTGGGGAGCAAGAAGGTGTTGTTTCCCTTCCCCCAAAACCACATTTTCATACTGAGTTTCAAAGGCTTTATTTTAAACCAAAGAGGTGCACCAGTACGGTTTTCATTAATAAAATATCACTGTGCATGGTATATAGGTTGCTACTGGCAAGGAGAAAAATGACTAAGCAGGAGCAATGCTTTTATTTGTTGCAAGCTTGTTCTAAAATTGACCTGGCAGTTTCCAGGGTTTCAGACTGTTCAAACAGATAATTTTCAGTTCTTGCATTTCACTTTGGAACTTCATGCACAGACTCTTCCACAATGTTTAGCATGTCAAAGGCTGTCTGACAGCTCAGGGCCCTGCTTGTAAAACACCTGCACGTCGCAGTGTAACAAGATTGTGTTTCAGCAACAAGCTTAAATCTCACAGAAAAGTTCCACTACCTTAATTAATTAAAGACAACCCAAGTGTTACCTCCAGCCTGCACTGGTGCATCATTAAGCAGCCTAATTAATACCAGGACATATTGAAACAAGTGAGGTATGTTGGATTTTCAGTTACTAAGGGAAACCTAAATGCTGTCTGTTAAATGCTCTGGCCTCCATTTCTTGTAGAAAATGCGCTTTGTAACTTCCCCATATGCTCCTGCTTTTCTCTTCCTGACGGACGTTGCTATGGAAGCAAACAGGGGAAAAAACGGAACAGCTAATAATGCTTCTGCAAATGATTGCACAGGTGGAGCTGAGAAGTACAGATGACACAAGTTGGTTAGGCAGTGGATGGGAGATGCAGCAACTATTTGAGGCCAGGCTTCAAACCACTCACATTTCTCTTTTCTTCATCTTTATATTTCTTTATTGAAACCCAGATCTCTGCAGGCCGCTGAGGTTTGGTGTGTCTTTTATTGAGCCAAATAATTTGGAAAGTTTCAGAGATGCCCTAAACCACTGAATAAAATAGAGGTTTAGGTTGTGAAGGAGAGCAAGGCTGGCTGCTGTGCCCACGTGGGCAGGATAGTTTGGAGAACTGGGGTGCCTTGAGGCTTTGGGATAACAAACTTCTGTATCTCACTCGAGTTAGAAGAATGGTTCTGTGTGGGAATGATAGAAACAGGGGAGGATGCACATACTGGGCATTGGAGAGAAAGCATGCAATTAAATTTCTTTCTTCTTCACAGAGCACTGGTTTTGGTGCAAACATATCCTACAAGTTTATGTGGGTGAGGAGGTACACTACTGTGTCAATATAATGCATTGACCTAAGTGCTGCAAGTGGAGACACAAAGAGCCAAGGAACGATATAGCCTGTGGCAGGCAACGTGGCTGGCAGCTTGTTTGCAGGGCACAGAGCTGGAGCGATGCTATTGCTTGCTTGCTTGCTTTTCAATCCTGTTGGCTGCCGCTTTCCCTGACTCTGTGACACTGAACTTCTCTCTGGCTTTTCTGAGTCTTAGGTAAACTCATACATATGGATCTGCTTCAGGCTGGTTCCTGCTGCTTAACCCTGTGACCAGGCATCCATTCCTCTCTGCTGACAGCTTACAGCCTGGGGCTTCTTCCTTAGAAACCAGCTACAAAGCACAGCCAAATGGTCCAGGGTGGTCAGATGGCTGCTGGCCTCTTCATCCAGCGCAAGATATGACCCAGGTCCCAAAAGGACAACTGAGCCTATCCTGCAACATGAGAGAGGGCAGAAGGTTCACAGAACCACATTTTAAAGGTTTTCCAGGTGCTTTGCTGAAGTTTTCCCTCCCAGCAGAAGTCTTTGCTGAGTACCCTCACTGTGTGTCGTTTTGCACTGAAGTTATGGCCAGGCAGGGGCTTGAGCCTAGGGCTCTCATATACCAAATCAGAAACCCACACCTGCATGACTTTAAGAAACTGCCTCTTGCTACCAAATCCCTTTGTGAAACTTGTAAGGAATAATAATATATCCTACCAAAACTTTATGATGCTAACATTTTAACAAATTGTAGTCAAGAGATGACATCAGGAGGTGACAGGGTCACCTCATATACTCAGTCCCTAACTAGGCAGCAGCAAAGTGCCTGAATATCTGCTTCACACTCCAGCTGTTACCATGCCCAGGGATGAAGCCCTGGTGAGGCTGTACCTTGAGTACTGCGTTCAGTTTTTGAGCTCCTCACTACAAGGAAGACATTGGGGCCCTAGAGTGCGTCCAGAGAAGGGCAATGAAGCTGTGAAGGGTTTGGAGCACAGGTCTGTCTGATAGGGAGCAGATGAAGGAACTGAGATGGTTCAGTCTGGAGAAGGGGAGACACAGGGGAGACCTTATTGCTCTCCACGGCTGCCTGAAAGGAGGTGTGGTAAGGTGGGGATTGGCCTCTTCTCCTACATTACTGGAGGTAGAATGAGAGGGAATATCTTGAAGTTGCACCAGGGGAGGTTCAGGTTGAATGTTAGCAACGATTTCTTCTCCGAAAGAGTGGTAAGGCACTGTCACGGGCTGCCCAGGGAGGTGGGTGAGTCACTGTCCCTGGAGGTGTTCAAGAAACATATGGATGTTGCATAGAGGGATGTGGTTGGTGGGCAATATTGGTGGTAGGTTGATGGTTGGACTAGATGACCTTAAAGATCTTTTCCAACTTTAATGATCCTATGATTCTATAAAAAGAGGTATTAAAACCACCTGTACCTAGAAAGTACTGTAACATAAGCACAGATGAAGGTGCAAAAGTATGGTTTGTGACTCCAATCATATATGTGTAAGCACAAAATGTGGCCAGATATTTGGGGAGTGGGGCATGAATCACCAGAGTCAGGCAATGCTACTTGTATTAATTGTCAACCAAGAGACAAAGCTTTGGGGAGAGCCCAGAAGCTGAGAAGCTCATGAAGGTTGGTCTCCCATCACCATACTCTTGCTGTGTGAAGGAGCATGCCCAGAGCCACATGTGAACTTTTCTGTTGGTGTCTCTCTATTTGTGTACACTGTATGTGTACGCAGACATAAAAACACAGCTGCCTACTTCTGATGTTTCATTAAAAACAAGCTTCCCAGCTCCTGGGGGCTGCAGACCAGGCTGTCCTAATTCTTGGCATATTGGCAGCCCTGACCTCATTGCTGAAGAGACCTGCTCTGGGCTACTCCATCATCTCGCTCTGTTCTTGTGGGAGAAGATCTGCTTGCCCATCTTTTCTCTCCCAAAGGAAAGTCTTTCCAACTGCTTCTGTTGATTATTTTATCTTTTTTTTTTCAGCCTTGAGAAGAGGGACAGCATACTGTGCGTAGCCGCAGTCACTTGGTATTCAGGGGAGGTTCAGAGTTAGTGAGGCGCCTCTAGAGCAGCTGCAAAGGGCCTAATATAAATATGAAGAGCTGCCGAGATCCATGATTGCACCTGGCTGTCCTGCTGCTTTACAGCCAGTGCAAATTAATTCTTTCTGCATGCGAGTGACTAAGTCAAATCACTTAAACCAGTGGCCTCTTGCTGTCCTCTTAGGAAAATAAATGGATGATCCGTGCTGCAGGGACCAAATCCTGCGCCAGGGGAGTCACAGCTACTCTGCTGTTACCTTTAATGGGAGTTGGAGCGAGCCAGGAAAGGAATTTCAGTTGAAAATTCAGCTCCTGTATAACCCTTGATAAGGTCCAGTTACTGTCCTCTGGACCTGCATTCCTGATAGAGCTCCAGGCCCAGGAGAGCAGAAAAACCAACTCTATATTTTTCTGTTGAGTTCATTGACTGCAGCTGGGATGGCAGGGGACAAAAAAGGACACCACCTCTCTGGGGAGGGACATAATTCAAAATGGGAAAAGCTACTTGAGAATCTGTCTGGTTTAGCAGAACTCTGCAGATTGCACCACAGTCAGGGAGACAGCAGTGCTAACAGCCTGGAAGGTTCCATTTCAGTAGGGGCTGTACCCTCTCCCACAAGGACCACAGCCCACAGAGCCCCACTGCCATCACACAATGAAAAGTGCATGCCATGCTGTGTGGTTTTTATGCAGAGATCACCCTCTTTTGCTTTCTGGAAGATCTGATTTATAGACACATATATCCAAAGCACTGCGGAGGGCTCGTGCAGCGTGATAGTGTTTGTGGCATAGTATATCTAATTCTTGTAATATATGCAAAATGCTAACTTTTTATTTCACCCCGAGAAAGAAATATATTCTCTCTGGACTAGAGACATCATTACCAGAGCTAATACTGTCAGAGAGAGAGATGTCCCAGGTGTGTTCCTGTCTGGTGATATGTTCATGGGTAGAGAGAATGTTCCCTGAGCCCTTCTGAGATGCTGTGTGAGCACCACTGATAAATCAGCGTATCTGCAAAGTCTGCCAAGTGTGTTGTCTTCTAGGTCAGTGTGCATACTTTGCTGCTCCTTCAGATGCATCTTTAGAGAAGATCAGTGGCAGACACCAAAGCAGAGTTTTATGAAAGTAAAACCTCTTAGACTGCTCCACTGAGGTCCAAGGTCCTATGAGCCAGGACTCTGTTACCTGGTACAACTCATGGATCTCACACGAAATCTGCAGCAAGTGGTATATGACTCTTCCTACACGACCTGGGAGGACCCATCAGCCGTGGAGGATTGCGCCAACCTGAGCATCACTTCTCCAGAACTCTCTGTGTCCTCTCTGACCAGGATTTAGTTCACAGCTAAAGATGTGCAGATTTAGAAGGTGGTTTAGCAGCTAAATATATGTATAGGAGTGAGCTGAGCTGGTTCCTGGGCTCTGCCTGTCCTTACCCTTAGAAACTTTTCTTGATATCTAAAATGTCTTTACTTCATACTGAACCTATTAATTCTTCCCAGACTTGACAACCCTGAATCCTCCTTTACTGTAGCTTTTCTCATACTGCAAATCCATCATCTCTCTTTGTGGACTGTCAGCATTGACAGTTCTGTATGGAATTTGTCTTCAGAAGGAGAAAAGAGTGTTTATCTTTAGTACGTATAGTCAGGATTTGCTCTTCGGGACTTATTGCAGGGGTGTGGCTCGATCCTGCATAAGAGAGCTAAGAAGCCAGAACCTCCCACTTTTCAGGGAGTGAAGATAACATGCCAGCTACAACCACCACCTGCGCTTTGTGTCCTGCACAGAAGAGGACTTGAAGACTGGGTGGGAATCCCTCAGATCTCACATTTGTTCAATACATCCTCCATTGTAGGGACAGTTCTAAGTGACCTACAGCTTCCTCTGGAGTGTCTTTGCTCCATACAGAAGCAAAGAAGAGACAGAGAAGTGTCTCTTCAATAACTCTGCATCTTAATTGACCTTAAATGGCCTTAAACAGCCTGCACCCCTCCCTGCCTAGAGCCAGGGTCTAACTGCTCAAGGTGACAATGCCTGTGCTGGCTTCTGGGATCCAACAGAAAGAATCTTGGAGAAAGAAATGAGAAGGATACTGAACATTAGCAGAAAAACTGATCATCTGTTTATCTAAGTGTTACGAACCTGCTCCAGCACACAGTGCTATCTACATATACACGCTTGTTTCTTTTTAATGCCTTGGCAATCATCTTTCTACTTGACACAAGATTCTCTTATTTGCAAAAATAAAAATGCTATTATTACTGACCATAAAATTACTCATCCCTTTTAACACACAGATATAGTAGTTGAAGTGCTCCACCGATTTACAAGGATGTTCTTTTGTTGCTCAGATGTAGTTTGTCTGTTAAATCTATGGCCACGACGAATTTGATGTCCTTGCACATGTGGCCTCAGCAAAAGCTTTCTAAGAGTCACTGGCAGTAGCCAATTACTCATATGAATGAGTGATTTCTTCATCATCTATCTCTTCATTTCTTTGAGTGGAACTGTATAAAAAACAGGCACTCGTGGATTTTGCTGCAGTATCAAGAAATCTCAAAATCTTTAAAGAAAACCCCTATAATTTTCAAAGAGGAACTGTCCTTGATTTTCAGCTCCTTCATCAAGCTAAGATCAAACTGCCATCTGCTTAGCAAGAGTTTTCATGTGTTGATTTAATAATCGTATTACAGTACTGCACTGAAGAGAGTTAGGATAAATAGTAGGATATGTATCAGTGCATCAAAAGAGCACCTCAACTCCACACATTTACAGCCTTCTTTGATCTTCCAGGTGCCAGTTTAGCTGTGGGAAAGAATCCAACTGGGCCTCATGTTCCTGGCAAGGATAGTGCCTTGTATATACTACTGTACAAAGAATTACAGAATCACCAAGGTTGGAAAAGACCTCCAAGATCATCTAGTCCAACCGTCCACCTACCACCAATATAACCCATTAAAACATGTTCCTAAGCACCATAGCCATGTCCTTAAGTACCACACATGTCATAGCATGAAGATGTGTTCTGTTAGGGGTCTGCACTTGTATTCCCACTTGCATTAGTGGAATCATGATAATAATGGGCTGAGAAACTGGACCTTGATGGAATTTTTCTGATGAGGCACTTCATTCAGGACACTTCTTTTTTTCTTTTTTTTTTCTCTCCTGTATTATTAACAGAAAATTTCCTAATTCATTTGCAGCTATTTCTGTGTCATGGAGATAAGCAGTTGAAGGTTTTTTCCTGACTTGTGGCTGGGAGGACAATGCTCCTGCTCCACTTAAATGGGGTGTTCATTTTGTATGACTGTAGAGGGATAAAAACGTCCCCTGTTAAGGAATGATAAATGGTCATGTCACTGGAATGAAATACAAACTCATAGAGGTAATCAATCCATTAGCTTATCCTAACTCCCCAAATGACTGTATTAATTGCAGCCTAATTTTTGCTGATTGGGACAAAGAGGTGAGATGTGCTCTCGGAAGAAAGGAATGACAAAACTTTTTGTGTTCAAGTGGCTGTCCGCGAATATTCTTGCTCAGAGGCAGTGCTCAGCAGTAAAAAAAAAGAAACAACAACAACCAATCAACCAAAGAAACAAACAGAAAAAAAAATATCCAAACAAAAATACCCATAAAGAACTTTCAAGCTGTAGGAATTTTTCTTGAGTTAGCTTATGACCCAACCTGCTAGCTCCAGCTCCTCTCACTCTTCAAGGGACTGAAAGGAGTTCAACACACATGGCACCTGTATAATATTTCCCTCTGAATGAATGTGCTGTCAAGCATGCTGTTGAAGTTTCTGCATCTCTTTACTAAGCCATTCTCTGCCTGTAAAAAGCAGGATGTGTTCACCCAAGCCCTTTCAAACTTCATTTCTTCCTGCCAGGGCTGCTTGCTAGATGCTGGGATCTCTAGTGTGCCGAGGAGTGGCAGCTTGCTGGATGACCTCCAGCACTAGAGCTTCGTGCCTCTCCTCCCTGCTCCAGCGGGGCATGATTTGGACCTTGAGCTTGTTTGCTGCTTTTGAAGAGCAGGGAAGAAAAGCCTGACGTCTTGCTGGAAGAAACCCAGAGTGGAAAGGGTTCAATCACGGTAAGTACAATTTGCAGTTCAGCGGCCAGAAGTAGGTCAGGCTTTGTGCTATTTGCAGGCTGCTCTTGCAGGGAGGAAGTGAAGGCTAATCAGCCCCAAGGTTAAGGTTAACGTAGGTGGCAACGGTAGGTGCCAGCTCACCTGTTCCCAAGTGAAGGTTTGTGGCTGACCTGTCGCGCCATGCCTGCCCGCTCTCAGAGCCTATTTCATCAGGAAGCACCGCAAAGCCCTTCTCTCCCTGCAAAATTCCCCTACACAGATATTGCAAAGCCTCGCTCCTTGCTCTACTGCTTTCTTCCCTTGTATGGGAAGTCCCGTATAGTCTGGAACTCTCTGTTAGGGAACGGAAGTTGTGCTCTATACTTTACATGTGAGAATCTTTGGCAGCCATGCAACAGCCACATTTGGGCCCAAATTTAACTTGGCTTGAGACTCAATTCATCTTCATAAAGGAAAGTTTATGGTTGTGCTTTTCTGTTTGGCATCTAATCACAAGAGAGGCATTTACATCTCTCAGGAACAGCCATGTCCAAAGACACGAATTTCAGAAAATGAAAACCCTTAAAACACAATGTGGGTATTTACCCCCAGCAAGGTTAAGTAGCCAGCCTCAGCGCTGAAGCTCATCTGGATAGGTTTATACATATCATAGAAGTGAACGATGTACGCATTACCAGAGAACCGTACTCCAGCTGCCATCCAGCAGTGCTCAGGATGAGGACTGTGGTGTATTTTAATCCATGAGAGCAATGAGTGATTGGGACCACTGCCCTGCTGTGGTTCCCTACATATGCAGTGATGGTACCTGAACTACATTTCTGGATGAATGTATTCAGAAAGGGTGAAGTGCAAATACATGGCTGCTGGTTTAGGTGTTACAAGGAATTGGGGCTTTGCACAGCAGTAGACACAAAGCCAAAAAGCTGTAACTCCCAGGCTCAATTGGCAGATGGGCAGTTATTCCTCACAAATGGCTGCTGTTCCAGTGCCGAAACTAACTTTGTGCTTGGATTTAATTCGTTATTTCTCTCTCAGATGTCACTACTGTGTGTGCTTAAACAAGATCCCAGTTCCAGAAAGTTCATTTATATGGTATTTATATGGCAAAGACATCTTTCTCTTTCTTTTGTGAGCCTGTGTTCTGGTTTTGATTTAGTATATCAGGTCCCTTTAGTGCCAAGAAAACACTCTGCTTCTCTCTGGCTGATAAATTCTGATGATTGCTCTCGTTCTGTTTTCTTATGTGAGGAGACATTTTAATATTGCCTTCTCATCCATCAAACCTCTTCTCCATCTCACGGACTCAGGCAACTATCTATTTGGGCAGTGATTTCTTGTAAGTGTCATTTTCTAAAGGTGAAGTCCTCCTGGCCAGCGCTTTTAATCATATTTAATGGCAAAGGGCTTGCAGAGACATTGTGAAATCAGAAAGATGGCTTTGCACACCCTCCTGAGTGCTTTACCACCACTGGACTCAGCCTGCTTTCCCCCTCCCTTGTTGAGCAATCACAGCAAGGCAGGAAATGGTGCTCTTCACTTCAGGCTGCACGTTTGCAGTGCTTGGAGTTGGCTCCTCACCCGAAATGTGAAGTGGGAAACAGTTCCTGGAATCTGTGAGAAGAAACATGTATTTACGCCTGTAACCACTAAAGGAATTTAATTTCTTATGAGTCCACGGTTCACAGTAAATAGCTATTTGCTATTTGTCCTCCTGTCCTGGGAACTGTGAGATTGCAATTGCTTTCTGCTGGCAAGAATCAAAGATCCTGCTTTGTCGGCAGGGCTTTGCTTTACAGTGTTGTGCAGGGCCACCTCGTTAGGTGAGCACAAGCAGGCTCTGCTTCCACAGCCTCCAGAGACAGTGCTCAGAATACTGCTGTCCTTAGTATGCAGGTGAAGAATAATGAGGCTAGAGACAACCAGAAATGTGCCTCAGTATGGTTTGTTTCTGGGAAGCACCTATTTTTTTGTTTGTTTGTTTCAGTCTTCATTTTCAGTACATTGAGCAAAGCATCTCTTTGGGGTGTTTTGATTATTTTCAGGCAGTGCGTTTGGTCCAGCAGCCAGAGCTGGCACTGGTTATTGGCCAGGGATCAAAGAGCATACATGTGGTGAATAATCAGCCCTAAACAGTACTGAGGAAAGGTACCTGGAAACCGTTCCCCCTTGACACGCTGCATGGAAGCCAGTGCTGGAAAAAGGACATAGGGCACTTCCCAGGCTTTCTGTGGCATCACTGGGAGCACAGCTGAGCAGCATACTCCTCCTTCCATGCCATCTCTCAAGTTGTTGATGAGGATTAATGTGACAGATGCACTTGAAAAATTTTGCTACTGAATTCTTTTTGCAGCTCCTTTCCAGCCCCCCCTGCTAACGGGGTGTAGGCTTTCCCTGTCTCCCGACTCCAGCCCTAATCTTAACCCTAAACATACCATTTTTCCTCAGCCATTACTCAGATAAAGTATTTCTTACAGCAACATCTCTGCAGCTTTCCTTTTCCTTTTTCTTTTTGCATCCCCATCCCAGACTCAATGCCATGACCACTCAGATTTCTTTCTTTCCACTCTGACCCTTAACATGGGATGAGTTCTCCTAGGCTTGCGTTAGATCATATCAATAACAGCAGCAAAACCCCTTTCTTCTTCCTCTGGGAAAAGGGCTAGCTTTAAGGTCAGGGAAGGGTTAGCATTAGGGGTATGGTGTAAGTTAGGGCAGTCAAAAAGGGAAATGTCTTGCTTTTCCCAGGGATCTGCAGCTTCTGGAACAATTCCCAGTGGCTTCCTTGCTCCTGAGATTGCCAAGGAAACCATTTTCTGGTCTGCCTCAAGTAGACGGTTATTTCATAACAAAATGAGGTGGTGCGTTCTCATACACAATAACTTGTTATCTGGTTTCTTTCCAAGTATGGATGAAGCAAAGGCAGATTAATCATGCTCACTGTAAGACCTCGTTTCAGGGTTGGTCAATTCATCTTAAACCACTTTTCTTCCTGCATGGCCTCAGGCAGAAGAGCTGCAGAGGAGACCCAGTCTGGGGGTGGCTCACAGCAGCCCAAGGTTATGGGGTATCTCTCTCCTCTCTGGCTCTGCAGGGTGGTTTTGTGTGTTATTTTTCTAGAATAAATTAGGTCTGTTCTGGTTGTGCCAGTTCAAATAGTGAATAATAATTCAAACAAAGCAGTGACTGAGATGCCTATGAAGTAGCGTCTTTGGGGTATAAGTCTTTGAGAAACAAAAATTTCTTTAAAGGTATAAAACTGATTGTGGCAGCTGAGAAAACAACAAATGGAAATGTGTGGCATGTATTAGCAGTCACAAACAGGTTCCTTCTCTTCCCCTCCAGATGCTGTGGAAAGGAGAGGGCTGGATTCTGTAAAATCATCCTGGAGTGGTCTCATTTACCTTCATTAATCTTTGAGCCACACGTTTCTCCCTTCTGCAAGAAGAACAAATGCACAGCCTTGAATGCGGGATGATGAAATGCTGTAGGCGGCGTTGGAAAGGCAGCGATTGCCGTGTAACAGCTGGCTCATGCTCGGTTTCGCAAACAGGGCCCCTTGTTTTGTTTTTTGTTGTTTTCATAATACCACACAGGAGCTCTCTGGTAAATTGCCACTGTGATTTTTCCACTTATCTCATAGTTTTATAATACTTCAGTTCTGAAGTACCATAAAACCTAGATTAATAATATAATAGGAATTTGGAGAGCTGTGACATACAAGCAGGAGTCCATGAAGCACAATTATAATACTGAGCTAATCAGCACTGTATTCAGTAGACTACATTCCCACCTTTTAGATGACAGTAAAAAAACTTAACAGAAGAAAAATTAAGAATGAAGTAAACTCAGGGAAAACCCAAGGCATGTTCGCCTGTTTCACTGGGCAATTTATCAGTGGTGTCCTGTTGACTAAAGTGAATACTCTAATGGAGCATCATGCTTTCCAACTTGAGTCAGTTTAAAGGCATGGGCAGGAAGCCACTCTTATGGCAGGGAACATCCAGAGGGCATGAGAAGAATTCTAGAGAATGGGAAGGATGCATGGAAGGGGGTAGAGCAGCTGTGATGCTGGGAGAGGAGAGATGTTGGAAGCTGGCGCTGCCAGCCCTCTGCATCTCCGCAGGCAAAACCTCTTGGCTTGAGATCTGCTGGGCACGCTCATGTCTCCATGCTGGGCACAAGTGATAGGCACCTTGCATTTCTGCAGGTCTTCTCTAAAGATTTTTGGTTTTCTGTCATGAGCTCCGTGAACCTTTTGTGGTAGGCTCGGAACTTCAAATCAGACAGATCAGATGAGTCTTAGAATCGTAGAATATCCCAAGTCGGAAGAGGCCCGCAAAGATCATAGAGTCCAACTCCTGGCTCCACAGAAGACCACCCAAAAATCAGACTCTACACCTGAGAGTGCTGTCCCAACGCTTCTTGAACTCTGGCAGTTTGGGGCTGTGACCACTGTCCTGGGCAGCCTGTTTCAGGGCCCAAACACCATCTGATGAAGAACCTTTTCCTGATATCCAACCTGAACCTCCCCTGACACAGCTTCATGCTGTTCCCTTGGGTTCTATGCTGGTCACAAAGCCTAAATTACATTTAAAAGGAAAGTATTGTTCTCCTCAATCTGCTCCTTCCATGTTTTCTCCCTTTTCATGTTGAATTCTGTGTCAAAGCAAGGTAACTCTCAGGGAGCACCTCTAACCCTTTTGCTCTTCCAAATATGGGCTGTACTCAGGGCACAGTGGCGTGGAGCGACCCCAGTGAAGCATCACCTCCCACGTGGGGCTTTAGCCAAGTTAAGCAGCAGTTTTTGCTGCCGATGGTGGCCAAACAAAACATAGCATGTATACCTGCGCCGCTTCTGCACCAAAGACCAGCCCATCCCCGCTCTGCTGCTGTCAGTCTTTTGGCACCTTATTGGCAGGTCATCCCTTAACACACAGATGACCATTTGTATATCTCTGTTTAGCTTTGCCTCTCTGCGCAGAGAGACCCATGAAAAGCAAATGGCATTCACTATTTTTGACCTTTGGTGCTGTCTGCCCATGAGTGAGGTGGCACAGATTGAGTTGTCTTCAAAAATACGTCTCTTGAGCCTCCATTTCAGCAATTCCTGTGGCATACAGCTTCATTTTAAACACCAGCTGAGCAAGGCTGCATTATCCTTCACTGAGTGGAGCACATCAAGAGGAAATAAAAAAATGAGATCTTGATTTCATCCAAAGAACCTGTCACGATTTATTTGCTGTTGTTTGAATCTCAATTAAAAAGCTTGCTGCAGCTTCATCTATGTCTTCCCATTCTGGTTGTCTTGTCATCTGCTTGTGTTGAGGTTGGACCAGTTACATCTAAATTTAAAAGATGTGTGGCCACCCGGAGCCTGGCAGCGTGCGAACATTAGTTTCCCGTGCCCAACTCCCTTCTGCTGCTCCTCTGAGGAAGATGAAAACCGATGAATCAACTTCAGAGACCTTCCGGACTGCACAAAACCCATTCCTCTTGCTACCCATGCGAGGCAGCAGGCCTTGCTAATGAACCCATCGGAGGGCTGTGCTGTCCTCTCTGTGACAACCGCATCCAGAGCCACGGTGAACTTTGAAGCAGCAATTTCTAATTTGGGAAGTCTCAGATTTATGTAGCTATTTTCTTGTTTTAAAAGAAGAAGTCAATATGCATTCACAGTTTGACCCCCATTAAAAGCCAAAGTGATGCCACGTATCACCAGGAGAATGTTAATACTATCAATTTTTCAGCTCTCCAACTTTATTTTCAGCATGTCATGTCCCTTCATATTTAGCATGTGCTGAGGGACTGCTGCAATTCAATTACTGCCTGTCACTGTTATTTATACTGATTTATAGATCATCCATTTTGACAAGTTCATCGTGAAGCTTTAATACGCCTTAATAGCCTTATTGTTTATTAATGGCAATGCACTGGTCCAATTTCCAGCCTACATTCACTATCAGCACCTTGATGGGGGTCGGGGAGGTATGGCCGTGCCCTGTGCCAACAGCATCATGCCCTGTGCCCTCCACGGGGGATTAAGAAACAAGGAGCTTTGTCTAGCAGACACTTGTCATGAGGACCAGCGGGATGGGTCCTATCAGTGGGATTTGGTGCTGGGCATCATAGGACCCTGCAGCACATGAGCCCAAAAAAAGATGAAGATTAACACCGCAAGTGGTTAATGTATCTGACCAGAATAATACAACCAAGACTATTACGGAGAACCTAGAGGTGAAAAGCTTATGTGCATCATGGGGCTTTTTTATGGCAAAGCTATACAGAGTTTTATAATGAGGGCAGAGTTCACTGGCAATTATTGCCTAGGAGAGCCTGTGTGGGTGGCTGTATTTCTGTCCCTTCTTGCCAGATGGCTATCTGAGATAGCAATTTACCATAGGAAACATTCTTGTCAAGAGCACCCTGGGTCAGTAATATTTCAGTAGGTCAAGAATATTTCAATGGGGCAATGCCATAGAAAAAGAAACATCCTGAACAGTAAAATGTGTTGCATATTTTAGGCATATGCTGTTGCATGCCGGTAGGATAAATGCTGAACAGCAGTACATTTCTGAGCATCTTCTGTCTAAAAATACCAGACCTAATTTTTCCTATGAAGCTTTAGCTGTTCTTTTGTGCTTGGTTTTGTGTTTTCTCCCCCACTCTGCTTAGAGCTGCTCTGTGTGGCACTGGGCACGGTGGCTTTGTTTTTTAGGGTATTTTGCTATCTCAAGATGACTGCAGGAGAATGATGCTTTAGTACAGAGGTGCAGAGCCAGAATTATGTGTTCATTTCCGTCTTGCTCGGCTGCATTTCCCTGGGAGCATTAATTCATATATTCCTCTTGCCTTGATTGAAATGATGAGGAATGGATGGCACTCACACTCTGTCTTTCTCTTCCTCTCTCTCACACACACAGATATACACATACGCATATTTAAAGAGACGTCTTCAAAGTTAAGTTATAGTCCTGGGCAAACTACTAAAGCTTTTGTTTTTCTTCTTTTTTTTTTTTTCCTCCTGCAAATTCAGTTTTCTAAGTGGATTCAGCAGGAGTCACCACTCCTGATGATGAGATGTGACCTGTTTTAATCACTGCTGTCCACTGTCAGGTATGTCAGGCAATTTAGCTTCAGGTGCATAATGGCAAATTATTATAGAGATAGAATCATTTTAAGTTTCTAGACAGTGGGAGCATTCCCAGAATCCATTACTGCCTGATTAAATTACCCAGATTTCTGTGTGTGAAGGTTTTGTACAGCAGCATGTAATCCACGAGAGTAACTAATCATATCGTATTGATTTAGATGCTGCTAGAATGGGAAATCTAATTGTAATACTGTGAAAGCTTCTTGGGGAATCTGTACTAATGATTGCATTTGTAATCCCATTTGCAGGTGAAAGTTCTGAAACGCAGCCGTGAGATGAATAGCAATGACACGTTTTGGGCAGAGCACTGCAAAATCAGGCTGCGAAAGACGGCGCTGGCAGAGGTGATCCTGAGAGTGTCACAAGCCTCTGTCCTCGTGGTTCTCTCCATCGGTACTTTCTGTAACTCATGTGGAAAAAAATCATGGAATCTTAGGATGGCTCAGGTTGGACGGGACCCTAAAGCCCACCCAGTTCCAACCCCTGCTGTGGGCAAGGACATCATCCTCCAGCTCAGGCTGCCCAGGGCCCCACCCAGCTTGGCCTTGAGCACCTCTAGGGATGGGGCAGCCACAGCATCTCTGGGCAACAAGAAACGTGAGCAGAAGTTGTGTGCAGATGTGAAAAAGGCAGCTGGGCTCAGGCCCCAGCCCTGCTGAATGTCAGCACCCATTCCAGAGACAACTGTTGTGCTCTGACCTCTGCCTTGGCTTTGCTGGGACACGGCTTCTCCACTCTTTGCACCTGGGAACAAACACCTTTGCAAAGGGAGTTTTAAGGGGAGTTAAAGGCCCATCTGCCTTCATCTTAATTCCTTGTTGTTTAGTTCTCTCAATGTGATTTCTACAGTGCTGCTTTTGTGCTCAGTGCCTGCCAGCCACTCAATCTGCCTTGACCCTTCATGTCTGCACTCTGGCAATATTTGTTGTCTTTCTCAGATACTTGCGCTATTAGCGTGTGAATTATATCAACTGCTTTTAATCTTACCTCTTTGTGGTATTATGGCAGCTCTGCATAATACAACACAGTAACACAATGCAGCTCACTCACTGCGATGGCAGTGTTTTGTAACTTGATTTTCACTTTTCTGACCTTTTTATAAAAAAATATAAAATGATTATATTGAGCTGGCCCTCGCGTCTCCTGCATGCGAGTGAGCCTGAGAGCTGGTTGGAGGGGGGAGGAGACAGCAGGGTAGGAGCTCTGTTTTTGGGCTCCGTTAGTATTTGAATTTGGAATAAACTACAGTTTGGTTCCTTGACAATTAAGCAATGGTTGGATATTAGGAAACATTCCTTCTCAGCAAGAGTGGTGATGCACTGGCACAAGCTGCCCAGGCAGGTGGTGGAGTCACCATCCCTGGAGGTGTTCAAGAACCGCGCGGATGTGGCACTGAGGGACGTGGCTTAGTGGACAATATTGGTGGTAGGTGGAGGGTTGGACTGGGTCATCTTAGTGATCTTTTCCAACCTCAACAATTCAATGATTTGATGATTCTATGAAGGTGTGGATGTCTCGAGAAGCCACTGTGTGCATGGTTAATTGCAGTGATACAGATTGTGGTACAGATTGTGTTTCTGAAGATGTCAGTAAGCAAACAAACCTGGTTCACACACCATCATCCTGTGCTCAAGGACCACTGTAAAACTGTCACTAGAACAAAGCACACCAAAAATAGAAAGATTTTCTGCATCATCACATCCTTCACAGGGAACCATCCAGCAGTGCCTCAGTTATCTGCTGTTGCTTGACAATGGTTAATAATAAGAAGAATATTTAATGAGGTAATTTAAGTTAAACCACATTTAATACTAGATCATCAGATCCTGCTTTACTGTGAAATTACAGCTCCTTTTCCACCACTATATGAAATATATACTTTCCAATGTACTTTCTGTCAGATTTCAGTGACAGAGATTTCCTTGAGTTCTGAAAAATGCAGAGCAGATATAGAAATGTCTTAATGAATGCAGCCTCCCCTCTTCTGTTGTATTACTTTCTCCTCTTTTTCTGGGCTGAGAAAAATCAGCAGTGAGGCTGTGAGTCTCAGAGTGATTCTGCTGTACATCTCACCAGATCAACTTCTCTTGAGATTGCTCCATGTCTATCAACTCCTAACTGCGTTGAGCAATCTGAGATACCTTCTTTTTGTTCCGTTTTCACACATCCCAGCCCTTGGTTTTTAATTCTGCCTTAGGAAGGGTCTTGGGATTTTTTTTCTAGCATAGTGTTGTGCTCCACTAAAAGGCCATACAATGGTGCTCAGATGCGGCACAGAACATTCAGTGTCCTGGGCTGGACTGTGCTAACAGAAGGTACCACATCTTTTGTGCCTGCTAACTTCATCTCAGAGGGATCGATTTATGTATGGAACAGGTTGACCAGAGAGGTGGAGGATGCCTCATCCCTGAAGATACTTAAGGTCAGTCTGGACTGGGCTCTGAGCAGCACCCTGGTTTAGCTGCAGGCGTCCTTGAGCATTGCAGTGAGTTGGACTAGATGACCTTTACGGGTGCCTTCCAACTCAAACGATTCTATAGTTCTATGATTCTGCACAAACCCATCAAGGTGAACTGTGATTCAGGGCCTGTGATTTCTGCTGGTAGTTGCCTGGCTTCAGCCAGAGTCACACCATGCCTTGCAGAGCTGCTGTGAATTTGGCTTTCTTTACTAATCCTACACTGCTGCAGCAATTCCAGGCCTATAAATATGGCATTTTTGATTCACAACACTATAATGGCTGAAGATAACTAGGATTAAAGGTAGGCAAAGTATTTATGTTTACATTTAACAGATGTTTAAATTGTTATTAAATACACTGAGCATAAGGCTGAAGGAAAGGCTCACTGAGTGGTCCCCACAGGCAGGCTCTTTCATTTACCCACAAACCAGAGCTCACAGCCCACCCATGCTGGCATTTCCAACACCGTTGTGGCTTTTCTTTCCCCGCCCAGCCTGTGCTAGCAGCAAATTCAAGCTGCAGGAGGGCTCCTGCCCTCTCCTCATTGAGAAGCTGTTAAGAGACTGAGTGAGGCCAAAAATTCTGACTTACAACTTTTTGGGAGGGCTGTGTGCGTGGTGGAAAGATGGCATCCTGCAGAGCAGGTGGATGTCATCGCCTGCAGGGCAGTGCATGTCATGCCAGGAGCACAGGCACTGGAGTCTGCCCTCACACCCAAGGCTGAAGGTAATGGGATGGAGGCTGCCATCGCTCAGGGCAGCAGCACCTCTCCTGTTGGCAGCTGCTGCCCTACAGGGTTCTCACCCCAGCAGGGGCTGACCCAAATCCACGCCTGCAAAAGCAGGATTGCATAAGGGCTGAGTTTTCTTCAGACAGCAGTCAGAATAAAAATAAATTTAAAAAAAAGTTGAAAAAGCCATATCTGAAGAAGGTTAAATCCTGTACAAAACTGCTGAGTTCCGTGTAGCTCTGCTTTCTCATAGCAGGAGCCCTAATGAGCAATCACACTGCAGTGGGGTTAGGTGCATGGGGTGCTGCTGTGACACCTCTCAAACAGGAATGCTGCACTTTCATGCCCAGCTGGGATATCTGTTTGGTTGTTTCAGACAGGAGTGGTGGCTTTTTTGCACTATGATGTGCTTCCCTGTAATTAATCTGTAGAATGGGCACATGCCTTCTTATGCTATGTTTCTGTTTCCCGGTACATTCAGGTTTTACATCTCAGTCAATGTATTACCTCTACTGCAAAGGAATTATTCTTATAATCAGATTAATGCTGAATTTATCCTGAGTCTGAAGTACAGCTTTACTCACTTTATTATTCAGTTTGCTATAAATGTTGGGAATAAATTCCAAGAGAGTGAATCAAGCAATTTCTATTTTATTACCCTTATACTTATTTCTACTTATTTGCCATGCACCTTTATTAGACCAGCTCCAGTTGTTCAGAGCAGACTAAAATTGATGCGTTACAAGAGTAGGACCTTTCTGAGTGCTGAGATAGCACCTTTAAACAATTTTCCAGGTAACAAATTCTTTACGTTTCTGTGAGCTTTCTTTAGAGATAAGAGCTGTGAGGGCTCTTTTTTTTCCACACTCAAATTGCTTATCTGTCCCGGAAAGAGGTTACGCCAATGAGCAACTTACTGATTAATAAAAACTCCGATTACAGTGGCCTCCCTGTATCTAAAGGGGCCTACAGGGAAGATGGGAAGAACTGGTTATCAGTGAGTGTGGTGACAGGACAAGGGAATGGTTGCAAACTAAAAGAGGGGGATTTATGTTAGGAGGAAACTCAGAGGGCAGCGAGGCCCTGGCACAGCTGCCCAGAGAAGCTGTGGGGGCTGGGTTGGATGGAGCCCTGGCCAGCCTGAGCTGATGGGGGGCAGCCAGCCCACAGCAGGGGTTGGTAGTAGTGGGCTTTAAGGTCCCCTCCGTCCCAAACCATCCTGTGATTCTGTGGTTACGATTCTGTGAGTCTACTTTGTTGGCCAGAACTCTTACAACACAGCTATTGTGTTAATGACCACCCTGGTGTATTTCCCCACTTGACATGTGAATCCAACATCTTGGTGTGACCAACTTTTTCAATTTGAACATATTTATGGTTACAGCATGCTGAAAAGTATCCAGGTTAGATGTATGGTGTCCGTGTTCTGCAAACAGAACTCCCTGTAAGTGGTATTATTTGTTTTAGGGTTAAAGGCAGGTTGTTTAGGGTGTTCCTTTCAGTATCTAAAGGGGGGCCTCTAAGAAGGAAGGGGACAGACTCTTTAGCAGGGTCTGTTATGATAGGACATGGAGAAATGGCTACAAGCTAAAAGAGGGGAGATGCAGATTGGATATAAGGAAGAAGTTTATTATGATAAGGGTGGTGAAGTGCTGTATTCATTGCCCAGAGCAGTGGACGATGCCCCATCCTTGAAGACATTCAAGGTCTGGATGGATGGAGCTCTGAGTACCCTGAATGAGAGAGAGGTGTTTCTCAGCATTGCAGAGAATTTGTACTATACGACCTTTAAGGTTTCTTCCAACTCAAATGATTCCATGATTCTATGATTCCTGGGGCAAGTGTACTGGATGTGAGATATTGGTACAAGAAATCCTAAGAGGCTTCTTTATTTCAAAAAATTAAGAGCAACATTTCTTGAGTGTCAGCGATAGAGTTAATAAAGGTAAAGTTTGAAGTTGCCAAGTTATTAATTTTCCACTCAGGAACGGGTTGCTCTGAATTCAATTACCCAGCTGCAAAAGTGCTTCCCAATATTTGATGGCATCTTCTTCAAAATAGAAATGATGGTGAGCACATGACTGTGCCCTCATCAGAAGTGAAAGGCTTTACATGTACTGTCAGGGTTCAGTGCTGCAGAGCACACTGAGGTTAGGAGCCCTGTCTCTGCAGAATGCAGTGTCCCCACAGGATGCCATGTCCCCGTAGGACATTGTGTTCCTGCAGGACACTCTGTCCCCACTCCCTGGGCAGCACAGAGGAGCACACTTACCCAGCATCAGAGTGAATCTATAGCACAACCCCGAGCACAGCCACTTCCCAGAAAGCTGCTCTCCTGCCAGCAATCGAGCACAGCCCAGATAACCTTCCTGCTACCTGCACCTGAATCAGCACTTGCAGGGCACACGCGCCAGCTGGTTACAAAGAGCAGGGGCTGACTTTGTTGTGGATAAGCCTGGCTATCTGTTTAGGAGTAGACAGACTATGAACATCAGAAAAAGATTATGGGCTCATCTTGATGATAAGCTATTTACCTCGTTTCATGTGTACTTTACCAGCATATGAATTTGGATAGAAGTATATGAAAACCGTACCTTTGTTATTAATTCTTTTTCCTTTACAGTTATGATTTTTAAGGTCTGGCAAACTCACTTTCATATAAACTTCCATCAAAAGCAACAGTCAGGCTTTCAATATGTTACTTCAGTATTCACCAGACCTTGAACTAGTTAATCAATATTTCTGAGTTCCTAGGAAAAATGTACTTCATCCTCTATTCACTCATGCTCTCCAGCAGCCACACAGACATCACACTGGAATTGAAATAACACCTCTCACATTGAGAAATGTGCTGTGAATAGTGGGGGATTCTGTGAGGAATACATCTCCTTGTGAAATGACCAAGGGGTGGTTTGCTGGGCAAAAAATGCATCCATGGTGACTTGATATCTCACCCCTGCACTGCATGGCAACGGTCATCTTTGAAATCTGACTGCTCTGATGGGTCAAAATCATTTATACCCAGGAAAGCAGCCCTGGAATTCAGCTTTCCTTCCATCCAAGCAACGCGGAAGCTGAAATTCATGCAGAGGCACTTCTCAGCTCAGGGTCACCCCAAGAAGCTGCGGCTGAATTTGGAATGCTCACTCAGGTCGGCCCAGTCCTGATGCTGTTACAGAGCCAGAAAGCCCATAACAGCACAGCTGGTAACACAATTTTTATTCGTATGGTGGGGGATGGTTTAGCTTTCTGGTAACACAGATGCTGTTATTTAAGCACAAGGGCAACCTGAGGCAATGCTGTACCCACTTTGTTGTGGGGAGCCCTGAACTGCTGTTAATGAATAAAACAGCTAAATAGGCTGTCTTTGATTTACTGATTCAATGATGTTCCAGGAAAAAATCAGGGTTGCGTGTAACTTCAGTTGTTCAAGGAAACAACCAGAAGCAACCCAAATCTCCTAACTGATTTGGGACACTCCCAGTTGGCCATCCTTGGCTAGTAAACAGCCATGGGCATCAACACCAGTAGGCAGAAAATTGCTCTGCAAGGTAATGTCCTGAAAGCAAATATTCTTGGTCTGACTTTCCCATGCCTGTTTTATAAGGTCTTTATAGTGAAGATGAAGCCTGGTAAAAATAACATCTTTTCCCTCCCATCTGAATTTCTCAGAGCTGTTATGCTCGCATGGACATGTAGCATTGTGTGTCAACAGTGCTGTCACATCTGGTTCAGAAACAGTGAAACCCGGGACCAAAGGAGCCGCTCAGACTCTGCCCGTGGTCAGGAATCAGACAGATCCAAAGTAGAAAAGCAGGCACTGTGTTTCTCTGAACTCAGGAGCAAAGAATCACAGCATCCTCAGAGTTGGAAGGGACCTCTAAAGGTCATTTATTTCAACTTCCCAGCAATGAACAGGGACACTCACATCTAGATCAGGGTGCTCAGAGCTCCATCCAGCCTGGCCTTGAAAGTCTCCAGGGAAGGGACATCCACCACCTCTCTGGGCAACCTGTGCCAGTGTCTCACCACTCTCACTGTAAAAGACTTTTTCGTTATATCCAACATAAATCTCTCCTCTTCAAGTCTGAAATCATTTCCCATTGTCCTATCACAACAGAACCTGCTAAAGAGTCTGTCCCCTTCTTTCCTATCTCCTCAGAGCCTTCTCCAGGCTGAACAGCCGCAGCTCTCTCAGCCTGTCCTCACAGGAGAGGTGTTCCATCCCTTGGATCACTTTTGTGGCCCTCCTCTGGATGCACTCCAACAGGCCCATGTATCTCCTGTACTGAGGATTCCGCATCTGGACACAGTACTCCAGGTGAGGCCTCACAGAGCAGAGCAGAGGGGCAGAATCACCTCCTCACCCTGCTGGTCACGCTTCTTTTGATGCAGCCCAGGATACCATTGGCTTTCTGGGCTGTGAGAGCACAGTGCTGGCTCATGTCCAGCTGCCATCCACCAGTACCCCCAGGTCCTTTTCAGTAGGACTGCGCTCTACCATTTCATCTCCCAGCTTGTACTGGTAATGAATGTTGTTTCGACTCAGGTGCAAGAGCTTGCACTTGAATTTATTGAACCTGATGATGTTCTCATGGGCTGGTATTGATGGGAAAACTTCACAATAGTTGAGAAGCCCAGAGAATAGTAGTTAGTTAGGACCTCAAAACTTGGTGTGATTCCATGTGCGATGATAAAAGCTGTGGCAGAACAATGAGCAGGGACTCGTCCCTTCTCTGTCCACATTACGTAGGCACCATGACCATTCCCCATGGCTGGGATAGGGGAGCAGCCCCTGCCTTCCTCTGCCTCGCACAGCCCTGAGGCCCATGGACCTGTTCAAATACAGGTGGTGGCACTGGATCACATCTGTCCCACAGGCAGATATTCCCTGTGGCCCTGCTGATTTCAGGGCTTATTTCTACTTTTCTCCCTACAGAAGTCAGGGCTGACAGCTGTGACACACAGCCTCTTCCTCGGGCTGCTCCTCCAGAGCTACTTTTCTCAGCTGCAGTCTCAAGTCATTTTAAATAACTCCCCAGCAGCTGTGGTGCACAGTAATGTGATTAGGGCACTGACTTCTCTGACCATATTGCTTCATATTGCATTTCGGGTGGTAAATGCATTCCTTTTCTCAGAGCCACCTCTTCCACTTGCCCCAGGGGCTGGAGGCTTTTATAGCAGCATTTGGATTCATCGCTGCTCCCCCATGGCAACAACTGCTCTCATCCTCACCTCTGACCCCCACTAACTAAAAGGATCCTTGAAGATTTGCACAGAAGTGTCTCTCCTGACACTGACTCCGTTTTTGCTGAGGTTTTGGGCTGTAGTGGAGATGTGGTGCAGTGGGGCTGGATCCTGGGCAGGCAGTGATGTGGCAGAGAAAGGACCCAGAGCAGGCAGCAATATGGCATCAGGCAGCTGGCGATGGGATGAGTACGGAACAGAGAGCCCAATAATTAAGCAACATGCTGTTTGCCACTACAGACAATATTTTCACGGACCATAAAATGTCTTTTCTTAGCACCTGCTCTCCTCTTTCTTGATTTAGTACCTATGGCACTGGCAGGTTAAAGTCAGTTTCATTTTAAAGGTAGCTTTAAACAAATCTCTGAGATAGTGGCTGGCACCTCTTGCCCTTTGAGGAGGATTGACTGGGTTTCTTTCTGCGGAGCATTAACCTTTAAACCGATGCCTATGGAGCTGTGAAGATTTTGCTCTGGGACAGGATTATTGGGGGAAAATGCCACTGGCCCTGGAGAGCTCCTGCTTCAGTAAGGAGATCTTTCAGTACGCATGACCAAGAAACAAAGGGAAACTCTTCTAAGAAAATAAATGCCAGAAAAATGAGATTCCTAAATACAGTTGTAGTCCAACCATGTGTTCAGTTGAGCATTTATCCCAGCGTCCTTAAGGAAGAGCAGTGAGCAGTGCAATGTCACTCACACATGGGAACCAGAGAGTGAAGACCTGGGCGGCCACACTGTTGACTGAGGTCCTGCAAACAAGAATCCCTTCCACTTAACAGCTTATAACATATTCTGTTAACTAGACTATGCTCTAAAATATGCAACTCCAAGCATGCTAAAGTAATAGTACCAATCTTGATACAGATTGTTAATTTTTCTAGTGGTCTTCCCCTTCACTGACAATTACGAGTACTACAATGAGGAGGTGAGTTAGGCATCTGGGCTTTATATGTGCTGCAGTTTGACATGTTTAGTATCAGCGGAGTTTTCCTGAGACTGCAGGATGCAGATAACCAACTGAATAATACCTTGGCTCTTCAAGACATCTCGTATAGCTTGTCTGTCTGAAAAAAAAAGGTTTGTGTACTTCTTCATTTATAACTCTTGTGACAATATGTCATGTTTTGATATTAGGAGGGGAAGCTGTCTTCCAAGATTCACTGCCATATATAATTTGCACGCAAGTTTTTGTTCAGTGGCACTTTTACTAGTCAATAGGAGAAGTGACACTGTTTACCAGGATTATTTTAGGATTAAATGGTGTGAAAGCCAGGCAGTACAACTGCTGCATTTGCTGTTATGCTGGTGTCAACCTGTGAAGGGCATCCCGTGCTTAGCAGATGCTACAACCTGCCCAATCATTTGATCAGATTGTTACTTTTAGCAGAAAGGGGAAATAAGTTAATGAAGGCCATAATCATAGAATGATTCAGGCTTGGGGGGGACTTGTGGAGATCTCTGATCGCAGAGTGGGGCAAGCTTCAAAGAAGGGCAGGTTGTTCCTTTTCCAGCCCTGAGTTATGAATACCTCTGTGAATGGAGACTCCAAACTGCTCTGGGCATCCCATTCTGCTTTGCAGCCACTCTCACTGTGCATTTCTTTTTCCTTGCATCTGTCTGGCACTTCCCAGAGGTGACTGTGCCTCTGAGAATCTGGGTTTGTCTCCTCTGTGGTGCTGGAAGGCATTACCTCCACTTCAGGCAGCACAGGGCCCGCAGTTCTCAAGGTTAACTAACTGACCCTGCTTCATCAGTTCCTGTCACATTCCAGCCCCTCACTCATCTCAGAGGCCCTTTGCTGGACTTTCTCTGCCTTATCAAGTGTTTCTGCTTGCCCATAGTAAACTTCATGAGTTTCCTGGTTTTTCATCAGCAAGATGAAGGTGTCACAGCAGCCTCAGTTTTGGTCCCGTCTTGCAACTGGCTCTGAGGTAGACTTTAGAAATTTAACTACTGTCCTTCAAGCCCAACAGTCCTTCCCATTTTTCTCATCCATCCTTCAAGCCCATAACAATACAAAATGGCAATACAATTGCTACTGGTGGCAGAGCGTGTTGAGTGCTCTGCTAAATCAGTGTAGACCTACTGTCTCTGTATGCCCTATCCAAGCCAGACAACACAACACAGACACAGCCACGCTCAGGAACCATTTGACCTTCTGCCTCCTCCTTTTTTCTTAGTCTTTTAGCCAAAGAAACAGGACATGGCATGCCCCTCCAGAGAGCACGGGAGGTGTGGTGCTTCCTTCTTCAGGAGGTGTAGGGTTTTCACCACATCCAGTATCTAACTCCTCCTAGAGAACAAGCACTCAGCAGTAATACAGAGTTTGCCACCCAGAATGTTGATATTTCTGATACAGGTGGAACTTGATTCAATCCAGACCTTGCTTTGGCTTGCTGGAGCCAGCCCAGGTGCAGAAGTGCTCTTCTCTGAAAGCAACAGCAACAGCTGCCAAATCTTAATGTCTCCATGCAGCAAGGACAAGGAATATTCTTATTACTCCTGTCACCGTTATTTACATATTTCTGTTATCATTGTGCTCTCAGACCAGGGTTCCCAACACAGGACACAGCAGAAAGACTGAGATAAAAGGATGGCCCCTTCCCTCCAGCACTCCTAAGCTGCTATTTTGTTTCCTGCCAAGCGGCTGCCAGGTGCAGCTCTGTGTGTGAGAGAGAAGCCTGGGCATTTTTTATATGGAATTTGTAAGATTTGCTGCAGCGAAGAACTTTATTTTATGGCTGACAAGTGCTCGGGAGGACTGCCTCAGCATGATTAACTGTGGAGCACTGCAGCCCCAGAAAGCTGGGCAGGAGGGGTGCAACATCCCCTACCTCACTGCGCTAATCTGGACCACTTTTCTTTTAGCAATGAGGAGATTTTGAGGTCCAGACCTTCTGTCTCTGTTCTGCATAAATGTCTTCGCAGGACTTATCAGTTGCTCACCTCATTCATATTCTCTTCCTTTCTCTTATCTCGGAGGATAAGGCAAAGTACCCTTGCTGGGAGTGCTCATCAGGCTTTATTCATGTGCTTATGGACTGGGGTAAACTGAGCTGTGGAGGTGGAGCAGAAAAATTCATCGTTCAGTTCCTATGGTTGTCTGTTAGGGTCAGACTGGGCATAAGCTCAGGCCTGTCTGCATGGGAGAAAGGCACCTACAAAAGATGAGGTTCAATCTAAAGCACCTGAGAAAGCAGTGGCAGCAGTTCTTGAAAACATAGGGCACCATTTCGTAGGAAGACAGAGTTGTATATTGATCATAGCTGCCAGTAAGGGGAAGGACCAGAGAAAGATACACTGATGGATAAGATTGGGGCAAGTAGATCAGCGTAAGCTAGGACAGGCAAAGCAGGGTTTTGTTAGCTAAGCTCGATGGGGAGGAGACACAATATTCTCGTCCTCTCTCCCAGTTCTCTGCCTCTGTAGGACTGTCCCCTGCAAAGTATCCTTTCTGCTCTCTAAAAATAGAAGCTGTGTAGAAAGAAGCTAAATATCAGGTTGGAGGCTTTCACAAAAATGCATTTGGCAGAATGGCGCAGAGAGGGACACAGCTAGAAGAAAAGAAAGATCCTTTTCTTTAAAGGATTGCTTGATTCAACACATGGGAAGGGCACAAAGCTAGAGGAGTGCCCCTTATGTGCTCAGGCTCCTCCTTGCCAAGACCTTTTGTTTGAGGCCTGATATACGAGTGTAAGCTCTCCCATCAGGTTACAAACCTTCCACTTTCCTTTTAAGAAACGCCACATTTGCCCAAGTCTCCCCAAATCCCCACATGATCCAGGCTGTGCAGCTCCTTTCTGCAGCCCGCCCGGGGTGGGACGTGCCGTTGACAGCCTGCTGTCACAGGGATTTCCCTGCAGGCAAATCCGCTTTTTAAGATTCCTGGCAGAAATGGCTTTTGAAAGGTTTCCTTCTGTAAGCGTCTTTCGTTTGCTCCCACACTGAAACCTCCTGAAAACAGGATTTCCTTCCCCCAGATGCCTCTGGTGGTGGTTCTTGTACCCCAAAAAGGGATGTGGGATCTCTGGCTTGATTAAAGGAGTAATTTAAATGTAGTAGACATTCCATAAACATGTCTGAAGATCTTCAGAACATGACATCTTGAAATAGATGGAGTAGACTCTACAGTGTTAATTAGGAGATGCGTACATGTCCCAAAAATATGTAAATAAGGCACAACAAGCTAAGAATGCTGGAGATCACAAAGACTGAAAGTACTCAGTGATGCCTAATTAAAGAGACTGCCAGTGTAACTAATTAATGAATCTTCTTTTTCAAGATGATCCGTCTAATTGACAGAGCTCTAAAATGTGATTTTTTTTCATATTCATTGGAGATCAGGCACCTAAAACCCCTCTCAGGAATGAAACAATTGGAACAGAGCTTTGGGTCCAGCCAGGCCTTATGGATGCCAGTCAAAATGAGGCATACCGCTGCTGCCTGAGAACTTTCAGAAGCGGTGTAACTTGTGCCCTGGGCTGAAGCTCTCGGGAAGCCCAACTCTTTTTCTGTTCTATCTTCCTGGGATTTTTAATGTAAACAAATGATTCTAATATAAACATGGAGATACTGGAGATCTCCAGAAGCCGTCTGGCTGTGGCCCTGGGCACCCTGCTCGGGTGTCACTGTTGAGGCAGGAGTTAGGCAGAGGCACAGAGAGGGCCCTGCCAGCCTCAGCCACACTGTGGTTCTGTGAACATCTAAAGGCTGGAGAAACTGTGCTTGTAAAGCAAAGTCAGTAAAGTGTCAAAGTGCAGTGGTGCTTTTAAGTAGAAAGCACTACAGTACCTCTGAACTGGCACTTTGTTTCCCAAATAAATCACAGCTACCAAAGCAGGAGACAGCTCAGAAGGTTGCTGCAAGGACCCTCTGTTAAGCACAGAAAGTGTTGGCCATGATTTATGGAACACGAATACTCTGAAGGCTAAGAAGTGGGACCATGAGGCCGCCCAACAGCTCACCAAACACAAAGTGGAGGAGAGCATCTTCACGTGGGGTTCATTTCTGTTGGGATTTTAAAAGTGTTGATGCACACACAGAAATATACATGTGTATGAGCAACACGTCACCCCTTTGATGTCTTGAGAGGAAATTTGCAGTCCTCTCTTCCTGCTCCCCAGCTGTGCCCACTGACCTGTCTCCATTACCACAGAGGTGGGAGTGACAGGAGAGCTGTTAGTAGCACACACAGGTATTGTAGACTGAGACAAGGCATATAGATCTCCATTGCAAGGGCTTTGGTACTGGCAGCTGTTTGGAGGCTCTGTTAGAGGGAAATTTCAGTATATTCCTTTTTATGTATGTGTGCGAGGATCTTCTTCCCTTCCCTTCCCTTCCCTTCCCTTCCCTTCCCTTCCCTTCCCTTCCCTTCCCTTCCCTTCCCTTCCCTTCCCTTCCCTTCCCTTCCCTTCCCTTCCCTTCCCTTCCCTTCCCTTCCCTTCCCTTCCCTTCCTTTCTCTCCCCCTCCTTTTGTGCAAGGAAGGAGAGATGATGCTCTACATTTGTTTGTTGTATTTGAGTGGTAAGATTTGTGTTCAGTGTTCCTGTGTGAGCCTGTAAAGTGTGTTCAATGTCTCTCTGCCAGTAAGTGGTGCTAGCAGCCTAGTTTTGCACAGCTTTGCAGCCCTTCCATGCAAATTAAAGCTATGGCTAGAGCAGCTCCCATTTTAAAGGGTTATGTTCTTTGATGAAAATATACAAATATAAACTGTTCGAACAACACAGCTTGGGAAATCATCCTCTGATTATTTTAGGGCTGCAATAGGCATGTTCGACTGAGCAGTGCCTGATTCTTTGGTCACTTTAAACATCCCTGGCCATGGCATGCGTGTAGGCTCTAAACATGAAGGGCAGTTGCACCAGCATTTATCTGACTCGTGCAGATATCTGCTGAGCAAGCACACACTGCTGTCATGTAGACTTATGCAGAAGTGCCCCAGTGTTTCCTGCATAGACACACCAAGCACTGCAGCTCCAAATTCAGGTGGGGACATCCTGTTACTTCAGGGATGGGCTCAGTGGGGCTGTGTGGCAGCAATGCACAGGGACACATCCACCAGGCAGGGGAGGGTTAAGAGGCAGAAGTCTGTCGGGATAGGGGAAAGCTCAAAACCACCATATTTACCTGCATGCTCGAGCGACTCCAAAATAGGGAGAAATATTAATCCCATCACCTGAGTGGCACTTATCAGTAGAGGAGTCACTTAAGGAGATTTTCTGCCTTGGCCTTTCGTAGTGGGTGAGGCTGCACTGCTAGCAGCGAGAAATGGAAGCAGAGCTCAGCTCTGGGAAAGCTGTGAGCCAGCAGCTGTAACGTCGGTGCCCTGGTGGGGATGCACATTCCAGCACACACTGCCTGTGTGGAGGGAGGCACTGGGATCTGGTTTGGGTTGGAAGGTGTTACAAAAGGGATGAAAGGCATGGAGGACTACACAAGGTGGTAACGTGCGTGTTTTGAACCATTCACTTCAGCATATTCCTCACCACAGCATGAGAGGGAGCAGTGCTAGGGTCCACGAGGCTCCTTAGTATGGCAGGGTCATAGCTTTTCTTCCCAGCAGTAGAAGGAAGCCACTACAAAAGCAAAATTCACCTGAGTTTTATGTAATCAAATCTCACGCCTATATTCTCTGTGTCCCTTTCTCTCGTGCTACAGTTTGGTGTTCTCTACAGTCAGATCTGTTCCTCTGGACCTAACCCTATAAGGGGACAGCCAGGGATAGACCCTGGTCTCCACGAGCCACCTCCTCCATTGGGTGCTCTGCTGCCACACAGGGACAGCCACAGAGCAGGCTC
This sequence comes from Alectoris magna, assembly GCA_030625065.1. Classification (NCBI taxonomy): domain Eukaryota; kingdom Metazoa; phylum Chordata; class Aves; order Galliformes; family Phasianidae; genus Alectoris; species Alectoris magna. The sequence goes on along the minus strand of CM060560.1, from coordinate 182,342,786 downwards.
AGCACTGCTGAGTCAGCCAGTGAGGTGCATTTAGAGGGCTGTGGGCTTCAGGCTTCTTCCTACAAGCTGAAAGCATTTCTATGGGGTAGTGGCTGCTGGAAAGAGCTAGGGCAGAACCTACCAGGACCTGGGCAGGGCAGTTCTTGGACAGTGCTGGGAGGAGAGCTTTGGGAAGGAGCCTTCCTGTCCCACACTGCTAGGGTTTCATGTTCCAAAATTTCTGATTTTTACTGCAGAGAAGGGGGAAAATAACCAAAAGGGAGAGGAGTTGTCCTCTGCAGAGCAATCCCCAGGGGTTGTCTGTTGAAGGCTGATTTCGGGAAAGGTGAGGGAGGAGTCATCACAGCAGGAGGGAATTTTTAATTAGAGCTACTGGAGCCCATGGAGAGTTGCTTACAAGGAGCAGGTGGAACAGGCTTTTAAACACTGCAGTTGAACCACCTTAATCAGAACAGCTGGTGGTTCTCTGGAGGATGGGAAGGTGCTTTTGAAGGCGAAGGGAGGATTCTTCTTTCTTTGCTGCTGCTTTTCCTGAACACAAAATGAGAGGCAGCAGTCCTCGATCCAGTGTGCAGGTGGGGCGAAAAAAGGAGCAAGTGCTCAACTGCAGCAAAAGCCTGAAAGGTTGCCCAAGGAATGGGACAAAGGATTCAGGAAATTCAAGAACACCTCCTTAAGGCTTTGACACCAGAAATCTCATATTTTCTCATGCTTGCAATAGAAATTGCTTTTTTGGGGTCGTGTGGTTTCTTTGGTAGGAGCAGCTCCGGTTCCCTGGGCTCCAGGTGGGCCAGGCCTGGCTGGAGGTTGTCCTGCACGGGCACCTTTGGCATTTCAACAGCAATGTTTTCCCTTATGCTCATTCCCAGCGTCATGTGCGTTTGCAAAGGTGGCTGAAAAATGGGCTGTGCAAAATGATTAGCAACATTGATTCTCATTACTGTAGCATATGCCGGTGCAAAAACGTTCTGCGTCCATAAGATGGATGGGTTGCACCAGCATAATTAGTTAAAATACACAGCACCATAAATGCCAGCATTGACAGTTGCGGCCCTGCAATGTCAGCGTGGTGAGCTGTGTTCATCTGTGCTGACATCGGATCGCTCCCTGCGTGCAGGTGCCAAATCCTCGCTCTGTGCTGCATGCTGAAGGCTATGCCAGCCCAGGGCAGTGTGTATTTGTGCAAAGCACATTAAAGCTGTGGTGGCTGGGAGAGGCAGGAAAGCCACAGCAGGGGCAGAAAAGGCACATAGGTACTGCGGGAGGCTGGCTGAGTGCTGAAACATCCCTTCTTCTCGGCCTCCATCACTCCCAGAGCTGCAGGGACACGCTGGCTGGGACCCCTGCTGCTTGCAATGCAGCTCTCCTAGCATGGGGAAGGTCGGCTCTGCATTCTGGTTGCAATTAAAAGCCAGGATAGAGATTCAGTGCGTGCATGTATGTATCAGCACACTGCATCGCCTCACTACATCAAGCTCCTCCGCAGTCGTGCATCCTAGCATCAGGCTCCAGGCTGGGGGGGTGCTGCCCCTGGTGCCCCCCAGCTGCTCTCCTGCTTCCCAGCGCTGCCAGTGGAACCTCTGCCAGGCAGAGCCTGCCATGGCTCAAAGGGCACCGTGCCAGCTGATCTGTGAACAATTTAACCGATTTTTCATTAACCAGCAGCTTATGGAGAAGTTGCTAAATTTTATGGGCCATTAGCAGCTTCTGATGCTGCAAATGACTATGAAATTCAGGGTCTTGCAGTTCTGAATCTTGTACACTTGATAAATAGCCCTCATTGCCAGTGTAGCAACGTGAAGAAATGCGCCCCGTCAGTATGGCCCCATTTCTGCAAGCTGTCACAGCGTAGGGATCCAGGTGGATAGGGAGTGACTGCACCAACGTGCAGAACGGGCTGTGCCTCCCCCAAAAGTGGGGAGCTTGCATTTTCAGAAAGCTGAGATGCATTATCCTGGAAAGATGATCCACGAAGGCGTTGGGGAGTGGGAGTGAGACAGAGGAACAAATGTTGACGCAGCCATTAAAGCACAAGTTAATCATCACGATGGCCAATAATGCCGAGCGCTATTTATGTGCATGCAGCAGGACGCTTGCAAAAAATGTCATTTATCCTTATGTTGTGGCTGGGAAAATCTCTTACAGAGAGGCAAAATAGGGATCCCGCGGCCTCATGCAGAGCATGAGCTGGGTAGGTTTGGGTCCCATGGTGCAGGGCTGCACTCTGCACTGCAGCGAGGTGATGTTCCCACCTTGCCCAAGGTTGTTAAAGACCAAATCCATGGATACTGGGAGGGTGTGCCATGAGTGGCACATGGCCACCACAATAGGTTAAATAGTGTTTTGCCCAAAGAACACTGTTAGCATTTGACCGAACCTGTCCATCCCAGCACCAGCCACTGTGGCCACCTGAAAGCAAATACCTTTCCAGCACAATTTATTCTGCTTTTGGATGTGAGGAGATGGGAATGGGCAGGAGTATGGAGAGGGGGGAGCTTTAATCGCATTCAGGGCAAATGCTGAACCAGAATCTTTACAGCTCGTACAGAGGGAGTCTGGTTTGGGTGTTCTGGGGAAGCTCCTGCCTGAGGGTCTCCGAGCAGCACTGATGGCAATGGCTCCTGACAAAGCTTGTCCGGTGACACAGATGGGTGGTGATGTAGAGAGACAGATGGTGGCACATCTCTGAGGGGATGTGGCATGGGCAGGAGCTCCCCAGGAGCGTGAGGAAAGCCAGGGCTGGCCCTACTGCAGGTGGTGCTGGGTGAAAGCTGAGCTTCCCCTCACATGTTCAATTTGTTCGGTGCATGCCTGTGGTCTCCAGCTTGCCACTCGCTGTGCTGCAAGGGCTTGGGTTTGTTTCTGCTCCTCAGTATTGCACAGAGGTTGCCATCAGCAGCCCAAGTTTATGTAGTAAAGCACAGCAGAGACTTGAAAAATGGGACAGCTGAGCCCCATTGGACTGCCACCACAACCTTGAACCACTGGTGATCCTAGAGAGATAATAAGAAGAGCTATATATGCAAAGAGGTGGATGCTGGGACTGTGCCATTTGCTTACAGGGAAATCAAATTTCCAGAAAAATGGAGCTGGCCAGAAAATTAAAGGAAGCTTTGAAAAGAGGGAATATGGGTCAACAGCAGTCGTAGTATGGAGTCATTGGTTATACGTGGTGAGGACTTCACTCACAAGTGAAGATTCACTTCTATCCCACATTGGTGCTGCTATCTGATATTGATATTTCAATATTAATAAAAATAGAGAACCATTAGTACCCGTGTTCTTCAAAATCCCCCTCAAAATACAATGGTTCTGGGTAGTGAGCCCAATTTATTAAATGGCTGAATTGTAAACCCACTCATGTAGAGTGAACGGGGGGGACATGAGGCAAGCCTGCTCTGTTGGGAGCACACAGCCAGCAAGTGAGCTCAGGGTCTTTCAAGTATAGTGAATGCAACCTCAAGATTGGTTGGGAAAAAAGGATGTAGTTAGTGGAGAAAGAGTAGGGGAAGATTGGATTTGGTGACCTGAAAGGATGTAGTTGTATGTATCTGATCTACTGAAAGCACGAGTGCACTCAGCACATAATGTGCATGCTGGAGATTCAGAAGAAGATTGTTTAAGGTATTATTACACACATTTATCTGTGCTTCTTTGATCCATTTTTCTTTTTATGTTTCTCGACTCAAAAAATGTTTAGGGAAAGTATTTCTCTCTGTATTTTCATACTTGTGCTTCTAAACAGAGTCATTATGTGCAGGTCTGTTAAATATGAGGACTGAACCTCACCATCCATGTACACTTGTGATGAGCCACATTTGCTGTGCCCATGTTTCCTGTTTCTTCTCTAGGGCAGGTTTGGGGGGGTGAGGGGGGGAGGGTGTTAGGAGTAGAGGACCCTTTAAAAGAAATAAAAACCCAGAGAGCCAACAGAGCCTGGGACAAATGTATTCCACATTTCTGACAGCACTGATATGTGTGTCTCTCACCAGGCTGCCACGTCCCAGTGCAGCTGTGGACGTGAGCAAAAGCTTAAATGGCAGCACTATACCTTTGGGCATCACAGTACACATAGATCTGCAGTCAACATCAGAATGCCCATGGGGAAGCAATGCAGCGCCTTGGTTTGGTAGGTATTGTCCCCTGCTTTGCCGTACAACCGTGTCTTGTATCCACGGACCTCTTCAGTGCCCACTGGCAAGTATGGCGTTGTGCTGAAGTCCGTGCTGCCTTGCAGATAGCATAGGTGCCGGTAAATTGAACAGTTAAGCCTGTACAACAATGTGCTCCACTCAAAGTTTATCTATTATCATGCAATATTAATAAGCCAGTTCCAGCCTGGCCGCCGGCAACGCAAAGTACTTCTGAATCATCAGAGGAATGTGATTTACAAAACGCTCACCTCCCGAGGACAGCCTCAGAAGAAGGAACACTGTATTTCTTTCATGTTCTTAAAAAATGATGGTATGGAATTTTCATTACTTTAATGTCCAATATTTCCCCCTCTTTGGGCTCTACTGTATTATTTTCACAGTGAGTTTCTCTCTATTTTTATTTATTATGAAGAAGCGCTAGGTGAGGTTAATTCTTCATGAAAACATGGGAGAGTTTTGAAGTGACAGGTCTTTCTGGGCTTAAAATGCACTCAAATGATGTACCAAAAATCCCACAGAAACACAATACTGCAGAAAGTTGGAAAGCAAATAACTGAAGCAAAACTTCGTACGCATTTTGGGGACTATCCACCATAACTTGCTTTTACAATTTGCCTTTGACCAGCCAGAGATTTAGAGGGCTTGATGGGTAATCGGAGTGTAAAAGGGCTTTCATTCAGGGTAAGTGATGACGCAGCAGAAGAGTGAAATGGATTGTTTGCATCAGAGTTTCCTATGGAAGGGGATGGAGAGGTTCCCATAGAAGAACTTTTCCTCATTCTTTCTTTTTTTAAACTAGATAATTATCTCACATTGAAATGCTAATCGAGGTGATTTTGAACGAAGCTGGCAGAATTAGTGGCAGCAAATCACCAGGATCACAAAGTGCTTGTCCAAGAGTTGTGCAGTAACTGTAACAAATTGTCCATTGTACAAGAGAAAGAAAATGCAGCAAATATGTTAAAGGCTCCGGGTCTTTAGAACAACCAAATCTCATTTCGCTACCAAAGAAAACCCTCTGTGAAAAACATCAAATGAGGCATGATAAAACCCAAGCTGCTCAAATTTGTTCCAGTAAACATTGACAAAAGACACCTGTATGTTTCCTTTCACATCCATTCTATGCTTTATATGAAATATCCAATACTAGTATAAATCTAACGCAGTTGCTAAGCGTTAGAACGTTAGATAAACGACATGACTACCTTATCTAATGACCTTATTATGATAATTTTGTGAGCATCTAGTTTTTCTTTGAACGAAACCAGGAGCAAATGAATGCCCACACACATCGATACTAATGGGGCAGGGTGAAATCCATAACTCCTACTGACTGGCCGAGTACAGGATCTGGTCCATCATCACAGTCTCTGCTTACTGCCTTTAGGCAGAGCTGGAAACGGAGTGATGCAGTGCTGTCTGCTCAAATCAGAATGCTGCACTTTAAGCCTGAACTAGAGATATTTTCATCAAGCTTCTCAATGTTTCAAACATTTGTTTTTGTTGCCCAAATAAAGCAAACCAGAATTATAATGGGGCACAAGTGACACTAAGCCAGTGATGTGGTTTAGTGGGCATGGTGCTGATGGGTTGACAGTTGCACTAGGTGATCTCTGTGGCTTTTTCCAACCTAAATGATTCTGTGATTCTGTAATTCTATTACACAGAGCTGGGACTCAAGACATGTCTTACCCTGTTTCCAGATCACAAAGATTTATTTTAAGATTTTCTTAAGAAAACATTAGGTTTGGCCTCTGCCTCCATTTCCAGGTCTCTGGATTTTCCCAGTTCTTTATTGCTGTTTTCTTTTCAGATCTCCTTCCCAGATACAGTCTCTTCACAATCTCCCCAGTGGACTTTCTCCCTTTGCTGAGCGTTCTTAGCTTTGGCCAAACTTCTGATCTGCAGAGGAGAGATCAAGTCAAATCAATTAAATAGAATCATGTGTCTGCTTCAGTTTTGATGGCTAATACAGAGGCTTCTGAAGGCAAGCTAAAGCATTTTGGGGCTAAAATTAAAGCAAAAAAACCTAAACAGCGCTGGAGATATTTGTGGCAGATTACACTAACAGCACTTAGCTTTTGTTTACTGTCATCTTCAGCAGGTTTTTTTTTCTTTTTTTCTTTTTAAATTAAATCTCTTCTACAAAGTCTTAAAAGTATTTAAACCCTAATAGAATAGAACCCCTATGGAGTAATTATTATCACTTCTGAAGACATCTTATAATTCACTATTATCTCTTCCCTGGAGTATGATTTAATTACTGCCATATCGCATGCATTGTATTTTGTCTAAAGTGAAATGACTGCTGTTGATGAACAGACATTGAAAGCTGATAATGAGTTTGGCATCTGAAATCTCACCTAAGCGGAGGTTATGAGTTGGTGCTCGTGGTGGTGATTAGCTGATGTTTATTTCACAACTATAAATAAAGCTACTTCCTAATTGTCATCTTGCAGAATGTGCTTTCACTGTCTTTCAGATTTGGAATAATCAGCGTTTCCGTGGGTCTGGGTTTTTTAATGCAAGAAAGCAGTTTGCAGAAGTTGTTGGACGGGAAGCAGTCTGTGGCACCTTAGCGGGCAATTCCAGCACAGATGTTTTTGTAAGATAAATCTGTCACGTGACTCAAAGCCACCTCGAGTACGCTTTGCAGGTTTGGGTATTTGTGGTGGATAAATCATGCAAACTGCATTTGCAACGAGAATATTTACTGTACGCCACAAGCAGCAGCACTGAAAACATCACAGTAACTCAGAGAGGCCCCGCTGTGGCTGAACTTTAGGAGATGAAAGACTTGAGTAAGCGCTTGGGGCATGGATGACCCGATGTCCTAATCCAGCTGCCATTTGTTATTGGAAAACAAAAATCATTTCTTGTCACGATTATTCCTTCCTGGTTTTGAGAAGGTTTTATTTAGAACTTCTCTTTTACTGGTGCCACAAATGCTTGTATTCCTGGATCTTGCAAAGTCAAAACATTTTCACTTGTCTTTTTCCGGAGGAAAGAAAACATACAGAAATTCCACAGAAATCAGAGCTTCTGGTGGCTGCAAACCAGTGATTGGTGAGTATATATAAATATATGAGATCCGCCACTGAGGAAAACTTCCATCTCTATTAAATCTGAAGTGAATGTGCAGCATGTCTCCTTCAGAATCCCAAAGGAGATGATACCTCTGCTGGAGGGGATATCCCAACACGTTTTGCAAAGGCAGGTGAATAGAAAGTCCCCACGCATCCCTGTTTTCTTTTTGGTGTTGCCAGGAACTTCTCCTGAGGTCATTTAAAATTCATTAGCCATAAAATTATAATGATGTTGTTTTTTCCTGAGAGGTTTGGTTACAATGGATAGATTTTGTTCTGTGCTTACTGCAAGCACATGTGTGAAATGAACACTTGCTCAGGAAATGAGTAGGCTGTGATGAGAAGGGAAATAGTGAATGAGCATAAGCAATACCCAAGCTGTGCTTCTGCCTGACATTAAACAACACATGCTCAGCGTTTCATGACAAACTGATACACAGCAGAAAGTTACCGAACAAAATCCTCCTGTGTGAGATACTTGCCAGGGTCACCCTCGTGCCAGAAGGTGCACTGGTAGAAATACTGAGAAATCACGCTATGAGGTTGTGTCATTGGTAGATATTGCAAAAAGTTATGAAAAATGAAGCTTCATGGTGAGCTTCGTGACCCTAAAGATTGCTTTTCCTGTGGTGTCCTGGTCAGTATTGATACTCAGCCACCGTCAGGGTCATCCCTGCTTGTGGAGCAGAGAAAAGGAATGACATTGACACAGCTGAGAACAGGCACGGGATCAGCCAGCACCAGCAGGGATGCTTTGTACCATTCCTAATTGAAAAGTGTCCCCCCATCTCTAAGGCAACCTCCATTACTGTCACGATGAGAGCTCTGCCATGCAGAATGCAGCAGCAGCCATCACCTTGCTCTGGTCCTGAGAGATGGACACAAGAAAGGATGGCAGACTTCCAGAACTTGTCAAGGATCTCCCTGCCATCATTTTGGGCAATCATAACAAAGCGTCCTTCAACACGTAAAGAGAAATTAAAATATGGAGAAATGATGAGGTGTGGTGAGTTTCAAGGAAGCAAATAAGATGATGACATCAAAAAGTGAGAAGGTATTTGGAAGGAGGAAGTTTGGTTGTTCTCCACCCCAATTAAAGAAATATAGCATTCATAGTAATGAGACCTCAGCACCCCTCTCATCCAGTGTCCAACACAACAGACCTGCTGCCAGTCCTCCCCAGCCCAGATTTTACGCTCAGTCATGAAACTTGCTCTTATTTTAAGCCTGTGTAGTCAGACAGCAGGCAAGATCATTACAGAAAAAACAGCAGAGTGAAAAAACAACGTTGAAAGCACTCTGTCCTTCACAGCATCTCTCTGTGCCTGCAACTTCTGCCGCAATAAAATAGAAACAAAACAGATTCCTACTTGTTGCCATGCACCTCTGGGGTCAGGACAAGGTTCAGCTGAGCTCCCGACGGTCTGCACCATCCCCGTGGTGCCAGCTGGGTCCGGCAGCTCCTTATTTCCTTGGGGAAATCAAATGTTTGTGGCCATTTTGGGCTGTGCACTGCTGGCTGTCAGTGCAAGGAGGCCTGAAGCAGTGTCTGCCTATGTGCCTCTGTCCCGCCTCCTTTGCCACCGAAGGATCAGGTACCAAATTAGTGTGAGGCCGGTGCGGGCATTTGTTGCTTCAAGGGAAGCATGTGAGGCTGCCAGTGCAAGGGGAATCACTGTGGCACTTCTGAGAGGCAAACTAGAGCGGGGGGGATCCATCCACCCAGACCTCATTCTCCTCCAGCCCCACTGCTGGTGCCGGTGAAACAACAGGAGTTGAAATATGTGTGCATTGCAGCTCAGAAATGCATTACAGAGATTTTGCATGGGTGTGCTGGGGCTGTGTCCAGGGCAGGAGACCCACAGAGTCCTTCAGGCACAGGGGGGGCTCAGAGGTGGGGTGTCCCATCACCCCCACCCACACTACTCACAGCCAGCTGGCCAAACGCTCCCAGCCCCAAATGAATTGAGGCTCTCACTTCAGCCATAGGTTTTATCTGAATGCTTGCCCTAAATACATGAAAGTATATGGCTTCATTTCTGTCTGCTTGTCCTCAAACCTTCTAACAAACTGACATAGATCGAGAAAGCAAGATGGCATTTTGCCATCTTCTTACCAGCCAGGAGAATCACATCACATTTTTAAAGTACCTTTCAGCAAAACAATAACTGAGTGAAGCCAGCAAGGCAACAGTGTCTCTATGGCTTTGTCTGTGCAGTGCCCAGCACCGTGGGGCCCTGCTTCCAGCCAGCCCTGAGCACTTCGGGAACAAACAGGACAACGGGTGGCTGCAACCTTTGCTTAGAAATGTTTGTGAATGGCTCTGTAAAGTATCATAAAGCCGCACAGAAAGCCTGCTGCTACTGGGGAGGTAGGCTGAGCTCTGAGCAATTCTGACATTCAGATTTACAGCAGACTTTTGGCATCCTCTCTCATTTAGAAATGAATAAGCCACCTTCGTGCATTTGAATGAAGCTGTTGTTTTGTTATCTTCAGCCTCTGCCATGCTATGTTTCCTTCAGGTGTGAGAAGTGACTGCACAAAAGGCAGGCGGGCTGGGGAAATACTAAATGCTATGATTCCCCAAACAGCCACTCTTTTTCACTGAGCAATGTACTGCAGAGTGTGTTCTGCAGAAGGAAGGAGGCAGAGATGGCAGTGATTTTGAAAAGACTGTAAAATATCCATGCAACAAATCTGCTAATAATTTCAACAGAGAACAGCTGGAAAAACAAAGGCAGGTGTTTGTCCCCCAACACTGATCTGGTCCAGCTGCTTAATTACTACTTTTAATTAGAACAGCTGAAATATTATTGTTGTCTATGATGTCAACAAGCCAGCCTTGTCAATGTGCAAACCTCTTTTAAAAATCTTTGCTTATTTTTTGGGTCTTTGGCTTTCAGGGTCCCTCCTTCCACCCACGTGTCAGACCAAAAACCCGGGTCAGCCAGGTAACATTGCTGTGGCTCTATATGGGAAAGACATAGTTGTGGCAGTCTCCTGTGCCATTATCTCAAGGCACCACAGCCCTCAAGGACACTATGGGGCAGGTGACACTTGCAGGAAACCCAGTCGTAGGCAGCTACCCTATGGCCATGTCTATCACTGTGATATCAGAATGCCTTCCAGAAAGACAGCGCATGATGGGATCAGCATCAGTCTATCATGGGTTTCCCAGTGTCTCCTCTCTCACTCACACTGGTTTACTTCCTAATTCCTGCAATGTACTGACTTTGCTGTGCTGCTACTTTCTAAATGATTTCACCTCAGTCCCCAGCACGTGTACTGCCTTCCACAGGAAGCTGACAAATAAGCATTTGGTCGTGGCACAAACCCAGAGTTACTTTAAATCATTTGAAATCTTGAATAGCTTTGGAGTGAAGAGAGTAGATTACGCTTTACCACAAATGGTCGAGAGCAAAAATTTGCTGTGACTTCATTTCCCAGGATCACGGAATAATTAAGATTGGAAAAGACTACAAAGATCATCTAGTCCAACCATCCGCCTACCACCAATATTGCCCACTAACCATGTTTCTCACTGCCACATCTCCACATCTCTGGAACACCTCCAGGGGCAGTGACTCCACCACATTCCTGAGCAGCCTGTGCCAGTGTCTCACCACTCTTGCTGAGAAGGAATGTTTCCTAATATCCAACTTGGTCCTCCCCTGGTACAATTTAAGTCATTAACTTTTATCCTATTGCTGTTATCTGGGAGTAGAAGCTGATCCCCACCTTGCCACAACCTCCTTTCAGGCAGCTGTGGAGCACAATGAGGCCTCCCCCGAGCCTCCTCTTCTCCAGACTGACCCATCCCAGTTCCATCAGCTGCTCCCCATCAGATCTGTGCTTCAGACCTCTCACCAGCTCCAGTGCCTTTCTCTGGACACACTCACACACTCCAGAGCTGAAAACTGAACACAGCACTCGAGGTGCAGCCGCATCAGTGCCGAGTTCAGAGGGATGATTTTGGAGTTGGAAGGGCAGAATTAAAGTCAGAAACTTGAATCTGTAACATGAGGAGCATCTCACCAAAGCAATTGCTGTTGACTGAGAGGTGAGATGAAGGGAGGGAATGTGTGGGCTGAGAGCTGAGCAGAATGCAGCAGTCTCAGCTGATGATCCGCCTGAGTGATGTGTTTGCGGTGTCTCATAATTAACACCTAGCGGTTTTTAAGCTGATAGTAGGCGCTAGTATCGATTAGGACAATTTACTAATTCTATGTCTGTGTCAGCTATCTCTCCTAAAAAAAAACAGGATAAAACATTTACTAAAAGACTATAATTAATGTGCCTGAATGCTCTGAGTTTTTGCAGCCTTCGTGATGTCTGGAACACTGCTCAGCGCTCTAAAGACAGCCATCAGACACACTGTGGTACCAAGATATCCACCATAGACCACCAGCTGCCTCCACAGAGGATCACAAATCTGTGTGGGAAAGGAGATCCTATGCCATCTCCATGAGCACCATACAAATGTTCCTCAGACCCTCAGGCTTTCTATCTGGCACTGGCTACCCATGTTTGGGCAGCCAGATTGAGTCACTCAACTTTTAGATTTGACCTGTGGTACCCTCTTCAGTATGGGATGGTTTTCTTCACTCCGTGGACAATGGTGTTTGCAGGACAGGCTGACGTTCGTATGAGCAGCAACAAGAGCTCAGGTTCCAGAGACAATTTGCAGGTGCACACACCATGCTTAGCTCCCAAAACTTAGCTGACCTCTCAGTCACAACTTCGTTTCAATCTGTCGCCGACGTACCTGTGCTTGGAATATATTTTACAGGCGAAACAACTCCTTGAAAACTAAAACCAGTTAATTACAGAATACACTAAGGTTATGAAGAGAATGACACAGGAGCTCAGATTTTCCTTGGAGAAATTTGCACGCACTCCAAATTTACAGGAAAGTCATTGATGTCATGGAAGTAGGGCACATTCATAATTTGTGAATTTCACACCTTGGTTCATGTCCTTTCATTAACCAAATGACATTTTGCCATATGCTTTAAAAAGCATATATTTTATTTTGTTCAGGAAGTAGGACTCATTTTTGAAACACTAAAGGAGTAATCTTTCCTCTTTTCTTTTTTGCCAATTGAGAACAACCCTGTCTGAAAATCAGGTGCTTAGAATGAACTTTCAAAATCGATTTTCAAAGTCTTGAATTACTTTATGAAAGTTAATACGTATTGATGCATGCCAGGTGATTTTGATTTTGCTTTAAGAATAAAGGTCTAATTAGAGAGAGAGTAAGCTTAGTAGTGTTTGTGTAGTGTAAGTAAGGAACAGCTGTTGGTCAGCCCCAATGATCTGTCCTTCTGCATTAGGAATGCAGTTGCAAATGATGAATTTGAGAAGTGGTTATAATTTTCTATCTCAATTCATCTGTTCTAACCTCAGTCAGAGACCAAAGTAGTAATTGTTTTTATTCCTAGTAGAATGATAGAGATTGCTGTGCTCAATCTAATTCCTACCAGCATCATAACAGCCCAGAGATAATAATGATGAAGAATTATAGACTTTGTTCAAACGTTACCAGTATAGGCTGAGGCATCACACAATTGCAGTACATATATATAAAACACACACTGGAAGCACTAAAAGAACAAAACCACAAACAAAGAAAGCAACAAAAACAACAACAAAACCCAGACATTCTAAATGAAATCAGTTATTAATTGGCTGCTTGCATTTGCTCTTAATGTGTGAAGGCATTTGTGGCAACTCTGCTTGAGTAACACTGTGGTAGGTTTAATTTACATGTCATAGCAAAACATATGCTATGAGTGTTTGTCTAACCCTGCCCAGCACATTTCAGTTACAGAGAAATGAATTAAGTTGCCATTTTTCATTTCTTTGTTATTTACTTTGGTAATAATATATTTTAAATTTTAAAATGGCACAAATTATGTGGGTAAAATGACTTAGGCCCCTCTGCAATTACATCTATGGAGGCCAAGAAATCTATAATGTTTTCTTACGAAGAGAGATTTTTAGCAGAGCATTTATAGCATAATAAAGGTTTCCCTTTTTCTTTTTTGGCTGTGTAATTGACTTGGCTCCTTATGGTCTTTGGCAAACACGGCATTAATTAAATTTACAATGTACAGATCATACTAAATTGTAAGGTGTTGCAAAACCCAAGATAGATAGCAAAATAATAAAAAGAAAGCCGCAGAATTTAGAGATATAAGTATGTAATAAAATGAGATTCAGTCTGGAAAAGAAGCAGGTAGGGAACAATGAAAGCAGAATTCAGAAATGTACAGCAAGAAGCTACACAGCAAGCAGGAGCGAGATTAAAGGCTGACCCTCCACCATCACCCCCCCAAAACAAACACACAAAAAAAACCAAACCACAGCTTGTTGGATGTGAGTTTAGAAACTGCCGATCTGGCTGTAAGTAATAACACCAGTACAAATCCATTGATACTTGGGTAATTGTAGTTCAACCTAAGATCCATTTCATTAATTGTAACATTCTTTATTGCCACATATATTGCTGCAGTGCCTTAAATATGCTGAATATAAACACTGTTCTTTCTGAAGTAGCTGGCTCCTGAAAAAAAGGTACATACAAGAAATGATGACTGTAGACTATGAAGGCCACTGCAAATGAAGACCACGTAAAGAAAATGGGGAAAAAAAAATACACAGTATCATCAATAGGAGAAGATTATGAGTAGGTTTAATGTCAGAAGGATATACTGTTATAAATAAGAATGTGCAGTGAGATGAAGGCACCAGGCTTATGGCTCGGCTTGAGAAAATGGAGACAAATATCTGCACCAAGAAGATGAAGGGACCAGAACAGCTCTCTTGTGAGGAGAGACTGGGAACTGAGCCTGGTCAGCCTGGAGAAGAGGAGGCTCAGAGGGAAACTCACCAATATATACCTGAAGGAAGAGTGTAAGGGGGATGGAACCATGTACTTGGTAGTGGTGCCCAGTGCCAGGACAAGAGGCCGTGGGCACACACTGGAACACAGAGGTGCTGTCTGAACACCAGGCAGCACTTCTGTGCTAAGCAGGTGGCTGAGCACTGCCACAGCTGCCCAGAGGCCGTGGATCTCCTCCTTGAAGGTCTTCAGAAGTCACCTCGCTGTGGCCCTGGGCACCCTGCTCTGGGTGTCCCTGCTGGGGCAGGGGTTGGGCAGAGACACAGAGGGCACTGCCAGCCTCAGCCATGCTGTGGTTCTGTAACAGGAAGATGAGTACAGCACAGTGCTGTACTGTATTTACTGGTCATACATCAATTAAAATACTACTATTGATAGAACTTTTAATATTCAATCACAGGATGTGCTCCCTGTGTTGGCTGATTATAAAATATTTCTGTTAAAGCTCTCATTAAAAAGAAATATTTATACATGCATTTTGTATATAAAATTTTTAATCACAAAACGTAGCCGGGACAAGATGATCTTTCTTATCCATATCCAGGATACGATGAATACAGTGAAGAAATGTCCACATTTATTCCAAGCACAACACTGAGGCTATTTTTAAGGATTATTCAAGTAATCTCAGATACATTCTCAATATATATAGGGATTCAGGGTCCATTCAGATTAGTGTATTTTGCTACTGTACCATTTTTTCATACACAGATAGCTATCATCCTCATAAATGCCTGAAAATAGATTTCTTTAAACCTCTGCATATCCAGTTTCACCAAGCATTTCAACCCTCTGATAAACTTTATCCAAGCTTCCTTCCATTCCTGTTAGAGGAAGATTGCAGTATATCCATCTTTGGGGGGTGGGGAGAAAGTAATTTTTATTTTATACTGCACCATAAAATGTCGTCAGTAAATTTCTTCCGTGTCTGGGAAATATGCTGATTGCACACACAGTGCTAACAACTTTTTGCTCTGTGTCTGAAGGGCTCTGTGCTGCAAGCTGGGATCTGCTCCATTTGGGGAGATGGTGGGTGGCCCCAGCCGCCCCCCAGCCTCTGCCTTACCCTGCACCGAGCATCCCCTGGGAGCCCTGAAGCTTCAGTAACACCACCGTTTCTTAAATAGCAGCCATTTATTTCTCACTTTCCTTGCCAGCTGATGTTTTAAGAAGCGGGAATGAGGAGAGCTGTAGAGTTTTATAGCATTAAGTAAATTGAAAGACAGATTGATTTACCTTTCCTACAGTACAATGTTACAGTCTTTTCAAATCAGAATAAATTTCCCTCTTAAGAACTGTTTTAAGAAGTCAAGCAGGAGTAGTATAGAATAGTGTTCTTCAGAAAATGTACTCAT
The DNA here is from genome assembly GCA_030625065.1 of Alectoris magna. Classification (NCBI taxonomy): domain Eukaryota; kingdom Metazoa; phylum Chordata; class Aves; order Galliformes; family Phasianidae; genus Alectoris; species Alectoris magna. The sequence goes on along the minus strand of CM060560.1, from coordinate 182,327,287 downwards.
TGAAATGATCGCTTTCTTTGTACTGTCTGGCATATATCATTAATTTTTTTATGAACAGTAGAGACATATAAATAGAACTCATACCCAAAAGTCTTTGGATTGCCTTCAAAATTATAACAACAGAATATACCAGAACCTAAAAAGGCTCACAGCCAAAATGTGCGCACTTCAGCTGTAGAGCACTTCAGCAAAATCTCAGAAATCCTCAGAACAAAATTCCTAAACATCCAAAATCACCCCTCGATTTATTCTTCCAGGATCTTAATTTTTTTTCCAGCAAAATGAAATGCACTGAGCCTCCATTTCATTTAGAGAAAAGAAGTGTTTTTTTCTACATGATAGAAAAGAAAAAAATAGCCAAAAACTACAAAGGACACCTTCTTCAAAAATGCACTTCTCAACCCAGTCATGGGGTGTGACTGGACCTGCATAGAGCAGAGTGGCTCAGCGCTGTGCCCAGGAGAACACACAGAAGCAAACCAAGGTCCCGGCGCAGGGAGTGCCCCATGGAAGGCACCGCCACCCACCAGTACAGCAGCTTGTGCAGCTGGGAGGGTAGCACTGGGCACATCCCTGGCTGGGAGGACACTGGGATACGTTAAACTTCCCCTATACCTTGTTTTACAGACCTGTTAAAGATTTTTGGTTCATTTTGAGAAAATGTGAGTCAGCATTGTGCCCTTGCCACAAAGAAGGATGATGGCATCCTGCTCTGCATTAGGCAAAATTTTGCCAGTGGGTTGAAGGAGGTGATCCTTCCCCTCCACTCAGCCCTGGTGAGGTCACATCTGCAGTGCTGTGTGCATTTCTGTGCTCCCCAGTACAAAGAGACATGGAGCCCCTGGAGGAAGTCCAGCAAAGGGCCACCGAGATGATGAAGGGACTGAAGCATCCCTCCTGTCAGGAGATTCTGAGAGTACTGGAACTGTTCAGTCTGGAGAAGAAGCTCCGGAGAGACTTTACTGCAGGCTTCCAATACATAAAGGAGTTGTGTAAGAAAGACTGAAAGTCTTTTTACATGGGCATGCAGCGATAGGATGACAGGTAATGGCTTTAAACTGAAAGAGATTAGGCTGAGATTAGATGTAAGAAATTCTTCATGATGAGAGTGGTGAGGCCCTGGCACAGGCTTCCCAGAGAAGCTGTGGAAGTCCAATCCCTGGCAGTTTTCAAGGCCAGGCTGGATTGGACCCTGGATAACCTGATCTGGTGGTGAAATCACCAACCACAGCAAGTGGGTGGAAAGAGATGATGGTCTTAAAAGTCCTTTCCAAAACAAACCATTCTGTGGTTGTGTGATTTCTCGCAGTATCTCATGGAAAATATCATTACAAATCTCCCTGAGAAGAGGCGGCACAGGATGGGAGCCGCTAGTGTCTACGTCTCCCCCTCCAGCCAGAGAAAGGGAAAGATGTTTTCCAAACCTGAATGTTCTCTCTGAAGGATGAGCCGCTTCCCAGCACAGCACCACTGCTTAGGCACATGCATCAGACCAGGCAGTGGAAAACCCTCCTTGAGAATCTGTCTGGCTAGAGCCTCCAAGTGAACGTGCTGAGTTCTGTTTGCTCACAACTTCTATAAATGAAGCTGCAGCTATCGCAATCTGTGACGTGCCAGTGTCAGGCAGTGTCTCATCTCCACAGGGGGAACAGGCATGCAAGACAAATTCTTAAGCATTTGTGGAAATTATGTACGTACATCATCCACACACCGGCGGGAGAAACACCTCACCTTCCTCCTTCCTGCAATCACTCACACTAATGCTTCCTGGGGCTCATACACACTGTAATTATTATTAAGGCATCACCAAGAAAAGAACAACTGAAAAGTGGACACAAACCTTAAAATAAAGACAAATTTGAGATGTAGCAGCACGTACTGCAATTCATTTTCACTGAATGAAGAAAAAAATATTGCTCATTCTTTTTTTGCTATAAGTCTGGACGGTGCTCCTACATAAATCACTTCTTTTGAGGAGCAGCTTGGAGTAAAAGAGCGGATTGGACAAAGCGTGGCTCTGCCCCGTGTTTTGGTGCATCACTGTGTTGTAATCACTTCACACAGGCTGCTAAAGCCAGTCCTGCAGATTGCCAGATAGCACAATGAAGATTAGCTCACCATTATTAGTAGATAACATTATTTTTCCAAATTAGCTTCTACATGGGTGAACAGAGAATAGCAGGAGGGGGAGAGAGTCATTTTTATAGATGTCATTTTTGGAATATACCTGCTGACACTTCAATAGAGGCTTGAGGCAGTGCAGGCTTAATTTAAAGAAACAGCAAGTTAAAGTCTCCTTTGAGGCTTGAAGTGGATTTGTTCATTTCATTAAGCGACAGAGCTTGTGTGACAAGTAAGTGAAGTCTATCTACAGTATCAGCTAATCAGGATTATCGTGGTCCTGGGGAGAAGGCTCAGGTTGAGCTGAAAGCTATTTTCCTGGTGTTTGTGTCTATGTGCACGTAAAGACATATGTTGGGTAATGGGCAGGACCTTTGAGACAGCCCCATTTATGACAATAATGAGGAGTGCTTTATTGCTTTGCTGTATGTCAGACCCAGTGTAGGAATTACAGTTTTCTAAATCACAGTAGTTACCCTCCAGGGCAAAGTATAACCAGAACCACGGAATGCTGCTGTTAAACATCCCCCTGGCACGTGGCAGATTAGTGCTTAGCAGGGACAAAAAGCATGAGGACAGCAGCGGTGGGAGATGCTGTGCTCAAAACAAGCCCTGGGGGCTTCAGATCTGTTAACATTCACCACACTGCACTCTGCCCACATTCTGGCGATGCTCTTTGGGTAAAGTCAAAGGCAGTTGGCCAAGGAAGAGGGATTTGTCATTTTGTATGCAAAGTCCTTCCTCAGCACGGACAGCCAAGCAGCTGCCCTGCTGCACCACAGAGGCTCCTTGCTGGTGATGCTGAGCTGGACTGCAGCTGGCAGAGCACAGTCTGGGCTCTACAGCTCTGTCCACATCTCTGTGACTTCCTGATGGCTGTTGGCTTCAGCACTTTGCCCTCCCAGCTCAGAGCAGCCCTGCTCATTAGCAGTGACAACATTATCTGTCAAGCATTTTTGCATCTCTCTCTCTGAGCAACTGTGGCTCTGGAAGGATTGACTCTTGGAGCTGATGTCAACTGCATCAGCTGCTCCGAGATGAGAGCTACTGCCAAGCTGCCTATGCTACCTCTTCCTTGGTCACTTCCACTAACCCAGTAAAAAAGAGAACCACCCACTGATGATGACTTCCTCCAGCAACTCTGCATGCTAACTGGATTTGAAATATGATGCGTTTGATGACGGCTGGACCTTACTCCTCGCTAGCAGCTCTGAACTTCCATGGGCAGCAAACCCCATCACACAGGTACAACACAACATTCTAGGGCACGTCTGTTAGAGGAAAACTGCTACCAGCACATCTCCTTGACAAAATCCCAGAAACAGGCCTTTTCGGGGGAAAGTCATCGTGGAGGCGGCCAACTTGCTCCCTGGTTTACCTGTTCCTTGGACTCATGGCAGTGCCAAACACTGAACTCAATAACAGGATTTTTCTGAGAACCAGTCAAAACTGGAAGCCAGATTTAATCCAAAGCTTATGCTAAAGTAAGAGAGAAAACAGAGTTAGGAAATGTTTTTGGTTTTTTTGGGGGGGTTCTCCATAGCCACAGAAAGGGAACCTCTGAGAAATGGAGAAAACACAGTCAGGTATTCAGACAGAGGTACACCAATAGCTAATTGCAGGGCTCCTGCCATCCTACGTAAGTAAAGCATTCATTCTGCCAAACAGAACCTGAAGATTTTGAAGGGAAATTAGAGTGATTTTAATGAAAACAAAGGGGGGGGAAAAAAAAAAAAGAGGGAACTGAGAATATAGAGTCCTCTTAACTAGCTGTAATTGAGCATAGATGATGAATTACAGGTTAATTCATTTCCTGAATTAATGCTTATTATTTTCTAAATGTCCATCTGGGTGAATCATGAAGCTTTTCTCTGGTGCCTAATTTTTCTGTGGTAAAAATTAGGATGTAAGCAGTGTTGGAAAGAATGCAAACTGCATATTAGAAAACTTTACATCAGAGCAGTTTCATTTGAGTTTTCACTGACAGATTCACCATTTCCTCAGCTTATAACGTAAGCAAGACTAGTGAGCTTTCTTGAATACCAGTCTTGCACTAAATCCAAGGGGCCAAACCCTCAATGGCTTTTCAGAATAGGTTACTTTATTCTATTCTAAGTATATGAACTTTTTAGGAATTCCTTTCAGGCAGTTTTCAGTTTTAATCTGTGCAGTTTTGGAGTTGATTACTGACGACCGTGACACTGGCTTTGATCCATGCAGCACGTAAATCTGTTACAAAAACATTATCATGAGATGGTAGCTGCTGCTAAAAAATCAGTGAAATTTGGGACCCCTTGGAGGTGTGGAACAAAAACCAGAGTCTAGGTGCTGACAGGAGGTCTCTCAATCCCAGTATATGGGGAAGGAACATCCCTGACCATCGCAGAGCCTCCACGGCACGCATGTGCTGTGTGTGCAGGAGCACAGCAGACATATTTCTCTGGAAAAAGACAGAGCAAATATGCCAGAGAGAGCAATCAAATCGCTTCATGCACTGTGGGAAGGCTTTGGATTTTACACTGCTGAGTAAGATGTAAGGCCTGATATAGAACAATACCTTTATTGAAATGTACTGTCTGAGCAGTCACATCAGGTTTAATAAATGGAAAGTGTACAGAAAGCACAGGGAAATGGGAATTTTGCCAAAGTAAATTCACTCAAATATGATGTAAAGAACTTCTGTGGGGGAAAAAAAACAACAAAAAAAACCCCTGCACAATTTGATATCTTCCATCCATAGAAATGGCTGGATCTTCATCTCCTTTAGATTTAGACAATCCAAGAACAGAGGAACACCAGATTCTGCCAAGATCCAGCCCTGTTCTGCATTACTTTAGAAAAACAGTAGAGTTGCAGTATAGTTGCATCCAGCACTACACCAAGAGTTGTCTGCAATTGTCTATGCCTGATACCAATTAAACATGGTTCTCATTAACAAGTTTCTTCTAGTGTTCAGAAGTATCAAAAGAAACATCTGGAAAAAGGCAACCAGGTAAATCTCCTGCAGAAGACACCTGTACTGGGCCATTCAGTGCCCTTAAGTTGCACCAGGGGATGCTCAGGTTGGATATTGGGAAAAATTTATTCTCAGCAAGAGTGGTGAGGCACAGGCTGCCCAGGGAGGTGATGCAGTCACCATCCCTGGAGGTGTTTAAGAATGTGTGGATATGGCACTGAGGGGTGTGGTTAGTGGGCAGTATTGGTGGGGATGGGTTGATGGTTGGACTAGATGATCTCAGTAGTCCTTTCCAACCTTAATGATTCTATGATTCAGATGTTTGTCTTCTCAAGTAGGGGTTCTGGTAGCTTGGCAGATGTGATCTAGTCATTCAAAGGGAAATGGCATAGGCAGGTTTGTTTTGTAATATACCTTGAGGATGCAGCCTCCATGAACACCTTCTCATACTTGTGAGATATGGTCCTGTGTCATTATTTTTCCTCTCCAAAAACATGAAAAATTAAAAAAAACAAAACAAAACAAAACATTTTTTTTGGAGCTTAAGAGAAAAAAGATTATCCATTTCTTCTTTAAACTCATCCTTACCTCTCGCCTTACCTCTCCCAATTTAGTGCTTCTTGTCCAGTCAGGTGCATCAAAAAGCATCAAAATGGAGATGAAAAGCTCCTCTGTTTTAATTGGACGCTCCCTTGAAATTGCAACCGTATTACTCATTTTCTCACAGAAGTCACATGGATAGCCAGGCAGTTCATAGCCAGCTCCCACTGTGTATGGCTTATTCATTGAACTGCCAAAGAAGGTTTCAGTCTTTGGGACAGGCAAGCCTTCCTCTGTGACCTGCTTCATTTGCATGAAAAAGAGCTTGGGTGAAGGTTACTGCATTAATACAGAGCAGCAGCTCTAAGTGAGCTGGAATTGGCAGACAGTGGTTTTAGATTTTGGCGTATCAATCAGCAGCAGCAGCTCAACAAGATGGAAACCAGACCCTGGGAAATGAATACTGAGGAGAATAAAGTGTTGCTGGTAAGGGCAGGGGTGGGAATATCCTCAAGTAGAAAGAGGTAATAAAGAGACGCCTTTCAAAACTTTGGTTCTACCACGCTTTTCATAAAGTATATAATCTATGGTTTCATATATTTTTTCCTCACAGAATTATTCATATTTTTTTTATCTTACTGTACTGAACAAGAGGAGAAGATGCATATAATGCCAGCCGTGCTCAGAGCACTTCAAAAATGCTGCTCATCCCAAGAGAAAAAAAAAGCTATTCTTTCTGTTAGAAATTGGAGAGTCAAGGTGATAGGTATGTGAGAGTGATTTTGTATTTGTTTTGCACAATGGAGCCCAGGTCTTGTCTCGTGCTTCTGAACAATTTTGCTTTGATTATAATCATTGTTACTATTATTGCATTAATCATCATCATTATTAATAACTGTACATCATCATACCAGGCTACTTTCATTTTGACCCTGCCACAGATCACCCTCAAGTCCACAGAGCATTGATGTCACTCATTTTTAGCACAATTACGTTCATTTCCAAAATTCAGAGCTGGAAATAGATGGCTTTTTTTTTTTTTTCTTTTCATTTTTTTTCCCATGTAGTTTTTCACTTTTCTTTGAAGAAATTACAATCAGTTGTTCTTATCACTTCGTGTATGCATAATTTCTTTTTTTTTTTCAAATAAAATGCATCGGTTATGAATTCCCAGATAGAATTTTCTGCAATATTTGAACAAGAAGCATCTATACACTCTCTGTGCATTATGTTATGCAGAAAGAGCTTCTACCATGCAGTGACACCGAGTGTTCTGAATATCGGCAGACAGCATTCTGCGTGTGACATCTGATTGTCATGCTGTCATGAAAAATGTCTGGATGGTACTATGAATACATTTATGTGGGGTTTATTTTAGGAGTTAGGATGACAAACCCATGTTCCTATTTTACACTGTGAAATGAGCAGTTCTGTGCTCTAAGAAAACAAATGGAGGAAAATATTTTAATATCCTACATAGTTTTTCTTCTGTTTTATAAGTAAAACATGTTTATTTTACTTTCTGGTTTTGTGCAACCCAGGAAAATCTTTTAACCTTGCAGTTCTTTGCAACACTGCGCATTAAAGCTGTCAGAAACCGGACTAATTAAACCGAAAAGCTGCTTACTTCTCCTTCTGTATGAGGTTAGAAAAAAAAAGATACAGTTACTGGTGAAATTAGGGCACTGAGCAGATTTTAGAACTATGTGCAGCCTAGAAACATTATGAACATGAAATCTATGTTGTACAAATTACAGCTTGCATGCAGGCTTAGACACCATCCTACCAAGGAAGTTATGAGAAATTAGAAGGGACTCTAAGAAGAATAAAATGCCGAACATAAAGGCTATAACAAATGATTTATGGAAAATGTAGCTGCTGAGTAATTTAAGATGCCCCACACAGTGACCAAAAATGCTGTAACTGTTTACATGTCTTGAACGATATAAACCGTGAGGCATTAGGGAGATTGTTTAGAGTGCTTCTAAGGAGTATAATTGCACATAAAGGTAGGAAACTGAGCAAAGGGAGATTCGAGTTGACTATCCAGACAAAATTTTAACAAGAGGTCTAATAGACTGTGAAATAGCTTCCCAAGAAAAGTGCTAGGAGTCACATCTCTAAAATGATTTAAAAGCAGACTGGACAGATCACGTGATAACCTAATAGGAAGAGAATACAAAAGTGGCTCAGGGTGTGTTTCTGGCTTGTAGTTTACGTGGTCCCTACAGCTCAGACATCTGTAGCACTCATCAGGTGAGTGAGTATCTTAGTTATATGTGGGACAGACCTCCTGTCTGGTTTCATTTAGATGATGGCAAGCCCTTGAAAATCCTTCCCAACCTTCCCCTAAAAATGCTCTAATCATAAGGCTGCTGCTGGCTCCACTGCCATTATAGTGCTAAGGACTTTGCTCCACTTTATACGAGTAGTCAAACACTTACTGTCCAAAGATGGTGACTGTTTTTCACAAGTATAGGGCAACAGAGTGGAATATGGGAAATTCTGCGTGTAAGGGGAGCTTGTGCATCTCACTCAAGACTGGGTAGTGCCAAGGAGGGCAGTTCCTACCTATACCTTTGCCTATTTGCAGTAGGATCCCAAGTAGGATCCAGCCTGTCTCAACGGTTGCTCTGGTGGCTGATGGATGTCTCCCATCTGTGAGGAACCACGCTGTGTCTTCTTGTTTCCTCTTATAACTTCCCCACTCATTAAAATGACTGTAGGTGGATGCGTACATTCAAAGCAAAAAATGAATCCTGGGAAATCAGTAAAAACATGTCAATTTGAAGTTTTCTGTCAATTCTCTTTGTTAACATTTTTTTATATGTCACTCCTGCAAATAGTCTGCTACCCAGGAGTTTCTTCAGTGGAAACGTATAGGGAAATATCGCTTGGAATGAAAGTTACAGAAATGAAAGCTTGTCATTGTGAATGCTAGGTGGATTGGTTTATACATTTTTGGGACAGGTGCTCTTCAACATCTTTATCAATGACACAGACAATGGCACCAAGTGCACCCTCAGCAAGTCTGCAGATGACACCAAGCTGAGTGGTGCAGTTGATACATTGGAGGGAAGGGAAGCCATCCAGAGGGACCTGAACAGGCTGGAGGGGTGGGCCCGTGTGAACCTAATGAGTTTCAGCAAGGCCAAGTGCAAGGTGTTCTGGGTTCCATTGAAAGAGGAGTGGCCAGCAGGGAGAGGGAGGTGATTTTCCCCCTCTACTCAGCTCTTGTGAGGCCCCATCTGGATGTGTCCAGGCCTGGGGCCCCCGGTACAAGAAAGATGCAGAGCTCTTGGAATGAGTCCAGAGGAGGGCCACTAAGATGATCAGAGGGCTGGAGTACCTCTCCTATGAAGAAAGGTTGAGGGAACTGGGCTTGATTAGCTTGGAGAAGAGAGGGCTCTGGGGAGACCCCATTGTGGCCTTACAATATTTGAAGGGAGCGTATAAACAGGAGGGGGTATGGTATTTATGTGGATGGATAGCGATGGGACAAGGGGGAACGGTTTTAAACTGAGATGGGAGATTTAGGTTAGATATTAGGAGGAAGTTTTTCACTCAGAGGGTGGTGACGCACTGGAAAGGTTGCCCAAGGAAGTTGTGGATGCCCCATCCCTGGAGGCATTCAAAGCCAGGCTGGATGTGGCTCTGGGCAGCCTGATCTGGTGCTTGACAATCCTGCCCATGGCAGGGAGGTTGAAACGAGATCTTTGAGGTCCTTTTCAACCCAGGCAATTCTATGATTCCATGAATCTATGATAATATTTCTTAGATAGCACTTTTACCTCCAAAAATTCTTTCTATTACATTGTACAGAACAGAAAACAAAAGATTTGGAGACAGACCACTTTGGATTCCTCAGGAAGTTAGGAGGTGCATCTGTTGAAACAGTGCCATTGGCAGCAGTACTAGCAGTACAAATAAATCTTTGAAATACATGGAAGTGATCAGTCTATCATTAAGAGACAAAGTAGGGTCACCAGGAGATTCACAATTTCCACATAGGTTTTAGCATAAGATTTTGTTTGAATTTCTTCTGTCTAGTTTTGTTCTCTTTGATCAGTAAAACTGGGATAGAAATAATACCCATTTAATGTATTGGACTCTCATGAGTCTGCAGTGATTTCACACTTACTTGAAATGCTCTGGCAATAAAGACCTCAGCAGAGAAGACTGAATATCTGAAGAGAGGAACCACCACTGGTTGTTTAGTGTAGGTATGATGCTGCACCTGATAAATCATACTGGAAACTACATTTTCATCCTTGAAAGCAGCAGGTATTCCTGGTAAGAAGTGTTCTGGTGATAGAAATTTCCTGGTAAGAAGTGTTCAGGTGATAGAAATTTGGTCTTGCTGAGTTCACTGACATGCAGCCAAAAATGAAATTAACAAAAAAATTATTAAGTAGTTAGTCTTAAAACCTTAGAATAATTATTGTCACACAGCATAGTTATCTCATTTCACTGTAACTCTCTGGATCTAAACGTGTGAAAAGCGTAAAGTGCCATAATTGAAACAGAACAGCCAATTAATGATGGTAGCAGTTGAGGAAAGCAAATAGCATGACTATTTTTTGTTATGAACCTGAAAAAGTGAGGCCTGGTGAGTTTTGTTTAAAAGCAGAAATATAAAACCAATTTTCAGTTCACTTACAAAAGTGAACCGCACCCTCCCTTCAGCCAGCCAGAAAATATGAAAAAATGCTGAGAAATTCTCTACAGATGATCAATACTTGACTCCACTTGACAAATATGCCCAGACATTGGAAATAATTGCCTAAGCTCTACAGTGCTATTATGTGTTTGAAAAACTAGCTATAGAAAATGTAAACTAGTGGGAGAACAAATTAGGGAGTACATTATCATTAAGAGCAGTATGCTTACATAGAAAAAAGTAAAGCACTAAGAGCTTGGCTGTACTTCCATGTGCAAAAGTCAGGAGAAATGACTGGTCAGTGTTATATACTCTCATTCTGCATGTCGACTTACTTTATATAGCAACAACTTAGTAATCCAAGTACCCAGTGTTAAAAGCCTAGACATATGATGCATAAATTTATTGCTCAAAATAGAACCTTCACCAAAACAAACAAACAAACAAAAAAAAACCCACCCAAAAACAAACAAACAAAAAAAAACCCCAACCAAAAAAAAAACCACAAAAACCACACCCAAAAACCCAAACACCAAAAACAAACAAACAAAAACCTCTCCCATTCCTTTCTGGCTGTCATAAAAAAACTGCATCGGACAACCAGTAAGAAAGCCCAAATGGGCAATCCCCCTCCCCTTCCTAGTGGAAGCACAGGGTAAAGAAATAAGCAATAAAGCAATGGACTTCTCTTGAGTGTGACTTGGAGCAGGGTCTTTGAAGTTGACTGAAACTCACCAAGAACTGCAGTGGTGGTTAATGAACAGCTGTTGGTCACAGGAGCTCCTCTCCATACAAGCACTCACCACCCAATCAGGAGCTCATGGTGCATCAGTGAAGGAGCTTCATCAAGTTTAAGATGCCCCACGATCACCTGCTTGGCTACTTCAGATTCATCTGCCATAACTGTCTACTGTTAACTTCTTCCTTAACCTTTGCCCATGTGGAAGACCTGACCAACTTGAAAGAGCTACATGTCCCATCCTTCTGCTCTCACAGTAACCAAGTTGTACTGCCATGGGAGGCAGTCCCAAAGTGTTTAACATATTCTGCCTCTCCCAGTTCCTTGAAAATTGATCAACTGAGCTCACACAGAAACCTGACTGATGGCACAGAGTGGTGCATTCAGAGATGGGGTGTTCAATTATAGTGATTTATTGTATGTGAATTTATCATACACCTTTGACCACTTTATCTGCTTCTCAAATCCTATCACCTAGGATTTATCTCAACAGTCTCCAAAAGGGAACAGCTCCCTGTAGCTAGTATTTCTTCTTTTTCATTTCAGACATGGAATTTCTCCCAGAATGACACCTGTGTGAGCTATTGGAAAAGAAAAAATCCGTGCTTCTACAGTGACAAATTTTCTATGTCTAGAAATGCCAGAACTGTAATGCCCCATATATAGTTTATTGGATATGACTAGAAATTGAAGTCTTTACAGAAAGGAAACATTTCCAGTCTCCCAGGTCTAGAAAGCTTAGAGATATCTGACCGTTAAGGTATGAATTATTTTTAAGCAAATATAAAACCTATTTTTGAAATGTTACGGCTCTTTCTCGGCTCAAAATATCTGGACTAGCTGGAAGGCTCTTGGCTCTTAAAATGCTATAGAAAATATATCTTCTAGACAATCAAAATCCCTCCAAAACTTTCTTGGTAGATTGTTTTAATTTTGTTTTCTCATTGTTGATTTCTTCGTAACACGCTCGTGGACTTACCTAGTTCTCATAACCACAGGAACAAAACTTAGGAGGAACTTCCTGATTTTTGCCTGAAGAATGTAAATAAGATGAGATACACTGTAGTTGCTTCCCCAGACAACAGGAAATCTCTGAGCTGCTTTTCTAGACTTCCTCAGTTCTTGTTCCAGATAAAGTGGAACAAGTAATAACCCACAAAGCGCTTAATTTCAACTTTTGCATTGTGGATACACAAAAACACAAAAACCTGGCAAACTTGCTGTAAAGATCTGCATGCCTTTCTGCTTCCCAGAATCCATTAAGAAGCACTCATAGTAGATAGCAATTGGAAAATATTTCACCCTGCTGTACGTTAGAATCACAGATGAGCCAATCAACTGGTAAGGTTTTGCTATTTATTTATTTATTCATTTTCAATAATGTGATGTTTTAGTCCACTAGTATCTCACTAATGACCTCCTTACCAGTGTATGGCCACGTTTTTATGCTCTAGCTGCACAGCACAAATATGGTTTCAGGATCTTTCACCCATGGAACAGTTTCATTGCTCTGCCTTCCTTGTGCCCTGCAACAAAAATCAGGCCAGTTCATTCCATACACTGGAGGCAAAGTAGAGTGATATTAACACAAACATTTCTACACAAAACAAAAATGGGAAAATACGTTGGTGCACACTGGCAGATCAATATGTTGTGATTTATCTGGAATAGGAAGCACCGTGCTGACATACCTTGCAGTTTCACACCATGGCAGCCATCAGCTTGTCCTGCATGCTTCAGCTGCCTAATGAGGCGTGAGCCCTTGGGCCCACTGGGGCAGCCTGGTCATGCACAGGACGGGGAGCACTTCAGCACTAGGGCGGTTGGACAGCAGTGCACCCAAATCCTTCCAGGCCCGCTCCAGCACAGAGCCCGTCACAGCACCTGAGTGACACGCACCCGCCCGCGCTGCTCTCTCCTTTGAAGGAAGTCTTCTGTGACAGAAAGGGGCTGTTTACTTGGGTGCTTCTGCTGCACGTCGTTACACTTTGCACGTCTTGCCACATATTTGTGATGTCCCAAATGACAGGTACACGTCTTACCAAGTTCTACCGGGGGCAGAGATTCATAGATGAGGGAGCCCACAGCAGTGGAAGCATCTGGTAGGATGGAAAAAATGCTGTCTTGTACTCTGTCATGTGTAATTAGAGCTGCCGGTTGTCATCGCTGCTGGCATTTGGTTAAGTAAGTTTCTCTGATGAGAAACTATCTGACAAAAGCCAAAGCCAACTAAAGTTATGAGCAACATAATTACAGAGTATCTTTTATAGTCTTATTATTTAACAGCTTCATCTCTAGTCCTACTGAAGATGTGAGGGTTTCAGCAAGTTGCATAAAGTTATGTTAAAAGCCAACTCAAAATTATTTGCTTTCAAAATCAAGCACTGGGGGTGGCTGGTGATGAGTTTTCTGCAGTCTAATTAAGAAGGATAAATATTTTATGTTTTTAATTGTGTCTGGCAACCTGTTAAATTTCTCCCTTCCTGGAGCACTGCACAGGGGGACTGTCCACCCTTGGGCATGCTCTGAAGATCTCCTTTTACCAAAACTTTGCTTCTGAAGTGGAGTTTTCTGCCTCCCTGTTACTTCTCAGGGAGTGATTCTGAAACAGGGCCCATCTTCCAGAGCCATCCCGGGAGCTGCAGCAGGTGAGAGCTGGGTTTGTTGGCAGCATGCTGCGGTCTCATCTCATTGGCTCATTTTAAACCAGGCTTCTGGGTGCCCGAGGCAGAGCCAACCACAGCTGCTAGGCCATGGGCATCACTTCACCCAGCCCGCACAGCTGCTGCCACCAGCACTTCAGCTTTGGCTTTGAATGACTTCTGTATTCACATCCTTCCTTTGCTATTTTCCATTATTAATTAATATTTGTTACTTTGTTTTTTAAATATTGTGCTATTTTATAATTATTGCTTTATTTCATGACCTTCTTAATGTGGATGTATTCTCAGTATGGCTCATAAGCAGAGGCTGGTGAAGACTTAAGCTTGCTGCAAAATGAAGCAGCTCTTCCTGAAATCAGCAGATAAGCAGATACACCACACGACCATATTATGGCTGAATCCTGTCCCTCCATCTATTTGTGAATTGAGCTTCTCCCTCTCATTAACTGCATTGTGTGTGTTTGTTAATTAACTGCTAATGGGCTCTCTGCTCTATCTGCGCAGTAGGTACCAGTACATAAAGCAGCTAAGCTTAAAGTTTCCTCCTGGAGATATTACAGAAATAAACAAATATCTATGTGCCTTAGCTTTTTTTTTTTTTTCCTTCTCACGTATCAAATACCCACCATATGCTATATGCTTTAAATGACACAAATCTCTGTGCTTCCAAGATAAAGATGGAAATCAAGGATCTGAAATTCATATAAGTGTAAATGCCTATTCAAAGCTGTATTTTGTACCACATAGCAGCAAAGTATCCAGTAAGCTTGCATTATCAAAACAGTAAGATGCAGACATTTTGATGATGCATTGTTTGGTATCAAGAAAAAAAAAAAAAAGAGAATTTATGGTGGATAGGTTAAAGGGCTTTAAGGTAAACCTGTGAAAATTTTAGCCAGAGAGTTTGACTGTATCTTCCCTGGAGGCAGTAATTCCAGCTGAAGCACTGCAGATTCTCCTAGCACTTAAAATTCCATCTGTAGAGTATGAAGCCCTGTAATGTGACCCATTACCCAGCTGGTTGAATCCATATGCAGAGGTGTGAACCCACACCAAAACTCCAGGTTTCCAGCTACCAGCCTGGAGCTGGTTTTGGCCATGGGCCCTCCATGGGCATCCCAGAAGGCAGATGGACGGGAAGATACCCATCAGTTGTGGACACAAGGACTCACAATGGCTAAGTACTGATGAACCAGAGGTAGAGCTGCACATCCCCAGTTTGTCCCACAGGCAGCACTCCTGCATCTCTTGTCTTTCTCAAATTTGAAAGCCTGGAGAGAGGAGTTTCTGGAAGCTTAATCTTGGATGAAGCCTCTGCACCCTTAACAAAATAATGGGAACAGCTCAGAATCACCATTGCTGGTGGGGAGAAATGGTATGAAGGTGGAAACCTGAGATGCTGGGCAGACTCAGGAGGTTCTCCTTGATATTCATTTAGGTTATGAACAAATTGGATCTACCAACTTCAGGAAGGCAAAAGAGCAATGACTTCTGAAGAGAACATTCTTTGAGCTACAGGAATAACTTGAAGATGCTCAGAATAGAACCCTCATGGTCCCATGAGGAATTGGAGTAGGAAGTATTCAGCTACATATTGTCAGTAATTGTTGGGATGTTTGTACCCCATGAGTGGCAAGAAAGACACATGCAAAGGGAATCATTTAATTAGGCCATACTTTCTTTTGGACTCAGCGGGGGACCTTGCTTGAGTGAGCAAAGATTAACTTCTGACCTACAGACAGCACTTTCTACTCAGACCTGCAACTGGTCAGAGGAGAGCACCTGAAGAATAAAGGCCTCTGTTTTCTCTTAATGATGAGGTTAATTCTCTTTTACTCCTGTTCTTCCTCAGAGCTGTGGGGAGAGCACACTCATGCAGCCACTCAAACACCCTTGCAGCACTGTCCATTGTCCAGCTCTTAGCCTTTCCTTCCTGACCTCACCAGCACCCATCAGAGGCAAGGTAAGCACTTGAAGGGTTCAGGGACAATTAATGTTCACTCAAAGGTTGTGTGCAACAACTGGAACAAGTGGGGGGATGAAAGAGGGAGTTTGTGGTTAAGGAGCATACTTGGCTTACTGCACAACACAGCTCGAATCAGGAACCAGATCACAAGTAATCAGAGCAAAAAATATTAAAGAAGCATAAAAAATTAATAAAGGAAGGTAAAGTAGTGAATACTATCCAAATAGCATAGACGGTAAAGAGGAATGGTAAGTATTTTAAACACACAGGAGCTTATCCGGTGCCAATACTGAGGCATGTAAGGCTTTGAAACAAGTTCAGATCTCCAGGGAATTGTTTTGAAGGGTAAAGAAGTTGTCAATTTTCAACCAAAAAAAAGTTGGTAGTGCAGTCTTGAAGATTCTTCGCTACCTTGTCCAGAGAGCAATTTACCAATGACATGGAAAGAACAGAGAACAGAAAGATATATATATGCATATATATGTAAGTAAAGCAAGACAATAGGATAAAAGCTTTGCTTTATAAGTGTCTGCTGAGTAATGGCTGAGAACGTATTCCCATCCCTTGGGAACTCTGCCCCCATCTGCCAGGTGACAGTTCATGGAGATGGAGCACAGAGCCCCTCAGAACTGCTCTGTTGGTATACAGGTACTCACAGGGATGAGATTGGATTGCAGGGTATTGCTGAGGGCTACGGGAGAGGAAGGTACTTCGCTTAGGCAGGCTGGGAATTAGGGAGATATAAGCCTCAATATGTGAAGACTTACTTAATTATCATTGTATTAGAACTGAGACAGTGATTGTGGCAGTAAAGCCAGCTCTCTGTCCTTGTGTAGAAGCAATGATATATCTTGGGAGAGAGAGATTTAGAGTAACATGGTATGTTCATCCACAGAGAAAGAAAATGGTTCTATCCATTTTAAAGGCTATTGTGTGAGGTGCTTTGGGAAGAGTAAAGCCAACTCCTGCAGGAGCATCACTGATCCCTCAGTGCTGCTGGGGACGACAGATGCAATGGGACACAGCCTCATGGTGCTTACAGGAGAGATTTCCAAATAGAGAAAGAAAAGTCTTGCATCAGGACATCATGGGAAATAACTTCATAGACCGTCCAAGCCTGAATTTTAGGCTTGCAATATAGCACAAGCAGACATCCTTGACAGTGTTTGGTGAAAAAAATAACCAAAAGAAAAAACAAAAAATAACCAAAATGGAAAGATGCATTTTCTTCTTTCTTGACTAATTTCAGTGACTGCTCTTACGCAACACAACCCAGAGTCGGAGATCTGTATGTTCAGAAGAGTTCAGTGGGTACCTGCAGTCATCTCTAGTCCTACTGAAGATGTGAACTGGCCTGAACAGCAGTTGGGAAACAGAAGGCATGGAAAGAAACCCCTGAGCACACTGCTTAGGGAAGGGGAAGCCTGACACATTTTAAGGATGCTTTGGAAGTGGTGGCTATGGAGTGCAATGTGCGTTCGCCAGATGTGAATTGGACTCAAATAATAAACTTTCATAATAATCACAGAAAACAGTCATGAAAGTTAATGGGCTAAAATGACATAATACCCCCAAAATAGGGAGCAAAATACTGACCCTTTTGCCTTCAGATGTCCAAGTGCCCTCAGACATCGCAGGCAGTATTAGAAAGTGAATTATTTGCCAGTTTTATAAGAACTTACAGAATCAATCAAGGCCTGAAGAATTTGTAATTTTTAAAGGGAATATAATTCTACCTCTTTCTTCCTAAGGGCAGGTGAAGTGCATGCCAGGCTGATACCAGCACCTTCCTATGGCACCAGAGCTGCTCTGCTCAGCCTCAGACTGCTCCTGGGGCTAGGGACTGCCTTCATTGAGAACATAGCACAAGCAACTGACTCTCTACATGAGCTAATTTTAAAGTAAGATAAGAAAATGAATAAAATAATAAAAATGTCTGTTCTGGAATGAAAGACAAAGAGAGAAATGGCCTAATTGTATTGCAAATATCATTCACTGTATATAGACCCAATGGCTGAGCTTCATCTGCCCTAGTTTAGGCTTCCAAAATAGAGTATATTTCTCCCTCTGGGTATGAGTCTGCATTTAGTCAGAGTGCAATTGCCCCAGACCACAGAGTTAATTCCCCTGGATTGCTAATAACCCCCTATATGTCTGGGCACTCCCTTCAGGCAGCTCAGCTCCATTTAGGCTCATTTGGTGCCCAGCACTCTCCTCCTGAGAGGTGATCACTGTGCGCATTTAGCCCCAGCAGAAGGACAGGAGGCACTGGGAAGAAGCTGGATTAAGTGTATGTGTGCAGTACAGATGCTCACGGTGACTGGCCACTGCCTAATGGTGGGAACAACACCATGGGGGCAGCTCGCAGGTACCTCCCAGCCCTTGGCCTCGGGTTAATGGAATCAGAAGGATCTCATGGGCTAATTTTGGCCTCATGTTAGAACATAAGCTAACAAATTAATTGCTTGATGTTCTTGCAAAACACGTTCACAAATTCCCCTGGAGACTTCAGTGTAGCTGATCCTAGTCATTAGCCTGGGCACGCACAGAAAAAAGCCAGTGGCCAGAATGCTTACAGTAGGTTTCACAGAGCTCTCAGGAGAGGTTATGACAGTAATTCTGCTGACAGCCTGTCCAAAGATCATTGCAAAGGTACTGCATAATGCACATGCTACGCTTGGCCTCAGGTATTTGATGCAGGCCTGGTGCGTGACACTTAGATGTTGGACTGCAGATGAAAGTCAAAGGATTTAGAAGGCAGCCAGGTTAACTACACAGATATAATTGATTTAATTTGCTCAGAATGTTTGTTTTTATATTTTCTCCAATACTTTCTAATCCAGGTAACCTGAAAAGACCAGGAGAATGGCAACTGAGACTTCATCTGTGCACAGGACTCAAATAAAGCAGCAGCAGTAGTTAAGGCTGTGGACTGTAGTGCTGTATCTTCTGCCTGGTTATGTCTCTGCGCCTGAGCAGCCAGCCTCCACAGAGCTTACACTGATCTGCAATGCTGCTAAAGGATGTGGAGACAACAAAATGGTTTGCAACAGAGTGCAAGCCACTTATGTTGACTCTGGATGGTGGTCATATGTTTTGTTTGAAAAATATAAGAACCTAAGAATGATCCGGATTATGAGCATCACTATTTTTTGCTTTATCACTGTTCCTCATTCTGTTTTGTTTTGGTTTAGTTTGGTAACTGTTGTCATGAGAATATGGCAGTAGCATGGTCTTACTCAATTCCATTTTGTGGATGATATTCATCTACACTCTTTGCTTCCAGCAGAAAGAATATATTAATTATTCAGAATGGCAAGAATTGAGCGTTCAAATGCCTCTGGTGAATGTATGAATTATAGATTGATCTGGCTATATGCATGTTTTGTTCTTACGAGATGGGCTTTTAAGACCGTCTCTTAGTGGACTGTTAGTCAATATGAACCTGATGCATGCCAGTAATAAACTAATAGTGCAGGTGCAAGCACTCCTTTTAATGAGGCATCCTGCCTTCAGCTCTGTGGTCCTGCTCCCTTTGTTCCAGCATCAAGGATTGGTCCTGCTCAGGAATATATGTACAACTGACACAGCTGCTGTGGCCATGCATGGTGTGGCACCTTAAGGTCTCCTGGTTCTAATGCACCTGCTCAGCCCAGAGTAACAAGAGGGGAGCTGGTGGCATCTCAATCTCCTCAGAAGGTTAGAGGAACTTGGTCTTGGGCAAAACGTTGTGTGGGGAGCCTGAACACATTCCTGCTGCCTGTACTTTTCCATCAGGGCATGACTCAGCTGTGGAGGAAGGGCATTATGACAATAATAGAGAACAGCAAGCAGAACATGCTGCTGCTACCTTGTACTGATTCAAACTTATATCTATCTGCTGGTGGTGGTGAGATGAGAAATGCGGTGTCTGGTGTGGCTCATGCAGCCAAGTGCATCCCTTGGCAATGTCACGTGAGCACAAAGACTTTCTTAGGAAAGCCCAAGGACGTACGGAGCTGGTAAGCAGCCTGAGCTGGCAAGCACATAACAGAGGATGGGCACTTGCATCCAGAGAGGACTTTTGCCTTAAACTGCCTTCTCCTGAGGCCGAGAGATCTTCAGTCACAGAAAAGCTGAGTTTATGCACACCAGCCATCAGTTTGACCCTTAGACCAAAACCCCAGAGAGCTCCTTTTCAGTTATTGTCCTGTATGACAGCTTTTCCAAACAAGGTCCTGCTGCCGAAATGACGGCATCATGACCATTTGTGTTCATCATCTCCCACTTCAACTGACTATAAGCAGACCCCAGTTGGGTATGCATTTTCCCAAAAATGTAGAGTGAGAGATAAGAGGTGATGTGCTTTTGAGGCTGTGAGGGTGGTGAGAACCACAGAGAAGTTAGTTCAGGAGTCCTTTAGCGACAGCATTTCTCAAATCCAAGAAACCATACAGACTTTTAAACACCAGGTGCTTGATACAGCTGAAAGTAATTGTTCCAGTGCTGAAAAACAAAATTGTTCCCTAAGGATGACAGTGTACTTTAGTTAAAACACCAGGCAAATAAATAACTTACTTTTCTAAAAGAAATCCAAAAAAACGTCACTTACAGCTGAGCACTCATTCTTAAAAGGCAGCATTTGGTGGACACAGCTACAGAAACAGCGTTCTTTGCAGGAAGGAGTGTGTGTGGTTATTATTGTAATTTGTGCAGGTCCAGCTGCCTTGCCAGCAGAATGCAGAGCAGCTTTAATCACAGCTTTAAACTAATGTGGCAGATATTTATAATAAGAACAGTGGTGTCAGCAATGTCAGATGCTGTAAAAAAAACCTCAAAACAATCAGCTGTCAGACTGACTTATAAAAAAGCAGTTTCCTCTCAAAGAGCTGAGGTAATTTAAAAAATAAAGAAAGTTCAAAATTAAATTTAATCAAACCATTGCAATGATAAATTGCAGTCAGAGAAGTCTCCAGAGGATGTAAAGAACATGTTTATAATGTCAAGTATGTCAAAAGGAGGATTAGAAGGAGACACTGTAATGACAGACAAAAAGCAGGGACGCCCCTTCTCCCCACATCTTTGACACTATTGACCCAGAAGCACCATCTCCACTGTAACGTGGCCAAGTGATGTCCCCTGGCTGCCTTCTGTCCCTCTCAAATTTGCTGCAATGAGAATACTTATTACAGAATCACAGAATCATAAAGGTTGGAAAGACCAATAAGATCATCTAGTGCAACTGTCAACCCACGTCTGTGACTGCTCTGGACTGTGTCACTCAATGAGATATTCACCCGTTTCTTGAATGAACACCTCCAGGGATGGTGACCCCACCACCACCCTGGGCAGCCTGTGCTAGTGCCTCAACCACTCTTCCTGAGAATAAATGTTTCCTAATATCCAACCTGAACCTCCTCCGGCACAACTTAACTTAAGGCCATTCCCTCTCGTCCTATCGCTGTTACCTGGGAGCAGAGGCCGACCCCCACCTCACAACAACCTCCTTTCAGGCAGTTGTAGAGAGCAATAAGGTCTTCCCTGAGCCTCCTCTTCTCCAGACCAAACCATCCCAGTTCCCTCAGCCAGTCCCCATCAGACCTGTGCTCCAGACCCTTCACAGCCCCACTGCCCTTCTCTGGACGTAAATTCTGCAGAAACGGATTAAAGAAAGCATGAAGTCACCTGGTTTCTGGCCTCTGAGAGCCTGTGCCTTTCAGACAGCTGTGGGTGCAGTGCTGCCTGTCCTGCTCTGGGGCTGCAAGGCAGCGTGCAGCTGAAGGGTTGGTACATTGAAAAGGATGTGTAGGGGGATGATCAGAAAGCCCCCTGCAACGATTTTAAATAAATCGAAAAACAAACAAACAAACAAAACACCTTAAATTAATCTCCTTTGCTGTTTCTGTAATTTTCAATGGCAAGATTAATACGGGAAAGCAGTAAATGAAATAGGCCAATCATTTAGTGCCATGCATTACCTGCTATCATTCAAGAAAATTGTTGCACGCAGAGGACAGTATATATCACAGACATGTCAGGGAAGATTCAATGTAACGGAAATAACCAGAGAACATAAGCTCCTCTTCACACTGCCAGAAGAGCCAGAAGTGTTTGATTCAGCTCATGCTGCCGCGCAGTGCCGCTCTGCTTTGTAAGTCCACACTTTTTCTGTTAACTCCTCAATTCAACCTTACAATTGGGAATTCAGATAACACAGCCCTTCACTTCTGATCTTCGCTGAATACCAATGCCATAATTTTATGCTTCCCTGCTTTCTCTACTCCCTGACCTTTCATGTTTCTTGAGGGACGTCTCATTTCCTCCAGCTTTCAAACACCTCCACGTTTATTTCTTCTTATTGGTGATACAATTAAGTACACATCCTTAATTGAGTTACAAGCAAATACATAGAATAATAGCAGGGTGTTTATCTTTGTCAACCCCAGACAGGTAATTAAATAGTCTCCTTCACACTCTTCTAGGCAAACAGAACCCTTTAAACCGATATGCCTCCTTTACATAATGTCAATAGACTGTCTTCTCCTTGCTGTTTAGATGAGCTTGTGTATTCACTAGAAAATGCAAATTTTCCTTATTCAACACTCATCTGGAAATGAACCTCACGCTTCTATTAGTCTGGTTCATCAGGTGCAGAGTATATTAAAGTAGACAAAAAAGGCAGTACCACAGGCATGAGGTCTGCTCATAGTTCTGGTGAAATGCGTGCTGAGATGTGCCTGAGTTAAGCACATTTACTGGCAGAGAAGAGCGGCAGGCTTTCCCCTGTGGCATCTTTTCCCTCAGCATTGCTGTGCTTTCGCCAAACTCCAGGGGCTCTGCAGACTTTCAAAACGTGACAGGAGGTTGTTCAAGTGGAATGACCACAAGCCAAAGACTTCAAAGTGCAGCTGGTTTGGATTTAGTAATCAATATGTGCCACTGATGGAGCCTTCAGTACAGACTGGGATCACAGAATAATAGGATCATAGAATCATTAAGGTTGGAAAAGACCTCTAAGGTCATCCAGACCAACCATCTACCACCAATATTGCCCACTGAAGCACATCCCTCAGTGCCACATCCACATGGTTCTCGAACACCTCGAGGCAGACCGCCCTGTTCCAGTGTCTCACCACTCTTTCTGAGAAGAAGTTGTTCCTAATATCCACATGAACCCTCCCTGGTGCAACTCACAGCCATTCTCTGTCATCCTATCACTATTATCTGGGAGAAGAGGCCAACCCCCACCTTCATTCATCCTCCTTTCAGGTCATTGTAGAGACTGATAAGGTCTCTCCTGAGCTTCCTTTTCTCCAGACTACACAAGCAGACAGAGGCCTAGCTCTTGGCTTGAACTGTTCTGTTCTATATCATTCCCCATTCTGTATCATCTCTCCCAAGGGCAGAGGGATTGGTACCTCTCCTGTCACCTTTTTGATAGTGCCGTGTTCTCTCTCATCATTTTCCACTGACAGCCCTGGGGATCTTAATACTCCTGAATTTAAAAGATGACCACAGCCAGCACAGAACACACAGCCCTTTTGGCTGTAGAAACAGGCATTTTCCTTTCTACAGCTTATGGTTTCTGATGAAATCCAGTTACAAACATTAGGATGCACTTCAATCAATGTTGTTTGGATTATGGATCCCATTGTAAACAAGCCAGCTCACAGCAATAAATGCTAGGAACATTTGCACTGAAATCATTCTATCCTATTTTCTGCAAAATTGCTTTTACACATATATCATCACTCTGCTATAAAGGAGAAAATATGTAGAGCATGAATATTGACATTTCTATCGCCCATACCTGAACATGCTAAAGAAATCATTACTTTTTTAGAGGCTTCCGATAAAGATGGCTGTTAGAAGGTTAAAAGAGGGAACAAACATCTTAGCAGTGCCACACAGTACTTCTGTTTCCTTGGAGATCCCTTTTAATGTAGAAATAAGTACGAGAAGCTCACTGCTCACAGCGACATGGTGTTTTTTTAACAGTCTTTTAGAAAAGTCTGAGCAAGGCAGCAGATTACTACTGTGATGGTGCTGTATGACCCCTCGTCAGTGATACTCAGTATTTAAATGCTTCCTTTGAGAGTGCGAGCCTATTGGTAACTGGATTTCAAACAATGAATAATAATTTCATATTGCTATTGTCATTCATTTGTGGTACATCAGTATTTTCCCTTGATAAAAGCAATTCTGAAGAATTTTCAAGTAGTTAGGCAGAAAGCACTCACAGAGCCAGAAATCCAGAGCTGAGCAGTATGGCCTGAATATGCCCTAAAAAAAAGCTCCTGGATGCCCAAAGCTGCATCCAGGTGCCAAACAACTTCTTGGTGATAATAGAAGTCACAGAATTGCAGAATCGCAGGGGTTGAAGGGACCTCAGGAAATCATTGAGTCCAACCCTGCTAAAGGAGGTACCCTACAATAGGTCTCACAGGTAGGTATCCAGCCGAGTCTTGAATATCTACAAAGAAGAAGGCTCCACAGCCTCTCTGGGCAGCCTGTTCCTGTGCTCCATCACCCTTACCATAAAGAAGTTCTTCCAAATGTTAGGACGGAACTTCCTACATTCAAGTTTTAGGCCATTGCTCCTTGTCCTATGGCCACGCACCACTGAGAAGAGCCTGCCCTCATCCATTTGCCTCCTACCTCCCTCCATATATTTATAAGCGTTATTCAGAGCCCCTCTTCTTTTACCCATGCTGAACAGACTCAGGTTACTCAGCCTTTCCAAATATGGGAGATGCTCCAGGCCCTTTACCATCTTTGTGGCCCTCTGCTGGACTCCCTCTAGGAGATCCCTGACGTTTTGAACTGGGGAGCCCAGAAGTGGGCACAGTAGTCTAAATGTGGCCTCACCACAGCAGAGAAGAGGGGGAGGATCACCTCCCTTAACTTGCTGGCCATGCTCTTTTTAATGCACTCTAGGATGCCATTGGCCTTCTTGGCCACAAGGGCACACTCCTGGCTCATGGCCAAACTGTTGGCCTCCAGGTTCACAGAATCAAGCAGAAAAATTCCAGAAGGGAACTCACAGAGAAGAGCTCAATGGTCTCCATACTCAAGCAGTGAGCAGTCAGACACAGGGAATATCAAAGGCTAACCAAGGAAGATCAAAGAATAGTACTGCAGAATCCACAGCTGAACTTGGGAAGAAATTGGTAAAAGAAAGCCATGGGAATAGTGACAGGATAGCAGTGAGGAAGGGAAGAAGGAAGAAACTGGGAGAGGTCATGGCATATATGCCTGGGTGTGCTGGTGAGCAAGGGGAAAAGCTAGGGGAGAACAGAGCACCTGGAAATGCTGATATAGCATAAAGGAGCAAACGGGCTGAGCTTGAGACTAAAGACTGAGATGGGGGGGAAGAAGCAGCATCAGACCTACTGAGTCATGCCTCAGCCTCCACTGCACCACTTTCTGACAATACAGGATAGAGTGAGGTGATGGTTTTCTGAATTTGTTCTTGTAGACTACTATATCTATCTTAACATATGTGGATGCTTATTATCATTGTTTATGCTGCAACTCACATTCTTCCTTAGGACAGAGAAGCACAGTGAATCCTTATTCATCAGGAACTAGATCTAAGAGCTGAGGGAGAATAAACTTTAAGACACATGTATTTGTATGATCAACATGCTTAGAATGCAGGCAAATCATGAGCTTAAAACATTGGTACTTCATCAGGAATCCAAGGATCCCAGACATTAACCTTTACTGTTATATTTTCCTTTTTTTTCCCCCCCCATTCTTTTTTAATGAAGACATCATTGTCCAAATTATTCAATTCTAAGGACAAAAAAGCAACACTGCAGCATCAATCTCTATTTGAGCACAATGAATCCTGCAAAGCAAATTAAAAGAAGTGGAAATCGCCAATGTGAAACAACACGAAAGTTGAACTGAAGCATGCTACTGCAGATCTCACCAGGAGAGAGCCCACAGGAAATGGATTTGCCAGACTACCTTAAAAATGAATGCTGCATGTTGAAATGCGGTTATTTTCAAGAGAAATAATTTTCAGTAGAGGGAGCTGGAGGACTGTCCAACTTAAAACACGGAACAGCAGTTACCGCAGTAAGGCAGATAACTAAGTATTTACAGTAACATGTAGAATTATTAAACAATGTACTAGAGAGTGCAGTGTCATAGTGTGATTTAAACACTAGACCTCTCCACTTCAGCTTAGAGTGTGGAGAAAAAAAAGTGACATGTATATAACTTCATGCAAAGGCACTGCCTGATGTATTGCTGAAAGATAATATTTTCCTTTGCTGGATTGGAGACTCTGATTTGTGATACAAAGGCTCTAAAAACAAAACATAGCCATATTTCTTTCCTCATTGAAAGTTAATGGCAATATGTCCAAGATGTTGACTTTGGACTGCAGGTTCAGAGATTCAAACAACGTGCGCAACAGAAAACAACAGGCAGTTATCTACGCTGTCTCCATCCTGCTGTATTTGTATGCAAAATAATCTGCTTCTACCCAAAGGCAAATCTTGTGTGTGTGCAATTTTCTCTGGATGTGTCATTTTCAAACTCAGCATGCACTAAGCTCTTTTTTTTTTTTTTTTTTTCTATTGAGGCTGCTCAATCAGCATAGGGCAGTTAGGAACATTTGAAGCACTGTGCCACATATAGCTGTTTAAAGCCCCTCAGCGCTGGTAAGCCTTTCTGTACTGACACCACTGTGTCAGCAATGCCAGTGAATGCTGAAAAACAAGACTTTGACAGGTGTCTGAAAAGAGGAAAATGAGGTTGCAGTGAAATATCTGATGTTATTTACAGGTCTTAAAACATCCATGAATGTGAGATTTTTTTTGGAGATGATGGCTTCTCTGCAGCCTCTGCTGCCAGTTGCCTCAGGCCTGTGAGTGAGCTCCACTCATGTTCACAGCAAGACTTCAGGAGTCCCCTCCATGCCATATCCATGCCACCAGGCATATGGCATAAGCCCAAAGGACACCATGCTGCCTCTCCATCTTAACTTCATACATCATATAGACCCTGCTGTTCACTATAGAAGGTTTGAGTGAGGTAATCTCCCACAGAACCACAGCATGGCAGGGGACTTCTACGTCCCTCTGCCCAACCCCAGCAGGGACACCCAGAGCAGGGTGCCCTGGGCCACGGCCAGGTGGCTTCTGGATATCTCCAAGGAGGAGATGATATGCAGCCTTTGGGCAGCTGTGTCAGCACTCAGCCACCCTCTGTGACAATCAGCCTGTTGGTACAGGCTGACACTCATGAGAGAAGGGCAAAAGAACAAGCAGTAGGCTGCAGAGAGCTTTAAGTAGGAGTCACCATGCTAAGTGCATCAGTGTATCTCCAGAGTCAAGCTGCTTTAGCTATGTTCTAAACAAGGGATGATGGCTAAAGTCCTAAGGCCATCACTCACGAGAGCAGGCTTGCCATATACTAAAGACCTGGGACTTGTGTCCTTATAACTTTCCTGGCACAGCATAACCACCTACAAGTGGACAACTCTTAGACTGCTGGCCAAGAGCTGCCATAAGATCTGCAGTGCCAGTGCACTTGTTGCCAGGCCCTGGCTCTCACCTCGATGCATGAGCATTGCCTTCAGTCAGATGGTTGCTCTCAGCCTGTAGCACGGCAGTTCATAGTAAGTAAGAAAGCCACGTGATTATCAACACTCCTGATAAAATGCCTGTGGTCTTAGCCCAGAGATAACGGCAACCTCATTTCATGATATATGTCTTCTGATTTCATCTCCACGTGGACCAAACCCAGTTGTTAGTAAGACATCAGTTTGATGTCAATAGAAATCATAGAATATCCCATGTCAGAAAGAACCCACAAGGATCACCAAGTCCAACTCCTGGCTCCACGAAAGACCACCCAAAATTCAAACCTTACGTCTGAAAGTGTTATTCAAACACTCCTTGAACTCCAGCAGCTCAGGGCCGTGCCCACTGCCCTGGGCAGCCTGTTCCGTGCCCACCGCCCTCTGGTGCAGCCCCTTTCCCTAAGCCCTCTTCCCGCCCCTCCCCTGACACAGCTCCATGCCGTTCCCTCGGGCCCTGTCGCTGTCACACAGAGCAGAGCTCAGCGCCGCCCCTCCGCTCCCTGTGAGGAGCTGCAGCCGCCATGAGGCCTCCGCTCAGCTCCTCTGCTCTGCGCTGAGCAAACCCAGGGACCTCAGTCGCACCTCATGTGTCTTCCCCTCCAGATCCTTCACCCCCTTTGGACACTAACAGCTTTATGTCCCTCTGATGTTGTGGCACCCACACTGCACCCAGTGCAGGAGGTGAGGCTGCACAGCACAGAGCAGAGCAGGACAAGCCCTCCCCTTGCCCAGTGGCAGTGCTCGGTCTGCT
This sequence comes from Alectoris magna, assembly GCA_030625065.1. Classification (NCBI taxonomy): domain Eukaryota; kingdom Metazoa; phylum Chordata; class Aves; order Galliformes; family Phasianidae; genus Alectoris; species Alectoris magna. Next base: position 182,299,313 of record CM060560.1, on the reverse strand, counting down.
GCACCCCAGGGTACGGTTGGCCCTTTGGGCTGCCAGGGCACACTGCTGGCTCAGATTCAACTTGCTGTCAGCCAGAACCCCCAGACCCCTTTCTGCAGGGCTGCTCTCCAGCCCCTCATCCCACAGCTTGTACATTTAATCCAGGGTTGACCCCATCCTGGGTGCAGAATCAGGCTCTTGCTTTTGTTAATCTTCATGTAGTTGGTGATTGATCACCACACAAATTTGTTAAAGACCTCTCACTGAAGAACCTTCTCCTAGCACCCACCCCTGACACTGCCCCATGCCATTCCATCAGGCCTTCTCACTGTCACTAGAGAACAGAGTTCAGTGCTGCCCCTCCATTCTTCTTGTGGGGGACATTTAATGAGTCATTAAGACCTGATGTGTGCTTCCCAGTGGAGATCTAAGCCCACCTGAGTGGCATTAGGAGAAGCATTAAAAACACAGTAAGAGTAGTGCATTTCAGTCATTGCCTTCCACTTAAGAGAGCAAGGAGGCCCAGGAAGCTTTGGCCATCATCACTGAGAGATGAGACTGAAAAGAATTCAAAGAGATCTGTGCTTTTAAAATGGTGTAGCATTAATTTCCTTAGCCCTCTACTACGTCTCAGCAATACTTAGAAGCTAGAAATTGGAAGTCTTGGTAGAAATCAGTAATAGTACCAGTAGTCTCCTACCCTCCTTGCATGTTTAACATCAGATGCACCGAGACAGTGTCAGGGATGGGCTGTCAGCAAACCTTTTCATCTGCTTTACCCTCTTTAAATTCAGGTGATAAAACTGAGCACGATCCACTCTGCTGGTAAATCCCTGCTGAGTGATTTCACAACAGTGTTACTGAATTTATCCAAGACCAGTGAGGTTTCCTCCAGCACACAAAGGCAGGACAGCCAGCAATGGCCTTCAGTTCCAAAACTTGAGCAATTATTTAGAGGTACAGGCGACATTTTTGTTGACTGTGAGGATGAGACTGGACTGCTTGGGCATGCACAGCCACATATCTTTTGATGCTTGTGGTCATCTCATCCCCCTTCTGCTCTGTGCCACTCGCAGGAGGGCTTACAATGAAGCACAGCCCCTGCCTGCTGCTCCCATCCATCAGCCTGGGGACAGACCCCTCAGCACAGACAGCAGCAGGTATCTGCTTCCTCCCTGCCTGGCTTTCCTCCACTTAATCTGTACACATTTGTATCTAGGAAAAAATACATATTCTTTCGTTAGCCCAAAGCTTTGCCTACGCACAGAAGAAAGAACAAACAGCACAATCTGCCATTCCAGTGGGAGAATACTCCCATGTTTACTCTTTCCTGGTCCCCACTACCAATGAGCAGAGGATTTTCTGAAAATCTCTGTTAGGAACTTGCAACTAAACCAACACCAGGGTGTTCAGGTTTTGCCTGTTTTCCCTTGAAAATGTCCAGCATTAGAAGGCAAACAGAAAAGAGAAGCACCTGAGAGCTGCCTGTTTTACTGGGTTGATTCTTCTTGGGCTAGGCCTTGCAACTCTCAGAGTAGTTCTTTCTTTGATAAGTATTGCTAAGGGGAAATACCTGTCCTCAATACATCCATCACAGCTTCAGACAGCATCCTGTGAAGGCATGATCTCTAGGAACTAACAGTACCAGCTGTGATTGAACACGATGCGTGCTCCTTTTCCAGAGCGAGCCTGTCAATGGCGCCTTTCTTTCTACAGTCACTTCTTTGGTGGTAAATAGAAATCAGCTTCAAGCGGTTTTTCTTGATATCGGTATTCTGCTCAAACATCCTTCTTTGCCTTCTCTGTCTGAATATTAATCCTGGCTAGGCAGAGAACAGCAGACTGAGAGGGAGCACAGTAACACAGGCATGGGAGCTCCCTTGGAGGGAATGAGTCCCTATGCCCACTGTGGGCAGAACAAGCTTACGGTAACGGGAGTTCTGTTAAGGAAGTAACTGAAGATTTTTAGCTACAAAAATCTTTAACCAATCTGTTCTGACAGCTAAGCTACTTCACAGAACTCCCATCACCGAATGCTTTTAAGAACAGCTTACATAAATACTCAGGAATAACACAGGGCTTTATGTATGCAGTCATTTTCCGTGGGAACTTTGCCCACAGAAATTACAGTTTATGGATCAGCACCTTAGCTGTGCGAGTTGCTGTCCTACAGCTTTAACCTCAGCATCACTGCTGTGCTAACCTAGCTCTCCTCCATGCTTGCTGCCCAATGCCCCCCTTTCCTAAAATAAAGTTGCTAAATATTAACATGAAAAATAAATATTCAGCAGATTAAACTCGTCAGCCATTTCAGATTACTGCACACTGCTACACGGAGTTGCTTTTACAATTGTCCTTTAGCACCTCTCTTTGAGATGCTGCTCTTCTGCTGAAGTTTGCAAATACAGAGTACAACTTTTTAGGATTATGTCTTCTCAAGAGCAATAAACCTTTTATTCTGTCTGCCAGTCATAAATACTCAGCTTCTGGTAATCTATCCAAGCCTTTATTGCCAGCTTCTCTCTGCAGTTTAAGTACACATGACCGGGCAATGCTTTCCTGGAAAGACGACCCAAACACCTTTCCAGATCTGTATTTTGTTCTCCTGTTTCTTATTTTTCTTCTACAAACTTTTTGGCATTTTCTCATTTTCATCCTTTCCAGGATTTGATCTCTTTTTTTTTCTTTTTTTTTTTCCTCCTTGTTATACAACTATGAAAATCTTCTTTACGTGCAAACCAAACGAATCAACCCTACACCTTAGATGAAACAGATGCCAATTACAGCAAGCTCTTATTGTGCAAGAGTCTTAAAGAAGCAAACACCTTTTGAAGACAACCTCTTGTTGGCAAGTCAACATCTGCTTGCTAGGAACTATTACTAAACAGTGGGAAAATGAATGAAAAAAGTGTTCATCCTCTCACAGCAGAGCATCTGAAAAGACTTAAAAGCAGACCAAATGCCCCACCTGCATTAAAGCAATGGCACTGGTCACACGTTAATTGAGAATATGCATAAGCCCTGGCAAGATGTATGCTGCATGCACATCAGTGTGTGAGACAAGCCTGGGGAAACTGCTGCTACACTGTGGACAGAACTTAAACACCAGCTAGAATCTATTGAATGTACTTAACTATCTGCTAAAAATATGAAATAAGCAATGCGAGTTCATAAGGAGGATAAAATCCTGTTATTCATATTAAGGCAGGACTTCTAAGGAAACAGCAAGACAGAAGTGTTGGGAGAAATTTCTGATTCTACCTAGATAACATCTTTGTGTTCCTGAATAGATGAGCAATACGGTGTTCCTGCAAACACTGGCTTGTTGCATAACTTCAAAAGCAAAATCTGTGAAGTGCTGAAAAGCATACTCTTACTGTGCCCACTGCTCACATATAAAGAATGTGTTTTGCTTCTTAGTAGGAAGTGTACTGTATCAATAATTACTGCAACTGAAGTCCAAAAAGAACCTTTTCGTCCCATAGTAGGTATTAATTTAGTATAATGTGTAGTCCACGCTTCTGACAATGGTAGCTGTCTTTGACATTCTGCAGTTTACAATTTTTCAAAGCCAGTAACTCCAAAATACTTACAACCAAGATTTTCCTTCCCCTTCAATCTTTAGTTTCTCTTAATGGGATTACATAGTTCTAGGAGCAATCCAGCCTCACGAGCTGCTTTTCTTCACTCTCAGCATTGCCTGCACTCACGCTGGCTATAAAGCAGTGGTCAATGCTAATGAAAGCTTATGAATTACTTCTCTGCCGCTTTAACCCACCCACATCCATTACACTGGGTGCGTTCCTTTGATAGGCAGAAATCTCACAACAGATATTTTCTTTCAAATCAATTTGTAAAAAGAAGAAAACCACAGTATCGCTGTACAACATCATTTTATTTTTTTTCAATGAATTCCTTTAGCCTCATAAAACAGAGCACATTTTCTAACCTTGAAGCCAGCAAGATTGGGAAATTAAAAAAACACAACAAAAAACAGAGAATCAAACTTGGTTTTCCCATACATGATTTTCATACCGAGACTACATTCAGACGGAAAAAACCCTAGAATTAAAATGAAAGCATATACTACTTCCACAGCTCTCTTCTTAAAAATGAACTGGATATGTCATACAACTCACCTTTGCTTGTGCGATAAGCTACAAATAGAATTATTCAGTTCAACTATGCAGCTTTCCTACTTTCTAAGACATTTATTTTAATATGTTGCAATACCGTCGGTATTTACCTGACACTCCATTACGATACTACCGAATGATCTCTCCCTCCTTCTCTTCTGGTGGTCCTCTTTCAGAACGGAGGCCTTCCCAGTGGCCTTTTTTGGAAACACCAGGTGCAGTTTCAGACATTACAAGTACTCAAAGCACTTCAACATCGCCATCAGATCAATCCACCATTTTTTAAGTAACAGTCTGACTAGCAAACTAATGGAAAAAAAAAGCTGGTTAGCGTTTCTGCTGTTCTCACAAATGAGAAATTGATCTGGACAGCTGTAACGCTTCATCTGTTGGTGAATGGAGTTTACACTGTCATACCCTGGCCAAGAATTACGGTAATTTGAAATCCCGGTTCATTTACAATATTCAGAGATGGACCAAGCTAACTGTAGAACTCTTTAAACAACTTACAATTTCAAAAGGTATTTGCAATTGTATGACCGCATCGTTTCATTTTCAATTGGGTTCTTCATTCAAAAGTACCACTTCTCTTACTAAACATGGCTTTAAAACTACAATATATTTAACAGTTTTGCATTACAAAATGTTGAAAAGTTGATTTACCCAATGTTTTTCAGACTCAATGCATTACTGAGGAAAGTAAACAGCGCTACTTTTGGAAAAGTATTCAAGTATCTCCCTGACATTTTATATAATGAAAAACAGATCCTAAACTTCGTATGACTGGACTTAAGCAATTATCACTCACAAATCTTTTTGGTTTTCTGTCATACGCAACAGTATGAATAATACTTGTAGCAACAATATAGCACAACTTTTGCTATTACACTAAACTGGAATGTTCCAACAGAAAAAAAAACTAAATCAGCCATGTAAAAGAAATTTCAAGTGCTTCAGTAATAAACTGACCAATCACCATGGCTTACACAGAGCAAATGCACATGAAACCAGTAGAAGTCGAATGACAGAAATGCCAATAAATATACATGAATAGAGAATAATTAGCTGTTCAGACACACACACACAAAAAGCTGAGATGCACTAAGCATTAACCAACAGAGGTTTGTTCTGATCCTCACCAAACAGGAATAAACCTGCTTGACCAGAGGAAAATTTTGCCCCAAGAGTACACATTGGATGTGTGTGAGCCACGATACACAAATTCAAGTATAACTTAAATAATTGCTCCGTAGTTGTACTTGATAGTCTAAGGTATTTTCTGTAAAAATAAGTCAGCACAGTGATTTGTGATTTATCCCAGTTGCTTCCTTTGACTTCACATCACACATTACTTTGCTTCCTATTTAGTTAAATAAAACACTGTTTTAAAGACATTCAATCATCAAATAATATTTTCAAACTTAACATTCCAACATCTTATTTTGCAAAGACGTTTCAACTTATCTCGTCGAATCTCCAAAGAATTGCGTACTGAAGAGGAAAGCTTTTCATATGTTAATTTTAACTATTTTTAGACATGTAAAATTTGCTGGTGTTTTATAAGAGATTTCTATTTCCCCTTGCCTATGCCTTCCTGGTATTCCACACATCCCTGTGAGTTGCTTGCAAGACATTTCAACCACAGTACACGGTATTTGGTATAATCCAAACAGTCATCAGATGCTTTATAATCCCAAACAGCAGCATGCAAGGAAGCACTTATAAATAGGATACATAGGAGAAGTAATGATCTGTCTACAGATGTGCTTCTGTTTTTAAAAATATTTCTAGACTGTTGTTATTACTTAAAGCCAGGAATGTGTATCTGAATTGCATTGATAAGTTGCAAGGTATTGTCAGAACTACAAAAGGAAAGATTCAAAAAATATATATGCAAATGACAACACTGTTGTCCAGCATTTAAGCCACATGCAATACTTCACACTCCCAGCAGAACACATTCTCTCAGATACTGAAAACATCTTGTCTTTGTATCTTGGTTTGATGGCAATATAAAGTTCAATGTTTTATAACAATTACGTATTATTGCAACACAACTGCTAAATCAGCTCTCTAAAAAAGCTCAGTATTTATCAGTTGTTATGAATACATACACATACGCCAATTCTCTTCTCTAACATAACTTACATTACATTACTCCAAGACATATTTTAATGACTACAATGTTAAAAAAAATAGTGAAATAAAAAGTCTAAAATTATATTGAAACTATCACCAAAAAAATCCTAACATTTTAAAATACTTGTCAATTTGACTAAAATGCATATATACTCAATTTCCTTGAGCATTTATTTTTTTCTTCTCCTCATCGGAGGAACAGTACTTATAGTAATTGTTCAATGCTACTGTGGCTGTAGGCAGCTTCATCTGTACAGTTTTCCTCGATTCCCCTTGCAAACAGTTTCATTAACTGGCAGTGAACCCTGAAAAAGATGAAAAAAATCGTACTTAAAGAAAAAAAAAAAAGAAAAAAAGAAGCAACGATAATATATATTTAATTCTAATGATCTGTGAATCTTAGGCACTTGAGCAAAGTTCCTTACTTCAGACTACAAAAACAGCCCTCATTCCCCATACAGTCTTTCCCTGCAAAGAAGGCTGGATACTTCCACCCTTCTATCACTCCTGCTAGTGATTTATTCTACATGTTAATCTCCACGGGACATCAGGAGAAGCTGACCTTGTGCCATATATACTGTATACACCAAACAAACTTAAGATACAAATATTTAGTTTTGTGGTTTTGTTTCTCTTAGATCTAGAACAAACAAAAACACACAAACCAAACAAAAAATGCCCTTCAAATTTCAAAAGCAACTCGTCTTCTAATTTGATTACCTGCAGAACTGCAAACTGCTTTCTCCATATGCCAAGGCTTAACACAATACTGGGCTTATCCGGCATCAAAATATACAGAAATACTGAGCATGTGCCATATTTTGTAAGACAAAGGTGCTAGGTGAGCACCAATCAGATGGCTTTTATATGACTTTTTAAAAATGGAAAATAATAAATACTATTTTTCCTGAAAAATATTCTGTTTAATAGGAAAAGCTGGTGTTTAGAGTAACAAAATACTCCATTCATTTAAAAAGAATCCTCCCAACAATATCTCCGATTTCAGCTGTTCAAAAATGCTATGTCAGCTTCTAAGAACTAAGCAGGACTTTGGGGGTTGGGTTCTCTCTCCTTCTCTCAAAGTGATCACTTACGATAGATGGCTGAACTATTTACTGGAAAGGATCAAAACAACAAAACCAAAACCAAATGAAGTTTATTATCAAAACACTCAAATATGCTATGTGGGGACATGTTTTGAGAATACCTTTATGAACATATTTAAATCAATGAAAAGATTCAGTATATTTCCTGGTACAAACAGGGAAAAATTGATGCACACCTCACTTCAATTGCCGAACTATCCAGAGTTTCTCCATCACAGTTCCAAGTGCTATTAGCAATATTGCAGCAGCAGGCTGGATGATCTCTGCAGAACTGGCCAAAACGTTTCTTTCCTATGTCTGTGACACTGCTTTCATTGTCTTCTGAAAGCCTTGATGTAAATTGAAAACTCTTCACCCGATAAACATCTACAAATGAGAAGTCAAACTACAAAGAAAAAATAATCAAAATAGGCAATTACAATTATTTAAATACACTTGATGCGTAAAGCAACTCAGCATGTAGTATTCTATGTTCAGGAAAGTCCGTCATTTCCAATTTTTCAGAGAACTTACCTGAGGCATAGAATGACTTATGTTTTCTGATTTGTGCAGCTTTTTAAAACAGAAAGCAGAACTGGAATCTTACTTTCCAGTGGTGTTCTTTCAAGTAGCAAACAACCACTTTTTGGACAATAAGGTAAAAGGTTCTGAGATTAGAAGCAAAGGGGATATAAGAACTATAAAAAAAACTATAAAAATTATATAAAGATTTATAACATGGACTCTAAGTCAAAAAAGTTTGGCTTGGATCTCCGTACCATCCTCAGAAACTGTTCAACCACAACTCTTAAGATGAGCTTTTCTGAGCCTTATCATAAAGTAGTGAAGATTATCATAGAATAACCTGCATTGAAAAAGACATCCAAGATCATCTAGCCCAACCATCCACCTACCACCAATATTTCCCCACTAAACCATGTTTCTTAATGCCACATCTCCATGTTTCTTCAACATCTCCACATATGGTGACCCCACCACCTCCCTAGGCAACCTGTTTCAATGCCTCACAACTCCTCCTGAGAAAAAATTTTTCCTAATATCCAACCTAAACCTCCCGTGGACCAACTTGAGGCCACTTCCTCTAGTCCTTTTGCTAGCTACATGGGAGAAGAGGCTGACCCCCACCTCACCGTAACCTCCTTTCATTCAGTTGTAGAAAGCAATAAGGTCTTCCCTGAGCCTCTTCTTCTCCAGACTGAACCATCCCAATACCCTCAGCCACTCCCCCAGAAGGCTTGTGCTCCAGATCCCTCACAGCTCCATTGCTCTTCTCTGGACACACTCCTGGGCACTCATTTCTTCCTTGTAGCGAAGACCCAAGACAGAACACAGTAATCAAGCAGCAGCCTCACCAGAGCTGAGTACAGTAAGACAATCACCTCCCTGCTCCTGCTGGCAACACTATTTCTGGTACAAACCAGGATGCCATTGGCCTTCTTGGTCACCTGGGCACACTGCTGGCTCATGTTTAGCCACGTGTCAACCAACACCCCCAGGTCCATCTCCTCTACACCGTCTTCCAGCCACTCTGCCCCAAGCCTGTAGCACTGCCTGGGGTTGTTGTGGCCAAAGTGCAGGACCTGGGACTTGGTCTTGTAGAACTTCACTGGGCCTTACCCCAGTGATTCAGAATGCAGCCGAGAAGTGCAAAGCACTGCCTTGATCAAAAAATTCCAGAGCAATACGATTACATTACAAAAGTGGGCGTAGAGGAAAATAAGAGCAAAAAGAGATATTAAACACCAACAAAATAAAATAATTTCAGATAGAAATAAGCAGGATCAGTTTGAGACCAGTTCTATTTAATGTTTTCTTATAAATGACCTGATTTCAAGATTCAAATGCATACTAAGTTAGGAAGAACTTCTCTATCCTTGAAAGAGTCAGAAGTATTGCAGTGAGGTCTTGACAGATTAGAGGGTTGGTCAATCACCAACCCCATGAAGTTTAACAGGAGCAAGTGCCGAGTTCTGCACCCAGAACAGGGTCAATCCTGAATATATGTACAGACTGGGAGATGAGAGGCTGGAGAGCAGGAAAGGAAAGGAATCCAGAAAGGAATCTGGGGGTTCTGGTTGATGGCAAGTTGAATCTGAGTCAGCAGTGTGCCCTGGCAGCCAAAAGAGTTCAAATACCGTCCAAATATTAAATGTATGGAAAATTTTATAAGACAGAATTCAATTAGCAAAAGTAGAATTTGGTTAGAATGCTATGGCCCAAGACTTGGCTTAGCTAAAGTGATTTTTGTGATGGTACACATATTAAGTCTTACAAAACACATAGGCTTTTTCTAAATATTTTGTAGATGTTCTTTTTTGTCATATACAAATATCAACATTCACAACTTAAAACTTATTCTGGAGAGCTCACTGTCAAAGGGAATACATACCTGGTCATCTTTGTTTGTATGTCTGACAAGATACCGTAGAAAATCAAATCTGGAGCATTTACGAACTAGAATCAGGTCAGCCGAACCATCTGCTAAATGAGCTGCTGGTGAAAGACCTTTTGGACTTCGTGGACAGGCACAGCTCATATTTACTACATTGATGGCTAGAAATTTCCCTTTAATAACCTTCCATTCTTCTTCATCTTCTGAAACACATGAATAAACACATAGATATTGGATACTATTGACCTACACATAAGAACAGTAAAAAGCAATCATCATTGGCATGGTACAAGATTTTACTAGCCATGTTTATGCACTGTCAATACATATCTAAACAAAAAAAAGATTCCTAGACTTCATATATTAACAGAAGAAGTTGCCTCCCCCCTTCACACACCATCATTATCTTCTAGTGCTGCTTACCATTTCTGAGATAGGCATGTCAAATTCAAGATCAATGTTTTGGGGTAGAATCACTAAGTTTCAGGCAAGGACAAGAGACAGGCAGGTTATAACTCTTGCAGGTTAAAAAGTTCAGGAGGATTTTTAACTTTATTCTTACTGTTCAACATGTTATTTTTAAGCAAGCAACGACACAGAGACACTGGCTTAGTGTCTGGTTTCTAACCCACTCCTCTTTCAGTCTCAATGCCACAAGCTATCTTGAAAAACAAACAAAAACAAATAAAAACAAGAAAAGATCAAAAGCGAGGAGATGACTTGGGGTTCAGGAAGGGCCAGCATGCAGCAGATCAGCAGCCTGTGAAAGAACTAAAAAATGTCTGCAGATGAACAATAGTAACAAAGAGTTGAATTTGTCTCTGCAAAAATATTCAGGGATTGCTGTGGAAAAAAGAAGCGTTTTCAGTAATATAAAACTATTCTGTTATATTAGACCTAAACTGACTTTAAATGTGTGATGAAATAGATACTACCAGGAGGCAGAGGAAATTTCTGGAATGAAAACTGTTTATACTGGCAGTCGCTGCACAGAGATATCTAAACCATATTTTCTCATATAAGGATAAAAATAGATTAAAAAAGGCTTTGCATTTTTACATTAAACGATTGCCTTCCTTACTACAATAAAAAAAAAAAATGTCATAAAGCAGCCATACCACTATGTTTCATCTCCAAATATAAGTGGGCTCAGATATATCAAATGAAAAACTCCACAAGACTAATGATCTCAGAATAGTCTATGGAGATGCACAGTTTGAAAACTGCAGTCCACGAATGAAGTGTCACTGCAGATGATGGGGGTAAAAATGAAGGAACAAACAGACAAGCAAGATAAACTTTGTTTATGAAAGCTTGTTTAACCAATTTAACCATCAAACCATGGCCACGTAGTTTTTGAGCCATATTAACTAATAGCAACTTAGAAATCTAATATTATTCAGTTGCTCATGTTGGGGTTAATTTACAATTAATTATTCAAGGTGCTTCTTTGATGAGATGGTAGATGACTTGTATACTAGATATTTCGTGTCTTGCAATTCCATTATTCTTTACTATCTTAGTTCTTACATCTCACTACCTCAGTTGTTACATTTACTTTATATTCATTACCACCATCGTCTCGGTAAATGGTGGACCTAAATTCTGTAATACGTTTATATTGAATTGACCTCTTCAAAGCTTTATACACCAGAAGAAAGAGGAAAAGGAAAAAAAACCCAAAACCATAGATTATCTTTGCTCTTTCAACTTTTCTATCTTCTTGGGCTTTCTAATCACATTTAAGAATTCTCTGAAACTTCCTGCCCCCGCTTTTTTTAGTACTTAGGAAAATTCAACTTCAGGGAAACCAGAGTAGGTTTGTAACATGACAAAAGTCTAAAAGCAAACTAAAGAATTTCATATTTTTTCCATCTAGTCTATCCTCTGTATGTTCCGATAAACAAATCGGTAATAAAAGAAATGCAGCTTTGTTAGATTCAACATTTTTGCATCATTTGCCAGAGTGGTTTTAGTATCAGTCATGTTTGCTTTACTGCTGATCACTTTTTATGTGCTTTCAAAAAGGACATTACAGAGAGAAATCATTTAAATTAGTTTCCAAATGTGTATTTTAAGAGAGAAGAAAGGCATACATCAAACCACAGAATGACTTTGTTCAGGCTGCAGGCAAATGATGAGACTGTTCTGAGATTAAGGCAGCCAAACAGAACGTAAGAAACTACTGGAAACATGAGACATTCTGTGACCCAACAGTTATCAGGGTGAGAAATTGACAAAAGTTACAGACAGCATCACGTAGAATGTCTGAATTCCACAGGTGGTAAAGGGAGTTACTGGAAGGACTGCATAGGGAGCCGCGGGAGAGCACCTTTGGGGGAGCTGAACCTTGCAAAGCCAACAGCACCTACTTAATTGGATGACCTATGCAATACTGGTACAATCAGAAATATCAATCTGGGGCACTGATGTAGCCAAACTGGAAAGGATTAGTGAAATTCAGCTGGAAACAGCTGTTTAATTGGGAGAAGAAAAGACTGAAGAAAGGGAAGAAGTGGATTAAGGAAGGACAAGCATGGAGAATGGGGAGATAACAGGGATCACTTGAGCATGAGCATGTACTGACCAGAAACCTCCCTGATGTACACGTGACCTGTTGAAAACTTCAGGTCACACTAACCAGATCTGTAAAAACTCACAGTCAGAGCTGGAAGCTAGCTAATAGTGCTTGGGGTCTGGATTCTGGATGTGGCAGAGTCTGAAGGACCCACACACACTCACAAAGATCACAGTTCAATAATTAAGAGTATCTGTAGGTTTTGTTGCAAACTAAGTAAAAAAGCCAGGATCTGGGCATTGGTAGAGAGACTCAAAGTACATGCTAGTATTTGAGCGATCCCTTAACACAAGCATTGTTGTACAAGACAGTAAGGGGATATATATGTTCTGCTAGCAACCCTGATGAGGAGAGAAAAGCAGGACTGGGATAGTTACTGGGATAGTTAGTTACAGTGCTCGTGTTATGTGTAGTTTATCTGTAGAGGTACAGACATCCTGTTGATCTCTGTGTGTCCAGCCACAACTGTACTGTGTGAATGTCTATTTCTGCATGGGAAAACATGTTCAATGTTGTTTCCTGACTACACCTGGATACCTGCACACTGAAAGGGGAAGAATGTTCCTGAATCTGAAAGTCCACAAGACTGTAACAGACTTAATGGACCATATTAATCACTTGAGAATCTCAACTAATGCTAATACTGGATTTTACTTCATGGACAATGCTTACCAGTCATCTGTGTCCAGAACTAGACAAGTGCTTAATTTAAAAGAAAAACAGGCACTCTCTGATATAGAAGCAACAAAATGAAAAAAAACAAAACAAAACACAAAACAACCCTCTTTAATGATGAAACCTTTTGCTGTTTATCTGAGAAGCATTAATAACTTGGTCCTGAATGCATCTAGATGTATTAACTTTTGATGTACGCTCACTGTAATAATTAAGTCTCAATAGAGGGCACAATGCCTGTATACATTTTTACCTGGTGGAAAAGCACTGTTTGGTAAAGACTGAAGCACGCCACTCTTTCAAGAAACATAACTGCTCTGCTCAGTAACAACAAAGTCTGGATATTTTATCACATCTTAAATAACCAACTGTTCTCCTAACCATTATGCAGGGTGCCTCCCTGTAATATCACAACTTACTTAAAATATCTTTTATACAGTAGGGCAGTCATAAGGGAGAAGGTAAATGGCACTCATTTTAACTGCCTACTGTGTACACATACTGTCACAGTTGCTGAAATCAGCCTAAAGTGCTAGCTATGAAAATTTACTCAGCACATGCTCACAGACTTCTTCACAATACAAAGAAATAAGTTAAGTGATGGTCAATGCAAGCATCCTTCTAAACTCATATGAACAGTACACAAGCCAAGTATGCAAATGAAGGAGTTAGCCAATACACCTCACGAGTAAAAGCTTACATGAGGTGGTAATTTGAAATCTTTTTTTGTGCAAATCAGGAATAGTGAACCGTTCTTGTTCACTTACCAGTACTACATGGAGAAGAGACTACACAGCAAAGAAAAGCAGCTACTGAAAGTAAAATTTAGGACGTCCTACAAAATCATTTGCATGCCTTGTGCTAAGCTGACTAAAGTAGCCAGTTGCTCACTAATATGTATTTCACTTTCTTCAGCCTTTGCTCCTTTGCTGGATCAAAGCTATCAAGAACAAAAATAATGAACAAAGAAACAAAAAAAAGAAAAAAAAGCAACTTCTAACTACAATTATTTCTTCCTCCCCATGAAATTTTCTTACAGAAAAGTATTCTGATATCACATTTAATTGCTAAGAAGATATCACGTAAAGCAATTTATTTTATTTATCCCTAGATTCAGTTACTCAGGCTTTACAGGCTACCAGTGAATCTCTACAGTAGGATGATACTCACTGCAAACAAATGGCTAGAACCACACACAGAAACTGTGCAAAGTAATTGTGATTACAAGACAAATAGGTCATAAGGACCAACTGTTGTGTTAAGAAGATTATAGTTTCACGCACTGGGCTCTGCAAGAAGAAAAGAAACTGAGACCAGAGACTAAACTCGGCCAATTAAAGTTCCATATTTTCTTTCCGTAAAGTCAGAAGTGTATCAATACCTCTGCTTCCTATTAGGAGGCAGTAATCGGACATAAAGAGATAGGAAGACTACTGCATAGCATCCAGCACATAAATAGTTGTTTTAACCAAACAAAGGAAAAAGTATGTCCTTATGAAGCGTACGCATAGGGCCTGGAATGAGGAAAAGAGGATAAGTACAACATAATGAGAGAAAGATGAGAAAAAATCTCATTTAAATTAGATTTATTGCTCCGTTTACTTAGAAATACTTAAATCCGTTACTGAGGCTATTATTATCCATGTTCATTGCCTCATATGTATTTAACAACTTAACTTAACGAAGGGCAACTTCTGTGTGAATAAATACTAAGCTGAATCCTCCTCTATTCCAGAAGTTATCTCACTGAACTTCCTTCCATACTGGCTCAGTTTATCAGTTAAATCCTACTCACAAATATAAGACAAAGTCCCAGCTCACTGAACATATCTATCTTTCTTAAGGAAGCCCAACACATCAAAATATGTAAGTAGTTAATGCAATTTCATGAAAATTGTCTGAGGCCTGGGTGGAAGTGATGCCTTAACATGCTTTTCGCTTATCTTTTTCTAAACTTTAAAGAAAGACCATTCTAGCAACCTGCAGTGACAAACACACTTGAGCTGATACATACAGAATAACAGTAAGTTCCAAATACTACATCATAAAAAAAAAAGTAAAATACTTTTTATGATAAATTACCTTCATGTTTGAATCCACACTCCTTGCGTTGTTCTACCAGTTGTCGCTCACTTTCCTTGCAAATATAACATCTGAAAACAGAAATACTATTCAGTGCCTGAAAACAAAAATATTCAGTTCTGTGCTTTCCCTAATAACAGTACGAACTTCCCCCTCTATAATGGCATGGCACCAACAACCTTGATATGGCATAAATCATGATAGTCCTGGAGACCCTACGAGTACTTAAATACATTGCTAAAGATTATTGGAGGTAAGAAATAACAGCATCACATAGCCCTAAGATCATACATGTTGAAAGGGACCTCTGGATGTGGTTCAGACTTTTGCTCAAAGCAGAGCAGGATAAGAGCTCTGCTCAGAGCAGGTCTGACAGGATAAGGTTATTCAGTATCTTGTTCGGTCAAGTATTCAAGATCTGCTAGGAGGGAGCCCTCAAGACCTCTGGACGATGTTTCAATATCCAACTGCAGTAACAATTAAAAAAAAAAAACAAACACACTAACATACTGGAACTAGTCTTCCGTTTCACAAGCCCTGTAAACGGTCTGCCTCCTCTGCTGCAAGGAGGCACTGCTGACTTGGGTTATAGCCTGTTGTCCCCAGGACCCACAAGACTTTGTCAGCACAGTTGCTTTCCAAACTTTCAGTGCACGCTCAGTACTGCTGCATGGGACTATTCCACCCCAGGTTCACACTCCCCCTCCTGAACTTCACAAGGTTCCGATCAACCATTTCTTCAGCCTGCCAAGATCCATCTGAACAGCGGCCTTGACATTCAACCTACTGACCACTCCTCCCAACTTGCTACCACCCATAAAACCACTGTCAGTTCATTCTGTACCACCATCCCAGTCTTAAATAAAAGTGCTGCACAGCACTGGTCCCACTGTTGGTTTCTGAGGAACACCATTAGTAATCAGCTATCCGCTGGACACAGCACTCAAAACCTTTCCATATAGCCTAACCAGTTTTGCATCTATCTACTAATGTAGTATACACCTCACTGATTTAGTTTCAAGAACACTACAGAAAACACTATCAAAGGCCTTGCTAAAATTAAGGTATTTAACACCCACTGTTTCTCTCTCATCCACAGGCAAAGGAGGCATTTTTCTAGCCTTTCCCCTATATTCTGTCAGTACCTATTATAGCCTTTTCTTCTCTCCAAGTTCCAGAAAGCCTCAGAATACCTAATCTGACCCTCCTTTCTGTTTGCAAAGGCTGCTCCAACTTGCCAGATGGGTGCCACTCCTCCACAAAATTTATGTTTTTTAAAGAATATTCTTTAGTCATAAAATATTCTTTAGTCATAAAAAACGTCAGGTTTGCAGGTGGTTTCCTCTGCCTCCTGCAGGAAGCAGTCTTCGGTGACTATCATCTGCTTCATTCCTTGCACTGAAAATTGGGGCTCTTGCCTCTGGAAAAATACTTTCAATCTACTGTTAATCTCCTCAGTTGCTAGACAGCTTGCTCACCTCTGCTTTGATGGCAATTCAGTGTTTTACCAAAACACACCTTTTACAGGTGAGGCCACCACTGCCTTTTAGACCCGGTTTCAGGGAGACACATCAGGCACTCTTTCACACTGAGACCTGGACGACAGTTTTCTCCATCTGGAGCATCCCTGGCATCAAGGCACCTGATATGTAAGAACTGTAGCTCGACCTAGTTCCTGGAGACCAGGTACTGTAGCATGTCACAGCACTATTACCGCACAGTCTCAACAAATTCCATGTAGTTTCACAGTTTCTGGCTCCTCTGTACCCTGGTGTGCTGTTAGCTCCCGTGACAATTGCTAGATCTCTGTTAGCTGCAATCATGTATCAAGAATCATAAATACTGACACATAACTTGAAGCAAGAGAAAGCAAAGAGAAAAGAGAAGAAGTCGGAAGATTTAGTCAGGCCCCTTGACTGAATAAACACGTGAAGAATATAACACTAAATTTACAGAGGGCAATATTCTACAAAAAAAAAAGACTACACAGACAGCAGTTCATTAAATGGCCTATCCCCACGACAAGGATTTGTTGCCATGAGACTGAAGCAATTTATAAAATTGTTAGTTCAAATTACAGTGTGAACATTCGAGAATTTCTGAGCAATTATTCCCATTTTCAGAAGCTACAGGCATCCAGAGTTGGCATTTATTAGCAGTAACAAAGTATAGTGCCCTCAGTATCTTTTTAACAGCGAACTGTGCTTTACGTTTTGTTTAATCTAAGACTGGGGAGTGGGAGAACACTAACAAAAAATTATTATTATTATTATTATTATTATTTTTTACTAACCTGAAAAAATATGGTATTTCCTTTAATGAGTAAACAAAGTTTCTTTTTTTTTTTTTTTTTAAAGTACATCTCTGTCGTGTGAGTGTTTTGATATGAAAGAGCAACATTGCCATAACCTCAATTTACATACAGACATTTTCAAACAGTATCCAGAGATAAACAGCAGCCTACCCTGTTCTGCAGCTATCTTTATCTCGTGGAGATCCCAGTGTGTGTTTTGCTGGTTGAAAAGAAATTGTTCCTTCATAGTAATGATGAGAAAGAAAAGTCTTGAAGCCTACATAAAAGAGGTATTAAGCAGCATTAAGCCTTTACAAAGCCACATTGCAAACACCTCTGCTTACATCCTTTGATTGTTGTTCTGTTTCCTTCTCTAAGGACCACATAAAATAGCTTTTCTCCCCAAACTCACAGCTTTTTGTGTTCTGATGTTTTAGACTGGAAAAGGACATATTCTCCTATCCCCCACAAAGACTTTAACATTTCCATGTGGGGCTCTTACTTTGACTGACGTCTTTAGGAGACAACAGAAAATTTTAGTCATATCATAAATCAAAACAGGCAAAATACACTTTCCAGTAGCTTAATATTTGCCCAAATATTAGCTGCCCGGGCTAAACCACTCAGCTCTGTCCATAAAACTGAAAGAGCAAAACAATTCATTCCATGAGCTGAATGTCCAGAGAAAAGCACCTCTTTCCAACTAAGAAAGTCAAAATGATTAACACCAAAAAGATATTACTTTTTGGGCAGCTATCACTAGGTGAGACATATCAACTCATTTCTATGAATGACAGACAACAGTGCTGAAGTGCTAGCAGTTTTACTACTAAAAAAAAAAAAAAAAAAAGATAATCAAATTTTAATTAGGGTTGCTTTCAACAACATTCATGACAGTTCAGAATTTTTCGGTTCTTTATAAGATCATAAAATATGAACGTATTAGTTACAAGTTAATCTGCTAACAGCGCTATTTGGTCAAATTCAGTACTTTAATAAGCACTCTCTTAATGTTACCCCTCAAATGACAGTTTTACAGAACACAATATCATAGAATGGCTTGGGCTGCAAGGAACCTTAAAGATCATTTAGTTCCCAACCCCCTGCCATGGGCAGGGACACCTCCCACCACAACAGGTTGCCCAGAACCCCATCCAACCTGGCCTTGAATGCCACAAGAGATGAGGTATTCACAATGTCTTTGGGCAACTTGTTTCAGCGCCTAAACATCCTCCGAGTCAAAAATTTCCTCCTGAAATATAATCTAAATCTCTCCTCTTTTACTTTAAAACCATTCCTTCTTCTCCTGTTATTAAGAGACCATGCAAGAAGTTGGTCTCCATCTTGTTTATAAACTGCTTTTAAGCACTGGAAAGCCCCACTGAGGTATCCCTGGAGTCTTCTCCAGTACAAAAAAAGCCCAAATCCCTCGGGCTTTCTTCTTGGAAAGGTGCTCCAGTTCTCTGAGCATCCTTGTGGCCCTCCTCTGGACCTGCTCCAACAGTTCTGCATCTAGAGTCCCAGGCCTGGATGCAGCACTCCGGGTGGGGCCTCACAAAGAGAAAGCAGAAGGGGACAATCACCTTCCTCACCCTGCTAACCACTCCCTCTTTTGATGCAGCCCAGGGTATGGTTGGCCTTCTGAGACAACATGATTCAATGCAACTGGCATCGTAAGAAATTTAAAATCAAGTTCCTTACATTTAAAAAGTACAGAGAAGCTTGGTTTAGCGAAGGGGTATCAACTGTTGCAATATGCTTAGATGCTAACATAAGAACGTAATAATTATTCAAGTTACCTGAATAGTCATATCTCATTGGACCCATCCACCGTTTCTTTTCACTGTCTTTCAAAACGTCTCCATAAAAACCATAACCCAACAATGATACAGCATACTTCAAAAACGTGTTGTTATGATGCACAGATGAGACATCTAAAGGCTGACAGTCACCTACAAAGGTAAGCACAAGGTTCTGTTAAGTCTTCTTTTGTTTCAGTGTGCAAATGTGACAACAGCTTTAATGTTACAGACTTCTTAAGAAAAAAAATAATATGAAGCCTATCTTTATACACGTCATATACACATGTATTTTTTTTAATGCTTGCAGAAGGAGAAAATACTTTTGGAGGACTAATTCCTTTCAATATTTAAAAACCATTTAGTACTAAGTGAAAAGAATGGTCAGAATGCTGGAAGTATATAAAGAATGTACACTCATGCTACGTAGGGCTGGGAGGGTATGTCACACAAGAGGTCAAAGCAGCACCTGTACATATACTGAATGCTAAATCTTGTATTTCATAGTCCAGTTAAAATACTGTGATATACTAAGTACATATTAGAAACAGCTCTTTAATCCTAGTCCAGTGGTGCTAAACTCCAGATGTGCTGAACAGTTTTAACTGTAAGTAAGCAGAGAAGCACATGTATTTAAGTCTTTGCCACAACAGCCCCTAAGATTGCAACTGTTATGCATTCAGTAAGCAGGTGAAGTAACGATTATCTGGAAATCCCATCCTTATGCTTATACAAGATGGATATAAGTGAAGACTATCTTGTGCAATTTTTCAAATGAAGTATAAAGAACTACATGACTATGATTCTTCAGTATGTGACAGATAGGACTGAGATCACTAGTCATAATACATCTCCACCTCCTATAATCCCAACACAATTCAGGGACTCTATTACTCAAGGACTTTGAGTGCAGCAACGTCAGTATTCCCCACTTACTGATGGTAACAGATCAAACAAGCATTTACAGATGAATAGTTGTCTTCCTCCCTACTTCCCTCTCAAATATGTGATTTTCAGATTGCAAAATGGCAATTATCGGCTAATTCCAGTCAAACAGAAGTCACACTTGTAACCTGGCATGAAAGCATTACATTGCACAAGATTACTTACACAAAACCCCCCCCCACATTTTCTAAAATGCACATGCTACTTGTGATAGCTTTCTTTAAGAGAGATTTATCACTCAATAATTTACACTGCTTATTGTATTTTTCTGCTATTTTAATATCATGCCAGAGAGCATGATTATATTTTCATAGCAAACAGCGAACTGTGACCACTCACCTATAATAATATGGAGAGCTGATGTTACTGGATCAGAAATGCCAACGGTTGAATAGCATACGCAATCTGTTGAGCCTGAAAGGAGACCAAGAGATTACTTTATATCTTTTCAAAGCAAGTACTACTGGCATGGTCATCCAAATAAAAGCTTTATGTTATTGCAGCCTGCCCCCTTGTATTTTATGGAACAAAGTAAACATACAGACACAAAAATTATGATTTATATTGGAACAGTAACTTCCTTCCTGCAGAAAATAAAATCTATTTGCTCTTGTGCCCTCCAGTATGTATGAAATTAATGCATAGCAGATAGTGAAGGGAAATCAGAAGATAAAGGATGTTGTTACAGCTTTTGCATTAGTTATGGAAGGTGAAGAAGGTCTATGCTGATCTCAAGAAGAGATACCAGTCTCCCACTTTCTGGGGGAGTGCTCTAAGTCCCAGGCTGTCAGCATCCCCTCCCTCCTCCAGTGCATCTTAAAAACACAAACTCGTGTGTTGTTTGATTATTTGAAAGTTAATAAATATTTGCCTTCAGGAGTTGGTTTACTGATAGGAAAGCAAACTAGACAGATATGCTGTTACAGTCTTCAGTAAAATATCTAAAAGCATAAAAATTTAAGATTTAGGTTTCACCTGTATTCTGTTTTTTCTAACTACTTCAGGCCACTCCTCAATCAGTATGCCCACTCAGTATTAGCTGCCATTTAGAGCCATACAACACTCCCTCGAGCCCTATAAGAACTATCTAAGATCCTACTGGAGAGTTCTGAATTGTGTTATGCAGCAGGCACTTGGAAGTCAGTGTCAGATGTACCGATGCACATAATTTGTTACAGCACCTAACTCCAAATCTATCATATAGTTTCTCTATAGTCTTTCCTCAAAAGGAATTCCCTGAAAGGGAAGGCTGGGAATATGAAAACAAAAACTTACTTTGTCCACATATCTAATCTTACATTTGCTACTGATTTACAACACACAGACCACACAGAGAGCACTTGATTTCTAAATTGAAGCAAAATGGAAAATTAGAAATGGAAGAATGACCAATCGCTATTTAAAATCCACTTTTGGTTCTTTCTCACTTTGAAAGCAATCAGAACATGTACCGTTATGAACAGGAACACCAAAATCCTTCTGCCTCTGACTCATTTCTCAGTTAATGGAGATCATTTCCCCTATCACTTAAGTGCACAGAAGGAGCTTCTATCACACAAACAATAGGCAGAAGGCAGCCACAGTGAGCAAGAAGCAGCTCCAGGAGCAAGTTAAAGAGAGCAGAACTGCAGAACAAAAGAAACACCATCATTAAGATCTCCCTCCTCAAAGACAGAGGTTTGCGATGCTGCAAGCATATGTAGTTGAACAGGAAACAACTCAAATTTCTTTCAATATCACATTAGACAAGGTACATGGAAAGTTTTACTTGTGCCTCACATTGTCATCTCTACTCATTAATTCCACTTAGGCAAAACATAAAAATCTCATTACTTTTAAAAAGATATAAACAGCCACTAGAAGATATGACTTGTTTTTATTCTGCTAAATGTACAAGCCTAGTACTTCGAATCATAGAATTGCTCAAATTGGAAAAGACCTTCAAGATCATCAAATACAACCACAACCTACCCATACTTATCCAGCCTTTCAACTTTATTCAAGCTGAGTCTGTATTCTGCTATAAGGATTACCCTGAAGTCCCATTTGGTACCCTGCACCATTGGAAGGGCCCTAGGAAATAAGACATCTGCAAAATACTGGCAGTTATGACACAAGACTGACAGGCTCCACTGACTGTAGTGATTAGGCACCCCCTGATTATAACATGAATTTAGGCATCCACTGAACATGCAGGCAGCCAAGCATAACCAAAATCTGAGAATTGATTTCACTTTGAAATGTCTCCTAAGGAGATTAACCCTGTTACCCAAACAACAGCAGCCGCCAATGTTGACGTGCTGCAGATGACTCTGCTTGGCTTCCAACTGCTCCTGTAGTGCACTAGACATCAGGGGCTATTACATTTCAAAGGGCACCATGCCACTGTAGCTACGCAGCTGAATCCCAGACTAAATACCTGAAGTCTCTCAGCTGAAGGAAGTTCTCATCCCAAACATTTTAATACTTAGAACCTACCGAGAATAGTGTGTAGAGGGCAGAACAAATCTTTGACCTTAGCTTAGCTGGTCCACGACAAAATAGGTCTAATTGCTTTGAATCTTTACCACATACCATGTATGTCTCATTAATCCATTTTCCCCAGAGGATTTATTAGGAGGGCTTATATAGCCACACAACTTTTATATAAGCAAAGTCTTCTATGTTCTACCCCTCTATGAGTTTCAAAAAAATTAATAAACTAATGATATAAAAATGAATCAAGTTAGCTCTTAGTTAACTGTAAGGAGAAGTGATTAATATATATTTATTTAGATAAGACAGCTTGTAAATTATACTCTCCATAAAACATTTTTGTTTAAGCGAAGAAAGTAAGGGTCTGCATTACAGAAAATGCAGTACAGTGAAATAAGCACCTCTTTCCACTGTGTGTGTATGAAAATGCTGTGAAACAGTTGTGAGTAGACAAGCTGTCCAGACAGGTGAATCATAAAATGGCTTGGAAGGGACCTCAAGGATCATGAGTCTCCAACTTCCTGCCACAGCAGGTAGGGCCACCAAACTCCACATTTGATACTAGACCAGGCTGCCCAGGGCCCCATCCAACCTGGCCTTGAACACCTCCAGGGATGGGGCATCCACAGCCTCTCTGGGCAGCCTGTGCCAGCACCTCACCTCTCATAGTAAAGAACTTCCCCTGACATCCAACGTGAATCTGCCTTCCTTCAAGGTGCTCAGACACCACTTATCAAGCTTCAGATCAGTCAAAGAACTACCACAGTGATTAGTAAAAGCATGGCATTCTTACTCGTTATATGGAAGAACTCGTGCCATAAGATTCTATGGATAAAAATCAACAATTAACAACTGAAATAAATGAGAGAAAAGCAAAGTGTTCAAACCAATCTTCTGAAAGACTACTAACTTACCACTAATTTTCTTAAAACAGAGCACACACTGTTGGGGCTATGACTATTCATTTTTCCACTTTCCTTGACAGAAATGTGAACAAATCCCAAAGAACCGGAAGACTGTGACTGTAGTACCAAACTACGCAGATGACAGAAGCAACAGTCAGATGTTGACCCTAGGGTAAGTAATGACTTTAACAACAAAATAGAAACACTCAGTGCTTGTGAATGTTGCTTCACATAAGATGCCCAAACAATCTGGTCATGAGGAAGGCACTTATAAAGTATTTGCAGGGTTCTCAAAGAAAAATTAGCATGGTAACAGTATTTTGCACTGCAAATAAGTAGATTAATCACTGTGGTGTGATTCCTGCAAGTTTTTATTATTTTTGTAAATACACATATATTTTTAAAGTCAGCCTAATAGTAAAAACTTAAGTGAAAGAACTTAATGGCAGAACAGCTGCGTATTCCTCGTTGAGTGGCTTGGTGTTTTGTAAATACCCAGAAGGTGGCTTTTCTGGGAAGTGATTTTCCAATGACAAGGACCTGACATGATCAAAAGTAAGCAGACAAAGTTACTGCTGCTAGGAGTCATGAATGATTTGGGCATCCAGACACCAAGAAATCAGTTTCATATCTCTCGAATGACAGGCTGGCTTAAAGAGAAACACCTACAGAGAATTTGGGGCTTTTTTTATCTGTTTGTTTTACTTTTGGTAGATAATCACTTCAGCAGAAGTTAAGTACCACAAAAATAACAATAAAGGCAAATTTAAAAGATGAAAATAATCTCGCCTGACTTGTCCTCACAGCAGTCCCAGCATGTTCAATGTAGCATTTAGCTCTGCCATTTCCACAAGTATAACTGATTTAGAATTATGAAGGTGCAACATAAAACACTGGACTTCAGCTTCCAAATTGAATGTATTCAACCTTGAAATGAGATGCTAACTAAACTGCAAAGATCATTAAATATTACAAACATTATAACAGGGAAGGCTGTGGATACACTGGAAATCTTTAAAAAAAATTTTACAGCCTAGCAGGCAGCTGCATAGGGATCCAGTCACACCCCGTGATTTCACTTCTATCTCCTTCAGAAACTTGTGAATGAATCCCCCACCATTTTTCATACAAGAAGTCTTTTTAGCAGTTTTTAGCATTACTTTTCACAGTTACACATCAATATGCTGATTACATTCAGCACATTTGCTTCAATCCTAGACATTAGGTCATAACCTTGACTGAAGCAAAAATAAGAAACTGGATATGCTAGAAGCCTCAATTGTGACGGCAATTAACACTTTGTTTCTGCACATTACACAATCCTCCCCAGCACATGGAAGATTTTTCCCCTGTTCCCAGGGTAGGCCATCAGCTTCTATGAGGAGTAAAACCGCATTAATATTACGCCACAGCACAGAGTGCAGCATGATTTTTTTTACCTGCTGAGATCACAAGGGCATTTAATCTGATCACTTCTCTTTCACTAGAGGAGCTTCCAACAGCACTTCATGGCTTTGTCTCCTTCTATGCCAGGTTTAGTTAAAAAAAATAAAATGAATTACTCTGGCTTACTCTAGAGTTCATAATTTTAATAGTAAAACATCTGGACAAAACCTCAATGTCACATTTAAAATACAAAAGGTTCTCTCTGGTTTTAAGTTTTACGTAGGCATACTATCAATCGCTCTGGATACAGTGAAATAGCACAGCTGAATTCGCTTTAAGGCTAGCCGGCACTAGCAGGAAATAGTAACTAAAAAGAAGTTTCTGTAGGTGCACTGCCTTTTAGTTACCACACTACAGTGTGGAACTGTCTGGTTGCTACAACTTCTGAGCACTTTCAACAGCAAATTCAACTGGCAGATTTAAAGAATGGCTGCAACTAATACAGAAATTCTGAAGTTAAAAAAGATATTTGAATAGGAGCCTTTATTCATGCAAATTAAAATACAAGTTATTTCATAAACACTTGCAAGAAATCATAGAACAGCTATATTTTTCTTAAACAAAAGACACGTAAAGGAATCAGAATAGTCTATTGCCAGCTACCCTAGAAGGGCCAAGCAAAGGCTTTCTTCAGAAAGAAATGCCTCACAAGAACTGTTAGTTTTTAAGAACTCGATGGAGAATGGGATTCTGCCTATGAAATAAAGTTAATTCCTCAAAAAAAGATCAGAGAGATTTTGCATTAAAACACTTTAACATTTGTTTCATTTGTAGTTTCAAACCTTCAATTAATTGACAGTCTCCGAGCAAAGATCAAGTCTGCTGAATTGAGTGCTAGTTTCAATATAGACTGTCTTTACACAACAAAAGCACAGCACTGTGCCATGTTAATACAGCAAAACCACTGAGACGCTGTCACCTTACCCCAGGCTCCTGTCAACACTGAATAAACTACACAAAATAAACTAGACTTTAGAACTTCATCTCTGGGTAACGTTTGTCTTCAATATCCACTGACACGTTCTTAAGGTTTTAAGAAAACGTTGGTTGTAATGAACTGAAAAAGCACTACGGATGAAGCTTTCCTCTATTTATGAGCTGCACTGCATTACTGCTTTTCACATTTTATTTTAGGACTGTCAGTTTAGCTAAAACAAACAAACCAACCAACCAACCAAAAAACAAACAACAAAAAACCCCCCAAAGAAATACAACTACTTCTTTTTAAGGATTTCATTTATCTGGGAACAAACTCTACTTTCTTTGGGAATTAAGGGATCTGCTGGAGTCAGTACATGCTCAGACCTCCACCACATCAAGTAAAGCACACTGTCTCCCAGCAGTCTCATAGGCAGCACCAAAGACAGCTTCACTAGAAGTTTCACCAGAAGCTGGGAAAAAAAATAATCATGCTGCCTTCCCAAGCACACTGCAATGCACAGCCTTGGTTATTTCATACACAATTTCAGTTCTCTATGATATGATGATGAACATATGCTATGTATGTATGATATATATGAATGTATGTTAAGAAAGGGTTAAGATTTGTTCAATGAGTTTGATAAACAGACCAAATTCATATTCCTATAAAAATTTTCTTGTATTTTCATTAATGAAGCATTTTAAATACTTCACAAAGTACAAACAGATCAAGACATGAATTACCTTCAGCGCTTCTAAAATCCAAAAAAACTGATCAACAGAACTTCAGGCTTCCTTATATACCACTGTAAAGAATAATGACTTGAAAATGAGCCTTAGCACTGATTACATGGCTGTACCTCTGGTTAGCTCAGGAGCACAGCATGTAGTATGCATTCAAACAGCAAACAGCTGCAACACAGGACAATATCCACAAAAGCACTAAAGCGCATCAGAGAAGATAACTTGATACATGTTAGCAATACTAAAGCCTCAGTGAAGCTCATACTTTTTGGTTGCAATTGGAAAAAACGTATCAAGAAACTGTTGAAAAAGCAAGGTTAATCTTTCAGTTTTATGATGCTTCTAGTTCGTTTCCTTTTCCTATGGGCAAAGAAATAGCTTTCAATAATCATGTTCTCTTTTTTCTAAACGCCTACTTACTGTCACTACCATCACCAAGAATCACATTTTTCTGAAACCAAATCATGTAAGCAAAAACTCTTATCTAATAAACAAAACTGAGTAAGGGAAATGAAGGGTGGAGCACTTCACACTCTACTGTTTTAATTTATATCTGATTTTAATACTAAGCTTCAACAAATAAGATCAGAGTATGCCTATACATAGTAAGTCCTACACAGAACTTTTAATGCGTTAGCTAACAACAGGAATGAAAAAATATAAAGCAATATTCACATTACAACCTGCAGGTAACTAATCCTTATTGTACTGCTAATATAAGTTAACCTTTTTTCAAGCAACAACCCAGACATTTAGGTTTAGATGCGATGCATTCTTCAAAAAGATACAAAGCGCATAAACAAGTCACTTAATGCCTGAGGGTAGAAATATTCTATTTCACCTGATGTACTTTTATTGCTGATGTTAAATTTTCTCATAAAGTCAGTGTTTTAGTTGTAGCCAGACACTCGTAATATTTATTTCACATCTCAGTTCTTTAATTCAAACCTCAAGTGTCTGGCAAGGAAAAGAGAACAGCATACCAACGGCACCGAAAAGCGCGCTTGTCTTTTCATACAGTCCTTGAAATTGCAGATGCCACTGAACAGCTGCAAGAATATAATTTTGAGTGGCGCTGTCATGCAAGTGGCCTTCTGAAGGTATCCCACAAATTGGAGGAGTGAGATAAAGTATGGGCCGCTCCACTTACCAGCAAGGTTGATCCAAAGCATTACTGTGATCAATGAAGAAGTTACCAAAACAAGTGAATAATGACAGTTTTCAAAAATGCCTTTCAATGACAGTAGTCAGGATTGCCTGAAAACGTGGCTGAATTGTGAAATTACTGCACCTTGCACCTCTAAAAAAGTAGCCAGGGCAGAAAGCGCAACTCTGTCTGGAACCTGGGGACTGTTCCTCAGCTACAGTAGGTGAATGCATTCT
The DNA here is from genome assembly GCA_030625065.1 of Alectoris magna. Lineage (NCBI taxonomy): Eukaryota > Metazoa > Chordata > Aves > Galliformes > Phasianidae > Alectoris > Alectoris magna. The sequence continues at coordinate 182,271,315 of CM060560.1, read as the reverse complement.
GTGATAATGTTTCTCCACCAAGGTGGAGAAAAGAAAACAACAAAAAAAACAACCCAGAATCAAAGTGCTGTCAGAACACCAGGAGGCTCTCACTGCAACTCTAACTAAGCTTGTGGAGCACACGGAACTGGAAAACTATTTCTTTTCTCTCCAGTTAAGTCTCTGTTCAATAAAGTTCACTCATTAACATGTTCAGATGAGCAAAAGCATTACTATCAACATCTTATCTTGCATTAACATAAAATAAGACAAATTAAAAGAGCAAGGAAGAAACAATAAATTTCTCCAGAACTACGCATTTAAGACTTCATTTTGGTGCTTTTATGTAATACTATTGCTTGTTTCTCAAGCTTAGTTCTAATGTTGAGAAGTTATGAATAAGAAAAAAAATTCAAGTATAAACCAAATAAATAATCTGAAAGTTAACCCCTTCTTACCAGCAGGAATTATGCCAATCCTTATATTGCACTGGACTAACGGTGCTTTGGGATTATTTTGGTCTATGCCAGAGTCCTTCTGCATTCTTCCAATGAGACCATGCATCACTTCACTGAACATGCCGTCCCCACCAACACAAACAACACTGCCAGGAAACACAAATTAGAATGCACGCTAACAGTCAATAAACAACACGGCAAATGTTCTACTTAGGGCATGCAATGCACATCAAAATAGTTGTCTTCTCCTCATCCACTTCTACGGACTATAATAGCCCACAGTCAACTTGGCATTAAACAAAAAGCAGAAAAAAAGTTCAAGCTACACAAATACAAACGCACCTAGACAGTTCTGTAATGTTTGAAAAATGTTGAAATGCAACCTAAAAAGACCTCTCTATCCTCTATTGCTGTATGCAGACAGAGGGATATCAGTGGAAAATAACCACACATGGAAAACACTGAACAAGACTGTACACATAGCTTCCAAAGTAAGCAAAATGGCAGTTAGGTACCTTTACAGAATGGGAAAGTTAAGTTAGTATTTGCAGATGCAGACAGAAATGTGCAGTGTCAAGTCACTTGACAGGCGTACACATTACATGAAGGCCAGAAACGGAAAAGCACATGCTTGCATGCCCTTTTGACCATGCTACTAGCCCAGACAGACAGAAGTCACGTCTATCTAAATAACCACTCATTACAAAGCAGAGTTCTAAATGTTACCAGAAGCAAAACTTTGGTTTACAAAATTAATTCAAGTCAGAGTTGGTGCAGCAGCCACACAGATCCTCAATATGTGTAAGCTCAGCGGAGATCACACCCAAGCAAATACTAGGAAGTAAAAAACTATTTTACAGCAGTATACATTTCATGCACAATAATAAAACACCCACTCTGGTTAAAGAATGTTTGTGATTTTGGAGTTCAAGAGATGGCAATTCAAATACACTTTGAACGGAGATGTGACAAATCAAAACTTACGCATATATGATTCGGAACATTTACTGTTTTCCACAGCAATCATTTGCAATGCAAAAACTAACACTTACTCTTCCACACAGTCAGAAATAGATATTGCGGAGTGAGCACATATCCCACTGGACAAGTTAGCTGATTTAGTATTTAAGAGCTGATGATTTAGATTTACTTATTACTGTTTATTCAGCATAAGGGAATCCTGAGAAAACAGTCATTTTTTTATTCCTCAAATGGAGAAGATAGTCTTATAAATACACTGTCCAACTCTAAGTCAAGACCTAGGAGACTGAGAGAAGGGAGAAAAGGGTTTTTGTTTCTTGTTTTCATAATGAATTTATCTTTTCAAAGCTTAGCTACTTTACTTCTCAGCTTCAGAAACCTGTCTCATCTTTCTGAGTAGCCTCTCAGAGGAAGCAGGCAAAAGTTTCAATATCACTTTAAGGTCCATGCTGTGCTAGTAGTGTTCTTCATGTAACAAACAGTATGTGCAGACTCAGTGATGACAGAATAATATGAACTTGCATTCCTATTGAGGGTAAATATTGACAATTGAAAAAAAAATATCACATACACAAGATTAGCAGGATCAAACTCATTGCAAACATCAGATCATCAACGTGCGAGTCTCATTGCAAACATCAGATCATCAATGTGCGAGACACGTGTATGAAGGTACACTAGGTACCTTCTACTAAGGAGGACTACGCTAAGAGAGACCTTCCTAGAGTGCTTCTTCCATTTTGGATTTCTTTTTCTATTGGTCTAGCATTTCACTTGTTAAGATAATATCAGTCAACTACAAGGGCTAATTTAGAATTAATGTTTCCCATTTTGTTATGCTGGCCCATGACCTCAGAGGTGGATGTTGATGGTATGGCAATAGAGTTTGAACCTCCCCCCCCCCCCCCAATATTCCATTACATTTTGCTGCTGTGTGACAAATAGCAGCAGAGCAGTCTTACAGAACAGTGTCTGACACACAAGTGTGTATGAAGCAAAGGCGTGTCACTGAATTCCTCCATGTGGAAAAAATGACTCCCACTGACATTCATCTTTGCTTGCCAAACATATGTAGAGAACCAACAGTGGATGTTGGCACAGTGAGTGGACTGATATGTTTCAGCAGTGGCGACAGCAGTGAAAAACAAGCCACACTAGGGACAGCCCTGAAACTTTTTTTTTTTCTTTTGCATGCAGGCATTACTGCTGAAAACACAGATAACGGTGACTATGTTGAAAAAACAGTGTTTTGTAGCTAATAATGTTAGCATGCTCTTTGTAGCTGTTGTAGTTTCCATGGAAATAAATAGGAGGCATTACTTTCAGAGTGACCCACATAGCTATGCTAAAGGACCTGAGTAGCAAGCCCATGAGACAAATGAATTTTAAATGATCTATCGTCCCTTCCAACCTCAACCCCTCTGTGAACTAATTCAAAAACCAGAAAAAAATGAAACAATTTTACACAGGCTTGTTCCACTATCATCCTTACCCATATCAGATTTATTCTAAACACAGTCATTATTTGCACAGTACTACAGCACGCTGTAGTTGTTCAACATAACAATCTACAAGAACCTGTACTGTGTTAATGCATGCATGGTACTTTAAGTAACCATCTTCAAGGGGAAGCCACTCTACCACTGAGCTATTAGAATAGTACACTCACCACAGGAAATCTGTATTAGGAGAAATGGGAAGAGCAAACAGAAAACACATATAAAAAATATAAACAATATGCCTGAAGCACAGACACTCAGAATGCAAGGAAGTAATTATCATTAGGAATCTTCACCAAGTTCCAAGAAATTCAAGCATATCTTCCCTAAACAGAGAATCTGGAAGAGACTGAATGAAGAATCTTATCACTCAGTGAAGGAATAATCACTTAACAGAAGTGATCTGCAAGGACAGGTGAACAACCATTGGATATAGGAATCCAATTTTTTTTCTTTTTTCTTTTTAATTTTCAAGTTACAATCTGCTGTTTAAAAAGTAGCATGAGTAGAAGAATTGCTTCCTAACATCATTGTTCACCACAGAAACATCCTTGTACATGATGACCAAAAGTCAGGCTTAGAAATACGGCTGGCAGTTCCCAGGCTGCCACTGAGGCCTGAGGTCTGGGAATGGAAGAGTCAAGAGATTGTAAAAACATGCACTACTCCGGCCATTTTTTTAATCTCAGTCACATTAAAGAACACAAATGCAATCCCCACCAAAACAAGATTTAAACTGGAATGATCAAAGAGAGATTCAGAAATCCTTGAAGAAAAAGTATACACTAGGCATTGTCTGAATGTGAAAAAATGTTTCAAACACCACTACAATCAGTGACACCTGCTGTAAAAGCAAGTTGCCAGGAAGAGATTCTATCACATTTTAGAAGTTAACTTTGGAACAGGGAAGGCTCATTCTCCTTTTAATTTTGCTATATAGCCCAAGATGGTAGAACCACTTCTGTCTGGAACTACACACCTCAACGTCTTATTCTTAAGCTTCAGACTACTGCTCTTATTCCTAAACTTCTTAGAACATGCAACTATTGCAGCTCAATACAGATATAGTGCACGGTAAGATTCAGTAGTCTTTGTTATGTGGGTTTCTACTTGTTTGTTTTTAACTTAGAGAGTTAACAGTCTTTTTAGAGAGGCAAGGATTCCCTCTGCTCGTCTTCACACTTGAAATTACAACATCGCCTTCCTCCTTTCCTTAGAAGCCTCAACATTTGTTTAATAATTTATTTTGGTATACTTCCTAAATAATATTCACCTTTACTTTTCTGATGAAATGGTAAGTGGCCTTAATGAGAACATAAACATGCACAGCTAGCAACAACGCATATAGTTTACATCAATAGTAATTCACATCAACATAAAGTGTTAAAACTTTCATACTGAACTACTTCTCAATACATTACCTTTATAGATTTAGTCTAGTAAATACTATAACACTGCAGTAGAGATGGAGTCCTCCCCTTTAAACTAACAAGACCAGTTATAGATCCTAGAGTCTCACATGAGAGTAGATTGTTTAGATAGCTGCTGACAAACCCTGCAGGACAGAACGATTACCATTTTGGGAACCTCTTCTTACTACAACCAATTCTAGACATTGACTGGTTTAATTTTCTTCCCCACTCTGTACCGGAATTGCATCAACCTTCAGCACTATATACTTTATATACTTCAGCCAGATGAAAAGTTATCATTTTTAGCTATTTTTTTTTCTAAGGTACTTTCTTTGAACATTTGAAATATTAAGGAAAGTGTCAGTACAGTAAAAAAAAAACAAAAAACAAACCACAACAAAACAACACAAAAAGCCACCTCATTTTAAAGCAGGTCTGGGATCTTGCTTTGAAGTCAAGGAGTTCAATTTGTGAATTTAGTTTTTAACAATTTGCCAACACCATGCACTTACTTGATTTACAACCATGCATACAGATTTGCAAGAATACTCTGAAGAGATAAGAGATTTTTTTTATTTTTGTAATTTACCAGCTTAAAAGCACCTGCCTACAAGCACAGGAAGACATAACTTTAAAATACCGTAGATATAAGCTTATTTACCCAGGTTCTGCATACATTTTCACTATTTTATCACTACGTAACTCATTTCATGTCATGAAACAGAATTGGAATGAGTGGTTTATTTACTAAAATATTTTGCTTCTACAGCAGATATAATAACAGCATGCAATTTTACTGTTCAGCTTGGTCTTCTTCTAAGCCAGTAACTTCACAAACAGAACAAATACAGGTGAAAAATATAAAGCTAAATAACCTGACAGTTATTTACACTTGGCAAGAGTGGTTTTACATGTAGGCAAGATGCCACTAAAGCAATTTTTTGGACTCATGTATGTGTTGAAGTCATCTGCACTACAAAACATGTCATCATACCTACCAAGCTGCCACAGAATGCTCAGTTTCTGGATTAGCAAAAGTAACCTTACAGTGATCTGCACAACAAATTCATACAAACATAATATATTCGAGTGAAATATAATGATGTGTTGAACATGCTAACTGAAATGGTGCAGTACTCCTTTGATACTCCTAGATGTGCACATCCTACTGTGGAAAAGAACACATACACTGGATCTTTGATCTGTAGCAAAAAACGTATCATCAATTAATGCTATTCTGAATTAGAGATGAGAACACATATTACAGAATATATCATCTCACTAAAAAAAAAGCAAATGAAGTTACTTACCCATCATATTTATTAATATTAACTTCAAATAAGTTGTCCTTAGCATGGTTAGCATGTTCAGTTACTATGAAGAAATGAAAAATACACACTTAAAAATTAATGTTATAAAATATTGTTATAAACAGGTATATGCATTTGTTAAGATTGTTATTAATTTATTAATAAGGATAACTCTATTGCCAGTATGACCATAAAATCAACTTGCCCATAAGCCATGCTTCAAAGAATTTTATGCCAAGGAAAGAATTGAAAAAACTGGGTAAATGTAAAAAATATTTCACTAAAAACTGTGCAAGTGAACAATTGCTTTTAAACAGCAAAACTAAAAAAAAAAAGTATTTAATAAATGGAGAGATTCAGTAGTACCAAATTAAGCCACACAGAGATGTTTTAAAAATCTATATAGTGTTTATTAAGGTGTTAAAACATTCTTTACTCACCAACAACATCAGCAGAAATAGAAGCCAAACTGAAGAGTGGAGCAACTTTCTGTTCATAAATCCTCTTCCCTTGTCGTTTTCCTCCATATGGATTAATATACACAAGCAACTGCTTTGGTCTACACTCTAGTATAGAACACAATTATCTGTTAGCACATTTGCACTTCCTCAGACAACATTCTAAACTTTTACTTTAACAAGTATTAGATCAATACACTTACATAATAAATTCAGCTAAATAAAGCTAGACTGTTTGGATGGTTTACAGTTACCAAAGGCCCAAAACACTACCTTTTCTGAGAACGTCACCTTTTCTGAAAGTTACCAATAGAAAAAACATTTGTATTCAGATGGAGATAACTGACCAGGCCATACGTCTCACAGATCAAATTAGTATGTGCACAAAATCCATTTCCCAAATGACTTTATTGGAAGACAGGCCCCACATGTAACATACGCAAAAGAAAATCATTAGTAAGAAGCATGCATTCAGTGCCTGTTCAAACATTTTTTGTTAAATATCTATTTTTGGTCTACAAACCTTAAGTCCTTACCTGAATCTCATTTTAGGCGTACCTGTCTCCAGTCTCTTCTCTGGCTCTGGCTTTCAAATGGAACTCAGACCTAAGTTGTAGGTATCTTTCCTCCAGACCTGCCTCCAACCCACCTCCTGCTGTTCCTGTCTGGCCCCCTGGATTGACAGCATCACTTTGCGCTGTCTAGGCTGTAGATTGGACCTGTTGCTATCCTTCATCCTGCTCAGACACGGCTGAAGCTGTGCTACGGTTACACCGGCTGGCCTTCTGTTGTGGAGCTGTTTCCTTCTTACCAGTTCCTGACAGGTATCAAGGTGCTTCTGACACAAGTAAGTTCTGCTAAACTACACTCAGCCTTCCAAAAAGTAAATGCCCAAGAGTTTCAGAAATTATTACTCAGAACTCTTTCTACAAAAGGTAAGTAAATTGTCCTGAAAGTAATGCCTCCTATTTATTTATTAGAACAAAGAGCACAGTAACACTATTTGATAGAGCCAATTCTCAGCTACAGAACACTATTCTTCAATGCAGTAACCATCATTTGCTGTGCATTCTCATCAGTGACAAACAAGAGCCTATATGTTACACTCAAAAATCTGCATGCCCATCCAGAATGCTGTCACCACTGCTGACACACACCACCCACTGCCTCACTGTGCTCACATCTACTTGTTGATCCCCACAAACTGTACGCTGCAGAAACATCCTTGTACATGATGGCCATGATGACATCGTGACATCATGATGACCAAAAGTCAGGCTTAGAAATACAGCTGGCGGTTCCCAGGCTGCCACTGAGGCCTGAGGTCTGGGAATGGAAGAGTCAAGAGATTGTAAAAACATGCACTACTCTGGCCATTTTTTTATTTTTATTTTTTTTTTTAATCTCAGTCGCATTAAAGAACGCAAAAGCAATCCCCACCAAAACAAGATTTAAACTGGAACGATCAAAGAGAGATTCAGAAATCCTTGAAGAAAAAGTATACACTAGGCATTGTCTGAATGTGAAAAAAATATTCAGCAAGTGTAGATGAACGTCAGCGGATGGGGTGTTTTTTTTGCATAGAGGAATTCAGTGACACAGGTTTGCTTCATAAGCCCTTCTATGTCAGATGCCATTTTGTCAGACTGCCCCTCTGCTGCCACCTGTCACACAGCAACAACATGTACAAAATGCTGGTGGGGAGACTCAACCTCTACTGCTATACCACCAACATCTGCCTCTGATATTGTGGGCCGACATAATAAAATAGGAGACATTACTTTTGGAGTAGCCCTCGTACGTTGGCAAAGACTTAAGAGTGGATATATGAAGCAGAAAAAGTCGCCCACAAGTGTAACAATTGCTACAGTACTTGTCCTTGCATCTCCAGAGTACCCCAAGTTTCCAATCTTAATCTTGCTCTTTCTCAAAATTAAAATATTTAAAGTTTCTGCTAAGTTTCCAATGCGTCTCTACTTTGAAATAAATAAATAAATACATACATACATCCAGGGAAAAGGTGCAAGACTTTTTAGTCCTGATTGATGAGAGTAAAATACACATTTAGTACAACTTAGGAAATATGCGTGATATAAAGCAACTACAAGAGAAATGAGACATTTCAATTCCCACCTCACTTACTTCCTAAGCAGAAGCTAGCCTCAAGAGTTCAAAAAGATATCAGAGATCTCAAAATAATCTTAACTGACACACATGTCCGTAAAATTGTGCTGAAAATGATGGTGCTTCAGTTGAACTTACTCTGCATTTCAAGTAATTCTTTCAGCGTCTGTATCCACTGGTTACACAAGTACTCATCAGCACACCAAAACGTCACATCTCTGCACCGCCAGCGGTGATTTCGGGCTTTTTTCACATAATAAACTATTAAAAATAAATAAATCAATCAATAAGAGGAGACACAATGAGACTGTTCCGCGAAATGGTAAATGCATTTCAAACACACCTCTGAAACACCTGCCTTTCTGAAGAAGTGGTAATCAACCCTCAGTACACATTTCTGCAAATGAAAGGATTCAGAGCATAAAAGGTAAAATTGAAAAAATAAGTGAAAATATCTGCTCCAGGTCCTTACCTTACCTCACAGCAGATACACAAATGCCAAATGCAATCCATTCTCCATAAACTGATAATCAAGACACACACAAGTCCACTAAGCATGCACGGATTTTTTAGGCTATACTGAAGTCGGCATTGTCAACCTGATATAAATGGCCATAAGCTTATAAGGGTTCAGCATATACTTATTATATCAGCTTGCATGTAACCAACAGAACAGGGTGAATTTAATTTCATAAAGCTGAAATTTTAAAAAAAATAGTTTAAAAACCAGTAATAATAGAAAAAAGTTTAAATCTTGTGCATTTTGAACTAGGTTGATGAGAACATAAGTGTTCTTCCTTTTCCATCTATAGTATCACAAACCAGTAATACCGAAGGACTGAATGCAAAGAAAGCGCTCCATAAGATAAACCTTTGCAGTGTGAGCAATCCCATTTGTCCCAGCTTTGCAGCACTGTTTTCCCAAAACAGCCTGAATGTTTTCTTGGCACTTTAAAATCACAGTCAGTAACACAAACAACATTTATATGCACAAAGTCTGACAGTTAGGGATAATTAAAAAAGAAAACAAAACAAAAAAAACCCCAAACATGTAGGGGTCATTTTTTCAGCCTTTTGATTTCCTAGTAAAGCAGCATAAAGCAATCGTTATACTGCAGATCCATCTAGTAGCAGAAATACTACACATTAGCTAGCACTTCACCATGTAACTCAAATTGCATGAGCTCCTAAAAGAAGAGTTTAATTTTTCAAAAAATGGAAATATAAATACATACCAAAAGATATCTTATATAAACCTGTTCTGTTAAAAATTATATTCACTCCGAAGATTCCTTTTCAGTCTGCCCTATGAGACCTCCAACAAAATAATCAGCGTGTGCCTCGCGAGCCGCTATGTGCCTTACCTGTGAAAGCATGGGGCTTTGCCATTTTTTGCCATTTGCCAGTGCTACGCTGTTTCTTGTTCAGTTCAGTTTCTTCTACAGCAATGATCTCAGAGGTTGGTACAAAACAGTTATCTGTATGAACACAAGGTTTTACACACGTACATCTTAAAACAGCACCAGAATGATTATTTCTACACATGATACAGTCATACATTTAGAGCAACTCATTCCTAAACACAGTCAAGAGTGTAAGTAGAAATCTGCTGAGTATTTCCAATTTCCTCTTGCATCTACTCAAAGCGCACCATCCATAACCACCTATGAACTATCTCAATATTTAAAATGTCTACAATTTCTGTGAAAGGTAGATGTTCTGAGTATAAAAACACTTTTCACATGAAGCCAAAATCCAGTAATACTGCCTTCAGAGCAAGTAAACTGCCCCTTCAGTGACCCCTAACCCAGATGTGTGACACTGAATAGCACAAGTTATTTCAAAGAACATGCAACTAAGCCTTTGTGGTCTTTGCTACTAGATTATTTGCCATTCTCAAGTAAATGGCTTATGAAAGAAGAGCATTCATATGAATTCTTACATCCTTAAATCCCAACAGACTTTAAAACTTTCAGATCTCCTAAGAAGCAAACTCTAAATGTTATGTTTACATACTGTTAAATGTATTTTCCTTTTATCAACAATAATTCTGAAAGGCAATGCTTCTAAAGAACTCTTTTTCTTACATTATGAAAGAATTTCCTCCACCCACAACTTTTTTCCCCCCCCCTCTCTGATGCTCTCAACACATTCTCAGTCTTTGTGACTCCTGTCAAACAGAGGAGTTAGTCTCATTTTCATTACCACTTTCAAATTTCCCAGCCTTTATTTTAACTTAAAAAACAAACAAACAAACAAAAAATACCACAAAACTGAAGTGGAACTGAAAATGATGTATATTTATGTACAAGCAAGCAGCATGCATACAAATGTATACAGAGTCACAGAGTCACTAAGGTTGGAAAAGACCTCCAAGATCATCCAGTTGAACTACTCACTTATCACCAGTGTTTCCCACTAAATCATGTTCCTCAGTGCCACATCTAAATGTTTCTTGAACACTTTCAGGGATAGTGATACCATCACCTCCCTGGACAGCCTGTGACATCATCTAACCATTCTTTTGGAGAAGACATTAGGAAAAACATCCAACCTGAATCACTCTTGTTTCAACTTGAGGCCATTCCCTCTCCTCCTATTGCTTGTTACATGGGAGAAGAGGCTCACCCCCACGTCACCGCAACCTCCCTTCAGGTAGTTGCAGAGAGCTATAAAGTCTCCTCGAGCCCCTTCTTTTCCAGACTAAATAATCCCAGTTACCTCAGCTCCTCACAGAGCTTGTGTTCCAGACTCCTCACAGCTAAACTGCCCTTCTCTGAACACACTCCAGAGCCTCAATGTCCATCTTGCAGTGAGGAGCCCAAAACTGAACACAGTACTCAAGCTGTGACCTCACTGGTGCTGAGTACAAAGGGATGATCACTTCCCAGCTCCTGCTGGCAACACTATTTCTGATACAGGACAGCGTGCCCTCAGCCTTCTTTGTCACCTGGGCACACTGCTGGCTCATCTTCAGCCGAGCATCAACCAACACCTTCAGGTCCATTTCTTCCACACAGTCTTCCAGCCACTCCGCACCAAGTGTGTAGTGTTGCCTGGGATTGTCGTGGCCAAAGTGCAGGACTCGGCACTTGGTCTTGTTGAACCTCATCCCATTGGCCTCAGCCCATCAATCCAGCCTGTCCAGATCACTCACTCTGACTGACAATTCCTGACAGCTTGGTGTCATCTGCAACTCGTATGTAATATGCAATCATAAGAGGATTATAATATACTTTCTCATATAGCAATATAGCTTTAGATATTAAGAGATATAAGACAAAAATGAGCAATAGTTTTGTTACTGCATTCTACTCTACACTTCCTATATTTCTTGCTAATGTGAAAAAGTGCCATGTTGGTAGTAAGGAACGTAAAATTAAAAAAGATTTTTCATGACCTCTTCACAGTGGTGACTACAACTCATTTGCAACTAATTTAGCTGTTTTTTTCTCCTTCTGTCAGCAGCTCTTCTCAATTGTTGTATGCTGTCATATTCTACCGACAGCCAGAAATTATGCAAGCATGATATACTGGATACTTTTTAGCTTTTATGCTAGGAGTAGCAACAGAAGTTATTGCTCTATTAGGCTTTTTTTTTTTTTTTTTTTTTTAATACAGAAAAAGTGAAAGCTTTCCAAACATACAAGCAGCAGACAGATCAAAAGCGACTCCTCTGAAGGGCCTGGAGAATGTGCCCTATGAGGAGTGACTGAAGGAAAGAGGCTGTTTATCCTGGGGAAAAGGAGGCTGAGGGGAGACCTTATTGCTCTCTTCCAATATCTGAAATGTGCCTACAGCGAGAGCAGGGTTGGTCTCTTCTCACTGGTGACAGGCGACAGGACGAGGGGAAATGGCCATAAGTTGAGCCAGGGTAAGTTTAGGTTGGATATCAGGAAAAACTTCTTTACAGAAAGGGTTGTTAAGCACTGGAATGGGCTCCCCAGGGAGGTGGCTGAGTCACCACCCCTGGATGTGTTTAAAAGCTATCTGGATGTGGCGCTCAGGGACATGAGTTAGTGGTGGGGAGTTAGGGTATTACAGTTAGGTCATGGTTGGACTTGATAATCTTGAAGGTCTTTTCCAACCTGAGCAATTCTAAGATTCTATGATTCCATGAAAACCACTTCCAAATCAGTATGACAGGAAGCATTTATTTGGAGTATGCATTTTCGTACATAATGCCTAACTTGTATTAACAACTTTGAACCCTGAAACCAGCTCCACTCGTCTCTCCTTGTTCTTTAGATATATTCTCCTTCTGAGAATGATGTGACGTGACTGTGGAAGTCCCACTTTTTCAGCAAATCTCTGCATGGGTGTGTCAAGAAAAAAAACCACTTAGAATAAGCACTTTAGTTAAATATGTGCACAAGAATTATGAATCCCTGAAAAACACATTACTGAACAAAAAAAGAGGGAGAAAAACAACAAAAAACACAAAACAAACAACAAAACACCAGCCTGATCTCACCTTCCCTCTGCGAATCTGTGGGATCAGAGATAATCTTTCAGAAACTTCTATAAACACCAGCTATGTCAATAATGCCCCTCAGTGCTATTTCAGCAGCTCCACTGCCCTGACAGAAATCACTAATCTTACAGTATAGACAAAAGCACACACTCCCTAATACAGCAATTGTAGAGGACCAAAAAAATGCAAAGCTCTCTCACATATAAACAGGTTATTCAGAAATTCCCTACTTATGAAACTTAAGCTTTTGTGCTCGAATAGAGCTCAAGAATTTGTATGAGTACAAATCACAGCATGGCTGAAGCTGGCAGTGCCCTCTGTGTCCCTCTGCCCAAACCCCAACCCAGCAGGGACCCCCAGAGCAGGGTGCCCAGGGCCATGGCCAGGCAGCTTCAGGAGATCTCCAAGGAGGAGATCCACAGCCCCCGGGCAGCTGTGCCAGTGCTGAAGTGCTGCCTCATGTTAAAAAAGTACCTCCTGTGCTCCAGTTCGTGCCCATGGCCTCTTGCCCTGGCACCAGGCCTCTAACAGAAAAAGCCTGGCTCCATTTTCTTTGCACCCTCCCCTATTTATAGACATTGATGAAATCCCTCTGAGACTCCTTTTCTCCAGGCTGATCAAGCCCAGCTTTCTCAGCCTCTCCTCAAAGAACAGGTTCTCTGGGTCCTGCATCATCCACAGGCCAAATTCTCTATGAAACATGCTAGCTCAGCGTGCCAAAAGATAAAAACAACAGTGATTACAACATTTAGTTTACCGCTCAATAATCAGCTCAACCCCATACACTGGCATTCAGTTTTATCAATATGACTACTCTCCTGACTTAAAAATAATGACGACAAACAAAAGCCATTTTTTTCAGTCACACTGAAAGCCAGCTGACTGTTACTGCACGAACACTAAGGGTTTTATTTTTTGGTCCTAAGTTTAAACTTTCCTTCACCTACAAGTGAGAAAACAATAAGAAAGCTCTCCATCAGAAGGTATATTAGATTATATTGATCACATACTACAGAAAGTTGTATCTAATAAAGACCAGGATAAGTGAAAATTCTACATAGGGGTATACAATGCATAATTACACAGAATTCAAAAAATAAAATAAAGAAAAAGGGAGCTGTGACTAGCATATTTCAGCACCAAAACAAGAAGCTACTTAACAAATTGCATGTTTTCCCCTTAAGGAAAAACAATAAGCAAACAATCAAAACAACAACAAAGCAACAAGGTGTATGTAGAAAAATGTGTACTGGTTAATTAACCATTCATCTGTATTTGAATAATGCATATGCCACTGGAAGAAGCGATTGCCAGGGTTGTTACTCCTCATATCCTACCTGCTCAGTACAGACAGTGGAACCACCAAGACATAAGCACGGTTCAGATTTCCTTACCAGCCCTCTGCCACTTGGGAACAAGTGAGGAAAGGCGACCTTGACAAGGGACGCATCAGCACAATGCAGGTGCTGGACAGGCCTTGGTGCCAAGCAAGGCCACCTCTTTCATCTCTGTACTGTGTTTACCAAACCGAGTCTTCTCTACAATCCACATCATCAGAATGGCACTGGTCTTGTTAGCACTTGCCCTGAGGCTTCCTCAAGGGGTTGTTTTAAGGGAAAAGCAGGAAAACACAGGCTGAGGGAATAGAATTTTGAAGGACAAAAAAAGAAGGTTAAGAGCACGCAACAAGCAAAAGCACAGTCCAGTGCCTAGTTTGATCATAGCCCTCTTGCCTGTACTTTACAATAACAACCAAAACAGGAAAGTGACTAAAGAATCTCATTCTGCGTTTATAACGCCTTAGAACCAGGCATGATCCTGCCTTGGCCGAGACTTACAAATTCCATTAAGTACACACACACACAATACATAACCTACAGAATTTTGCACACCAAGTTCTATCACGTTACTTAGGAAAAGCAGAATGTGCCATCAGCACGAGGAAATAACAGAACAATAGAAAACAACTGATCAATGCAGCTGTGCATAAGCTACTTATGATTAACAACTCAATCTCATGTACAAGTGTTTCAAGGTTGAAAAAGAACGTTCTTCAGTGTACCTGAAGAGATGCCTAGGTAAAAAGGTGTACAGCTAGAAGTGAATGGGAAGCATTTGAAGACATTCAGATCAAGCTGTTCACTGTGAGTTCATACAAATCCAACCAGAGAACAGGAAATGGGAACCACAGCACTGAAGAGAGCCCTCGAAAATATGATACTGCTAAACAAGGTCCAGTAGGAGGAAGGAAAGTAAACAGTACCGAGGAGTTAAGGGTTTAAAAACATACCATGGTCTGAATAAGCATGTTATGTCTTTGTTATTACCTTCTCAATGACAGAATTAAAAGTAATATTGCTGAATTAGTATTTATTTCTTCACAAAAACAATGTTGGTTTTTTTAAATAAATAAATAAATAATGTCGTATAGGGATTCAAAACTGGAGGATCTTCCCCTCTTTCATAGAACTACACACTTCCTAAACACAACAGACTGTTTTGCTTCCTATTTGATCCTGAATTTGGACGTAGCAAGGAAGGGATACATATTTCAGTACTTCTACAGTACCTCTAACAGCCCTTGTTCCTTACCTGTGAAAGTCCAAAGACCTTGATGAAATATGTACCAAACCGCTTTAATTCACACAACTAAGTGCAAACCCACAAACAGAACACAGGCAGCTCTGATTTGACATTTTTAAAGATTGCTTCACTGCAATGACTACCTACTCAACAACAAAAATACAGAATGCTTATACTGTATAATTAAGTCCCTGTTTAGGCATACTGTACAGTAGTCACGTAGTTAAGTGCTAAATGGAGGAAAGATACCAATCTTGGTCAAGCTACACCTCTGAAATTACATGCTTCTAACTAACCACATTCCATATTACAAAACTTATTTATATACCATCGTGTACGCTGCTCATGTTTCCAGTATAATTGCAGAGAACACAATGAGCCATTCCAGGTCTTAAAAAAGCTGAAAAACAGAAAGATGGCAGTGACATAAAACTGCCACAGTACTGAAGCACAAGCTCAGAAAACATACAAATTAACCAGGGCTTTAAGCAGAGAAGTTACATCATTTAATGTATTTTCTCCACACACATTACAGCTGTGCTTCCAGAACACTTAAGCATTTCTATTTCTTCTCCCACTCTCTTTTCTCCTCTGATTCTAAATATCTCAAAATCCTGTAAGCACAGGAGAGCCACCACACTCAGTAACCAGGCTTGCCACCTAAATAATTTCCAAATGAGTTCTGCTTCAGAAACCACCTCAAAAAGGGCCTTGTTTATTATGCCCCACTCTGCCTCTACCACCTCCAGGATTCTGATATCTGCCCTGGAAATGACTTCAGGACAGGCTCATACTTGGTTTGGCCCACCAGAGTAAATCAAGAAAGCTTGTTTATAAGCACTGGTAAACTTCAGAGGTCTAATAATGGAGCTTTAAAGCTCCATGCATTCTTTCATGGTCTAAAGCATGGGCATCCAATATTTCGGCTTGCTTGGGCTGCATTAAGAAGAATTATCTCAGGCTGCATATAAAACATGTAATATATTTAATGTACATAACAAAACTTTTTTCTTTTTTATTAAAGTGTTAAAAAAAAAAAAAAGAAGAGGACAACAAAACCACAAAATAGTAGGTCGGGCACATATGGTCTAAAACAAGTTATCATAGAGTAGAATGGATTTGCCACTGAACTTGTTGTAGCCTATCAGTCAACCAAGAACTTCAGAAAGGGATTTTCAGAAGGATTTTACAGAATTAAACAAACTTTTCTACAAAGCAGGGGCCACTTTACCTAGTGGGAGCCGTTGCCCCCAAAAGGCTTTGAAACTTTCTATTTCAGATTCAAAATTCTGGTAAGTCCCTCCAGAGTCATTTTATACCATTTAACTCAGCAGATTTAGAAGACTAATTTGTCTACACACTTTCAAGTTCATTTAGTTGCACACGTGAAGTATCAAACTACACTTCCCAGCAATACTGCTGATAAAAAATTAGACTACGTCAAACTGCATACGCCCAATAGCAAGAGGATGATAACAAAGTATCGGTTTGATGTTATCATTATAAAAAGTATGTATTCAAAACACGACCAAGTTGTAGTTAGATAAACTGCAACAACAAATTCACACAGTCCTCCTCTTTGCTTCTTCTTCCTTTGAAAACCAAAAATGATTATGAAATTCCGAACAAGAAAATATTTAAGGAAAGTTCTTCCCTTACCATGTACTATTTCAGTACTCAAGTTTGGGAGCTTGCCTAGGACTGGAGATATCTACACCCCACCTTTCTACAATAACCCTCTAGCCAACCTTTCTATCACTCATTTAGTTCCTCCCTCTCTGTCTCAATTCTTCCACCTCTAAAGTGAAGATGACAGCACTTATTCACACAACGGGAGCTGCTATGAAAAGGAGCACATGAAACATCTTCTGATGTTCCCATATAGTGCAAATAGGGACATAAGAATAACAGGAGTAACAATTATATAAAAACCAAGAGGTCAAAGAATGTGATAAAATGCCACCTAAAAAACAGCAAAAAACTTGACGCCATTGGTACACAGGTATTTTCAGAAGTCATCCTTTAATTCTGTCACCTAATTTTGGCAGTAAACTCTCCCAGTTGCAGTTTTTAAAGTCAGCCCTATTGGAACCACAGAAATGGGAAACTACAAACAACTTTGTTAGCACATTATAGACTATTATAGTCTATATTAAATATCTCCAGAACTGGAATAGATGCAGGTTAAACCTTCTGTTCCACAGAGGCCTTTAGAAAGCAAACTGCTTCAACTATAACTACTTGGGAAAAAAACAAAACTGCCTCAGCATGGAAGTGTTTTTTTAGCCGTATCTAAGTCATGTTGATGAAATAAAGTCGCCTTTAAAGTTCCCTTAGTGCGTCACGTCCTACTGTGATTAACGTAAATGCAACATCAAAAGCTGCAGGCTGCCACGTATTAACAAGAAACAATAGGGTGAAATTAAACAAGCCGGAGGTTTTCTCATGCAGCTGCAGGTCGTGTTCCTCCCTTTGTTATCACAGCCACATTCCCAGATGCTTAACAGCACGCTCTGAAAAGCGAGCAGCGCTCACATCAGGTGCAGGGCTCCTCCGACAGCTCTCGGCTCCGTACCAGGGCAGGCGGCGGCCCGGCTCAGCACCGCTGCCCGTAGCCGACAGCCCCGGAGCTGCTCTGCCCCTGGGCGGCCCGGCCCTAAGGCTCCGCTGCCTGCCAGGCTCCAAAGGGCCGCGTTTCCTTAAACCGCCATCTGCCTTCAGCGGCTGGACTCTGAACCCCAGACGCCGCGGGTTACACCGGCTGGCCCTTGCGAGGGGAAAGTCCCCCGACACGTGCGGGGGAAACACTCGCCTCAACAAAGCGCCCCGCGCTGGCAGGAAGCCGCGGGACCCGGCTGCGCTCAGGGTCACACCAGCCCCGGGCCGCCCCGAAGCCGTTGCCCTGCCCGCCCCGCAGAGCACAGGCCGGCCCCGATACAGGCCGCCCGGCCCGGCAGGTGCTCCGCGCCGCCCCCCTTCCCACCGCGGCCCAGGAGCGCTCCGCTCCCATAACTCCACTCACCGGCGCCGCGGCGCGCCGGGCGCGGGTCGCGCCAGGCCAGCAGCCCCCGTTCCTCGTCTAAGGTCACCTCCCAGCAGCGCTGCCCCAGCCCCAGCGAGGACGCGAGCCGGAGCCGCCGGCCGCCCGGGATCTGCTCCATAGCCGCCGAGAGCCCGGGCCCGGCGCGCTCCGCTACCGCATGGCCTGAAGCGGGCCACCGCCGCGGGGCGACCCGACAGCTAACGGCGACCCGACAGCTAACGGCGACCCGACAGCTAACGGCGCCCCTCGCCCGCCGCTACCCGCCCTAGCCCCGAGGCGGGACGCGGCGTCAGCGCCTACGCCAGCGCCGCCGGATCGGCCTCCGCCGTGCGGGGCGGGGCCTGTGGGCCAAGGGGTCGGCCCGGCTCTGCTCGGCGCCGCCCGGTTCCCCTTCGGTACCGCTGTGGTCGGTTGCGCGAAGTGGCGTGGCCTCGACGCAGGAAAATGGGTTCAGACGCTGCTGAGCTTTTACAGCTGTTGTGCTTTTTGTGCGAGGATCAAACACCTCTCAAAGCGGCAGTGAGGCAATGAAAAGGTAGTGTGTCTGCCTGAGTAATCCCACAGGCCTCTCAGTGTAACCCTGCCTCTGTAAGCACGTGTTGTGTTTTCCTTTAGCGTTGAATCGAATAGAATAATTCAGTTGGAATACACCTACAGAGATCATCCAGTCCAACCGCCTGACCAGTTCAGGGCTGACCTTCAGATAAAATCTGTCATGAAGAGCATCACCCAGATGCCTTTGGAACACTGCAGGCATGGGGCACCAACCACCTGTCCAGGAAGGCTATCCCAGTGTCTAACCACCCTCTCAGAAAAGAGGTTCTTCCTGATGGCCAACCTGAACCTCCGCTGATGCAGCTTTGAGCTATCCTTTGTATCTGCTGCTGGGTGTCAGGGAGAAGGGACCACACCTCTCTCCCCAGCGCCCCTCTGCAGGAAGCTCCAGGCAGGGCAGCCCTCAGTCTCCTTCCCTCCAGGCCTGATACACCGAGTGCGCTTTCCCACTTCCCACAGGACATGCCTTTCAGATCAGAAGTAATTGTCTTGTTCTTGGCAATAATTCTATGTGATTAAACTCTTGAGTTTTTGCTGCGCTTCATGTCCTCCATGGCGTCACTCTGAATCACAGAATCATGGAATGGCTCTGTTGGAAGGTTCCTTAAGCACCATCTAGTTCCAATCCCCCTGTCATGAGCAGGATTGCCAACCATTAGATCAAACTGCCCATTAGATCCCACCTGGCCCTGAGCGCCTCCAGGAATGGGGCACCCACAGCTTCTCTGGGCAGCTGTGTCAGGGCCTCACCGCCCTCCGAGTAAAGAATTCCCTTCTAACATCTAACTTAAACCTCCCCTCTTTCAGTTTAAATCCACTCATCTCTGTAAGCACCAGAAGCCTACTTAAAATATAGGCCAGAGCAAGACAATTCCTTTGCCTCTGACCTTACTAGAGACATGATTCTGAATATTGTCTGCAGTGTAGAGAAAAAAATTGCTGATCTGTTCTTATTTGTTTCCAGCCCTGAACCTGGGCAAAAATCCCTGCTTTACAGAGGATGGCACGGAGCCCTCTGGCTTGCTTTGTTCAGAGCCAGCACAGGTCTAAATGCTTGAGTTTGCATAAGAACACTTGAGCTCTGCTCTAAACCATTCGACGTACTCAGAGCGTGTTCTGGAAACAAATGACCTTGTCATTTTCACCTGAACTATGTGTTTGGGATGGTCTTGAACAAGCACATTTCATGTATTTTTGTCATCTTGTTTGTTGATGCTTGCGACACACTTTCCTCTGGCCTTGAAAAGCATGATGTTGTCATCTTTATTTTGTCATATGCCTTGGTATCTCATGCTGCCACACTTCCAAGGAAACTATCCTGTATTACTCAACTGTATTACTCTTTACACTTTGGAATCTATCCTTCCCACAGACACCCAAACACCTGTAAAGTTCTTCATACTGAGGCTTAAAGTAAAGCTCGTTTGTCTTTAAAGTCTGTTGTGAGCATTACAAATGTACTGCTCTGCAGCCATTAATGTCCTGCCGGTCCTTTACATCGTGCCAGCTACATCATCTGTTACTGTCTACATCATCTGTAACCATCTATTTCTACTGTTACTACCTCTCCTCCACTAGAACTGTAATATCCCTGGTCCGAGAAGGATCTTTTTGTTCTGAATAGTTCCCTATCTAGCATGTTTCGCCCCTGTTGTGTATAAAAATATTATTACATCTGCAAGCCACAACAATGATGTGGAAACCACAGTTAAAATGCAGATAAAATGCAACAGAACCTCTTTCAGTGCTGACCTCCTCAGACACGCTCTAGGTGCTGACAGCTGCAGTATTAAAAACATTATGTCGGGGTACTTATTATCATTTTAACAATGAGCAGATTAGATCTCATCTTTTATAGTCCACAGTCACCTGAATCAATATTTTTAAGCCATGATCCATGCTAGCCAAAGAGGTAAAAAGTTCATTGTTTTTACATCTCTTCCCTATGATAATTTCTTTTAATTCCTATTAACCTGACAACTCTTTTTGTCTTAGCTAGGGCTAAAACCTGCACATGTTAAATACAGAACACTAGCAGAACACTACAGCATTCCACATTCACATTTCCTGTTTATATAAGAAATCCTTCACTTCTTGTTTGCTCACCATTTTAGCCTAACAATGTTTCAAGCTCCTTTGCAGTACCACAGGGTTTGTGGTGCCGGAACTCTTAACAGTGCTGTTTGCTGTGCTCTGGCATCTCTGACAGTCCTGAGGACATCAATGTTCGCTTCTTCCCTTAGAAAGTAATGGTTAACTAGGAGTCAACACAATGATGGTTTCCTTTTCCCTTTTCCCTTTTCCCTTCCCTTTTTTTTCTTTTCTTTTCTTTTTTCTTTTTTCTTTTTTTTTTCCCAGTCAGTTTTAGCAGTTTATGATTTTCTTTCCTAACAACAATTGAGAAAGAACTACTTAAGGGTGACTGACTCAGTAAGCTAAATCATACAAATGTCAATTATTGTTTTACTGCTTATCATATTAACCTACAATTACCACTGAGGGGCTGGAGCTGCAGAGACAGTGATGCTGCCAAACTGCAGGATTTATAGCCTAAAATCTTGGTCTGAAGATGGCTGATGACAGGGTTTCACCCTGAGAAATAGTATGGTTTCAAAAGCACCTCACTTTGTTCACAGGTTCATAGAGGCCACAGGAAGGGCTGCAGTTGCAGCTAATTCAGGAACTGTGATACGTTGCATAACAAGCACTATTCTCAATGTCAAATGGAAAAAATGCAGGAAGACAACACAACTTACAGGGTTTATACAGTCTCTATGACCCATTTATTTTATATAGAGAGCAAACAACATTTAAAGCTGCCTTTCTCTCCCCAGTGTCTGATTTTATAATAGGTCATTCATCTCTATAAAAAGTACTTACTCTGAGCAACTTTATGTTGCGCTGAAGAGGATCATTACGTGACAATACAGGCAATCAATTAAGGAAGACTTCCAAGCAGGTACATCTTTCTAATTGACAGGAGCAGACAGGTGCTCTTCAGCACAACCTACATTAACAAAACATTGATTTTAATCATTTCGAATTTAAGCTAAATTGCAAAATAATTGTCTGGCTTTCTTCCAAGTCTTTAGGAGGTTTATTGACTCATTAGGTCCTTGCAACTAATTTTTTCCACAGTGAAAATCAAGCATGCCCTTTGTATACCTTGGCAGAACTAGAAGGCACTGTGTATGCAAGCTTATCTAAGACAGGGGAAGGTCTAAAATGAAAAAAATAGAATACCATAACTGGAGTGAAAGTTGGATAACAGCCATGCAGATGCACCAGAGGTCAAAGAAGAATTGTATTCCATCATGTAGCTGCTCTACACAGTTCTCTGCTGGAACTAAGAGGGAATCAGATTTTTATGTAGAACTCCAGCAACCACACGCAGACATGACAGAACTCTTCTGCCACTGTGCCCTGTGCTTCCAGTGAGACGGCTCCAGGCCCCAGGAACCTTTGTGTCCCAGGGAACCTGCAGTGGTGCCTGGTCTCACTGAGGGAAGAGAAGTTCCAGATCAGTGGAGGGGTTCCTAATACTGACCCTTGAGCCTATGTGACAGCCAGCTCCAGTCATGCCCAAGTGACTGCTGGAAAAGAAGTGCGGAACTGAAAACTGTAATCTCATTGCTCAGGAATTTAAGGCTGGAACCAAAGTGAAGGAAAGGCTGTTGTTTTGAGTATTTTTGTCATGCATTGAAACCTATGAAATATTTCTTTTCTTCCACAGAAAGAACTCCCCAAGAAAGTTTCAAGATAGCTGCTTGGAAGTTATCTTTCTATTATTATTATTATTATTTTATTTCATCGCATCTCGGGAAGGTTGAAGTACTTACAATGAATCAAATTCTGTTCTCAAGTATGTGTGCAAGTCCTGTCAGAACAGTGCAAATACACTCAAAGGCCACATTTGGTTATTGAAAAACTAAAAATTAAATTTAATAGAAAATAGAAAAATAATTCATTTTTAACATTAAAGTAATGGCTAATATTCTAATTCTCTTTCTACTTATCAGCAAACAAATACTAAAGAGTGAGTGGAATATTCTTGCCACTGATAGAAAGAATGACATCACTTTCTCTATAAAAATACCTAGTTATTTTAAAGCACTTCTGTGCTTATAAGTTTAAATTACAGTTATTACTGAAAATTATTTGGAAAAAGCTGTTTTAAAGGCTTGTCAGGAAGGATGATATCAGCCTTTTATTCACTTGAACTAAAAGGTAATTGAGAGAAAGTTGTTGATATTCTGGAAGGAATGGATCCAGAAGATAATTTTTCTTGTGAAGGGAAATGTCACATTCTATTCCTGAGCCATGGAAATTTACAGATTCCTTCCTTTCTTCCAAAGCTCCAATCTGTCTCTACATGCTCTGTATAAACTACCCATCACTGTGAAAAGTACTAACTAGGGTTTGTTTCAAGTTGTTACACCGGTGGCTTCCATTTACAGATAGACACAGAAGTACTTGACTACCTGTATTTCTTTGATGACATCCTATTTTAATTATTAGCCTCTACTGGACTTCCTCAGGGGCTGTGAGACAAACACACCCCTCATGCAACTGCATGCTTTTAAGAGACAATGAAATTAAAGCAGGTCCTTACCTACAGTGCTTTTAGGCAAGGATAACTGAGAAGGCAGAACTGGAAGAATGCTGGTAATATCCAAATGCTTTTCTCTTCTGTTCACCCCTCAACTCTATCAGTTCTTCCAGTAAAAGAGCATGCTTCTCTTTGCTTTACCAATGTCTTTGATCCCTCAAAGCTGCTCTTGGGCCCCTGCAGACTTGCATGGAGCATGTCCATTTGGTTTTTTTTG
Source organism: Alectoris magna (assembly GCA_030625065.1). Lineage (NCBI taxonomy): Eukaryota > Metazoa > Chordata > Aves > Galliformes > Phasianidae > Alectoris > Alectoris magna. The sequence goes on along the minus strand of CM060560.1, from coordinate 182,247,613 downwards.
CAGGTACAAACAGACCCTTTCTACAGAACAGTTCTAACAGTCAGGAACTTTGGGCAGGCAGACAGTTTTCCGTAGTTCAGGTAGAAATAAACTATTATGAAATTGCATATCAAGTTCAGTAGTAAACTCTTCTATATGTACTTTTTCTTAGTATAAAAACAACAAAAACAAAAAAAAAAACAAAAACAAAAACAAAAACCCACAGATATTTTTAAGGTTTCTAACTCTGCTTGTGTGGTTTTCCTTAGCACATTTACAGGGCCTGTGTGTGCAACCAGTGTCACACTTTGCAAATTTCAATAGAGGGCTCCAATCTCTGCAAATTGTCTGATGGACAATTAAAACAGCACATAGAAAGAGATAGAACACCCAGTACTTAAGCAACCATAGAAGTGTCTCTTCGAGCAGCACCTTGGCCTTTGTGATTTTCAGTAAAATAAAATTGAAATTACCTGAGCAGCAAATGTCATTCAAGTAACTCAAATCACTTCTTATGTCAAAGAACCAGTGGACCAATGTTAAAATGTTAATAACTTGAAAAACTTTAAACTGTATTTAGAATGTATATATAAATAAATTACATCTATTAAAAAGTATTTGACTCTGTTGAGCTGCCAGGACTGAGACTGTACCTGATACACAGACTAAGATGAAACATAAACCTAATATATACTTTTTTTTTCTTTTTTTTCTGTTAGTCACTGGAATGACCCTGGTGTGTCACTTCTTATTACCTTACCTGTGATCACAGGTGGACTGAGCTCACCTAGAAGCTTGTGAAATGCTTAATCACCACTTACTTCTTCCTGCACTCTTCTTGACTTTTTGGAATCTTCTTCAATGCTTCAATTCTGTTTGGTTCTTGGGAACTTAGCACCCATCAACTGTACTCTGAAATACAAAAACTCACACCAATCTCCTTGGAAGACACTTTCTCCTTTTGACCTGCTATTCAAAAGCTTAGAGTTTGCTAAACACCTCTAGAAGACTACAAATAATTGCAGTTAAAAGTGGATTTAGAGGTTCATTTTAGAAGTACAAGAGGTGTTTGAAGATGTAGCCTCTATTGGGAAGACAGGACAGTTACTGTATGAGAAACAAGGATATTCAGAAGGGCGAAGACATTTGGCTAAGCTGAAAAAATATGATGCGTTAAACCCTTCCTTGTAGATACTGTCATTTTGAAGTATGGTGGAGTAGATGACTCAGACCTGACTTTCCCGAAAATGTTGATAAATTCATGTTTTATACTTATGAAATTTTGTTTCACATTTTCGTTTCTTCTATCCCTCCATTTCAGTTTTGGCACAAAAACAAAAGCCAAATCAAACAGCAACAAATAATGAACAAGCTAACAAAAAAAGAAATAAAAACCTCCCGCAACCTTTCAATAACAAATCTTTCTACACTACACCCTTATCAGAACAAAATTAATTCAGAAAAGGTAAGACTATATTTATATTTACATATACATACATACGAATTTTCTCAGATTTATCAGTCTTTGGATACAATCTCATCAGTCTCATTATTCACTCATTATTTAATTGTAAATTTACAGGCATTTTATCTTTTATTTAAATAATATATACCTTTGCAAAGACAAAGATTCTGGTTGTAGATTATTTTAAAGTTGTCTGGGGATTTAAGGTAGAAGAAAGGCATTGTTTTTTGTTTGTTTGTTTGCGCGTTTTTGTCATCAAATGCCCATGAGTAGCCTCCTGGATACTGACATGAATTAGTTCATGTGATTTAATTAATGAAGTTACTCATTATCTCATTATTATATGAGGTTAGCACGATATTTTGAAAATACAATATCAGCTTGAAGAAAATGCTTAGAAATATAAGTAAAATTCTCTTTCAAAGACTGAGATTCTGAGTGATCAGATCAAAGATAGATTGAAGCACTTTATTTGAATAGTGTAATTTTCACTTTGATTGTTTTTCAGCTGAATGCTGAAGCAAGTATGATGACAGCTGGTATGAAGTTGTCTGAATCAGTGATGCTGGAACACAGATACTTGCCAATACTTTGCATAAAAAAACACAAAGCGGAGCTATTTGTGCACTGTGTCTTTTGACATCTCAGCATGCATGTTGACTTGAAATGGATTTCTCTCTTTGTGATATTCTGGTATCAAAATAAGATGGGAAGAGCAGAATATAAAATCAGATGCAGCTATGTGAAAAAAAAAGTGGGCAGCAGAGAACAGAGTATCTTTTCATCACTGAAATTACATATTTAATTCTAGCAAACAAATACAATTAAGAGCTTTGCTGTACCTTACTTCGTACTTGCTCAAAGGGAAGCCAGTCATCTCGAGGGTAGTTCTGAGTATGTTGAAAAGAAAATTCAGAGACTGAAGAGTAACCTGGTAAATATTTGTAATTGTTTGTCTTGCCTGACAAATGGCTGCCAATTTCATCTGGGGTCCACCATCCTACAGGAAACATTTTTAGAGCTGACGAGTCTACATGTCATACTAAATATAATCTAGAAAAATTGTAGATTCTGATGAAAGTGATACATTTTCAAATGATTGCACAGGGTTTTACTCAACAAACTCATTTTGTCAGAACTATGAATCAAATTTCACTGCAAAGCTTTGAAAAATCAATCATATCCAAGCTATCTCCAGACTGTCGATGCACGCAGTCTTGCGAAAGCCATGACTCAAAAACATAATTCTAAATCACTGTAGCTAAGAAATTGTAATTAGGAGTAATCTACGTTATGGAAAAGAACCTGAGTGCGAAGGAACCATTCAAGCCAATTGCTTTTATGGTTGTATCTATAACAACAAGCCATCAGGAGAAGAGATTACATTGTTAATAACAGATTCTTCGCTTTGATTAGAAAAGGCAATGCAATAATGAGACTTGAACTAATAACACATTCATAATAGATTTAGCTGTGAGAAACTTCCTCCTCTGTCACAGTAGGACGAGTGTAAAATAAATCTGTGCAGGGCCCAAACAGGAACTATAATAGAAACCAGAGAGGCATTGAGATGAAATGAATATTCAGTCTAAAATGGACTTGTACAACATTTCATTCCTCTTGCTGTTTTTAGCAAATTTTGAGACCGTGACTAGAATTCTTAGGACAGAAATGAATGTAATGCTATGCGTGCCTTTCACAGCCAGCAGCCACTGGCTACTGAGAAAACATGTGTGACTTACCTGCTGCACCATATGGTTGATTATCTCAACATCACAAATCAATCCACCCTTGGAAGGAAGCATTTTGAAACACCATGGGATAGAACACAAAATGGAGAGAGAGGAATAAAGAAGGGTTGTGTGGACTATCTCAGTACAACCCAACAACTTAACCATAGGCTGAGCAGAAGCGGACAGCACCTGACTACAAACAGGGTAGGAGTAGGAGGTAAAAAAAATACATTTTCCCTTTCTTTCTCAGCACAAAAACACCAAACTCATGCACTGCTTCAGAATGCAAGCAATGCTGTGCGTGGCTCCCATGGGAAATACGCATTGCAGCACTGACAGCAGCATAGCTTGAAGTTGGGTTAGAAAATACAAACGGCTCCTACGTAACTGAATCAACGCCAACACATCTCTGAAAACTATCAGATAAAAAGCAACATGAGTAATGGCAAAGTAAAACTGAATAAAGACATTAATTTCTTTCACTCTCTGAGAACAGTATGGCTACAAAGCGTATGTATGTGCAAGCACATCTGCATGCACGGTCACCTAAAAAGAAAAGTGTTTACCCTAACCTCCACATTTACCTGAACCTCCTTTCCTCTGCAGGGAACCTGCAGGACTCAGTGAACTCTTGAGGTCCTTTCCAACCACTGCAATTCTGTGAAACTGGGATTCATACTGTGGTAACGGTGTTAACACCTTGCCCATTACTTTACACTTCAGAGTAATGAAAGGATAATGCAGCCAGACTTCTTTACCTTTGAAACTTAATTTGCTAATCCTAAAAATCTTAAAAGTTTCTTCTTCTAGTGTTCTTCTTACTGGTAATTGTTTAACTGTATGGAGGGTATGATATATTAAAATAAACAGTGCTTGCTTCCACATAAAGTATTGCTTCCTATAATTAGTTTCAAACGTATGAATAAATAACTTGCTCTTTTGACAGGCACAAACGCCAGTGGGTAGGGCTGACTTAAAACAGTCCTCACCGTCACTGCTGAAACCAATGTGACTAATGCCAGTCAAGAGGCATTTGGGTAGCCAAGATGTCTATGTGGAGCAGTCAGATATGACGCAATGCCTCAGAAAAGGCTCATGCCTTCTGAAACAGCAGCTGGTTAGCAAGGGTGGATACATTACAGCATCTAACACAGCACTAAATGTCTAGATTTAGGCAACTGAATGCCACTCCTCATGTTGGATAGCACTATTTAGCAGGAGAACTCAGATATTTGTCATCTAAATCCTGGGATTAAGGTCTTAAATACAGGAACTATGAATCACTTATATACATTTTCTTCCCTACTGAAAGCGCAATCAGCAGATGAAAGTGACTGATGCTAAGGCTCCTTGCTTCTCTGGTGTGTGAGCTTCAGGAGGCTCAGCCTGGTCGTGGTGTCAGCAAGTTTCCTGGGCCAAACATCTCCACTATAGAGATGGCTTAATGCCCAGGGAAAAATGGCAGCCACAGACTGGAAGATCTGTGTCAGAATCCACAAATAAGTTAGGAATCTATCGTCCCTGAAGAAGCACTGCAGCTCCTTTGGAGTAATATTCCTGATTTAGTTTCCTTCCAAATAGTATTTGCTTTGTGAGTGCCACAACTGTCCCCAGACCTGAACTAAGACACAGCCAATGGAGACAATCAAGGGATTTGTTTCAAAACTGAATTACTGTTCCAAACCTAATTGCCAACGTAGACCTGGTTACACTGTACCTAGGAACCTTAGATTTGGCCCAGGGTGAAATAGCTTCCATTCTTTAGAAAGCATTATTTCTGCAAAACCCCTGAACTCTCCTGCCTTTACTGGAGAGGGAGGTGATTGTCTCCCTCTGCTCGGCTCTTGTGAGGCCCCATCTGCAGTCCTGCATCCAGGCCTGGGACCCCAGCACAAGAAAGGCATGGAGCTCTTGGGACGGTTCCAGAGGAGGGCCACTAAGATGATCAGAGGGCTGGAGCACCTCTGCGATGAAGAAAGGTTGATGGAACTGGGCTTGTTTAGCTTGGAGAAGAGAAGGCTCTGGGGAGGCCTCATTGTGGCCTTCCAGTATTTGAAAGGAGCATACGTATAAATAGGAGAAAGACTTTATAAGGGTGGATATTGATAGGACAAGGGGGAGTGGTTTTAAACTGAAACAGGGGAGGTTTAGGTTAGATATTAGGAAGAAGTTTTTCACACAGAGGGTGGTGATACGCTGGAACAGGTTGCCCAAGGAGGCTGTGGATGCCCCATCCCTGGAGGCATTCAAGGCCAGGCTGGATGTGGCTCTGGGCAGCCTGGTCTGGTGGTTGGCGACCCTGCACATAGCAGGGGAGTTGAAACTAGATGATCATTGTGGTCCTTTTCAACCCAGGCCATTCTATGATTCTATGATTCTACTGGTCTTTTAATTTCATATGAACTTCCAGGCCTCAAATCTCCTGGGATATCTGGCAGAGGGTACCAAAGGGGTTAGAGCAAGTCAAGAGTTGTTGGCCACTTCCTGATTTTTCATAGTTTCATGACTATGTTTCAAGTTCCTGCTGCAGTTCAAGTATTCAGAAAAACAATCAGGTTTCAAGCAAAATGATGGATAACTATAACAGCCTTAAGTTGATGTAGATACATCTCAGAGCCTCCAGGAGACACAGCTATTGTAGAAACCCTGTCCTTACCACCAAATTGAAACATGCTGGTATTTAACAGTTTTGCAACGGTGAAGATATTATCATGCCTAAGTACATCTTGCATTTGCCCATCTGAGACTGAATCTACAGAGACACATAGCATTAGTATTTGGCTGTGTAACTTATTTCGGCTACTTATTGTAGCAATTTGATCCCCAGATCCACCTATAATACAACACATTGCTGCTTATTTATCTACCTCTACCCTGGATACTTGCAAATAATCTTCTATAGTACCTTATATAAATCCCACGGAATCTCAGATTCTTTTCATATTTATTTTACTGGGCAGCTACCTATCTTAACTGGCAGCAAGTGATGTGGCAGTTCTGTGAAATCACAGTACTTTTCATCATTATTGTGATCTCAGAACCCAAGATTTGCTGACGAAGGTGGCGGGTGCCAACACGTTAACATGTGTGCCCACGTTTAACCCCGTACAGAAGGCTCCACTTTTTGATTTGAAGGTTAGAAGCATGAGCTGGCAGGGTGCATTCAGTCTATTGTGCTTCCAGGGTATCTTTGAAGTGTTATTATTCATTCTGCTTTTCACAAATTCCGGCTCACCATACGAGAATTGCTTCAGCACTTACTATTGTTTATCCAGACAACAACAACCACTCAATGCTTCTGGCACAACGAGCATAAACTTAATCTGACTAAAAGTAAAAAGTGTCCACATGTGTGTAGAATAGTATTTCATTAAGAGCAGGTACGCAGAATCCTCCTGTGGCAATTTTCTATGAGTGGAAACCCATGCTTCAGTGTATTTTCTATGCAAATCTCTGACTCTTACATGAGCATGGCATGAGCAGTAGTGCTGCATCACTTTCATTTGGTCAAGAAGCTACTGTTAATTAGATGTGATAATGAAATTGCATAAACACATCAAATTTCAAGTTTATGTCTATCAGTGAATCTGAATGCGTGTTTTCTTCTTTAAGACGTAATCTTTCATTGTCATGGAGTCACGAGTATTTGAAAGCTGGTAGTAAAAGTAGAAAATCTGCCTACAGACCAAATATCTTGTTTACAGCATACTACTGGTGAATAATTGAATCCTACATGAGGCATTTTGTAGCCTGGAATAGTTTAGAAATGAATGCTATTGATTGTTTCGGTGCACCACCTAGCACAAATGCACAAAATAGTACAGACCATGCGGTCTCTAAGATGCAATCACCTCATTTGTTATTATTCAGTGCAGCAAAAAGGTTGGCTTGGAACTCTGTTGACCTTTCCTGCAGCTGAGGACTGTTCTCTCAGCCATCCTTCCATTCTGCCTCAAAATCCAGCTCACTTCTGAGTGTCCAAAGGCTTTCATCAAATCAGCGGATGTTCCACAGATATTTTTTTTCTCTCAGATGCAAAATGGTGGAACTTTAAGAATTGTTCCATGGCTTGTCGGAACATTTTAATTACAGAAGGTTTCATCACTTTGTTACAATAACCTAGATCCCAGGACATTCTACATGAATGTTTTTTAATCATTATACTTCTTCATTCTTCAAGCTGCAGTGCAGTTGGCCTTTCTGGGGCACCAGTCTGAACTGCAGCAGTGCAGCTGCCATCAGAAACAGGGGGATGCTGCCTTTGGCACACACATTAATTTTGGACAAATACAGAAAACGCTGGGCCTCCCAACTTTGCAATCTACCACCAACTTTCATACCCTTTACTGCCATTATCAGTTGCTAGTCCCTACAATACTCTCAGTGCAACCTAGAAATAACAAATAATAGAAACACAAAGCAGTTGAAAAATGAATTATCGTGATGGAAAGGAGGTTTTACTCAGGCTTTACAAACAGCTTTTTATTACTTGGTATTAAGCAATTAGGCATGAATCAATATGTAGTAGTATTTCCCGTATAAGGAGATTAAATAAAAATATACAAAAATACAATTTTCAGCTACAGATTTGTCTTCAGTCTGTTTCTGTAGGGCCACGAGATTAGAAATGGGAAGTTAAGACATGATATTTCTGAAAATTCTAATGTGAAAAAACAAGCATTCACAGCCTTGATATTAAAAAATGTAGCAAAAAGGAACAGAAACGCGGCACATCACTCAGGGAAGATTACTTTTATATTGAAGTCCTGGGAAGGAAATTAATCATTGCCGTAAGTGGGCAGAACACAGCTGGGAGTGGCTGAATTGCGTTTGCAGTGGAGGAAAGCTGAGCAGCACTCTGTGAAGCAGCTCAGCTGGATTCCTGAGCAGTGAGAGGCTGCTAACCACCAGCGCTTCAGAACACCACAGCAGTAAAAGCCCATGAAATGGCTGCAAGAAACTGTTTGGTTACAGGCCCAGTGGGAATTTCCTCAGCTTTCAAATAGTGGGGGCTGTATGCCAAGATCCCCGCAGCACTGCTTATCTTGAAAGTAAACAGCTGAATGCATTTGGCACGATTGAGTGCTGCTGTTAAGGCAGCTTTTATATGAGTTTGTATGGGCACAACTATCATAGCGCTGGAGTTAGGAAAAATCTTTTTCTGAGTCAACGTTCTTTTGCTAAATTTCCAGCATGTATGTATAGGGATGATACGAATTGACAAAAATCTTATGAAATAGATAAAGACTCATACAGAATTTTTAGTCCTCTCAAGCTGAAATCTCCACTGCCTTCCTTTACCCACCTACAGCCAAGCACAGCACTGCCGGGTACAGCAGAATGGGCTTTTCAAACTTCAGGAAGGATCATTTTTTTCTTTTTGTGGATTATCTTTTTTCCATGATCATCTTAAAGCTGTCAGTGTTGCAGTGACCGCAATAAACAGACTTTGCCTCCTAAAACACTAATGCTACTTTAAAAGTGGATAGGTCCCAAAAATGCCAGATTCACATTAGCTGCCCAGTGGTCATGCTGACATGAAAACGAGACATGTTCAAACAGAAGGCCAGAATGCTTTGAACTTCAGCTGGCTGACACCTGGGCATGCTGCAAATGATAACTGGCTTGGTCCTGGAGAATGAGATTACCAAACCATTACAGCACTGAGCAGAACCAACCCCTCTACTCAACAGCTGTTTTGCTGGCAGACTCCAGGGACACCTCTTATTGCAATCTCTTAAAGAGGTATTAAAAGCAACCTCAGGAGACACTTGGTTTTTCATGAAGAGGCATTATTACTAACACGAACATCATTTATTATGGTGTAATGGATGGAAACACTGTTGACAAAGGAGGCACTCCCTGAGTCCTCCTCTGCAGGTAGGAAGATACTCCTGAGCTGTGCGCTTCCTCCCCTCAGGAAAGAATCACGCACTGAATGTACAATACTTGATCAACAGAGAACTAAACCCAGGGCAGTGGGCTTTGATGGTACTTTGTATGAGGGGTACTAAAAGGAATTATTGTTTTGGTCTGTTTTGATGAGAAAAAGCACTGATGCCACAGGACACGGGAGTGAGAGCTACTTACATAAACGCTGATGCTACAATGAGTTCATTTGATTACGGGACAGAGGATAAACGAAGTAGGCAAACTGTAATAGAAAAGAACCAAGTCATGAAGCCCAATCCTCCCACAGAAGCAACAAGACTATTATTGTTGCTGCTATAAAACTTCTTGGACTATTTCAGAGAAATAAAAAAAAGTCTTTGATGAAGTTTACAATCCTTAGAATCTATAGCATCTGTATGCGGACTGTTTATAAAACAAGTGTTTCTTAGAGCAGTGTGAAACCCCACAGCTTAGGTTCAGTTTCTTCCAGGCATTGTGTATGCGTACACTGAGCCGCACCTGTCAGGGAAAAATCTATAGCAGCGCAGCGTAGATGAGTGTCAGAAAGGAAGGCTGTGTGGAAACGGAAATATTCAGAGCACCAAAGCGCCTATTGCTGGTTCATGTCCCCAGGGCTCCTAGGCCTATAAGAGATCTCTCAGGTATTGATCCTTTTTCCTTGGGATGAAAGGGATGAGCGATTCCCCTGAAGTTCACAGGACTTGATGGATGCTACAAAAGGCTTTTCAGAACAGCACTGACAAAGTTGCTTTCTTGTTTCTTCTGCCAGAGGAAAAGATCACACGGCTTCACTGTTGAAATAAACAAAATAGCAAACTAACACTGAGCAATTCTCTTAAGGTGAAGTGAGTGCTCAGGCTGCTCTTGCACCACGGAAGTGGAGAACCTGATCCTTCCACGTGAAAAGTGGGTTCTGCTTTGCTTGGGTTTAAAGAAAAAAAGTTGGAGAGGATTTTTCACAAAGATTCTGAAGCTTTTACAATTCAAATATAATATACTGTATAATACACAGTATCAGTATATAAAAGTTAAGATAGAATGTATGTGAACTTTTCAAGCTATTCAGCACCTCAGAACACAAGGATGAAACAGGGAACATTTTTGATAAATCTGAGCTGAAGAAATATGATAGAACCAACCCCTTTTAATCGATTTTATTCAAGTTGCATAATCTGACTTCTGTATACTGACATTATCCAAAACGATGCTGCTTTAGCACTCTGAACAACTCTAATCTCCTCTCAGACTCGTTTCCCAGCAGAGAGCTGAGCTTGCTGCAGTGGAGATCTCTTCAGCTCAGCTCCTGGCCTCTGACCACACTGCAACATGGAGGCACAGGGCTGTCCCGGCCCATCCCAGTCAGGGAGAGGTGGGCATGGCAGGCAGCACTGGCACTTGAACATGCAGGCATTGCAGCTGAACGGAGGGCTGGAGCACAGTGGGCTTTAAATGCACCTCCTGGGAGGCTGCAAGCCCTCACGCTGCAGCACAGAGCTTCCAAGTACATGCAACCATACAGTGGGGGACTAAATGTAAGACTTGTCTGGTATCAACAGCAAGAAACAGCTAAAGCCCTTTCCTCCCTTCCCCACTGAATTAATTGTTTGGATTTGAAACACTTATTTTGCAAATATGCTATTGAAATACCTGAAAGACTGAAAACTAACATGGATAGACAGTGCAATTTTTCTTGTTATCTGAGGCTGGCAGATGTTGTTACAGATGAATCAACTCAATTGCACAGCAGAGAGACAAATCAGGTCGCTAGAATTTCACACCATGGGAACTGCTTTGGAAAGTGTTCCAACTATCAAATATCACCGTGGTTTTGAGCCAGCAGCTCCTCATCAAGGTATTGATCTTGTGCTGGCATCATAGCATCTTGTTGAGACAATGACACTGTGTTTCCAGTGGAGCCAAGGGCACCCCGGCCCCCGTTCCAGGAGTGCTTGAGCATGCTGCAACCAGACATGGTGCTGAGGAACAGCACTGGCTTATAAAGCAGCACAGATTTGCCTTGGCTAAGTTAGGTTCTGACAGGCTACTGAAGCACTGAGACAGCACTAACGGCAATGGTGCTATGGAAAACTCCATGGATGAAACCACAGTCTACTGAAGTCAGTTGTATCCTAACTCCATCATTTCTTAGCACTAGATGAAAAATGACTGCTATTTCTCTACCATGATGGTTTCCTAATAATTTTTACTGGTTTTGAGCATGTTGCCAAGTCTTGGCATTGAAATAAAGCAGATATTTTCTACCATTGTGCAGTGTGTAGCAGATGGAAAATTGGAATACTATAAAGAACTCATATAACTGCTGCTGTGGTGATTTATTCCTTCACTGCGCACAGATGTTCACACCTCAACTGGCTAATTATTTAAAAGACAGGAAGAAATTGCTTGAGGTACCCTCTCCTAAGGGAAAGGCCCAGATTCATACCACCTTTCATGAAACACGTTGTAGAAGGAGCCTTCTCCCCTGAGTTTTCTGTTTCTTTCCAACACACAATACATTTGAAAACAGCAGAATAGATCTTAGCTGGGCTAGAAAGTATGGCCCTATTTCTTCATCTAAACAGATATATGAAACATGATTTTTAGACAGAGCAATTTAAGTAAGTTTGTTCCACCGAGTTTCCTCTTGCCACACAGAAGAAATATCAGTGTTCTTGGAAATACTCCAATAAAACTACATTTTATTTCTATATAGGACTAAACATCTATATCAAAGTACACTTATATACACATGCCATATCTAAAACAATGTAATGTAACTGTTTCTCTATTGTAGAGCGTTTAAGTAACACAGCCCACAAGAGAGATGTAGTAAGAAGAAATTCAGAAGGAAATAGCTCTGAGAACAATTCATAGGTTTTAAGACTAGAGACTGTTTTGATCATCTTCTCTGATTTTCTGCCAGGAGAACATAGATTTTCACACAGTAAAACCTCAGTCAAGCCCAAAGAATTGTAGCTGCACTACAGCATATCTTTCAGCAAGACATCCTGTCATGATTTAAAGAACTTAACTTGTGGACAAGCTCCTGTATCCTCTACCAAATGATGTAATGCCTAATCTTTCTGCCCATAACAGTGGGGCTGGGATCGGATGACCATTAAGGTCCCTTCCAACTCAGACCATTCTGTGACTCTCAGTGTTTTGCTGGCATTTCCCCCTTAACTTCTTCCAGCATCAATTTCCAGACGTTAAATCATGTTATGACTGCTATCATCTCGTGCAGCTCTTAATGTTTGCCACCTACAAATACGTAGCACCAGTGATTTTAATTTGTAGGGCATTAATAAGAATTCTGGCTAGTGTTATCTGACAACTGGTCCAAACAGATGAGTACCACAGACAAATTAATTACAAAAGTCCATTTATCACACATAAAGATGGCAGACACAAGTATGATCTGACATCAGCTATGAGCTTAAAGCTTTTATTGTACAATATTTATAAAACTTGATTCACTGTCAAATATATACATTTGTCCGTGTTAAAAAACAGACAAAGATTTTCTTGGTAGAAACCTGCTCATTTTACCCTTGGCTAAATCAGTTAGATCCCACCTCTCTGTATGAATCTTTCACAAAACAAAACCGAGAAGGAGAAAACACAGAAGTTTCCAGGATTCATTATCTTTTCAATATTGCTCTTTTTCATGGCTCAACTCTATGGCTGACTTTCAGAGTTGGAGAGATTTTTGAAAAATGATGCATAACATATTTATTTCCTCAGGCTACTTGTGAAATCTTATTCTAATGACCGTGCATACCAGAATTATTACCACTGTACTTCAGGATTTCAGTATAAGAGATTAATCCTTTGAGCTCTTTCTATTTAAAATGGCTTTAAGTTCTGAGGAGCTGCCTGTGATTGCCTTATCATTTTCCCTTCAAAACTCGGGGCTTCTTTGGTGGTTTTACGTCAGTATTCTTAGTTCATTTCTTGCGCTAAGATTGCCAGTCCTGAAACAACTGTCAAGATCATTCAAGTGAAATTGCAATTTTTCATTTCAAGGTTTAGAAGCTAAGCTGTTCTTTCTTTTATTACTTTACAACATGATGATACATGCTGCGTTATACTAGAAAGTGATATGAATAGCAAAATATTTCATTCTCCCTCTTTGAGTTTTCCTTTTTCCCCTTAGCTGAAAAGCTTCAACCATTCCTACTTGTTTCAGAAAAGTAACAGCCTCTAACTTACATTCAGGCAAAAAGAACAAGACTCTGCGGGTTTTGATTTTGATTTTTCCAATTCCAGCAAAAAAATTAAATCTGGGAAAATATTTATCATCTTCAGTCAGTGGGCGCTCTGCAAATCCTAACGCTAACAGAGTAACCTCTTGGATAAGTGGCAAAACTTCAAAACAAATGGATAATAAGATGTTTTACTACATTTATCACATTCTATTTCACCCCCAAAACTCTGGAATTACTCTTATTTTCTTAGAAGTATAATTTTGCTTATGCCTCTTTCATCAGTGAACAGCATTTCTGCAGCAGCACTCAGTAATTATTTTCTACCTCAAATCATGCTAGAAGGATCCTGCTACTAACAACACAGCTCCAATATATTTGCTATACTCATCACTCTTACAAATATTTGCTCTTCCTCAAACGAACGTACACAAATCACAAAAACAGCATGAAAAAGTTCAAGCAATAAAGAACAGTTAATGAGACCTAATATAAATATACCTCTAAAGTAGCAAATTCCTTCCTCTTTAAGGAAAGAAAACACGATTTTGATGCAGCTCACCTGACTTGAATAATAACTACAGTGTATTATACTGAAGATATTTTTGGAAATTATACCATATACAACTGCAAATTTATGCTCTGTTTTGTATTTTTCAGCTACCTTATACTGACTGGAGTCACTGGAATACTGAAAACATGGAACATTAAGAAGAAAGGAAGAAGGCTGTTTTCAGTTTGAGGGTACATTTCAACTGCTACACAGAGAAACTCAGAAATGGACTGAAAAGCAAACAATGAAACTTAATTACCTTCTAGTATGCATTTGGATTAAAGAGAAATTAATTGAGAGCAAAACGTGGTTGAAAAGCATGGTCAAGGCTCTGCTACCCTTGAGGGATATCACCAGAAACTAATCCCTGACATAGACACTGAAAACATGGAAAAGGCACTAAGAGTGGCTTTGAGGGATAAAAGGTGAGGTCTGTTTGAATTAGATATAGAGGTTCGAGAAGACCCAGGAGGAATTTCAAACGGTGCTGGTGATAGAGCTGGATGGCCAAAGTCAGAACTAGAGGGGAGAAAACAAAAAGCTGCAGCAATCAGTCGTGAAGATTACCAGAGAACAAATGTTTGCTTTAGCTCTCAGGATAAATTGTAGATGCAGATTAACACTCAGTTTGATGCATGCTAACACCAGAAGATGTTTGCTGGAGATAATCCATCAAACTTCTGTGTAGTACCATGTCTCCATTATTCTTAAGCACCTGGGGAGAGTTACAGATTCACTGCTGAACAGCTGTTTGACCAAAAAATGGAGGGGGACAAGCACGTGATTGCAGCCAGTGCCGTGCCAAATGCAACGTCTCCACACTGAGCCAACTCATAGGCTCAGAAGAAAATCTTCAGGAATCCACCTTTTGCATTCTCCTTTATTTTTCTCTCCTTACATTAAAGCAATAGTGGACAGTGTTGCAATTTGTTGGGACTCTGGAAAAAAAAAGTGGATGTGTGTGTTCCAATGCATGGCTTACTCTGACTTTTGGGAAATGTTATTGCCTATCTATCTCCACATCAATCTGCAGTTCTACACAGGTCGACCAGCACCTCTTAAGCTCTCCCAACAATTTAGGAAGATATTTTAGCTTCGGGAAAAATCACCTAATGCCACAATGATTTTTCTCTGCATCTTGTTTTGATAGCAAGCTGAATTTGCAGAAACTGATTTGAAATGCATAATTTAAATAAAAGAAACCCCTATCAATAATGAACAGAACTATCATGGCTTGGAGCCAAATATGCAATCATGTAATTCTCGTTTGAAGTTCTGTCATGGTGCAACGCTGTGTTTAAACCTTCACCATATGTTCTGAAGGCATAATAAGGTGGAATTTGAAGGAACAAGAAGTATCGTGAAAAGAGAACTTGTCACTTTTGCCAACTTCTCTGTCTTCTGCCCAAGATGTAGGAAGAGCCGTCACCCCTCGGCCTCACAGGCCTCAGCACCGCATTGCAGCAGTGCTCCGGGAGGAGTTCTGTGCTCCAGGCCGTGGGTGAGCTTGCAGCTCAGCTGGGGTATGCCTGGTTGCCAGCACTAGGTGATCTGTGAGATAGATAAACTAAAGCAAAATTAAACACCTTCACCTAAAACTCCATCAAATGTAAACATGAGCGCTGTCATTAATATTTTTAATGAGGGACATATTTTTAAAGCTACGCATATTGACAGAAGACACAGGAGACAGATGTTTACCCAGAGACAGACAATATTTGTTTATGCTCTCTACAGTTTCATTATCTATTACTCAGTTACTTACTAGAGCGTGTGAGTGTCAGTGCAAGTGTAGTTTGGAAAGTCTGTTCCTCACTCCCCTTCCCCTGAAATCTTGCTCAACTCATATAACAGAGAAGGCCATTTACAGAGAAGAAAGTTACAAAACCCTACGATGACTGTCTGCCTGTGACAATGACTGCTCCCGGACAACAGTTCTCTCATGGCAATTCCTCCCTCTTTTCTTCTTCTCTGATTTACTTCAACATTCAGTACAGCCCCCCTGGTTGTCCTTTTCTGCTGCATCTCCCAGATCATATTAGCTGTGTTTTTTTCCACCTGAAATGCTTGTGCTTCCCACTTCTGAAGGACTGGTGCTGGCAACCTTCACAGAAGTCCTTGTGTCTTAGCTTTCACATTTGTTCTCTTTATTTGTCCCTTTTACTGAGAATACTTCCAATCATATACATGTATGTTTCAGCACCTTCTTTTATAGAAGGGAAAAAGATAATTCTTTAATTAATGTTTCTTCTTCACACGTACTTTTTCAGCACGAGGCTTACTGAACATCCATTTCTGCTACTGAAAAATATATTACAGAAGTCTTTAATGACCATTCCTTGCTACATCAGAAGGGCCTACTAGAATTTTAGTTTCTTTACAGGCACAAAAAGCAGCACCATTCAGACTACTGAGTCTCTGCCTCTGGCTTTCCTTCACCTTTGGCTACACATTCAGCATTCCTTTTGCCACATCTTCCTATTTTATTTTTTTACTTTTCTTGGATGTGGTTTGCTCACCATGATTAGGCCACAAACTTTGGCTCCTTCTTGCACATCAGTGCTCCTGTGAACAGCTCTACCTTAGGAAATGATTCCATTATGCTTCTCAACTCCTTCACCATATTCTTTCCTTCCTGTTCTCATGCCAGCCCTTTTGCCTTTTGCCAGTAGCTGGACCCTATATCTGATGTACCCTTCTGTCACTTCATGTGTTGCTGTGGAGCTGATGTGGGACATAAAAATCACACTAGAGGAGTTTCCTGCAATGCAGTCCCATCTTTCAGCAAGGTATTACCATAGTATTCTATTCCTTCAAAAATATTTTTGTTTTCGCCAAATCTACATTTCAAGGTTTCCTCTGAATTTCTCACTGCCTTCCCAGGTTGAGTCAATTAGAAAGAAAGGTGAAATCACTCCTGCTTCCAGATTATCTTCATTGACCAGCATTCACTGTTCAAAATGACATATACTTATCATTTTTGGACTTTTCTTATTCACACTTTCTTATTCACAAATATACAACTTTTGCTCAGATCTTGCTGTTTCTCACTCTGCATGTCAAATAACTGCCTTTTTCTCTCTGTGCATGGGACCAATATGCCCTTCCTGACCCTCATGTCATGTACTCTTCTTTCTCTGCACTGCGCTGAAAGAACTGTTGTGAATACATGATTTATTGGACCACGACTAACCTCTTTCAATCCAGTCATTGGCCATCCTTCCTCTTTAACATCCCTTTGTTCTTTCTTTCATGGTTCCCTGTGACCACTTCTCCCACTTATGTTGCCTTGACCTATATTGTTTTGACACAAAATACTGAACCCTCTGAGACTGTTGTCTTCTCTAGTATAACTGTCTTTGTTTCCTTTTCCTTTTTTGGGGAGGGTAGAATGCTGTTCTTGGGTTAGTTTGCAGCTTCACTTCCTCTGCTTCCTCCATGATTTTTATAATAAAGTAGATGGATGAAATGGTTAGAAAGAAGGGTGTTCTCATCAGCCAAACAGGAAGTGTGATCAGCCACCACAGAAAGCATTATGTGTTATTAGCTGGTTAAAGTTGGTTAAAGCAGTAAAGACATGCAGAAACCAATGCTTCGATACGGAAGTGGCTAATTTAAACTGTTTTCACTTTTGCCTTACTGACTCAAGCAAACAAGACACGGATAGAGAGAGACATAGTACTGTCAGCTCTTAGAATAAGTCACTTCAAACCCCACCTCAGCGTTGCGTTTACATTATAGCATGTTGCTGACACGGCGATCTAAAGATAAGCATGAAAAAGTACACTCTAGCTTAAACAACTTAATCAGCAAATCCTCCCAGTGTGTACATAGCTAAGCTATCAAGGGAGTGCTGTTGTCAGCTTGGATAATTTTCTTTAACATCAATCCACACTTTTCTGTGTGTCATGAGAAAAGCTGTACAGTATATACACCATACCTTCGCAGAAAAGTCTATCAGCGTAAGCATACCAGCACAGCTAGATTTCCTGAAGCTCTCCACAACAGATGAGCCGAAAAACAAATTGGTGCAACTGAATGCCTACTGTAACATCTGTTTATATATCTCACCAGCTATCGCAATAAGGAATAAACATCTTAGTCCCTTCTTTTCTCAAAATACTGCTACTGCAAGCTATAACTCTCATAACTTTTGACCAGCCAAGAAAATGTACCACAGGTACATTTCTATATTTTAGTACATAAAATTCCTGAGCATCTTTATTTACCAACTGTATTTAGTGGCTGAACTCTGAAAAATGGTCCCCAAAAATAAAAGTAAATTATTTTGATAATTGAAGGCATTTCATTCCCGCTGAAAATAAATTAGGTGTGGAATCATTAAGAGCTCAGTTTTGAAATGGACCACAGGACTTCAGAAGAAGCAGATTCTTGGAGAACCAGTGTCCTGAATCAGTATTTTAAGGATAGATACTTCTAATACAATGTTCTATAAAATAGTTCAGAATACATATATTTACATATAAATAGAAGTTCTGTATTACAGTATAAAGGTACAAGAAAGAAATCAAGTTGAATACACTAATTTAAGCTTAACTAACTTATGCTTAGCATAAACTATAGTCCTGCACTTCCGTTCTTCTCTACCATTAGTAACAGACTTTTGTCGATGTGTACTCCCCATTCTTCACAATACAAATGTAGCTCCATCTGCACATCAGAATTATCTGGAGCATTCAGTTGAATAAATCAATGCAAGAGTTAGTTGTCTCTGGTATAGAACTTTTCACTGCATTGAAAACTTAAGAACAATGTAACACATACGTATAATTAAAATGCAATAACGCAGTGAACTCTGTGCTGACTTGATTCAATAAAATTTCCACTTCTAAAATGAACCAGAAGTTCCACATGGCTGCACCAGACTGACATAAAAGTTAAATGGCTTTGCTTCAGCATTCAGGCCAAGTTTCACAAAGATTACAGATGGCCTAGGCTACCGATCACAGTTTCAAAATCCATATTACTCCTTATGATGGAATGTATATTCTATGGATTTATCATGTTTTTGACTGCCACAAGCAAATGTATCTCCTTTTTATATCCCAACAGCGATGGATCTAAAACAAACTTAATCTTAGACTAAGCAAAGTTCCACTCCTGACCTTACAGGTTTCATTTTCACTTTAGCTAATAGGCATGGTTCATATTACACTATGCTTGTGCACTGCATTAAAACTGCTGACACTGAAGGTCACAATGCATTACAAAATGCTTACAGATCCATAATCTTTAAGATGGATCTTATTTAAAGAACACTAGTAGAGAAGAGGATACAATCCATAGCATAGTCATCTATAAGTAGCACTGAAATTACTACAATGTGCAGCTTTCACTTATCACCAAGATCTTACATGATTTGCTTAATAAAACTTTTAGTTAGCTCTTAGGAGGCAGATCGCAAAGCAGGCAGAAAACTTCATCATTTTTTTACATATAATACATTATTTGTATTTTACACACACACTAAAGAACAAATGCTGGGTTGCAAGTCACACATCACACTACCTGGCAACTTTGTTATGCCAGAACATCCCCTGCAGCCACTGACATATATTAGTCTTGTGTAGAATGCAGCAAAAAATACATCGGTAATCAGCATTGTTTCCTCAGGAGTCGTGGTCCAGAGTAGCGTGGAAATACACCAATTTTATTTGCAGAGGTGAGGCATCTTAGGATCAAAAGAAAATCAAAAAGCAAGCAAACAAATGCAGTTACAGTATTAAATGTAATCTTTAAGAGAACTTTAAAGCCATGACACATTAAAGCTTTCCCTCCATAGCCCCCAGAAGATAAATGGGTAAATAACTGTATTTATCAACTGTGCACCAGAGGAAATAATGATGTATTTTATTATAAAATGACATTAGATCTAATTTGATTGAAAAGCCTTTGCATCTTCACTTGATGTCTCCTTTTGTCAACTTTTGCAATTCTTCACCAAGATAACCTTGAGTTACTCTTCATACGTATCCCAACCAAGAGGACCTAAAGCCTGAAAGCTTCGTACCCCCAGCACCACACAGCAAAAGAGGTCTTTTGCCAACACTTCAGTTCATAGAGCCAGGTACCATTACGAGTTGGTGCCCTACACAAGGAAACACGGCGCAAGGGGTTCACAGGACAGAAACGGAAGAAAAAAACACCGTGATACCGGCAACCTCAGGCTAGGTTTTCTCAGCGGCCACAGAACACTGCTAAACTCCCGGAACAACCACGGAGGCGACCGCCATCCTGGGCGGGGCGAAGGGCGGTGCCACCGGCCGGGCTCTGCCCCGACGGCCCTCCCCACTGCCCGACACTCCCTCGCTGTCATTGGGCCGATCCGACCCACCCGGCAGTACTCTCACTTCTGGTTGGCTGAGTCCTCCGGGCCTCCTTGGGGGGCGAATGAGGAGGGCCGTTGTTTCCCGGTCCCAAGATGGCAGCGCTCAGTCCAGTTTCTGGGAAAGGGGACTGGTGGGAGTGAACCCTGAGGGCGTGGGTCGGGGCTGCCGGCCGGGACGGGACGCGGGGCCGGGGATGAGGTGACAGCCGCCATGGCGAACGATGGGGGCAGGAAGCAGTTCTGGAAGCGGAGCGGCACGAAAGTGCCGGGCAGGTGAGAGGGGCGGAGGAAAGGCCGGGGCTCGCTAGGGGCCGGTCCCGCCGTCGCAGCCCCGGAGCGCAAGGCTCGTAGCGGGGCGGCTGTGCCCGGACCCCTCAGCTGTTCCCAGTTCCCCTGTTGCCTTGAGCTCGTCGTTGGTTCCCCCCTACGCCGCCTCAGGGCGTCCCGCTCCGCCCGTCCGTTTGGTGGGAGGGAGGTGACCGTGCCGTCACTGTCCTGTCTGGGAAGCTGTTGTAGGGCGTTTCGGTCGTCTGTCGTTCTTCTGTTGTCAACTTGTGTTGAAAAACAGGCTGTGAGTAAACGAGTGAGATGCGTTAGCTGAGTTCACCTTTCCAAACACCCCATAAAAGGTCCTACGTGAGAAACTAAGGAGCTTTGGCTAAAAATGGCCACAACCGATGCAACCTAAAAAAAGTGCTGACTTGAAGAATGTGGTTAAAAAGGAGAAGTAAAAACTCACTTTTGTTAATGGCGGGTCTGTAGCAGCAGCTTTTCTGCAGTTTTCTGCCATACTTTCAGTACGCTCACGTTTGTAAACATAAGTTGTTTGAGTAGTGGATGAGCAACTTTTCCTTTTTTGTTATTAGCCAAAGATTGAGATATTCCAAAGTGTCAAAAAGAAACCTTAACAATTCCTTACGTCTCTGAATGGATTTGCAACTTTTTATTGTTGCAAATTAACAAAAGAACATTCTGAAAAATAGTCTTAAGCAAAAAACCTTTTCTTTTTAGCAAACCATATGCAAACTTGAAAAACTATTATTGGTTATTGATGGTAAGGATTTTTTTTTTTTTTTTTTCCAAAAAGGAAGCTTGTTTTCTAATGCAGGCTGTTCTAATGCACAGATTGTCTGTGCCATGAAGTTTGTAGTTCTTAGATCTTGTTAAAATTTGTAACCTCTGTTACTTCTGTTTGGTGACTGAAGCACAGGATGGCCAACAGGTTCCTGTTTTCTTTATGAATTTGAGTAGTTGTACCTTGGAACTGAAATATGACACAAAAGCTGTAGAGTGTGGTTTCCTGTGTAGTATTTCAAAATATTACGAGGCTCTGCTCTTTTCTCCTGAAGTGTGATGAGCAGAACCAGTTGTCATATCCTAGATGAGAGCTACACTTTCTTTCATTGAGTAATTTCAGGGGAATATATTCCCCAAACTCCATTAACTCCTTTAACCTTTATAAGAGGCTGAGATTGCCCCTTCAGATGTTTATTTAACAATGATATTCAGCACTCCCATTCTGAAACTGTTCTAACAGTGGAGTAATTCATTTTTCTTTCTTTTCTTCATCTTTTTTAAAGGATGAAGTGTATTCTCATCCTCAGATAAAGATAATTCATTATTTATACCATTTTTTGATTGGTATAGAGAAACAATCTATCCTTTAACTTCTACTGTCCCTTATGGATAAGCACAAACTGGTAATAGTTTTGTTTATCTAGTTATAAACTGCCTCTTCTAGTCTGACTGTTCTTCTCTCTCTGAACTTCTTGCTTTATAATTTTACTAAGTCCCTGTACCCCCCGTGGGGATAAAACATGCTTGACTTTCTTTGATTACACAAGCTCTGTGAATAGTTGCAGTTAATTAATTTGCAACCTACTGCAGAATGTGAAAGAATGAGAATATGGGGGATATGTTCTTGTTTTTTTTTATGGCAAAGAGAGAACTGTTGCTTTATATAGATGTGAGTTCTCTTCATGTCCACTCATACAGCATCTGAAAGAAAGAACAGATTGTCTGTGCCATGAAGGACAGTTGCTGGTGACACCTGGCCCTCAATTGAGGAGTAGGGGAAAGGGTGCAGACAGTTGACTGGGGGTGGAATTCATAAACTCCACAGCCATCTGTAGGATTAATTTCACGAGTTAATGCTGCTGATTTGTTATGACTGCCGTCTTTTTTGCTTGGTACTTAATCAAGTTTACTAAGGTTGAACTTACGTATGTGGTCGTGAGATTGATTTTTGATTTGTTGGGAGGACATTTGCCACGTTTCGTGTGGTTTTCAGTGCAGATTTAGGTAATATGTTAGCATTGCATGTAATTTGCTTTCCTTACAATCAGAATTGTGTAGTAATAGTTTTCAATGTGAAGCCACTTTTACTTGAAATAATATAGTGGCTGAAATCTGGAAGGAAATGGACTTTTCTGATTCTGAATAATATGCTGTTTTGTGATAGTAGAGGTTTTAATAAAAATATGTATTTGGAAGTTAGTTTATGTTAAAGCATTTATTTTTTGCACTCCCATGGCTTACGCTCTCTAACATGCCACCTTCTGTGTACTGTCTTTTTTTTTTTGTCCTTTCAATTGATCAGCCTTGTGCATTGGTAGCTAATTGGTAGTTAAGAAATGGCTGGTTAGATTTTGGGCCACAAGTATACAGAAAAATCTAAATCTTTGTGGATAACTCAGAGAGGTTTTGTTCTATTTTATTCAAAGAAATGATAAATCAGAAGAGAGAAAATTTACTTCTTTTGAACTTTCTTACTGTGGAGTTACCGTTTTTCCTTGTTTTAATTCCTAGATAGAAAAAGAATCATCTTAAGTTTGCCTCAGGCTTTTTATTGAGTTACTTTTGAGTATACACTTCAATTTCAGATTCATTGTTTTTAGTTCTGTAGGGGATTCTGTGAAACGGAAGACTACTAGAACATTTCAGTTCTGTTTATTAGCTTCTAATTAATATACACACTCTCTCTTCCTATAGTATCCAACATGTGTATGGAGCTCAGCATCCGCCTTTTGACCCACTCCTGCATGGAACGTAAGTTAACCTAATATTCAGATAACCCAGATGATTTGGATCTTATCTGTCTTCTTTCCTCCTTTTCTTCTTTGTTATTAGAATATTGTTAAGTTTCTATTCATAATTTCTGTCGTAAACTTGACTTTTCTGACCTCTTTTTTCACTTCTTGGTGCTTACCATATTGTGAATTGCAAAAAAGCTTTTCAGTATCTTGTCTAACATAGGTTGCAGTCTTTCATCACTTTGCAGTGCCTCAAAAACCTATGGTAAATAATTATCTTAATTTAGCGGATTAAGCTTATAATTCAGATGTAAACAATCTATATGCATCTTTCTGTTGATGATCTGCCTATGTTTTGCGTGTGTCCATTGTGAAATAAAAGAATCAGATTATGGTGTGGATTGCTTTGAGATAAAGGTGGGCATTTTGCTTGTGGTAGTAGGTGGAAGAAATGTGATAGTAACCTTAAATGGCCTTAGATCATGATTATTGGATATCAGAACACAATGTGGGTGAAAAGGGTAAAATTGTCATCATTAGTAACCAAATAAGTTTCTTGCTAATAACCCACAACTAACGCAAATGCATTATTTTTCATTTCCTTATGGCTGAGGTGTTTAGGAAAATGCATTATTGGATTCTGACTGCTGCTGCTTCTTTAATTTAATTTTTTGAGAATAGGGAAGCTGACTCAATATGTAATTTAGCTGAAATCTGAAAGCTGGTGTGATTGCTCTGCATTACAGTAAGTGAGAACAAGGGCCAAGCTAGGGAGAAATGTCAGGTTTATCTATCTTGTACTGTGTTTTGACTGAAGGATAGAGTTAGCAGCTGATCAGGGCATGCTCAGAGTAGGAACTCGAGGAAATATCCCGGCTATCAAGAGAGCAAAGTTCTGAAGCAAATTCATGCTAGAGTGCATGATTGGAGAGGAATGATAGATCTAATGAGTTTTAAGGTGAGATTTGATTTGTTTATGACAGTGATTGCATTGCTTGATTGCATATAGTGATTTAGGATTAGACCTGATGACTTGATTGCTGCTGCTGCTTGATTATGCAACGACTGCATGGAAGGGCCTGAAACCTCTATAAAAGCTCATAAAGCAAGAGAATTGTAACGTTTCTTGTCTGTCTTATAAAGCATTCCAGCAGTATTTCTTTTATTTGACTTTGAGCTTTTATCTATTTGTCTATTTTGGAGGCAAGGAAGGGGAAGATTTGTTCAGACTGCATTCAAAATGAGGAAGGGTGAGGTTATTAATTGCCTTTCTCCTCAGAAATATTCCATAGTGTTATATCATGGTTGGAAGCAGTGATAACTTGAGTAGAGGAAGAGAAATATCTGCTGCCTGTATAATGTCAAGCACTGACTGCTTTTTTTTTTTTTTTTTTTTTTTTTTTACTTCCCTTCCGACAGTATGTTGCTTTCTTCATTACTGATTCTCTAAACATTGTTTACTTGTTATTTAACAGCTTGATAAAACCGAGTTCAAAGCCACCTACAACTCCAGTGAAACTAAAGAAAGTCAGCACCTTCCAAGAGTTTGAAAGTAATACAAGTGATGCTTGGGATCTTGGGGATGATGATGATGAACTCTTAGCCATAGCTGCTGAAAACTTAAATACGGAAGTGGTCATGGAAACGGCTCACAAAGTAATTCAGAATCACAGCAAGTTACAAGAACAGCATAAATTTCTGGAAGAGCATCTACAAGAAGAAAAACAAGTAGAATCGGCAGAGCTGACTTCAGTTGCTTCTGGTGATAATAGGCTTGTTAAATCAGTCAGTGAAGGTCATACGTCAGGTTCATCAGGTATGTTAAGAAATGGAAAAAGTGTGGAAAATCAAGTAAGGAGACCTATAATATTTGCCTTTTAGGACATTAACCCCTTCCCAACCCTTACCACAGGTAAATATTATTAATCAGTATTAGATGATTTGAGGGAGGTACTGTACTCCATGCTAAACTGTAAAGCATATCTATATGAAATACATAGGTCAGGAAAGAATAATTAAACTTCTTTGTTATCAGACTAGATATTTATTCAATTTTTGGAGGGACTTGTACTATTTTTTGTATTTTAATGACTCACTGCATCAAGATGTATGTAATTAATAATAATTCTACTGCTGTGGAAAAGGTTGGTACTAAAATGCTACTGTATAAAATATTTAAAAATGGAGAAAAATGGTTTGTATGGAGTGGGAAATTAATCCTATCGAGTGATCTGGGCTGTGTTCCTGTGTAATAAAGTGACCAATTGCAATGATTTCCCTTTTTTTTTTTTTTTTTTTTTTAAGAACAGTGAGAGGGAATAAAAACAACTTTCAGTTGCACAATGTGATGATTATGGAAATGAATTAACCTTGCTGTTAGTATGATCTCTAATTGATGTGTTTTAATTGTGGAATACTGCTAGGAAGAGGAATACCTCTGCTGTTAAATTCAAATAGCTTGCAGTTCAAATTGGTTCTGTGCCTTTAGTTTATATTCTCTATTTCTCCAAAAGAGAATTGTATTCTGAATTTAAAAGTTAAATTCAAATTATTAGTAGTCCCCTTACTAGCTGAGGCTAAGTATTATGCTTCTTTCCCTCTTCAGGTAATGCTAGTGAAAGTTCTTCCATGCAAAGATCACAGTCCCTTCCACAAACTTCCACACCTCCTATGGCGAGTGGAATGGCAGACTTCAGTACCTCAGTTACTCCTGCGTTAACTGAAAGAGAAGCATCCCGATTAGACAAATTTAAGCAGCTACTTGCTGGCCCCAACACAGATCTTGGTGAGTTCATCTTGAAAAAGCTATGAATTACATCTAAATAACATTTAAGCTATAAAACTTTCCTGATTGATATATTGTTTTTCCAGATGGTTTGGTTTTGATCTAATTGTTTCAGCGTTTAGAGTAGATCTTGCAAAAAAAAAAAAAAAAAAAGGATAAAATATAGTTGAATGCCTGTTCTAATATGCAATTTGAATGCATTATACTACTAAGTAGAATGTTTGATGCCTTCTTGTTCTGTTGTCTTGCATCATTTTTCTTAGTGGGCAAACTTCTGAAAAAAACACAGCACTGGCAAAATAAACAAACACAAAATCACAAAGTATAATTATCTGTGTTAGTTCTAAAGCCTGCTAATGAAGCAACATGCGGTGTAAGAATCTTTCTTCTGCTTAGAAAGAGGAAAAAATGGTAAGGCGTGGAATTATTATTGCTTGTCTACTTAGTGAGCATTCTTCATATTCAGACTAATGCATTAGTTCCTTGTCTCATCTGTGAATGCTGACAATGTGTTAGTTAATGTGAAAACAAATGTATTGTCAGATAACTTGACTGTTGCCTTTGTCCACTAGATTTTAGCTGCTGATTTGTAAGAGTAAGCGCCGAGAGGGTATCACGGAAACAAATGGTTGTGTATCCCAAGTGAAAACGTGGAGCAAGTAGGAAATTTGGAAGGCTTGGCTAGTGGCTTTGATGTAGGACTTTATATCAAAGTAATACATAAAATGATTTTGACTTAAGACAGTTCTGGAAGATATGTTTGGGAAACGTGGAAGGAGATGGAACTGTAAACATGCAGTTTCTTTAATTAATGCTTCCTTTTCCTAAAAATATGAGACTACTTCAGTGTAACAATACAATGTAGCCCAAGTTGTAGCTTTTTTTTTTTTCCATTCTGTGATTCATTTTATGGTGAGATTGCTGCTGATGAGATAGAACTGTGGAAACAATACTAGACCAGACATAACACTTCAGTCAGTTATGATATTCTTATAAAATACAGCTGTGAATAAACTTTGAGGTGCTATGCAAAATATGGAATTTGGTTTAAGCTTGCAAAGGATCATCAAATATTGCTTTTTCATCCTTTGATCCAACATGTTATGTTTTTATGTGATTGTGACTGACATGAAAGCTCAACTTTTTTGAACGCAGTATAATAGTAGTAACGTTCTTTACAAAAAAATTATGAAATCAGAGTGAAGACAAGGTTTAACTTAAACCTGCTCAAGGGGAAATGGCCATAAACCGGAGCATAGGAGGTTCCACAGCAATATGTGAAAGAACTTCTTCATGGTGAGGGTGATGGAGCACTGGAACAGGCTGCCCAGGGAGGTTGTTGATTCTCCTTCTCTGGAGATATTAAAGGCCCACCTGGATGCCTAACTGTGCAGCCTGCTGTAGGGAGCCTGATTTGCAGGGAGGTTGGACCTGATGATCTCTGGAGGTCCCTTCCAACCCCTACAATTCTGTGATTTCACTTTTGCTTCCTAATTATACATGAATACTTTTTCAGTAAGTGAAATTTATGGATTAAAGCAAAAAGAGATTTGTTGTGTCCCCACACTTTCTAAATTTCACACAAATATATGCAGGAATACAAAATTTAAATATATTGCTCTGCATGTCATTATTATAACGTGGTGCACGTTAAGGAAGGTGTCGGTATCTTTTTTTGTGGATTACGGTAAATTACACCTGTTCTAAGTCTACGTGTAGGGAGCACCTTGTTTGTCTTGCTGCATAAGCATAAATTCGTATGTTTTTAAATATTTCTTCATAGAAGGATTGCAAAGAAAATTCTTAATGTTGAGAAACTGTAAGTAGCAGATCATATGTAGTGCTGGGACTATACTACTGTATAGTTGTTATTATACAAGATTGTAACAGATGAATAACCAGAAGTTATAGGGGAACAACTCACCCACTCTGAGGCTTACGGCTAGGATGGATGCTTGCCACAAGGAACTCCACACAGGAGCAATCTCCAAAAGAGATGCTGCCTTAGTGGTGGTCAGCCCTTAAATGGGATCTAGGAGAGGTGGAGTCAAGCTCCACCCCTTCTGGGAGCACAGCTGAATTACCTTCACCTGTGCTCCTGCAGCTGACCGTCACTTGCCTCAGATGGTTAATCAGAGGTTCAGGCTGTGATTAACAGTTTCCCATACAACTACATATATTTATTAGGGTAAATGTGAGTTTGTATGCTTATACACAAATATATATGAACAAGTGTATACCTATGAACATATACACAGTTCATTGGAATCTGGCATGTGTACGTGTGTGCATTATTGGAAAATGCTTGTTTTTGCTCCATGTTACCACAGAGACTGTATTTAAGAAGGGTTGTTAAGGATAGTATTAGTCTAGGAAACTAGATTGTTATTATTCAGTGTAATACTGAGAGTGAACTAAGGTAGAACTACATAACAGGCTCCAGTCTAAAACTTGTACCTACCCCTTCATTACTCACTACTTGTTCTATTGCACATAGCTAGTTTTCATCTGTGTGTGTGTGTGTGTGTGTGTGTTGGAGGGGGGGGGGGTGAGGAGGTTGTTGATCATGTTGAACTGAATTAGTGGTCTGTCATGATGGAGACATTCCAGCAAAAATTCCTGCTCCTTTCTATACTTTATGTAGTAGCGTTGCCTTTACTTGGAAGCAGTAGTTGTATTAGCAGCAGCAGAATATCTCTGACTTTGTTTACTTGCTACAGCTTTGCACATTGGCAGCGACTGTGACAGGTCTTTTCAGAGTATCTGAAAAATAGGGTAATCTGTGGACTGAAACAGTGTCATGTGCATTTTCAACTCGAGCCTTTTCTCCAATCATAATGTGAGAAATCAACACAGACTAAGAATGTGAAGTAACACAAATGACACTGAACACCTTTCATTCCCACTTGAATAGTAATTATCCTATGGAGACAGTGTAAAAAAGCAGTGTTGGTCACATGTCAACTTGTGGCTCTGAAAGATTGTGTTTTTTCACCATAAAAACTCAAGATTGTTTTCAAAAAGATGTATTATACATACACGTTTGGAAGTGAAGATTATTTTAGCCATTGAAATGTGCTAATATATTTTGGAGTCAGGATTTGGTCTGTAGGTTGGATGTTGTGAAGTTGTAGAAAGAGGTACGTTCCATTAGCTCCATCAAATTACACATGGAGAAAAATAATGTACTGGGAATGTACAGTTGTCAGAGATGGAATCCTCTGGTAGTTACTACACAAATATATGATGACAGAGCCATTCTTAGAGTTTCTGTGTACAGTTTTATCTTTGGGTCCATGTGCATGGCATTCTTCTACTGTGTCAGCTGCACCATTCCAGCTTGGTGTCATCAGCAAACACACTGAAGGCACACTCGATTCCATCATCTGTGTCATTTATAAAGTTGTGGAAGAGCGCTGGTCCAGGTAGATGACATCAGTTACCCTTCCTTTGTCCGCTGATGCTGTCGTGTGCTCCTAGGTATATCATCTGTGCTACAGGAGAGTAACATTCAAGAGCCTTCACACCTCTAAATACTAATGTAATGCAAAGAATAGGGGGCTGATGGCAAAATTCTGCCAAGTGAAAGCTGCCTAACAAGCTGAATCACATCACAGCAAGAAGTGTGGGCTGGTAGAAGGAACCTGCTATAAGAAGCAATTTGGAGAATGACTTGAGGACTGATTGCTGTCTATTAGATCATGTTGATGTGTACTGAGTGCAAATTCAGGAAGCAGGATAGGACTGGAGGTAGCAATACAACTATGCTTAGCGCACAACTGCAAAATAGATTGTTGGGCCAGTGCTTCATGGTACTGCAGGCCAGGTTGTTGAGAGACAGACACTAGTTGTTCTGTACCATCTGCCTATGCTCATTCTTGGTCTGCAGTCAACCTGATTTAGAGTTACTTCATGTAAAGCCCTGCCTTTCCTTGTAGAGGATTTTGCCTAACTGAATTAAGGTGGGCTTCTTGTTTTCAGAATCTCTTGCAGATAATTGCTATAACAGGAATGGAGGGGACTCCAAAGCAGTGTAGAGAGATTGAGAAGGAACTTGAAAAGTACAGTTTACTTTTTTTGTGCTTAGAATTGTTTATGAAATCTAGAATGTATATTAAACCTTATTGAACACGTCAATTATCATTTTTATTTGTTTGTGGTTGATAAAGGTAGTCTGTAACAGCATCCTGCTGTCCTTTGAAACTTTGTCAATCTGATGTTATTGAAAAAATTGAATAACTGTACAAAGTATTCATTGAAATGAACCTGATTAATTTTCTTCTTAGCCTCATTAATTTTTCTGCATTGAACTGCATAGCCATTTGTCTTTATGTTCTTGGCCCATCTATGTCACTTAGAATTTTATTGCCTCCTGTAGTTTTCAGTCACGTACAGTTGATCATTTCTGTGTATGTTGTTCTTCCAGTTTGCTGCTGCGTCAGACAAAAGTAACAAATTCTGCCCTACCCTTTCTTGTTGTGATGTGCTGTTTGTCGTATCTATTTTTCAAACTCTTATCACTGAAAACTATTCTCTCTGATTCCTGTGCCAGTCAGCTTATCTGCAGAACATGCAGAGCGTGTGTTTCAGCTGAGAAATAATAATAATGATAATAATAATTAAAAAAAAACCAAACGCAAAAAAACAACAACCCCCCTGACCCGTCCCAAAAGCAACCCACAAAACCAAATCCACACAAAACAAACTCAGCGGTCAGTGTTCTATCAGTAGCCTTCAGAACAATTTTCTTTTTAATTGAACAAATTGGTGCTAAATATCTTTACATATTTTTTGTATTGTTTTCTGCATTTGTTTTTATTTTCCATGCTTTGATGTAATGGCATGTGGTTTCATGACTATGTAAAGCATTACAGCTGTGGTAGAGTATTTCAATTTCAAGGTAATAAGTTATCATTTTTTTTGTAACTAGGTGACGTAAGTTTTTGGATTTTTTTTTAAACAGTTTCTGATAGCAGTTCTGGTAATGAGATATTCTGCTACAAATAGCAGAAGCGATTTAATTAAGAGTGTCTCACAGATCAGATAAGGTTTTGTCACCAATAAGGCAACCTTAGTGATAATGATTATTAATGGTTAGAAATGGCCTCACACTTCTTTTTACACTAATGGAAAACTACTCTCGTGATGCACAGAATGTTCACAGTCAGTTGAGGAAAACTTGTGTTGATTGGTGATAAAAAGTCTTACAGGAATTTGTTGTAATGGAGATGGGAAATAAGGGAAAAATAAAGGAAATAAGCCATTTCCTGCATGTTTAAACAGTTTGTAGCTCTTACTGATGTAATTTTCAGTGATTCTACTGCAAGTCTTATGTTCAGGGTAGGCGTAGGCAAGGTTCTTTGACAGCTGGATGCTTGTGCTTGGTTAGTGCTGGCATTTCAGATGGCAGTAAAAGCATTTCACTTTGTACAGATGCGGTTTTCTGCTCCATGTGAACTATGAGCTAAGTTTAATTTTTCCAGCTCCTTCAATGTTTGGTTACAAGATGAAATTCAGCCTTATTTCCTGTCTCCACTAATCCGTGAAACGTTTAGGAGGAATGCATTGCAGTCCCAGTGGTCTTCTCACTTTGAGCTGGTAATCACACATTAGTTCTTCTCACAAGTTAGAAATGCTAACGTGCTGGTTTCCTGAAAGTTGTGTGGGGTTCATTACTTGAAATGTAAACAGTTTGGGTGACTAAATCAATTCTTTCACCTTATTCGAGAGTGTAGCTCTAGCCCGTTAGATGTACTCCAGGTGAGATTTTTTGCATGGGCAGGATCCTCTTTATTCTGTAGTGTTTTCAGCAGCTTTCTTCTTTACACAAAGGTACTGAGGGAAATGACAGGAAAAAAAAAGGAGATATGTAACTTTTAGGTTTTTGGTTTTGTTTTTTTTTTCTAATTATTTTTAAATGGAAGAAACTCTCTTGTGGATAAGTGTACGATTTCTCTGACTCAGTATTTACGTTGTGGATTCACCTGTTGAGTTTATTTCTTAGTGGGTTTGGTACTCTTCCATTTGCCTTTGTTTTCCTAATCTTCTGTTCACTTGCTTTCTCTTGCATTCTAACACGAACCTCATCTTCTGCTCCTCCAGCTCTCTACAAAAGATACCTAACAAGTTGTGCTTTCCTTCTTCCTTCTAGCAAAGGTCCTAAGAAGGGTCTTAGCATGTATTTAGAACATTTGCTTGGACTTTATTTTCTGGTTTCTGCATGCATTCAGAATTACTCTTTGTTCCATTGAGAAGATTAAGGTCAGTGTTTGCCTGAAAAAAATTTAATGAAGCTCCTAACAGAGCTATTATTCATTTTGGAAACCAGTTGCTGTGGTTGCCATAGTAATAACAAGCCCTTTATTAAAGGTTTTTTTTCTATATGTTCTGCCTGCATTATAACGTGCGGTTGGGGGAGCTGCAGTTCCGTGAATCTGTGATCTTGAAAGAATTTTCCAGCTTTGTATAGTTAAATTATCCAAGGTATTTGTGTTATAGGAACATAAAACATGTAAATCTAGTTTATCATATCTATTGTGGAATTGTTCATGCAGGCCATCGCTTCGTGTAGCCGATTACAGAAACCTCAGTGAAATAACAGCTGTATCAAAAATGAATAATGCGCATAGGGAAATTTAGAACTCCTTTAATATCTCATGATTTATTTTTATTTATTTATTTGTGACTGGTGGAATGACGATCATGTAGTTCCAAGAGAAATACTTGCAGACTTTGTTGTTTCCCCACGTGTTTGTTAGTTGTGATGGGTAGTAGCCGCAGTAATAGCTCTTGGGGTTAGAAAGCTTGTAAAAGGTGTGTTTTCTTTGTATAATGCCCTGTGAAATATTTATGGAATAAGAACAGTCTTTACATAAGCTACTCAAAAAGCATAGCATCATAAGATTTCCTTTAGAATAATTTCTCTAAATGTTTTCAACTTCAGAGAGAATAAGTATGTGCTTGAATGTATTGTGCTACCAGATAAAAACATTTTTTTTTTTTCTAATAAGACCTCCAATCTCAGTGTTTCTGCAAATTAAATGCTGTCTGATAAGCAGAAGTGTCAATTGGCTAGTGGTAGTAAATGGAGAGATTTTTCTTTGGTGTAAAATTTGTGGGGTTTTATAAATGTATTGGTCGGTCACAGAATTACATAAAATGATGGGTCAGCTCAAAGAAGGAGCACTAACGGGGCTTCACAGTGTTGCTTCAGAAAGTGAAGAGAGTGAGATAGTTTTCATGAAGAATTTTACAAATATTGCTCTAATTTCAACTCTGGACCAATAGGTTAAACTTATTTCTATACTTGCACCTTTAGCACGTTGTCATGTCTGTGGTGAGCATTTGTTTGCAGCTGCTCATTTTGGAGATAATAAAATAAGTTACTTCGATATTCTGGAATTTTGAGAAAATGTTCATTTTATGGAAGCAATGATATTTCGCAGTGCTATTTTAATTGAAAATATATGCCTGATTTGTAGGTGGCATTAAAGCTCTGTGAAGAAATCCTGTGCTGGGGAGCATGTTTTCAGTTCATAACTGTGACAACTAATTCCCTGGCAAGTCTGTATGGGAAAGGAGTTAGTATAATGACAATAAATTGAAATTATGCTTTAAATAGGGATAATCTAACATTTCAACCAATGACAAATAATTTAATGCTTAATTAGATATTAAATAGAGAACGAGTTTCTAGTATAAGTACATTTCCTTGGTGCTCTCTAAGTTGGTTGAGGATGGATTTCTCCTAATACCTTGATTTGAAGGGTTGCTAACTGGGAGGTGTACGTGCGCAGTCATATGCGCTTTTTATAAGACATGGATTTCCAAGTTTGAGAAGTACGCTTTCACATCTGTGCTGCTGTACTGCTGCACTCAAGACAACAAAAAGTAATGATTAAAATCTGAAGTTATACTGTTGCTTTTTGGGATTCATTTGATCAGGGAAAGCTGACATGTTAACATTAAGCCAGTGTTTATTAATTTTATTCTAGGTACTGTATGTAATTTCCTTTCCATTGGGTATTGTTTAACCCTTTGTCCATATAGTTACCTTTTATTCTTCTAAAATGCTGTTGAAACTCTGTGGTTTGGTCTAAGTGTAATTACGTTCCAGTTATAGTTTTGGAGCGTGCTGTACTGTAAAGTGTTAATTTTAAAAAGCATTTTACTAATGTGCTATTACTGAGAAAACCAAGACCTGATGACACTTGTTTCTGAGCAGAGTTGTTTCTCTAAGTTATGGAGAGGTTAATTTCTTGATGAAGTCAGACTGGCCATGTAAAGGGGTGAAAATGATGAGATGTGAAGCCGTAAATGAATACTGAAAGCTTGCAGATAGATGTGCTTGCTAAAGTTAAGTCCTTTGGTATTAATATGGATTGGTGCTCCAGCATTACTAAAATGAGAGGAAAAAAATCCTAACAACTAAAATGTCAGGGACTAACTGTAAGAATAAAATAGCTGGAGTATTTTGGTAGGCCTGCTGTTCCAGCTGTGCCATCTGACTTTGTCTTTCCGTTTGCCTGTTTCTTCTTAACACCTTATTTTTGGTGTCTTTACATTAGTTGGAATTCATTCTTGTTATTTTTGCACCATTCATTGACATTCATCCTTCTGTTTTGTGAATCTGTTGGAATAAAGTCCTGTTTGGGTGAGAGGGCCACATTTTTCAGGAAAGGAAGGAAATGAAAATCTTGGTGGATGGTTTGAAGGGGGAACAGCTTCACCATGGAGACAGCTGACACAGGTTAGAAAAGCAGTGCTTCTCTTTGCCAGCCTTTTTGTATGTTTGCTTCCAGATACGTGCTGTCTGTAGTATAAGCAGCTATGAGCTATTGAGTATTTTTGAAACTGTGAGATGCATCGCAGGGCACTGAGCTTCTGAGGCCGTCAGGAGCCACGTAGCTCTGGTGATGGCACTCAAGGCTGGGCATTTGAGCACAGGTGAATATTTGCTGTATGTCAGAAGGGGTTCAGTATGGGATGTCGTGGACACCAATATCTTGACTTTAATTGTGTCGAGGCTGTTTATAAGAACAGCGTCTTAACTGTTTTTTTTTAACAGTGCTTTTCTATTAGCTTGTTTGGAATGTGGAAACATGCTCTTTACAGATGTCTAAATGAATGTCTTTTTTTCTTTGCATAAGACCTTCTTGGAGTTATTTTGCTTGAGTTGTGCTTCTGCCTTCCTTTATTTTTGTGTTTCTTTTGTGCTCTTGACCATTTAACTTCTAACAATTTGCTCCCTTGAATGCTCCATGTGTTACGTATTGGCCAGTATGGAACTTGTTTATTTTTTAAAAAAGTCATTTTATCATTTATTATACTTATAATACAACCTCAGTTGTACTGAAACTTCACTACTTATATGCAACTTCAGATGGGTTTTCTGTTTCACGGTACTGTAGAATATGGAAGTACTTAGCAGTGCTTGATGGGAAAGCCTTCAATAGGAGACAAAGGAGGAAAAGGGAAGAACCAAGTGTTTGAAAGAAAAGCTAATGCAAACTGGATCAAAATATTGTGTGGAAGTGCCAGCTTGCAGACTGGAACATAGTATTTTAGTTTTGAGATAAAAACATAATGGTAATAATGATTTTGTTCTTCTTCTTAGCTTGTTTTTTAATGGAGACTCAGATCTTAAGTTGGGTATGAATGCAAGTACTTCAATTACATGTTATCATTTGAAATTACAAAATGATCTGATGGGAAATTTTTAAGGATAAAGCACATCTTATGCTTATGTTTCAAATAAAACATGCATGTATTTAATGTATTTTAACAGTGTTATTAGAACCTAGCTTCACCGCCAATTTTTCATCTGAAATGGTATTTTGTATATATGTTCTGGTTTGTTCTTATTTCTCTTGTTACCAGAGGCATGTTTATTGCATGCTGCAGCAATTGTGTTAAGACTGAGTGGCTTAAGAGCATCTTTTTTTTTTTTTCCCCCCTTGCTTTTGTTGGGAAGGACAAGACTTCCCTTTTATTCTTTCTTTTTTTTTTTTTTTTCCTCCTCCTGTTTGGATGGTGTTGAACCTTCAAGGGAAAGCATAATGTGAATTGATGCTTTAACAATTGCAATGCACAGGAGTCAGGCTGTATGCTTTTTGGGTAATAAGCATGAAAGCTTGCTGCTACACCTGATAAGAATTCATGCATAACCTCTTTCAGTTGTAATGTGTGCTATTTGTCAGTTGGAGAATGCTTGTTGAGCTTGCTGTAATGAAAAATTACAACCAGGATTTTATACATTGTTGGAATAACCTGAGATTCTGGAATTTTGGAAGACTGTGAAATAGAACAGCAGCCATTGTTTGCACAAAAATGAGGTTATTACATACTAAGGGCTAATGGTGTATGATGAAACTAACTTAAATCTCTATTGTGCAATCATCTGTCTAACGTCTTGTACTGAAAGCAATTGCGATGCCTCTTAGGAAAGCAAAAACAGAAATAAAAGCCTCGAAAAAAAATTCAGAAGGATTTTGTATGATATGACAACAAAGTAGAGATTATTTTAAGATAATAAAGATTTTTAAATGCAAGAAGACAGCCTCCAAGAAAGTTAATTTCTATCTCAAATAAAGGGAGTAGAACAGAGTATCAATCCTATCAGTGAATGGAAATGCCGCTAGAAAAGTTTGAGAGAAACACTTTGCAAAATATTTGAAGCTAGTAGTTGATTAATTTCCCAAATATATTTGGAGAAAGAACATAGCTGGTCGTTTTGTAGGCCCAGTAGACAATCCAGATGTAAAAAGAGCACCGGGAGAGGAGGATACTGTAGCAGAGAACCCTAAACAGTTATGTTCAGTGTGGAAGGATGTGGGGAGCTTTTTACTCCCAAATCCTACACTGGCAGACTATTCCAAGGATCTGTTTCAAATTAAGTGTTGTGCTGTAAACCAGAATGTTTTTTTCCCACTTTGAGAAAGAGCAAGACCTTTGAAAATCAGTATCATGGGATATGCATATTATTGTTTGGAATGATAAGACAAAGCTCTCCTTGAAGGAAATCTGTGTTCATTGAGGAGTAGTGTCAGGAACAAAACTGATTTCTCTTAAAACTTGTTGAAATATTGCACCATTTCTCCTTTCTCTTTAAGGAATGTTATTTCAGTGAGGACTACAAGCATTTATTTATTTTTATTTTAGAAGCAGATGTTTCATTTGAAACTGTGCTATATTTTAAGCTCTTAAAACTATTCTTGCTTGGTTCTGAACGTTCAGGGAAAGCTCAGCTGTATCATAGAATTTCTATTTATAGTCTTACTCGAATAAGCAATATTTCAATTCGTTTGCATGGTTCCAATCTTTGGTCTTAAATCAGTTACCTAACAGTATGTGGTATCTTCGTCCTGGGTTATTTGTCACTGATTTCATATGCTCTGTATTATTTCATTCCGACAGTACACTTACCTTTTTTTTTTCTTTCTTGTTTTCGCTTGTGTTTCTTTATATATATGTTTACTTCATTGCATAGATTGTTTGTAGAGATTGGTACCCATGTTTGTGTTGGGTTTTTAGATTTCTACTGGAACTGGAATAGAGTTGAGGGAGGAGAAAAAAATAGTAATGTGAAGGATTAGAGAGCTTAATGGAATACAGTGAGAATGAGAAATTGCATAAAAACAATAAAAACAGTTTCACAGTTGCAGCCTACTTTCTATTTACTGTATGTGTTATGCTTAGTACATATTTGTAAATAGTGTGTTGTTGTATCAGTAGCTAAAACTTGAAGCTTTAGCAAAATAATTTTGTGAAAAAGCCATAAATGCACAGGATCTGTTTCCTACAGCCTACCAGTAACACAAATAAGTTAAAACAGGTGAAACAAATGCTTTCATGAATACTGCACAAGGACTGGTGGAGTGGTACGCTCCAACCTGGAGTTGGAAGCCACCTGCTTTTGAGGACTTAAGGCCCTTATTATGAAACTAACACTGGAACTTATTATTGTGTTCCAAGTTAGAGAGGAAACGCATGTGTGATTATTAGATGTTGTATTTAGTTAAGGCTTATTTTCTTTTTTTATTCGTAAAGTGTACAAAATACCATACTTCTGATATTGCCTATATTTGCCTACCTTGCCTCTGCTTGCTCTGATAGATTTTCTGCCCTTTGGCTTTCAGATGAAAATGGCCGGCAACACTGTTACTTACGATTTAGTGCTTAGTAGCTCAGGGATTTACTTGATACCAAAGCCTGATCAGAATAGAAACTTGTTGCAGATGTTGAATGCTTGTCTGCAGCCCTAAGCTGCTGACTGTGCCGGAGTCTGAGGCTGAGCTAATTCAGTAGGACATGGAGAACTGCTGGATGTGATGTGAGAAACTGCTGAACAGAACAACCGCTGTGAGAGTATGACAAAAATTGTAACTAGCATCACATGGGGATAGTTCTTCATGAATAATTTAGGGAGAATTATGTAAGAAATTTCCAAACAACGCCATTACTTGGAGGGGAACAATGAGATACTTTGCTGGTTTTGTAACATTGTCCTTTCCTATGCCTGAGTGACCGTGGCAGAAATACCAAACTTAGGTATGGTGTAGTGAAACTGGGACTGCTAGGCAATGAGAGTTAGAGAAAGGTGAAGTGAAAGGATGATGATATCAAGTAATAGGAAAAGGGGTAAGGTAAGCAATCATTTGACCAGGTGTTCTCAAAGAGTACCTGTTGGCCATCTTATGCTTGATCATTGACAATAAAATCAGACCTGTTTAGACCATACCATGTGAGTCTAACTTGCTTTGGCTGTCAGGAGGACATTAGTGTAGTGTTTCTTGGCTGGTAAGTGAACACTGGGATGAATGTGTTGAAAGTCCTGGAATCACTGTGTTAGTGCCTGTTCCAGGCCTGTTGTGGCAATCTTGACTCCTATGAGGGTAGAGAGGCCTTGCTGGGAGGTCTCGACTAATTGGATGGCTGGGCACTTGCCAACTGCATGAAGTTTAATGAGAGCAGGTATCAAATTCTGTACTTGAAACAGGGCAGCCCCAGATATATGAACAAGCTGGGGGATGAGATGCTGGAGAGCAGCCTTGCAGAAAGGGGTCTGGGGATTCTGGTTGATGACAGATTAAGAGCCAGCAGTGTGCCTTAGCAGCCCAAAGGGCCAGCTGTACCCTGGGGTGCAGCAGGTCCAGCACTGCCACTGTGCAAGGGGAGGGCTTGTCCTGCTCTGCTTTGTGCTGTGCAGCCTCACCTCCTGCACTGGGCGCAGTGTGGGTGCCACAACATCAGAGGGACATAAAGCTGTTAGAGAGCGTCCAAGGGAGAGATGTGAAGGTGGGAAAGGGTCTGGAGGACAGGTGTGTGAGGTGCGGCTGAGGTCCCTGGGTTTGCTCAGCGCAGAGCAGAGGAGCTGAGCGGAGGCCTCATGGCGGCTGCAGCTCCTCACAGGGAGCGGAGGGGCAGCGCTGAGCTCTGCTCTGTGTGACAGCGACAGGGCCCGAGGGAACGGCATGGAGCTGTGTCAGGGGAGGGGCGGGAAGAGGGCTTAGGGAAAGGGGCTGCACCAGAGGGCGGTGGGCACGGAACAGGCTGCCCAGGGCAGTGGGCACAGCACTGAGCTGCTGGAGTTCTAGGAATGTTTGGATGCCACTCTCAGATGAAGGGTCTGATTTCTTGGGTGGTCCTTTGTGGAGCCAGGAGTGGTGGTACTCGTGGGTCCCTTCCAACTTGAGATATTCTATGGTTCACTCTGAAATGAGATGGGTATTGAACTTTCTAATTTATGTCACCTCTGGTCATTCACCGTCAATATTATTTAGACTGAGTGGTAATTCCTGCTTTTGGCAGTCATTGAGAACTTGCGGTATTAGAAGTGTATCTTACCAACTTCTGCAGCCTGGAAAACTGGAAATGCGTGTAAATCCATTTAATAATTCTGTCTTCTGCTTGCTTAAGCAAAATTACCCAAATTGATATGATCTTAAACCGTAGAATAGGAATTTGCAGTTTGCCTTTTAACCTTGATCTTCATGTCAGACACCAGTTACAAAGCTGTCTGTTTCTGCTCTTTGGAATGCAAAGGCTTTGTTTTAACTTGGGCTTACTGGATAGATTTCTGTATGCGGCCAAAGATCAAAATCTTTTGAAGATGATCTCTTAATACCACCATAGTGTAGTAATTTCTTTCTTGAATTATTTCTGTCCTTTTCTGCTTCCTACCAACTCTTCCCCATGTCTGCCCCTTCCAAAAAATTTAGTTCCTCAGTGCTAATCCTGGAGAAGCAAAAAGCCTGCTCCAAATGGTAAGGTACTCAGACTTCTGTTTTAAAATGGCTGCTTGCTTTTCGTTTTCTTCTGATCTTTTTTTTTAAAAAGATTCCTTCAGTAGTCCATTTGCTTTTCTTTGCAACTATACTTAATGAAGCTTGTTCCTGTCCAGCTGTGCTCTGTATCACAGTCTTGCTGTGTGTCATGACAGAGCTGGTGGTGTGCTTTTTTGTTTGTTTTTCTTCCCTATCTTGTGCATTCTTGGATTTTCTTCAGAATCCATCTGTGGCTGTTCTCCTGTTGTTCGTGACATCCAGTAGTCTTTTCCTTTAGAACTGCTTTAACATCAGCCCTTCTCTTAAATTTTATCTTGAGTGCATGATCCTGAGTACTGCTACAGGAAATTCAGTATGAGTAAAATTCATGAATCGCTTCTTATTGGAGTGTATATATATGTGTGTGTATATATGTATGTATGTTTCCCTTTGAATCCTTTGTGTTTTCAGTGACAGCGTGCTTCCAATATAGTTGCTGTGCTAACCTGTGGTGTAATGTTTTCAATTTACACTTCACCCTCTTAATCAGTGTTTATAGTCTGTTCAAGTTCTGCTTTCATGGTTACTTTAACAGTCTCAAGCCATACTCTAGTAGTATTGTATTTTTTGGTGTTACTGCTCTTTTGCTCATCCCATAGTTTTCCAGTGCCATTAAAATCCTATAAATAAAGAACAAGGGAAGAGTTCTCTGGGATTCCTTGGAGTTTTGTTACAAGCATGCTTTTGGGTTTCTTCTACCCATTCATATTTACTGTTCAGAAGTACTGTGTGCTTTTGAAGGCATATGATGATTGTGCTTATATTTTGCTTCAACTCTCACTGCTTTTTGTGATTTTGATATAATGTATACACTTTGTGTGTATTTCAGTAAGCCATAGAAGAATAATACATTTCTACTGTTAGTTGCCTAGTGGGCAAAACCCCCCAGATTCTTTTTTTTTTTTTTTTAATATGTTCAGAGGGAGAAGTAACAGAAACAATAGTTTTACTCAATAACTCTCAATCTGATGGTTAAAAATGAATGAATTTTATATTGTAGTATGAGGAAACTACTGTAACATCATGTATGATGTATGCTTGCTTCCTAAGATATAATTATTTTCTAGGTTGAGACAAATCTTTTTAAAACAAAATACATTTGAAGAATAATCATGTTTACAATCACATTCACATTTGATTATTTTCTTTCAAAAATTATTGAGTAAACATGGGCAGCAAAATTGCCCATGATGCAAAGTTACCTTAAATTTATTACTAGGAGATTAAATTCTGGAAGAACCCTTTCAAAAACAAAGACTGCAACAACAACAAAACCCACAAAGCCAAAACTGTCAAGATAAAACTTTCTGGTGAGACGTTATTGCACGACGAGTATGTTCAAAGTTAAATAAAGATAATGAAGCTTAGCAGGGGGAGAACAACGCCAGACAAACAAAAGAACCTGCAAAATCTGTTGTCTAGACTTCAGTTTTAGAAGCCCTGCCAGTAATGTGGTATTTCACTGTTACTGATAGCAAGCAGCCACGCTGGAGTGAGGTGGTGTGACATCAGGAATGACTGCATTGAGCTGAATCTTTTGTGTCTGTAATAGCTCTGGTGAATTTAAACGTTGCTGATATACTGACTTTTTCCATTATTTTGTCATTGTGAAACCGAGTAGGATTTTATTTTTATGCTTGTAGTTTTTGTTACAGCCTGTAGATCATAGAAAGGCAGGGAACATTTGGACTTCTTGTATTTGGGTTTTTTTTTGTTTGTTTTGTTTTTTTTTCCCTTCCATTTCATGTTCTTAATTTTAAAAACATCTGTGATGGAAAAAAAAAAAATTAAAAAATTTAACGTTACTGTTTGTTATAAGAAGGCAAGTAAGTGTGTTTGCGTAGTGTGTAATTAAGTTGTGGAGCACTTTGGCATGGGATGTTGTTGAAGCATAATTATAAGGAGGTACCAAAATCATTAGACAAGCTTGGGAATTTGGGCCTCAGCATTTAATGGATTAGCGAAGATACTTTTCCCGTGGCTAAAGAATCTTTAGCTTGTTGGAAATCGAAGTCGTCACTTCACACTTGGTGTATCGTTTTACTTTTTTTCCTTTGATGTTTGATATTCAAGTCTTTGGTTTGCACAAGGTGCAACTTTTTCTTTAGTGATGCTTGATATGCTATTCCTAAATTGTTACCTGTCTTGCTGGTACACCTCTAAATCAAGTTTGTATTGATAGTAAACAAACAAACAAACAAAACCACTTTGATTCTTGCTTTAACAAAGTATCACTTTGTTCTCCTTGAATTGTTCTGTTATAAGGATACGAATTTGTTACTTTAAAAACAAAACTGCAGAATGCACTTACTGGACAATTTCTTTTTCTTATTGCTTTGCTCTGTGCTTTGTTTTTTTTTTTTTACTTGAAGTATGGAATCTGGAAAACGTATTCGCTGGAATATACATAGTGAATTTAAAAATACAGCACTAATTGGAATAAGTATATTAAAAGAAATGCGTAATTTTGTTATTCTGTGTTCTTTGGCATGTTAATAATTTGAACTTGTTTTTACCCACAGTTTCTATTCCAAGTAAGAAGAGAAGAACTATCTCAAGTAGATACCTCAAGAATATTGTTTCTTAGGGCACTTTAAGGCATCTTTTGTCTTTACATTTTAAATAATTTTTCTATAACTTCTTTTCCCCCCACAATAAACAGATTTTACAAAAAATGTGTGAAATCTCACAGATTGCTTTAGCTGGCTGTGCCGCCTGAGGAAGAGCTTTTGAGAGAGGAATACAGCATGCAGAATGAAGATATAACATTG
This sequence comes from Alectoris magna, assembly GCA_030625065.1. Lineage (NCBI taxonomy): Eukaryota > Metazoa > Chordata > Aves > Galliformes > Phasianidae > Alectoris > Alectoris magna. The sequence goes on along the minus strand of CM060560.1, from coordinate 182,204,504 downwards.
AACTAAATTCCAACATGCAAACATACAGTATATTCTGCTTATGTAACTGCAAATCTCATTTTTGATTAGTATCTGTATAAGTTATTATACAATAAAGCTGAATCTGTCTTGCATATTAATACATGGCAAGTATGTTTAAAAGAAAAAAAAAAAACCAGTAACTGGGCAGTAATTCAAAAAGCTACCTCATCACACAGTGCCTGTTATCACAGTTATCCCTACGGGAAGTAATTATCCACTGTCTTATTAACTCTTTAGAATTGCCATATAATTTGATTTCGCTCAACTTCATAAGAAGACATAATTAATGTAAACAGCTTTTTACTAATTTGAATATATCTGTGTATATTGATAATCATTTTTTTAGTTATCATAAAATATTTTTCTTTTAATAGAAGAATTACGGAAATTGAGTTGGTCTGGAATTCCCAAACGAGTTCGTCCCATTGCGTGGAAGCTTCTTTCAGTAAGTTTTATTTATGTCTTTTTGTTTAGCATTAATGGCTTTCTTCAGGAATTTTAAATATTTTTGCTTGTGCTGTAATCCATCAGTAATACTTGAAAGCATTGTCTTGTTGCTGGACTGTAATAAAAGTTCTGTTCTTTGCTCAATTATAAGATAAATTTGTCAAAGTGAAAGGAGGAGAATGAGAAGTGGTAATAAATCATGCCAGCTGTGTACTTTTATTTTCAGCCTGGCTTTCTGTGAAAGCAGGACTTTTGTGATAAGTAGCCTCTTTCAACCAGATTTGAGCCAACATTGGAGACTTGAAAGACAAGTGAATTCCTACAGTTTTCTTGAAAATAGGCATGCAGTGAGGAAGCAAAGGCTATCTGTGTCCCACAAAAGGCTTCCATCTGGCTTGACATTACAGTAAGTACTGGACTCTTTGCAGGAAGGATTAGTTTTGTATTGAGGAAAAGCTGTGAAAGGAGCTTGGGTTTGGCTGTTTTTTTTTTTTTTTTTTTTTTTTCTTTTTTACAGTAGTTTAAGATGAACAAATCTGAACAGCTGCGATCAGTTACCTTGTGGCATCGAATCGCCTGCTCCTGGGCTCCAGTCAGTTCAGGGAACCAAGCTGCTTGAAAAGCTGATTGCTTGTTTGCTGTTGGCTCACTGAGCGCTCCTCAAAACATCATCCGGGGTTCCCGATTGGAGGCGGGAGGAGTTTGGAAGGATATTAGCTTGGGTGCAGATTGAAATACCATGGAGCAGCACACTTGAGTGCTTCAGACAAGGCAGCGTAGGGAGCTTATGTGAACCTGGGGTTTGCTGGGTTTGGTGTTGCAGAAATGAATCTCTTTATTTCATTGTTTGTGGTGTATTTGTAAAAGGTTCTATTGCGAAAATGTGTATTCCTGGCAGGAATATTTCTGGTATCAGTCTTTTCAGCTATAAAACTTGTCATGGTAAGTGGTTGTGTGTTAGCTGTTTCTTTGTACAAGGCTGAGAGAACTTGCAAAAATGGTTGTATTAAAGAGAAGCAAAAATCTCGTGCTGTCTGCTCTCCAGAGACTGTGAAAGACACTTTATCAGCAAATCTTCATGCATTTAAGAACTCTTTAAAATTCTGAGTTATATACACAACAGTTTAACACTATTGAATTTTTCAGAGTGTAGACTTAAATAGCTTTGCTTTTTATAGAAGAAATTCAGCAGGGAACGTGAAGTATTTACTTCACATTGAGTTTGATTTCCAGTGACTGAAAGAGTCTGTCTTGCTAATGAGTTCCACTAAATTTGCAGCTTAGTTCCACTGATGCTAAATGTAGATGCAGCTTCTTAATGGCAAATATTCAGTGGTAACTGAGATTAAGCATGCAATGTACGATATATTTTAGTTCTGCTTCTAAAGTTGTCCAACATTAGACAACTTGAATTTTTTTTTAATTTAAGATGTCTGTTGTGAAATATTCAGTCAAAAATTTATGACTAACTCAAAATTGACTTTGAAACCTGATAAGCTGAGGATGGAGGGTAGGTTAAGTTCTGAATAGCATTAAAATGTTTGATTAAAACATTTTTTCAAAGAGAAAGATATGAAAATCAATATAATGCTGAAAAGCCACTGCTATCATGTCTACTGTTAACAGTTTGTAAATACAAATGATTTATTTCTAAAGCATAAGAAAAAAACCCCAGACATTGTGTCCCTAAACGACAAACAGACTTGTTCAGGCCCACTGTTGTTTTGAATAGCATTTATGGCTGCCTTTGGAGGGAATTTGGTAGATAAACACTCTACCAATTTATGCCCTGATGATGTGTTGCTGTCCTTACCAACTTTTAAAAATAAAACTTGAAGTTGTAAAGTGAATGGGAAGTGGGACGTGTCCTATTGAAAGATGACTTCAATCTTTAAAAAAGAGTAATGGCAAAAAGTATGCTGAGAAAATATTGGTATCCTTGGAACAATCACATTTGATCTCACAAATGAATTCTTTTCTAATGGAGCTAAGATATCCTGCAGGAAAAAAAAAAATCAAACTGTTGAGAATAAATGTGAGGCAGAATTCAATATTTAACTAAGTTCAGAACACTGGGACAGGATATTAAATGTCAGTCTGAATCTTGAGGCAAAAGTTAAGCGGATGCAATTTAAAAATAGCTGGAATCAGATGCAAGTCAGTACATCTTAAAAGAAATGGTTTTGCTAAAGCAAGTGTGTGTTAAGCTATCTAGAGTGTAATATTTGTAATTAATTTCTTGTCATCTTATAAGAAATTATAAAATACAGCATATTTTAAATTATTTTAGCACAGAGATATTTACAAAAATCTATTGATACTCTAGTGTGTGGGTTTTAATTGTACTGCTTTTGGCAGAGCAGTGTAGAAATGGGATTTGATGTTGGATTGCAGGAAAAGAGTAGTGAAATCGAAGTATTCATCCTCAGTGTATTTGGTTCTATTGTATAATTGGAAATTCTAGCATATTACATTTACCCTACTTCCGTTTTTACTTGTCATGTTAAGGACTGAGTGAGAAAGTTGTTCTGATAGTTAAATGTATTAGTTACTTGTACCGGCTATGGCACACTGTGTAAGTGCAAGCGTATGCTGCAATTCTAGCATCACAGAATGGCTTGGGTTGGAAGGGACCTTAAATATCATCAACTTTGAACCCTGCTGCTGTGGGCTGGCTGCCACCCTGCAGCTCAGGATGCCCAGGACCTACCCAACCAGAGATGTGGCACCTACAGCTTCTCTGTGATTTCTCTGAATGTTCTGTGATGTTATGAGGATTTAATGAATTATTATTTTTAATAAGGAAACTCTTGGTTGAAAAACGTTGCTTCCTTTGTTTTACTGATTACTGTTAGTGTGCTGATGCCTGAAAATATGAGAGGAGAATTTTTGTAATACTGGCAAGAAATAATTTGACACGAATAGCAGATATAAATCATTTTTTTTCTTGGGTGGCTAGATCTCTATTAAAGCCATTTATGTTTACAGTGATTCTTCTCCAAAGTTTATTTTTCAAGTCTCCCCTTTATGTAAGATGTGAATTTACTTTTTTTTTTTTTTTTTTTTTTTTGCAATGTTATGTTTGAAATCAAGCTACACACAGGAAAGCATTAGTTGTTCTTCAATGCTAAAGAAACCTTTTGGCAGCTAGTACCGTGGTTTCACCAAGATCTTGCCTGACCAATCTGGTGGCCTTTTATGATGGAGTGATGGCTTCAGTGAACAGGGGAAGGGCGATGGATGTCATCTACCTGGAATGCAAAGCCTTTGACATGGTCCCTCACCACATCCTTCTTTCTGAATTGGAGAGGTGTGGATTTGAAGGATGGACAGTTCGATGGATTAGGAATTGGCTGACTGGATGCAGCCAAAGGGCTGTGATTAATGGTTCTGTGTCAGGATGGAGGCCAGTCACAAGCGGTGTCCCTCAGGGGTCGGTCTTGGGACCGGTGCTCTTCAACATCTTCATCAGTGACACAGACAATGGCATCTAGTGCACCCTCAGCAAGTTTGCGGGTGACACCAAGCTGAGCGGTGCAGTCGATGCATTGGAGGAAGGGAAGCCATCCAGAGGGACTTGGACAGGCTGGGGAAGTGGGCCCATGAAAACCTAATGAGATTCAACAAGGCCAAGTGCAGGGTGTTCCACTTGGGCTGGGACAATCCAGGTGTTTGTACAGACTGGGCAAAGAACCCCTTGAGAGCAGCCCTGTGTAGAAGGACTTGGGGGTCCTGGTGGACGAGAAGCTGGACATGAGCCAGCAGTGCTTGCAGCCTGGAAGGCCGTCTGTGTTCTGGGCTGCATTAAAAAAGGGGCAGACAGCAGGGAGAGGGAGGTGATTGTCCCCCTATACTCAGCTCTTGCGAGGTTCCATCTGGAGTACTGCATTCAGGCTTGGGGCCCCCAGTACTGGAAGGATGTGGAGGTCTGGGAGCGGGTCCAGAGGAGGGCCACTAAGATGATCAGAGGGCTGAAGCTCCTCTCCTATGAGGAATGGTGAGGGATCTGGGCTTGTTTAGCTTGGAGAAGAGAAGGCTCTGGGGAGACCTCGTTGTGGCCTTCCAATATTTGAAGGGAGCATATAAACAGGAGGGGGAATGGCTGTTTACGAAGGTGGATAGTGAAAGGATAAGGTGGAATGGTTTTCGACTGAGACGGGAGGTTTAGGTTAGATATTAGGAGGAAGTTTTTCACACAGAGGGTGGTGACGCACTGGAACAGGTTGCCCAAGGAGGTTGTGGATGCCCCATCCCATTCAAGGCCAGTCTGGATGTGGCTCTGGGTAGCCTGGTCTGGTGGTTGGTGACCCTGCCCATAGCAGGGGGGTTGAAACTAGATGGTCATTGTGGTCCTTCTCAACCCAGGCCATTCTGTGATTCTATGAGTGTTAATATTATATTCAGTTTATATAATAACAATGTTTAATATGAATGGTAATTCCTTTCTTAAGCTGATGAAATGGTACTTTGAGACTGTTTTAAAGTCGCAGTAGGTTGAGAGCGTAGAAATAGAGATTGAACTGGACAGAAGAAAATGAGAATGGATTTTTGTGGGAGGATGGGATCTTCAGTTAGACTGGAAAGGAGTTCATTGAAGGACAATTCAGATATACAGTTGCATTAAGTACTAGATATAAACTGCATGTCTGATATACAACTTCCTTATCATGACTGGACCTTGTGGAAAATAATATTTATAAATTACTCTTAGGAAACAACTAAGGCAGTATGTAGTAATGAGCTCATATCCAGGAGTCCAGTTTGTGCTGAAACTTTTCATAACCTCTTTAGTTGAAATTAAAACTCGTAATTATTATTCTAGCATCCGAAACAGTAAGTTAAAATAGCTGGAGTATTTTAAAGCTTTTGAATGAATACACCATTATATTATGATTTTAACTATAATTTAAACAAGTATATTTGTAAATGTATATCACTCATACTTTAAAGCAACTCAGGTATGAATTTTATTGAAAACTTGAATAAAATTCCTCAAATAAAGGCCACGTGGGGATGCGGAAATTAATGAAGTCATGTAGCTTTACATTTCTCTGAAATTATTTGTTTTGAACTTCTTTTATTTGGAAGGCAAACATCTTAGAATTCTTGATGAGAAATTGCTTGGAAGGATGAAAAACTTGAAATGTATTATTAAAAAGAATGTGTTTTTTTGTGTAAGGTCTTGGTTTCTGAACTTTTGTATTCAGTTAGAATGATTAGAAAACTGATTTCCTGAGGTATTATTCAGACCAAAATAGGACTGCATTGTACTACATTTGTTCATTAGCTTTCCTGTTGCATATAATCAAATGCTAACTGTCCTTTTTGTGAAGCGAAGAGTAAGGTCCTTTTCATTTCTTCTTTTTTATTTTTCAGGGTTATCTTCCTGCAAATGTGGACCGAAGAGAAAGCACTTTACAAAGAAAACGAAAAGAATATTTTGCATTTGTTGAACAATACTACGACTCCAGAAATGATGAGAGTCATCAAGACACCTATAGACAGGTAAAGCATCTACTGAATTACCTCCTACCTACTTTAAATCTGTTATAGAGCTTGAAGAGATTGTTTTTCAAATTTGCTATTGTTTTTATTTATTTCCCTAAGCTTACTTGCTAATCAAATGGTCTAGTCAATTGCTTTCCTACATTTTGGAAGCAAAATTAAGTCTTTCTCTTAATATGAAATATTTTAGTTTGATTCTTAAAATAGTAGATTTCATGTAACGTTAGCTTTTGTCCTGCCATGCTGCGTGGCTATACCATTTATTCTGTTCCATTTACGATGAATAGAGATTTCAAAGCATTAATTTCCTCTCACCCTCCTTCAAATGGCTGAGAAGATAGTACAGCATTGACTGTTCATTACTGTCTCCATATTCCTGCTTAAGAAGTTGAAACTGTATGATTAGTAATTAGCGTAAGCATGTCCAAATTTTTTGCCTCCCAAGATGAGTAGGTAACTTTTTTTTTCAAGTTTTGTATTAAAATAAATAATTTGCATCTCCAAGTACTGACCTAAGCAGTCAACCTTACCTTAGACTTCCTTAGGACAGATCAAATGCGTGTACTGTAATGTCAGTTGCACGTGGCTTTACATAAATGTAGTCGTATGTTGTTAGTAATAGTTACACTGAAGCAAGGATTATTGACGGTGTGACTGCAATTTGCAAACAATCAGCATTACTGTAAGGATCTTAAAATGTGAAAGGAAATAATGGTTTCCTTTTATTTTTTTCCCAATTAATATTTTAAATAAATAATGATATGTTATTCCTAAAATTATGGTACAGTGTGGTTGTAACTAACTGTGTAAAACTGTATGATTGTTTACTTTTTTGTTCTTTAAAAAGTGTGCTGTTGGCTCTTTTTACAGTATTCTTGCTTCTGTCTAATTAGATTCACATAGATATCCCGCGCATGAGTCCTGAAGTTCTAAGACTTCAGCCCAAAGTCACAGAGGTAAGAATTATATCTAAATAATGTTAGTTTTTTTTTTTTTTTTTTAATTGGTTATAATATCACAGTATTTATGGGTATGTGTTTGCAACTGATTCATAGCATGGTTCCTGTTTTTCTGTGTATCTGTTATTATCCTGGAAGTTCTGAAAGCTCGTATCATAGAGTATTTTACTTAAGAAATTCTCTCATATTTGAGTTGAGGAAAAATTACTTTGAATTTGACATTGTATGGAAATAACTCATTATTAGATCTTCCATTTAAAATCAGTTTTATTATTTTTACGGCAGTTGTGTAGATTGTAGGACGGGGGTATTGGAGGGTACGAAACACAGTTGTAATGCTTGAGTGAGGAGCACAGGAGTTTTTCACAAAAATTTTTTCTCTCAGAGGGTGGTGACGCACTGGAACAGGTTGCCCAAGGAGGTTGTGGATGCCCCATCCCTGGAGGTGTTCAAGGCCAGGCTGGACTTGGCTCTGGGCAGCCTGGTCTGGTGGTTGGTGACCCTGCCCATAGCAGGGGGGTTGAAACCAGATGGTCATTGTGGTCCTTTTCAACCCAGGCCATTCTGTGATTCTATGAATAGCGTCCCTAGGGAGGGACGCTATAGAATAAAGAGGAGGAGAGAGTTGTTGAAAGTCTTCTCATGTATAGTTTGATTGAGTCTGCTGAACTTCTCTGTTATAAATACTTTAAAGATTAGTGACTCTAAGTGTAGGTTTAATTAATGTAAATAGTCAAAATTCAGCAGTCTGTAATTTTATGTACTTCCAATTCTGGTATTGTCTCTAATTGAATTAGGTTGAAGTAGATGCTATATGCCTATTTCCTGTCTATGCTTGAATTATCTGGGAGAAGTAATTTTGAGGAAACAAGATTGAAAGTTACTTCATAAAATTTTCTTCACCTCTTTTATTGGTTATTTAAAGAGAAATAAAAAGCAAATTCATATCTTTCTTGATTAGTGCTTTGGGAGTTCTGGAGTTCCTCTGGGGTGGCGAAACCCACAAGAAATTCAAAAATCTGCATTTAAGCTAATGGATTCTTCTTCTTATGTATATGAATACAGTTCTTGCTGTTATCGTGAATGAGAGCTAAATTCAAAAGAGAATAATTGATTGGTAATGACATCTCCTGAGATGTGGTGGTTCATACTAGAAAAGTAATTCCAGTTTCTGTTGCTGGTTTGGAAATCAAGAAGGAAACCTTTTGGGAAAGTGACTTTTTTTTAATGAGTGCTATTTGAACACAGTGATGAACACCGTATAGAAACTTAAATCAGGCTGCCTTTAAGGTATTCAATACTCATTTTTTGTGATTCAAAGCCATAAATGAAACTTCATGAAAATGAGCAGGAAATTGAAAACACAATTTTAGTGCATATTTGTTGAATTTCTGATTAGATGCATTTGAGGATATTAAATGTGGTGTGCCAATTACTAAGTGATAAGTGATCCTTGCTGCTCAATAATTTACTGCTCCAAAAAAATTAATAACCCTCCCTTTACCTTAGTTTTCATATTTGGATTTTTAAAATGCTGTGGAATCCAGGGGTATCTCAGTTTGAAGTGCAATCTGTATAAGTTATCTGATTCCGAGGAAAGGGAGGGGAATGTTGGTATTGTAAATCAGCAGTTGCTTTACTTCAGTTGCCTTCTTGAAAAGCACTGCTTTTGTCATTTCTGCCATGAGTGTTTCAGTAGTTACCTACTGATTTTTTTTTTTTTTTTCCTCATTATTTGTATATTTTTTTAACCCCACCACATAAAAGTAAGAATTTATAGAGAAGTATCAAAGTAAGAATTTATAGCTAGCCATGGTTCTTATTACCTAATGAGAGCAAGGGAGTATTTTTGAGAATGCACAATTGAATACCTCTTTTCCTACCTATTCTTTTCCCCAAAACTCAAACTAGGCCAAGCAAAAAATCTTAATGTCACTTCCCACTTGTGTTTTAAGTTGGATGGTTCCCAGCACAATTCGTAACTGTTGTCTTAGAGTCTCATTGATTTTTATTGTAGACGTAGCTGTAATGGATCAGATGTGAGCTGCATTAGGGCTTTCGTTTTGGTACCCACGGAAGCTTTTCACTTTTGTTGCTGTTGCCTGTGTTCATTGTTCTGTGGATATACAGCACTTTGCTCTTGTGTGCCAGGAAAACTAGGAGCTAGCAGGTTAAGGAAAGTTGATTCTGGATGTATGTGGCAGGAGGGTAGACGTCAAATGCTTGGAACCGGCTTTCAAAGGGAAAAATGCAAACATATTCTGGCTTCAGGCAGCACATATTGAAGTCTGTAATGGATCTTTCAAACACCTGGATGTGAGTCAGATATGCCTAATGGTTTTCTTACCTGAAAATGACTGTAAAAGGGATTTGATGCTAAAGAATAAGTTTTATTTAAATCCAAACTAGAATAATTCTTAAGCTAACGAATGCTTGAAGTGAGACTGAAGCCTACATTTCTGTTCATAAACTAAACTTACTCTTTATTGTATCCATTCTGGGCAGATCTCTCAAAGCGTGAGCAATTATTGGGTTGTGGGTTTGTAGCGATCTCTACTCAGTCTCCTCAGGGTCTTTACAGATTTTCTCCCTTTCCATTAGTACTGCGGCCTGCTATTAAAACTGTTGTAGTCCTTTTGTTTGGTGACCTCTCGTGCATCTGCTCTGCTTCCCTTCCTGTCTGCGCTCTGACTTTTTTTTTTTTTTTTTTAACCAGACTTCCTCCACAAAGAGTGAACTTTCTCTTTGTCTCACAAGATTGTCCCTGATTGAGTACTGATAATTAGAGCAGAGCATGGTGCGGCTTTCATGGTGCTACTCATCTGCAGCCTTCTGAAGCAGTGTGCTATTTTCAGAAGCTTACAGTTAGGAGGAGATACAGTCTGTCACAGACCTAAGTTGTGGTGGACATAAATTCTATAATTGTCCTGCTTCATGTTCTTTTCACACTGTCCATCCCATAGTCAGATGGTGTATTTTGTGGCCATTGGAGCTTTTGCAGTTCCTAAGAAACAAGTGGTTCAAGGAAATAGGGGCTGAGGTTGTGTGTTGAAGGGTTGCTTTATTTCTACATTTCCTGATGTTTTTTTCTGATGTTTTATTAATTGGTATATGTGCTTCTGAAGTCTAAAACCCAGTGCTGCAGTATTAAGCAAGCATAACTATTAAGGACTTTATTTTTTGACATGACAATTTTAAAAAATTCTGATTATTCCTGTTACTTAACAAGTAGGTTATTGCATTGAGAAAATACTTGTTTCAAAGGGATATATGATCATGAAAGGATGATTTAATATTTCTATATAATGAAGAGGAATTTTGTATCACTGGGAAAGCTCCAGTGAGTAAGTGCTGCTCTATTGTAACTGAATTACATGCAAGTCTGGTTTTAACATATACTAATACCCTGAAAACGCTTTTTTTTTTTTTTTTAAAGTAACTTATAAACATAATTAATGTTGGCAGTTAATTGTGAATGTAATTGTTGATGCATGCTTTTATATATGTTACTATACTTGTAACTTTGTGACATCAAATCTGTCGTGAACTTTTCAAGTGTCTTGTTTAAAACGTGTTCACCACTTGGTAAATTATCTGAGAGTTTCTTTTACTCTTTTTCAGATCTTTGAAAGAATTTTGTTTATTTGGGCTATACGTCACCCAGCCAGTGGATATGTTCAGGGCATAAATGATCTTGTTACTCCTTTTTTCGTAGTCTTCGTTTGTGAATATATAGGTAAGACTTATCATAATACTGAATTACGAATTGGTATTGGTTTTTGGAGCAGCACATTTGTTATAGTATGAATAACATTTTGGAATAGTTAATTAAGGCATAATTTGAGACATGAATTTTATTATAAGTATTATTAAATTATAAATCTGTATGGTTCTTTTAAAAATCTACTGAAGGAGTGATCGGATTTTATGTGAATACTCAGTGGAGTTCAGGATTCTTTCAGATACTTGTCAAAAAACCCCCAAAACCAACAACACGCCACCCCCCCCTTAAGGCTAACCAGCTAATCTAAAATCATCTGTAGAAGCTGCAGGCAGAGGAGTTGTCTTTTGTCAGATCTGGAAGTTAGCAAAAGGACAGTCCAGCACTTGCTTTCGTCTTTATTTCTTATATATACAGAACTGGTTAAGAAGTGCCCCATTCACCTTTCTCTTGATCCTTTCTTTTTCTTTGACGGTTTAATTTTCTGTTTCTCTCTGTTTGGCTGTATACGTAAATATACTTTTTTAGATTTTTTTCGTAGGAAACCAATTAAATGCTCATCTCTAACTAGCACGTTATTCATATCTTCCATTTATGAATTAGTATTTAAGTCTTTATGAACATTAAATGTATTGTTGATCATTAGCAGTAATTCAGTTGGTATTTCACAGCAATAGTTTGTTAACAATTAGAATATTACGACACATATAAAAGGTAAGGTTGAATAGTTAAAAAATCATTATTAAGCCAGCTTGAATTAAAACTGCTTGCCTTCTGATTCTATTTGTCATACACACATACAATATCAGTGCTTATATATAAACGAGCAACATGTTATCTTGCTACTTCAGTGAGGCTGTTTACAGTGGATTCTTCATCTTGTGCCGTTTGTCCACAAAGTACCCATTGGTGTCTTAATCCAGATTGATTAGATTTAATGAAGGACAGTTTATCCTTGAGTGGATGAAAGACTACCCATTTATTCATTTGCATGGCAACACCTCTTGCATTGTTCATTTCTTATTTCATAGGGGGACGTTTCATTGCTAAGCAACTAATGAGAACTACTGCTGCTTACTCCCTAATCATCTCTTAAGCAGAGTAGGGGCCCACTCCTGAGAGTACTTGCAGTTTCTGCCTTTTCCTCCCTCATTTGACAGAAAATGGAAATGTTCTTAATGATCCTAAAACAGTAGGATCTCTAGTAGACTTTAGGGTTGTTAATTGAAATAAGAAGCTCAGATGAGATGTGATTAGAGAATTGATATTCCATGTTAAATAGACCATTTAATTAATATAGTAAATAAATTTGTCTTTACCACCAACTTACGTTTGGAGACCCTGGTGACTGTAAATGTATTTGCCAGCTTCTCAGTATGTCCCTATAACACAGCATAGCTATATCAGTAAGTTTTCACTGAAGGAAGACAGAATTTGGAAACTAACGACTGTTAAAGATGAATGCCTCTGAGAAGGTGTGAAACTCAGAAAGCTATATTCTAAAAGCTCAATTAAAAGTTCATATCTGTGCAGAGACAGCAATACTGAATTGAACGTGTTTTGTTGAATATATAAGTGGTCCTGCCAAAGTGCTAACAGCACTTACTTCCCTCAGTGGCATACAAAGAGATTCTAAGATTTGTCTTTAAAAAACCTTTTCATTTGAGTCTTTCAGATATAGCCAGGTTGTACTGAGTAATCCATTCAAGTTGGAATGATTAGGGTGTGCATTTTACTTAAACTTGAAATATGGACATAAAATTTATGAAGCACCTCAAAAGCCTTGAGGTTTGTAGGAAAATTTTAAAAGTGTTCAAAACTCAGAGTATGAATTGTGTTTGATATAGATGGGAAACATGCAACACTGTGTTTATGTGTAGCAAAATGGTTAGCTGTTAATGTATTCAGTATTTACTTTTGGTTTTGGTTTTTTTTTTTGTTCTTATTTTGGGCTCTGATTTTAAGTGAGTGTTGATGTGTACCTTAAATTGCTTTATGTATTGCTTTGTGTTGTTGTTTTTGTCTCAGTTTTACTGAAACATTTGTGTTGCTCTTCCGAGTCCTGATTCATCCTGTTGAAATTAATAAAGTCTTTTATTTTGAGTTCTTTCTGTAACAGAACAACAACAAAAAAAAAAAGGGACAAAAGAGACTCCAAAGGTTTATTAAAGATTAACTGCAAGTTATTATTGTTAATAATGCCATTAAAATAAGGCTGTGCTGATTAGATTATTTCACAGTATATCCTGTTTAGTCAACTATTTTGTTGAGATAAAAACTCTGGTTATTTTATCTTTCTGACAAATATGAGAGAGACATTAATCCTTCATCACACATCACAGCTGTGCTGTACTGCAGATGTGAAAGCCTCTATTGGAAGTGTCATTGAAGAACTTTTGAAGATTGAAATACCATGTTTGGAAGCTATAACTTATTTGCATAGTAGCATATTTGTCATTTGAATCTGAATGCCAAAAAATAGATTCATTGATCTTTTTATAAGGATCAAAGTCAGATATTTTTATGGATAAATTTCAGCATGTGGTTTCTCACTTTTAGAGTAGGTTGAGTGACTGAATGTAGGAATTGAATTATTGAATGCTGAGAGTATTCTTACACTGCTGGAAAGCCTGCAAGTATGATGAAAGAGTAACTTGGTAATGTCTCATTAGTTCTCTGCTCTGCAATAAAAGCAGAATATTGTATCATTTTCAGCAAGATAAAACTGTTGTCAAACCAAGCCAAGAGAGGCACAACTGCAGATACAGAACATTTTAAAGAAGGTAGTCCTGCTGCTTCCTTCTGGAATATGACAGGCTTAGGATTTGTGGCATAAATTAGGAGAAGAATGAATTTAAATCTTAAAATCTTAGGATTTTTTTAACATGATTTTATGTGTTGATCTAATGTTTCTTTTTTTCTTCCATTGAGAAGTGTTAATTACTTGTGTGCTTATTCTGCTGTGATACAATCCTAAGTTCTTATATGATACAGAGCTATTATATTCTATGATTATAGAATAAATGCTAATTAACTTCAAGGCAGTTTTCCTGAAAGCAAAGAATTCTCAAAAACATCAGTGTTATGTACAAAATGTTTATGTCAAACTGAATTCTGTCCACTTGGATACAGATCTAGAGGCACTTTTTTGTTATTGTGTTAAGATCCATTATCTGACTACTCCCTGTTCATAGTGCAATGTGAACAAGAAATTTTACACTGGATTGGGTTTTCTGTTTCAAGCTGCCAGACATCGCTCTCTTAATACACTTCCATGTTACTTGTAGTTCCTGTTGGTCTGTGTTGTTTCTAAATTTTGCTGTACTGCACGGTAGCTTGTGATTTCTTACTCACGGAGTCAGCTATGCTTTTGTTGCATTTAATATTTCAGTACTACCTGTGCATTTCAGTAATTCACTGCGCCTCATGTGTACACTTAGAACCACATGGAGAACCTGAATTTTCTCTCCATCCACACAGAAATAAGGTCAGGGGAATAACCATCAGAAGGATGCTAAATGGGGTGGCTGCCTAAGATCACTTTGCAACAGCTAACAGTGTTGGATCAAGAGGAAATCAGGAGTTAATAGCAAGTCGGGCAGAAAATGAACACTGTTGTAGCACTTCATCATTTTATATCAGATAAAGAGTATCAAGAAGAATGAGGCTGTTGAAGATTGGAATGATGCTCATGATCTTGCTACAATTTTATTGCAATAAAGGAGCTGAGGACAATTTGAAGATGCTCACAAGAACTCGTGAACAAAAACTTCGGAAACAGTAGCCTTACCTCTGTAAGTATTTCACTTGTAATCTTAAATCTCACACCTGGTTTGGTACCCGGTGTTTTTATAAATTGATACATAGGACTTCATGGAGTAATTTTTTCAGGCCCAAATTGTAATGGTATTGGAAAGGGATTTAGTTACAGAGTATCGTTACTGTGTGAACATACAGGTTGATTGATCCTGTAAAAGCCATCATCTGCCTGTATGCCCTTTACTTTTATTCGCATTCCCTCTCATATATTACAGGAAATTTTCCTGTCTTTATCACAAGAATTCGTACTGATTATCACCTTCTTTCATTAGTTTTTAGTATATCTGCAGAAAATAAATAAATTTAAAAGCATTTATTCCCATAGCTCATTGAGCACTGTATCTAAAATTGTAATTTTCATAATACGATTGAAGTAATGGTTCAGAGCGTTGCATCATTGCTGAATCTGAGGTAATTCCCCAGTACTTATTTATAGAATAAGAAAAATTGTAAATTTGCTACATACATTCTTTCTGGAAAGAAGCGTTGTAATTTTTATGTAGTAAATAAATCTGTATAGAATGTATGTAAAATCGAATTTCTGACTGATGAAACAGTAAGCCATAAAGCAAAGGGTGTTACCCCGAAGACTCCAGATAGCTGTTAGAAGATTTTGCCAATTTTGTTTAATACACATTCATTGTTTTCCTTACAAGACCAAGCTAAAACGTTGCCTGCTGCTGTATGTAATGTGAGACCGTTAAGCTTCCTTTATAGACAACTTAGACCTTTCTTATTTGATTCTGCCAATTTACTTGTTATTGGAGAGTTGTGTGTTGGAATTTTAGATGATAAAACGAAAAAGATGTAATGTATGTCTAGTTATTGTATGAACTATAGGCCTATAAGTGGATTAATGGAGTACTTCCTCCTTACAGACCCTTCATGAGATTGGAGACTGGTGGAATCATTTTTACTCTCTTCATGTTTACTGGGAAAGAAATAGTTGCTGGAACAGAGCTCCCAGGAACCTGAGGAGTTTCTTATGTGTGAGAAATGAAAATAATGCATTTGCAATTTCTGAATTCACCACAACTTTTCTGAAAGTCTCATGGTTATGCTGTTTAACAAGCTTCCAGTGTTACAGTGCTTTCTCTGGTTGTTTGAATAAATATGTTTTTGAACAACATTGTACTGAAGTGTTTTTATTCATACATTTACTTGAAACTTTTATGAAATTTATGAAGCTGTGATTTATGAAACTTTTACAAACTGAATTTGCATAAAGGCACTGGTGTGAAGCATAACTGACATTCTGACATTTTATTGCTAGTTGAAAGTATTAAGTATA
This sequence comes from Alectoris magna, assembly GCA_030625065.1. Taxonomy (NCBI): domain Eukaryota; kingdom Metazoa; phylum Chordata; class Aves; order Galliformes; family Phasianidae; genus Alectoris; species Alectoris magna. The sequence goes on along the minus strand of CM060560.1, from coordinate 182,188,741 downwards.
TATTTCCTTACTCTTTCCTTGCTGTAAAACTTCTGTGAAAAACTATAAAACTATTCCAAATATTTAAATAGCTCTTTTATCATGTAAAAATTCAATGCACAAGTTCCATTTAATCACATTAAGTTTTCTATCCTTAATGCAAATCACCAGTAATGTAGTTTCCACATACAAAAGTACATTTTAGTGCTGCTTCCTAATAATTTCTATGATGTTTTAGAGTTATATTCATGACATTAAATGAAATTGACTGAAATTGTCATAAACACAGTCATCTTTTGAAATACTCCTTAATAACTGAATGAAATATTATATATGATTAAGGGGATAGGAGGATGGCAACAACAAAGAGTGCAGGAAGCTCATGCAAAACTATTTTAAATTCAAGTCTTGGAAATAATGACAGCCCAATTTCTATGGAGTCTCCTCCTTGAAGCCACTTGGGTGATGTGGTTGGTCCTGGGCATCCTGCTCTGGGTGTCCCTGCTTGAGCAGGGGTTGCTCCAGATCTACAGCTTCCTTCCAATCTTTGCCGTTCTGCTATTCTGTAATTCCATCTCTGTGTAAGCTCAGAAGGCATCATATACTCACTTCTGTAAAGATCAGCAGCACGGTCAGCTCAGTGAGGTGAAACTTTGGAATTACCTCTTAGCTTCTGGTGCCTTCACATAATATAAAACTCTTAGTATATGCGTATGTGCTGTGTAATATATATATATTTATAAAATTGTAATGTGACACAGAAATTGTTCAGCATTATCTAAGCTTACTTTCAGGAAAATGTTGCTCATTTTATCAATTATTAGGAATATTTTCCCCAACTCTCACCCTGTTTACATGCTGATATATATCCTGCGAATGTATTTTTGAATGTGGTGTAAGTAGGTGCAGAGAGAGAGGCATATGAATAAAATAGAGTATATTTGAATATGTTTTTGTATGATGTTATCATCTTCTTGCTTTGTTCTATGGCAGAGGTTGACAAATAAGCAGAGATCTGTGTTTGTGCCTGTTTGTGGGGCTGAGGACTTGATACTTATATACCAGTCTACTGCCTGTGCTGCGTGACAGCGTTGAGTTGACTATAGTGGGAAAGCAGCTGGAAATGTTTGGGTGCTACAGTCCTAATGGTGTTTCATACCTTGCTAAGAAGCCTTTCTGGAGCTAAACAATATTTGATCCTGTTTCTTGCAGTTTGGCTTGTTCTGCTTAATTTAGGAGCTTCCCTGAGACCTTATTCTTCCTTATGTAATTTATTTCATATTACCTATCGGAGTCCTCAGTTGGAATTCAGCCATTCTTTTTGTTTGGAGCATACTAATGGCCCCATTAGTCACTGCAGTTCTTAGACTGATGTTTATGGTTCTGTTAGAATTCATCCTTGTGAAGAAGCAGTTTATTCTGAGAAGTTGTAGTCACTTTTAAATACATGCATATCCTACTGTGATTCAGAATTTATTTTTCTCATTCATCTATTTAAATTTCTCTGAGATGTTGTAATGAAAAAAATGAAGCAACCATGAAGTTTTCTTTAGGAAAACTACATTGCATCAAAGGAGTGGTTTTTTTTTTTTTTTTTTTTTAAGATATATGGAGTTAAATGTTTGCAATTTAGAAAGACCTTAGCTTTCTTTTGGTGATTGGCTGGGTTATATTTTTAAATTGTTCATCTGTTTTTATGCATGTCTCACTGAAGAAAAATAAACCATATACAGTGTTTGAGCAATTTTCTTATTAGTATATAATACAATTTTTCAGGCCTAATTTGGCAGAGAAATCACTAATTTATGTTCCTCTGTTTAATGTAACCAAGTAGGAGAATCTGTGTGAAAACTAATAGAATTATTTGAATTATTTGTCAGCTAGCAGTGTGTGCAAATTGAGCAGCCCTGCATAGTGAGCATTTCATTCTGGCTTAGAGTTTCAGTTTATTTCAAGCAGGTGTACTCAGAAGTACTTTTGGGGTTTTGACCCAGCTGTGCACTTCATGCGTGGCTTGCAAGAAATAAAGTTTATTCTCTAACATCTTACCCTAGGTGGTGGTTTTTTGTTTTGTTTTTTTTTTGTTTTTTGTTTTTTTTTTTTAACTCATTGCAAGTCAGTGATGGTGTTTGGTACCAAATGTATGAGTGAATCTGTCTGCATAACCTCTCTCTAAATCTGTTTCAGTCAAAATGAGATGACTTACCTACTTAATTAATAGAATATTAGCTAGTTGTACCAACTCAATTAAAGTTGCTGTTATTTCTTAGGAGTGTAGTAACCTTCAGAGGGCTTGGAACTGTGTGAACTCAATTGAATAATACGTGCTGTAGAATTCATCTTCTTCCAGACCCCATTTGCTATTTCAAGAGGTTAATGTACCCTGCCTTCATTTCATTGCTCTTTAAACTTAACAGAGGAGCTGCATATTTGAGTAATTCCAAATCAGGTTTAGTTGGACTGAAGTGTGTTCCATATACTTTGATCACTGAGCTCATCCAGATTAGCTGTTGTCAAAATGGGTAGTTTTACTCACTCTTTCCTAGCCCCAAACATGCATTCCTGCTGCCCTTCTTTGGTCAGTATTGGTTTTTCTCTAACACAGTGGATCTGTTCAGCTAAACTTGCAGGAAACTAGTCCCATAATGAAATTAATAATTTGAACTCAGAGATCAGAGGTGAATATCAGTGCTGGTGTGTGGATGTTAAAGAGGAAGAGAGTAGCAAGATGCCATCTAACTCTTGGATTGCCTTAGGCTTTTCATAAGCTGTGCCCCTGTAATAAATATTTGTGAGTTCTGCTTATTTTTCACTTAACAAGTTGGGAGGCATTCTTAATAACATTACGAAGTGCAGGTTATGGTAGGGTAACCTGCATTTCTAGTATACTTCCTTTCTATTACTGTCCTTAATAGTCTCTGTTGTTATTACTATGGACTATTCTCTTTTTACAAAATGAATCCTTCTCACACTCCTTGTTTCAATTTTGTTTTTGCTCTCTTAAATTTACCATCAGATTTCCAAGCTAATTAACAGTTCATCAGAAACGGTGGATGCATGGTCTGTCTACGTAATGGACTTTTTTGGAGAAAAATTTGAGAGCCAACAAGTATTTGCTATTAATTAGGATAACAGAGTGCTGTGAATATAATTTGTTTGAGTTATCAGTTTCAACTTCAGAGTAATTTAAAAAAAAATAAAGAAATGCACACATATTCTTTGTCCTGCTTCCCCTGCAAGTGTATCTTTGCTTTGGCTGCTCTGAACATACAGAGGTTTTGCTTTTGGAACTACTTGAATTGAGTAAGATTTACATATGACCTTGCTGTTTAAGATCCCAAAGTCACATTTGTACCCCAAGATCTTCCTGCTTGAGGCTTCAGCTCTTTTAGATCTGCATTTCTGGGCAAAATGAACAGAGTTCTATGCTTTCAAAAACAGTCTAAACTTTGCCTTCCTTCTTTGCTTCTCTTATGACACGTGGAATTATTTTTTACCATCACTTCTGATATTTTTCATGTGATCTATATTTTTTGATAGTAGTTTTGTATTATTTCTATTTATCTTTGTAAGCAAAGTGTTTGAAGTCTCATTGTAGTGAACAAATGGAGAAAACTCCGGTCAACTTCATAATCTTCATTAAAACAAAAATCAAGTTCTTGAAAATCCATTCGCTCAACCACTCAGTTCTCACGAACTGCACGTGCTGAATATTGTGAATGAAGTGTAATAAAATATCCTCTTTAGTATCATTAAGGATGCTAGTAATGCTGGTGTGCGTTTAGCTTATAAGAGTGTTATAGCTGGGAAGTGATGTGTTCCCTTAACTTCACTCTCTGCTGGGGTAAAATCGACTCATTTTAAATATAAATTTTCTTCAGCTGCCTTTTATAAGGTGCATAACCATCTGAAGTTGAATAAGCCTAATTAAAGTTAGATTTTTCTGGCTGTGGTTAACAGTTGCTGTCAAAAGTGAAATAAAGACGACATTAAAATTATCCTAATAAGTATATCTAACTACTGAATTACCTGTTATTTTTAGTTCCTTACCTGTGAGAAAATTAATGTTTTGGTAATGGTATTCATTGCTCATAGCATCATGTGAATTTTGGTTTTAAAAAAAAAATCTGAATTTTTAAGGTATCTTAATCTTTTAGACTTTTCTTAAGCTTCTAAACCGTTCAAAGAAAAGATGTTTGATGTAGCTATTAGTGATAATATGAGCATTAGAAAAGTTTGACAAAATGGAAAGTAGTAGATTTATACTAAAAGTCTATTAGAAGCTGCTCAGGTATTTAAGTGAAGAAACATAAATGATTTGTTTTGAGTTTTCTTGTGAAGGGATAGTATTATATTAAGAAGAAAATTTTCCTGCCTATGGTGGGAGAGGAGAAAGCGCTTCTAAGAAAATAAAACAAAGATTTTAAGTACCCCTTTTTGTTTGTTTTTGCAAACATCAACATTATTTTTGTAGTGCTTTGAATAAGAGAGGCCTTCCATGTAATTAAGACAAAAATATCTGAGTCATTCAGGTTTGTAATTTTAAAAAATGTTCTTCCTTTGTCAGAGTGGCATCTACTGTGTAGGAGTGCTCTGAACCCCAGAGCCGTCCCCTTAGCCTACCTATTTCCAGTCGGTGATATTTTTACCCATACCATGCTGCAGTATTTTCATTGGAAGTGTAGTAAGCAACAATCATTTAATCTTTACTCTGATGACAAGCTTTTAAAAAATAAAGAATAAAAATCCAAAGGGTTTAAGAAAGCCTAGATGTGGAGATAAGGATGTGGCAATAAGAGCAACTACTGGAGAAGCAAACAGCATCTCAAAGATTAAACTAAGAGTCAAAATGAAGGATTTATCAGACTTATGGTTTCTGTTGACTGGTAGTAATTACTTCCAGGTAGCACTATTTGAATTCCTTCTACTCATCTTCAAGACACTGCCATACAACTTCTTTTCTTGTTAAACAGAAAATTAAATGAGATCTTGTAATCTTTTTGTTGTTGTTGTTGTTGTCATGAGATAGTAGCTGAAAAATTGCTGTCATTTATAAAAGTTTTGTTACATCAACCCAGAGAGGTTGTGGATGCCCCATCCCTGGAGGTGTTCAAGGCCAGGTAGGATGAGGCCCTGGGCAGCTTGTTCTGGTATTAAATGTGGCGATTGGTGGCCCTGCCTGTGGCAGGGGGAGGTTGGATATTCATGATCCTTGAGGTCCCTTCCAACCCAGGCCATGATGATGGTGATTCGGTGATCATTTATGTCTGTAGGCATAAGATTACCTTTACCTTCTTAGTCTTGCAAACGTACTCTTATGTTCTAATACAGAAATTTCATATAGCTGTTAAGTCAAAAATAACTGGATTAGATTTCTTTTTCCTCCAGCCTCCTAGCATCTAGCTGCGTGGACTCTTTGCTTAAATGATTCTTTTGGAAAAACTTTATATATCCAGTCCTAGGGACAGAATGAGAGGAACTTTTTACTGTACTACTATTTTTATTATAAGAGATGTGTTGAACAAATCCTGAAATTAATAAGAAATTTGGCGGTAGGGCTCGATGATCTTTAATGTCTTTTCCAGCCTGAGTGTATGATTCCATGAGTTTCTAACATCAGATGGGTTTCATCCAAGGTTTCTAACCGACTGAAATCAGTGTTTCTATAAAATGGTAATACCTGTTGTATCTGTTTGTAGATGATGAAAGCAACTTCTGTGCCTGTAAACTTATCCCTATTCAGTAAGTTGGTCTGGGGCCATACACGTTCATCCTGCAAAACCTCACCTTGTGCTGATTCCTTTTTTTTTTTTTTTTTTTAATTGCTGGCTGTACATTTTCAGTTCACTGTGGGTTTTGTCCCCAACTCGGTAGAGTCACTTTTTGATCAAAAGTTGTCTCTGCTGTCTGCTTATTTCACATCATTTCATAACTATTATGGATTTCCATTCTCTTCAGTACAGCTTGTGAGATCATATATAACAATTGCTCTGTTGTTTATGTTATTTCTTTACTTAGTATTTAAAGTGATGTTTAATTTTCTTCACGTGAAGATCAACAACTTTGCTTGTGTTCTACCTTAACCTTTCATACCTGAGGCACTTAATCTGCATTTTCTTCTGGCCTGCAGTTAGTGATGTAGCTCCGTACTTTATCTTACTCTAACTATTGTTATACATTCTCAGATGAAAGTCAAAACAACCACAAAACTTCGTCATTAGCAATCAGAACGAGTTGTAACTGGCCTACTGTATTGATTTTAAGTTTTTCAGATTTTCAGCTAGTTCTGAGATTTGTCTGTTAAAACAGTCTGGTTTTGTATTATTATTATCTTTGTCTGACCCTTCTGTGGTTTTAAGGTACTCTATAAAGTTACGAAAAAAGGAATTTTTTTCCCCATGTATATATTATATTTGTGTGCGTTTATGTGTCTGTATATCTCTCTATATATACACACATACATGTAGGTCCCTCCAAGCGTGCTGCTTCCTGTTTAGTTCCATGGAAACAAAAACAAAGAGCACAGTAACTCTATTTGATAGAGCAAATACTTGTCTACAAAACGCTTTTTCATCACAGTCATCACAGTTACTTATGCAGTTTTTCCAGTGGTGAATGAGAGCCTGCATGCTGTGCTCATAAAAATCTATATGGCCATATGGGATGCTGTCACCACTGCTGAAATGCAGCACCCACTGCCTTTCTGTCTTCTTTTTGATCTCCATAAGTGTTCACTGAGCTTCAATGAATATCACTGAGTGCAGTTTTTTCCACACGAAGGAATTCAGATTCACACCTTTGTTTCATATGTGCTCCCATGTCAGATGCCATTCTGTCAGACTGCCCCTCTGCTACTGCCTGTTGCTCAGCAGCAAATTATAATGATGGAATATTGGTGGGAGATTCAACCTCTATTACCATGCTGCCAACATCTTCCTCTGACGTTGTGGGCCAACATAATAAAATCAAAGGTATTACTTTCAGAGCAGTCCTTTCATTTATACACTTCTGAGTATAAACACTATTACTGATGTGAATTCTGATTATACTGAAGATTTTGCTGTGTATTCTGTGTATTTTGAAGTTTATTAATGTAACTGTTTAAAAAAAGCAGCTTCCTTTTGTGATGCTCAGGGCATGGCCCTAGAACTGTAAAAGTTTAATGAAATTGGTAGTGTTATGAGGACAGACTGAGAGAGCTGGGGCTCTTTGGCCTGGAGAAGAGAAGTCTTCGAGGAGACATTATTGAAGCCTTCCAGTACCCGAAAGGGACCTACAGGAAAGCTGGGGGAGGTACTTTTTATAAGGACGTGTAGCTACAGGACAAGGGGAAATGGCCTTAAAGTGGAGAGGAAAAAAATTAGGAAAAAAAAAAAAAATTAGGGAGAAAGTTCTTTACTGTGAGGGTGGTGAGGCACTGGAACAGGTTGCCCAGAGAGGTGATAGATGACCCCTCCCTGGAAGCATTCACAAGGCAGGCTGGATGGGGCCGTGAGCAACCTGGTGTAGAGGGAGGTGTCCCTGCCTACAGCAGGGGGGTTGGAACTAGGTGATCTTAAAGGTCCCTTCCAACCTAAACCATTCTATGATAATATTACCTTAAAGTAATAGATTTCTGGTAAGATAGAAATATCTTTTGTGGATTCCATTGTCTCTTTTTGGCAAGTAATTACAGAACTAATGGACTTGTACTGTGAGGAAGTCATGAGAGTTTACTGGAAATTATTTTATGGTATTCTATTTGAAACTACAAACTGGAAATGTTGCATCATGGGAATAAATGAAAAACAAAAGCTTCAAGAATTACAGAAGCAGTAAAATGAGATTGAAGAGAAGCCAAAAGATTTCTGCAGGTGTAAAAATGAAAAAAATGTGAAGAAGGAGAAAGTTAATTACAATTAATGTAACTATGGGAGAGGCATGTATTCTAAAGAGATCCATGTATTTTCTCTTTGGCTTGTACATTCATTTTACTCTCCCCATGGTCTCCATATAGTTATAATTAATGATCATCTTTCTATAGTGCAGAAGCACTGAGTTGTTTACGCTTGCAGATCTAAATCTTCTCAATTGTGCTTTCAAACAGACTGGGGAATGACTTTAATGACTCTTGGCATCCAGTTTCACAACTTTGTGTGTTTATTATGGAGAAACTCACAGGAAGAAAAGCTAAAAGAGAATGAATTACTTAAGCATTGATAACATGCTGTACAAATTGTCAGAAGCATAACATTCAAATACTATTGATACAGATCAGTAACATCTTACGACCTACAAGAAAGTTTTCAAATTAAGGTGATTCAATACTATAAACGTAGCTGTAAGGAGCTTTTTCCCTCTCATTTTCAACAGCATATATGGTAAATTAATGCTATGTTCAATTCAAGAATGGTTTTCAGAAGTCCATATGCTGAAGCTGTTTAAGTTAAATAGGCTTAGTTTGGAGTTTAAATACAACAACTTTTTTAATCATAGGGAAGTAGACAAAGCTTCTTAAAGGAATTGTTTTTTTTTTTTTTTTTTTCATCAGAATGGGGATTTTTGGCTTGTTTTTAAGTTGGAAAATATGAAATTTTGAATTTCTGCTTTAAGCAATGGCGGTGTTAAACAGAAGTGAAAAGTACTTTAGAAGACCAATGACCAAAGAAGGGGAAAGAAATCAGTTCATCAATTTCATACTTACAGAAAATATTTAATGCTTTAGTAGCACATTTTATTTTTGACTTGAAGATAAACTTTTCTCCTAATTTATTGACTTATAAATAGTATTATCATTAAGTACATTTGTGAACTGATATCTGTGTTCTATCTTTGGTTAATTATGAGGAAAGTTTCCTTAAATTACGGTTGTACTTCAGTACTTTGCCTTTCTTACTTTTACATAGGAAGTAAATAAACTATATTCTTTGCTTTTGTGTAGGGTTTTTTGTTTTTTTTTTGTTTTTTTTTTCCATGTGAAGAGCATATGCTCTGTTATTTCATTATTTCTTTATTTTAAAGATAAATACCTATATAAATAGTTTTAATATCATGATAAAAGCATGCGTGGTTTATTCTTGCTTTCTATCCTTGTTTTTTGCCATCAGTTTCATTGGGAAATTATAAATTGCAGTAAATTAAGATAGTTAAGGAATGCACTCAACAATTAAGTGAGATAAGATGTAGTGTTGCCTTTGCAATCAGAGTTCATCTTGCTCAAATGTGCTTCTTTTAATTCAGTATATGGCAATTTGTGCTTAAAAAAAATGTGCAAGTAATGGATGTTAGTCATGTTTTCTAAGTAAGGCAATAAGTTTGTAAGATGTATTTGTTCCCACTTTACTGTAATGATATAGGACATAAAGATTATGTGCTTCGTTGTTTTGTATAAACATACTGCCCACTACTGTAGAGCTTGGGCTTGCAGCAAACTGCCACAGTCCTAAGCTTGTGTGTATAATGTCACTGAAAAGCAGTTATTTTCCTTGCCATCCATTTTTTCTTTTAATTTGAGAATTTTGATGTTCAACTGAATGCTCATAATGGGTTAAAACAATTTTTTTTTTTTTCCAGGAGTGTGCATTTATGCTTGTTGTTATTGGTGTATGTAAATGGGTGGTGAGCTTTACTTGAGAGTAGCAACTTTTTCAGTCTTTCATCAGTGAAAAAACTAAACCTGTGAAGCTTGAAATTGTTCTTATTAACATAAAGTTTCTTGAATAATGTTTACTATTTTAATACTTATCTGAGTTTGTCTAGTTAAAGTTAGCCACATGAAGTATTAAATACATAGGTGTTTGTGGGAGTATTCATACTTTTTCCTTTTCTCACTATGAAGTAATTAAGTGCAGAATGGTGTGCTCTGTGTTCCTTTCAGGTAAGAAGTCTTAATTGTATTGTGCTCGTCAAAGTCATCCTCCTATATTTGGGTACGCAGACAAGTTTTAGATTGTAAAGTACATTTTGGCCTAAATGCAGTTGTTTTTTTCTATCTGATAAATCCTGCTTAATTCTGTACATTCATTTATGAATTATTTTTTCAAGTCTCTTCCATTAAGAAAATGCAGTGCAAGAAATCTGTCTTTAAAATGCACTATAATTTAATACCTTAAACATTTTCTAGTGTTCAGCTGCTACTGACAGAGGTTCTACGTGTAATACAACTCGTGTGTTACTGTTTTTGTAAGTGCTTTTGATTACGTGAAGTCCACATTTTTGTAACCAGCTGTATGTGGAATTGCTTGAAATATAATGCTTTTTACTTAATGTTGTCACAGATTTTTAAAACGCATCTCTTCTGTTTACGGAATCAGTGCTCATTGCCTCTGAACATAACCAGTCATACTGCATGTAAAAAAAAACTTCCATGTGTTGAGTTAAATTTAGAGTTTTCAGATTTTTACAGTGTCCTTAAGGTGTTGTGGAATTGGTTTTAAAAGAAAAATGGTCTATCGTTTATCTATCTGCACCAATACTGCTATGTCTTGATATGTCAGTCATTGACCTTAATTTTTTTTTAAGTGATTTTTGTCATCTTTTTTGTTAAGATCTGTTGCTGTGCAACTGTGCAAAGTTTTGAGGTCTTTTTACAGTCTCTGCCCCCTGTTCTTTCCACAAATAATACATTCCCAGTTAAAATGTCATAGGACAATAGGAGTTGAAAGGAACTAGAAGAGGTTATCCTGGGCGGTGTCATACCCCAAGTTAGGACCAGCTGTATCTAAAGCTGTCTATCATTTTAAGACCTTCCTGCACAAACCCAGGCATCACACTGAGTTGCACATAATGCTTTTTTCTGTCTTGTGCTGCAGGGAGTCTGGCACCAGAACCTGCTGTCTGTTCATTGCTGTGATCTCCTTTCCTCCATCACCTGTGTCTCCTGCTGAGATCTACTGATCTAAATAGCTCCTTGCAACTGAAACCAGTTACTTTGCTCTGTCACTGAGTAGATGGGAAAAATTAATTATTTTTTCTGTAGTTAAATTATGCGTATATAAAGACTATTTTATTCCTCTCTTTAGTTGTCTTTATTATTTAAAAAAAAAAAAAGACTTTTTTTTGGCACTCAACATATTTTCTGGTGTATTCTCCTCTGTCCCTGCTCTTTGCTTTAGACTTTGGGCAGGCAGTGGTTATGTCTTCCTGTTCTTGTTCTCTGCTCTGTGTATTTGTGTGCATGTATATACGTAGGCTCGTTGCTTAAAAAAATTAAATGATAAGCACAAGCTAGGTAATTAAAAAATGTGGTTTGGGAGGCAAGTTCAACCTTTAATCTTTCGTTTCCTATTCTCCAAGCACCTTTTGAATTTCTCAGGAAACTCTCTTATCAGGCATTCTGTGTAAATGCTCATCAGCATCCTGTGCTCGTCATGCATATTGGATGCTAATTACTTACTAGTCCTCTAATTTGGTATCACACGCACCACTTCCCTCTGGCAATCTGTTTTGGTTGACAGCAACAAACCTATTGAAGTGATTACTTTGAGAAGAATATGCACTGAACGTTGTGTTCTTCTTTGTCGCTAAAATATATATATTTTTTCAAGAAGAGCTGTCATCTTAAAAGCTTTGAACACTGCTGTTCCACAGTGATGCAGTGATGTCATTCTCAGCTCAGTGGCTTAAGCTTTTTTTTTTTTTTTTTTTTTTTTTTTTCTGAATGTAACTTGCATTTTCTGGCCAGATTTCTCGCCTGTGTAAAAGCTTGGCAGCCAGTTCTGCGTTTTGTTCTATGCAAGTTCTGCAGGTCAAAGACCTGTTGGTTCTACCTGGTCTAAGTAGTTCTCTTTTTTTGTGGTACTCTATTTTTGTGGTGGAGTTGTTGAATCAATAAATACTTCTCATGTATTGAGCTGTACCTCAGTTGTGTGCCTACGAGGTGCCTATGTCTTTTGTTTCATTTACAACACATGCTGAGTATTTCTCAATGATTCAAATAAATTATCACACTCAAAAAACAAATCTATTTCTGCGTAAGTATGTGCAATGGGTTATGAATGGAAATTAAGGGCAAGCTGTGGACTACTTATTGAGGAAAAAAATATTTTGCCATTAAAATTTGGTCTACAAAAAGCTTGAGTGGAAAATCTTACTGGCAAGCACGCAGACCCACAAAAGGAAGTCTCCCGATGATTTCCTGGTTACTGTTATGCAGTCTGGAGTTAGAGAATAAGTATATGAGGTATTTACTCTTTTGCAATAGAACTAATTGTAGGGTCATGCATTAACTTTGACCATAAAAACTAGGTCAAAGTAATCAAGCTTACTGTGTTTTTGGAGAAGGTGATTCACCTTATTATCCAGGTCAATGGAGATTTTAATGGTTCTGTCATATACAGCAAAATAAAATGTGGACTTAATAAAGTAAGATGATTAATGATAAAACCATTATTCTTATACTGATGTATGTAATTGTATATATCCTTCTTCATATTACATCTTTAGGAAGTTGTGGTAGATGATCTGAAACAAGTGTAAGATTATTAGCAGTCTTTAGACAGACGAATCAACAATACAGGTTGTGTGAGAGCAGGGCTTGTAATAGGGGAGTGTGTGAAATGCAGTAAGGTCACATTTACCTAAGCTTGGACTGGTGCAATAACTAGGTTCTTTTTTATTTTTTAATTTTGCCTTTGTGACTTGAAGTTTTTGCTTTGGTAATTAATCCTTAACAGCTCAAGAGCTATTTCTATCAGATAAATATGTAATTAGGAACTTTTCAATGGGAGATATTGATGTGGTTATGTAAATATTTAATTAGGTAATTGTTACTGAAAGAATTTACATTTAAATGCTCTATTATGTTATGATCCCTTCAGAAGAATGCTGCTTCCATGCAACAATGACTAAATAGCTGTTTTGTAAGTCTTTGAAAACTGAGTTTGTGATGGAATGCGTAACATGTTCTAGATGAGGAAACCTGACTGTGTACCACTAAATGTAATCGTATGTGTCTAATTCTGTACTTTGTGTCCTTTGCTGGTAACTTTTAGCTAAATCCATCTGAAGCTATGACATGTACAGTAGTTTCAACAAAATACTGCTAATACTGTATGGACAAGCACCTGTGTATGTGTGGTCATAATGATTTATTTGCAAATAGCTGCATCATCTGTATACTTTGGACTTGAAATGTATGACAGTTCTTACACACTAGGTGAGAAATACATTTACACAAAGTAATGCTTCATAAAAAAAAAACAAACAATTTTAAGAATGTTCAGAGAAGCCGTGCTTCTTGCATTTACATATTTGTTATTTCATGTATTGAATGTGTGTAAAGAACAATCCTTCATCAGACAGGTTTGTTTCGGGTCTTAGAACTTTCTTGTCTTCCTTATCCACCATCCATCAGCATTTTCATCGGTGACACAGGCAATGGCATCAAGTGCACCCTCAGCAAGTTTGTGGGTGACACCAAGCTGAGCAGAGTAGTTGGTACACTGGAAGGAAGGGAAGCCATCCAGAGGGACCTGGACGGGCTGGGGAAGTGGGCCCATGTGAGCCTAATGAGCTTTAACAAGGCCAAGTGCAAGGTGTTTCACTTGGGCTGGGGCAATCCAGGTGTTTGTACAGACTGGGCAAAGAACCCCTTGAGAGCAGCCCTGTGTAGAAGGACTTGGGGGTCCTGGTGGATGAGAAGCTGGACATGAGCCAGCAGTGTGCGCTTGAAGCCTGGAAGGCTAACTGTGTTCTAGGCTGCATTGAAAGCAGAGTGGCCAGCAGGGAGAGGGAGGTGATTGTCCCCATCTATTCAGCTCTTGTGAGGCCCCATCTGGATGTGTCCAGGCCTGGGGCCCCCGGTAAAAGAAAGATGCAGAGCTCTTGGAATGAGTCCAGAGGAGGGCCACTAAGATGATCAGGAGGGCTGGAGCACCTCTCCTGTGGAGAAAGGTTGAGGCCCCATCCCTGGAGGTGTTCAAGGCTAGGCTCGATGTGGCTCTGGTCAGCCTGATCTGCTGGTTGGTGACCCTGCACATAGCAGGAGGGTTGAAACCAGATGGTCATTGTGGTTCTTTTCAACCCAGGCCATTCTATGATTCTGTGGTTCTATGATTCCATCTGTCTGTAACAGGAGATATATTTACCCACTATAAAATTCAAATAGTTTTACAAAAATCAGATACGTTTAAAAGACAATGAGAAATCAGATACGAACTTTGTGTTATGATTTTGAACAACTTCTACCAAATTAACTGATGAGACTTAACCTCATCTCAAAACCTGTTTTGAATGGACAGAAGCTGTTGTTTGTTTACTGTGTTCATTCTCACCTGTCATTGGAGAAGTAAATATATGACTACTTGTTATTAATTATTATTATTTTTTATCCATCTCTTCACTGCCTTAGGGAGTGGGTCTAGTTAAAGCTATTTAGAAAAAACTTATTCTCAATACTCTGTGGGAAGTTTCAGAAGCACTCAGTGGCAATCAGTAAAGAATGGCTAATACCATGCTTACAGCAATGCACATATACAGATCAGCATGTCATCGACTCTATGCTACAGCAGTTTTCCTTCAGGCAACTATTTTACTGTCTTCTACAATTACATAGATAACAAGATAAAAATCTCCACAGGAAATAGAAGAAAATTAGAAATGTTACTGTAAGACATTGTAGTTGGGACTTTTTATGCAATGTTTTTTCCCCCGAGATATTTATGCACATACACATTTGTCTACTTCTCTTCCCCATGTTCTTGTTACTTAGTCTTTATAATACTGTCCATTCAGATTTCAGTCATTGAAAACAAATCTCAAGTTATCTAAAACTCAAATTTTCAATTCTGTTTTCAAACAAAATTCTTAAATTGGAATAACACTTTGTCTCATCCACTTTTAAGGTGGTTATGCAAACTGGGAGAAGAACTCTGTGAGAGGAGTCCTGTGTAGAAGGACTTGGGGGTCTTGGTGGACGAGAAGCTGGACATGAGCCAGCAGTGTGCGCTTGCAGCCTGGAACACCAACTGTGTGCTGGGCTGCATTAAAAAAGAGATGGCCAGCAGGGAGAGGGAGGTGATTGTCCCCCTTTACTCAGCTCTTGTGAGGCCCCATATGCAGTCCTGTGTCCAGGTCTGGGGCCCCCAGTACTGGAAGGACGTGTTGCTCTAGGAGCAGGTCCAGAGGAGGGCCATTAAGATGATCAGAGGGCTGAAGCACCTCTCCTATGAGGAAAGGTTGAGGGAACTGGGCTTGTTTAGCTTGGAGAAGGCTCCGGAGAGACCTTGTTGTGCCCTTCCATTATTTGAATGGAACGTATAAACGGGAGAGGGAATGGCTGTTTACGAAGGTGGATAGTGAAAGGATAAGGCGGAATGGTTTTCGACTGAGACAGGGGAGGTTTAGGTTAGATTTTAGGAGGAAGTTTTTCACACAGAGGGTGGTGACGCACTGGAACAGGTTGCCCAAGGAGGTTGTGGATGCCCCATCCCATTCAAGGCCAGGCTGGATGTGGCTCTGGGTAGCCTGGTCTGGTGGTTGGTGACCCTGCCCATAGCAGGGGTGTTGAAACTGGATGGTCATTGTGGTCCTTTTCAACCCAGGCCATTCTATGATTCTGTGATTCCATGATTCTTACTTTTTTCTGTTGCTTGTTTGTTTTAATGCCTTCCACTTTTTTCTTTTTTTTTAAAGTATCTCTATCGTGTTTGTCTTCATCCAATTAAGCCCCCACCCTGTGCTACTAAATTTGCATGCAGTTTTTTTCCCCTTAACACCACATGGGAAATGAAATATTTTGCACTACCACCTCTATAAATCAGTGCTAAATATGTAAAATGGTATTTTGCATATTCTGTCAATCAAATATTCCTTAATGGAACTTGTCATGAAAATGGATGGCCTATTTTTATTTCACCAGAAGTGTGGGTCACTTAAATATTTAGAGTTAGCGCGTCCATAATAAAATGCGGAGCAACTATTGCAGATCACTGAGCATTTGCTTGCTTCTGGCTTTTGTGATGCTTTGCCTTCTTTATTTGATTTAGTGTCTGGATGACTTCCACAGTGTGGGTATACACCACATTTTAGTAAAAAAAAATACTGATTAATATAATGGATACAATAAATATACTTCTTAGTCTGTATAATGCAAATTGGCATCCCTCAGGGGTCTGTTCTGGGACTGGTGCTCTTTATATTTTTATCTGTGACATTGACAGTAGAATCGAGTGCACCCTCAGCAAATTTGCAGATGACAACAAGCTGTGGGGTGCAGTCGCTACGCCTGAGGGGGATGGGATACCACCCAGAAAGACCTAGACAGGCTGCAGCAGTGGGCCCAGGTCAACCATATGAGAGCCAACAAAATCAAGTGTGAGGTCTGGCTCTTGGGTCTTGGCAGCTCCCACTATCAGTACAAAGTGGGGGATGTAAGGATAGAGCACAGCCCTGTTAAGAAATTTTTTTGGGGAGAAAAAATAGTCTTTTCCATTTTGTATGATTTCCTTGGGATTACACATCGTTACTTAAAAACACGCAAACAAATCCTTCTCGAAAAGCTGTAGTCAACTTTTAAACCATTTTACTGATTTTCTAAAATGGGTATTTTGGGGCTTTCTTCTGTCAGAACTTGAAATGTTTTATTGTGTGTGGTACAGACATAAATGTTCTGCAGAGCTTGTTCACGCATAACATGAAGGCTTCTGATAATCCTCTTTCAGGTGTGAAATATCTAGAATGAAGTAATTTATTATATATTAATTCTGGTTAACCAGGCATGATTTGAGATTTTCACAGTCTGCAGGAAATTAAGTATTCATTAATATTTAAAGCCATTAGATGACACAGTTGAGCAATAAATGATTCATTTGGTCCCTGCTTAAGTAAATGTTCGTTGAAGTTTCTGACTAGAAGATAAGTGGTGCTTGTCTTTGTTTTCAGTTATTTTCCTCATCTTTGCTTTATTTATTCTATGCACTTCATTGACTTGTCTTCTTCTCTCTCTTTTCCTGAAACAGAAGAAGAAGAAGTGGAAAATTTTGATGTTTCCAGTCTGCCTGAAGAAGTGCTGCAGAACATAGAAGCTGACAGTTATTGGTGCATGAGCAAGTTGCTTGATGGCATTCAGGTAAATTGATTTTTCCTGTCCGTAAGTAGTGGAGATAACTGATTAATGTCATGGCTTTGAACTGCTTTAAGGTTGTTGGGAAAGAATGCATCTATGAAAAACAGGGGAGGAGTAGATTTCCCATTGGAGAAGCCTGCTGCAAATCTGGCATAATATTAGGAAAAAAAGTTCAACTTTTTTTTTTTCATGAAAGTGCCTACATATTTGAATTTACTATGATGTGCTGGAGCAGAGTCAAAATGTCCAGTTCTATTGTCATATTATGAATCTCAGTCGCCAACTGTACAGAAGGTTTACTTAATCTCCAAGTGAAAGAGTCCCAGTGAGATTCTGAAAAGCTGACTTCTGTATTTATTCATTTTGAAGTGATTGATATGTCATCCTTTAAACAAGGTCTTACTAGTTCCTGAAATTATTTTCGTACTTTTTAAATGTCTGGCTTAGTCTTGATATTTCTACAGCTTCGCTGTGTGTTGTCTGAATTGGTTCAACATAGGAAAGCTATTAATATGGACACAGTTTTGTCATAAGTGCTGCAAGTAGCAGCAGTGGGGAGGATTTGTGGGTACTTGTTAGTTGGATCTACAGACTGAATGTGCAGCTCAGCATCTTGTATTCAGGTGAAGGGGGAGTCAGTACAGCCTGGCAAAGATTAAATGGTTGCCCAAACATCTGTATTGGATATTTAGCATTTTAAAACACTTTATGCTGCATTGGCAGATAATTGCTGCATTGGTAGTAATGCAGATACTTAGTCTTTACAAAGAAGTTATCTGAATTAAATTTTATAGGCTTTATGTTGCGATAGACATAAATAGTATGTCACTAATTCTGTTTTTCTGATCTGTCATTTGAGATAAACATTCTGAATCTTGTAGAAAGTAAAAATAATCTGAGTTTTGAGAGTCAGAACATATGCAAGAAAATAATAATCAGCGTGACTTTCTGGGCTGTGATGAGATCAAAGCTGACCTTTGGTAAAAACGTGAAAGTTTCTGAAAGGTGTTGATTTCTCCTTTACACTGGCAACAAAGAATGTTAACGATGTTCAGTAGGCAGATGGTTGCAGTCAGGGTTCATTTGCTGTTTTCAGTGTGCTGATTAGAAAATAAATTATGGTTACAACTATTTAGCACTTCGCTGCCGCTGCTTTTCTTTTTTTAAGTGATGTTCATACCATCTCTTTCTGATTATTCCCTGATTTTAAATGAGCTGTACGCATAGTGTGGAGGATCTTTGCTTTGAAATTGTTTCAGTATTATTTTGATGACAATAGAAGAAATAGTTACAGAGATAGCAAAACTTTGGTTGATTAATTCCTAGCATTTTTGTAATAGATGAGATGGCTAAAAGTGCTTTTAGAGAATGCGACGAATTCAATCCTTCTGATGGGTCTCATGTATCTTACTTAGTTTTCAAATACCTTTTGGACGCATGCTTGAACATTAAAGTGTTTATTTCTCCGATTACTTTTAATGCAGTGAAGACCGTGGAGGTTGAACTTACGTATCTGGCGAATGCCTATCCTCCGATCATTAATAAATTATCATTAAATATCAGCAACAATAAAAATTCATGTGAAATGAAGATGCAGTTTTCTATGAAATTAATGTTTTTGAGATTCCTAATTTTGACAGCATTTTTTGGATGTTTTTCACATTTTGGTACTTCATGCTTTTAAAAGTGCTCTGACATACTCTTGCTTATTTGTACGTTTTAATACGAATGCTTAATTGACTAAAGCATGTTGCAAAATTATAACAGAATTTATTTTTTAATGATATTGAATCAAGAAACAGAGGACTTGAACTTCCAGGAGGATATTTTGAGTATATTTCTCCTTGTTCAATGTCAAATGAGTAGTAGCTCAATTTTTGTATAGCATCATTGAAAAACATGGTCCTTTTATCATGTTGATCCCTGTAAAATTTGCTGCTTTTCTTATTTCATCCTATCTAAATGACCGTGTTTCAAAATATTTGACCGCATATCAAGAATAAAAGTCAGAACTTGAGATCTAACTGAAGAAATGTGTGTAATAAATATTTTACAATTTTGTCTGATTTTGGACAATCTGTCATAGGGCCACAGCTTCTAGAAAAAGAAATTTAGAAATGACATCATTTCTCCTTAAAATTCTGTTTTCATACAAAAACATCAAGTGCTGATAAACAAATTATTGAAACTAATTGTAATGGAATTAAACTGCATCGATAAAAAATTTAAGCTCGTACATAAATGGAATGGTTATCAATTGGACGTATTCAGGGATGCACTCATCTATCAAAAGCAGGCTTGAAATATTATGCTAGCAGTGTGACTAATGATGTTACAGTTAACTCATTGCAACTGCAGAGTGCTGCTGAAATAACAGATTTTGCTTCTTTTTTCCTCCCGTTCTGCTTTCTTCTGCTAGGGAGACTATGTGTTGATACCCACGTTGCTGCTCAGATAGAGGGGTCATGTTGCAGGATGACTTTGTTGGGATAATTAATCCAACTGGAAATTATCTTGTTGAGAAGTGGATGAAAGACTGTTTTACTGAGCTGACTTACATTCTGGAAATCTGATTGCAGGATCCTTTGAAAGGACAGAAGGACTAAATGGGGACTAGGGTGTTAGGATAATGTGGAATCATTAAATTTAACGTCAAGCCCAAAGTGCATAAGAGGATTTATATCAAACTAATAAACCTATGCTGCTCCCTGCTCCTGAATGCTCATTCCTTTGTGATCTCTTGCTGAGAGCAAGAGCTGTGAGCTGATTTAGAGATCTGAATCACTTGACAATGCAACTAAACAAAAAAGCACACATCAAATACCTTAAACTGGTACTGCAGCAAAGAGATGAATAGAAGTACCCAGCAGGGCTAAGGCATAGTCACAGCAACAAAGATGTGGATTTACTTTGCTGTAGATTCTAAATTTGTCAAGCTTGTTGCTGGCATGCAATAAACTAGATCGTCCACTTTAAGCTTCTCTACTTCTCAGTGAAGTTGCTACTGATTGTTTCTTGGAAATAGTTCTCCCTATTCCCTTGGTATTTTCCATGTAATCTACTATACATACATTGTGGAATGTCTTTACAGCCAGCCAGCAAAAACTGCTCTTTTCTCACAAACGTACAAAAACCACGAAGAAACATACATAAAAAAAAAAAACAAACAAAAACACACCATAATCCTAAACATGCTCAGTGCTTATTGTTCCTATTTTATATAAAAATGCATTGCAAGAGACTTATGTATGACAGCTGATATTTTGTCTAAAATGCCTGAATAACTGATGCAAGGATTTTAGAGAAGAGGAATGTGTGATGCTGTGGCAATAACTGCTGTCTGGAAATCTGTGCTGAATAGCCATAATATATTGATGAGTGTATCCTTTCCATTTGGTGTTGGCCTATCAGGACTGGGTAAGCTTAAAGGGTTAAGCTTATTAATTATTATATATAGCACATTAAACTGTGATAACAGTTAGATGCTAGGATACTTTGGAGAGGAAGGGGCCTCTAGAGCTCATCTAGTTCAGCTTCTTTCTCAGAGGAGGTTCAAATCTGAGATTAGGTTTCTCAGGGCTTTGTCCAGTTGGAACTTGAAAATGTTCAGGAATGGAGGCTGCAGTGTCTCCTGTGAGGGTAACCTGTTCAAATGCTTGACTGTCCTAGTGCTGAAAAAGTTTCCCCTCACTGTTATATGAAACATTTCACATTTCAATTTATGCTGCTTGTCTCTCATCTTCTACACTATCTAAAAGTCAAACTCTGTCATCTTGGTGACATAGATTTTAGGAGGTTGCTGTTACGTACCTCTAAAACCTTCTTCAGTCTGAAGAGCTCCAGTTTTCTCAGCCTTTCAAAGGGAATGTGCTTCGTTCTCCTCAGCATTTTGCTAAATCTCTACCCTTGTTCCAGTTTATTGAGGACAAATCAACTCCTTTTTGCAGAAACCCTTGCCAGCCAGGTTGTCTTCAGCTTGTATTCTTGCAAGAGACTCCAGTTTATAAAGACAAATTTCTGAGAATGTTCATGACCATGTTCAAAACATATCTAAAACACCACTATTTTTTGTAATTTTCAGTAAATTACTTGATTCACACTTGTAATTCGTGATTAACTTTTAACAGCATTTTGGTAGGTACATTCATATTGCAAGCAAGGATCATGTTTTTTCAGCCTGGTTAGTAATTTAAACTACTTTGTCTTACATCGCTGGTTCAAGAATCCAAAGTGTTTCAGATGTCAATCCGTTTTGCTTGTGATAAAAGCCAGTCTTCTTTAGAACACTTCTAAATTGTAGGTGATGCATGAGTACTTCTGCATTTTCACCTTTAGGAATAATGACTGTGGACATGAGAAAATGAGATAGAACTTATCCCACGAGTACTTTTTTCCTTTCAAGTTAACATTCGCACCCACCTGTTTTAATTAACTTTTTTTTTTATTACTGTATTATCCTTTATAACACTTTCCTCAGCAGAGTCTCATTAGCATTCAAGAAAAAGTTCACATAGATCTGTGCCTCCTGAAAACGTTACATTCACATATAAAATTAAGTATAACTCTTCATTTTAGGTTCAAGTGTAATGGTAATAAAATAACCAAAGGAGAAATATATGCATTGCATAATGATCTAACCAGATGTATTAAAAATAGCAGTAAAATTTTAATATAATTATTTATCCAGGCCTGGGAATTATTAGAATAAAAGGGAAATAATTCAGTTGGAGGGACTGTAATGCAATGAGGTGCACATTGGGTATTTCTGTGGCTGATTAAATAGCAAGATTTACAGTCTGCAAAGGGAATCCTGCAGAGAAAGTTGTTGCTAACCTGCGCCTCAAATCTTAGTTATAAGTGGGTGGATATAGTGCTACTTGGAAAATCTTTCAAAGGGTCTGAGGGAACAGATACTTAGCATGAATATTCAGATCAGACTTTGAGAAGTTCATACAGAAGTAACACTAAGACTTCTGAAAATTCCTCACAGGACCTTTCAAAGATCTATTCTTAAGAAAAAAATAGGTCAAAGCTTTCATAAAACTCCTGCAAGACAGAGGTCTTTCTAAACCATATCTGTGTTTCACTGGAGTAGCCAGGTATTCATAGCTGAACTAGTTTCAGCTAGCCAGGTTAGTTATAGAATCATGGAGTCACCAAGGTTGGAAAAGACCTCTAAGATTATCCAGTCCAAGTGTCCACCTGTCACCAGTATTTCCCCACTAAACCCTGTCCCTCAGTATAGCACCTAAATGATAACAAATTGCAGACCAGTTTCTGTGAGTATGGAGTTTGTTAGTCAAGATAGACAAATATAAAAGATTATGTAGGAATGTAGAAATGTGGACTAACCATCTCCACTAACATCGTATTGCTCGTATTGAAAGACAGTTCTGCAGTCGTGCAGTTGTTCCTGTACGAACAGTCGGTGATGCCAGCATGCATGTTTTAGAAACGTGGAATTCCTGTCAGAAATGTTAAGAGAGTTTTTTTGTCTTTATTTAGCTCTTCTAGCATTTGAGCTGTGTATCTGTGCTGTGTATCTCTTCCTGCAGTCAGTAACTCTGTAACCCAATCTGTGTGACTGGACCTCTATATGCTAATAACTATTAAGTAATTTCCAAAAATCAGGAATATGCATTTTATGATAGTGTCTTGTCCAAGTTGTATCCTGAGAATGACACAATGTTGTCTTCTTTTCTTTAAGCTGCGACCAGTCTAAGGAAAAAAGGGGAAAAAAAACAGTGTTTGGGAATGGATTGTTTTACCAGGGCTAGTTACTTAAAAAAAAGTAACAGCTTTTTATTTTAGAATAAAATTGCATGTTGAGTTTTAAAATTTTATGAGTAACAACATGTGTAAGGATTGGAATGACAGCTCGTGTCTGCAGACATACTATTCTGTTTTGCTGATAGTGAGTTTTTTGTTGAATGGGGCCTGGTGTTCTGGTGGTTAAATTATGCCTTGGGATTACTCTTAAACATTTTTATTATCAGTGACTTCCATAAAGCTTTTTCTTACTAGGAACAATTTAAAATTCAAATGTTTGTATTCTTTAGTTACAAACATGAGATATTTTGGGAGAAGTTGGTTGAGCAATAAGGCAGACGTTTGTGCCTGGTTAGGAATCTTCTTCAACATTCTTCAACAACTTCAACATTTGTAATAATTACTAATCAAATCATATCTCTAAATGTCACTTCTCTCTTTCTTTACCTATCTGTCACGTGTGAGACTGAAATTTCTGAAGGATGTGGCCCAAACAAGTGCTGCAGTCCAGGATTACTTCTGCATTCATTCTCAGATATCTGCTTCTGTTTTTCTGATGCACTCCATTAGAATAAATGCTGTTTTAATCTTCACATGATTTAAGGAGATGATTTAAAATACAACAAAGATTTAGAATTTTTTTTTTTTTTTTTTTCTATAAGCAGCTTTTAACTTTCTCAATTCAAGATGGTTTTATTATGCTGGTAAAAATGAATAGCCTTAAGGGCAGACTTTTTCTGAAGGCAAAACATACACACTGTTGTGCCATTCTGTGTCTTTTCTGAAAGACCTTCAGATCTTCAAAGTCCTGTGTGGAACTCTTCTTCACAGAAGTCTTTGAAGACTTTATTAGTACCTAAAGAAAAAAATATGTATTTTTTTCTGTAATGTGACCATACTGGGAAGTTAATAAACCAACTTGGTCAATAGAGTTGTTGTAACTACTTGTTGTTGGAATGAAATTAACATAATTGTTATGTTAGTTCTACTCTTTTGAACTAACACTAATTAATAAGCCTGCTGTTGCCTGTTCAAAACTTGGAATAGTTAAAACGCAGAACTGCTACCGTCTTCCTGCATGGAGTCATGGCTCTGAGCAGTCCAGGGCTGTTTTGGTTGCTGATGGTCAGGCCTCAGACTGGTTGTTTCAAAGTAGATCCTGAAACTCTTAATGTACCACAAACTGACAGTTGACTGCAACTCTCTGACTGTGACCATCCAGTCAATTCTTTATCCACCCAGTGGTCCATCCGTCAAATCGCATCTCTCGCCTAATTTGGAGACCAGTTTGTTGCACGGAATTTTTTTTTTTTTTAAGTTTTCAGTAGTCAGGTTTAAAGGAGTTGTGGAACATACAAATTGATTTCATCTTCTCACCTGGGAATGGAATGGAATTGTTCACTTGGAAGGAGCTTTCAGAGATCACCTGTTCTGACTACCTGATCACCTAGGGGCTAATGAAAAGTCAAAGCAAATTAATGAGTGTGTTCCTCTTAAGCCATTTTTAATACTATAAAATTCCTTACGTGCATTTTTAATAATGTAAATCAGTGAGGAAGGTCAGAGGATTTAAAAGATTAAGATTTATGACATGTAGATAAGAAATGTTGTTCTTTGAAATTAGAAGGTACTTAAAAAGGTCCGAGTAGAAAAAGTAATACGGCTTATTTTCATGTGTCTTTGTAAATGCATAATCTGTTATATATCTGCTTATATATACACTTTGAAAGATATGTATGATGTGTATATATTACTCATGAATTTACTATATATAATTAATAATATAATCTACTTGTGTTAATGTATTTATGTGTAATAGTTTGTATTTAATTCCTTCCGTATATCCTTACAGCTGCTTTTGTAATACATCAGATGGCCTTCACCAGTACTGTTTTCTTTCCCACATATAATTAAAATAATTAAAGTCAGAAAGTACATTTAGTATTTTTTAACACATGTAAAATTAGAGTACCAGAACTGTGTTGAACTTGGTTAACAATTGCTTTTATGCACCTTTAAGACATGATTAAAAGGCAGCTGTTCTTTTTAGCATGCCATAAGCTAGTAATACTGTGAACAGATAGCTGTTAGTACTGTGGCCGTGCATGGTGATAAGAAATGGAGCATTTTTGTTACAGTATACATCACAGTGACTTACCTCTCATAAGTGGCTGAAAATACTGGAACACACATTTGCACTAATCTACTTTATATTGTGAGCAATTAGAAGTGATGGAGGTGTATGGTGTGAATACTGCAACATCCAGAGATTATTAAAAATGAAAGTAGGACCCATCCTTATTTTCACTCCATTCCACTTTCTCAGTGCATCCACAAAAATTGTTACTGTGGGACTTACTTGCCAAATTATACCTTGTTGTCAGCTGTCAGAGCAGAGATAGTAAAATGGATGGGATTTGATTCCCATGGTGATTTTTGGAAACTGTTTTTTCTCTCTGCTTTCGTTCTGTGAGCATAGGATGAGAGCTTGAGTTAAATTTATTCAGTCACTTTTTTTCTTTATTCACATCCATTTCTTCAGTGTGCTTATTTTCTTCATTTTCACATTCTAATCAAGCTTATTCAATTTAGAATTCTCTAGCCTTTAAAAAAAAAGTAAAAATTTTCTACTCTGTTCATGTCTTCTCATATAGTAAAGGCTGCAATTTAAGTATTTTATTTCAAGATTTAATTATTATTTTTGAGGAAAAAGTCCTGCCAGGCCTATTTGTAGTTGCAGGGCAGTTAGCTATTAGTCTCTGCAGAATAAGTACCGGCAATTAACACGAAGATTTGAGAGTGAAGCAAGTTTTGAGCCCTTGTGACATTATGAAGTCTTAACCTTTGGTATTGTAAGGTGAAACTAATTATATGTTGGAGTCTGAACTAGATATTATAGCCATTCAGCCATGAAGTAGGTTAGCATGGTTCACTGAGAGTATGTTGGAAGCTATCTGAGCAGAATGTCAAGGAATTTAGATAGTGCACGGTAATGCATGATTTTTTAATATTTATCGTAGGTTCTCATACAATATAAAGTATGTGAATACTTTCTAGACAGAGTCAAGAACAGAGGTTAGAAATGTGATGTTTTATGTTAGCTGCTTGCTGAAGGTATGTGGAGGCAAAAAAAAAAAAAGCTGTTCCTTAGGTCTTTTTCAGAGTTAGTCTTTTGTTTCATATAGATGATGAGTTACACAAGGAATAAATGAAATATAAGAAAAACTTGAATGACGAGTAGTGTAGCATGCCTGTAAGAACCCACGGGTGTGAGGGGGAACAGGGAGGAGAGTTGAAATACTGGATTGTCTTTTTCTGCAGAAGTTCTGAGGGAACTGTATTGAAAATATGCTCTATAAAGGGCTGTCAATGCTATATATAAAAACTTTGGTCTTTTGAAGAGCTGTTATGCTGAATTTGGAAGCTGATAAAGCCAGTTAAATTATATGTTAGAAAAACTCAAATCTTAACTGCTGAACTTCTATATTGCCCTGAGAAATAACGAGTTGGACATGTTTTCCTTTAAATCTGTTACTTGCTTTTTCCTTTACCTGTAAGCATAAAAGGACTAAGATTTCTAGATGTCAGAATACTTTTTTTACATTTGTAAAATCATTTTTTCACAGTCTCACAAGCTTCACAGTCAATTATAAGTA
Source organism: Alectoris magna (assembly GCA_030625065.1). NCBI lineage: Eukaryota > Metazoa > Chordata > Aves > Galliformes > Phasianidae > Alectoris > Alectoris magna. The sequence goes on along the minus strand of CM060560.1, from coordinate 182,162,293 downwards.
CCATAGAAGGGAATGTTGATAGCATAGTTTAATTAGAAAATAGGTCTTATGAGCCAGCAAGGATGTTCCCGGATAGATGAGTCAGCATAAGGAGAAGAGTAATTCTGAACTGGGTTCACATGGAGCTGAAATAATAAATAGGAAAAAAATGAGTAGGCAAAGATGAGATATAGTGAAGAACAAACTTAATAGCTTTAAAATCCAAGTTTGCAATTTTGGATTGCATTTCCAGATGTGTATGGAGTAACGATACTTTGAGAAAGAGCAGTTTCAGGTTCATAGATGGGAGCTATGATGCTGTTGCAGCACGTGGGAAGCAACAGTGTTCCAGTGCTGCGTTTGCTTTCTTTGTTAAATATATGAGAATACTTTTACAGAAAACTTGATAAAGATTGTATAATATAAGATTGAGTACCGTATTGCTGTACTTTGAATACAGTACTACTTCTGGAACTTAAGAGTTAAATTTCTTAAAACATAAACAAATGAGTATATAAACAAACAGAAAGTCTAGTTAAGAGTTAATGCATTCAGACAAATGCATGCAAATGCCCTGTCATTTTAACTGTACAGATCATATGTTAGATTTTGGTACATGATATTAACTATGACCTTATGTTCAGAGCAGTCGTAACTCTGTTGAAATAGTTTTGATTTCTCATGCTGCTGGAAGGCATTATTCTGAACTTACAAAGATCAAATTTATATCTTGTCACTGGTTAGGGTTTAATTTTCAAATTTCTTACCTTATCTGCGATTAAAATTATAAATTTATGGTGGGGGGAAAAAAGGCCTTAAGAAAAAACACTGTAGCACAACAGCTTTTGACATTTGAGAGCACAGCTTTCTGAAGCTCTTTAGACTTCCGTGATGTAGTTGGAACTTCAGGGGTGCTAGATTAGCAGGTAGCGAGCAGACGATACAGCAGTAGCTGTAAGATACGCTGTTAGACACAGGGACTCTTTAGTCAGATGGTGGAGCGTGATAATTTGCTACTGAGCTGTAAAGACAGACTTAGGAGATGCAAAACCAAAACTTGAACACTGTAAGAAAACAAAAATAAAAGAAAAAGAAGGAAAAAAAAACCAACCCAAACAAACAGTTAAGTAATTGGGGGGAAAAGAAACTGTAATTTTCTTTCAACTTATTTGTATGTGGTCTCTTCTTTAGGATAATTACACATTTGCACAGCCAGGAATTCAAAAGAAAGTGAAAATGTTGGAAGAGCTTGTTAGTCGGATCGATGGTAAGTTTAAAAGCTAACCTAATTTCTAAATAGTGTTTCATTGAAAGCGTTTAGTCAAAATGTTTTCGTGAAGTCAAGCCTGCATCACTGCTGCTGCCTACAGTGGTGGAGTAACGTAGCCTTCCTCAGATGAGGTGTCACACTCGGTCAATTTGTGGCACGCTGGCCTTTGAAAGATCACTGTCCTGTATCATTTAAAGGAAAGCTACTAGAGCATGAGCCACTTCCATTACTTTTTATTAAGGCAATATAATCAAAATTCAATGGCAATTTCTTTGCAGCAGAGTAATGACCACATACAAAAGGCAGCCGGTATTCATTTCGTATTAAGCTCAATGATTGTTGTAATTCGGGCAAGTCACAGTGGTTGTTTATGGCTGTCCTTTGGCACTATGTTTTGTGCCTTTGTGCATCGTTTTGCTATCTGGAATGCCTGAATAATTTCTCTGTGGAATCCAATTAATTATGAACTCTGGAAATAGCATCTTTAATATTATAGATAAATTACAGTATGTGCAGGGGCAATTTGAGATTATGCTTTCATGTTTTAACAGGGCACTTTGAAATATTTTCTACCTTCATCCTTAAAATAATTCCCTTCGTGAAATGCTGACTGTCATATTGCTAGAGCAGAGTTTAATTAAATGAAATGCAAGAGATAATGCCTGCCCATTCTAAACATACTCTCTTGGTAGTTTGTTAAATTAATGAACAGAGTATTAACAAAATGTTGCCAAGAAGAACCAGCCATATATTTGTGACTTTAGCCTGTCAGTGATGAAATAGAAAAAAAAGTATTTCCCGAGTAGTTTAATATTTGATAATCTGTGTGAAAAGATTAATTCTGTAATTTCATTATATGTATTGTGAGTTCTTCTTGTGCCAGTATTTACCATCGCAAATTTGGGTTGGCCTGCACATATTTGCAGCCTAAATTTTGGTAGAGCTTTTCATGTCCTTTATATATCCTTAATTATTGAAAGATAAGAGCAGGAGAGCAGTGTATGTAATATTCTACTATAAATGTAGATGTATATAAAATTGTTGTAATTGTACGTATTTTTTAAAAAATCTAAATATTAAAAATAAAGGGATGCTTCTATGTAAAGTGTAGGAAAATTTTTATTTAGAAATGTTTCTAAAGTTGTGGATTTTATAACTTCAGAAATCATCTAACTGCTTTTGGCATAGATTTTATGCTATTTTCATTATAGGTGGTTACATTTCAATTATTTATAGAGACAAATGTTGTTTTAAATAAAGTGCATAATTATATTACCTGCAAGTAAATGTCATAAACGTGGTCAGTAAACTATAGAAACACATTTTACAAATGAAAAATACTGTTCTGATAATAAAACTCATTCTTAACATTTTAAGAAAAGATAAACAAACAATATATTATTATTTGTTTGATAAGAAAAGAAGAATAGCTGAAGGCTTATTTGTACCTTCAGTGCTTTGGGTATTTAGTTAAATAACTTGTCTCAGTGGATTAAGTTTACAAAGGATTATTTTGAAGTGTTTGCACTTAAATAAAAGAAAAAAAAGGCGGTTGTAGTAAATGCATTTTTCTTCCTGAACTGCCCTTTGTAGGGCAGTTTAATTGCTGTTTACTGACTGCAGTTAGTAAACTAACTGCAATTAAAGTGTCTTCCAGATTTTTGTCTGATAGGAACTAATTTTGTGAGTTTTTTAATAAGACTGTATTTAATAGGAAATTGTTGAAGTACACCAAAATTGCGGTACCTCAAAAATTGCAGTTCTTTATATATCTTTCTAAGCGTAGGCACAACATATTCTTAATATTTGCTCGTGTAAATTGTGTAGTATTTAAGAAAGGATGTAACCAACACTATGGATGTTTTACTTTGAGCTACAGGGTATGGAAGATCCTATATCGATGTCTGTGGCTGTAGATGGCTGCCAAAGTATTTTAAAAATGAAGATGGACACTGAATAATAACTTCTCTACATTAGAAATGCCAATTTTCTGGCAGTTTTTAGTAGAGATCGTGCGTACTTGCTAGTTAATGTTGATTCTTCAGACTGTAGGAAGCAGTTACAAAGCAACATCTTAGATTACTCTTAATTATAGATTCTTGATATAGTTGAATAGTTGAAGACAGCTTCCTTGTTTGAGTGGTGTGTTTGGAGAATGTAAAGCAGTGTCCCAACTAAGAAATTGATTGCGTTATAGCAGGTATATTTTATGATGTATGTTATCCCTGTGACATTCATATAGCATATGTAGGAAAGAAAACCATATGTTAATAGGAACTATTAAACTAAACTAAACAACTAATGGGGGTTATGATGTCAGAGCGAGGAAATGGAATTAAACATTTTTTTCCATGAATAAAAGATGAAACTATGAAATATTTTATAAGGCTGGTGTTACTATTTGAAAAGTAAGCCTGAAGAATTTCGATGTAATTGACCCTATTGAATCTTAAAACTGTTTTGGTTGAATTAATTCGCAAGTCAGTGGTCCAGACCCCATATCTCATCTCCAAGGATGGAGATTCTGCAGCTTACTTGCATAAGACTCTTCAAGAGTTTGACTACCATCAGGTGACTACCAAAAGTCATTGTGACTTTCTTTTAGTACAAGTAAATAGAATCTTCATTTCTGGAATTAAGGTATAGTGTATTTTATTAACCGTTCCTCCCAACCTTCCATTATCCATAAAACTACTGGGGGTGCAGTAGGTGCCATTCTCCCAGTCATACATGAAGTTGATGCATAGTATTGGCACCAGTACTGATCCCTGAGATTAGGCCATTTGTAATTGACTGCCACTTGGACATTCTGCTGATTACAACCCTTGTAGTACAGTGGCACATTTAAGCCTTGGTTTGAAAAAGATTTTTCAGTATTCTTAGGGCCATTTCTTTTTGTGTAGAGGAGTGTCCAGCTAGCTCCTCTCTTTTGCCAGGAAATACAGACCAAAATACATGAAAGATTAAAATAAGATTTTAGACATTGCGTTGGCAGTGGTGGATGTTCGCTGCTATTTCAGCTTTTGGATGATGTCTCAGATAAGGGATCCTGACCTGCTTGGATTTTTTGATAGAATGATGATACAGTTAAATTAAGTGTTATCGTTTCTTACTCTTCTCTGTTTCTATGTGCTTTTTTCCTTTTATCTTCATATTGAGTATGCTGTACTGTAGCTAAAGAGAAAAGTATGCTTGATATGAATTTAATAGTTTTGCTTTAAAAAAAGAAATTGTATGGTTTATACTAACTGTAAATATTCTAATTGCTAATTATGATTACTGTGGAAGAAAATAATGTTCCTGTTGTTACTGTGTCACGTTATTTTCTTGATGCTGGATAATTGAACGGTGAAGAGAACCTTAACATAATAAGTAGCTGCTTGAATGGATGAAGCTCGTGCAGCTTGTTTGCTTATTATAATAGGTTACCAGTGTATGAAAAGTGATACCTAACCCTTCAGAGAGTGTTAATACATTATGTTAGTGATTCAAGCAACCTTCATTAACCCAGCCTCATGGATCACAACTCCTCTCAATATGACTGTCCTTGTGTGTGCAGTGCAAAACATTGAATTAGACTTCAAACAGCCAAGACGCTCTGTTAATTTAATCGTAATCTCAGCCCATTTAAACTCCAGAACGTATTTTTAATGACCCGTGTGCTCGGTGGAATTTTTTTCCTTTATTAACAAAATATTTTTATAGGTAAAACTAAATGTTTTGTCACCAAACTCTTTCCCATTTTTCTCCTTGTCATCATCATTCACGTTTAAAGAATTTTACAAAAATTTTGCAAGAGAGGATGAATAAATAGCTCAATAATATAAGCTATCACTTAGAAGTAGATACATTTTCTATTCTCTGCAGTGTCAGTGGAGCTTTTCTTCTGTAAATCATGAGCAATCTCATGATTTGTAAACAGGTCACACTCATCTGATGCTCTCTTCCACAATTGCTTCGCTTAGCCTTGAAATCGAGGAGACATGTTGTAGGAATGGCAAAATTAACTCAGCATTTACGTTTTCACAATTTACAGATATTCAGCATTTAGCTGGTTTCAGGCTTGGGAGAGTCTCGGGTTCTTCAGTTTACTGGAAAGTATCTGATAATTATGTCAGAGTGTCAGGCAGCCTGCAAGAAGGTGGAGCATTTGCAAATAGGAGTAATCTTGGTTTTTCCTACAAACTGACAAAAAAATGTGGGTTGTTGAAATTGCATGGCTTTCTCCTTTCTCCCTAAATTAGCAAAAATGCAAATTGAGAAAAAAAATAAAACAGCCTATTACTTTTTCTTTTTTTTTTTTTTAATTTAAGTTGTATACTGATTAATATTAGAAAAAAAACTTGTAAGGATGGTATTCACAGCTCAGAGTCTAGTTGAAATATTCTTTGTCTTCTGTGAGGATAATTTTGAAACATTTTATTCTTACAGAATAACTCATGAAGTTTGCATTTATGTGCTGAGCAGCCAGATCTGTGTTTTCACGAATCAATGAGTTGTAGGGTTTGGAAGGGAGTTCTGGAGATCATTTAGTCCAACATCTGATAAAGCAGTTTCGACAGAGTAGGTTGCAAAGAGAAAGCATCCAGACTTGTTCTGAGTATCTCTGTTCTTGACAAATTAATTTTAGCTTCAGTATTTATTTATTTATTTCTCTCATGGATTGCGAATGTCTTGGACAGGTGACTGCATTTCTTTCAGTAATGCCCCAGTAAGGACTTTTTAATCAAGAAAATTGTCTTAATGTCCTGTCACTATATGGTTTTCAGTTTATACTGTATGTATATTTCAACTGTTCTTACCCACAGAAAAATAAAAGCTATATGAATCTTTTGTATGTATTTCTTTGTTGTGTATGTGTGTGCAAGTTAAGTTCTTTACAAGACATAGTGAGTTTAAAATTTTTCATTTTTATCTGCTTGTTTGCTTATACACAGTGAAAGAGCTTATTTTATTGTATCACTCTTGGTACTCCTCCTGTTTTGAAATACTTGCTATAGGTGTGTCTGATAGGTTATGTAATAGTCAGTATTTATGTATCATGTTACGGTTTCTCATTTAATCGGGCCTGCTTACAATACATCCTTCGTTCATATAGAGCTGATGAACCTGAGAGTATTCTATCTAATGTCCATTTAGTTGAGAGGTAGTGTTAAGAGCTGAGTACTGAATGGCTAAACTTTCATTGGAATTCCTGCAGTGTTGAGTTGGCACCTCACGTTCTGCACATTCTTGTTCTGGGAAAGACACACCTTCCTGTAGAACCATCAAGTCATTCAAATACAAATGTTTCATGGATTTGCTAAGATCTTGATTTCACCTGATGAGTTAAGGCCGAAAAGTACATGGACAAATGTATTTGGTAGTTTTTATGCTTTGGTGGTCTCTAAAGATTATTCACTTTCTGTGCAAAGTGGTTTTGATTTTTTGTTTTGAGAATCAGAAATCTGATTCTCAAAAAGACAAAATATCAACCAAAGCTAATATATTTTCTTCTTTACCAACACTTTGGTTGTCTGCTCAATATACCATGATAGAAACAGATTAACTAATTCATTCAGTTTTTAATTTGGATCTTGGTTGTTCGTACAATGACCTGAAGATGATACTGCGGTGGCATTTGATCAATCTTTGCTATATGTTCAAACACGCTAATGATTTCTTTCAAGTGTGGTTAAAAAATACTTAACTGTGTGTGCAAAATTATGTTCATGTTTAATTATGTTGTAAAGCATTTTACTAACACCTGTAATTTTCAACCAGAATTGTATCTGTGGGGGAAAAAAGGGCCAGTTGTTGTAGTTGTAAAGACTTTGCATTCTTTAAATCCATTGAAGCCTTTTGAATTGGAAGTGGGAAGAGAGTTTATTTAGATCTTACTGCTGCTGTTGAAAATTAGTGATTATTAAGGTCATTCTTTTTGTGTCAGCTTGATGCTGAAGTGATTAAAAAACTTGTAGGCATTTCATAATTGTTTTAAATTAATTTGTGCCATAAAGCTCTTTTTCATTTTAACAATGCCATCTTCTTTTTTATCTGATTTTACGGTTGTAATTACTGTATTATACTTTAATCTACTCTTAGATGCTGCTCACTGGGCATTATAATTATTTAATTTATCTTTTAAATCATATTTCTATATTTTACTGAGGAGATTATGTCTGAGTGCTCACACAGGGTTCAGAGATCTTAACAAGAGTTAATTAAGACTGATGTTAAAATCATTTATAAATTCCTGACTTTTCTAAACACTTGGATTTTTAATTAGCCTAAGCTTACATTTTTTTTGTGGCAAATTAAAAAGTAAAGAAAAAAAAAACATGATCTGAAATTTAAGAAGTGTTGGACGTAAACCCAGTTATGAACGCACACAGTTGTGATTTAGATTTGGCTACAGTATTCTGATGTATGCTTCTTGGAAGTAGAACTATCTGATCAAACAAATAACACTGTTACATTTTGAATATTAAGGTCAAGTTCCACCTGGGACACCGAGTGTATTTTTAGCTTTTAGCTTGAATGTTTTACTGCTTGGGTTACTATCAGTGTTTTTTCCTCCATTTTCCTTTGGGTTCTTCAGAATTATTACATGCTTGATTCCTTGAGGCAGCTAGATCTCCCATCCCTCTCCTCAGTTCCCCTGTCTGTCCCTCTGTCTGTTTACTGCTTTTCCTTTGGAAACAGTCTCTTGGGCTTTTCCATATCAGCTAGATATTTTGGGTATGAAGAAGATACTTCTCAGAGTCGTTACAAATAGCAGTATATTTAGTGGGCTAACTTCAGGTAGACAATTACCTAAGTTATAGGCCGTGAAGAGAACACTATTAGGTAATATGGCTGGTCTTTTGCCAGTCTTGTTTTCATTTTGTACCGCACTTTTCAGCTTGTTTTCATTTTGTACTGCACTTCTCAGGTGATTTTTTCAATTTTTTATTTTTTTTTCCTCTTTAATGATATGATTATAATTCTTACAAAGGATGAGGTAAACTAAAAGGCAAACTAATTCTGAAACAGAAAACTTAAATGCTAATTGTGTCTGTTTGGATCCCTACTGGTTCTTGAAGCAGAAATATGTATCATAGCAAGAGCTGGTCTTCAAGTGCAGATTTATTATCACTTCTGAGTGTCATCTTCTAGTTGTTAAGAATTTCTGTTGTTATTAATGTATATTAATAAAAATAATGGAGATTAATAATAACTCATTGCTAAGCTGCATTCTTGACAGAATCGATTTTATTTAAACTTCTGTTAATTCAGGCTGGGGGCTTCTGCTTGGTTGTAAGCCTTAATCTGCATCTGGGGATACCTGATGTTGAGGTTTTACTTCAAATTCTCGTCTTTGTCTCTCATAAACACACTAGTTTTGAACAACATGGAGATGATTTGCAAAATAGAGAATGAAATGCAGAACTCGCATTTGGTAAACGGAAATTGTTGCTTACTAAAACCAGTTTTGTCAAGTGTTTATTGTAGGTCAGAGGCAGGCAGTTCATCATGAGATTCTGCTCTCACAGTTATAAGTTTACCCTTGTAAGTGGCAGCATTCACAGCAAGCAGCAATGTTCTCAAATATGTTTCTTGTTGTTTATGTCACACTACTGTCTTTTTGTGATAACTCTCCATGGTTTTAGGAAGTTCAACCAGGTATCGTTGCTTACTGTAACACTTCATTGCTTAGAATAAAATCTGGTTGGTTGCTTGCTTTGCTCAGCTAAGAGGACAGTACTAAAGTTTTGTAAATGATGGCAAAGACTGCCAATCGAGAACCAAGTCATGGCATTATGAATAAACTGGGAAAGAAATCTGTTATTTTACACTATTTACAGAGATTGTGCATAACATTTCATCCCTACAATGGGCCGTGAAAACTTTTCTGTAATTGAGAAGTAGCAATTCTGCATAGGGAGGAAAATCACTGTTGCCAGCTCAGGTTTATAAAAACTGTGTCAGTGCTACATGAGGGGCATTTCCTATTTGTAATCTAACAGTCAGATGAAGTTCAGACTTGCAAGCATGTTCCATATGAGTTAATATGAGATTAAGCCATGTGATTTTCTTTACTATAAATTCATCTTTTAATAAACAGTAGCCAAATTTAATTGATAATCTGGCAAGTAAAAGGTAAATGTTTGCACTGTCGTGCGTGAGAGAAATCTTATCAACCGTGAGGCAATGAAATGCCAAACATTGTAGTATTTGACTGTCATGGGGCTTTTTAAACATTTTAATACGAAGCTGCTGTAACCTATGTTATGAAGTTTCACTGTCAACATTAGCCGACAAATTGAGTGAGTTAATTAAGTCATAAGTAATCATTTCTTACTGTGTTTGATGTGGGAAGAAAGGTGTCTGGATTTTACATTCAGCAGACAAAAAACAAAATAACAAAAACAGCTAGAAACTTCTGCAGCTGTATTATCTGTTTTAGGAAAGAGAAGACAGGAGGAAACATTTGGATCATACTGATCTATTTATCTATTTTGTTTAAGTGTCTACAAAATACTAATATTAAATAGCAAAAGTTAATTAGGGGAAAAAATAGATGGTGAATGAAGAGTGTTTTTGAAGCTCTGAATTACTGTTCAATCTCCACTGCGTTCCTCCATGAGATTATTACCTGTAAAAAAATACGTACTTTTTTTAATTAAAAAAACTTTATTATCAATTTGTGTATTCATTCAGGGAACCTTCAAAAGAGTGATTAGAAAATTTATAGAAAAATAGGATCCTATGTTAATTCTGCAGTAAACATTGTGTATTTCAAAATGAAAGGATTTTAAGTTTTGAAACAGTACTTTTTGGGGGCGACATGCTTTGCCTGCATTATTATCTCTAAGATCATTGGTGATCATTTTTCCTTTATTTCTTTGGAATGTCAGTCATTTTTAAAGTAAGAAAGTGGCTAATGCAAAACCAAGGAGAACTTGACAGTAAGAATTCTCGTATGTAGTAGATATGGAAACTGTTTTCTAAAATGTCAGTGCTTCATACTGTTCAATTTTTTTGGCTTGTCTTCCATTATGTTAGTCTCTAATTATTACATTATAACATTTGTCTTTATTGGCATGGCCTGGAAAGAAGAAAATTCATGTAGAGTACCGTTTGAAATTAGGAGTGCTACTATATGTCTGTGGCACGTTTTCATACATCAAATAGAAAGGCCACAGGCATTATTCTGCGTTAAGAGTGCCAACAAAGCCCCTGCCATCATTTTTCTGTTCATTTTGGATTGGTACTAAAGGAAATACTCTTGTAGCAACTGTAATCACTTCAAGAAGAATCTTAGTGAAGACAAATACATGCTTTTTCTTTTTTACCTTGTATTAAAAGACATGTTTATTTATCAGATATGCCTTAGTTGCGTTTCAGGTGATGTGTTAACAATTAGTCTGTTTTATATTTCCTTTAGAAATATGTATAAAGTGTTGATAACGTGGAGTTAAAAATGAAATGCTGAACTATGAAAAACCCCAAATTTTCAAAAATGTCAAAACTAGGTTTAGAGTCAAGCATCAGAAAAGATTGCTAAGGTTGATAGGAATCTTTAAATAAAGGTCATCAATAAATGGCTAGTATTGCAAAGTAATAAATTACACAGATGGATGCAGTGGCTCCATGCTGTGCTGCTGTAATTTGGCAATTCAGGCATCATTTTACTATTATTTTGCAATTCCTCTTTGCTTATGTGGAAGCTTTCCCAGCTCTTATTATGTCAGTGTCCCCCAGTCAGGTCAGTGCTTAAGTCATCATGCTTTAGTACAGGTCATTTTGTCCTTAACTGTGCTTTAGTTTTTGAATCTGTAGTCACATAAAATAAATCTGTAAACAGTAAAACTGTGTGAGAAGCTGGCATTAAACAATAGTATTTTATGCATATAGATTTGCTTCCAGGAGAAACTGAAAGTTTTGGCTGTACGTTACAATATTAGGTACTCACAATTTCAGAATGTTTTGATGAATTCATAGAACCATAAGTATTTTGGCTTTTAAAAAGCTTAAAGCCCTTGTTGATGTAATCGTGTAGTGAATAGGTGCTGCTAAAATTTTCAACAGAGATGTGATGGATAGATTTGTACCAGAAGCCCAGATTAGGAGGATTTGTGAGACATACTTGGCTATCATTAGTGTTCAGGATGCCTAAATATGAACAAATTAATATATACTGTGTGTTTATTAAAATTATCAGTAATTAGAAATGCTTTTAGTGTAGAACATGAAATGCACGTTTTTGGTGATATGCTACTTAAGAAAACATTTGTATATTGTACTTATTTTTTAAGATTTGCTTCACCAAAACTGTTTCTGTGCACATATTTATTTTAAAAATTGTGAATTTTGATACAAGTTGTATTTTTTTCATAACTGTACCATAATTTTAGTGGTGAATTCATACCACTAATTCATAGTGGTGAAGCTGGACTCTTTTCAGTAGCGCGTGGGGACAGGACAAGGGGAAATGGAATGAAGCTAGGGCATAGGAAGTTCCGCACGAATGTGCGCAAGAACTTCTTTACGGTGAGGGTGACGGAGCACTGGAACAGGCTGCCCAGGGGGGTTGTGGAGTCTCCTTCTCTGGAGATATTCAAGACCCGCCTGGACGCCTACCTGTGCGACCTGCTGTAGGGAACCTGCTTTGGCAGGGGGGTTGGACTCGATGATCTCTGGAGGTCCCTTCCAACCCCCTACAATTCTGTGATTCTGTGATTCTGTAATTTTGCTGGCTGAAAATGCAGTAAGTGTATTCTTATGAAATACTTGAGGTCTGAAACTTGACAGTAATTACATAACTTGCTTGTTTGTTGCCGACTCATGCTAATTTCCAATGAAATAGAAAATTTAAATTTAGATTACAACTGTAGTAATTACCTTTATCAGCAAAATAGCCCCTTACTGACAATTACTTACAAAGTAGGAAGAATGAGCCTTTTCAGTCACTGCATTTTCTATTCCAGTCTTACATCAATTGCTTATAACTCAGGGACTTTGGTGATCTGTTTTTCAAATTCTTTAGACTAGAAAACAACTTCCAAGAAATTCATTATGAATATTAAACACTAGTTGAAATATAAAGACTGGCACAATTTATTGTTCTTCATTACTTTCGATGTCTGCAAGCAACCACATGAAATATGTTGGTACTGTGTGAAAAACAAAAATGTTAGGTGGTGTTTGTGAGTTACTATATCAGCTAGAAATAAAACTGACTGTTTTTGCGTTCTGCTTGATTATCTAAATGTTGTTGTAGTCTGCAATATAGGCACCTGAAGTTTAACATTGTATTTCACTTCAGTATATGTGACTTGCAGCTAAATTTCCATAGAGCAAGGGACACATGGGAGCGGTTCTGTACTTGTTAGTACTTGTGAGGCATGCAAACTTTGTTGAAAATAAATATCAAAAGGTGTTATACTGTCTTCAGTATGAAGCTTGTATGTTTTACCTGCCTTGTTTCATTCTTAAGTTCATTTTAGGAGTAAGTTTTTCAAACAGAGGGTGGTGATGCACTGCAACAGGTTGCCCAAGGAGGTATTCCCATCCTTGGAGGCATTCAAGGCCAGGCTGGATGTGGCTCTGGGCATCCTGGTCTGGTGGTTGGCAACTCTGCACATAGCAGAGGTGTTGAAACCAGATGATCATTGTGGTCCTTTTCAATCCAGGCCATTCTATGATTCTCTGATTTCTCTAAGGTGATTACAGTGGCTGCCTTCTCCTTTCAGTAGCTTTTCAAGCTGAGAACTTCTTCATCAGCATTTTACAGGATAAATAATTCCACCATGCATGTCATGCCATACAGACCTTAGAACCAGCCTTGGGTTTTGTCTCTATCACAGATTGTGTACTTAATGAGTTTTGCAGAAAGCCTTGGAAAGAAAGGTTTTAATGTGATGGGAGGATATTGAGTTTGTAAAGGTTGAAGATGAGCCACATGATTTTGAGATTGGAAGGCGAAGGTGATTGTGGATAGTGGGATATCCATCACAATGTTCTCCATGATGAATAATTTTATAAATATCTACGCTAGTAATGTAGTAGTACTTCTGCTGTACACAGCTGAAGGGAGGGATTATCCAGAACTTGATGGGATCACTTAACAGCCTGGCACATCGTAACCTCTCCACCCTCATTCTATTAACTGATCACGTCCTGTAGTGGCAGTTCAATCTATTGTGTATTAGTAGTATCTATTTCCCTGTTTAGTGCTATATTTAGAAATGAAATAGAACATTTGAAGATTTACACACTTTTATGTGTAGCTACAAGTTTAAAACACATAAATAAATCCCAGAAGTAGCAGATATTTTTAAGATGTTCACAAACAATATGCTTTGCCTGTATTTATGTAATGGAAATTTATGACTTTAAAAACATAGATAATTTAGCCTTGGGTAGATAGAGACAAAGAAAGTGCTTTGGAAACATAATGATGTTTTATACATATTTATAGGTGTTTGTTTTTAGACACTTTTGGAGCCAGAGAACATTTGGTGTAATGTGTTGTGACTGTTCTTATTTGTAAAAAGGCTCGCTCTGGGTTGTTTTTAAAATTTGAAACATTTTTAATCCTTCCATATTGAAACAACTTTCAGTTGTCTGAAAGTCAATTGCCATATTGACTGAAACTTTCATATAGCCATAAAATGTGTCTTGAGAAAGAGAATGATGTAACTTCAGTCTAAGCCTGTAAGCTATCAGAATTTTCAATAACTAAAAATAATATTAAACTATTTGTATTGGGCTCACCTACCATCCTGTACAAATGTGTTCAAATTTAAATGGAGCTGACGCGGGTGAAATTTATTCTGTAAGTTTGTACTGTGTGTTCAGTCTTCCATTATTCTCTGGCCTGCCTGCTTCAACACGGAGGCCCCAGGAAGCACACAGGGTTATACAGATGGGAATTTGATCTTCTGGTCCGAAAGATGCAAATATTTCAGATGTTTTCCGAAAGTCTTTAACCAATAGCTATAATGATTAATTTAACTTCTGCTACCTTACTGTGTATACAGTGTCTTGTGTCAGTGCCACTGTACTTTTGGGATTTTAGTTCTTCATTTAGATTTTTAGTGCCTTTTTAGCTCTAATAAATGTTGAATTTGGAAGATCAGTGTGTTCTCATTGTCTTAGCTTCTAGCATGCCTCTGTGAACGTGGATGAAGGAGAATATGGGTAGCAAAATCATCTTTCGCAAAGAAATAGAATAGAGATGTCTTATTGAGGCCTTAACATAGTCTTCTTGTCATCCATTTTGATGAAGTAAGACATTAGTGTTTCTGCAGTAGTTGTAATTTATGGCAAGTTAGTTAAAACCACTTAACAGAATGTGATTCTTTTGGGGATAAATTTTGCTAAATATATCTAAGTCAAACTAGCAGATTAGTTCTGTTAAAGATAGAAGTAACCCATGCAAGAGAGTATCTCTGCTCTCAAATAGAGAACACACCAGAATAAATATTGTGTACTTGAGTAGTTCTTTAGAAAGCTTTGATACATTGATATGTACTGTTCAAAAATTTGTATTTATTCGATATTAAGAAATTGTTTAAGCCGCAATTTGTTTAAATTTGCTCTCTGTATTTTGCTTGTGTTAATATCAACTTTCTGTTTCAAGTGAATACAGCCTTTACTTATGCTCTCTTATACTTCTTTGCCTGTTTGTTATTGTCTTTTTTTTATTACCAGTGTTTTAATATTGGAAACCATTACGTTATTTGTATTCTCGTCGCTCATAGTCCTTCCCCAATCGATTTTTAATCTAAGAAGTTAGTAAATATGTATCTACATATTCATTTCATTTTATGAATTTGTAGATTGTGTTTTGTATACTGAGAAGCTGTGTCTTTAATCTTTTTTCTTTCTTCTTATTTCATTGTGAACCATTGTTTAAGTCATCCAAAAGAAGAAAAATAAGTCCAATGTACTGTATGAGTAGTTGCTTCTCATGTTTCTGTTGGTAACTTTATGTATTTATTTGCATGCATCACCACATTTTAATCTATTTGGTATCAGAGGATTATTTAATTTTTCAGATACTACTTTCGATAGTTAAGGACTTGAGAAAAGGTTCAGTAAAATGTTGGTTTATTCTGTCTTCAGAACAAGTTCACAGACACTTGGATCAACATGAGGTGAAATATTTGCAATTTGCTTTCCGATGGATGAATAACTTACTGATGAGAGAAGTCCCTTTACGGTGTACCATCAGGTTATGGGACACATACCAAGTAAGTGCTTTATTACACTTCCATAACTCTGACTGTGTGTTTTCAACATGCAGGTGTGTTTCTATGTTAATCTCCTTGAGTCTTTTGATTTAGAGTCATGATAATAAGGGAGTCTTCAGCGATCATTACCGTTCAGAAACATTAAAAGTTTTCAGTCATTTTGCTCTTAAAAAAACCCAAGCACTTTGCATCATATCAATTTGTAGTACTAAAATGTACCCCTTGTCAAAGCATGGGTTAATGACAATACTCCTGCCACTTCAGAAAAGCAAAACATTGAATTTTGTTTAATCAGTGCCCTCTATAGATCCCGAGTTTCAGGCTTCACACTCCTAAACTGTTCATTTGAAAACTATCATCCAGCTTTCCAGCACTGAGAAATACTCATCCTTCTGTAATTAGTCTTGTTCTATTGTTTATCCAGACAGAATTCCTTATGTTGCTGACCTCTACTTGAGGCAATTAGTTTCCTCAATACTTTCTTACTCAAATGTCAAGTGAAAGAATTGGTATTAGTGAAAAACTGTTAGTCTGTTCTTAGTTCTGTTTCTAAGTGTTCCAGCAGCTTCTGGTTCTAGTTTTTAATTATTTTTAATTCTTTTAATTATTTATTTAAACAATAAACTTTTGGCAGAGGTGAGGGGCACTGCCAGGGGGGAGAGGTGTCTGGGTAGAACAGACTGCCTGGTTCCATTGAGTCTGTACTGGATGTCCATTCTGGCTCCCCCACTTCATGAGAACATCCAGGACAACAGTAAGCAGCTTTCCTTCTCTTGCAAGGATATGAGAACAGTGGCCTTTCTTTAAAGAGGATCCCACTGTTATTTTTACAGAAGGAAACCTTTTGCTTCCTTGCTCTTCCCCTCTTACTATCATAGCTAGAGTAATGCCTAGTCTCTCTGAGCTGTACATTTTCTTCAGAGAAAATATGAACTAAATATTGGTGTTTCCAGTTTAAATTACAACTTGGTCATTCTCAGAGTAGGCCCAGTTTTCCCATGAACTACATCAGGAGGTTTCAGAGGAACGGCAGCACACATAATAGTTTTCTGTTGCATATTTGCCAGTGTGGTAGGTAGGTAACTATCGTTATCTGGAATGGTTAGAACCATGCTATGTCGCTCGAAATTCTTTGCAGTTCTTTGCAGTTCTTTGCAGTGTTGTGTAAGTAGGATCAGGCACTTAAATGCTATCCAGATCTGTCTTGGTTTGAATGGTAATAAAGGTTCTCTGTCTGGTATCATATTTTTGTCTAGTTTAATTTAGGATTCATCAGTCATTTGTTATGCTCTGTGAAGTAAGTCATTGAACATATAATCTGAACTACCTGTGGTTGATCTGGTTAAAGTGTAGAGGCGGAGGGAACTGGAAAGGTTCCCAAATCCACTGTTAAGTAAATGCTCTGGTATTCTGTAGCTGTGTCTCTGAAATCCACTAAAATTTATCACTGTCTTCTGAAGCAGAACTTTGTAAAATAGGAAAATTAAGGACATTATGCATGCTGCTTACAAAGAATGTGTTGCAAGAGCTTCTTAGCTGTAAATATTTTGTTTTACTTATTCTCGAACTCAAATTGCATTTTAATGAGAGTGAATTATTCCTTTCTTTACTTGATTTGGACTTTGTGTTTTCTGTTTAGTTTTGTTTTTAAGATAAATGCTTGAAATATTTTATATATATATTTTTGAAAGTGATATTGCTTGTGAAGTAATGCCTAAGACACTCACATTTCAAATCTATAGAACTGCATTATATGGATCACCGTAGACTCTGTCAGATGTGAAAGATTCCACAGACCAGTAGTGTAATGTAATACTTCAGATTTATCTTTTTATTATCTCTTGCTTTTTTATTCTATGTTTTGCCATCTTTTTTTTTTTTTTTTTTTTTTTTTTTTTTTTTTTTTTTGCATAAAAAATTGGTAAACTAAGCTAGCATTGTGACTGAATAATTCAGGGATTACTCATGTTAGTTTTGTTTGCTCCTTTTTGGGGGTGGCAGCAGTTACTGACACTGATTTAGAGATGTGTTTGCATATTTGAAACAATGAGTTAGCCCTGACTTAAATGACACAGTATTCTGCATTGGAATCTTGGGGGAGATATCTATATGCTTCTACATCTATGCTGTTGAACACTAAACAGATATTTGAAAAGGTTAGGTTTTCTGTCAAAGTCTCTGAGGCCAACCTTCATTTAATTAAAGACATTTTATAGAAGCTTGCATCAACTTTTTATTTAGATTGATTTTCTTTCTTAAAATCTGTGTAGTCCTTGTGGCCCTTTTAAGATCCACTGTATTTATATCACTGTGTACATTTCTCTTAAATGCAAAAAGTCATTAGAGTGGTAAAATCCATTTGAAATCCTTCATCCTTTCCTAGAAGTGGCAATACAAGTGTCAGGTTGTGAAGTAGTACAGAGTTAAATTTTAACTATTGGGGAAAAGTCTTGTCTTTTTAAAAAAATCTATGCTTAAATATTGAGTAGAGAACAACATCTGATTTCTGGGCAGTTAGGAGCTTGAAGAAAAACTCTTAACGACGCCATTAAATTCTCCTGATATTTGATAATGTAATGTTGTACTGACTGCTCTTTGAGATGAGGTAGTTCTATTTTTCATTATACTGTTGGTCTTCTGGCCTGATGTTCTTACACAAATTACCTTTCTGTGCTGTCATTCCTGCAGTGATTTCTCTGTGTAAATAACTCTGTAGGAGTACATAATTTGCTTGAGAAACACTTCTAGAAACTTACTCAGACTTCTGTGTTGGCTGGGTATTAAAATTTATGTGGATCTGAAATTGTTTGAGAAAAACAGCAACAAAAACATCAACAACAAAAAAGCAACAAAATGTGAATGCAAAAAAAGGAAAGCTGCAGTAGTATATTAGTTTTCAGTTTTAAATATACTGTGGCAAGTGCCATTTGAAAGTACAGATTTCAAGTGTACAGCCTAATATTTAATCCTGCCAGGAAGCCTTTTTGTTTAGTACCACTTTGCTGACTGCTGTGTAGCCAGCTCTCTAGAAGGCTGATGAAGCTGAAATTTGATTCTTGTAGTCTTTGAATATATTGCAAAACAGGTGAGTGAAGTGGGTGCTATTTACAACTCACCAGGGTCCTAGTTTTCAGCTTTACTGCACTGTTCTGTGAGGAATGCTTTAGTGTTACCAGGATATGTTAAGGCTTAACTGAAACCATGAACAATAAATGCAATTAAAAGCACTTAGTAACATCACGTAAAATGGTGTTCAGAGGGAAATATTGGTGGTAGGTGGATGGTTGGACTAGATGATCCTGGAGGTCTATTCCAACCGTGGTGATTCAGTGATTCTAAGTTTTTCACAAAGAACAGGATGCCCAGAGAAGCTGTGGATGCCCCATCTCTGAAGGTGTTCAAGGCCAGGTTGGATGGGGCCCTGGGCAGCCTGATGTGGTGGGTGGCAGCCAGCCCATGGCAGAGGGTTGGAACAGGATGGGCTTTGATGTCCCTTTCAACCCAAACCATTCTATATGATTCTATAAAATGTAAAACAGTTGAAAGATTTATGAAAAGAGTAGGAAAAAGGCAAACTTAATATCACAGAATACCAATATTGATACTATGAGCCAGCTAATTTACTGTCTTTGTGCTCAATTAAGTTTCTCTGCCAGTTCTTGTATTCCCTTACTTCTTGATAATGTAAGTTATCTTTGGGTTAGTCAAGTAAGGGAGCTGATGAGTGCCAGAGCCAGTGCATGAGAAAACAAACAGGATTTCCTTTCTTGGTAGATAATGCACTTCTCATGCTACGTCCTGATGAGCAGGGAGAGGCCATTGCTGCTGACACCTACTGCAGTGTAGTTTATGCCTTTTCTGAGAAGTCCTACAAGTGGTCCAGAAAAGCATATTTTTTTCCTTCTTGGAACTAATTATTTCTTCCTTGTCCAAGAGTCTGATGCTTCCCATCTTCAAAATAAATATTATTTACATTTTCTGAAAAATGTGTGTCTTTGTTAGACCAAATACTATTGCAAGTACTCGAGTAGCCATTTACATACATTTCTAATACAAGGAGAGATTGAAGTTTGTTTTCTCTCCCTCTTAACTTGATGCTCATTTTTATTGTTGGGTGTCTCTGGTTGGACTTCTGCTGACCAGTGTGATAACATACGGGGGGAGGGGGGGGGAGACGGACTTTCTTTAAATGTAGACATCTAATGTTACAGTTTAAAAAACTACATAGTTCATCCATTTTATTGGTCAGTGGCATGATAGCTCTCTGCAACATTTTGCAGCCAGAGGTATTTCTTAGGATTAAGACTATCCTCAATCAGTTTGTTTCTCTACCAAACTGTTCATTTTCAAGATCGTTCAGTAATTTACTGAGTAATACTAATCTTACTGTTATTTTTGCTCTTTCATTGCTTGTATTTTATTTTTTCTTTAACTCATGTCCTCTTTCTGTCCTGTTCCACAACGATTAGTTTCAGAGTCTAGCTAAGTGAAATTGTTGAAAAGATTTGGATATGTGAATATTTAATGTCCAATTACTTACACACGAGTAGGATCGTGTCTTTAAGATTTATAGACATTTATCAGTTTGATTGAAGCTGACCAGTGGGTTAAATGTTTCTGAAGTGGGAGAGATAGACATGGTGGAACATAACCTTTCCTGCCTGGACATAAAATGTAAATGTGAAAGTTTAATTTTCTTAAGAAACAAAGGTAAAATACTGCTTAACTTGGTAATGACTTCATGTCTGTGTGAAATATACTGTAAGATAATCTCTTGGATTCAGAAGCATCAGAAGCCTGTGGAGCCTGTAGTCAAGTTATGCTTTCCCCTTTGATTCTGGCATCCCTTGTTTTGTATAAGGAATGGTATTTGTTTTCACCAGCTTCCTGCCTGAGAGCTGGAATTCACTATTCTGCTCTCTCCTGAACTGAGCTGCAATCGTCCCTACTTTCACTGTAATTCAAGAGCACCTTTTCACATTATCTTCTTTAAAAGTAATTCTAAAGATGTAATTAAAATCAAAATTAGTTCTTGGATGCTAAACATAAAAGGACTTTGCAGTCTAAATATTGCAAAACTTTGCAAGGTTTGCAATCTAAATATTTCCTTTTCAAACAAAACATCCTTACTCTAACTCTCCTTTTGTGTTCAAGTGAGTATTTTCCCTTATGACATTAGTCTCCTGATGCTTATAGCTTCCCTTCAACCTTAGCAACTGTGAGGTTTTTTTACTTTTCATTTTTTGTCAGCCAACTGACTCTCATCGCCTTACACCACATGGATAGTTATCTGCCAGGACAACTATGTTGCCAAGGCAACTTCCCATTGACAAGAGTTGTGCTCATTAAGACTTTATTTTGGCAGGCAATTATATTCCAGTGGCATAACACTGAAGTCAGTGACCTCTTATTGTTTATCTTCTGCTAACTGCAATCTCAAGTAACATAAAACTGACAGACAAGAAGGTAAGAATGTTAGTCAGAAAAAGTTTATCATCAACTATGAGTATAACTTTTTGTACAGATTTGAACATACATAAAAGTTATATGCTTTTGAGTACCTATTTTTCTGACCTTAAAAAGCACTCATTCATATTTATAGAAGTTCTCTGGTTTTCTCCTAGGAAGGAAGTCATCTAAATGCTATTTGTAGAATTACAATAATGTGTATATACAATTGGTATTTTTGTTGATTATCAAGGTCTAGTTTATTAATTCTTATTTAATTTTAATTTTTAGTGGGAGACAAGGCTCCCAATCTCCTCATGCAAACAAATTAAGCAGATCCACAATCTTGCTGTACATTCTGATCCCAAACTGTGATCTATAGTTATATATCCTCATCTTCCCCCTGATCCGCTCTGTATGCTTTGCCTCAGCAAACAAGGTTTTAATACGAACAAGCAACAAGAGCAAAAGCAACCAAACTAAAACAAACAAGAACCAACCAACACGCCTCCCCAAAAAAACAATGAAAAAAGTTAACTTCTGCCCTCTACCAAATAGAAAAACCAGCTTCATACTTTAGCCAGCCCATCAGCTTTCCTAATAGTGATCTTAGCCATATCATTTAATACATCTCATCTGCTTAGTCCTCTGCTTGTTTTCACATTCTTTTTTTTCATTACAGGAAGAATCAATCTTGGCACTGCCTGTCTCCCTGGTTAGATTCTGTAGTACTTTCAGAAGTTAGGGAACGTGAGGACTGAGAATTAGGTTGCGTGTATAGTGACATTTACCTGAACTCTGAGGAATGAGCAGTAGTACAAGCAATTATAAAACTTAATGTTGGTAGTAGGTGCTTAAATATGACTGCAAGAAAATTGAAGTGATCATCTGCCATGCCTTTGGATGGGTTTGCATATTACTCATGAGTGCAGGGACATTAGAATTCTGTTGGACCTGAAATTCCAAGATTTCTACTTTCTAGTCTTCCAACCTCTGAACTCACTGTTAATAGAATCATAGAATCATAGAATGGCATGGGTTAAATAGGACCTTATAGATCATCTTTTTTCAACCCCTCTGCTATGTGCAGGGTTGCCAACCACGTGACCAGGCTGCCCAGAGCCACATCCAGCCTGGCCTTGAATGCCTCCGGGGATGGGGCATCCACAACCTCCTTGGGCAACCTGTCCCAGTATGTCACCATCCTCTGAGTGAAAAACTTCCTCCTAATATCTAAGCTAAATCTCTCCTGTCTCAGTTTAAAACCATTCCCCCTTGTCCTCGTAAACAGTCTATGTGCTCCCTTCAAGTACTGTAAGGCCACGATGAGGTCTCCCCAGAGCCCAGTTCCCTCAGACTTTCCTCATAGGAGAGGTGCTCCAGCCCTGTGATCATCTCAGTGGCCCTCCTCTGGACCCGTTCCAAAAGCTCCATACCTTTCTTGAGCTGGGGGCCCCAGTCCTAGACACAGTACTCCAGATGGGGCCTCACAAGAGCTGAGTATAGGGGGACAATCACCTCCCTCTCCCTGCTGGCCACCCCTTATTTAATGCAGCCCAGAACACAGTTGGTCTTCCAGGCTGCAAGCACACACTGTTGGCTCATGTCCAGCTTTTCATTTACCAAGACCACCAAGTCCTTCTCTGCAGGGCTGCTCTCAAGTAGTTCTTCCCTCAGTCTATATAAAAACCTGGGATTGCCCCAGTCCAAGTGCAGCACCTTGCACTTGGCCTTGTTGAATCTCATTAGGTTCACACTGGTCCTGTTGTAGTAGGTGACAGCGAGGATTCGGGATGTGACGTGGTAGGACTCTCCCCTTGCTCTGTGTCGAAAGGTTAATGTATGCATAAGGGGCGTAGACGAAGTAGGATGGGTATATAGGTAAATTGCAGGACGCAATAAATGCCATTTTTCTGCTCACCATATTGGTATTCACGTGCAGTTCTTTGGCCCAGGTAGGTTTTACCCGATAGTCCAGCACAGGTGCAGAGCTAAAAGAACATGGGTTGCCAGGTGCACGGCAACACTGGTCCACTTCTCCAGCCTGTCCAGTAATAGTAAAGGTGGAGTTTAGTTTGACACGTGAATGTAAAAAAATAGGTATCTTACTGTTTGTGTGTGTAGTGCTGTATCAAGTATCACAGTTTCCATGTTAGTGCAAGGAGACCTAGTGAATAAAGACAGGGAAGCTTAGGGAATGCTTTCCTATGGCTAAGAGTGGCTGGTCAACTAAATCTCTTTTTAGGCTCCATTGATTGTATTGACCAGATCTTCATTACCTGTGTGGCTTAAACATATATCATGTTTGCAGATATTTAATCTAAAAAAGGGAAGCTCTCTGAGTTTCATCACTTGTTTTGTGTCTGTATGTATATGTATGTATATAAATCTATATGTATGTCTGTGTGTGTATATATATTTATTAGTATTTTTTTACATCTTACTTTTCTGCCTTAGCAAATATTTTTTATCTCAACCCATGAGTTCTACTTTGTTGGTTGTTCTTCTATTTTTGATTTTCTGCCCCATCCTATTGACAGAGTGGGAGTGAGCAAACAGCTGTGTGCAGCTTAGTTAAATCCCCAGATATACGTAGAGAAGCATTCACTTTTTTCTTCATTCAACTTCCTAAGACAGCCTCTGGTGCTATTGAAGTAGGTGGCAATTTTTCTGTGGCTAAACAGAAGTTAATTGCACATACAGAATGGGTGAGATGGAGTATTTTCTCTTCTGTGTAACTGAAAGGATATGAGTAATTTCATTGACTTCATTTGAGCAAGTAATGAATTTAGGTAATTAAGCATGTACTTTAAAGTGATCTATTGATCAGGATCTTGATGCATTTTATAGGATGATAATCCAATGTTAGATGTAGTCTAGAAAATAGTTTGTTTTCCTTCCTTCCTTCCTACCTTGAAGTAGTTTTTCTGTAGGAAAATTTTAGTAGTATTTTTTATTTTAAAAGTCTGAAAAAAAATCATGTTTTTATACAAGAAAAGAGAAAGAAAAATGTCTCTCTCACGTATGCTCTATATGCTTTTTAATTTTGTTCATATTTTATGTTCTGTAAACATTGGACTTTCATAATACTTTTCTGTATTTTATGAGGTAGATTTAAAATGTGTATCTGTAGTCACTGTGTAGTACGTTACTTACTGAATTGTGTTTCTTTCTGTAAAATTTTGTCATGAGACATTTTGAAAGTAACTATAAAAATTTAATTTATAATGTTGCATGGGTCGGTGGAGTATGCTGTGTGAAGTTGATATAGCCAATCCTATTTAAACTGATTTATGTAGAAGACCTCGGAAGTTGAGTCATCTAATTTTATTCTGTTTTTTTTCCCCAAAGCTTAAAAAATTAAGGTACATTTGGGAGAGAGCATAAAATGTCTTTTGTCAACAATGCAGCAGCTAAGACTGAATGTTATTATTTATATAAATAAGAAAAGTCAAGATTTCAGAGCGTGACTGTGAGTGATAATAAAAGCTCCTGGCTCACCTAATTTCACAGGATTTATGGTTCTTTAAATAACCCCTTTTCATAGTTATGGTTAACTCATCTGGTAGTGGTCCACAATGAGATGTCTAGCTTGTCAGATGAGATGAAAGCAACTGGTGGTATGGTTGAACCTGCCCAGCAATATTCAGTTAGATTTTGTTGCTGTGAGACACATGGCAGCAGAGGGGCAGTCTGACAAAATGGCATCTGGTGTGGAATTGAATTCACCCATGTGGAAGAAATCTGCCTGTTTAGTGTTTTATGTGTGCGGCATGCAGGCTGTTGTTCATCGCTGGCAAAAATGCAGAATTAATTTTGGTGACTCTTGAAAAGCAGTGCTTTGTAGCTGAGAATTTGCTTTGTCATATAGTGTGATTGCACTCTATTGTAGTTTCCATGGAAATGAATAGGAGGCATTACTTTTGGAACAACCTACAATAGACAAGCTGATGAATGTAGGTTATGTAAGTGGCTAGTGAGCTGCATTTAAAGATTGACTGAACAGTTGGGCCCAAAGGTTTGTGATAAGTTGCACAACATCCACTTACAGACAAGACACTAGTGAGCAAGACTCAGTACTGGGACTAGCACTGTTCAGTATCTTCATTATTGACCTGCGTGCTTGGCTGGAGTGCACCCTCAGTTAGTTCACGGGTGATAGAAAATGAGGAGGCATGGCTGATATGCCACAGCTTGGGCTGCCATGGAAAGGGAAGTTGGCAAGCCTGACAGTAGTATGTAGAGGGATCTCATGAAGTTCGGCAAGCAGAAATTCAAAGTCCTGCATCTGGAGAGTATGCACAGGCACCTGTACATGCTGGGGTCTGGTGAGCCGAAAAGCAACTTTGCTGAGAAAGACTTTAAAGTGCTGGTGCACACCAGGCTGACCATGAGTCAGCAAGGCACCTTCGCAGCAAAAAAAGCAAACATACTGGGCTGCATTAAGAGGAGTGTTAGAACCTGTTCTAGTTCAGTTACACATGGCTTACCTCAATGAAATTGTTCCAGTGTCTGCTTAACATGCTATAGTTTTTCTAACTGCCAGCTCAACAGTGTGAATCTGGTATGTGACATTCAGAGGCTTCTTCATTTTTTTTTGCTATGCAAAATGGCAATTCTGTAAGCCAAATAACGGCTTTAGTAATAGGTAGCAGCAAGCTTGTCTTCAGGGGCTTTGTTTGTATTAAACTTGCTCACTGTTGATGAAAAGTACCTTTGATGAAGCATGAAAAAGCACAGATCCAATCAGATGAGTGCTGTCAGCTGTGTGGTTTTTGCAGCCACGTGGCCTTACAGCAGAGTTAGTAAGCTTCCTTTTACTGCTTGCATTAAAAAGAAATGTACTGATAGAACTTAAATGCATTTGAAGAAAAAACAACAAATCTGAGTCAGTGTAGGCTTTGCTTTCTGCAAAACAAGAGAAAAATAGAAAAAAAAAATTGCCAATTTAATTACAGCGTTTTCAATTAGAGTTGATTCAGTTTAAGTTACGATTTTCTGTTTTACCCTTTCTGCTATTAGGTACCATTAAAAATAAATAAATAAGGCAAACACTCCATTCCATTGCGAGCATTGTTACCTGAAACTTCGATAAGCTCAGTGTTTCTGGGCTTTCACTGGTACCCTTTATGCTCTTTAAACATGAGAGTTAATGGACACAATTCTGTTACATTCTGTTGGCCTTCCAGTACTTGATGGGAGCATATAAAAAGGAAGGAGAATGGCTGTTCATGAGGGTGGATAGTGATAGGACAAGGGGGAATGGTTTTAAACTGAGACAGGGGAGGTTTAGGTTAGATATTAGGAGGAAGTTTTTCACACAGAGGGTGGTGACGCACTGGGACAGGTTGCCCAAGGAGGCTGTGGATGCCCCATCCCTGGAGGTGTTCAAGGCCAGGCTGGACTTGGCTCTGGGCAGCCTGGTCTGGTGGTTGGCAACCCTGCCCATAGCAGGGGGGTTGAAACTGGATGATCTTTGTGGTCCTTTTCAACCCCAGTGATTCTATGATTCTATTTGTACTTACTTACATTTCTGTATTGGATGCAGAGACTCTCTTCAATGGGTGCTGTGTAAGTAATTGATGTTTTGGGCCCCTCACTGCAAGAAAGACATTGAGGCCCTGGAACGTGTTCAGAGGAGGGCTACGAAGCTGGTGAGGGGTCTGGAGCACAGGCCTTATGAGGAGCGGTTGAGGGAGCTGGGATTGTTCAGCCTGGAGAAGAGGAGGCTCAGGGGAGACCTTATAGCTCTCTATAACTTCCTGAAGGGAGGTTGTGGTGGGCTGGGGGTCGGCCTCTTCTCTCGTGTAATCAGTGATAGAACTAGAGGGAATGGTTTCAAGCTGCGCCAGGGGAGGTTCAGGCTGGACATTAGGAAGTATTACTTCTCGGAAAGGGTAGTCAGGCATTGGAATGCACTGCCCAGGGAGGTGGTGGAATCACCGACCATGGGAGTGTTCAAGAAACGTTTGGATGTTGCGTTGAGGGGTATGATTTAGCTGGGAAGTATTGGTAATGGTTGGACTGGATGATCTTCTAGGTCTTTTCCAACCTGGATAATTCTGTGATTCTGTGATTCTGTAATTCAGAACTCCCAGGGGAGGAAGCCAGAGTGCAAAAGGAACTTTGCACAGGTCCTACAGCAGAGAATGGAACTTGTTCTTTCCCCAGAGCCATCTCTTTGCTCAGCTTTACTTCCATGCCTTGACACTTGTTACAAGTTGTTCAGCATTTTAAAACAGTAACCAAATTAGTTTTCTCAAGTTCCTGATGTTAGTACCTGGTTGTTGGTTCCTAGCTGCAGTAGGTAGGTACTGACTTTTCTAGAAGTGAACACTAGCAGCTAAACAGTGATCAATGTTTCATTTTTTTCCCCTTTTGTTTCTAATGGGTTGTTGTTAAAACCCAAACAACTGTAAAATAATATAAACACATTGCACGGTTCTCTGGTTCCTTATTTAAGTTTATTAAAGCATCCATAGCTGATGTACAGTTGGTGTAGCCTGCCTTAATATAGGACTGTCTGATGTTTCAAAATTGCGTAAAACTTAGGAATTTTAAATCAAGTTAAAGTGTTTATGAAGAACTGAAGTGCAGGCATTCTGTTACATCTGAAAATGAACAACATAATTTGAAATAATACAGAATATGACTTATACTGTAGTGCATGATAAATTTCTGAATAGCAGAACTCCGTGCAGGTAAGGAACAAAATAAATTACTGTAAAATAGGGTTGTGAAATTCAGAAATAAATCTATGGTTGATGCCACTTTACAAAACAGGCAGCCTCACTACCATATGTAAAATAATTAGTACATGTTAATGTACTAATCAGCTACAGATGACAGAACATTAGACTACACCGAAGATAGTAGGCTGAAGTATCTAGATTAACCTGCTGTGCCTCAAAGCAGAATATTTTAGCGACAAAGCTTTTCAGCAGCCAGCATGGAAAATCTGTTAAGCTTTCAAAATACTTTTTAAGTCCTTTTCTCTATGTAAGACATATTACCTACACTCAAATGCAACTTTTTGTAAGAAATGACAAACCAGTACTTCTCAAATACAGTAATATCCAGTAAAAATAGTTTATTTATAATAGCATGGGTACTTGCGGTGGGATTATGAAATATATAATTACTGTTTATTTCTGGAATGCACAACATTATTAGAACTGCTTGAAATCTTAAGTCCTTATCTTCTTTCTTCGTTGTCTTTGCTACGCTTTTGCTCCTTGTAATGACTGCTTCTTCCTTAATATTCTGGCCTTTCTTGTTTTCCTGATAAATGACAGTCCTGTGCTTTGCTCTGCCGCTTGGATTGCCCTTGACTGTCTGTGCTGGGAGCTTTTCTGCCCTTTCTTCCAGTCTCACAGGGTTTGTTGGCCCCGCTTTTTTTTTTTTTTTTTTTTTCCTTTTTTTTTTAACTTCTCCATCGTATTCATGGGTGATCTGAGGCTTTTCTTATAGCTTCACTGACAGCTTTATGCTGATGATATGCATATCCACGTCTTTTTTTCATTTCTGACCTGACTCCCTTCGTTAAGATATGTGTTTCAGAGTGCCTGTATGACAGTTCTCCCAAGATACCTGATGGCAATTACTGATACCAAGAATTCTTTCTTTTTGCTTTTCTTTATCAAAGCACTTAGTTTTCTTATTTTGTAACTTTTCATAGTAGATCCAGTGCTGGATTTTTTTTTGTTCATCATATTTTTTATCTTGCATTCTCCAAGCTACTTTCTGCTTCTACTTCCCTACACAATTAAAAACAAAAACACAAACAATAACAGTTCTTATCTAATATGAAGAGTATGAATTTCTTTAAAGCAGAAAGAATGGTTATTTCAGTTTGTTTTTTTCCTCACTTGAGCCAGATGGGATACACCCGAGGGTGCTAAGGGAGCTGGCAGAGGTGACTGCCAGGCTGCTTTCTACTGTTTATCAGTGGTCCTGATCAACTGGAGAGGCCCTGGGTAACTGGAGGCTTGCTAATGTGACTTCCATCTGTAAGAAGAATTGCAAGAAGGATCCAGTGAACTACAGGCCTGTCAGCCTGACCTCGGTGCCAGGGAAGATTATGGAATAGATGATCTTGAGTATGAGCACACAGCATGGAAAGCCCTTCAGAAGGATCTAGACAGGCTGCATAGCTGGGCTGAGGCTGATAGTATGAAGTTCAAGACAACAGCAACTCCTTGTTTTCTTCCTCAAACCAGTGTTACAGGTTTGGGGAAGAAAAACACAGGCTAAAAAGCTGTGTGAAGGAAAAGGATCTGAGGCTGAACATGAGCCAGCGGTGTGCCCAGGTGGCCAAGAAAGCCAATGGCATCAGAAATAGTGCAGCCAGCAGGAGCAGGGGGGTGATTGTCTGTCTGTACTCAGTACTGGTCCGGCTGCACTTCAAGTGTTGTGTTCAGCTTTGGGCCGCTCAGTACAAGAAATACATGGAGACCCTGGAGCATGTCCAGAGAAGGGCAACGAAGCTGTGAAGGGTCTGGAGCACAGGTCTGATAGGGAGGAGCTTGAAAGAACTGGAATGGTTCAGTCTGGAAAAGAGGAGGTGCAGTGGAAACCTTGTTGCTCTCTACAACTGCCTGAAAAGAGGTTGTGGCGAGGTGGGGAGTTGGCCTCTTCTTCCAAGTAACAGCGACAGGATAAGAAGTAATGGCCTCAGATTGGGCCAAGGGAGGTTCAGGTTGGATACTAGGAAGGATTTTTTCTCAGCAAGTGAGGCACTGGAAAAGGCTATATCAATTGAGGTGGTGGAATCACTGTCCCTGGAAGTGTTTAAGGAAGGGATATGGCTTAGTGGGCAATATTGGTGGTAGGTGGAGGATTGGACTAGGTGATCTTAGTGGTCTTTTGACTTAAATGACTCTATTATTCTATCCCGTGTTTCAAGAATTAATGATTAATAAAAGAATAAAAACAAAACAAAAAAGCCCACCCCACTATTTCAAAGAGAGTGTTAATCTGTGCTGAATTTTGGGTGTTTTTTGTCTAATTGGGATTAATATTTTTGTGCGTGAAAATGAAATAATGTTAAATATGCTACAGTGTGTCACTGAATATGAAGAAGTTCTAAAATAATGCTAATGTACCATCAGTTATGAATAGTAGTTTTCAAATTAAATCTAATTTATCTGTCATCTGAACTTTCTTGAGCATGCACTGTTCCACTAAATATTTACCACCTTTACTAGTTAGGATACACTTGAAAACAACACAAAAAAATTCTGCACAGGAATTTTCAGTTTCACACTAGTTCAAAAAGTAAGTTGTCCTTCTGACAATTCAGATCTATGAACAGAATATGGGATGTGCACTCGAAAGTACAGGTTATGAAATATTTCATCATCTTAGTGACTATTCTGATACTGAACAAATCATTAATTACTAGTAGTATCAGCTCATTTTAAAGGAATTAATTTGTTTCTAATATCTCTAAGCTTTTTTAAAAAAATTTGTCCATTCTGTTCATCTACTTGGAAAGGTGTGTCTATGGAAGAGTATTCATTTCCTTCCTATACATAACATTGTTGTCTGCACGTTTTCGCCATGCGCATATTAAAGCAGTTAAGAAACTTGTGTATGAAAGGCAGTGAGTAAGATTCATTTCAGATAACTCGGTCGTCATCAACAATGTTCTCTAGGGTAGTAATATCTTCCAGTGAGCCTAAAAATCAAAATAAAGCTGTGTAGAGCACTCAAGATAAAATAAAATGTTTGAATCACAACTTCAGTGTAATTGCTGTTCTGTGATAGTTGTTTTCATGGCTTTGTAAACAATCACATAGTTTATGAATAAATTAAAAATTGCTGTTGTGGAAACCACATACTTTAAAGACAGTGACTCAACATCGGCTACTGCTGTTTTTGAAAGCCACAACGGTAGTGATGATTGTAAGAAGACAATTTTCAGTGCAAATTGGAAGGAGGTGGATTAAATGCCTTTTTTTTTTTTTTTTCACAAGATAGTTTAAAAAAAAAAAAGACTATTAATTTGTACGAAATAAATGTTATTGTAAAAACAGAATGAGGTTCTGTTCTGTATCTGTAATCACATATTAACAGTGATGCTTGAGAAATATGAAGCTTAGAGTTCATGCAGTAAGATAGAAGTTGGACTGTGCATTGCCAGTAAACACAAGTTGGTATTCATGTGTGTTGACAGAGGTTGCTAAAAATGCTTTTAGGAACATAATTTGAAGATGACTTGTGACCCTGTGATGTTTTTTTTAAATACGTAGGTTGCTCCAAAAGTAATGCCTCCTGTTTATTTGCATGAAAGCTACAACAGATAGGAAGAGTACAATAACACTGTTTGATGCAGCAAATTCTCAGTTACAGAACACTATTTTTTAACTTTGCTACCACCATTAGCTGTACATTTTTGCCAGCAATGAACAAGAGCCCGCTTGTCACACTCAAAAATACCTGCATCAGTGGAGGTGACCCATTGTTGCAGTTTCCACTGCTGTAATGCACCACCCACTGTCTCACTTTGCTCACATCAACTGTTCAGTCTCCGTAAATGTTCAGCAAGTGTCAGTGAAAGTCAGTGGGTGCATTTTTTTTCCGCATGGAGGAATTCAGTGCTACATCTTTGCTTCATATGCATTTCCATGCTGGATGCCATTTTGTCAGACACCCCTTCTGCTGCCATCTGTTGCACAGCAACAAAGTGTAATGGAATACTGGTAGGAAAGTTCAACCTCTTCCTGCCATAATATCAACATCTGCCTCTGATGTATTCAGCCAACATAATAAAGTAGGAGTCATTACTTTTGGAGTAGAAGGGTTTCGACCATACTGTCTCCAAATGGAGACGTGCAATTCGAAGGCAGTGCCTTGGGTAGTTTGAAACCACCCAAAGGATGGGAACATTCCATTGAGGGATTGAAATTAAATCTAGTCTGAAGCAAAATCCAAGGCTAAATCAAGTGTGAAGTAAAACACAAACCCAAACCCAAACTATTCTTCATCTTTTGGCATCCTAAATTGAATTGTCTTGAAACACTTGCTATTAACAAGGACAAAAATCTCATCTTTTGATGTATGTAGTGATTTTCTTTATCTGTTTTTTTGTGATACCATCAGGTATTCAAAGTACTTTAAGGCATTTGTGTGGAGGAAAATTGTGAAGTTATTTTCCTTATATAAACTAGTTACAAATTCTGTGTACTTTTTAAAAATATAAATGCATCTTATCTAAAAAACATGCAGGTGGTTATGCTTCATTTTTGCTAATTTATTCTTTTGGTGAGATGAGTGTGTTTGTAAATGCCATCACCCTTATTCAGTATACTTCAGTTCATTTTCCATCAAAATTTGCATTGGAAAGATTTTGTATTAATGCTTTTCAATTCAAGTGCTGTAGCATCCACTAAGGAAGCTGTAGTGCCAGTATTTCTAAGGACAACGTATGTTGTTGAAACTGATTGATTGTGCTAATCTAATCAAGCTGTCAAAGCAATCCTTCTTACAACATTCTTCTTCATAAATCCATTAAGTATTTGAACTAGTAAGCCTTTTTAAGTAAGCAAAAGTAAAGTAAGCACAGATGAGTCAAAGTGAAAAGGATTTAGAAATAAGAATGGCAAGCTGATATGAGAAAGGAAAACCCATATCCTACCAGTTGCTCATCAACAAAACTTAAAATACAGTTTGTTAATGTATAGCTGATACTTTAAAAGACCTAATGTACTAATTTTTGTAGATTTTTTTTTTTTAATACTGAGTTTCTGTCAAGGAAATGTTCTCACTCTTTTTTTTTTTTTTTTTTTTTATGAGAATAGATGAATATTAGTAATTAATACAAAATCCACTTTATCTACCTGTGTGATTGTCTTTCAGCCTGCAGATTAAGTCATGTTTTAAAATGGAGGTCCATTATAAACTCCGTATTTTGGTATGAGGCATTTTTCTACTGACTACATCTGAGTTTTTCTTAATGGGTGTTTGGTAAGAACTGCAGTAAACTTTCATATTTTGAAATATCTAGAAAATAATAACAGCACAGGAAACATTGAGGTAATTCTGTTTGAAGACTGGCTGTAACAGAACAATCTATGGGTTACCCAGAATTGTCTTTAGGTTTTTTTTCCATTGTGAAGGAATTTAGTCTTTTATTATATATGTAGGAGGGTGAGTTGCTTTCAAATGCGCATAGAAATTCTATTCTGTTTTCCTTTATTTTGAATCTCAACTGAAGATCATAATTTTCTAGTGTAAGAAGTGGAAAGTGTTTATATTAACATTTAGTTTCTAACTTGAGGAATGATGCTGAAGTCATCAGAAGACATCTGTGAATTGTTCCTGTATGCTCTATCTGTATTTCTGTTACATAAATGTTATATATTTAGTTGTTAACATGTAGTTATTTAGTATCTTCACAAGCCATCAGGAAAAGAAGGGGAATAACACTGTAAGAAAGCTTGCAGCTGATAACAGATTATTCAGAATAAGCATGGAAGTGAACTTGTGATGCAAGAAGAGCAGAAAGACGCTCTGAGATAGTGTAACAGGGACAAAATGATGCTTGAAATTTCCATTCATGCAAGTGTAAAGTGACAAAGATTTGAGGAGAAAAGGGAAATCCTGTTTTTGAATATAATCATTAGCCATGAACTCAATGTTGCCTCTTGGGAACAAGAACTTGAAGTTATAATGCTTTTATGAAAGTGTTAAAAAAAAGCGAATAAAAGAAGCTTAATTTTGATGGTGTATGGTTCCATGGTATTCCTACAGAACAGGATTGAGATAGGAGGAAATCTAGAATTGGTAAAAGTTAAAAATAGTTGTTTTTTTTTTTTCTGGGAACAGTAACGTAACCCAGGACTTGGGTAAAACATAACCCAGATCTTGGATTAATTGAAGTCTTCTGGGAGTTGTAGTTACATAGAATCACAGAATTGTAGGGGTTGGAAGGGACCTCCAGAGATCATCGAGTCCAACCCCCCTGCCAAAGCAGGTTCCCTACACCAGCTCGCACAGGTAGGCGTCCAGGCGGGTCTTGAATATCTCCAGAGAAGGAGACTCCACAACCCCCCTGGGCAGCCTGTTCCAGTGCTCCGTCACCCTCACCGTAAAGAAGTTCTTGCGCACATTCGTGCGGAATTTCCTATGCTCTAGCTTCAGTCCAGTAGTTCAGTCTTCTCTTCTGAAACCAAGAGACAAGAACTCATGAAGTATGTCAACAGTCCATGGAACTGCAGCATTCAACTCCCAGTGCACTGCATGATGCTATGATGTGGAGTACCAATGAAAAACCATAAAACCATGACAAGTGGTTTAAATAAAACAGTCATGTTAACACTTTTTTCTTCCCTAAAGAACTTTCATCTTTTTGAGTCGCAGGACCATAGAATGGCTCGATTTGGAAGGGGCCTTAAAGGCTGTCTGCTTCCAGCGCTCCTGCCATAGAAAGGAACACCTCCCACTAGACCAGTTTGCCCAAAGTCCCCTCCAGCCCAGCCTTGAATGCTTCCACGGAGGGACATCCACAGCTTCTCTGGGGCTCAAGAGCCTCCCAGAGAAGAATTTCTTCTTTAAAACAGTATTGAATTTGTTTTTCTTCTAGTCAGTTCTTTTGTGAAAAATTAAATACTGCATTATTAGGTTCTTTATCATATTGCCATGTGTAGGTCATTAACAGAAAATTATAGAGAGGTAGAATTATGGTAGGTGCTTTTATTTTAGTAAAATTTAGTTTCCATAAAGATAGCTTTTAAATTCCTCATTTTGATATTAAAATGTAATGAGAATCTGTTTTGGTTTTATTTTTAGAGTTATTTCAGTTTATATTTGTATCATTTAAGCTATTCCCTCTCTATATTTTATCATCTTAGCCTTTTCCAGAATCATCAAATGATTGCTCTAACTTTTTGTCCTGGTTTTATTTCCAAAAACTCTGCTGGTATGAGTAGAAAAGTAGACCTGATGGAGTTGAATCTTCATTAAATATTTTACTTACCAGAGCCAGTATTGTATTTTTCACTTTTATCCTTTTTGTGCTTCACTGGTTACAGGAACACAAATAAATACTGGTATATTCAGAAAACTCTTTGTATTTAGTTAGTGTTTTGGAAGTATGATGTTGTTGAGTACATCTGGTATTGTGCATCCTGAAGAATTCTTGACTAAAGCACATAGTTAACTACAACTTTAGTCTCACACTCAGTGCTGAAATTGATGTCCAGGAGTTCGTTGATGTTTTGTAAAAACATCATGTCAACAGAGCTGAATGGACTTCAGTTCAGCAAGCATGTGTCTTCCTGGAGTGTGCTTTTGGCAGAACCTGGTTGTTTGGGGTCATGTTATTTACTGAAACGCTGTGAGCTGCAGGTGCTGTATTGTCTCAGACACTGAGAGGTCTCTGAGCCTCATTGGAAGTAGTCATTTCTGTTGAGGTCCATTTTCACCTGTGATGTGGTTCACATTAACTGCCTTCATGTTCTAATAGTTGTTTGTAAGTCTACAATTCATATATAAGTTAATGTTCTAGTTACTCACTAAAAAAAATAATAAAAATATTTTAAAAAGATCCCTTTTGTAACTTCGAAGTTCTGATGTCTTCCTTCTCTTCCTTGTCTGAGAGTTCTCTATATAAATTACTTAGAAAGGATATCACCAGAATTCTACGTACTACAGTCCAGCACCATGGAAGACACAATAATTTTAGCTATGTACTTAGACTGGGGAAGGCCTTCAGGAACTTCTGCTCCTGAGTTTTGATCTTTTCA
Source organism: Alectoris magna (assembly GCA_030625065.1). Taxonomy (NCBI): domain Eukaryota; kingdom Metazoa; phylum Chordata; class Aves; order Galliformes; family Phasianidae; genus Alectoris; species Alectoris magna. The sequence continues at coordinate 182,126,627 of CM060560.1, read as the reverse complement.
CAAGAATGATTGCAAAATACAGAAGAAAAAGACATTTAAAACACTCCTACTGGAAAACTTGCTGTTTATGTCACTGGATCACTGTATCTCCTGAAGGCAATGTCATCAGCTGAGTCACTCCACAATGCTGAGATGTCAGTTCACGTTCTATGAGCAGTGTTCAGAAGACCAGTTCACTGGCCACATATTAATCCTTTATCCCTAAGAAGGAACACAAAGATTGCTTCTTTGGATAGGAGTTTGATGCTGGTAGATATTTTACAGCAGAGAGATTACACTGTATTCCTGTTTGCTCTAAAACGGACTGCAGAATGTAGTGCTTATCGATATTATCTGCTTCTGGTTAAATAAAAAAAAGGTGCTGAACTTCATGATGTCTTTGTGGCATTCAGCCACTCATCTGGTAAGAGTTATGCAAGACTGTGATTTCTCAGTATCGTTATGAAAGTAAATTATTGAAATGTAAAAGGAAGAAGTCATAGAAATAACTCTTTTAGAGGAAAAGTACTGTTTTATAGCTTGTTAGAAAATGCTTTCTGTTCTAACTAGCCACTGAAATGTATATTTTCCTGAAATGTATTATAGTGCATTTATTACTGAAAATCACTAATTTACTTGAGCTAGAAAGATGCACTTCTGTTCTTCCTATTAAAGCACAGATTACTGTCATGGTGTATTTTAAATTAAAAAATTAAAAGCATCAAAACCTTTGTCCTAGTCAGCACTAAAAAGTGATGTTAAATTATGAATGACAATTCAGTTTCCTGCCTGTGCTGTCTGATAGCTTTGTAGATGCAGTAGTCTAGATTCTGGATGCATAAAAGCAGAGATTTCACACCAGGCTAAACCCTGTGTTTCTGTTAAAGCAATATGCACAACACTAGCAGTACAGAGGAGACAGACTGAGCTATCAGCAGATTCTGCTTAGAACGCTGGCATTCATTTTTTGACTGTATCTCTTGTTTTCTTCCCTTTATTGTTATGAGCAAGAACAATTCTGTGCTTAGATTCTTGCATCAGTAACATTAAAAGAGTTTAATGAGTAATGTACATTAATAGATGAGAACTGAGTATTAATAGATGAGACATACTGTATTGAAATTCTGAATCTCTCTCACTAGTAGAGTAATTATTCTGCCCATTCCTTTCTTCTGACGAATGGAACGCAGCTGCTGTCGGTAACCTCTATTATTAATTGTATTGTTTATAACAACTTTAAATGCTTTATTAATCTGTTAGATGCTCTATTTAGTATATTATTCTGTAGGTATGTTTTTTAGGGTTTGCACAAGCACTTATTTATTTTGTCTTGCTTGCATTCCTCTGCAAGAGGGAGAGTGTGAAAGAATGTGTTCAGCAGTGTCAGATGAAGCTCATTGCTATGCTAACTGCACGACTGTACTCCTTTAGGAGGGCATTCAATCCTTGGCATTCATTCCCTCACACTGATGTGATAACAGAATAAAGGAGCTTTACAGCTGATTGAAGTCAAGTAGTAGGGCCATTGTAAAGGCTCACAAGAAGATTACTGATGAATACTATTACTGCTGGAGGCTGGACTAGCAATTGTGTATGTCCAGGCTTTCTAGCAGAGAATGAATAACAAAAGTATGTGCTAATAATTATGAATTAGCTATGCCCTGTTCTTTTAGAGGGAAGTGATGTGTGTCTGACTTCAGTGTGCTAAGAACTGTATGATAAATGTTTACCAAGCTCTGTGAATGATTCAATTTATTTTAAGTGGTAGGAGGAATTGTGATTGTTGTATTTACCTAGTTTTGGATACCAGAATAAATAAAAATTGGGCATAATGTTGTGTCTCAGTCAGGAGTCAAGAGGTGTTTTAATACTTCAGGAAATAATGGAAATCACATTTTCCCCATTTTTAAACTGCAGTATCTTCCTTCTTCTTAGACAGGAGACAGATTGAAGACTTTGAATTTATTCCAGTATATCAAACATTCTTTGCTTATAAAATGAGCAGATGGCTGAGATAAAATCACAGACTCTTCCATGGTTTAGTTTGGCTGAACTTTTTTGAAACTAAAATACTTCAGTTTTCTGATTGTCTTTTCTTGCAGAGAAAGCGTATAAATGTCAAATACCCAGCCTTATTGTCATTTTTTTCTACTACCCTACAAAGTGGATAGAAATAGAAGATATAAAAACTTCGTAGGAATTCTGTTGTGAGCAAAAGGGTAGGTCTTACCTGCCTGTACTACCTTAAAAAGGTTACTGGAAGGGGGGGTGAGTTAACAGTCTTCATTCATTGGAATGCACTGGAAAAAGTCTCTTAAAATTATCTGAAGTTTGGGTTTTATTAAATAGAAGATATTAAATAGAACTTTATGACAAATTAAGAGAGAAGTAGAAGGAATTTGTAGGCAACGTTACCTCTATTCAATGTGTATTTCTAGGACAGGTCTCCTTTCAGGTTTGACTTTGTATTGACAAATAGTATAGTGCAGTTGGAGTGCATCACAGAATCACAGAATTGTAGGGGTTGGAAGGGACCTCTAGAGATCATCGAGTCCAACCCCCCTGCCAAAGCAGGTTCCCTACAGCAGGTCGCACAGGTAGGCGTCCAGGCAGGTCTTGAATATCTCCAGAGAAGGAGACTCTACAACCCCCCTGGGCAGCCTGTTCCAGTGCTCCGTCACCCTCACCGTAAAGAAGTTCTTGCGCACATTCGTGCGGAACTTCCTATGCCCTAGCTTCATCCCATTTCCCCTTGTCCTGTCCCCACGCACTACTGAAAAGAGTCCGGCCTCACCACTATGGCCCCCACACCTCAGGTATTTATAAACCTGGATCAAATCCCCTCTCTGCCTTCTTTTCTCAAGGCTAAACAGACCCAGTTCATTCAGTCGTTCCTCACAGGGGAGATGCTCCAGGCCCTTCACCATCTTTGTGGCCCTCCGCTGGACTCTTTCCAAGAGATCCCTGTCTTTTTTATACTGGGGAGCCCAGAACTGGACACAGTACTCCAGATGAGGCCTTACCAGGGCAGAGTAGAGGGGGAGGATCACTTCCCTTGACCTGCTGGCAATGCTCTTTTTTATACACCCCAGTATGCCATTGGCCCTTTTGGCCACGAGGGCACACTCTTCAATGCAAGCCATGATCGTTTTGCATGTGCGTTGCGCATAATAAGAAAATATTAATGTACAAGAATGATTGTGAGATATATTTCAAAATAATGTCTGTGATCAAGCCCAAAACTGGACCCAAAACTGCAGTAACTGTGCCATTAATGTCTTTCTGAGTACTAGCTAGCTCATCAGAGTCCTCTTTTGCCTCCGCAAGATTTATTTCATCAAATTCTTTGCTTCCTGAGCATCTCATTGGTCTTTCTGGCTGTGGCTGGCACAGTCCCAAAGTTCTTTCTCATAATTTTTCTTCTACTCTTCTCTGTCATCACTGGAACCTTTCCTTCCTGGGTGTCATCAATTGGTCTTAAGGGAAGCTCTGAAGAGATCTCTGTTCTTCTCTGGAGGGGTCCCCTTGACCTCCTGGTGTCTGTTTGTTAAAGAAATGTAACTCACTCAAAATGAAAATATATCTTACCAAACCTCCAAGCTTTCATAGTCTTACTCTTAAATTGGATCATCTTAAATATCCGTGTGATTACTGTACACTGCATTGTATAATTTCAGTATGTCTTCTGTTGTTGATAGCTGACAATGATTAGACACTGTATGCTGTGACTTTTTTTTGTCCTTTATCTGTCTTTGAGAACAACGACAGTAATTTTGGAGATTGTGTTGATACCGTTGAGAGGAAAAGGTGTTATGAAACGTAATAAATGAAAATGATGCCTCCAACCTACATTTGTTCTGAATTTGTTTGTAATGGAACTTTTATGAAACACAATAAATAGTATTGAAAAAGCAAGTTTTATGTAGTGACTTAGGAAATTGTAATACCTAGAATAAGCTGAAAGGATATAAAAAGCTATAAAGCAGGTTTTCTTGCATTCTGGGAAGAAAGACATAGTTTATTTTGGAGTGGAAACATATAATAGGGAGTGCTTGTGATTTCCTGCTTCTGTGTTTAAATATTGTCAGTTGAGTTGTTTTTTCTCTTTTGCAAAAATGTGTGGATAAAAATGGCTGGATGACCTCGACAGTCTGCCATTTTTTTTCTTTGCATAAATGGAGATCAGATTACTTGAAACTCATAAAATAATGAATAGGGTCAGCCCAATATAAACTACATCTTCCAAATGCCCTTTAGTAAATGTAGGTGAAAAAAAAAATGATGTGTGTTGTTATTGAGTATCTTTTAACAGAATGATAGAGGCCTTTAGTTCTAATAGGCTCCCTATCTGATAATAAAGTTTTTTTCTCCCAACTAGATTTTTTTCTTTCTTTGTAGTTACTTATCAAACCTGCAGAAAACCAGCATGTTAGAAGGAAAATAAATGAGTCTGTCCTTTCTGAAAGGTATAAACAATGCTCTTTAGTGATGTTAAAGTGTAGATCACAGATAGAGAGAAGTTGTCTCTTGAGTATGTTTTAGGTTCAGTTTAATGTTTCAGGACAAGTTATCTTTAAGTAGTTGATTATAGCTCTTTTATTTTTATATAAGCCAGCATCTGCTTTATAAAAAAAAAGAACAAAAACATTTTCACAATTAAATACTTTTTGAAATTTCTATAAAAATACAGTTTGAAATACATTTTTGTTGCATTATGCCTTGCCACTTTTTGAAGTTAAATATTTAAGCATAGTCTAAGTGCCTGTATGATTGCGGTATATGTATATTTACAGGAATATCATTTTTTCTTCATTTCTGTTTTACTATTTTATGTATTTTTAGCTATTACTTAAATTAATTATTTTTGTCACCTACCCTGTAGCGTTTTATGGAAACTGAAACCTGGTGCTTGAATCCCTGTAGGCTCTCGGTGAGCAGTACATGGTAACCTCTTAACTTCACATTTATTTCCATAGTAGCAGCACCTGTCATTTTTCATAAATGAGTATTAATTTGGTTTATAGTTTAAGATTCCAGGGTTGTAGTGGCTTTTCACAGCCTTCTAGGACTAGCCATGCTTTATTGAGATAACAGGAAAAAAAGCAGTTGTAGAAATGTTCTTGATAGAATACTGCCTCAAAATTATGTGACCAAATGCAGATTCTTGAAAGGTGCCCACAGTCCATCTTCAGTAGCATGGAGCTTCAGTAGCTCTGAGAGTTGTGGAACTTCTGGAATCATCTAGTTATTTAACACCAATATTTCTATCCCAGAACCTGTTCCTGCATCTGGACAAGTGGTTTCCGCATGGCTCTGGGAGTCTCTTCTCTGTGTAAATCTTAACTAGATCTGCAGATGTGCTGATTTCTTTCTTTCACAGCTCTTTTTGGAATGCACAATGGTTGGTTAGAGCACATTTTTGATAACAGCGCTGTACTGTATCCACTTTGGAATGAGCTACAAACTCTGTTAGTAAATGGTGAGTTTCGTCTTTCCACAGGGCTGTTCCATGATAGCAGAAATTTTATAGTGATAAGTTTTTAGCACTACACTGGGTAATAACTTTCATGTAAAATAATTCTGAAACTATATGAGATGGCCATCATAGTAACTTTGGGGAGTTGGAAGTCCAGGAACAGCAAAATACACAAAGTAACTGGGGATGACCAGGCTTTAAGCAACCTGGTTGAGTGGAAGGTGTCTTTGCCTATAGCGAGAGGACTGGAACTAGAGAATCCCTTCCAACCCAAAGCGTTCTGTGAGCTGTGTAAAAAACATTTTAGCTAGGAACTGAATGAAGCTGTATTTGCAGCTTAAATGATGTGTGACTTATTAAAGACTCATACTGGCTTAAACTGGTGTTTGAACTTACAGCTTGACATACTGCTTTCCAACAGAAGTATATTCTAGTTCAGAGTAATTTGGGTTTTTTGAAACATAATAAATTGATGTTCAGACTGGTCTTCACTGGTATAAACAAAATAATATAGGAAAAATCAGTTTAATTTGAAAAATATTAGGAAGCCGAAGAACAGATACAGTTAAATTATATTTTGATATGAATCTATTATTATTTTTGTTCATAGATTGGGTAGACAATATTCTATTTGATTTCTCTTGTAATTTTCTAGAGGTTGAATTGTTATTCTGCTAAATATTTGTTTCTGTCATTTTGTTGATAACATTCATCCTGAAGCCAGGGAACGTGGCTTTTTTTTTTTTCCATGGTTGTCTCCTTACTGCTTTTTGTAATTTATAAAAGAGATTCTAAGAAAATTAAATGGATGCGCATTTTTTTGTTCTTTTGCTATATTTTTAAGCTGCTATTCTTTATACTTTATGTAGGCACTTTCATGGCAGCATTAATAAAATCAGTTGAGGAGTGTTTAGGAATCTAATGCAATATACAGGGCTTGGGTTGTTTCAGTAGGACTGGGATTTTATGTTACGTCAAATTTCTGCTAAAGGTTCTGTGTCCTGTGCTCACAGACAAGTTGTAGCTGGGAACTGAGTGGAGCTGTATTTGCAGCTTAAATGATGTCTAAGCTATTAAAACACACATACTGACTTAAACTGATGTTTGAACATACAGCTTGACCTTCTGCTTTCCAACAGAAGTATGTTCTAGGCAAGTTTAAGTCCACCTCACTAGGTTAGCCAGCCTGCTGCTGAAGATTGCCCTGCCTCTTCTAGGCAGGTGGATGCCATCCCTCTCTAGCAGTTTATAATCTTCATGCAAAGTCCTTGCAACAAAACCCCAAACCCTCACACTGGCACCAGCCATGTAGTCAGGAGTTGATATGTGTTATATGTCTGGTTTTGGCTTTCCTTTTTTCTTTGACTAGTAAAACTGAAGAGAAGACAACTTGGGCCCCAGTGTTCTTCACTTGCACTCCTGGGACTTTATTGTGTTCTTTGAGTCTGACAGTGCTCCAGTTTCCAGTGTCAGTCATGCCCACATGAAGGAGCAATAGTGGACTGACACTCTCTTGGCAGTGTTCTGGATCTTGGCTCCTGGGAGGCAGCAAACCTCTAGAGTATCCCTGTCAGACTGGCATCAGTGATTAGTGTATGGTACAGCAGCACTGGAGAGTAGTATGTGTGTTGCTGTCCACTAATTGGACAAGGCTCTTCTGGTTCTAGTCAGAACTTCTGGTTTTCGGAGATGAGAGTTATAGCATCAGTGTTATCCTCTAGAGAACCTTGATAAAAAAATCGCAACAACTCTGCAGGCGTGCTGCCATTCTCACACAAGTCTTTTGATTCACGTTACAGTCTTTAATCAGTGGTACAAATGTGAAAACTGATCATTAGTACAGACTTCGACTTGACTGTTCTGCTGTTCAGAGTGTTTTAATTTTCAGCATTCTGAGAAGATTTGAATCAAAGACCTTCCCTTTGTTCAATGTCGTGAGAGAAATTTAAGTATTAAGGAAGCTACGGCTTCCATTGAGCCATCTTAGCATCTTCAGAACAATAATGTTATTAAGAAAATATTTTTGTTGGAGCTAATAAACTTCTGCTCAAGTCAGTTACGGTTCCACATGCTGATCAGAATTCAGCAAAGCTATACCCTGTCATCACTGTTACCCTATTTCTGTAAAAACCAGTTGATGGATGGAAGTAAAAATGGTCTGATGACGACTTTTTTTATTGTATCAGTTTGATGAGCCTTTTGTATTAAGTGTTTTGGTAAGAAGCAGCTTATCTTTTTCATTCAGACAAGATCAAGCTCCCGGCGATAGTATTAAGTGTCTAATGAATTTAATTAAAATACATGCATTATTAACATTTCCATTTGTTATATTGAGCAGATACTTGGAATGAGTAATGGTGTTGGCTTCTCAGTTGCTTTTGACATCCACTCTTCTTTAAAGCTGCAGTTAAGCACAGTCACTACTATAGAGGTTGTGTGCTGGAAGTAGCTGAAAGGCAGCTGATGTTTTCAGATGTTATACTTCTGTCTAATCTGTGACAGTTAAGATACTGCTGCATTCAGCAGCTGCCTACTTCAGGTTCTATGGCATTGTCAGTATGATAGTTTTAGTAGCAGCTGAATGAAACACAAAGCTCAAAGGCCAAAGAATATTGTTAAGCAGTCATGTGGTCATGAAAAGCTGCAATTAGGTCATTGTCATGAGATGGGATGGAACATTCAGGAAAATTGTCATCCATTCAGGTAGAGACTGATTCAAACAGCACTGCTCTGCAAGAAAGCAGTATTTTCTTGAGTAAGTGTACACATTTTTGCAGGCCAGCAAATAGAGGAAAATATTGATCCCAACTATTTCCTAGTCTCTAGAGGAATACCAGTGATTGGAAATTAAAGATTTTGTGGCTAGATTTGTAATGTGGTTTAATGGTAAGAGAATGTTACTAAAAACAAAAGTGTGATATCTTGACCATCTTCAGAATGGTTGAGCTGAAAACCTTTGTTGTATTCTTGACTGTATGTCATGGCCAAGCTTGGAAAGCTCTATCAGAATTGAAAACTATTCTTTATAGACAACACAAGACATGCTAATATCAATGCTGTTTTCTATTTGGAATCTAACTAGAAATCTTTCCAAAACATTTACATGTTACTTTGATGTAATGTTACCTGGATTTTACATCTGGGTATTCGAGGATTGCAGGGTTTCTGTTCACCCAGAGTAGGGTGCCCATGACCATGTCCACATGGCTTCTGAAGATCTCCAAGGAGGAGGCTCGGCAGCCTTCTCAAATGAGCTGTAGTCATTCATTTCAGTGTTTGTTGCAATCGTTATACCAACTTCTGTCCATAAGTTGAACATTTAAACCTCCGTATCTGGAACCGATGTGAGGCCTAACACCAATGAGATGATATATTTGAAATACATTTTGATGATGTGCCAGTAAGAATATTTTATTTTCTGAAAAGTTGAAATAAGCAACTGTTAAGTTTTTAATACCGTTATTTAGATGTTGCTTGTTTCAGTTTAGTGTTTTGGCCTCAGTGGGGTGTGCATTTGTATGGTTACTCAAAATTTTTTTTCAGTTGTGATGTAATGATCTTACACGTCTTACTTTATAGCTGTGCTATGAATAATTGAATAACTTTTATTAAAGCTAATAATATGATAGCTCTATAGCCAATTAATCAAGCAATTATACAATTATGCAACTTTCAGTATCCTTGAAATTCTGGGGCTAAAAGCTCTAGTGGTTGCCTTGATCATGGATTACGTATTTGAACAAAATGTGATAACCAATGAATATCTGCAGAAAAGGATACCATTGTGCTCTTCTTAATGAACTAACAATTTAATACAAAAAAATCAGCAGCCCTATTGTTTAGAATAAAAGGCTACATGTAAATGAAGCCAATGCTGAAACTATTTCAGCAATGCTGACAGTTTCTCTATTGTATCCATTAATTAATTTCCCGGCATCAAGGTTCTCTGGGAATGAATGGCAGAAATAATCAGAATTATACATGAGGTAAATAGTTTAGAAATTGAAAAGGTGAAATCAGGAATGAGTTTAGTAAATATTAGTCATGCTGTACATTTGTGCTCATTTACCATTTAAAAGCAGGCTACGGAGGTAGCATGATCTGGTGTTGATCTTCAGAAGTTCTTGTCACAGGTGAAAAAGTTGTTGTAAATGGTGCCTGCATCTCTGCAGTAGCCTGCCTAAAGCAGATTAATATTTGTATGAAAATATTTTGCTTTAAAGCAAAGTTGTTCAGCGTTAAATCAGTTGCATCCTGTTTCTACTAATGACCTGAATTTAGTGTGTGCTTTGTTAAGGTAAAGCATATCTTTAAGGAGAATTCTGTGAAAAAATCTGTTTTGATTTTAGTGCGATGCAGCTTTTATTTTTTCCCACCATATTTTCTAACTAATTGGCACCGAGTCACGACTTGAAAAGAAAATTTAATATTTCAAATTAAATTAATGATTTCAGATGTAATGAATGTGGTCTTAATTAGCAGAAAACTTCAAAACAAATTTCTTTCCAGCTGGACGATTATGCCTGAATAATTGAAGCCCAACCTTAAGCCTAGCTTAAAATAAAAGAAGACTTAAGGTTCTGATATCCCAAACATGCATGTTATTGAAAATATTTGTCTGGGAATTTTGATTCAAATCTGTCTTATAACCCCCTTAAAAAACAAAAAAAAAAACTGTTTTAGAAAAGATTTTCTTAAATTGACTGTGCTGGGGGACTGCTAGTCTGTCAGTTTTGCTTTTATCCTCAACCATTTAATGGCTCGGTCCCTACTTCCATAACTTCTCTCATCCAAGAAGGATTTTAAGTTACAGCATGGGGCATCTGAGTAAATTAAGGATGCAAAATGAATTTCCTTGAAATAGCCAGAGGGTTACATTTTTCAGGCGTGTGTACATTTTTGAAAAGACTGCAGCTGGTGTCAATGTCCTCACATCCTCTTCTAGTTTATATGATCTGGCTGCCTTGGACTTTTGCAGTGGAAAATACCCAGAACCAAGGGTGCATAGGGAAGTGTATTCTTCAGCTTCGTGCTCATGAAAGAAACAAAATACACTGTGTGCTTATGATTCTTTCTGTTAGAAGTGAAGGGTGTATTGATGCTCACTGTTAATTGCTGGGGGACTCTGCTTTAAGAGATAATGCTGTGCCACGACTCGGTAAAATAATAATACCATATTAGCGGCTCTAACCAATGTACTTTGTTCTTTAATACACTGTCTAGTAAATGAAAGAAAATACAGCTGTAAGTAATCAATCACTTTCTAAAACCTAAACTGGGTAAATTATCTACTTTTGTTGATGACACTTGTAATGTTACGTGGTTGTCATTTGTTAATGAACTAGCACCTTCCTAGAGTAGATCCATTAGTTATTGCTGCTGAAGTTTTTGATCTTAAATAGCTGTGCAGAAGAAAAACTTGCAGAAAATAATTTATCTTACTAAAGGAAACAAAATTATGTATATTAGCTAAGATTTTTATGTATCATTCCTCATCCTTGTATTGTTAGTTGATACTTAAAATTGCAATGACTGATTATCCTGGTAGAATTTCATGCTCACGTTGCTACATCTCTGTTCTTTCTGTGTTCTGCCTACCCATAGCTTGTATGGTTGCCTTCTGCTTTGTAGAAATTCAAAGCAGCAGATATAATAGTATTTTTTTCCAGTAAGTACAAAGTGCAACTCGTGGTCATTCTTTACTGCATCTGAGAAAGGACTCACTGACATGACAAATTACATAAAAGAAATCAACATGCTTTCTAGTAGTTTAACTGTATTTCTTATGTCTATGTGTAAGTAGGTTCTCTTCAAAGTAGTGTTGGAAATACATGTTTCAGATTATAATTGTTTTCCTTGTGATGCTGAACTCCGGTTCAGCATTATCTTTGTATCAAGGGCATTCTTCAAGGAAAATGCCTTGTTCACCCATCTTTCATAAACACCCATGAGAAGAAAAGTAACTGTAAAAGAAAGACACTTTTTGGTACTGGTTGTGGAGGTTCCTCATTGACTAAGAACCCACTTGTTAGCCTACCACTCATGATGAAATCTTTAAATCAATCACGCTGAGCCACATGGTGTTTTCTTCCTCCCACACTTGATTTTTTGGAAAAGCTGGGACAGAAAGTCAAATACACACCTGAGGTTGGTTATTTTTAATTCTGTTTGAGCTGAACATGTTAGCCAGTGAAGGGAATTTAAACTTTGTTCTCAAAATGCAAGCTACCATGGAAAACTATATTAAAGTTGCTTCTTACAATAATAGTTCAGTCAAATCAAGTAAATAGTGTTCTGTAGCATCCTTTTCATTTTATATTGATTGTCTTACCATGAATTTTGCACGCGGTATACAACATTCTTATGAGGCAAAATATTGATCAAAAAATAGTTCAGTGGTGATCTGTATTCCTTGTGGCTGGGATTTAACAGCAGAAATTTCTAACATAACTTTTCTTTTGGGAGCTGTTGTGAAGTTGTTGTTAACCAGATTGGAGAGGCCAGCTACTAATTTTTTATGAAAACTGGCCTATCATTCAGTTTTCAGCATAAATCTGCCAAAGCTAATATAACATTGTAAGATACATTTTTGAACATTCCTAGCAGATACAGGACGTGGGAACGCAGTTCTTGCAAAGGATTTTTTAAAAGCAGTTGTTCAATAAGGGCCTTGCTAGAAGGAGTAAAGGTTAAAGTAAAAACTTTTGCACCATATTTTTGCTGTACAGGATGCTTCTGATTTACTGTTAGGACCTGAAAACGCTGGTTTCCATTACATCTTAAAGTGCTGTGTGTTTTGTTTTGATCAGATTGGTTTTAATTTGGTAAAACAAATGCATAAATTTTCAGATAAATTGATGGCTGTTTGAATTAGAAGCAGCTGCTTTTAGGTCCCACCTGTAAGTAAGGTTGTGATTTGTTTTGCCTTTAAAACCTAAACGATTCAACTCTTTGCTGTGTTTATTGTTGGATTAGATTCGGTTTAGACTAGTGCTGTTGGTCACTTGTTGCTTTTGGGACAATCTCCTTGGGGGTAGTCAGAGAAACAAAAACAATAATAGAAGACGATCCATAACGTGCTGACTGAATGGTAATAAATCTTTTTAATAGGTATTTTTGTAACTCTCCTGTGCAATAAAAAGGATTGTCCCTGCATGGATACTAACTATCTGAAAGCTAGGAAACAGATGGTAGGAGTCAACAGGCAGGTTTCAAAATTAAGGAAAATTGCATGTAATCTACAGTTTTTGATGAGACTTTAGCAGTTTCTACTTAAGTGATAGAGAAAGGGATAAAGGAATGAAACCACAAAGTTTACTGGCAACACTGAGTTATTCAGAGTAATAAGAGTTGACAGCAAGGAGTTGCGGGACTTCATGTTCTTAAAAACAGCCAGGCAGTAAATAGTAGGTGAAATTCCATGTGGACAAATATAAAGTGATATTGTGCGTGTGTCTGGCAAAATCCTGACTTTATCTGTACAACCACAGGCTTCTAGATAGTTTTCTACACTCCAACACAAGGAGAAAATAGCAACTTAGAAGCAGATAAGAAAGAATAAAAATAAAAGCTAGAAATTATTAGGAAAGGAGAACAATATATCATTATTCAGCTGTATGTTTATGTTCTGTCTGCTTCTTACATGCTGTATACAGTTTGGTCCCTATTTCGGAAACAGAAAATTGCAGGGAAGGGTGCTTAAGACTCCTGCCTAAAGGTAGTAAAACCTGTGTATGACAATTGTGGGATGGAGAAAAACACACTCTAATGTGCGTAAGAAGCAGGGAAGATGTGAAGTTACAAAGGGAGAGTTTAATGGAATGAAGATAGTGAATAGGAAGGAGTTGTTCATATTCTAATTGTGATAACTGAACAGCTTTGAATAGAATTAGCAGGATCTGTTTAAATACAGACATGCTGTATAGCATATATTTGGAATTCTTTGCTGCAAAACACAGCTCAGAGTTGCAAAAATCTTTGGACAAATAAGTTATGATAAATGTAGATGGACCTTTTAACAGCATTCTGATGCTGTATTGCTTCTCGGACTGGAGCTCTGAGTCTCAGGTTTGGGGTGGATTGATACTGTGCCTAGGAAGCTGGAGCTCCCAGGTGATGGATCCCACCTTCTATGATGAAACTACTCTTTTTCTCCCTTAAATTTGAGGGAAAAACTGGATATTTGGGGTAAAATGACTTCAGCCTCTTACATCTAAACTGTCTACTCTTGCCTATGTAGTAAGAACTATGAGATACTTTATTCATCTGTAATATGAATCATCATAAAATGCTTTGAAGTTCCTAATTCTGAACCATTATGAGAGTGTTAAATGTGGTATTTTATTACCTAACACAGACACAGTTTTGTAGTTTTAATCATTCGAAGTACTTCAAAAATAATCATGTATTATGTTTACTCTCAGCAAATGTACCTACCCTCCCTAAACACTGAAGCATCCAGCGTATGGGAAGCAGGTTAGACTAGTCATTGACTAGACAATAATCAGTCCTGCCATGCAGCAGAATTTGCATTGTGACAGTGATTGTCTAAATGAGGAAGTTACGGGAGTGCTGCATAAAGAATGCTTTTCATTTCAGCTGTAAAGGAGATCCAGCATTTGCAGAGCAATGAGATACTTGTGATGTTAACAACTGAAATGATTTTTATTGATAATGACAGATGGTGCTTAGATAATGTGCCCTGAATCGACTGCAATATGTTCAAAATAAGTCTTCTGGAAGGTTGTACATCTGTCTTGAGATCTTTTGCTAAAATATTTAAATCAAGGTCATTGTTTACATTTGATTTTAAATAGCTTTTAGCTTGTACTCCGTATTTCTGTACATTTAGAGATCAAACTGTTCATAACTTCAAAAGCTACAAATAGAGAAGTATAATAGGTAGCAGGTGTTACAAAAGGCAATTATGCATTAGCTGTTTTACTCAATTTCCAAAACTGTCTAAAACTATCCATTAGAAATACTTTGTAGCCTGGGCTTATCTCTGAAGCATGATGAGTTTTTAAACCTATAGGGACATATGCATTTTTTCTCTAATAAATTGCATGTTTAAACCTATTTGGTTTCATTTAAAAGAGCTGAAGAAAATTGTATTGGGGGAAAAAAAAGGCTGAAAAGAAAAATTTCTTCTATGCTTTCAGAGATTTTTTACGCAATTTTTCAGAAACATTTTCAGTTTCCATTATTACACTTTCGAGCATATTTGCTGCTAATTTTTTAAGCCACTTATCTTGACTTTGTGGTTATGGAAGAAGTCTCGTTGTGTGATAACAAACTAAATTCTTGGGCCTAGAATCAGAATCTTGGGTTATTATCAGAAAAAAATAACGCTATGATGATTTGACTACCTCTAGCATTTTTCTGTGAGTTAGTGTAACAGCAAACTTAGCAATTTTCGCAACAGCTCCTGTAAACTAACTTTGAAAGTAGCATTTTCATTTACATATAGGTTTCTTTAATCCTCCTTCCTTCTTCCCTACACATTTCAAGAACTCATATATTCTTAGGAGAGCGGGGAGAAAAATGCTTAATTAATGTATATGTTAATATAGGAGAGCAAATTCCTTTCTGTTCACTCTTTCATGTCGTTAAAGAAATACAGATCTTTATTTCCTTCTGCTACGATAGCAAATAACCTAAAACATAAACTATACTTGTTAATAGTTATTATTTTAAATGAATTTTGCTTGTCTACAGACTGCTCAGTCTCCTGCTTCATCTTCAAGAATAGTCTTCCTCTTTTCTGTATTTCCAGTATTTCTGTACTTCCCTGTATCTGTTCAGGAGTCTCAATCCACCTTTATTAGCTGTCATTTTCTTCCTTCCCCTTTGGTTGCAAATGATAAGGCTGGTGCCTTTCTCTTGGGCCATCCGTTCTTTGAAGGAGATCTGAATGCAGGACATATTTCACCAAGCAGTGCCACCTTTTTCTCTCTTCTTTGTTACTGCTCTTGTTCCTAATGTGACTGAAAGTCTTTACCAATGATAGAATTCCCTTCAGAGTAGAAAGTGCTGTTCATGTGTGGATGTGATGATGTTTTCTTGCACAGGCTGTTGACTTGGTCTGAAGAGCTCTCTCTTCATTGGACTTCACTACTGTGCTTGCTTTCCAAATTAGAGAAATATTGTCACTTCTGAGACTATTCTGTGTATTCCAGAGAAACCCGGGAGCTTCTCATGTATGGATAAATGCTATTACTATAAAGGACATTTTTAAAATCCATGTTACAAGCAAGAAATGGCTTGTAATACAGTGCTGAGAAAATGTAGAACATATTTATTGTTTCTAGAGTTGATTTTAAACGTCTTAAAATACTTCTTCATCCTTTCAAAGAAAAATTTATAAAAGGTTGTTGTTTATGCCTTGGTTATCAAAGATTGTTGTCAAGGACTGAATTTAAAAATATGCAGCATGTTCTCTGAATTTACAGAATAAAATAGGAAGAAGGCTGTTTTCTTTCAATTGGCTTTCTGCATTTTTAGAGTTATCTTTAATAATTTAAATATTGCCACAGCAATATCTGATATGATAAGTGGTAGCACCACTTCTCTTGCAAGTCTGTGTTTTGAGATACGGTTACACTTTTACATACGGCAGATCTCCATCCCATCGGAAGTGTTGTCGCTAAAATAAAAGATGTGGATTTTTCAGGAGGACCGTAATAAGTACACAATTCTGTAAAATGATAGCTTTAATATTGTAAATTGGATATCTCTTTGATAAAGACAAACTGTGGAGAGTTCTAGTCAAAATTAGCGTATGCTTTGTTCTGGGATTTTACACTGTGCTAACTTACTGTGTTATTCAAGTATGATTTTCCTACAACAGGAGAAGTTATCAGAGGATATTATAATAAAAATCTTCCTTTTCTGGTTCCAACAATAACTAACTGCAGTTTAAAATTTAAAACTTCCCTGAAAATAATGGACATTATCTATTTTCGTGACTCTTAACAATTTGGTCAGCATGATCTATAGGTTTGGTAGCTGCTCACATGTTGTCTGTACTAACCCCTGCCATGCACTGGATTAACTGCACTTCTGTCAGCCAAGGGTGGACAAGGAGGAGAAGGAGGATGTTTTTCCTTCTCCTCTCGTGACTTCAATCAGGTTACTTTATCACACTGTTTCAAATGCTGTGTAGAATATTTTAAATATTGTGTGTTTCTCAGTTTAATAGAAATAACATATATATATTATTATACCAGGTTTTAAATAATAGGTTGTTTCTTCTAATTCAAGTTGTTGACTTCTAAATCAGTCAATTATGGACCAAGATTTAGTTTTAATGACTATAAACCATTGTTTTAAGGTTCTCTTGTAGCTTACTGTAGTAGCATTTATTGTAGAAAGCTATCAATTTCAGATGGAGCTATAGTAATCATAATAATGGAGATGAAGGATACATTCATGACACAACTTTGATAATACACTACTGGATAATATCAGAAATGGGAAAAATACATCTGTAAAGAATGAGTTTAAGTATGGGGAGTAAATTCGTACTTCACCTTAGTTCTGGTTACAGTTATGAATAAGTTTGTCATGGGTAAAATGCAAACATACATGTGATAGCAGTAGAAAGCAATTTAAGTGACGCGTTTAGCTAGTAGTGAATGTCATAAAAAAACACTTGGAGGGTATCTTAATTAGAAGTATGTATTGTAATGATGTTTTTTCTTTATTACTATTATTTTTTCTAGTCTGAACCAGAGGGTTTTTCTCACTTCCACTTGTACGTCTGTGCTGCATTCCTTGTCAGGTGGCGGAAGGAGATTCTGGAGGAGAAAGACTTTCAGGTAAGTAAAGAATTGAGCAATACAAAAATCCGTGGACATTTTTCAATCACAGGGAGGAATTTATTGAAATTTAGGTTCCAAGCATTATGTGGGGATGAATTTATGACAAAACAGTAACACTTGCAACAGGACTAAAGATGTGTAACTATTCGTTAGGGTTTCTCCAAAACTGTTAGACTTGAAGTAACAGACTACAAACAGTAGTAAATGTGTGGTCAGAAAAAAAGAAAAAAAAAGGTGCTGTTTATACTGAAACAGATGTTAAGAAAATGATTTCTGGAGATACTGTGATAAGTGAATCATAGGTATCTCATAAAGAAATTTTCTGAAAAGGTAACAGGATTTTTTTTTAAAGCTTAAATACATCACTGGAGTTACTTATTTATGAATTCCCATCTCTATAATATAGCAGCAAACTCTAACAAGATTATGTTTCTTCTTTCAAAAACGCAAGGCAAGCAACCTTCAAAAATAATGAGTCTATATTTCAGGGCAAATAAAAGGGCTGTAAAAGTGTTTATTTCAGGTCTTACATTTCAAAACCTTCTATTTGTCCAGCAAAGAGCATATCTGGTAGTTGTTTGGAATGGGATTTGAATACTGTAAATAGGCAAATAATTTCCATACCCACGTAGAAGTTCAGTTACAGTTGTGAACTGGTGACAGTTCCATTTCAAAGCAATATTTTATATTTAATTTTTCTCTCAGATGCACATGTAGTTCTTAAAAGGCATTAAAGGCCTGTTTCCAGGCTGGCTGTAAACAAACCGCATTGCAAAGCCGACACCATTTCCTGCCCCAGGGAAATGTCCTGTTACCAGCTTATTTTCCCTTCAGCTGACCGAACTCTGTTGCCCTGTACAAATGAGCCGTTGTATGAGTCTGTGTATCACTGCAATCTATTTTATCTTCCTTTTTTAAAACAGTTTATTCACTGCACTTTAACTGTAGTTGTCTGTCTTTGCAATAAATAAACCCATATGGGTATGATGTACCTGCTTCTATACTACCTGATAATACTGGTATTTTGTCACAAATAATTTCAGTGTTGGTAGTCATACCTCTCAAATATAATTCTCTGCTAATCCTATTAATTTAATTTCCACTGATATCCTGCATCAAAGTTCCTAACATTTTTGCTTCTCTATCAAATACGTTGCAACCATGTTAATAGCACTAATGATCTCAAGGTGAAGTTCTGTGACGATTTCTTTTCTCCTTACATGTGTTCAAATGAGTTTATTAACTTAATAAATAAGATATGCCTTTATGGTTTAATATCTTATAGGCTTTGTAAGGTACATAAATCAGTAACACAATGGAACACATTTATCATACTGCTTTAGGTCACTTATCACGTAGATAAGCAATTAGTAACTTTGAGGTCTTGTATGCTATTGCTAGTGTTATCACTGTAAGGCTTCACTATTATTGCACAACATCAGCTTTTAAAATGACTAATCTAAATTGTTATAAATTCTCCAAATGATGCTTCTGCCCCATAGGGAAAAAAACCCCACTAGTCTTCCACTTTGTTTTCAACAGCTGTACTGTAGACTGTTACTTATTCTATGACAGCTGTTCCAAAAGTAATGTCTCCTGTTTTATTATGTTGGCCCATGACCTCAGAGGCAGATGTTGTTTGTAAGGCAGTAGGTGTTGAACCTTCCCTCCAGTATCCTGTTACATTTTGTTGTCATGGGGGAGAGAGCAGCAGAGGGGGCCATCTGACAAAATGGCATCTGACATGGGAGCGTGTATGAGGCAAAGGTGTGTCATTGAATTCCTCCATGCAGAGACAATGACACCCACTGACATTCACTGATGCTTACTGAAGGTATTTTGGAGACCAGACAGTGGATGTGAGCACAGTGAGATGGTGGATAGTGCGTCCCAAGAGTAGTGACAGTGGGTCATAGAATCACCAAGTTTGGAAAAGACCTCCAAAATCATCCAGTCCAACTGTCCACCTACAAGCAATATTTCTCCACTAAACCATAACATCTAAATGTTTCCTGAGCACCTCCAGGGATGATGGCTTAACCACCTCCCTGGGCAGCCTATGCCAGCACCTGACCGCTTTTTTAGAGAAGAAATTTTTCCTAACATCCACCGTGAATTTCCCCTGATGCAGCTTGAGGCCATTCCTCTAGTTGTATTGCTAGTTATGTGGGAAAACAGGCCAACCCACTGGAGGGTCACCTCCACTGGTGCAGACTTTTATGAGCACAGCACGCAGGCTGTTGTTCATGGCTAGTGAAAATACATAGGCAATGGTGTTGACTATGTTGAGAAATAGTGTTTTGTAGCTGAGAATTCGCTTCATCCAAAGTGTTATTGTGCTCTTTGTATCTATTGCAGTTTCCATGGAAATAAATTGGATCTCAAGTAGAGTTTTAAACCACATTGAAAAGTTAGAAGTTCAGTATGTGTTGTTGGATGAATATGATTGTGTTGAATTCATATTATTGAGAAGTCCTAAGTATAGTACATTTTGCAGTGAAATTTTGAGATTTGTAAAATATTTTGGGAATCATCTGTACATATGTCCAGTCATTTCTCTTACTCACAGTGTGTGTTATATGCATTGTTTCTGCATATAGAATAACTGAGACAAGTCTGCTGATCAGTTAGGGTGCCGGGTTCCTTAGTGCTTTCTGTGAAAATCTGCATTTCTCTTTTACATTTCTATTTGCCCGCTTTCAGTAGAATGAAAGAACTCATGAGATTTTTAAGGCAGAATAATTTCCCCATAACATTGGGTGTGGTCATGTACTAGGTGAGACGCTGAGCAGATTTTGGATCAAAGGCCAATTTTGAAGATTTTGATTATGCTAGGTTAGGCAATATTTTTTCTCATATTTGTTGAAGAATGTTAACAGTAGTATTACAGACAGAACAAAGATAGAATATAACCTTTGCTCTTAAGGTACTTGCTTCTATTATCTTAAATCTGCCTTTCTGCAACCTAATCAATTAGTAAAAGTGTGTGATGTTTATTCTTCCTCATATGAAGCAATTCATTTTTACATACCAAATGTTCACCTGTATGTGATAACAGGCCCTTATCACAGATGGCATTTGTGTGTGTGTGGCCTTCATTTTTATTTTTATTTATTTATTTGTGTTGTTGCTGTCATGTAGTTGTGTCACAGTTGGGGTAATATTATGAAGTATTAAAACTTGAAAACTACTACTTGGTACTTGGTTTACATCTGTAGAAAGAATCGTTGTAGTGTTGTCTTCGAATTTGGCTTACTGTTACTCATTGTCCTAAGTACAGCTGTAATTCCAAAATTTTCCCAAATTTATGGGAGAAATATGAGTAGCTGATAACGTTGTGATAAAACATTCAAGCATGATTTTGAGCATATTTAGAATTAAAATGTTAATAGAAAATATAGCTGTTGAATTTAATAGTGTCATGGGCAGGATATTTGAAAGATTTGTATGGAAACAGGACGCTAGGGACCAGATTTATCTGTCATACTGGATGTAAGTTAATAGTAATGTTGAACTGATACTGATTTAAATGTTGGATATTAGAGATTTAGTTCAAATTTTCAGTATAAGTAAGTTATAATTTTGTTGACATAGCTGAGCTATAAAAATATATTCAATGTGTTACGGAAAGAAATCTGTCTTGCAGATTTTTTTTTTCATCGTTCTAAGATACAGCCTTTTCTATCCAGCAGACATTTACACCCATGCTGTCATTAACCCACATCTTTATTACTACAATGTCCTTTTCTTTGGCTTTGACAAATGCATTTTTGCTTCATTTATATTCATGCAGTCTGCAAAGAAGCTGTAAAGATCATTTTTCAGTCCATCATTTTCTCTCGCTGTTCACCTTCTGTAACTTCCTTTTCTATGTGGTACTGAGGAAAAATAGGTGGTTTCTATTTCAAGGCCGTTAATGGACTAATACCAACACCTTACCCGTCATCTCATATTCTGTACTGAGATTTTGACTGCCAGGTTATCAGCCAGAGATGACAGCCTCATCACGTGTTCCTGAGTTACTGAGAAAGTATCTGTGCTGTGTTCTGTGTTGACCATCTTATTTAAATGGAGCACACAATGCAGATCTTGCTACTTCTCTCTCAGTCCTTGTAAGTTTTATTTTTCTGTGATACATGGAATAGATTTAACAGATAGGCTATGATGCCGTTAGTCATATTCACATCAATGGTTTTGTGTTGGTTATTTTTACCTTTCTGTGAACTTGCTGTCTACTGAAACTTACTTGAGCAATGAAATGTTTGGATTAGTGACTGTCCTTTCTTCTGATTTATGTAATCTTTAAAATAATGATTCTTTAATCTGAGTAAATGCTACAGAGTAGCTTCATTGACTTCATGAACAGGATGAATGTATACGCAGTAGTCTTCTCCATAAAATGCTGAAAAATGCTCTTGACTTTTAAAAATGTTTCATTAAAGTGAAATATTACAAGTTAATGTTAGTTCAAATGATGAAAGATGAGCCACCATCTTCCTATCCCATATGATGAATAACATTTTAAGGAAATGTATGTTGTTATTATTACTTAGCATATGCCTTCTGAAGTTGTGATCAGGTTTATTCTTAAACTGAGACTTCATTTTTTGCGTATGTCTGTTTTAAGGTGGTTGCCTATTTCAGAGGCCGCTGAAGCACTTCACAGTGGCTGTGTTTGTATGAACATCATTTATGGTGTATTTAGGTTGCTGATGCAGTGAGCACCCTCAGCCCCTTCAGTTTGTTTTGCCTTTCCTTCTCTATTTAACAAGCATTGAACTAGAATCAGCACAGCTCGCTGCTACTTACCACTCTTTGAAATCTCAGCTCACCTTTGAATGCTTTGACCCCTTCTGTCACAGGCTGCCCAGATAAATTGTGGATACCCCATCCCGTGACATGCTTAATACCAGGTTGGATGAGGCTTTGGGCAACCTGGTCATGGGAAAGATATCGCTCCTTATGGCAGTGAGTTGGACTAAGTGATCATTCAGGTCCCTTCTGTTCCTATTTCTACTTAAGTAGATGCTTGCATGTAAGCTAAAATTGCTTGAAAAAGTTAAAAAAACCACACCTCAATTCTACTTCTATACGCTTGTCAGAGGCATGTATTTGAGTCACGGACACGAGTTAAATAGTGTAACTTTGCACCTTAAAATGGGATTATAAGTTAGTTACAGAGGTGACAGAATAAAAAGATGCCTGGAAGACAAATTGCAGTCTTTGAACAATATCTGTCTAGTGTTAAGATGCTTTTCTTCATGTGTTCTCTTATGTTAAATGATTGGGTAGTATTACTTCATGATCCTTTATGAAAGATAATTTGTGCAATTTTATACTGCTGCCTGCATGAGTTACTGATTTTAGTTTAAAAAGTTGTATGAAAATCCTGGTGATTATGTGCTATAGAATGTAAGATATCAGAAATATGATTTTATACCATGTATTTATTCTCAATTCCTGTGATACAGTTTTTACAGTTCTTTTTAAATATTGTTCCTATTTTTGGTAAGGATTTTGAAAGAGTTACTTTCTCTGCATTATCCTTTGTATAAGCTCAGGACTTCTCATACTATATGACATGAGATATAACTAATTAAAAATACTTCTAATGTAGCTTCTTGTGTGCATGGTGCTAGAAATTCAGTTCCCATTTCTACTGCAGCAGAATGCATCTCAATTAAAAAATAAATAATATTTTTGAGCATCATAAAAAATGACATCATAAAAAATGGATATTGAATAAAAGACAGAAGGGAAGTGGGGAAGTGAAATTTGGTTGGTAACAAAGGTAGTTAATTGCAAATAGTCAGTGCTGCTGAAAGCTTAATGTCTCCACAGTGACTATTCTGATTTTTATTTTTCAGTTAATCATGAGTTTATCAGCAGCTGGAGTACACTTTGGACAATAGCAAATAAAGAGCAGTATAACACACATTCTAGTAATGAAGCCCACAAATCCAGTCTTTCGTTTGTGAGGAATAATAACTCTTTTAGGTAGATACATTCATCTTTATCTTGAGGAACCCTTCATCAGCAGCTTTTCCTATTTGCTCTAAGTTCTTATACAAGTTAGAGCTTTTTCCTGTTTCTCATTCCCTGTATCCAAAAGCTCCTGCCTATCTACCTGTCTCCTGCTCCGAACACAAACTTTCTGTCAGAGGCTTTACAGTTTTGTCTTTACATCCTGGTTACAACTTTTACTTTTCAGCCACTTGTCAGAGGAAATCATTTTTATCATTTTTCAGCGTGATTAATATGTGTATTTTTATATTTATTCCATAAAAGTCCTTTTGGCATTTGTTCAGAAAAGTTCATAAAAGTTAAGGGATACTTCAGTTTGGACAGGATTTCTGAAGGTGTAAAATTCAACTTGAGGCTCAAAGGAGTGTCAGCTCTGCGTTTAGTCCGGGTGGGACAGAGCATTATTCAGCTGAGTCCTGAAAACCTTCAAGGACAGAGACTGCATGACCTAAATAGATTATAGGTTTTGCATTATGTGTTGTTCCTGAGAATTGCAAATATCTTAATGTTTCAGTGCTGAATTGGAGTCAAACTGAAACAGACTGAAATACTAAGCTGAAATTCTTATGGCAAACTAAGATCTGATAGGATTTGACTTAGTCCTGTTGCTTTTAGAGTAGTTTTTGGAACAGAGGAGTGTATACCCCTCTTCTCTATAGCTGTGTAATTAGATGGTCCTGTAGTCCTGGATCTTGTGTCCTTGCTTAGCCCCCCTCCATGTATGGGAGATAAAAGGGCCTTTTCTGTGAATGTATCAAAAGCTGATCAGAGGTAAAGCATGTGAGCATGGAAATATTTCTGACCTACAGAGCCTGACTTCTAACATTGCTGTGATTTTATTCCCTGCTGTGAGCACTTTTGGAAGGCGTTCACATGTAAGAAAAGGGAAACTCTGTTTTAGATGTTGAACATTATAGCTAGCAACCTGAAGTTGAGTATTGGAAGTAGGCAGCTGGGTGTTGGCACCGTTACATCATTTATATTCACAACAGCCAGCTTGCAGTAAGAAATTACTGACATTATTTATTGTTTTTGCATACAAAGAGCTTTAACTACAGAGAATGAGGAGTGTGGTAAAAATTGTATCACAATCTCATCTTGTATATAGACAAAACATCAGTCAGCTTTTGGTCCCACTCCAGCTATTACAGCTTCATTTCAACTGCTCTGTTCACAATCCTGCTCAACTTAATTTAAAGCGTCTGCATCTTTTGGTTATCACGAGTATCTTGACTTAATCTCCACCCTTGGGTATACTGAAAATAAAATGCAGCAGACATTTTATCATACAGTCTTAGAAATACAAGTTCGGTCCCATAGAAAGTATTACTGTGAAATTTCAGTGTTGATCTCAAATGAAAGGGATGGGCTATGCCATGCTTCCTTTAGCTTCCAGAAACTAGAGGCACTTGTCTGGTACCAGGAGGAGGACTGGTCCTCTGTCTAGAAAGTAGCTGGAAGTTTCTGACCAGTTTATATGGTACACTAAAAACAGTTTAAGAATCATGAAAAAAAAAGAAAACTCTTAATGCTACCCTTTCTTATCTCTGAAGGTTCAGTGTATTTCCATGACTCTGCTTCTTCTGATGAGGCTGTAGGCTAATTTTTCCTATTTTACATATTCTTTTTTTGTTCTTGAAATCTTGACTTTAAATGTGAAAAGCTGACAATAAAAATCTACCAAAAGAAAAACAAAACACTTCTGGTGGATATTTCATTCATCTAGCAATATGGGTATCTTTATACCTTAACCCACATCTTTTTCTTTCTTTTACTCGAGCTTTTAAGCCAAGAGTTCCCAGTCATCTGACTTTTTAGAAATAATCAGTAATTTATTTCCAGTGATAAAGATATGTTTTATGTTCCGTACCTGAATTTGACATCTGCACGTTTATTTTTGTTGCCTTCTTTCCATGCAGTTTCCTTCCCAGAAGTCATAGTTACTGCTTAATTTTTTTGTAATAGTTGCAAATGGTAAAATTGAAAGTTATAGTGCAATTATATTGAATTGCATGTAGCTTAAGTGTATATATATATGTATTTGTTACTGAAACTGAGAAGTTACTCTGTGCTATGAAGCGGTCTAATATTATCTGATAAATCATGAGAGTCAGTGGAAACTCAGTCCTACTTTTTCCAAAGCAATTGAGTGAAAATAGAGGAAGTCCTAGGGAATTAGGTTTAGCTGCCCACAGCAGCCACGAATTACCTTAGTATATCTGTCAAGTTTTTAACAGGCCCGTCTCTCATTCCAGAATGTTTTAAAATAATTCATTTGTTGTAATGAGGTTGGATTACCAAAACAGAAAGTTTTGAATATCGCTTCTGAAGGAGGTGAGTTCTACAAATCTGCATACAGTGTTCACAGATGGTTTTTATCATCTTTTATAAATACTTTCTGAGTGCTGTAATTTAGTAACTTTATTCTCATTTTTACCCTAAACTGTTTTAAGGCGTATAGCTTTTGACAATTCATTTATTTCACAGGAGTTTGACATATCTGAAAGTCAAGGTACAGGGCTGTAATAACAAGTGCCTTCTTGCCCAGTGCATTAGTTGGGAACTTCTAAAAGGGAGAATGGTGCATCACTGTTAAAGTTGCTTTGGCTGTTTCTGCATATAAATGTATAAGAGTTAAGAGTACAGACAATTGCTTTCCACTGGTAGCCAGCTTGCAAATATCTTTTAAGTACACATAAAAGCAAGGGTCTTAGGAAACCTTATGTCACTTGTCAGCAATTTAGATACTGATTTTGGTCCGCTATTTGTCTTAATTAGCTATATTAGACCATTCACTTTTTATTATTAGTAGGTGAAGTTTCAAACCATGTATAAAATGCTAATGTCGCTTTGAGATGATAACAGTCTTCCCAGAATGATTAACATTGATTGTGATAATATGTGAAAATTTGCTAAACACAAAGAAAAATAAATCAAGTGTGAGTGTGTAATGCTTCTACCTTCTTTTATTACTAAGAATGATCTGAAGAAGAGAAAATAATTGATAATCCTCAGTATTTGGTCTGTTTTTCCATATTGTAAGTAAGTGTGTGTGCCACTTGAAAAATTAGATTTGAGCAGTGTTTTTCTTCAGTTCGAAGTAATTTACTGTTCAAATAGTTTGCTTTTGTGGTAGTCAGGAACATGTTGGATGGTGGGTCAAATTAAAAAGCTTCAGCACTGAAGTACATTTTCATGCTTGGATTTCATGTGCAACATACAGCAATTCATTAAATTCTGCCCTTTCTTTCATGCAGAAAAAAATATTTAACAACAGATTTAGTGTAGTTCGCAGCTGAGGTTGTAATGTTGTGTATTGGTAGGTCTGAGCTGTACCTCGTCTGTTTTTCAGTGTTCTTCAGAAAAGAACAAAGCGCTTACGTGACAAAGTTGGCGTTCTGTTGTATTTGCTAACTCAGGTGTGCTACATTTACTCATATTTGTCTTCCGTGTTTTTCAAATATTAAACTTCTAAGTAGCAAAAGAAAAATGTTAACCACATTCATGATTTAGTACATGTGTTGATTTAGTACATGTGTTATGTGTGGATATGGTTATGTTACAGAAACCTGATAAACTGAAGATTGGTTAATGATGTAGTTTGGCTTAAGGTTTAATGAAATAAAGCCAGCCCTATGAGCCAGGTATAAATTAATTAGAGATAAAGCAAGTTTAAATTACATTTTCTGGTCAGTAAAAGAGCATGGGTGAATCGACTACTCTTGATGGCACCCTACACTCTGTAAATACTTATTTCACTCTATTAATTTTAAAAGGTTATGGCACTGACTGACAGTGGATTTAATTTCTACAATAAGAGACTTGGTCAGTTAAGGAGGGAGGAAAGCAAATCCAGTGGAGACCTCTGAATAAAGAGGAGAAAATAATTCCACTTGTCAAACTTGCTATTGTGTGGAGAAAAACTGTGGAGCATAGTGTTTATGCAATTTGTACTGCTTGAAGGATGATGTCTTTAATTCTCAAAGTTTCAAACAGAAAGAATGCTTTAGCATGCACTCAGCCTTCAGGGGCAGAAGTTTCTCAGCTGTGACAGTCCCAAGCCCTTTGTGCAACAGAGTGAAACTGATACATCATATAGGGAACGTTATTTGGGTGAACCTGAATGTTCCTCCGAACAACAGAGAAAGGAGCTCTGGGGAAACTTTATTGTCTTAAGGCTTTTAGGAAATCTTTAGTGTGTAATAACCCATTCTGCTCAAGCACAGTGGAATGTAGACTTCCTTCTCCAGCTCTCATTTATTTTATTATTTGGGGATTTAAGAATTTTAGTATCATAGCTTTGAATATAATACATTTTTTTTGCTGGAAAACAAACCCATGTGGTGGAAATAAAAAGATTTTCAAATCTACAAACAGTAAGATGCTTAATTTCTGTTTCTGGACATGTTAATTTCAGTTCCTGTTTACTATTACCTAAACAAGTTCTAGAGGTTTTATACTGAGTGCATTTTTATTTTATTTGTATTTCTTTTGTTAAATCATATTATGCACTCTGTACAGTCTTGCCAATAAGTGACTTAATGTATTTTATTTAGTCTGAACTTTTCTATTACAATTTATTGTCTGTAATGACTAAAAAGAAGAACAACCTAAAAGAAAAAAAAATAATAAAATGTTGCCAGCATATTTCTCAGTCCCTGACTATTCTTTTCAGAATCAAAAGAAACTTCAGTGTTGAGAGTTATCTGAATGTGGAACGAGTTCATTCTGGTAACAATGGCTTACCAATAAAATTCTTTCTCAAATTGTATGCCATAAAAATTGTAGGGTCCTAACACTCCAATCTTGTATTGACTACCTAGAGTTACATATCTGCAAAGTTCAGCAGCTTACCAAAATCTTTATTTCATTATACTCCCTGAAACTTGCATATTTTGAATGTGATTAAATTGATCCCATTAACCTTGTAGTGTTACCGGTCAGGTTTTCCTATTTGCCCCAGGAATTCGTTCTCAAGTTTTAATGGAAATTGCTTAATGAATTTGTGCTAGATTAAATGCTTTTTTTTTTTTTTGCTCTTGTCTTCATTAATGTTGTTACTTTAATTGTGGAAAAAAATGTTTGATATGGCTTATGTCCCTCACTTGATTGTTTTTGTCTAAGGCTGTCCTTGCAGAATGAAATGACACAATAGTTCCAGCAACAAATATGAATACAAATGCAACTTTTGGAATGAGTGAGACTGGCCTGGACTGAGTGTAGTCTAATCAGTGTTGCTTCAGCGGACGCTTCTTTAGGATAGTCTGTAGTTTTGGTGTCCATATATTCTCATGTGTTGTTAAAGTATTCAGACATAGGCTATTTAATGATCCATAACAACAGTTGCCTGAAGGGAAGAGCTGTACTTAAACTGTTCTGTTATTGCTGGAGTAAACTACAAAGCAGAAATTATGCAAGTATCACTCACCAGACCTATGGCAAGCAAATAAAGTTACTTGATCAATATTTAATAGTGAGAAACTTTCGATGTTTATATGATTGTTTTATAACGGCAATAAGCATTGCAAGTAACTTACTGTCCTGTAACTGTTTCAGATGAGAAAATAATTTTAGAATACTGTTTCTAAAGTGAGTTATGTGAGTTATTGCTGGTGGTTTTTTGTTTAAAGAAAACAAGAAAACAAAGCAGAACTGTAAACACGCTGCTACAATGGATGGCTCCCACATACATATATTCATATTTCTCCACACTGTCAGGATATCTCATAGGGTGGTGCCAGCCAGAGAGGCCTAGACAGGTTCTTTTTTTTACAGTAAAGGTGGTGAGTCATTGGAACAGGTTGCCAAGAGATGTGGTGGAAGATACTCAGACACTCAAGGTCAGGCTGGATGGGGCTCTGAGCACCTGGCTGAGCTGTAGGTGTCCCTGTGCATTGCAGGGGGTTGGACTAGATGACCCTTGAAGGACCCTTCCAACTCAAATGATTCAAATACAGGATGAACCTCTTTAGCAAATCTGCAGTGTTCCGAAAAAACACATTTTTTATGCTGCTAGTGTGCAAAAAAACACAGTAAATCCAAAATTAAGAAAAGGTAAGACTGTACTAGAACTCACAAATCAAAGGCTTAATCAAAGTCAAGTTGGTAGGAAACTGTTATCTATTTCCAATTCTTTAAAGTAGTTTCACATAAGAAGGAGAAAGACCATTCAGGGAGAGAAAACTCTTGACAATTTTTAACAAATGTAGTCATTTAGTCAATAATTTTATGTGAATAACTTCTGATGAGCTTTTGTTTTCAGCACAGTTTTATAATTGCAATTAATTGAGATAGTTCTGATTGCATCTAAAAATCACACTGTATGTGTATAAATTGAAATAGAATTCTATTTCACTTATTCTAGGAAAAAAGAATGAGTTGAAAAGTATATGCATAAAATACAATGGATATGAAGAATATGATTGTCTAATAAGGCTTTGGAAAAAATGCAAGAGTAAGGCTTCATTTTTTTGTTCCATAAAGTAGTTCCTTAACAGTCCCCCAAGTATTTGGACAGCTTTAAGTGACAGAGAATAGTAATTCAGTTTTGACTTCAGTTGAGTTATTTGACAAATTCCACTCAACGTTTTTGGTAAATGCTACTGTCTCAGAGCTAAATTGTACACAGAGTGAAAAATGCATCGTCTTCTGAATATTCTGAGTAGGACCCTGGGGATCCTAAGGTATTCTGCTGTTACAGAAATACAGTTGTACTTCTTTTCAAAGCATATTCACTTGAGTATGTTAAAAATCCATACATATAAGTTAAATAAATAGGCTTCAAAACAAAAAATGTTTTGTGAATATGCAAAGTAATTCAAGTATAATTTGCACAGTGTTTTACAAAGATGACAAGGTTTTACTCTTTGCATTTTATAGTTGAGACTAATGCATGTCATTGTGAATAGTGCATAATAAGATACTGGCAGCAAATGAGGTGAAATAGCTGAGCTGAGGTTTTAACATCCATACTTTGGTATCATCCTTGTTTTTAAAAACCGGTAGTTATTGCTGCTTGGATGTGTTACTCTTAACTGATCGTAAGTGAGTACCAAAACCAGATTAACTAACTCAAAGACTTAATGAGGGCTCAGTATGATTGAAGGGTGCAGGATATTGAAGTAGTAAAAAAAGAAATGCAGTAGATTAATTTTTTAGAAACATAGAATGAGATTACAGTGATAAATATTATTATTGGCAGAACTACAAGCGTATCTAACTTTGCTTCATTGTTAGGGGGAAAAATAGGGAAAAAAAAAAATCCAAAGCAGAAAGGGCTGTGTATGTTATCTATTTGGTAAAAACTCGTGCTTTTAAGTATATTCATCTATGTATCTTCCAACTATAATTAGCATATTGAAACAGCACCCAGTGTGTAATTTTCCATGATGTTTGAATTATTGTCCGCTTAACAGAACAGTACACTCCTTGGAACAGGAAGATTTTCTTCATTCTTTCAAATTTCACTGAACATTCTTACCAGTCCAGACTTATTTTTGCTACAGTACAATTGTGTTGTATCTTGAACGGTTTTCTTCATAATTAGTTCTTTCTCAGAGTAAACACTGAGTGTGTCTTAATTGCAGAGTTATCGTACTTTGCTTTCAGTAAAGTTACGTGTCATTAACAAACTGAGCCCTAGGATAAAAGTATCTGCATGATAGTGGACATTTAATGTAGAAAACTAATGCCAAAGTATCAGTGTGACAACAAATTACACTGAAACTAATTCAGCTGAAATTGATGTGATGAATGCCAGCTGAATTGAGAAAGCTGACCAAGAGAAAATGACTAATGGTAGCAACATGAAATTGGAAGGTGTTTTTATTTGATAATGCCCATTTCTTAAGACTTAAAGGAGAATGAATTAGAGAATAAATATAAATTTAAGATAAGGAAAAATGACTTGGTATAAAAATATGTTAATAGATGTCACAAATGTGCAGAGACTGGAAAAGTTCCCAGTTTATTTCACAGTGTAGATGTTCAGCAAAAGACAGTCAATATTCAGTATTATACAACAAATCAACTGACCAAATCCATTCGATGATTTGATCAAAATTAGAAATTCAAATGTGAGCTTTTTGATAGAAGCTTTCTTAAGGTGATCATTGCAGAGTATTCTTCAGTGTTCGGAGTAAGGAGGAACTAGAAAGTGAGATCTGAGCTCTTATTTCTTACTCATGATATTTTTTTGTGGGCAAATCTCAAAGTTTTCATTCTGTTTTGAAAGGTGACCACGTAATAATGCAACTTTTTACTTAAATACCGTCAATCACTATTTTCAGAGAAGAGAAGGGGAAAGGTTTGTCTCCTCTCATTACGGACATCACTCATTCCTGTATAAACCTACTTAAGAAAATAGGGCTTTCCAAAGAAATTAGTGGAACCTTACACTAAAGACAATGTCTTTTCCATCTTAATCAATTAACTTATCAATTAATTAATCAATTAACTTATATCTGTGAAATGTAAAATGCAAGTAAAACTGTAAAAAATCTGTCCGTTGGTATTTATGTTTTCTTTCAGTGGATATGTTTTAATCTACAGTCAGTACTAATTGGCTCATGTTGTGAATTTAAAATAATTTCTTGCAACTTCATTGCACAGTCCTTTAACTAAAATGATGAAATTCCTTACAAACATAGGATTTATGTTAATTTCATGATTTTCACATGTATATCTGTCTGAAGGATGCATGTCTCAGTCTGTTTTGCTTAAGAACGGTAGCCCTGTGGCATAGCGTTCCGCTTATGCTAAATTTCATAGTAATTTTTTTATAGTTGGATATATATATATATTTTTCACCCTGGATACAAAGAGGGGTCAGGGTGGGTGTGCTGTAACTGTCAAAAACATGGCAAGAGCAGCTGCAGTAGATGGCTAGCTGCTAAAAAAGCAGCTGTAGCTGTGTCTCAACTGCAGATGGTGATGACTGTGGGTGATGCTGTGGTGAACCTTAATGTATCTTCTGTCTCAGCCCATTCATTTTGATTTAAAAGCATAATCATACAAAGTTAAAGATTTTGATGCTTTGCTAGGAGTCAGATGTGCCAATTTTAAAATATTTAATGCTTTTAACCTTTTTTTTAATTAGGATTTTCAAGTTCTGTGTATCATCTATATCCTAAGTAAGTGTTTTGTCTGAGTCTTTGAAGGTGCAGGGATGCCATGGTTTGATTAATAGAAATGTTTTATTTGGAAATGTTCTGATTCCCCCCATTTGACATAAGGTCAGGTATTAAAGCCTGCAGCCCTCAAAGTTCTGGCTTTGTAGATAAAATCTCCATTTACCTTTTTCTGATGATTTTTGGTTTCCCTTAGTAAATGAGAAAGGTTCTTTTCAGTGGTCCAGAGGGTGAAATTATAAAAGGGAGTTATTAATTTCTTTTCCTGCTGTCTGGGTTCCTAACAATCCTTTTCAAATCATTTGATTAGATTTGCCAAATAGAGTTGAGTAGAGTGAAAGAAGAAGCACTAGAAAAATCCAAACCACAGAGTTACTGAAGATGTAGAGAACACAGCTAAGGAGAAACAATTTGGATCTAAAGAAAAACAAGAACTCTCTTACAGTGTCAACTTCAGTGCTATTTTCATGTGATTAACAGCTAAATCTTTCAGTTGGCAAAGCATGCCTGTGTGTGTTTGTATAATCATTGAAATAGAGTTGTGTGTGACTGTATCTTGCATTGCTTCTTTAGTAGTAAAATTAGTTTAACCAGAAGTATAGACTTTGCGTATCTTAATGTAGGCGAGCAAGTGTTGCTTCTTCTTGACGTGTAGTTCATCATCTGCTCTGGCTCTCTGACCATAATGAAGTCTCCTATCATAAAGTAGTGTGAGAACAGCATAAATATAATGTAGTAACAGCATGATTTAACAGCATGAATCAGCAGTGGACCATTGTGGCTTTCCAAATCTGTATGGCAACTTTGCTATCTCAACAGAATGTTAGAAAGTAAATGAGGTAGCATTAGGGTTGGAGTGATTCCAGTCATCATAAGTAGGCTGAATTCATGCCTCGCTGGTGCTGCAAGGATGCTGTCTCCTCCTGTTTCAGTCTTGCTGAGCGTGTTATCATCTCCCTTGTGGGAGTATGATCGCTTACCAGTAAGTGATACGCTGGAGGTCATGGATATGAAACTGTAGTGAAAGAATCTGACATTTTATTACCTTTATTTATGTTTCCTTTACTTTTCAAAAATAAATTTGCTCCAGTTAAAAGTATTTTACATATATTTTGTTTTAGTTGTTTGGGTATTCTTACATATTTACTCTTGCTTCTGTCAGGACTGTGAATACTCAATTACTTTCTGTTGATGTATCTATCGTAGCTTATCAGAACGCTTTTTAGTGTTGAATTTGTTCTCGTAATGGACAAGCATTGTTTTACCCTGGGGACTGCTATCTGAAGGCTTTTCCTAATTTTCAGAAACGCTATAAATAGGGAAGCTCCAAAGTGTCAGAGGATAATACTGTAAAAAGACTATAGTTTCCTCATGACCCTGGTGTGTCCAGCTAACAATAGTGAAAAAGATATTTGTATTATCTGCAAAAGCAGCTTTATCTTTATTTCCTTTTATGGATTTTAATGGCAAGCGTGTAATATGAGAGTTCTTCCTGTCTTCGACCCGTTTTATTCTTCTGTCTTAGAAGAATATGTCAGACGAAAACAATACTGCTGTGCTCATGAAGATGATAAAGACATAGTCTTAGTTATACCTGTTAAATATTGTCTATGAGTAAGTATTTTCTAATTATTATTTATCTAGTTACTTATCCAGTTTTCTTACTATCAGTTAAGAAGAGCATATGAAACTCTTTTTTACACGATCATTCCTATCCCAGAGCTTCATTTCTATCTTTCATCTTGAAAAGTGTATCAACATTAGATAACAGTCAAGGCTATGAAACTCCATTTTATTTTTTCCTAATATTTTGATGAAAAGGTGGAAGATGATAATTTCTTACTGGGGCCTATATTTTTTTTGACTTTTAAATAGCACTTAACAGCAAAAATGACTTACTAACTGGAGGACTAAAGACTAATTTTTAGTTAATCATATTCAAGGGCAGGTTTACCTAGTGAGCTTCCGTGGGAGTCAGTAATTGGCAGAATGCTATTCATCATTTCCACTGATGTTTGAAAGTATCTATAAAAAAGCTGATAATAAAAGTCTGTGGATGACATTCTGACCATGTGAGAAGGACACTGCAATTATATAAACCTATCCCGAATCATGTGTCCAATCTACCTCTAAGTGCAAGCTGCCTTTTGATACAGTCAAATGAAAACACTTTTGCAAATATAGAATAAGTTGAATGCATCATGTCTCTAGAGTGAGAGACAACATGGCATGGCTTCTGAAAAGATACATTACTGACGAGTGTCACAAGATGAGCTCCCAGAATGATGCTGTGGCACACGGGAGTAGTGTTATTCTTAAATTAATGAACATAAAAGTTTGTTTTGTATCTGTACGTGATAATATTGAATCCGGTTCTTATGTCTGAGCTAAAAGGCTTGGGGCTCGGGATGGCTGAAGGGCTTGAAATATTTAATTAATCCAAAAGCAAATCAATAGATAAATTGATAAATAAATGAGAGATTTAATAGAAAAATAATCCTAACAGACAAAATAAGTCATGAATTTCGCTATCTCTTAGGGACTTCTAATCAATGTCTTTTCCTGAAAGAAAACAGGTTTAGGTTTAGTTCCTTTTACCTACACAAGAGGTCAGACCAAGATAAGTAATGATCTCTTCTGGCTTTAATATCTATGACTCTACTAATCAGCTCAAAATGTCTGTTTTGTATCTGACAAATAGTACTCATGCTGACATATACAATTGCTGTCTTGTATAGGTACAGACATCTGAAATATACTGTCCACTTTTGGAACAACTAGACAATGAATTGGCCTTAGAATACAATTTAGGAATGACAGTCATCATTTCTTATGCATTTTTGTCATCACAGTTACCTCTTAAACATTTTGATATCTACGAAGACTAATTGGCAGAGGAAAAGCACTGTTTTGGTTAAAAAGACACAACAGTGGCTGAGTAATCTCTGCATTTAATGTAACTGAACTCTAGAAGCAAGTGCGTTTTTGTTTGCCAGTATCTTCCTTATCTCAAAAGCCTATATGAAATAGCAGGAAAAATATGTACATTTTCTCTTCAAGGCTTTTTGGCTCTAAGGGTCCTGAGACTAAACCCTTACAGGTGTGACAGTGCATTTGCACACTGGTAGGGTCACCTGGCAATACTGGGGGTCCCCTCTGATCTCCACATGTTTGCAAGAGCCCTGTTTGTTCTGACTTCGGCCTTTTAAGAAAGGCAGATTCTGATGCTGGGTGTGTATAATCTGGAGATAT
The DNA here is from genome assembly GCA_030625065.1 of Alectoris magna. Classification (NCBI taxonomy): domain Eukaryota; kingdom Metazoa; phylum Chordata; class Aves; order Galliformes; family Phasianidae; genus Alectoris; species Alectoris magna. Next base: position 182,090,946 of record CM060560.1, on the reverse strand, counting down.
ATCTTGTAAGCCTTGCTTTACGGCTTATATTTCACAGAGATTCTGCTGCTATCAAAGTTTTAAATCAAATCTTCCACACGATGAAAATCTGATTTTACTGGCCTGTAAGTTTCCAGAAGAAGCACTTTCTGATTAATGTAGGGTATTTTTCTCTCATCAACCAACGTTTTTATATATTTTCAGTAAACACCACTAAGGGACCTCTGTGTTTTCTCCATTTCAATATCAAAAGCATTTTCATCAACAAAGAAAAAGTGTTCTTCTTTCTAAGCAATTTAGGTGACCTGCTAAACTAAATGCACTGGCAGGGCTTCCATTTGGTTAGTAATTCACAGCTGTCACTGGAGACTTCTCTCTACAAAGAAAACTGTTTTCTTTCCATGTTTATTTCTTCAGCAAAAACCGCGGCATAACAATGTCAATTATTGGCCTTATCAGTGTGTAACCCTGGAGAAGACTAAAATCACGGGAGCCTGCACACTTGACTACCTAAGTCAATCAAAAGTACTGATAAGAGAACAAAGAGAAACTAAAAGCTTTTAGAGTAGGAGCTGAATAACAGAATGAAGTGACATATGACTTTCTTTGAGACGAGCAGATGGAGGAGGATTAACTGTATTTCTTTCACTCGTCTGTTTTCTCCTATGGTTTCCTAAATGCTCTTGCATGTAGATTTTGCCCTCTTACAACAAAATTGTCTCATTTCAACAGCAAGACAGTAAAAATAACAAGTATTTAAATGCCTATTGTTTTGTCATCTACTTGTAAACAAATGGGATTTAAAATTCTTCCAGAAATGCCATTATAGCACATCTGCTGTCTTTTTCTTAACCTTGTAGTTAGCTCTTTCAGCTGCCATGAAGAGGAAGGTCTCAACTCATTTGCTCTGTATAGTAAATAATTTTTGCAATACACATCTTTTTGCAAAGAAGGATGTGATCTCACTAGCCTAGTAATGCTAAGCAAAATGCACTTAGTCTGATGTTAAGCACACTTAACTGAACAATACTTGCTTTCACAAAACTAGCTAATGCTAAGCAAAGCACGTTGGGTCTGATGATAAGCAGAGCATCCTTTATCTGCTCAAGAAGCCCAGTATATCATTGTTATCACACATTGACAGTGTAGGGGCCCTCTCTAGTATGTCGCTGTGAAACTGCCATCCTGGAAAAAACAAGAGGAGGGCAATTGGCGGTCACGAAGAGGAAGACTGCTTCCGCCATCTACGAGGGTCTTGAGATCCCCACTCAAAAATCACTGAGCATGTGCAAGGAGGTGGGACCCTTCGTTAATGATTTTGGGTGGAATATTGAATACGTATATACCGACTGGGAAACCTTTTGCAAATGTTAACACAAGTAATGCAGTGTATATAAGCTGAAGGTCTTTTGTTCAAGGTATGCGTTGTTAGTGCAGAGATGTTAGGAATACGTTTACTGCTTTGGTCAAACACTTAATGACCTTTTGGTCATATTCATTTATTTAAACAAAATGACATTGTATGCACAAGGTATGCTTTTGTAAAATACATAATTCTGTGAAAAGCCCAGCTCTCCAAAGGAAATCAATTTGAATATATTTTCCTTAATGTATATGTATTTATATGATTTTGAGTCTGTAGGTAATCAGAGAGACTTTTCAAGGTTTTTCTCTGAATCTGTAAGGCCATACAACCCTTCCTAATGCCATTTAAATTTTTACCAAACCATATGGGCTTGACAACCTGAAGAAATCGTACACACTGTTCTTAAAACTCAGCTTATGTTATACTAGTACCTGTTACACACTAAAGTGATTGTTAAGAAAAGTGTATTTCTCTGTTTCATACTGATTTTCCATGTTTTTATGAGAGCTGCTCCAAAAGTAATGCTTCTTATTTTATTATGTTGGCCCACAGTATCAGAGGTGGTATGTTCGTGGTATGGCAGTAGAGATTAAACCTTCCCACCAGTATCCTATTATGTTTTGTTGCCATGCGACAGACGGCAGAGAGGCAGTCTGACAAAATGGTACCTGGCATATAAGTATGTACAAAGCAAAGGTGTGGCATTGAATTCCTCCATGAGGAAAAAAATGATAGCATTCATCACCACTTGCTGTACATTTATGGAGACCAAACAGTAGGTGTGAGCAGTGAGTCTGTGGGTGGTGTGTTTCAGCAGTGGCAACAGCGATGGAAGAATCATAGAATCATAGAATCACTCAGGTTGGAAAAGACCTTAAGATCAAGTCCAACCACAACCTGTAAAGAAGTTTTTCCTGATATCCAACCTAAACTTACCCTGGCACAACTTGAGGCCATTTCCTCTCATCCTGAGGGGAAAACACAAACTGTGTTTCAGGCAGCTATGCACAGGTGTCACATCACAGAATGAAGAGCATCTCAATCACCTCATCTGTGTGAATCAGCAGATTATGGCAAGAAAACTGTCTACAGAGCTGAATATTGGTTTCAATGCACTGGAGTCAATGGTAGCAATGTTGGTATACCAGAAAGTTTCTTCTAGGTGGCTCCCACAAATGCTCACGCAGGAACAGAAGGAGCACCTCCCCAGTATAAAAAAGACAGGGATCTCTTGGAAAGAGTCCAGCGGAGGGCCACAAAGATGGTGAAGGGCCTGGAGCATCTCCCCTATGAGGAACGACTAAGTGAACTGGGTCTGTTTAGCCTTGAGAAAAGAAGGCTGAGAGGGGATTTGATCCAGGTTTATAAATACCTGATGTGTGGGGGCCATAGTGGTGATGCCAGACTCTTTTCAGTAGTGCGTGGGGACAAGACAAGGGGAAATGGGATGAAGCTAGGGCATAGGAAGTTCCACACGAATGTGCGCAAGAACTTCTTTACGGTGAGGGTGACGGAGCACTGGAACAGGCTGCCCAGGGGGGTTGTGGAGTCTCCTTCTCTGGAGATATTCAAGACCTGCCTGGACGCCTACCTGTGCGAGCTGGTGTAGGGAACCTGCTTTGGCAGGGGGGTTGGACTCGATGATCTCTGGAGGTCCCTTCCAACCCCTACAATTCTGTGATTCTGTGAATTTTATCGGGACCTACTGAACCAGTGAAAGGCTGGGGGTGACGGTCTCCTGGATGGTTATGGGTGACGAGATGTGGTGTCACCACTACGAGCTGGAGTGAAAATGGCAGTCCATGGAGTGACAGCATGTGAATTCCACATCAATGAAAAAGTTCAAGATATGGCCCTCAGTGGGTAAAGTGATGTGCACTATCTTTTGGGAAAGTAAAGGGCTGATCCATGTGGATTTCCTAGAACCTGGACAAGCTGTCAGCTCTTCTGACAGTTACGTCTTGACATTGACTAAACTGAAGGCCCAAACTTCTAGAATCGGGACAGAGAAGAAGACAACCTCTCTCTTGAAACATGATAACACCAGGCTCCATACCATTATTAAGACCATGGAATTCACTGCCAATTTTGACTGGACTGTCTGACCGCACTCACCTTAACGTCCAGATTCGGCACTTTCTGACTTCTATCTATTCAGGCCAATGAAAGATAGGACTGTGTGGGCAACATTTTCCTGGCAATGGCCACCATAGCAGCTGTGAAGCAGTGGGCCACCTCCTCTAGTGCAGATTTTAATGAGTGGGACAGGCAGGCTCTTGTTCATCACTGGTGAAAATGAATAGCTAGTGGTGGTGACTATGTTGACAAGTAGTGTTTTGTAGCTCAGAATTTACTCTGTTAAATAGCGCTGTGGTGGTCTTTGTATCTTTTGTAGTTTCCATACAAATGAAGCGGAGGCATTACTTTTGGAGCGACCTACATATTAAGATTTGTGTTTACATTATGGAATATTTGGAATTTTGACTTGCTAGACCTTCAGTGAAAGATCCAAAGCTGCTTCATAATTGCCAGACTGCCAAACCATTCTGTTGGGTATTTATAACTTGATGAGGGGCCACTGCTCTAAAAGTGCAGATTTTTGGAGAGTTTTAGAGCATAAACTTCATTATTTCCTTGCATTTATGAACTAGAATTATGAAAAAAAGGGACTCATGGCTAAGCACTTTTAGGACTTTAATCTTGGAAATCTTAAAAGTCAGCAGTCAGAAAAGATTTACTCAGCCTGTTGTCACTGTACTGAAGAAACATTCAGTTCTTTTCTCATGTTTGTGTCTGGAGGCTGTTCCTTTGTAGATAAGCAAAGAATAAATTCTGCATTCAGCTGTTGATCTGCAACTTCTATTTTCCATTAAAGCTGAGACATTCATTATCTCATATTGAAATTTGATCTCAATTTCTGGTTCGCTAAAGCTGAAATTGTAGACTTCTATTTGTTTGTTTTTGTTTTTGTTTTTTTTTTTGTGAGCATTGTAATGTTGAAGAAAGGCTTGTAAATATTATATAAATAAAATATATTAGTATTTTAATCACCTTAAAATAATTTAGGATGTTTGTGGGTACCTTATGGCTTTGCTGAACTGCATTTAGAAGCCTGAGAAGGTGGGATGATAACTCGTTTAGAGTGCATTTGGGATGCTTTATAATGGAGGGTAAAGATTTAAGCTATAATGCAATTTTGGTGAGAGATCAAAAGGATATGAGTTGTTTCACGTTGATTTATAAACCATTGGATAAACTGAGGTATGGGAGCATCTTCTGCATAAACTAACAGGAGATAAAGAGCTTGATAAACGTATGTGAGGTACTGTATGATGTAGTAAGATTAATCTTGGTTTGCATTTGTTGTCCTCCCTACTGAGAGGCTGGGAGATGCCTTGAGCATAATTCTTCATGATTTTCTTGCATAATATTTATATTATTTGGAAGATTTTCATGATTTATCTTATAGTATACAATTGAGTTGTATTTTTTTCTAATTGAATTACTGTTTCCATGTAGTTTTCTGTTAAATCTCTGCTAAAACTTCTTTCCTGCTCATTCATGATTTCTTCTAACAGTTATAAAGGAAATACATTTTGATACATGTTTTTATCTTAAAGCATCAAGAAATGGGCAGGAGGGTTATGTTTTTGTATGTTGAAGAGATCTGTGGAGCTTGGATGATCCTATATCCTATACTCTTGAGCCTGCATGTTTTGCTCACTAGGGAGATTTAAACCATTTCTTGATATGAACAGTGTTCTTCTTCTTAGAGCTAGAGACCTTTGGGTTAGTATTTCTTGATTTTGTAACATTTCCCAAGCTCATTCAGAAATTCTTGGTTATGAGACTCTCTGCCCAGACAAAGACATAGGACTTTGGGCAGGCTTTTTTTTATGTCCTTTCCTTTAACTGTACTCGTGTAGGTGGTTTGTTTTTCCTCTTCTACTGCCATGGTTGTGCATGTTGGTTCTCTTTATTAACATCCTTTAGTCTGCTGCAGGTGCACAAATACTGCATGGTTTTGCCATGGTAAGAGTGGATTGGTTATTTATTGTTCAGAACAGCTGTATATGGCTTCCTGTGATGTGGATGATGAACACATGGACTTGGCCCCTTACAGTCCTACAGTCCTAGGATACTGACAGTGTTCCACTTGAATTATGTTTAGAGACTTTTGTAGCACAAAAAATATACTAGTGTAAGTTGCCACTATGAACTGTGACATGTTTGTTGTGTGAAAATTTGTATAGCTAAAACAGCACTGGTTAGTGCTAAGCTAAATAGAAAGGCAGTTTCGCACCAGCAATTCTTAAAATGGTTTAAAATTGTGCTCAGGACAATTTACATGATGACCAGAGGGCTGGAGCACCTCTCCATTAAGGAAAGGTTGAGGGAACTGGGCTTGATTAGCTTGGAGAAGAGAAGGCTCTGGGGAGACCTCATTGCGGCCTTCCAGTACTTGAAGGGAGCGTATAAACAGGAGGGGGAATGGCTGTTTACGAGGGTGGACAATGATAGGACAAGGGGCAATGGTTTTAAACTGGGACAGGGGAGGTTTAGGTTGGATATTAGGAGGAAGTTTTTCACACAGAGGATGGTGATGCACTGGAACAGGTTGCCCAAGGAGGCTGTGGATGCCCCATCCCTGGAGGCATTCAAGGCCAGGCTGGATGTGGCTCTGGGCAGCCTGGTCTGGTGGTTGGTGACCCTGCACATAGCAGGGGGGCTGGAACCAGATGATCATTGTGGTCCTTTGCAACCCAGGCCATTCTATACAAGAATAAATATATTTTCTCAAAGCATACTGATTTTTTTAAGTCTGAAATGTATAGTATTTTGATACACTCTTTTCCCCATGGTTCGTTATATTCAATTCATATTTATTTCATCATTTTCTTTCTTTGTTTTGCTATGTTTATAACTTTAAATACAGTAATGTTAATATTTAGAAGTCGTTGTCAAGAGGGGAACATCAAAAGGAGTTGGGAGCAATGAAAACTGTACCACTTAAAACAAATAGCCAAATTGTGGTCAAGAAAACCAGATAAAGTGCAGTGGACAGCGTATGGACTTCATGGAGAGACAGAATTGTAAATTTTCACTTGGAATCTGCTGTACAAATTTTTTTATCTTGCTTGACTACTGAAAAAAAAGTGATCTGACTCATGGCAAATCACTTCAGAAATGAAATTGAGCTATAATTGCTGCAGTCTTGATAACTACTATAAATTCTATGTTTGAGTGGGTTTTGTTTGCTTTTAATAGGATAACCTCTAATCTTCATCTTTTTTTCTTGATTTGCTTCTTTTTGCATGTAGCCACTGTCACGCTGTCAAGCTCGGTCTTTTATTTTGGATACTGTTTATATTTCAGGATGTAAAAAGTACATACATCTCAAAATGTGCAAGCATTATTTCATAATGTAATGGCAAAAGGTATAATCAGTGGGGTTCTCAAGTGTTCTGCTGTGTGCAATACGGGTACTGAGAAATCTTCCTGGACATTTCACAGGATACTGCATTTTCATATGGTATTTCTAAAATGAATGTTCTGTCATCTCTATTTTAAAAGTAAGGAAGAAACTGCAGCTCTTGTAGTTTGACTGACTGAAGTCTGAATTTACATCGTTGTTTGAGTCAGATGACTTCCTCTTCTATCTTCATTACTGAACCTTCTTTATCATTACCTTAATTTCTCCTGTTTCACCTGAGTATGATTTTGAAGCACACCTGTAGATGCTGAGTTTATTGAAGAAAATTATCTAGCGTGCAAACTTGTTTCCTGATATAGGATTTAGGGAGTGGGCTTACTTCTTGTTTTGTTTTCTGTTTTCATTTGAAAACAGCATTAGCTGAGAGGCAGTCCTTTAGTACGCTCTTTTTTAGCATAATATTTTGTGTATTTTTGTATCCACCCTATTAACTGTTAACCCTCGTAAATGAAAATGGAGATGTAAATCTTTTCTTCGGCTAAACGAGCTCAGCTTCCCTGACATAGTTCTTTAAAACCACATATTTTATGATTAGCAATTAAGAATGCTAATGACTTGCAGAACAGAACCTTACCGGATGAAACAGGACTTTAATTGCTGTTTTAATGTTTTTAATATGCTGAATCCAAGACTCCTTTTCAGCAGCTGCGGAAAGCAAAACATGAAAGGGAAATGATAAGACCATTAACTTTTCACAGGCTTTCATTTTTAGATTGTTTAAGGTGGGTTTCTGTTAAGTTCTTCTCAGGAATATGAAATTAATTATAACAGCATGCTTCTGTATGTTTTCAGAAGATTAATAGGAGGTTGTTCACATGAAGCATCACCGCCTATTTTTCACCTGCATGAGAGCTGTCAGCCCTACCTATTGACCAGCTTCAGAATATGACAGCTGAACCTTATCTGACTATTGTTATTTTTTCACTCTTGGCAAGGAATTCTTAGAGAACTCGGGAAGATTTTCAAACTAATTAATGTCAAAGAAGTCAATTGCATAAGACTGAATTTACTAATGCTTTTCAGCGGTGCTATGGATTTGTTTGTAGCTGTGTATCTCAGATCACATGTAATTTTAAAGATGCGTAACAAGTTAAATTGTATGACTCCTAGCTCAGACTGAGAAAGTGCAGCAGGACTGTTGACATTTAAGTACGAAATCATGTGCTTAATACATAAATATATATTTATTATTTATTTTTAAATACGTATTTAATAGGAAGCTCTTTACTCAGAGGGCGATGAGGCCCTGGCACAGCTGCCCATAGAGCTGTGGGTGCCCCATCCCTGCAGGCACTCAGGGCCGGGTTGGATGGGGCCCTGGGCAGCCTGAGCTGGTGGGGGGCAGCCAGCCCACAGCAGGGGGTGGGGCTGCATGGGCTTTGAGGTCACTTCCAACCCAATCCATTTTGTGATTCTATATATCTTCTCAGAATTACAACTCACTTGTGTTACTGGAAGTAAACTGATGGCAGGAGAAAAAAGGGCTTTTACTCTGTTCAGTTTTTTTTTTCTCAAGTATCCATGTTAAAGCTTTGGGTAACCTTTTTGTCTGTAGCTGGTTTCATTCTGTTCTGGTTTCTTTAAGCTCTAGTCCATTGGCTAAGATGTCATGGTGTAGAAAAGCAAGGTCAAGATTAACATAAATAAGAATGATTGCATAATAGAGAAGGATAGTTTAGTTACTGAGCAATCGATGTACAAGAAAAAACATTTTAGTATTTAATAAACTAAGTTGAATTTTCACTATTTCAGGAAATACTGAATTCATTTTCTTTTTTTTCCCCTGAAATAGTCATGGGACAAATTGCGAACTTTTATGTCTCACTGATTTATAACATGCCAAGAATATACATCTTCTAAGTCCTTCAGACTGGGTCTAGTGCAGGCTTAAACGCCCCTACCAGCTAACAGATAAACCAGTGTTTCCCCATCTTCTGAAATAATAGTTCAGTTCACCCATATTGCTTGAAATTGTGAGAAGTGGGAGGACCTTACTCCAGTGACCAAACTCAAATGTTTTGTGATATCTGGACTATCACTTTCCACCTCAGGAAGCAATCAGCTGTACTGCAGAAGTATCTGGATCCATGGAAGCCTCTTGGCTTGTATCTTCAGGAAGTGTTCCTTAAACTGCAGTTTAAGTTACTTCTTCCTACTATCTGTTTAATACTGGATTTTGAAATCATAGCTTTCTCCATTCCAGCTGTGCCCAATATAAATGAAATGGTTTCTCTGACTCTGAGATACAGGTAATTAATAAGAATTGGAGCACTCCAGAAATATAGTTCATTATTTGCAACCCCAGATAGCTGAGACGGCTGGAGAAATGAGAAGTGGCAGCAGGCATAAGGAAAATGCTGAGCATATTGAAAGAGGAGCTTCAGTACTCAAGAAAGAAAAAAGAACTCACCTTAGAGCTCGAGTTCTACTTATTTGCTGCATTATGTATGAACAGCAAGTGGCAGAGAGAAAGGAAAGGCAGCTGGTAAGGTAGAAGAAGGTCAGTGAGACTCGGCATTGTGCACTGCACTTGTGTTTTCATGGCACCAGTCTGTGTGTTTGTTCCCACAATAATAACAGGCTGGAGGAGGCTCTGTTGGACAGAGCTGGGCAGGGTGTGCTTCATCTTGAGTCTCTGGGAAGAGGATCAGAGGCTAGGACAGCCCATTGCCAACCTAGCAACTGCAGCAGTTGCAGGGGCTCAGCCAGGTGCATCTGTCCTTGTGCTTCATAGTGAAGCACAGGAGAGAGTTGGAGTCAATGGATGGGATGCCCACTTGGTACTGGCCATCCATGCCACCTCTGCCTTTCGTCCTTGGCAATCCCAAATATGAGCATTTTGAAAGAAAAAAGGAATTAGATCATTCTTATATTAAGTATTCATTTTGTCTGTATGGTGATTACATCTGTTTGGTAAAAAAAAAAAAAATGTTGAATTGTTGTCCAGTTCTGGCTGTCTCTACATAATAGAATTCCCCGTGAAAGGTAACAAGATATAGAATTTTGTTGAAAGTGTGTGTGTGTGTGTATGCTTATTTCTGTTTTGTATTATCTAAACAAGTAAATGAGCAAATTTTATGACACCAATTAGTTTGTTCCTTAGCTCGACTCAATACTTCCTCTAAATGAATTTTAAGTAGTATTGCACTTCAGTTGTTCTTTAAAAGTAAATGCTGTGTTCTAAAATTACAGGAACAACTTTTTGAGGGTGCATGTAACTCTCATAAAGAAGCAGTTTAATCAAATGACCAGCATAAATTTTGCAGTGTTCCATATGTGTGTGTACTGTGTAACAGATACAGCACTTGTCCAAAATATAGCTGTTAGCAATTCCTTATTAAGTAGTGAAAAATTGTATATGAAGCTAATTTACCTTCCATTTAGTTCTGTGCTATCATAAACTCTAATATTGTTGAGTTCCTGATCATAAAATATAGTAAGATTGCAGGTTCTGCCTATCAGTGTGAAATAGAGCTGTTGTAGACCAGAAGTATTCAGACCATAATTACATTGCAGTTAGCAGCAGGAAGGATTAACAACTCCAGAAGCAAAATACTATACTTTAGGATTGCCTTGATTTGTTAAATTAACAGGCTGGTTCTCAATTTTGACTTTAAAAACTAACTATTAATTTCCTCAGTGTGTCTGAGTTTGAGTTTAGCTACTGCTGCTTTGGATTAGCTAGAAATAAAATCTCTGTTTTATTACTGTTTTTTTTTGTTCAGTTAAGTTAGACACGGGTCACAGCAATAAGCAAAAGGAATTGGAACGAAGGCTAAAGTTGTTAGACCCAGAATGGCAGACGTCACTTTCCCTTCCATCCTTGCAAGATGGACCTGGATGCCCATCTCCTTGTTGTGCAGGGATCCCAGTCCCTGGAAGCTTCCCTCATCCCTTTGGGCTGACTGATATAAATGTGCAGTGTTTGTTTGCACGATGGTGCAGGAGCACTCCCCTTATAGAGCAGGGATGTCACAGAGGAACTGCATCAAGAACTCAGTGGCTGAGAGAGGCAAGGTTATCTTTGTGGCTTCAAGGAAAAATGATGTGTGCGGCAGTAATACCGAGGTCTGGTCCTAGTAGGGACCCATCAGTGAATTCAGCTCTTCATCAGAATGGATGAATTAGAAGTGGCTGCCATTGTTTATTTATGGCACATATTAGCTGCTATTGTCCTCAGCTAGCTGGGATCTCTGATGCTGGCCATGGACAACAGAGCTGTTGTTTCCTTCATAAGGCAAGCTTTGAGTGTGAGCATTGGTTACAAAGAGGAGATGTAGAAACTGAAAAACCAGTGAAACACAAAACCCTCAGCTTGGAAGTGAAGAAGCACATTATAATTGTTGGGGGCAACAGACTAAAACAGAGGTGGGCTCTGTGGACGCCTGTGTAAACAAATTGCATCTTCCCGACCCAGGGAATATTCAGCCTTAAAGAAGAACAAGACAAAGCATGTTTTGTTATTTATGAAATAATTTGAAATATTTATACAATGTTTTAAGGGAGTCATTTTTTTCCTTTTCTTGGAGAGAAAACAGCTGACAAATCATACCTGTAATAGTGAAGAAGGTTAATACATGGGAGGCTATCACACAGTTCCTCTTCTGCAAATGGAACAAAAATTTTGCTACAAACAATCAATATTCTAGGGAGTGGAAAAACACTGGGATGCATTCACAAACAGAAGAAAAAGAATAAAGTGTGTAGTGACTGCACTGTATGCTACAAAATCCATATACAGGAAAAGAATACGTTATCAATTTCCTTGTTTCGTGGTAGTTTCATTGATTACATTGAGCATATTTTCTCTGCCCATGTTTCTTTCCTAATTATGTACTGCATTATATTCTGGGACCGAATATTCTTATGTTTGTGAGTTAACTATGCTTAGCATTCTTCTGTCGTGCTTTTGGATTTCTTTTCTAATTAAGCCCATGTCCTTTAGAAAATAAAATACTAGAAAATTTCAGTGTGGAAGGGACCCCAGGAGGTCTGTAATGCAATCTGCTGCTGAAAGCAAGGCTAGATACAGAGCTAGAGCAATGTTTTTCCTTGTGCTTGGTGCGGGGGAGAGGAGCAAATCCATGCAGCACCTCAAACTTCCTCTACATCTTTCCTCTGAACATTGTGCCTGCGCAGAGGCTTCTGAATTCCCGAAGGTGGCTTGGTCAATCAAAATAGGCAATAAAGGAATCACCATCATTTCTTATTCTCTGCAGTGTTAAAATTTAGCATTCTTGTCTAAATCTTAAACAGAGATAAGAATAATCAGGAAGAAGTAATTTGTAGGAGTTTTTTATTTCTAAGGGTTTTTAATTGTATGTTTAAATTGAACAGTTATGCCATAGATTAGAAAATAGCTGCTGGTTGTACTAATCTCAAATACTTGTGATCCTTTCCCAGTAGGGAAGAAACAATGCCAGAATGGCAAGGAGGGAGAGAGGGAGGCTGAGAGTGCCTCTCCCCAGTGTGCCCTGGGGAGGGAAATGGATGGAGCTGGAGCTATGGTGGTAGGCGAGCTCATGGCCTTGGCCTTAGCTCAAGAGTGTGGCTGTTTGGTGCAGGTGAAACCTGAGTGCACTATTTGCCAAAGTAAGGGCTGAAATTTAGGCCGTATCTGTTGGAGATGCAACTGAAATATAAACAAACTTTGGAGTGGGATTTTGGAAACCCCAGCTCTGCTGATGATCTGCTGGCTGCCCTTGGGCAAGGTAGTTTCTGCTGTCCTTAGTTTTATCTGAGGGATCTAAAAATATGGATGTGAAAATGCTTTACATTTCAAAAGCCCTGTATGAAGACTAGGTGGCATTGTTGTCACAGTTATTTTTGTGACATTGCTAAGGGGTATTAAAGCTGATATTCTCAAAGAGCTGTTGTGGTTCTTTTACATGAATGTAACACATCTGATACAGGGATGGAGAATACAGGTAATACCCACTGATAACCACTGCCGCAGTTCTCCACCTGGGCCTTTTTCACAGCTGACCCAAGCTATCAGAGCCTTCAGCTGATTGATAGTTCAGTATAGGAGCTTATGGCTCTGGCTCTTGGGATTGCCAGTTTACCCATGTCAGTCCCAAGAGACGATCATTGTAACAGCTCAGTGTTAGACTTCAGTCAATATTAAAAAAAGCTAAATTAGTTTAAGAACAACTCCTAAACACTGCTGGAGAGCAAACACACGCACGTCATGCAGAGTAAAGCCTTATGCAGTATTGGTTGTCTTGTGCGTGGCACGTCACTGGGATGTGAATACTCACTGACTTCTAACAGTATAACCCACCGAATTATGAAAACTTGAGGTGCCGAAAGTGAGTGTTTAAACTAGTTTCAAATCTTCTACCATGCACTAATATGGAAGATGTTAAAATGACAGCAGGGGAAAGATGGAAGATATAATTGCTTGGAAGCCAACTTCATCCTACATCCAAATCTAACAGCTAAATCTAGCAACTCAAATTATCTTAAGTGCTTTGAAAAGGGTGGCAATTGTTTTTATTTAAAAGTATTGAAAGCCACAGTTAAGTGAAGTTAATTTTAAGCTGTGGTTTTGGTCACTAGGGCTTCTATTAAAACATTGCTGCCTTAACAGCTAATTTTTGATGAACTGCTACATAATTAACTCTGCAAGTTAGGATCAATAGAAGTGGGTGTGTGAGGAGAAAAGTGCATTTTTGCTGATAAAAAAAAAGTAAAATTTGGCAGTGATGATTGTTCTGTTTGCACATCTGGACATATCAGATCATTTTCATGAAAAAATGGAGCTGACCAGGTCTACTTGGATAAGTGGTTGTGATTTGAAGCAACTGAATTAAGTGTATAAAGAAGATCAAGATATTTTTCATCCCTTCAGCCCTGATAGTCAGTGAATCATTTCAGTGAAACCAGAAAGTATCTGTCAGATTCCCCAGCCAGGTGACAGTGCAATATTATTTAAATTAGGTCAAAAATAAAATTCTTACAGAGATGTTTTACAAATACTGCTTTTTCTTTCTTTTTTTTTTTTAAAAAAAAAACCAACAACCTTGGTCTTCTTGCTCTGAAATATACCGAGCAGTTTGTCAGCAGTGTGTTTTTATGTTAAGTATTAACCCAAGTTCATAATTCAGCATATTTCAAAGAGCGTCTCATATATTTTAATTCTGAGAGTAAATAGGAAAGCAAATTTAACCAGTTAGCATGGATGCCTTATTTGCACAAGGATTCAAATGGATTTTCTTATTTATAAGAATAATAATTAAAATTGAATGAATACTCTTGAGTCATTATTCATACGGTCATCTTTGCTCTTTTGCAAGTGTACAGTGTTAAATTGAGCAGCTTTAGATCATCTTGTCATGGACTTTTGCAGGTATTGATTAGCATGTTTGTACTTTTCTTCAGAACGTAGGACTGTGGAGAGTTTGCTGTTTGGTGTTATTTATTTATTCATTTTTAAGCATGCTGGATATTCCATATTTGTTTGTTTGTTTCAAAATTCTGCTTTGCACTTTCTAATGCTTCGTATTTTCAACAAGCTGAAGAATGTGTTCCTATCTCTCTGCCAGGCTGGATGTGGCTCTGGGCAGCCTGGTCTGGTGGTTGGCGACCCTGCACATAGCAGGGGGGTTGAAACCGGATGATCATTGTGGTCCTTTTCAACCCAGACCATTCTGTGATTCTATGATCTCAGACACTTTTGAAGCTCATTAAAGCTACGTAAGATACATAAGTCTTATCTTCATTAAATTACTCAAGCAGTATTTCATTGTGTTGGCCAGTTAGCCCACTTGGATTTGTAACACATGTTCACTGGTCAGTCTTTGCGTTCGAACAGTTAAAGAATGCTCTTTGTCCCTTGCTAACACTGGTGAAATGCTCAGTCAAAGGGAAATGGGTTTTGACAGTCAGTGGATTACTTTCTGTACTTGATTATGATGAAAATAATTACGAATATTTGCAATTTATAGTAGAAATATTAAACTAGTTCTTCTTCGAATTGTGCTACTTCTCCAAAGAATAACAGGGAAGATGAAAATGTTTGAAGTGATTGGCAAGTTTTTTTCAAGAGTCTCAGGCTTTGTGATCAGTCGTAATTTTGAGAATGTGTGCAGTTGTGCAACTCTGGAGACCAACAATGCTTTGGATAAGCTGCAAAACAGATAGACAGAATGTCCTTTTGTCATTCAGAAATGGGATAGAAAGAAAATATTTTTCACATAATCCTTTCAAGGGATCCTTTGAAGCGCAGTCATTGGGATTTGATCACTGCGCTCCATAGCTCAGTATGGAGCTACAGTCTTGGAGATTGGGTCTGCAGGAGGTTGCATATATTTATTGTTGCTGCAGTAAAACATATGCCCTGTGGAAGCAGGAATCCACGTTGTAGGACCTTTTAAAATGAATTCAGATTTTCATTTGAACTTGCTTTTATTTATGAAATTTCAACTGGATAGTTATAGCATCTATGTTGAAATAAATTAGTTTAGACTAATAACTCTTTCTTGCTGTACTATATACATAGCATACCTAGCGGCCCTAGAAAAAGCCAGATATTCTTCATGTTTGGATGTGAAAAGATTAATTAGGGAAGAGAATTTTAACACTTTTGTTCATGCACTGTACTGACCTGGCTTACTAAGTAAATATTAGATCTGACATTGACATGTGGTGTAGTCAGCAACCGTGTTTTATCTGTGGCTGTCTGCCTCACCCTCCTGGTGGAGAGGTTATAGAAACACTTAGGGATTAAACAGAAAATGTTTAATTATTTATATTACAGTGAGTTAAAGAGGAAATGTAAATGTGCATTTTGTTCAGATCTAGCATAGGGATATAGAAGCAATCTCAGCCGCAGGTGTTGCAAACTGAAAGCTACAGACTGTCTTCCAGTGAAATTCAGAAGACAGGTGTCCAGTTTTTAAGGACTTACTTTTGTACACAAAATATGTGAAAACTTCAAGAGCTTGGTTGGACCTGGTGGGTGTGTAAGAAGGGTCACAGGGCTAAACCATGTAGGAAATACGATAAATCTGGGAAGAGACTGATCCTGAGTTCAGCCATTTTGGACTTAGCTCAGCACTGAATTTCTAGTAGTTTCATGTGTGCTCCAACCTGTAAGAACTGCATCTCAATTGAAAGCTGTAAAATGGGAGTGATAACGCTGTTTTCATTTTAGAAGCATAACATGATGGCTCTAACTCAGTTCATGTGAGTTCTTGTTTGTTTGAACGCAATAAGGGATTCCCAACCTTGGTCAGGGGCACTGCTACTGTATACTCATACAAGGGCAAATGCAGTAAATACAGCCTACCTACCTCTCACTTGGAGACTGTAAATTCTTTCACTCTTACGATACACAAAGAAAGTGAATTTGTTCCTCAGTTATATTTTATTTTATTTTATTTCTGAAGACTTGAAAATAGCCATAGGTCAGATACAGCCAATAGCTTGTTTCTGAACTGAAAGATTGAAAGCAAGTATTTATTTCTTGCTATAAAAGTTACAGAAAAATCACTTAAGGGGATCTCAGGTTTGTTTGGGATACTGAGGTGCTGCATGCATGTAAGTAAGTAATCATTCTATAATATACAGCTATTTTATATGTATGTATGTATATATATATATATATAGCTATAGCACTTGTATTTGCAAATATATATTAATTTCCTTTTTTTCCCTCTCTCTCCAACTAGGAATTGCTGATATTTTTACAGAATTTGCCCACAGTACACTGGGGAAATGAAGAAATCAGCGTACTCCTAGCAGAGGCCTACAGACTGAAGTTTGCATTTGCGGATGCCCCCAATCATTACAAGAAATGAATATAAAGATCCAGAAATATATTAAGACCAACGTGTTCTGCAGTGTTATGGCATCTGTTGTCATGACTGTGATTTCAGCTCATTGTTTTTTCATTTGAATTGAGATGACCATTAAAATTCTGTTGGAATTTGGAAGATGAGAAAAGAATACCAAAGAAATGGACGAAAAAGGATATTGAGTTATGAATGAATTTAACTTAAAAGAGAACTTTTTTGTTCAGCATGAAAAATTAATTCGGAAGTCTGTCACATAATTGTCTTCCTTTTTCCCCTCCTACAATTTGGTGGAATGGAGTTGAATGTGTGTTGAACAATTCTTCTACATATTTCAGTCTTAAAATTTCTCACAGAATGATTTTGTGACTGCTTCGTCGTTATGTCATGACTTCATCAGGCAGTTGGAGTTACTCATTTTGGGTGAGAAAAACAAAGCTCTTCACAGTCACAAAGACCATTTGAGGCAGCAAGACCTGTGTTTCGAGGTCTGTTTATAACCAGGAGGATGCTGATATCCTCATACCATCTTTCATTGTTCCATGGAGTGAGGTTAGAATTTAATGATATAAGAAAACAAAAGGGTGCAGTGGAAATTGATGGCATTTTCTAAACATTATTCAGTATTGTTGGGTGTTGTAGAGGGTTTTTAGCCACACAAAGGAGTGACTTTACGCCTAAGTCTCATCAGTAACACTGACATAAATTCCTTTTTACATTTTCTGGAGTGTTTTTAAAATATTGAATGAAAGATGTGGTACTGTTACAATAATTAAAGCCTTTCTTTCAAGGCCTTTCAGTTTTTCATTATTAGAGCTCACTTTTAAGAATCTTACTAAGAAGCTTGGTTTACAAAGCAAGATATATTTTTATCTCAGTTGTTGCCTTATTCTCCATTTCTAGTGTATTAGAAAAGGAAAATTAATATGTCTGCCCAAAGCTCATTTGTTAAATAATTTAGTACCTTTTTTCTTATTATTCAGAGGAAGCGAGAAGATACTTCCCAATAACTGTACACACAGCTCACTTTTACAACATGAGCAGAATAAAAATCCTCTGTGACTGTGCAGAATGAGAGCAATGTTTCTTGAAATAATCGTGGGACTCGGAATAATTTCTTTGAACTTGCACAATTTATGTCCACTATTTATTCTTAAGAAATCTTTTCAGATAAGAATTCTCTATCGGATGTAACTAAACTCATGTTAATTTGTGCCTGCCATAAACACACGGGTTATTAAGGGTGAGACTTGCAATAAGCAAGTTACTAGAAGCTCCAAATATTCATCAGTTCAGTTCTAGAGTTGCACAGTGGCACACAAGAAGTGTAGTGCACTTTTAAGTTTGGGAAATAAAATACTTTCAGGAGGTATTCTCGTATGACTTGTTGTTGGAAGATTATTTTAAAGTTCCTAAAAATACATAGATGCGTATTCTGATGAAAGCTTTGTAGACATGTTAGTTACATTACTTATTTTAGGGGCTTTAAGTTCTTGACATCAACTGTATAATAAGTAACAAGGTTTTTCAGGGTAAAAAGAATGAAATACACGTCATAATGAGATCTGTATTTTAAAATGATATGAACTCTTTGGCAGAAGAGAAAGCAACAAATTAATTTCGAAGCAGGAGGGTCTGCTGACGGGGATGCACTTCTGCCCTGCTGACGTCAGCTGGGGCTCTCAGTTGTGATGGCCACAAATTGACGCCTCCTGGATTGCTGCGCCTTGCCTGGGGTCTGTAGTGGGGCTGTTTCTGAGACGCGTGTAGATTGTTTATGTAAGTTCACGGTGACACACTCTAATGTATTGAGATTTATCTTTATGTTTACAAAGAACGTCATATTGTGCCTAACAGAATAGCTACTAATAACAGAGTAAAAAAAAAATGACTGTTTGCTTTAGTCTTAGTATTCACATTAATTTGTTAATAGAAAAGCATATTATTGTAACTAGAGAGAAGACACACAGCATTAAATGTACAATGTTGTAAGGGATTTCTATAAGAATGATTATTTTTTAATTGAGATGTTATTTAGGTAGTTACACGTAGCATGGAAAGTTGACCCAAAGTTGTCTGCAGCGTCAGATGCTTCTGCGTAGCACACACGAGGTTGGGTGCATAAAATTCCTTGATGGGTCCATGCAGGTTGTCTGCCACGTCTTCCAAATACAGCAGCTGTCTCTGACTTCCCTTGGAAGAAAGCATTACCATCACAGGTCACCTTTACAACTGTGTCTGTGTCAGAAGTTGAATATTGTACTTGAGCACATTGCTTTCAAGGATAGCGAGACGTTTCCTAGTGTCGATGCTTATTTATATAGACACAGAATTTTCTGGAAAATCAGACGTAGATATAGAAATAAAGTTTATGTATCTACACAGAGAGGAATCGTTTGCAGTAAACAGACGGCCACCATTTATGTAACATGTCCAATGTTTCCACACTTCTTTTTAAATGTCCGTACAATATTTCACAGAGAACAGAACCAACCAACCGCCTGACATTGGACAGCTGTACATCTCAGGAAAGATGTCATTCCAAGCATAAAGCTACGCTGAAATGGAAGTAACTTCATCGTTGTTGCATCCCGTGTGCTTTTCCTTTTTTTCATTCTAAATTCGAGGTTCTGAATATTGTAGAATTCCTTTGTAATATGTGTTTCCTTATGCAGGAGGCATCCGGACACATCACTGGTGAAACCAGGCGGTAATTTCCTGATGTGAAATACTGAAATTGCGGTGTCTAAAACGTGTTAAAGAATTTCTGTAATAAAAATTTAAACAGGAATGTACAATATAAGCAGATTTATGACTACAGTATTTGAAATATGTAAATAGTCAACAAATTACTCAAGTATGTAAATACAATACACGGGATAGGATAGAGTTGTAAGTTGGAAATCTCATGTAATGCTGTAATATGTTATAAGAAATTAATTGCATTATTTTTTTTTTGCTCAGTTCCTTATGGAAAGGCCCATTAATTTGTTTTTTTTTTTTACTTCAGAACTGTATAATAAAAGTATCTGAAGTTCCATTGTATGCTTCTGACAAATATTAACACTGAGGCACTGGTTACATCTGTAAAACTGATGAAAGATGAGGAAATAAATGCATATTTATGAAGTGCTGTATAGAGTGGAAAGCTTTTTTATTGTTTTCATCAAGCGTGTTGCGTAATACATCAAAGTGTGGTTTTGGTGTGTTTGCTTATTTCTTATGGTCTCAAAACTCTTTATCACAACAGCAAATGCAATTGGAAAAGCTCTGTTCCTGGATATGTTTCTACAACTCTCTGCCCTTGTGTCTTACAGATTGTGCAAGTTAATGAGGCAGATGACTTCCAGAGGTTTGTCTCTGCATGCACCATATACAATGCAAGGCACTGAGCGTTTCCTGCAGAAAAGGAATGAAGATGAATTTGATTGAGCAGTGGAATTAAATGGGGGGAAGCAAGGAAGGGAAAAACGAAGAGAGGTGGCAGAGAAGTCTGTACACCTCGGGTCGGTGAGGAAGGAGAGGAAGCTTCAGCTCAGTGTTGGGAAGCAGTATGAGGTGGCAAAACGAGCAATAAATTTGGAAATTTAATGATTTGATTAGATTAGCAACCAAGGAAAGATGCCCTGCTCATCTGGGGAGCTCAAGTTCCTTTCACTAAGGAGGGCAGTCTGAGACTTCCCAAACAAGATGGATCGGGTGAGAAAATATACAATCATCTACTTATACAGAAGGCAAAGCTACTGGCTTCTCTGTTTAAGAATGCACACAGTACACAGCATCTGAGGAAAAAAAAAGAGGCAATGGGATGCAGTGGGTACCCTCTCTGTTATGTGCTTGAGTACTGATGAGCTGTAATTGTGCTCACGCTGGATGAAATTTGGTTCTCTCCTTTTGCTGTAATCTTTTGAAGATCCTACAAGGGAAGGTTCTTCCCTACAAGGGAAGATTTTTCAAAGAATTCCAAAAGCAGAAGAGATGAAGACAGATGGAGTAAAGGTCCTGAGTTCTCACAAGGAGTGTGCTGGGACACAGCTGAATGCTATTTGTTCACGTTCTTGTACAAAAGCAGTTCCGAAGTGAACTGCAACAGCAAGGGCTTTCCAGAAATCTGGTCTCTGTTTCAACTCCCTTCCTCTTTGCAAACAGGATAGAGGTGAGGGGAGGGAAGCGCTTTGTAGTGCTTTAAAATCTTTGGAGGTGGGAAAAGCAGAGAGGAGGTAGGAAAGCTCCCAGTCCAGCATTTGTGTGTGGTGGTGCCATGACATGGGGAGAAACTCCAGCTCCAGTGCTTCTGTTCTCTGTATGATGGAGAGTGAATTTCCCGAGCAATACAATTACAGATGGTTGCTGGTTTTGTAAGTTAAAACTAAAACATTGCATCCCATCTGATTTTTCAAGCTTAGCATAGCTGAGGCAGCACTGGAGTAACTAATTAAATTGCTATGGCACTATGTCAAAGAACCTTTTAACCTTCAAAGTCTTTTGCATGTACCCCACAAATGACTCAAGGCAAGGGGCCAGAACTAATAAGAGTCAGAGAGATTTGATACTATGGGGAGTGCCTCAGAGCACTCCGAAACTTTGACTCCTTCAGCAAAAGGAGTTTCCTGCAGACTTCCAGATGAGAACTGATGTGCGCTGTCAGTAAACACGGTGGCTTGAACTGGACTTCCAGGTTTCTGCTTGTGGACAAACTTCCTCAACAGAGAAAATTAACGTCTCTAATTGTTACCATTATGTATGGAGATCTTTGGAAACTTACAGTCCAGGTACAACCTTAGAAGTCAGAGCTAATATACAGAAAGTCTTCTGTTCCTGGTTCAGAATTGCCCAGAAGCGTATGCCAGAAAGTGCCAAAGTGTCTACTGGAAATCTGCCTTTGTTATCAGCCAGGTAATAATAATAATTCCATATTCACTTTAATTTCTGCTTTTTAGAAAGAATGGAGACAATGTACTTCTTGAAGTATCTGAACAACTTCATCATCAGATTGAGGATCCTGACTGACAGAGCATTTTGACATTCAGGTTATTCATTTTCGTCTTCCTGCAGAAGGAACTGAGATTTCCCGTGAACAGTGCCTGCTGCAGTCCGTTTGATTAATTCTCCTTGTGCTTTCAACAGCGTCAAAAATACAGCATACGTAGCTGTCATGACAGCTCACACGAAGTAACAAGATGCCCAGGCTTATCAATAGTTAGCCGGATATCTCACTCATAAAATGTCCTTTTAGCATCTAAGGCAGCTTGACAACTTTTCATCATTTTTGGTCTAAAAAATAAAGTCAATAACACCATCTCGAAGCAGTGCTCGTAGAAGCACTTTTAGACTTCAGTTTATAATAGGATATGTAGCCAGGGAAAAACATGTAATCCCATACCTGCATGATCATGTGAAAAAGTATCCTAAGACAACCGTGAGGATTTCTTGCAGTCTTACAAAATATGTGACCACATGGAAATAAGTAATTCAGCTTTTGCATGCAGGATGAAAATAAGTTGGCTTATCAGTAAAGAAAAGGTTGTCTTGTTCTGTTTTTGTTTTTTTGTTGTTCTTCCCCCCCCCCCCCCCCCCCCCCCCCCAGATATTTTGTCGTTGTGCCTGTGGAAAATTTTCTTTAAGTTTGAAAATGAATGTGTTTGTGTCTCTTGCTGTCATCAAGACAGGGGGCAGCAGACATCTTGGTGTTCGGGCAAAGCAGTCATTACGTTCTGAGCATGAAGGCTACTCGAGAAAGCTTACATGAATGTTGCAAGGGAGAGAGCCAGCCAATAGGCGATGGTGTGCAGTCATCATTTGTGGTGTAAAAGCAGGAGCAATTCACAGCATGCTCAGTATACTTCTTTTATCATCCAGGAAAGAGTAGGAAGAACAAAGCCCGTCTTTCCCCATCAAGGACATGTGTGTTTATGGAAACTCCTATTCTTTATGGAAAAATAAAGTAAAAGTAAGACAGAACATGCTGGCAGATTAATTCGACATTAAAACAATAGCCTGCAAAGGGTATACAAATCCAGTAAGCACTGTGCAAGGAAAGTAGTGAGAACAAAAGATTGACCCATCCTTGGAATGTCCAAGGATGAGAGCACTGGTTAAGTAACCACTTTGTCATGTCATACGTATGCAAGCTGTTATCTCTCCAGTTTCTGTGTCAGAAATGCAGACCTCTACATCTGAGTTTATTGCACTCTGTTCTTGCAGTCAGTGGGGAGAAACGGATTCTTCCCACTGTCTTTCCCTGTGTGCCCCAGCAGAGCTCTGAACTGTGCCAAGTGAATGGTACTTTCAAGGTTTCTCTGCCTGCCCACTGACACTATAGGAGTCTGGGGGTGAGCCCATATTTAGATATCAGTGTTGCCATTTTGATATTTTGAAGTCAGTTTAATCAATTTCAATTAATTTGAAACATTTCTGTACAAACCTTGGAAAGAAACAGACATAAATTCTGTCAAATGCCTTTTAAAAATGCATACTTGAAGTTCAAATTTTATAATATGCATGAACCAAATAAGCTATAATCTGAAGGACACATATTGGCTTGTTTGGTGCAGGCACTGTACTGTAACGCCAGCCTTACTTAGCTATGCTTTAGCTGCAGCTAGATAGCGGCTCAGCCCATTAGCTTGCTGTTTATATTTGCTATCTTTCCTGCTGTGAATAAACTATAGCCCTGTAGCACAGCCAGAGAAAAAGCTTAGTATCCTTGAATGCAAATTGAAATGAGTGAAAAAATAAATGTTGACAAATTACTTCATTTTAAAATGGGATCTTCGCGCTGGGATTTTCTTCCTACCACTTGTTATGCAAATAAATATTATAGGCTGCCAAGAAAAATTTATAGGACACAATTTCCCACTGTCTGACCAAAAGTAATAGTAAAGGTAGGGTTTGCTAAAGTAACACCCAAAGTGTATAAAATCTGTTTCAGGCAGCAAGGAAGGGAAAGATCCTACTATGCAGCTGGGGCTGTGCATTTCTGGAAGTCTTGGAAGAAACTGCCAAATGTTGTTGGGAACTTTTGGCTGGGAGTCAGGACCTGAGAAATGCCCAAGGGACATCCTGCCTAGCTGACCAGATTCTCAAACCACAAGTTAGCGTAAAACTGCGTTCATATAATTCCCCCATAACCATTTCCCCTTGTCCTGTCACTATCATACCCTCAAGTACTGGAAGGCCACAATGAGGTCTCCTTGGAGCCTTCTCTTCTCCAGACTGAACAAGTCCAGTTCCTTCAGTCTTTCTTCACAGGAGTGGTGCTTCAGCCCTCTGATCATCTTAGTGGCCCTCCTCTGGACCCACTCCAAGAGCTCTACATACTTCCCGCACTGGGGGCCCCAGACCTGGACACAGAGCTCCAGATGGGGCCTCATGATGGCAGAGAAGAGGGGGACAATAACCTCCCTCTCCCTGCTGGCCACCCCTCTTGTGATGCAGCCCAGGATACTGCTGGCCTTCTGGGCTGTATCCTGTCATTAGGTAGACACGGTGCAGAAAGTTTCTCTAAGACTGCAGTTTGAAATTATCAAGAAGATCTAAAGGCAACTGCATCAATTTTTATTGACTGAGAAAATTCTGACAATGCAGTCTAAATAATTGTTTTCAGTTCACTAAACTTCTCTAAGGTTTTCACATAGATCCATTCTGACAGACAAGCCAACACCAGTTTTCCCCCAAACTCTTGAGATTCCAGAAATTGTTGGAGAAAAACAAACAGGTCCCGCAATTGCTAATGTTTTATGGAGCTCATCCAAGACATCTAGGTGGACTGCATTAATACAGAATGCATTGATACAGCTACAATAAATATAAGCTTGATTTCAGACAGCTTTGTTTTGGGATCCGGAGGCCCACTTAGTATAAGAATGCATGTGATGGGCAATCTGTTGATAAATACTGCCAGCTATGTTATAAACTCATTGGAAAAAGGCCCCTTGGAAACACTTCTACATACTTCTGGAATTTTTATGAAATCCCATTTTGGACCTTAAGGGTTAGAACTATAAAACTGTCTTCCCAGACTTTCGTATTATGTAGTAGCTTTTTATTGTACTCAGTAAATATATTTGAGTGTTTAGTAATAGCTCAGACTTCAATCTCCACTTTTATAGAGTCTTCTTTATAAGCTTTCTACTTCTTTTTCCCCACACTAACAGGAGCTGCTGAATGAGGAAGTGATGCTGCAAAAGCGCAATGAAAAGCAAGTGATTTTAACTTCAAAAATAATTGGTAGGTTTCTTTCTCGCTTGGCCTGAGTGAAAGGACATGTAATTCCAGGATCTGAAATCAGGTTCCAGTAACGAGATTCTTTTTTATTAAAGGAAGAAAACAAATTGGGATAAAATAAAAAATACTGATAGATCTGAGGCAGCCCACAGCATAAGTTCTGCCAGTTTCTGAATGGAGACTAAGTGTTGCTTGTGTTTAAAGTGCAAATTAATTTCCTCTCTAGAGAAATGAAGTAGCTTAAAGCTACGAAAATCTCTTCCGTGTGCAAGGACTGCTAAAGAAACTGCCAGTTAAGACTACTGATGGAATAAATGCGGCAGAGGAAGTAGATCGCAATTTATGGTGACTAGGCAAAATAGATCAATGGAAACAAAATACATCTGGAATTTCCCAACCTGCAGTAGAAGATGAAGAGAAATAACCCGAAAGAAGGAGAGAGAGAAAAGACACCAGTGAATTCGACTGGATAATTTTTCAAAGGAAAGAAATCCAATACATCTCCAAACCAAATAAAGGTACTGGCATAATTTGTGTCACCTTGGATAGAAATATAAAAATAAAATAAAATGAAGGAAGGCAAAGGATAATTTGAGACAGATTAGTTGTCACCCAAAAGTTTGCTGCTAGCTGCACTCAGCTGATCTCTTCAGGTTGCTTCCAGGGACCATGAAGACACAGAAAGACAAGAAGAGAACTGACAGCCTCTAACCTGCATCCTGCTCAGGTCACTCTGGCAAAGCAACGTGCCAGGAGCTGAGACAGGCTGGCTTGCTGCATGGAAATAGACAAAAGAAAAAACTCCCTACCCCATGCCATCCCATTTCCATGGGAAAATATGACCGGAACAGCTATTCTGTCATTTGAACCAGAATTATGGCCAGGGGTTTTTCTTGTCTATGAGAGATCCTGTCTTGGTCAATTGGAGACTCCTCTGTTATAGCTTTGTGATGCCTGCACCTTAAGGTTTTACTGACATGCTCTGATGCTTCAGGAAAAAAACTCAGACTCCTGAAAAATGCAGTAATTTATACAGTTAGACACAGATAGTGATGGCCACTATTTTGATTCAGTGTTCTGCACTGAATTAATGCAGGGATTATGGTGTTGAAGTCAAAGTGCATAAAAAATAAAAGATTTCTCAGTGGTGCCAGATAAACTGTAGTGGTTTGCTGAAATTGTATACGTGCATCTTGTTCTGCACATCTTCAAAGAACCCTATGCAAAGTGACTGTTATTTGAAATATTTCTTTCTTTACCCTGCTCTGTTTGGCAGGAATTTACTTCTTTTCAGAAAGGTAGCTGTACAAAATCTTATCAGACCATCTATGGAAGCAGCAAAAGCTCCCGGGGAATGTACTCATTTGTTTCTTTTGACTCAGGCTCACTGCATAAGCAGAAAAGCCAGGTGGGGGAAGCCAGCACCACTATTTTTATTGCTGTACATTTTGCTAACCTAAGCGTCTACCTTTCTTTCAAATTAAAAAAATATATATCAGTAGCTTCTGTGTGATTGAAAGAGAGCTTTGGCAGAGCCGCTGTGTGGAAAAAGAAAAGCTGGTGTAAAAATAGATCTCCACATTTGTAGAGAGATGTCTCAGATCTCAGAATGCTGTGGCTGCAAAAACACTTCGGAGCCGGTACACGGGAGGGCGCATCTATCCTACAATTACACAGAGCCAGAAGCCGCGCTCCCAGCAATCAGCTCGGAAGCAGTCAGCCTTTATTCACGAGCACGCCAAAGAAGACTTCAGCAATGAAGACTCTAGCTATAACATAAGGACGGTAAAAATAAACATAGTCCAAAGCCTTATGCAACACAGGAAGAGTCATATCATAAGCCAGCCTTCAGAAATGACTTGCTTTCCTTCAGCATCAGGGTCAGTCAGAAGAAATTTGCTTAACCTGTGATGATGCCGTTTTCAGAAGCAGGGAAACCCGGCATGCTTTTTCTCAACCTTTTTGGGGACTGGACAGACCTTGCAAGACACAGCTGCAGGGGAGCAAACTGGCAAAATGTGGCCTTTAGTGTACTGCATGTTATGCTTTGGCATATGGGCTGAAACTCCGTGCGGGAAAACACAGTACTGAAAACATCCACCGTATGGTAAAATCAGTGAAATAATAGCAGCAGTAAGACATAATTCTGCATAGTAGTACTGTGTCTCATTTACGATGTATATTATTGGATGTCCCAGCCAGAATTACGGTCTTCTGTGTGAGGTATTTGAAAATCACTTTGCCTTCAGCAAACAAAGCTGGGAAAACAACAAAGACTGGGATTTGAAAATCCCAGCCTTCAGCAACAAACAGCACAAAGCAGAGTCTCATAGCACTTTGTAAATGCCTCTGATCATGGGGTTTATCACTTTCCCACCTGTATGTTCCTAATCTAGCTACTTAGCTTCTGCAAGCTCATTCAGAGAGTGACTATCTGAATCCTTCAGCTGTTCTCCTTGAATAACACCACAGGGCCAGATTTCGTGTCTGAAACTTGGATCAATACTGAAAGGGAAGGAGATAAAAAGAGTACGTGTGCTGGGATGAATCCCATCTAAAATTTCTGTGCTTTCTTGGTTACTGCGCCATACTGGCCAATGGTGTGACAAAGCAGAAAAGCAGGGTCACGCCTCTACCCTGTTTTTATGCAAGACACAAGTGGGGAGGCCCTGCCCAAGGCCATGCAGAGACATGAGTGGCCCCTAGAAGCTCCACTGCAGCAAATACAGCACCTTGTCCAGTTCGAACTCATTTGTTCAGCACCTGAAAAATCAAACAAAGTTGATCACCCCTCAGGGAGTAAACACTTCAGAGATGTTTCCTCTTGGCCTCTGAAATCAGGGGTGCCGTTACCCCATGTCAGCATGCCGAGGCCTGGTCTTTGGGCATGGCTCTCAGCAGCTAAGGCGGTGCTTCTCCTACATCAGAGCAATCAGTTAAACCAGCAGAGAAGACAAGCAAAACCACCTGAAACATGCTGACAGATGAAGAAAGGCAAACAGATAGCGGTAAGGCTCCAGATATGTTAAAATCTGCAAACTAATTGTTTCTGTAATGGGATAATACTTCTGAAGACGGCTGTTTGGAAATGCAATGGCCTGGAAAATGGAGGTCAATAAAGCAACAAAAGGACGACCAGGCTAGCAGAAAGAGGAGAGCATTTGATGGAAGTTATTTAATCACCAAACTAATTCCTTATCTGTTAAGTAGGGAATCCTGGTTGGGAATGCATTGGAGTGTGCTAACTGTTGAAGTCCTAACAACATGTAAGTCAGTTGTGCTTTGGTGTAGCAACACAGAGCTTCTGCAGCAGCACTCCTCTAATACTGTTTTTCTCTAAAAAATAATAAAATTTTCAGGGCCAAAAGCAATATCTAATAATAATAATGTTTTTGTACAGGCCAGGATCACTCTCCATGTGTGGTACACTACTTTTGTATTTTACCGTGCACTTTATACCAGCTCTACCCTACTAACTATGGTCTGGAAACTGATGGCAGGCTCTTTGGCCTGTCATTGCTTCACCTGCTAGGAGACTGCCAGGCTGCACTGATATTTGGGGTCCCTAACCCTGGCAAGGGTGATGCTAGGCTCCTGAGTTCCTTGCCTGAATGAGCCTGTGAATGCTGCACATTGCTGCTGAGCTCCTCTGCTGCCCCACGAAGTGACCCTGTTAAGGCAGTTTGAAACGCTCAGATGAAAGACTGTCCTTTAGAAAAATTCCTCCTGTCAAAACTTGTCACTATGTCCTATAGCTCTGCTGCACTTTAACCTGGCCTAGAAACTGTTTAAGTAGTAGCAGAGTTTGCAATGTCTCACCATCATTATATGGCATCATGTCATGTAATTCAGATCAGTTCTTCCGGAAGATCAGGAGACATCACTACATAACGTGGTCAAATCTGACCTGCCTTATGAAAAGTCTCTGGGAAATAATATGGCATCCAATGCAAAGAAAAGGCAGTAGGACAATAAAGAAGCAGAATGCTATGTTGCTCATAGACAGGCACAGTCTGTAAGCAGACAAGCTAATGTTACCTGGGTTTCTGAGCCACAGCCCTTCTTAGTGTTAGCTCTTCTGTGCTTTTAAATGTTTTCCACTGATATTTTTTCAAAAGATTCACTTTGAATTTTGTACATAGCACTTAATCTTTCAGAAATATACAGTTAAAATTGAACTAGGAAGAACAGCTGCAGCTGTCCCTCCCAGATAAGGAATGGAAGTATTCAGCTTTTTGTTTGCGGCAGAGAAAGCCTGGAGACCGGCCAGTGTTAAGCTATAGCAACACTGAAAGGTAGGCTCTGAGGGTACCAACGAGTATCACAAATTTGGAGAAAGTGGGTTAAGTAAAATGACCTGCACAGATTAAGCAGAGGAATGTTGAGAGAGGAGAAAACATAACCATCAGATATGTAGCTAATCAGCCTCATGAGATATGAGGAGTCCAATGAGTCAAGAGCAGAGTCAATAAATAATAAGAAGCCATGCTTCAGGGTTAAGAATGTTGCTGATTTAATATGAAGTGATTTAACTGCATGTCTTTTCTGTTAATAGACATTTTAATAGCACAGTCTGGAAAATCTGATCATATTATTTTCATGTTCTCTGCCAAATGATGCAAAGACTATATGCATGGAGAAATGCACTGGAATATGTAATACAAGCATAAGATCCATACCAAAAGGTATACCAAATACCAAAATTCAAGATATAATCAAACCATAATACTTTTTTTTTTCTGTCATTAATGTATTTTCTCAGCTTTGATGTAGTGGATCTCCCTCAAATGCAGGATGAATCTTAAAAGTAATGACTGTCAGAGCTGATGCCGTTCAGTAATGATTTGCTAGTATCATCTATTGGATAGAGTCTCATTAAGTCTGTGAGTCCTCTTTCAACCAGGATGACAACCCGGGGGAGAGGAAACACAGAACATCTTAGTTTATAAAAAATCTGTGTTACCCAGAAGGGGAAGATGAGTATCTACAGGGTTGCAAAGCAGCTTGTGTTGCCTGCTGGGAGGCATAAGGATGTGCTTCCATGGCAGCCCAAGGCAATCTAGGACTAGGTTACAGCAACCTGTGCTTTCCCTGGGGCCCAAGATTGCACACCTCCATCCCCTCGCATCCATTAGCCCTGGTATCTCTGGGCTTCACACAGATCCTGTTCAGGGAACTGACCTGGCTGAAAGATAATTATTTTATTTAATGGTAAACTTTCAGTTTTTTCAGCTCCCTGAACCATTTCACTATGCAATCAAATGAGTGCCTGCGCTAAAGTCACAGAGGAGAAGGGCATAAAAAGCTGGAAACGGGCAGGACAGTGAGATCATAGCAACCCTGTTGTAAATTAACTTAAACCACATGCTGAGGCTCAGGCTCTCAGTGGGAGAGGCCACTGAATCCTGATCTCCTGTGAGCTGTTAGCTAACTTACCCTCTCTTTTTTGAGTGCTTTAAGGCCTCTTCCTTGCTTTTTCCTCTGCTGCTTTGTTCACACAGCTTGAAGAAAAGTGTTATTTGCTGTAAGCAGGCTGCCTTTATCTGCTTGGTGTTTACCACTGATCAGAAGGGAAGAAACACTGGTGTGCCCACTCTGTTGGACCCATGGAAAGGAGACAGCTGCTATGAGGGCAATGCAGATTACAGCCCAACAGGAGGGCTCAGAGGGAACAAAGACAGTAGCTGTTCCTGGCATTTAGTCTTCAAACTCTTGTGTATGGAAAGTAACACACTCATCTTTACTTGGTGGGAATGAACATCATCACCTATGCAGAGACTGTTTACAAGCCCCGGAAAGGCACTTGAAGGACTCCCATATCTCCTCAGCAAGCTCTTCCTGGAGGTTCTTTACAGACTTGTCCTTTTACTCTGCTCCTACCATCTCGTTTGCTGTGCTTCCCTCTATTTACCGTTTATTGGCACTTTGCTTTTTATACTAGGACAATGTTTACATATTTTCTCTTTTTGCTTATATTGAAATGTTTTTGTCTCTTGACTTTCAAGACCTGCTCTAATCAAATCTTTCTCAAGTCCTGTCTTGTCTGTTTATTTAAGCCTCCAGAAATCAGCCTCCTTTCTTTGGTTTGCATATCCCATATTATAAATCTTGTTTAAAAATTTACATGGTAATTCTTACTCCTTGCTGCCAAAGCCAGTGGATAAATCCACGGACTCTGTTATATGACAGCACATTCATTATGTATAATTACAAAGCATAAGAGATGTTATTCAATGTTGTTAGCTCGGCTACATTGGAATTCCAGCACACATCTGTACACAATTTATAGTTGCTTATAACATATGCTAGCACACAGCGTGTGAACAGCCTGAATTTAAGCTCAGATCCTGTGTGGGGCTCTTCATGAATCTACTCACAGCTGCTGCCTGTAGTGCTTGCTCTTGAGAAACAGGAGCAGTGGGGTTCTGCTCAAGGAAAAGTAAAGACTGGAGTCATGAAAGCAGAGACTCTAAGAAAAGGACAGAATATCAGGTAACTTCAAAATAGTTTTATTTTTCTTCGAATACAAATATGAAGAACTGAACAGTGGGTAGTTTTGCAGAGTTATTTCTGAAAATTCCATTTTTTAATACTTTTTTTTTTAGAGAGAAGAGATTAATGATTGTCTGATAAAAAAGCAAATAAACTCTCAAAGCAGAGCAGAAGGTGGTAATTATATGGTGAGTTAGAACTGCAGCGCCTGTGTTGGACTGACATGGAGCCTCTCAGAATATGTTCAGGGGTCTTACATTAACATTAAGCAGCTGTTGAGATCTTGTCTTTAATAATACACAATGTTATTACACTGAAGAGTACCATCACTGACATCTCCAAACTCATACTGGAAGAAGAACAGACTACTTTCATTGTATTATTCACTATTTTATATGTATGTCAGCACTGCCACTTTAGCTTTCAGGCTCTGGAAACAGACTGCATTTACTTCTGTGTCTTACGCTCTGCAGTAAAGACTTTCAGACAACAGAGCTATTTAAAAAGTAGCCCTTCAGCTTTTCTAAGTTTCATGAATTAGAGCACATATTACTTCTCCTTAACAGACTGTAAATAATTTTTATTCAGTAGCTAATAATGCAGGTATTTCTGTAATTTGTGAAAACCAAATGCTGTAATTTCCCACTGAGGCTGATGATTGATTGAAAGTCTTTCTGCTCTTATTATTTCAGACAGCTTAGCAACAGATTTACTGTCCTCCATGCCTTGAATTAGCTGCATAATTTATACCTGTGCATAGTTTGAGAGGTGCTTCCTAGAAAGCGAGGCCTTTCAGTATCTACCTTCACAGTTCACAAAATGTAACTGCCACCTTGCTACCATTCTGTGGTATTTTGAAAAACTTTGTTCAGAACTTCAACAAAAACCTCCAGCAAAAAAGTTAGAAATGTGCCACTGAAGTATTGCTCTATTTAATTCCAGCAATGTAAAAGCACATGGCTTTCAAAGCAAAATATTCCCAGTTATCTGCAAATGTTCTGCATAACTGTCTTCAAAGTCAAGTTTGTAGAAGAGAAAGTGATCTAAGGATCCCCAAATTAATTGTAACCTCAGAGACTGTGGTTGAGTGGAGACGTAGTGGAAGCCCCATCGTTGGAGCCACTGAAGGTCAGGCTGGGTGGGGCTCTGGGCACCCTGATCTAGCTTAGGTGTCCCTGTTCATTGCAGGGGAGTTGAACTAGATGGCCTTTAATGGTCCCTTCCAATTCAGTGATTCTATGATTCTGGGTTGGTGACCCTGCCCGTGACAGGGAGGTTGAAACTTGATGATCATTATGGTCCTTTTTAACCCAGGCCATTCCGTGATTCTATGATCCTATGAACTAAACTGATGGTCAGTATTAAACAGCATGTATCATTGTTGGCTGTGACATCCTATTGAACAGGATTAACAAGCTGGATGCATATGTAGAGCTTGATGTTTACATGTGAAAATGTTTATTCCTGCCTTTATGTCACATCCTTGGGGAAGTCCTTATGATGAGTCAACACTTTATTAAGACTAAGCCCAGCACGGCATTTGCTGGTAACAATGGCCAGCTGAGAGCCTTATCATGCTTTACCATTGATTGTAACAGGTAGTGATTTTGTGTAAAGTAGGTAGAAATATTTGTTTGAGTTAAGGAACAATAAGTCAAGGAGAGTTGCAAATTGTAGTAACACGTGGAGGTAGGTTGCCAAAGAAAACATGACTCCCTAAATCTCCATCTCTTTCCTAGAGTACAACTGGAGGACGTGATGTTGGATGAAAGTGTCCTCAACAGAAGGGCTGCTAGTGACTGGCATCTTCTCAGCTGGACCATGCTGACAGAGCAGCCACGTGTGAGGCATGCTTCGTTTCCCTTCATTTCTGTCCAACTGTTCCTTCAGACAGTGGAGCTGCTTTGCTTGAATTTGGTACAGAGATTTGCTGTTGGCTTTTCCCATCCAAATTTCAGAGTAACCTGCAAGACTGTAGGGTTCCATCATTTTTGGGCAGTGATCTTCAGGAAATGAGAATAGATTCCTCCTCTGCCAAACTGAACTTTCACAATTATTCCCACGAGTGAAGCGCAGAGATCCAAGAGAAAGAAGGGTCCTCCAGTGGACCAGGAAAAGTGCATACAGGCAATGAGAAAGTGGGAATGATGAAGGAATGAAGGAGGCCAGTGCCACTTTGAATCAGGACTGCACTGTGCTGAGCTGATCCAAGTGGTCTAAGTAGGACCTGGCACACAGGCAGCTTGGCTGGGGGACCCCTGTCTCCCCAGGAATAGAGCACAGCCCTACTGAAAAGGACTTGGCAGCTGGGCATGAGCCAGCAATGTGCCTGCAGCCCAGAAAGCCAACCGTACCCTGGGCTGCATCAAAAGCAACATGGCCATCAGGGTGAGGGAGGTGATCCTGCCCCTCTGCTCTGTGCTGTGAGACCTTACCTGGAGTACTGAGAGTCCTCAGTACAGGAGAGACACAGACCTGTTGGAGTGCATCCAGAGAAGGGTTACAAAAATGATCCAAGGGATGGAACACTTCTAAGAAGACAAGCTGAGAGCTGGTGCTGTTCAGCCTAGAGAGGATCAGACTCAGGGGGATATCTGAGAGCAGCTTGTCAGTATCTAAAGGGGGGGATATAAAAAAGGACAGACTCTTTAGCAGGGTCTGCTCAGGACAGGACAGGACAGGACAAGGGGAAATAGCTTCAAAATAAATGAGGGGATATTTAGATCGGATATAAGGAATACATTTCTCACAATGAATATGGTGAGGCACTGGAACACGTTGCCCAGAGAGGTGGTGGATGCCCTGTCCTCAGAGACATTTAAGGTCAGGCTGGATGGGGCTCTGAGCACCCTGATCTAGCTGTAGGTGTCCCTGTACATTGCAGGGGAATTGGACTAGATGACCTTTAATGGCCCCTTCCAATTCAAATGATTCTATGATTTAAATGTTTTTATGACCCTGTTTGTCATGCACCAGGAGGAACTTAGCCCATTGATCTCAGGGCTGTGAAATGAATTCAGTTTTATAGCTGATGTGTTTGAGAAACAGCTATTTGTGACTTTATGTTGGTAGCCATAGAAATCACTGTAATAGTGAGCTCTTTTGTTAATGCACCACCAGAATTATCTATTTTTATTCCCTCCACTTTAGGAAGCATTTCCACTGGTCAGCAATGGCAGCCATCAGTGAGCACCCCAGAATTCATATGTTAAACAAAGTGCCACTCATGGAAGGACAAAACAGTAACCTCCAGCTTCACAAAACCTCTGCCTGCTTTTTCCAGCTGTGCTGAAAACCTTTTTCCCATTTAAGCTACAACTTAAACTGATGTTCACCACCAGTTGATGAGGATTCATTTGGAGGTAACACATCTTTCTAAAAGATTTGCTAGGTTAATTTTCAGAAGTACTGTGCTTTTCTGGTTTCTGCTGATGATAATGTAGGCTGCATTTGTTCTTACACTGAAAGAATCTAAATGTCCTGAATAAAAGCACCTGTGCTGAATGACAGAATTACAGAAATTATCCAAATTCTGTCAAAATCAATGGCAGCCTTTCCACAGACCTCCAAGAGAGTTTGACTGCATGTATTTGTGACCATATTTTATCTTCACTCCACGGTTTCTCAAAGCACACATGTTTATTCATAGCCAAAAGTGATTACAGGTCACAACGTCTTTATATAAAACTTGACCCCGTATTTGAAAGGAATTACTTTCTCCTTGGGTAGTACTTATGGTGAATTACTGACTTTCTTCCTTCGGAATGGAGTTGCTTATCTTAAAAAAAAAAAAAAAAAAAAAGGAAAAAGAAAAGGGGGTTCTTTTTTTATCTAATCTCAGGACTCACTCGTATCTCTTTCTTGAACAGTTGCAGTAAATCTTAGCAGGATTATCAGAGTTTTACAGGCTTTTGGAAGCTTTGGATTTGCCTTCATGCTGTTAGGCAGCGCAAGCATGAGAGGATGAATCTGCATCACAGCTAAACACCTGCCACTTCAAATCCTGCGGTGGCAATGAGGGCGTCCCAGTAGGATCATCCAATTTCTGCAGCTTACAAAGCACGATTTTTCCTGCAACCACAAAAAAAACCCCACAAACCTAATTTGTGTTTTGTCATAGGCTCTCTACACTGTGCTGTGATGCAGATATAATATGAGAAGGTTGGAGGGTACAACAGAATAAAAATGAGTTTGCTGTGAAATTAATACTGTGATAGGAGAGATAAAGATAACCTATTGTCCAAGGAAGGGGATTACGTATTATTCCATTTGAGTAAAAATGCTTTTGGCAGACAGACAATTCTTAGGGATCTGGAAAAGGTAAGTATGTATTAATAAAATACTTCCACTGGTGAGGAGCAGGCAAAACAACAGTTTAGTAGAAGAGTGCTGTCAGAGAGATGCAAACTGCGTTAGTACTCCAAAAAATTTGCCGCTTCTGCTTTTCTGGATGAGAGTGCTGTGCAGAGGGCTGATGGGAATCTGTAGTGACAACAGTGAAGAAGAGTGAAATGTCATCCTCACCTCTGCATTACTTCCCAGATCTCTAGGCAGGTGACAAAGAAACACAGATGCAGCAATTCAGTGACAATTTGGGTTGTTACTTGTTTTGATGAATTTGTGCTCTTTAAATAAAAAGCTGTTATACATTTTAATTAAGAGGAATGAAGAAGTCATTTGTGAAAAGGTTCAATTACCTAAAAAAAAAAAACCCCACACAGCAAGGCTCCAATTTCACGC
The DNA here is from genome assembly GCA_030625065.1 of Alectoris magna. Lineage (NCBI taxonomy): Eukaryota > Metazoa > Chordata > Aves > Galliformes > Phasianidae > Alectoris > Alectoris magna. Next base: position 182,054,852 of record CM060560.1, on the reverse strand, counting down.
AAAACTTCACAGGATAAAAAAGGCCAAGTATGTCTTTTAATTATAAAGCTATTTGATTTATAATTACACATGGATATGTTTTATTAAAAACATTCTTAAAAGGATAGCTTGTGCCAAGCCTTACTAATACGCTAATATTTAATACCAGCAGCCAGACAAAAGAGGCCTGTTTTCAGAAGCAACTCTAATTATTGCCAGGTAGTAGATAAGCTGAGATTCTTGAAGTTAAAAGCCAAAGCATTTGAGCACAATCAGTACTAAGTTGAATGACTACTGACGGCAGCATCACATCCTATTGAAAACAATTTAAAAATGTCCACTAAAAACAACCTGAGTTTATGTAATTCATGAAGCAAACAGTGAAAAAATAACTGTGATGGTAGTCCTGCCCTCCTCACCACTATTCTGCAGTTCCTGCACTGTGTGCTCAATATTATACTCTCCAGAACCCCATGTATTCCAATTAAACTTATCCAAAAGATGGATCCTGACCCCCCAGAAGTCATAAGTTGCTGGATTAGTGAATTAAAAACATCTCATAACAAAGCTGGCAGAAGGAACAGGCAGAAGTGACTGGCATCAGGGAGAGAGGAAAGCAGGAAAACAAGATGAATGATTAAAAAAAGAGAGAGCTTGTCTCCCTCTTGGCATGCAGTGTGCAATACCGCACCTTCAGATATTGATTGGAATAGGTATATGGAACCCAAGTGCTTTTTCCTTTCACCCACCTGCTTTACCGTCAGTTTCTTGAGTTAAAAAGCCTGAAGTAACTGTTGCAAGCTGTGTCCACCTTTTTCTACAATTTCCTAAATTGTTTCTATTTCTAATTTCTGTATGCAAATACCACACCATGTCAGAACTGTGTAGCAACAATTTCTCATGACTAAAGATTCTGATTTTCCTGCGTATGAACAAAAGTTCCATCAGTATACTGCTGATATCTCAATTCGTATAGAAGTAGCATCTTCCAGCAGTTCCCTACAGGTGACCAGTGTGGAAGAGAGGATAGAAGTGAGGGCTCTGCAGGCTGAGGGGTTGCTCATTACATGTTCTTTCAGGACATATTGCCATGCGTATTTTTCTCTTAAGGCTTTCCACACCCAGCCTGCAATTTAGGGCACAATCACTTGCACTAATGCAGCTGTTAACCATGTTCTAAAGAACCTGTGCAATTAATTATTTTTGAGTGCTAGTCTTCAGTTGCTTTAAAACAACAGCAAAATAAAACAGCAACAAACAACCTACAAAAAACCATGGACTATCTCACTGGTCCAGTTTTGAGTATGTTCCCAAAAGATTCCTGCATAGCTGAGGTCTGCATTCAACCACATCGTTAAGGAAGAAGTAAATGAACATCCCAGGAACTTCTACTGCTCCTGCTGTAGTAAGCTGGCATCTAATCATTGCCTGAGACTGGATAATGGAGGTGGGTGATCCCAGCAATGTCATTCCAGTGTCTTCATCCCCTTTCTTATTTTGGGACATAACAGTAGCAGTTGCTGGTCACACATTTCCATGCAGAGAAGGAATTTCCCATCAGTATTGCTGCCATGGCTTCTGCTCTGTGTCCTGGACATTAAGAGGGGGCAGTTTACTTGCCTGTGTTAAGTTGTAAGTGACCTTTGAGGAATTTCTGCTATAGTTCACGCTAAGGGAGTTTAAATAATTGGCAGCAGATGAAGAGGCTGCTCTTGCAGCTCCAGTGTGTCTCAGACCAGTAGAATGGAAGAACAACAACTTTGAGGATTGGTAGTGAGATGCCTTTCTGTGCCACTGCTAGGCAGGACTGGCTTAGCGTGTGGGTTCTAGCAGAACAGCAATATTAAGGCACTTTGATCTGGGTTTTGTTGCTGTGTCAGGGCATAGAGAGGGCCAGCACAAAGAAGATTGCTACTTTTCAGTTACCAGGTCTATACTTACTTTCCTCAAAATTACACAGAAATTGAAAATACTTCTGCAAAAATATTTCAAAAGTATGGTACGTAATACAGACTCACTTTCTTGGTCTCATGGGAGTTACATTAGAACTCTTCTAAATACTCCACTGATTCTAGAATTGCTTTAATGGGCTATCAGTGTTGCACGGTTCTGAGTGTGTGTATTGATCTCAGCTGCTGGTTTTGCACCAACTTCAGATGTTACACAGCAGGGGTTTTTTCAAAGTCGTTTTATAGGATATTTGAAAATACATGTTCAGGAGAGTGCCCTTCTACTTGCTAAGCATAACATTTTAGGCATCCGTTGGCCACAGGAGACTGAGACACTGAGTGGTGTTAAAATGTTCTCTTCCCATTCTCTAATCACATGTTTTCCTCTGACATTCCTTTAGGACAGCTTAGTCTACTGTTAATACTTAGAGATGTATTCACTTGAAAAATGAATTTATTATATTTTATTCTTTGTTTGGGAGTGTAGAGTCATCAGAAATGGTAAAACAGGATCTTTTTGTCGCTTCCCTTTCTTTGACAAGACCTTCTCTTTTACTCCAATGAAATGCAGTGGTACTCAGCAGTTGTTTTAATGGCTGATACTCTTATTGTTTGCGTATGTAGCTACCAGTCAGTTAGATGCAGGAAGGACAAAAGCCAAACTGATTCCTTAATGTGTGCAGTCTGGGCAGTCGCAATAAATGATCTCAACTTTGTACCACCAATGCTTGAGCATGCCCTGATTGGTGACACACACATTTCAAAATGACCTTGACTATCCAGCAGCCACATCCACAGCCCTAATTCCCCGAATAACAAGTTGACTGCCTTCAAATGCAGAGGGCTGGAAAAAAGCTGCTGCAGCAGGTAAACTTCCCATGTATTTTTCAATCATTTTCTCTACCAACTGCTATTGCAGATCACAGAGGAAGAATTTTCTTTGTGTCTGTGCATGAGGCTCAGATCTTTGGATGTCTGACACAACTTACAGGTTTTCAGTCCTTGAGAAAATGATCTGTCTTTCTTTCCTGAGTAACCAGAGCTAAGCAGAAAGATTTAGTTTATGATTTCTGAAAGAGGGAATAAATATGGCTATCGGGTATACTTTTGGAGGTAAGAATATGTTCCTATTTATCTGTAACTGACAAATGAAAAAGAGATCTTGAAGTCCCTGCAGAGCCCTGCTCTGTCCCACTGCTTCTCGAGCACATCCGTCTGCAGTGCCAGCAGGGCACACTGGCACAGGCAGCTGCCTGAAGTGCTGGTTATCACCAGATAACAGGTAGCAGATATGGACAACCAGGGAATGCCTGAAAAAGGCATTGCTTGAATATTTCAAAACTTATTTAGTGCCAAAGACAGGGGGAATACCTGAAAGGGGATATCTTATTTTTTTTTCCATTTATATACATAATAAATATATGTATATGTGATCCAGAGGCACAATAACAGCTTCTGAAAAAAAAGACTCTAAAGATTTATGAGGGAATCAGAAGAAAAATCATTGTAATGAGTGAAAAATGATGATTAAAATGAGTGAGCACTTTTGTCACTCCTGTTCAAGAAAGGGGATTTCAGCGTTGATTAGGAGCAGGAAAAGTGCAGCAGGATGGAGGAATGAGAAAAGTGTCTTAGAAGATAGGAGCTCTGCTTCTTTAAGCTAGCAACATCGAAGATAAGAAGGTGTGGGTTTTTTGTTTGTGTGTTTTTCTCTGTAAATTCATCAGATACATACAAATAGTCCTAGAGAAAACTCTGAATAAACAGCAAAGTGAGAAATTAAAGCAGCTGCTTGAAAGAGCTTCAGATGTGATTAGCAGCTGGAGATCATGCCTAACAATATCGAGTTTCAAGACATCATTACGATTAGCTTCATCAAAAAGGACAGAGAGATGGCAGTGTCTAAGTGCCTCTCAGGAAAAATATATCTTGTACCCAAGAGCTCCTTAAGCACAGGAAGGTCTGTGAACAACCAGTGCCCTGAACTAACGCTGGGCAAGTTCAGACAGAAAACAGAGCCCATAACTTCAATGTTGGCAGTGATTATCTCTCACAACACATTATCAAAGGAAGTGCTGAGTGGTTCAGCTCATAATATTTATCTGGAAGGGAGCATTTCAGCCACAAACAGTTATAGCTCCACACAAATGGACACTAGGTGAAATTTTACAGACTGAAAGAGGTAAGGTCTGTTGTAAGTCTGAGATCTACAAACGTAACTTAAAACAAAACACTTTCAGCTCTGCAGGAAGAAAAATGCAGGTAAAAATGAAAGGCTTATAGGCAAGCACACAGTCTTTTTTTCTCCTCTTCTGAATAAATTTGGTTCAACCAATTTTGGCTGTTTCACCTATAGAGACTATTCTCCTACTTTCTATCTCCAAAGTCATTTAATGATGTAAAAACCTTCTTGATAACATTTTTAATTGGAAGGGAATTGAATATACACAAATGCATGCAAAATATTTTACAATAGAAAGAAAGAAAGAAACAAAAAAAGGAGTCCAGACCTTTACTGCATAGTTTGGATGTAATTGGTTTGTTGTTATTTGCAGACTGATCAGTTTACAAACTGAACAATTCACTGTGTGACACAGCAGCAGGCGTATCTGCCAGAATGGCTTTCATGTGAAAAAAAAACAACCCGCCATAATTCAGAAAAAGTTTTGCTCAGAATTCTTTTCCAGCTACTCTCCGGTACTACATGAAAAAGAGAAATGGATGCTGGCAGCTCAGGGCCAAGCTTGGAGCTGGAGCCATCTTCATGGGGTCACATCTGGTTTGCACAAAGCTCTGCTGCTTAGACCTGCAGGTAGAGGACGCATCCATCTATCACGGCTTTAAGTCATGACAGACAGCCGAGGGGCTGGGGCACTTCTTTTGCCTTGGTCCATGAGCACCCACCTACAAAGGCTCTAAAATACTTGTGGCAGAATGAGAACCATCACTAGTTCCTATACACTGAATTTCTTCCCACCTTTTCCAGTTTTCCTGTGCCATGTAAGCACTCATCTGGCAGCTTCACTGAAGATCTCTAGAGAGAGCCCAGTAAATTCTCTCTACAGCTCCAGAGAGCTGCAGAATTGAGTGCTTTGAGTCCTCCATTATGAACCTACCTCCATGAGATCACCACAGGCTCTGATTCACAATTTAATCTATTTTCTGCTAATAATGAGATGAACTGAAGTAACTACAGAGAAATTCAATTAGTATTGTAGCTAATAAAAATGATTGTTGTGGTAGAAAAATGATTCATAACTGCAGAATGTGCTTCTGCATGTTTTTCATTCCTTAGCGTGCACTAACTCTTGTAATTTAATATATCCCCACACTGCTGAACCACACATGGCTTCCCACTCTCTAGCACCCACAGTTTGTGTCCCCACCAGAGTGGTTTTTTTAGCACTGTTTCCCATGGTCAGCTCCTTCTTCCACCAAAGGCAGTGGTGTAAGACAGCAAAGCCCATGGAAGAGGATACGTAACAGTCAATTACAACTTATCTACAGCCATAATTCCTACGCTGCTAACCAGGCAACAGCCAAGGTGGGTGTTGTAGCCATCAGACTTTCACAGAACCACAGATGTCAACTGTCACATGTGTGATATTGTTAGCGTTGTTCTAGTTCTTCACTTCGCAAAACAGATTATAACCTGCTAATGAGAGATGCTGAAATACTTTAACAAGGGGATTTTCACACAGGCACTGATGGTGCTCAGTGGACATGGAAGAGTACTGCGTAATTGGCACTTGTGGATCTGAAAAGCTCTTCCTTCGTATCTTTTAGAACTTATACTGTGCTCTGGCTGTAATTATCTTCCATCTCTGTTGGCAGAAAGAATCACTTTGTATTTCAAATTGTTTTTTATAGTTCTATTTCTGTAATTAAAAGGACCACTTTACTACATAAGCTTAATAAAAGAGAATTGGAAACAAATTTTCAGAATTTTCAACTATACAGAGAGGAGGAAAAAGAAGTGTGTAATATCAAAGGGACGGATCCTTCCCCCTCCCCCTGATCCTTCTGCATTTACCAGAATTGTTGCTGCAAGCTTTACAGGAGTCACGGTAAGTCCCATTGACTTCAGTAATTGAGAGCTGCAACGGGAAATGTTGTATTTCAGAGTGGAATTTTGCTCCAAAAATGTTTCCCCAATAATCCTAGCAATGCTTTTACAGATACAATTTGAAGATACAGTTAGTTAAGCACAATAACATATGCCAGCATGAACACATACGTAGCAGTTGATGACACAAAACTTCTGCTGCCAACACATGAACATTATTCTTTTTCTGTCATGTGAATTTCAGACTGGAAAGAATGATGACAGCCTGCAAGTAGACTCTGGCCTTGCAGCAATGGGCTTGAACAACCACCAAACACTAAGCTTCAACTTCTGAACTAATTTGATTAACAGTTTGCACATTGTTTTGATTAGTACAAAGTAGGCTGTAAAAAAAAAACACCTGCTTGTAGTACAGTTAATCTCTGGTATAACCAACAGGAGCCTGGTAGGAAGGATTAAAACAAAAAATGACTTACTTATTGTTGTTCATTAATAATTTATACTCTTTTATCTGAATACGACTGCTAAATGGAAATAATTGGCTGAAAATATCTCAAATCTAAAACTTGGTGCAGAGTACACTTATGTATCTCATCCCCCAAATTTTCAGTTGCTCTACAAGTGGAGCTCTTTCTACTTGGAAGGTATAGAAGAAAACACAGACTTAAGGTAACAGCTGCAGTAACAGCACGATTTTTTCCCTAAAAGGTACATGTCTTTAATGATTACATGAATACTAGTAAAATTTAAGCATCCACCAATATTGTGGAAATTTTAGCTCAAAGTGCAGATACTGACTCAGGTTTTGAAATTACAGGAATAAACCCCATCTCCATACATACATGAAAAAACACAGGGGCCCAAGGGAGAAGGTGAGCCCTAATAACAGTCTGAGAAACAGCCCCTGGTCTGGCCTTGGTGATGGACAGTCAAGGGTCTGATAGCTGGCTACTGAAGGGACCAGGAGGTCCATGCTGTCTGAGGGGCAACCACGAGCTCGGGGCCATCTTGTTGCTGAAACTGGGTGTCAAGCAAGGTACATGTGGCCATGGAGGAATGTCAGCAGCAGCCCATTATGGAGGCTGTGAGGGTGGCTGCCCCTTGAAGATGCCGGCAGGACTGCAGCAAGCTCTGGCAACCAACTGGAGGTGAGGACAAGGGAGAGCACCTGGGGCTGGAACAAGCACTCTTTTCTCCCAAACTAGTCCTTATCCCTCCACCAGTGAGGCTAGGCTGTTGACTGAAGCTTTCTTGATGGCATCAGGGAAATGGAGCAAGGGAGTGATTTCCACTGAAGCTTTGCTGTGGTTCTCCAGTGTGTGTCTCCAAAGGTGTCTCACCTCTTGCTTGCTTTTTGTATTAAAGTATGCACTGCTCTCTTCTGTGTCTGCTATTATGCAAACAGGTATTATCACTGAGATTGAAGGCAGCACTAAGTAAGGCAGAATAATCTCTTCAGGTTGCATTTGAAGTGTTCCCTTTTCCTCCTGACAATGATTTTCTCTGTTGAGTTTTGCTTGAAGCATTTCCTAACAAGCTTCTTCAGCTCCCTCCGCAGTCTGTGCTGTCGAGTGGGCAGGCAGGGCCACTGCTGCTGTTTGACTGCACATCTACAGCTCTTTCAAAAAGATTGTTGCAGGCCCTGGGCACACCAATTTCTCAGCATATGGTTAGCTCTAAACCTGAAAGCTTTCCTGCAGCCGTATTTAGAGACTTTTAGGCCATTGTCATCCCTAACTCGTCTGTGAGCTCTGTTCCAAAGCTCTCCATACAATTTTAAGAAACCTTTGAAAAAGCTCACAGTCATAGGATGACGCAGAGGGGCCTTAAACACCTCCACTCTTCCTGCTACTTGGGATCTGACTTTGAAGAGAATCATCACAGACTCTCGCAGTACTGAATCCGTGGGTCTTTCCATGCTCTTAATTTTCCTGGGGTCAGATGTTCAAGTCAGGCTTTATATGTACAAACCCTCAAGTGCTTGAGACATTTTAATGATGGAAATGTAAGGTAGCTTCAGTAACTCCAGGGTCGGTGGGAAACCTGCGTGGCTGTCAGGGCCATTTTAACTTGGGTGTTTCAATCTAGTCCCTTGGTCTATCTGCGCCTTAATTCTTGAAACCTGCAATACTTATTTCCAAACTTCACTTTCCATTCCTTTTAGAAATCTATAAAGGATTAAAAATGACACTAGCCAAAAGCTGCACTTAAACTGTCATTTTAAAGAATACATTATTTTCTTTCAATGTATTATTCAAACTCAATCTTCAGTTGCTTTGCTGTTTTGGAAGTGCTGCAAAACGGAGAGCACATTTCTGAAGATTAGATTCAGCTTTTGGTAATTCTTTGTACGAGAGTGGATTATTTAAAATGCAGAGAAGATAAGTGGTTTTAAAATTCATATGGTTCTTTTTTTCTATTTTGCATTTTTAGTAAGGAGACAGACTTTAGAAAGCTTAAACTAATATCTTGACCCAGAGTAAAAATGCAGAAATCTCATGAAATTTGCAGAAATATTCTAGATATAGCAAATACAAGTAGATTAGATAAATGTGCAAGAAAGCCTGGCTTAGAGATAACTTCCTGAAACTCAGTCACTCCTTGTCAAGTTCGTACATCAGAAAGTTGATGTTTGAGAGATCTTAATCACCTGCTATTCCAAGAGGAAATGAGGCCGCTTTATAGGACGTAATACATAATTACTTTTATTTCCTGATAAAATTATCTTAACCACCTAGTATACATGGCAAGATCACTTCTAAAATTGCTCAGATAGTCACATTAGTAAATTTAATCCTTGCACTGGGCCTTTCTACATCCTTGTAATATCCTTCTACTTCCTGTTATTCCAGTTTCTCTGGTATGTTTTTCATAAGTATTATGTATTCCAGTATGAGGCTTTCTAAATGCTTGGACTCTATTCATTTGCAAAGTGATATTTTAGCCTTTATTTTCTCGTATGTTACAAGGAACATGCCATTCTGTTGAAAAGCAAGCTAGAATATATGAGAATCAGTAGTTTGGAAGTCTGGCTTGATCTGTGGTTTGGCAGTTGAATATCACGGGGGAATTATTCAATAGAAGGCAAGGTAGGGTGGCTTGATAAGTCTATAGACAACTACTTTTTGAACTGCTAATTGGCAGGTGAATATTTCTGTCAGTGTTATTTTCTCTTCTGCTGAAATTAAATGTCATCATTTCAGGGCACAGAACTCCACGCGTTGGTATTACAAAAATGTGTGTAAGGCTCTGCTCTGTGAAAGACTGAACCCATGTACCCTGCTCCACCCAAGAGTTTAATTCCACACTTAAATTTAAATTTGTGTTATGGTTGGACTGCAATGCACACATGCTGAACAGTAAGTTGACGTTTAAGTGCTCTGGTGTGGCATTATGCATAGCATCCTGCAAAGCTGAACTCTAAATGCCTCCTGACAGTGGTACCAAAAATAAGTTATGGGTCTGAAAGATGCTGAATCTTCAGTCTGGAGAATAAATATCATGCATATATTAGTAATGATCACAGCACGGGCATTTTTTAAAAGGGGAAAACCATAAACTGTGTCCAAAGATTAGTGGAGGGTGACTGTAGCTACTTGCAGGATTGCTTGTTTCTGCAGAGCTAAACATCATGACATTTATGAATCGGAACAACAGGCATGAAACAAATTTCAATATAATACTGTTCAGAAGGCAAAATGTGTAGTTTGTCCAAAAATAGGAATGATGTCAACAACTGTACTGTTCGTAACATTGGAACCTGATGGAAATGAAGAGAAGGGAGTTAAGAAAAATAAAACATTCGGGGATCACACTGAGGGAGAGGGAGATCGAAAATGCAGTGGGAGTTGACAAAAGAAACCAGCACTGATAAAAGAGTTCTCAAGAAAAGGCAAAGAAGTAGCAATTTTTGAATAAAATGTCATTCACCTTGGAAAAAAAGGGCTTAACAATGACTTTTATAGAAGGAAAAAATAAGGGGTGGTACAATGAGCGATGCAAGTGGATCAAATGAAAAAGTGAATTTTTTTTTTATTTTTTTTTTGCTAAACAGAACAGCCATGATCATTGAGATCATAAACCGAATAGCATAAAGACAGGAAATGCAGCAAGGTGGGGAGGGGTGGCCAGAGCAGAGCAGGAGGGAGGGATGCAGTACTGTGAGTGGAGTCTGGAGCTCAGTGTGTCACCATAATCAAAAGAGAGAAGGAAAAAAGCAAAAAAAAAAAAAAAAAAAGGAAATGAAGGAAAATTGCAAATTTTTCTTAGCAACCATTCTGGAAAGAACAAAGTTTTGTTGAGAAATAGGTTGTGAAAGATGTGAAGTGGCAAGGAGAGAAGGCAGGACCTTTGTTTGCAAGTGCAGCATGAAAGTGGGGATGTTCAGACAGAAGCACTGTGATCAGAGAAGAGATTTCTGAGGCTAGAATGGACAGTCTGCTGCTTTTCAAAGTCCCATTGTGCTTAAGATCAAAGGATGGCCAGATCATTTTAGCACCATTGCTTACAGATAAAAGTCAGATAGGTTTTGAGACAGGCATCTTCATTATTAAATGAAGAATGATCAGCTGCTTTAACACAGCAATTAACATGCTTAGGAGTGGATGAAGATGATGTATAATTGTTTGTTTGCTTGCTTTATGTTGTTTTGCCTTCCTGGGGAATCCAATTCCTTTAACATAAAACTGACAGTTGAAAACTGAAATCTGATAGCCAGCAAGCCCTGTGAATACAAGGAGAAATTTTATTCAATGTCTTCCTGATGGCTCCTGCGTGCTTCTAACTTTGAGGACCAGAGCTGCTGCAGAGATCTTCACTAGTGCTGCTTCCCGAAACTGGGCCTCCCCCACAACAGGTAAAAAAGCAGGGCTTCTCCCGATTTACTCTATTTTCCCGTCTCCCCATCTTTTCAGTCCTAGATCCTGCTTCCCAAGCTCCTGAAACACAAGGTGACAATGCAGAGGGCATCCATCCACAACCATGGATCAGGATCTACAAGCCCAGAGCATATCCTGTGGCCAGATACTCCCTAGAAACCACAATGCCTATTCTCAGACACTACTGTAAGAAGCAAGAGTTGTCCTAACTGTAATAAAGTAGAACCTTGAAAACATCTTTTCTAGAAATCGTTTTTTCACTTGTGCACATCTATTCAATTCTATGGAGAATACCCTCCCTGCACCTGAGGAGCTGTGCACAAAAGCAATTTGTACCGTGTAGTTTGGTCAGCAAGCTTGTTTATGAGTAGTATTACACTGATAAAAAATACGAGAAAATTTAATTAGGAAGTCCTACGAGTCTATGAAGTCAACATTTCCTACCTCTTAATCTAATAGTTAACTAATGATCATCATCTGACTCTAAACACTTTCCCACATTCACAGCAGTATAAACATACAAAGTACTCTCTCAGCTGAATTTCAGACATTTCAGATTTATGTATGTGGCATTAATTCATAATTCTGTCCTGTGCAATATTTCACCTAAACATTAGCAATTCTATCCAGTAAGTTTTTCTTTCTGGCCCAAAAGGATTATTACCAAATCATCTTCTCCAGGGAGAAAACAACCATTAATCTGTTGAAAATTAATCCAGGAGAGTAAACAAAATCATTAAGAAGTTAGGTGGAATCAGAATATGTTTATCATCTGAGTGACGCCATGCTTAAGCCAGCAATAAAAATTTTGGCAATCCATTGTACAGGCAAACAGAATACTTTCATAAAAGTTACTTGGTAAAGGCTTTGATTTTTCTCTGATAATGATCTGATTTCATTACCTTTACGTACCAGGATACACTGAGCTTAATTTTCATGTGAGAAAATCACAGTCAGTGGCAGGAACATTTCTGTTTGGCTGCAACTTCAAAGAGCGAATGAAAAATTTAGAAGGTAAGATCAATAGTTAGAAAACGAATTTCATCTTAACAAGGCAACTTACGGCTTGGAGCCATGCAAAACAACCAGAGAAGCTGTGACTTTCAAAATCATACGAGAGGAGAAAGGATAAAACTCAAGTCAATGAAACAGCTGTTCAAGCTAAAACAAAGAAACGCAACAGGAGAAAAAATACCCTTCTTACTCCTCTCCCAAATGAGTGGGAGATAGAAATCAGTCACGGAGGCTCAATTAATCTTCCCTTCTAGGCTGCTTGGGCCACCTGTGCCTCCCAGGTTCACACGTTCCCATGCTACTGATGGCTGTCTATAAGCTCTTTCAGGAGTGCTGAGATGTGGCTTTGTGGTTCCACAAATGGAAGAGAATGGTGAAGACGGGTTTTCCATTTCCTGAGCTTGTAGGGACGAGAGGAAGCAGCTTTGGGCTCCCAGTGACAGGGAGAAACTAATACCTGGGAGTGCATTCAGTTGAAGGCCACCATGGAAGTCGGGGCCCAGAGCACCTAACCTGTGAGGAGAGCAGGAAGCCTGAGGAGATGGAGCCAGGCCCTGCTCAGAGTGCGTAGCAGGAGGCTAAGAGACAACAGCAGGTGCAGGCTGGAGGAAGAGAGATTCAAACAGGATACAAGGAAAACCTTTTTCTCCATAAGGACAGGTAAGTGCTGGAGTAGGTTGCCCAGAGCGTTTATGCCGTCTCCATCTGGTTAGTGCTTCAAGACCCAGCTGGATAAAGATCTGTGAAAGCCGATCTCTGTGATAAGCAGGAGGTTGGTCCAGAGACCTCCATGTGTACAGGACTTCATGGCCCACTTTCACTGCAGCATCTCATTTTGCTTGCTAGCTGACCTGTCCCCTTCTCTGTACTGTCTGCGTCTGAGATAACCCGTTTCTTCCTGTGGGCAGAGAGGGAAGCCCATACCTGGGGCACAGCAACTGACAGTACTGAGTGAGGGAGTATTCACATCCATGCAGGAGTCCAACCTGGAGTGAGTAATAAAGTAGATATTGAGTGAACAGCAACTAATTAATTTGCCTACATCACAGCTAGTTTACAGGCTTTTCTGTTGCTTGGAAAGCTGCACTACACCCACCCTTTCCCCACAAACTGCCGTCCTGTGTGACTGATTTGTAATCCTGGAAATTAAATGAGCTTAATTCTTTTATGGTTGCAAATTCTACACGTTAAAAGAGGGAGTTCCCAGAGGGAATCCTAATGGCAGGCTCCAGATGGGGCAGGGACAAAGTAACAAACTATAATTCCACTCATGGGTTTGAGGATCAAATCCTATATCCCTCCAAAGGATGTAAGTTGAATTTGATGCCCAAATCCCAAAGCATTTTGCTCAGCTGCTGCATTACCCTGAACACTATAAGAACATGGAACTTTGCCTCTGTGCGTGCTCCCAGATGCTTTATATTTGACAATATTGTGCATTTTGGCATCTGTGTTACACCTGAGTCCTTTCAGGTTTCACCAAGTGGAGGCTGTGCCATCTGTCTCAGTGCGGATGTTTGATGCATTCAAAGTGCTCTCAGCCTTGTGCCTGGCTCAGAAATTGAGATGCTCACTTGAAAGAGGGGAAAAGGAAAATCTCGAATTTCAGCCTTTTTCTGAGGACTGTTGATACATTATGCAGGATCAGAGTGAAACGTTAACCAAGTTGTAAAATGCGTACTGCGGGATCTGGAATGTACGACATCACCCCCCAGCAAATTCCCTATCTACCTGCGAAGGTAGCAATCCAAGCTCTCCTGGTGCCTCTGCTAGTTTTTGCAGCTGTGGCTGCACCACGACTCATTTTCAGCAAAAGGGTCAGAGACTGCCCTTGGCCTGGCAGGTGGTTTAGTCTCCTCTGGGGAGGTAGGTCTAAAACTACAATGTTCCAAAATATGCGGAGATAAAGGATATGAAACAGCCTGCATCCTAGGTAAGAGTTAAATACCAAGCAACTGCTTGAAAGGACTGGAGGAAACCTGCTGCTTTCAGAGAAGATTTACCCCTGGGCAATGAGTATTGTAGGCAGGATTCTCCAGATGGAAGGAGATGGAAAAAAAAAGAGAAGACAGGGGCAGCAAAGGAAAAACCTGTTCTGTCTCCTCATGGCGAGATAAGCAGCTCCTCTTTTGACAGGTTTAGTTTGTGATATTTCCTCAGGCATCTCTTCAGAAAAGAACCCAAATTCCTAAAAATGGGGCTGTGAGACTGAGCACCTCATCTCTTTGTGAATGGGACTGAGGTGTTTGTAATTTAGAAGCAGCCTATAACTCATTTCTCAGGAGTCCTTCCCTTCATTTCGGTGTAGGAATAGATTACTTAGAATGTTTGATCAGGTTTTATTTTAAGTTAAGTATTGGAGGGAGTCTCTGACATTCTATATAGGGCCAAACAGGCTGAGGATGCTGTGTGAAAGGACAGCCGTTATGCAAACACAAATATGCTACCCACAGCCAAATCCCATAATACCTTTCCACCACTGTATTATTTTTCTCACTTTTACCTCTCAGGAACTTTAAGGCCATCTTTCCCTTATCCCATATCTTTCTGCTACTCAGTCAATCAAGGCTGGATGGACCAAAGGACCCTTGCTCCTTCACACCTCTGCTGAGTTAGCTGTGATGTTCCAGGTACCCATTCCTGCTGCTTTTATTTCACTGAGGGAATCATTACAGGATTTGTTCAGTTTCGAGTCCATTACGGATAATTTACAAAATATAGAACAGTTGCCTTAAAGAAGACAAAAGATGAAAACAAGAGAATGTTCAGAATTTGAAACAAAGACAGCTTTTAATTGACTCTTTATAGTGCTTTAAACCACCTGGCTGTGTTTCCAGGCAACAAGTTGTATAACTATATGTGACCAGCAAGGATGTCTGCTCTCTTTAACTGTGCTTAAAAGGATCCACGATGCCTGCAGTTATTTTCAAAAGGCCTGGAAGGGTGAATAACCTCCTCCTTTATGTGTTTAGTCAGAAGATTTGCTGGAACTAACTGTTCTAGTCCATCTAACTGCATCACTGACCTGACATAATGAAATCATCATGCAGGTTTTCTATTTCACTGAACATTTTTTCCCCTTGCCTCCTAGAGAAACAAAGGTCTTTCTCCTTAGGTAATGCCCACTCTAAAACAGGCATGTCATCACCTATCAGCTTTTGATGATTATTTCCTCTCCTTCCTATTTCATCATGTGGAAGAATGAGATGTTTTTCTGAGCTCATCTTCATTAAAAAACCTATGCAAAATACAGCATTTATGAAATCTATGATCAGAAATCCTGTTTTGCCTCCTTAGTCTAACAAGTCCTGAGCAGAGCTGCTGCTCTGACATGCTGAGATGGGAGAAAAAGTGATAAATATTGTCCACAGAGCATTCACACAATACTTTCGTGAACAGATTGTAATTTAGGATGTGGCACTGCTTTCTCCATAGAAGCACAGTATGCAGCTAGACTGAGGTTTACATTTTCTTGATTACTCTTGCAGAAGAGAGAAGTTTCCAGACAGAGTTAATATGAATCTAATGCCAAAAGACCGATACATTGCTTGGACAGTTCTAAAGCAAACAGGGATTTTGTCAGCATTGAAAAGAAAGCTCTGAGGAATGTATATTATAGTTTCTCTGTAGTTTTGGGAGTATCTATAAATGATTTAAAAAATGCTTGAGGCATGCATTTACATGGTTAGGGCTATGTCCAGCCTGCTCCTCTCATCATTTGAAGATTTCTCAGGGGTGAAGGAATGGAGGATGGGTGCTGAGTGCCTCCTAGTGAGAACATTACATATGGATGCCACACTGCCATGAGCTGGCATCAGTGCTCAAAGCAGCAGCCTTGCAACACACCTCTCCCGTGTAGCTTCGCACTGCCTTCACCCTTGTGCTGTAAAAATGCTTGTGTAGTGCACTAAGCCTTCTGTCCCCTCTCCTGCCCCTGTATATAAGATTATACCACTTCCCCGTCCCAGTCTACCACTCAGTTGCATAGAGCTTTGTGCCAGGGCAGAGAGGCACAACAGTAAGCAGGAGAAAGGGAGGAAGCCAGAGGGATGCTTGGAGGCAACGCTGGCTAATGCCAGCTTAAAGCACTCATGAATCTGTAGCCTGAAACAGGTCATTATGAATAATGAGGTGGAATTCCAGCGATACTACACATTTTTTATTGCGGAAGGACAAGTTTTTCTTTATGTTTAAAGATGATGTCTTACATAATTAAAAAGTAAGGCATTTGCTGCAGATTCTTAATAGATTCTTAGCACTTAATGGAGTAAAACAATTTATGATGGCCGCTTTATTCTGTTCTCCAGCTGCACACGTTTTGGGTTCAAAGTATGATTTTTCAGTGGAAATTCAGACTGCAGTAAAGGATTTAGACTTGCTTTTGGTCAGGCAACTGACTGAATCAACACAAACTCTATTTGAAGAAACACATTTCCTTAATTTTACCTTGAAAGCATGGTACAGGTTGGATACAGATTTCAAGAGAGAAAGATTATAATTATAAATAGATAATGACTGCTTCAGGCTGCATCATTTGTTACCTCAATCTCACTTAGTTCCATAACGATATTTGTGTTCAGAAAATTCTAAAGAGCATGTGAGTGCATTTGCATGTCCCGTTACACACAACATTGCTTGCTGCAATACAGGTGAGCTTTTTTTAAATGTGACTGACTATGTTTATGACTGCTCAACTGAAAATATCACAAAGCTGAAATAGCAGAGTCTGGTTATTTGAAGAAAGCTGCTAAAACAACGTACATGTTATTTAATATACTGTTTTTTGTTAACATAGAAACCCACTACATTTCTTCAGTTTACATATTGCAGTTCTTTTCTAAACATCATCCATGCCAAAACAGGGCTGGAGACAGGGAAGCAATGGCGTTACATGAGAATCTCATCCAATAAGTAACAATTTGTCTTCCCTGAACTGTTTTCTTACAGGCTGAACTCTGCTGCAAGGGTATAGGTTAAGAAGTATCCAAAATGTGTTTCAATACACAAAACGACCTCTAGTTGTTTCATACCTGCAATCTGTCAGTAACCTGTGTCTTTGCTCACCTCAGCACCAGCCATCAGCTGAACAGAAGGTATCACAGAATCATGGAATTGTAGGAGCTGGAAGGGACCTCTAGAGATCACCTAGTCCACCCCCCCTGACAAAGCAGGCTCCCTAGACCAGGTTGCACAGGTAGGCATGCAGGCAGGTTTTGAATGCCTCCAGAGGAGACTCCACAACCCCTCTGGGCAGCCTGTTCCAGTGCTCTGTCACCCTTACAGTGAAGTTCTCACGCACATTAGTGCGGAACTTCCTATGCTTCAGTTTGTGGCCACTTCCCCTTGACCTATTGCCACGCACCGCTGAAAAGAGTCCGGCCTTGTCCCTTTGCCTCCTGCACTATAGATACTTACAGACAGTTATCAGATCCCCTCTCAGTCTTCTTTTATCAAGGCTGAACAGACACAGTTTGCTCAGCCTTTCCTCATAAGGGAGATGCTCCAGGCCCTTTATCATCTTTCTGGCCCTCCACTGGACTCTTTTCAGGGGATCCCTGTCTTTTTTGTACCAGGGAGCCCAGAACTGGACACAATACTCCAGGTGAGGCCTGACCAGGGCAGAGTAGAGGGGGAGGATCACCTCCCTTGACCTCCTGGCTACGCTCCTTTTAATGCACCCAGGATGCCACTGGCCTTCTTGGCCACCATGGCACAGAGCTCATCTCCAGCAGGCCATCCCCCAACCTGTACTGGTACATGTGGTTTTTTCTCCCCAGATACAAGACCCTACACTCGCTCTTGTTAAACCTCATCTGGCTCCTCTCTGCCCAACTCTCCAGCCTGTGCAGGTCTCACTGAATGGCAGCACAGCCTTCTGGTGTGTCAGCCATTCCTCCTAGCTTTGTATCATCATCAAACTTGCTGAGGGTGGACACTATCCCCTCATCAGGGTCATTGATGAGGATATTGAACAAGACTGGATTCAGTACTGACCGCTGAGGAACACCGCTAAATACAGGCCTCCAACTGGACTCTACGTCGCCGATCACAACACTCTGAGCTCTGCCAGTCAGCCAGTCCTCAACCCACCTTACCGTCCACTCATCTATTTCACACTTCCTCAGCTTCTTTATAAGGATGTCATGGGAGACAATATCAAATGCCTTGCTGAACCATTGCTCTTCCTCCATCCACCCAGACAGCGATGGCATCATAGAAGGCTACCAGGTTGGCCAAGCATGACGTTCCCCTGGTGAACTCCTGCTTACTACTCCTGATAACATTCTTCTCTTCCAAGAAGATCCTGCTATGATCAGCAGCTCATGAGTATACGTATCGGCCTTTGAGAAAATGCATTACTTTTCACTGGTCCTGCATGTGAGGTTTGTACTCCATGGTTCAGCCTATAATAATACAAACCCATGGTTCAGTATAGTTTGCATTTGACCGAGAGGCAAACACACAGATGAATCTCATGCCTTGGGGGTAGTTGCCTTCCAGTGCAATGTGTCCGTAATCCAATAAATCTCACTTAAAGAAATTATTAACCTTCCCCCCACCCCCTTTCTGCTAAAGGGAATGGATTTCCCAGATGATCTACAGCTCAGAGCAAAACTCACTGATCTCCTTATGCAGGAGCTTAAAGAAAGCTGTAGGTCTTTCTTTGGATTTTCAGAATGGGAAGGACATAAAGCCCCAGTAAGCTCACAACAGATATTGCTTCCCCCTCGCTTTCATTGCTGCTGGGGTCATGTGCAAGAATCACCACGTCCAGTTCATCTGAACAAACTGTGCAAAATGAAGCTGTCATTCTTCAAAGAAAACACAGATAAGGGCAATGCTGCAAAGCAGCTCTACCATGGTTTTAACTATGAGTGACTTAGTGTAGCCTAAGTATACAGTGAAGGGTTCTGCATCTTGTTCTGCCCAAGGATGGAAACTTCTGAAAAAAAACCTCCCCTGAGTTTTCCAGATTTCTGGTATTTGTTGCAGTGTTACAAAAAGTTATTGCTCTGTTTTGGAATGAATCCAGAATTGTGACTCTGGTTGAATCTTTGTGATGTAAGGTATGATATCATTCTACATTTTTGGGGGGGGCCAGAAAATACTGAGAAGTGCATAACTCAGACTTTCCAGAACCAGAAAATGCAGCGTTAACACCCAAGCACACACATTTTTCTGTTTTTAATGCTGGATGTTCTACTTCACCCATAATACCCACTTACATTTCACCTCTGAACTACTTCAAACTGCAAGGAAAAAATGTTATTAGAGAAACAACTGTATCAGCTAAATTTTATATCTCCATCTTTCTCTGCATTTTTGTTGTTTGTTTAATCTCTTCTGTTTTACATGTTTATGCGAGCACTAATATTGTACTATGCCACTGCTATACACCTGGAAAACTTCACGCTTTTTTTAATGGCAAGCTGCCTATAGCAGTGTAAAATGACCCCAAATGGACAAATTCTTGAGGTTTCTTACTGCTTGTCCAGACATGAACAACTTTCAAAATTAAGCAAGCTTATATTGTCATATGCTGACTAATATCTAAATATCAGAAACTGAGTATTGAAGCAGAAACAAAGACACTATTCCACACAATCACCTCAGAAATCTGCAAGACTAGAAAATGAAATGAAAACATCCTCACCCTGTGACAGTGCAGGCCACAGTCTACCAGGAAGAAAACAAGCCACTGTCTGTCTCTTTTTCTTAAAGCAACTACTACAAAAACCAAACAACAATAACAACAAAATCCACCCAAGTTAAATTCAGCTTCTACCACTTTTTTTTTCTTTTTTTCTTTTTCTTTTTTTAAAAAGAACTGGAAATTAAAGATACTGTAACCCTCCTACATCCTGTACGAGGCTGGGCAGGTTTTTCTTTCCAGCCCTGCTTCTGTTGTAGCAAATTTCAGTACCTTTCTGGTTTGAATCATCTTCCCCCACCCCCACTGGGTGCCTCAGATAATTCTCTTTTCTTTGGCTCTAAGCTAACTATATGCTTGTTTCTGCTCTTCTCTCCCTGTTTCTGTGCCTTAGCAGCTCCTTGCTTGCCAAGTCCGTCCCTGCCCAACAGCCCAGCTCTTCTCTCCTGCAACTTGTTCCCACTGAGCACATTCAGCTTCTATAAGAAAAGGAGAAACCACCTCTGCCTGTGAAATATTCCTCTTTTGCCAAAGCCCACTGATCATGGCAAAGCAAACAAGCAATCATTCTACCTGTAGCTCAAACACAACTTTTTTTTTTTTTTTTTTTTTTTCTTTGAAGGAACTTAAAAAGCACTAATTGCAAACCAGAAAGTTAAACAGATGCTATTAATCACAGTCCCACCCAAGCACCTGGACTGCAATACTATCTTTTTCCACCTCAGCTCTTTTCTCTCATATACATTTTTTTTTACTGTACTCCCACCTCTTATTGCCTGCATTTTTTTTAATTTATTTTCTGCAGTCTATGTTAAAACCAATTGACTTTATTAATTTTTTTCTTCTAGCCCAAAGAATTGATGTTTCTCAGATAATCTCATTTTCTTTCTTCTGCTCACTTGTAGATTGCTTTCCATAGAGTCACAGGATCCTTTAGGTTGGAAAAGACCTCCACAATCATCTAATCCAATGATCAACCTGATCTACAGAGTCCCATCACTAAATGATGTATGTCCCTTCATGCCAGGTCCACACAACTTTTAAGCCTCTCTAGGAATGAAAACTCCACCACTTCCCTGCATAGATTGTTCCAGTTCTTCCTCATGTTAAATCTGAACCTCCCCTGGTGCAATTTGAGACCATTTCTCTGTGTCCTGGCTTGTCACCTGAGAAAAGAGACCAACACTCCCCTCTCTGCAGGCTCAGAGGTAGATGTAGGGAGCAATGAGGTCTTTCCTCACTCTCTTTTCTACTTTTCTTCCTTTTCATTCTGGAACACATGATTTCTTTGCTCACCTGAAAGATGGTATGCTTTTTTTTCTTGATTATTTTATGCATTCTGAATCTACTTATCCCAGTCATTCCTTCCCAGATGAACTTTGCACTGTGGTTTTGTACCAAACACCATCTTAAACATAGTTTTGAATACCAGCTGAGGTGTATCCAGACCAGATCCTCATGGGGAGTATACCCTGCATGCGGGCTCATATTGATGTTGATGTATTTTCATTTAATCCAGATCTGAATTTGGTTGTTCTTTTTATTTCTCTAAATTCAGCCATTTTTGTTTGCTTGTTTAACATTTCATGCCTTATGGTTCACAGCTTAGATTGGTGCTGGGTAATGCTGACTGCTTCATCCCTCTTCCCCCCCCCCCCCCCCCCCCATTTTTGACCAATTACTGACAGCTGTGTATTTCCAGGACTGAAGCTTTCTATTTTTTCTTGCCTCCCTACTACCCACATTAATCTCCATTCTTGGACTCCTTATTTATTTTTCCCTTTATACCACAGAAGTTTTATCTGATCTGTCAAGCTTCTTTTATAATTGTGTTCATATTCTTGACCTTGTCATATATTATTTTCTTTATAAGAACATGGGAATTGCCAAATCAAAAAACAAACAATGATTCATCAAACCTATGAGCTTGTCAAAGAGGGCAGAAAAAGCTCACAGAATACCTAGACGGGGTACAGTGTTATATAAGGATACATAAATCCTCCTTGGCTTCCAGCATTGATCAGTTTGAGCCCTCAGGCTTTAGATTATATAGTTTGCAGTTCTTATTTCAGCTAGTATAAATTACCTATTGTCTTTTTGTGAAGACATATTTAATCTTGGTTAAATTTTACTGACATTTTGGCTAAAATATATTGTTATTTGCATATTATATAAGAAGACTTTTCAATGCCAAGAAAATATCTCCTTACAAAAACGCCTGAAAAAAGGTATTTCATTTTATGTGCCACTGGCTAACAGTGCTGTCTCTGAGATAGGTTCCTTCCTTTTTTTCTGTTTTTATGTATCACTCTCATCATTTATACTTTTCTTAAGAACACTAAATAATCTGTGGTGCTTACCCTGTATTTGTGGCATACTTTGAGCCCATAAAGCAACAAACAGCCCACCCATCCAGTCCCTTCTGCCCTCGTTTGTACTGATTCCACTTACGCTATTGTAACATTGTTTGCTGAATGTCCTAATGGTCTGCTCACAAAATGAGGAAAATCTCTTATATTTCTAAAGTAAGAAGAATAGATCCCCAGATGGACTGAAAGGTTATTTCTATAAATCTGCAGCAGGAAAGCACACAGGACACTGTTGCAGGGTCAGTGCTGGCAAGCTCAACCATAAGACAGGGACAGAGTGAGTCACTTTAGAAAGAGAGCTTTAAAAAGACAGATTTAGGTAGAAGGTTTTAGATAGCTATCTAAAAGTAGGGAATAGCTGTCTCCTTAAAATTTCAGCTTTGGGGATGGTAGAATCACCAACATTCCACTTGTCAAGAATTTTTTCTTAAATAAATATCAGGAGTAGATCCAGTACTGCTCTCTGAAATATCCCTCTCACAATTTTTAGGCACTTAGCTTTGAAATTATCCTATTGTTTTTACATGTTTTACTTTTCCCCGGTAATAAACAGGTGCTTCAGAACAAGATGTGTAGGTGTTGTCTTGTGTAAAACAAAGAGAATCATAGAACTGAAATGTGTATTATCCCAGGCTGGAAAGATCATCAGGTCCAATTTTTCTGTGGAGTAAGGAAGCTCAGATGAGATTTCCTAGCATCCTGTAAACCACATCTTGAAAACCTACAGAGATGGAAATTCTACCATATCCCTAGGGAGGTTATACCAGTGATTAATTATTCTCCTGGCAAATAAAAGTCTGTCTAACATCAAGACAAAACCAGCAGCCATGAGAGATACAGCCATGCTGTTCCAGTTACAGAGTGTGTTTCCTGTTTAGAGTGAATACTCTGATACCATCATCATTTGAAACTTCACCTGTAAGTCCAAGCAAAACGACTCCAGTGTCAACATCAAAAAGTAGTTCTCCAGTGCTACATAGCAGAGCCTCTGGCTTTCACTGTCAGAAGACTTCTTGCTTGGCACAGCAGGATCCCAATGAACCACCATCACAATATCCCATGTGCCAGCCAGGAAACTTCATGGAACTAATTTCTGAGCCGCTAAGAATCTCCATCCCAAAATTACCCAAGGTCCATGCTCAGCTTATAATTTACTGTGATGTATTCTGAACTGTTAACATCCCATTACCCGTTAAATCAGCTGAATCGTTAAACTCTCATCAGTTGTAAGATCAGAATACAAAAACTCCAAATAATGTGCTGCATGTTGCATTTCACTTTAATTAAATAAAAAGAGCTGGGCTGGAAACTGTGGGTCAGAAAATAAATTTCCCCCTTTTGCTGGTAGTTAGCACTTACTTCATCTCCACCCACTGGCACTAAGACTCATAGGATGAAACTAGCTTGTCATATAAAAGAACTTTGTCAGAGACAGTCAAATTTTTTTCGTCATCTCAGTTCCCTCAGGTGTTTTCAGCCCAAACAGGTGATACACGTAGCATTTGCTCTGTTTAGGTGCACAGGATGCTCCAAGGTTTTCTTTTAAACCTGCAGAATTATTTTCTACCTTTTCTTCTGAAAAGAGTGCCCAGAGCTGCTTCTTTTTACAGTTTATTTATATGAACTTTGACAGCTTTTATGTACAAATGATGGTACTTAAACATTACCCGTATTTTCCCCTTGTTTCCTACCAATCACAGCACCAGAGGAGGTTTGAGTAATTCACTTTCACTGATTGCATATGAGCAGGAACTTCTGATGCCATGTGTTGTTTCCTAACACAACCTTGTTAATCAGAGAGGCACCCAGAGTGACCAGCTGCAGGCAAGTGAACCTCGGTCATGTAGTTAGTGCATTTTAGCTTGCCTTGGTAGCTTCTTGGGCCCAGCTGCCTCCCTGCAGAAATTCAGTGCAGGCAATGCTTGCTCCCCATCATCTGTGAGGAGGAAAGTGCCAATATGCACACACACGCTCCAGCTTCCCAAACCAGAAAGGCAAACCCTTCTCTGTATTTGAAGCATGTTTTATACATCTGTCTGAAAAAGCATTTGGTCATCATTTAGTATCATTACACTGTTGATACATAGGTATTTAAAAATGAAAGTAGTGTTGGCTCTTTAAGGGAACAATAATACATTTGGTCTGAATGATAGCTCCTATGGACTTTTAATGGTTACAAGACCGAAGAAACCATTTGCTCTTGAAAGCTTAGCAGCTGATTCAACACAGGCTGATTAGATAAAGAAAAGAGAATGGAAGGATAATAAATAAAAGAGCCCTGTGGTGAGAATTCTAAGGAAATGAAAAACACTTTATTGATAATCAATCTATGGTAGAATTTGATAATGAACTTCTGTATAATAAGCAGCCTGTGTGCTCACCCTGCCACTGGAATTCTAATGAGGAAGATAATACATTAAAATTAGAAGTTTGGCAGTGAGCCTGTTATTAAAGCAATTAAACATTTTTAATGCAAGTAAACAGAAGTTGTTGCAGTCTGTAATTCAGAATTATACAATAAGCAAGGGTGGAAGGAACCCAAAAGGCTCATGGCATCCAACATCTAGCTCCACACAGAACCACCCAAAAATCAAACCCTATGTCTGTGAGAATTGTACAAACGCTTCTTGAACTCCTTGGGGCATCAAATGGTTGGGCTGGGGGTTGTGCCCACCGCCCTCTGGTGCAGCCCCTTTCCCTAAGCCCTCTTCCCGCCCCTCCCCTGACACAGCTCCATGCTGTTCCCTCGGGCCCTGTCGTTGTCACACGGAGCAGAGCTCAGCGCTGCCCCTCCGCTCCCTGCGAGGAGCTGCAGCCGCCATGAGGCCTCCGCTCAGCTCCTCTGCTTTGCGCTGAGCAAATACAGGGACCTCAGCAGCACCTCATACGTCTTCCCCTCCAGACCTTTCACCATCATCATGTCTCTCCTTTGGACACTCTCTAACAGCTTTACGTCCCTCTGATGTTGTGGCACCCACGCAGCACCCAGTGCAGGAGGTGAGGCTGCACAGCACAGAGCAGAGTATGACAGCCCCTCCCCTCGCCCAGTGGCAGTGCTGGGTCTGTTGCACCCCAGGGTACGATTGGCTCTTTGGGCTGCCAGGGCTCCTGCTCAACTTGCCATCAGCCAGCAATCCCAGGCCCCTTTCTGCAGGGCTGCTCTGCAGTCTCTCATCCCCCATCTGTAGGTACCTCGAGGGCTGTCCCAGGTGCAGAATGCAGTACTTGCTTTTGTTAAATTTCATGTGGTTGGTTATTTCTCAGCCCTCTTAATTTATCAAGACATCTCTGCAAGGCCTCTCTCTTGTCCTCTACTCTTTTGCCATTTGGATATATGATTTTTATATTATTTTCCTAGACAACAAAGGGGCTAAGATAACCTTTGGATATGTGCTTCCATGAGTTTTATGATTACTGCTTCTTGAACCAGGTGAGACTAATCTTAATGAAATAATTGAGTAAAACATCAATATAAGAACATGCAATTATGATATATTTGGCAGTTAAAAGTAAGTTCTTTTCATACAAAGCCAGGGGAATTTTACAATGTGATGGTGGGTTGGAGCCCCTCCTTATTTTCTGGACTATGTTAAAGTCCTCTGTCCTTGAACTCTTTAAATTCTATTGGCCTCTGTTCTCCTGCAAGTCAGCGTGTGCTTATCTGACACAGTAGGTAAAAAAATCATATTTCTTCTAGCATCCGAAAAGCCATGATCAACCCCTTGCTGTGCTCTACTGGAATGTGCACTAAGCAGAGCCATTCCCAAATATGTGCACTGGTGCTCTCCCATCTCAAGCCCATCTTCCAGTGATGCTCTTATGTTCAACGCTTGCTGAAATTCAATCTCAGTGGCTATAGTAAATCCCATCAGCTGCTTCTTACCAATCTGTCAAAACTCTGCATCACTGTCTTATTTAGCTACTGTTTAGCTCATCCCTTGTTGCTCTCATTTTCTTTTCCAATGAGTTGTACTGCATGATTGTTTTCTGCTGATTCTGCCAGCCGGTCACTAACTGTTTTCAAACAGGCTTTCCACATCACTTCAGAAATTCATGCTGTGCTCTTCCTCTCTAGTCATTCCCACTGCATCTATCACTGAAGCTAGGTCCCAGGTGGTTGCCTGGAAGCTTAAATAAGTCACTGTGCTCTGTGCACCATTTTCTAAGGCTTTGCTTCCTCTCACAGTACAGTCTTTTTCACTTCTGCAAATGCAGGTTAAGCAGTTGAGTGGTAGACCTTGAGGTGTAAGTGATTTTAGTCTTTCCTATTTCTTTGAATAGCTCAAAGTGAATTTAGTACTTCAGCTTCTACAAGCTTGTCAGAATACCCTGTATCTGGGAGGTGCATGTAGTCAGGAAAACAAGAGGAAAGAAAGGAAAAAGGAGAAGAGAAGGACCAAAACCATTAACAGAATATTTTAGATAGATAGCTTAAGGAATTTTAGATTTCTGAGGCAGTCGCCAGGAAACAATGTTCTCTAGAATGAAAGGTGACTTAAGTGCACATACCAAGTTTCATATGCATTCTTGTGGCAATTCATGTGGCAGGTAGGTTTGCTATTTCTGAGAGGAGAAAAAACATTAAAATTGCAAGCGTTGGGGCCCCCAGCACCTCAAACCTCACTTGGGATCTCCATCTGTGAATGGAATTATGAAAAATATCGGTACAGCTGGTAAGTTAAATATTCACAAATTGTGATCAAGGGAAAAGATTTAACAGCATCCAGTACGGAAGAGAATACAAGCGTTAAGCTAAAACATAAGAGACAGTAGATGTTTCAGTCTTGTGCATATGCATCAGTCTTCTGTTTTCCTGCTACTCTTTTTAACATGGGCACGCAGATTCATCTTGAAAATTCTGTATGCTCTGATGAGCCATCATAGCTCATTTTCAAAAGACATGAAATGTCCAAAGATCTGTGGATGAATTAGTAGTGTCTCAGTGTCAGTGCTATGTAGAGATCAAATCAATAAAGCTACTTATGTAAAACAGGACACAAACCCTGAACTACAGACATAATAGCACAAAGTATTAGAGATATTGAAAAAATAGCATACTTATACAACAGTTCTACAGCTTGGAGAACAATTGATTTTTTTTTTCCACTCAGTAGTATTTTGAGGCTGAGGGGTAGCAGAGGTTGTTATAATTCTTACTAAATGTGATGATTCACATCACATGTGGCAGCTCTACATACCAGACATACGTGAATAACCATCTGTGCCAATTTCACCCAGAACACCATATGTACTAAAGCTAGTGTTACCCAATGGAATTTTGAAGAACTATATGATACATGTGGTGGAGTTCAAATCTCTCTGAACTGTCTGTCAGCGTGAACAGGTTCCACTGCGCTAGTGTCTTAGGAAACATTTACATTTCCTTACTTGCCTATAAAACCTAGAGACTGGAAAAGTGATTGTGTGCTTGTTCTATTTTAAAGAAAAATCTATGCTTATAATTTTAGTATCCAGGAAACTGATACTTACAACCCAGTCATGACACATCACAGGTTCTTTTCTTGAAGGGGCTTCATAGTTTCTCCTTTATTCTTATGCGTGCCCCTCATTCTTGACAACAGCAGTAATTTCCACTACTTTCCTAAGCACTTTTGTAGGTGATAGCACTCTTTATTCCATTTCATCAAGCCTGTATAGAAGAGAATCTTCAAGGCAGGTCATTTACCCATTGCTTTTCCTCACATTTCTTTCCTACAAACAACAAATTTTTTAATATCCATAACCTGAGACAATAACTGGGGGCTTTTCTCCAACCTACTCACTCCACTATTTCTCTCTTTCTTCAGTTAAGGCATAATCCATGAGGGCTTCTGTCCTTCATTTTCTCCAGTATTTAATGAAGTAAGTTCGTAATGGGGCAAGACAATGTGAAGTCTTGGGAACTTGGAAGGGAAAATTGTAGGTGTTACAGTAATATGATTAGCAATACAAATAAAAAGCTGTTTTCTTTATAGTCAGCTGCTCTGTACAAAGAGGGCTGAAATATACTTTGTACTCAGTCTTCTCCTCTGTGACTTACCTTTTAGTATTGCTAATGTAAATCTCAGAGATAAGAGCCATCTGGGGCGACTGCATTAAGATAGATACTGTTCCCAGGGAGGATTCTGTTCATGGCATTCAGGTAGGATGGTTTTCCGTTCAATTAAATTATTGGGACCAGACTGCCTTTTTTATCCAAGTCACGTGATTGGCCTTCATCAAAACAAATGCCATTCTACAAGAAGATGAGATAAACAAGTGACATGAAAAAATAGTGGTAAGTCATACATGATAAATGAAGTTCCAGGAAAACTGAGGGTGCTTTTCACCACTGTTACCAGGTGAGTTCAATTTATTTTTCCCCCAGGGACAGATACTGCAGCTCCTGCAGTAAGGTATTGCTTTTGTCAATTACTGATGATAACGATGTATATTTCTGAGCTGTTGAATTATACTTGAATTATTTCTTGGTTACTAAACAAAAATATGATTGATATTGTATTATTATTTTTTTGCACATGCTTTTTAAGCTGGTTGAATTCAAGAACAAGCTTGTTTTCTATAATTGTCTAAAAATAGAATCATGATTACTCTGTAAAATTCCATTTATTATTGGTAGAGTAAAAGTTCTATTCATAAATATGTTTTTGAGGACTTCTTCCAGAATTTCATTGTAACAAATTCATGCTTAATAATTGCCTACGTTGATAGTTTGCCTATCGGGAACCGAACTAGTTATTTTTCTCAAGTTGAAATGTCAAGTTAGAAGGAGTCTTTTACTCCTTAATTGAAGATACTTCTTAAAGGAATATTAGAGAGGAAAGAGCCGCTACTGGACAGTCAGTGGAGGAAGATTGCATTAAGAAGCAATTATTTATCTCTATATGATAGAACTAATTTACATCTGTTCACAGCTAGCAGGTGACTGATTTTCAGAGAGCCTCAGAACTAGACCTTTAAAGAGAACTTAAGCCATCTGTAGCAGTGTAGCACCACTGTAGGGCATTTTGCCTATTACATACTGAAAGAAGCAGTCATGGCTTACTGGTCTTTAGATGGCCTGAGGACCATATGGTGAACTTGCATCCAAGCTTATTGTTAAGCAATATGTACTTGTGCCAAGTCATGAATACACAGTTTGGATTGCTTCTTCTCTCCGTATCATCTGTGGCAGAAACTGAAGTGAAATGGTGACTTACAAGCTTGTGAATATGGAGGACGGGAAATGACTTAAATTGGTAAGGATAGGCGTGTTAATAATGAAAAGTAGAAGTGAAGTTTGGGAAACAGTTAATAGAAATATAATTTAAAGTGTTTCTGTCCTTGTATGATACAGTGCTCAAGGACAAGACCGGTAAAACAGTTTATGACCTAATTTTTAAATGATCTGTGGTGCTGATCACATTTGGAGCTGGTCTTTAAGAAAATACTGAATTTCTTGCAAACAAATCATGGACTGACTTCCTATTAAAGCCTGGTCACTTCCCTTGGTATCTTAGTGAGTTCTGATTTTTTTTTTTTTTTTTTTTTAATGTCAGCTAATCTCAGCTATAGAAGCTTAGCTTTCTGAAAAGTGTAGCATAAATAGCTGTCTTGATACACTCCTTGAATAGCGAATAGGTATATTTTTTCACATGAATGTTTTTATACTAGCATATAACTTACAATGTTTTGTCATTGCAGAGTTTTGCCTCCTAAACTTCTAGAGGAAGTTACACTTGCTTATACCAACTCTGTACATGAATTTCTGACGCATGGAGAACAGCAGTAAAAGAGATTTATACTAAGAATTTATTACAGATGAATAGAGTCATGCTGGAATCAGGCTAGAAAAGATATGTTTACTGGTAATAAGTCCTCTGTTTAAAGTGGCAAGTCCCAAGTTAGACAGGATATGTGATACGCAGGCAGAACAAAAAAATGTACTAAGGCAATGAAGTAAATATAGTTTCCAGAAGGGTTTTCGAGGGAGTGCTGAAGAGTTAGTCATTTACCTCCAGATGAAGTTCAGCAAGAGTTGGTTGCCAAAATCCCTTAAGCTTTCTTATATGTTTCATGTAGTAACTCTACTGAAACTTATTTACCATCACAGAGCAAGGCTCATCCCTTTTTCTTCCGCTTTCCTTTATATTAGATGGCATAATTTCTCAGCTTTATTAGTTAATGAAGGTGAATGTCTTTCATGTTTATGAGATGCAATTGTGTTCTTTGTTTTGATCACATTATGGAAATGAAAGTGTCCCTATTAAATTGCCTGTGGGCTCCTTAACAAAAGTATGCATTACCAGAGTCAGGCTTCTTTTCAGTGTGGGAGAAGATTATTTGCTTGTAGATCATCACGATGCCTTCAACAAAAATTTATAGGTAGTTTGGGATCTACTATTCTTTTTGTTCAATTCTGGATGCTTTATAAAAAAATGTAACTTAAATTAAGACTTACAGATCACATTGATTTCTTTCTCTCTTCAAGGTCAAATTTCATGCAGACTTTGCCCTGTAGCCTTATTACTTGCAGCCGCTACTGGGCTCTTTCAGGCTGCACACTGGGATGGTTCAGCTATGTGTAGCAGGGCTTGGGAATGTGTCTGGCCTCAGCATAGCTGTCAGTTGACTGACCACTAAGCTCCTCCACTAAGAATATTAATATTTTTATGCTGGAATATCTTAAGGATGTGCAGAGATTGATCTCTTAGAGCTCTAGAGGGAGCGCTGTGTAGGTATGACCATGCCCAAGTGGACTCCATGGCTAATTTACCTGCAGGATATCTCCCCTGGCTCTCTGTGCATTTACTGACAACCCCATGCACTCCTGCAATGAGGTAACATTGGATAATAAGGTATGCATACAACCTATAGCTTTTTCTTTCAAAATGCAAGAAGGGCTCTGGTGCTATTTCCACTGGGGTGATGGGGAGTTACAGGAAGCCTGAGTTCAGGGTAAATTATGTAACCTGAAACAAAAAATCTGAATGTTATATATTGGATTTTGAGGGCCTTCGAAGCTCTATGGTTTGGAGTGGCTATCTCTCACCACAACTTCTTTGACTAGCATGCATGTGTGTGTTGTGTGTATGCACATCCACATGTGAAGGAAGATTCCCAGGGCAATGCTCTGTAAAAAGCAGGGAAGCAGCCTCAATTGTCCTGTGCCATAGCACAGAGCTCTTTTGTTATGAGGTCGCTGATCTTTGGTGGAGCAGGTATGTATGTGTGTGTAATGTTGCTTGTGGTAGGGAAGATCCCATCTCTGCCTTCAGAAAACTTCTTAACTTACAGAAAAGTTCAGGTGTAATTCTCTTAAAATAATCCTATTGGAGTCTTCTTTTATTCTCCTCTTGTGCAAGCCATTTTGCTCTTGAAATGGTTTGTTGAACACAGGTTTAAAATGATTTCAGTATATGGTAAACAAGAACCTTAAGCAGGCTAGGATATCAGTCTGTTATGTGAGTTTTTAGTTGATTTGGCAATTTAATGTTTCAGATCACCATGCAGCAGTAGATATAATTAAGTGTCAGAGAGAGGGCTAAACGCATGAAAAAAATCTTATTGTATAATTACACTTTTATAATAAGATTTACTTGTCAACGTAAAGTGTAATAAGATAACTAACAAGACAATTTATTTTTCAATATAATGAAGATGTACAGAAGGCAGAGGGAGGACCTTATAAGAAGCTTCACTCTGTGGCTGACTCTGCCTGGTAGCATGCACACTTAATGAAGGAAAAACCCTGCTGAACTTAAGGATGGAGATAGCCATGTAGGATTGGTAGCAGATGAAGTAAGAGCGTGAGTAGGCTTAAAGTTTGGATATGGTGGAGGAGAGAAAGACGAGAGAAAAACTGTGATGACAGAAGGTGGAAGAGTCTGCTGGGTAAGATGCTACCGAATGCGTTCCTCCAATTGATAGAGCAAGACATTTCCATAATGTAAACTTTCAGAGAAAGAAGGTTAAAATAACTAATTGCTTTGGTGTGGGCTGAGAGATATGTATGGAAAGCTATCCCAGACTGGCTGACACATGCTAAGTTGTCTGGTTGTGTGAGTTTTAATGAAGCTTTGTTTAGGGAAAAGGAGGTCTACTGAAAGTCAACCAGGAAAAGACAGAAATTCTGAAGAGTTTATACCCAGATTAACTATTTGTGATAGAGAATGCAGTTTATAAGAATGGGAGAACTGCTCAAAGAGATTGTAAGAAATAGTTTGCTACCATCTAAAACTATGACCGGACCAAGTCTTGGAAAAGTCGTGTTCATAATTTCTGGATCATGAGCAATTCCCTTTAATTGTGATCCCTCAATTTGTGTCAGTGGAATTGTGTAAGATCAAGTTCATATTTGCAAAGAAGAAGAGGCTAATTTTACCATTCTGGCTGGCTTCAAAAACAGCAGCCTAGGGAGCTACAAATGAAATCCACCACAAACTACTACAGTCTATAACACCAGGGCTGCTTCTTTGCTGGCTCATCCACGTAGACTGTGTCTGTCAGCTTCCAGTGACCACTGTAACCACACTAAGCAATTAGAGAAGCACACCTTCCTCAGAATATATAGAACATAATACAATATATATTTGTAGATATACTGGGGCTAGATTCAGCATCACTGTAGCAGGTGAATTGTCTCAGAGAGCAAACAATCCATCTAAATTATCTGCTGATTCTTATTCGACCTAAGTTTTGGCCAAGTCCTGAGGGAGCTGGCTCTTGCTGATGTCTGTGCACTACCATAGGGATCCAGTGGAGGCATCTGCAGGATAGGCTGCAGTGAGAGTGTTGGAGAATGCATTGACGTGGAATTGGCAATAGTCTTGGCGTACCAGCATGGAGGAAGATGTTGCTGTGATTATTATCCACAGTACAAGTCATGTAAGGCTACATTCCGTGAAGTATGTAATTTCTGTATAATCATCTACGCTTTCTCTCATATATCACAATGTAAATGCATTCCTGAGCAGTACAGTGTAAATATGACTGAAGAAACACACTACACTTTAAATTCTGTGTATATTGTTCTTTCTGTTTCGATAATTAGTACATGGTGGTACGTTAGTCAGAAAGCAAGAAGTACAGTACCTGAGAATGATGTTTTGTTTTTTTTATTCATAGCTGCCAGATGATGTGAAACCGTTTACACAACTTCTGAGTGTTAGTGCATTTTAAGCAGGCAAAGAAGGATCCTGTTAGCATTTTGTCTTTTATTTTATCCTTAGTCACCTAACCAGAACATTTGAGGAGTTTTCTGTGCAGAACAAAAAAAATATTGCCTACTTGATGTTTTCCTTATTTTATCTCTGCAAGTCTCTTCAGGAATTTTGATTTAAGCAAAGAAAATAAAATAACAGTTTCTCACTGTTGCTTTTACAACAGTGGAAGAACAGAGAAAGTATTATTTGCCGTGTTTATTTTGTTTCTCCATTGAGGTCTGATGTGATATGATGGTGCTTGGAGAAGCAACTAGAATTGTTGTTTCAGGACTGATTTAAGGGACCCCTTAGACATGAATGAACACATATATAACGTGGACATGAAGCAACAATATATTGTCCTGTCTTTCAAAGTGGGGGAATTAGGAAAGAGATCTTCCACTCAGATATGCAATTTGGTAAGCATTTAGGGAACAAGCATACAATCTTTATCATAATTCAGTGTATATAAAGACTGCAAAGTTTTCTAATGCATTTTTTTATTGTCAGAAAATACTATGGAAATCTAAAGAGAAGTAAAATACTTATCTACTAATGTAATATGTATTTCTGGCTACTCTACACAGAAGTGTTATTTTCCTTGATAGGCCACTGGTCTTAATTTGTTTGGTTATTCTTGGATAGCCAAGATGGTAGCTCAAGCTGGCTGCAGCTCTGAGGTCAACATACTCAGGTTGTCTTCCAGTCAGCTTTCCAAAGAGATGAGAATATGTTTCATATTATTACTGTTCGTGTTTTATTTGAACAAAAGTTAACATTTTAAAGCAAAACTTGAAGTAAATAGGAAGCATAAACTAGAAGTTAAAAAAAAAGAAAAAAGAAAAAAAATAGTTCCACATGCAGCTCTGACCCTGCCCACTGTGTTTTTGCCAATGAATTCTTGTTTCTGAGCTTGACTGCAGTCAACACTGTAACTCTATCTTACAAAAACAAAACAAAACAAAAAACAGCTGAATTTCCTTTGGTCTTGAGCAATTTCCTTCCATTGCCACTGAGGTCTCCCTGTGTGATGATTCTTTCATGCATTATCGCCCACTGCGTCTGGAACCTTTTCTTCCTGAATATGCACAAAAATTCTTCAAGGAAATGTGCAATCTTTTATCTTCTTCCTGAAGTTCTGGCTGTCACCATGCATACCACTTTCCTTCTTCAAGAAACTGTTGAAAACAAGCCAGTCAAATACAACATTAAGCACGTCGAGTATATTATGATGATGGAGACTTGAACTCTGCCAGCTGTAATGAACTGTGCGTACAGGAGCACAATTAGTCAAACCTCAGCTAGGTTAAAATTGCCTTTCTGGATCTTTCTGGCAGTGCTGCCGTGATAACATGTTCTCAGAATGGGAAAAACTTCAATATGAATGTCAGCTCAGCTAATGGCTGTTTCACTGGTGTTGGTCAATGTAAACTTAGGCAAAGTCTGTGTGCACGAGTTACAACTACTGCTGTATAAGCTTATCCCTAATGCACAGTAAATGTTTTATGCTGCTGAAGCATAAAACTTTTTTTATGACATCTTTTCAGGCATATTTATTTTTCAATGTTTTGTTAGTATATTATTTCTGCTATCATGTTCATATATTTCTATGGGGTTTATATTTATACCCTGATGTTCAGTTACCATCATTATGTTGAACCCCCTTTTCATATCAAACGAAAAGAACCAATATATCAATATTCCTTGATGGGAGAAATGACCGTTTTCTTAATTTGCGTGGGAAGAAGTTTTGGCAGATTTCTAGAGCTGGCACACTGTCTTGTTCCTTTGAAAATATGAAGGTTGATTAGAGTAATGACCTTTGCTTCATGTACAAGGGAGAAGGGAAGGAGAACTGTTGCTTACCTTCAGTTTCCAGCATTCTCCCACCTGTTCACACTGTAGGAAGTCGCTAACATTCAAAGTCAAGTTCCTGAAGAATTGGAGATTTTGAAGCCCCCATTGTAATGTTGGCCAGTGTTAGTAACTTCTATGTAGTCTTGGATAAAGGGAAGATAAGAGGAAGGGAGGAAATATTGCATTACGTTGCTAGTTGATTAGGGTCATTCAACCTTATAGAATACATGTAATTTGATATAATCTGATATAGTACATCTGCAAGAAATACAATTTTCACAGTGGGTAAGAGCTTGTGGGCAGGTAATAAAATCCCTGCACTGACCAGAAACTGTTGTGAACATCTGTTCCCTGACTACTTAAATTATACTTGGACAGTTTGATGCATCTCTGGCATCCATTCCATGTTCTAGTGGAATGATAGTAGAAGAAAAGAACGATGTAAAATCAGAGAATCCTGTTGGGTTGTAATCTTTCTTTCTGCTCTGTTTTCTTTTTCCTCCAGTAAATGTGTCACCTCTTTGTTTAGTAACTCATGGCATCCTTTCTTTCCCTCACTCGTGTTTGTAGCTTTCTGCTTACTTATTTTGTGTACATTGATTACAGCCATGCAAGGCTTTGGGCTTAATTAAAAGGTGTGACAAGAGAAAGAAAATGATTTCTGTAGAAATATCTTCTTGTGAGAAGCTTTTTTGAGTTAAATGCATTAACCAAACCGTAATTTCTCAAAGAAATTATTCTTCCCTGAATCTGAACTCTCAGTGCCATCTAGACATGAATTCTGCTGGGCTGTGTCACACTCACTCTGGGGTTTTATATAACCTTGAAAAAAAGTTAGGAGCTGGATAATCTGTCAAAACTATTATGGTGACACACAAAAAAATCAAATTGCTTTCGATTAACTCAATATATAATAACTCAAGATATTACAACAGTGGCATATTTACTTCCCATCTCCATGTTAAAGCTACGTTTTCCAAATTTTTAAGCTGTGCTTATCCACTTGAATTGTTAGGGCAAGGTGGTAGAGTTTAAATAAAGGAGTGCTTTATTTAACAAAAAGAAAAGTCAAAGTCACTGCACAATTTTTTAACTTCATTTGAAAAGAGCAATAATCATTGTTATTATAAATTGGAATTGTTAGTGTTTTAAGGGTCTTGTTATCCCATTTTGGCTCAAGGATATAATCTCATTTTGACATGCTTGCATTAAAATGTTTGGTGCCTGGGGCTTGGCTTCCCCAACTGTAATTTGGAATCTGAGTTATCTATCATTAGTTTATGCACATGCAAAAATGTAGGCCTTGTATTTTATGGCAGTGGAGGAAGACCATAGCATGGAATAACAGGTGTACTTCAACAGAGCATTCCTAGGAGATGCTCCAGATAATATTCCTCTCTGCCAGTGGCAGAGAAATCCTTTACTATATATGCTTGCATAAATCTACTGCATACATAAAAAGGAACACATTGCAATTCCAGTAATCACACCAGATACAAAAAGCAACCACTAGCTCTTATTCAAATAAAATTCTGTAATCCTTTCCACAAGCTCAGAGCTGTGTTCAGCTGGGAACTCTGAGAAAAGCTTATGTGTCTTATGAGAAAGAGTATAGTGAAAGACAGAATTATGTGCCTCATTCAAAAAATATGTTAATACTGAAGATTTTTCTTTCCTTGTGGCTGAAGGAGGAGACAACTGGCAAGAACCCTGGCCACAACAGACAACTGAATTTCCTTAGCTGAGATACATATGCTAATTTTGTCAGATGTGTGTGCTGTCGGTCTTCCCAAGCATCTAGGAGTTGCCAAAATCTTTTGTGTCATTCCTCTCCGATTCCTCAGAATAATTTGTATGCAGATCTTCAGTCTAATTTGCCATCATTGCATATGTTGGTACAGGTAACAAAATTCTGTCTTAAATGCAAGATTCTTCCAGTTATTTTTTCTTTGTGAAATTCTACAGAGACTTGTTAATTTGCAAAGGCCAAGCTTTCTTCCTTGAAGAGAATAAAACTGAAATATATTTAAAAGCTTTAAATATTGTATTAACAATTCATAATCCTCTTTTTTTTTTTCCTCCTCCAGACTCAGTCTTTCTCCTTCTTGTCTCACACATCCAAGTGCCACATCTCCATAATACTTAAGCGCAACATAAATACTGAAAAATGGGAATAGTAAATCTCATTCTGCCTTCTTCTGTAAGACCAATAACAGGATTAATGCGGTAGGATCTATGGAAAAGTAATTTTCACAGAGAAACTGAAGTCAAGAAGGTATATTTTACACTGTATCTCTCCTGCTTGGAAGAAGACAGCTCCCTGTCTCTTTTGACATGTATCTTGTATCTGAGAACTGCAAAGCATATCCCTCTTACAGATCGATACATTCCAGTAGAAACTTATGCTCATGGAATATAAAGAAAAATAATACTAAAGATAATAATATATATATTTTTTATGTATATACACACATATGAGGAATCGAAGTAAGGGAACAAAACTAAAAGTGAAACAGAACTTATGTGCTTCTATATTTGCTGTGATTATTTATGTGTTCATTTTTTTCTCTGTATGTACAAAATGTACACTGAAAAAGCGTAGACTGAAAAAAAGTCTTAGGAAGACTGGAGAGGGGAAAATAATTTGATGCATGTCCAAAAATCCCCCCTAAACCTGATAAAGATATAACTCGGGGTAGAGGATGACTTTTTTGTTAGAAGAGGAGCAAATTAGCAAATATTATCTCTGAAAAGAAACACCTGAGGAGGGTTATGGTAAATGATGTTATACCTAGGTTATTAGGCAGGAAGTGGTCGCCAGGATGCCATGTAAAGTTAGCCCCATCTCTGGCCACCTTTAACCATTTGGATTCACTGTGGGATTTGGGCAGAAGCCAAGTGCTTTTTTATTTATGTATGAGTTCCTGTTAAGTAACAGGCACTCATTTCCCTCTGTAAGGCACTTCTGAGCATGCATAACTCATATAAAGATGGACCTAGTGCATGTAGAGCTCAGTGTGAGGTTGGGAAGGCTGATAGGTGGGTTTGCTGTCTGACACTTAGTGAGATTTAAGATGCCCAGTAGGACTGAGGAAGACTGAAGAGCATTCCAGGTTTATGTACAGAGCAGTGATGGGCAATCTTCTACCTGGAGGAATGAAAGACATTTTTGTGGCTGTGCTGCCTGTCATAAAGTCCAAGGTTGTGTGTGTGTAACGAATGTATGTCTGGGGGTGGATGCCCTACACATTTGATATTGCAATGAAGAAGGCAAGTTCTTTAGTATGTTTTTTTCTGTTCTTTTGATTTCTGCATCTTCACACAGGCATTGCTTACAGGCTGCTGCTGGCAGAGCTGATTGAAAGAACTGCTCATGGTACTCCTTTTCACCTGCATAGTGCTACCAGTTCTGTGTGCATTATCCTATTGTCTTTCCCTAAAACTTCTTGTGGGTAATGAGTAAAATGGAGAAAAGGGCTGAGTTGATGTGGAAAGGAAAAATCTGAACCACTGCAGGGTGTTTCCATTCCATATTTATTTTTAAGTTGCTTCTGAACATTTACACATGAAATATATTTTTAAATGTGCTATAAAAGTGTTGTTCAATTTTTAACAACTTAATTAAGTATTAAAATCCTATCTACTTTAAATCTGCAAATTCTAAGGAGTTTTTGCTCTCTACTATTTATTAGGAAGAGTGTTTCTCATAATTATTTGTTATGCATATTAAATGTTGTATGAATATGCAACATTTAAATTGTAAATACTTTTACCCACAATGACAATCAGAGGTAAGCTTTGTGCATACGTGAGAGATGTTAGCTCTTCCTGAAGAATCCGTGGATTTCTGAGCACAGATGTCAGATGCTCATGAAATAAAAATGAAGCTGCATTGGATCTTCACAACTGCACTTGGGGGGGTACCTACACACTCTCACAGTTTGTAGTCCTAGTTTGAATCAACTCAGAATGCTCTTGCTAGCTTTAAAATAGCCACTGTGGTACAGGTATTTGGTACAGGTTTCGTGCCACACTACCAGCTATGGCAGCAGAGAATGCAAAACGTGTTTATTAAATACTAAAGTGATTAATTTGTCATGAGCTCTGTGTTGCTGTAGCTACATGGCTAATGTTGCCCATGGTAGCTTGCTTAGGAATAGCTAAAGGAGTTCCACATAAGCTGAAATCACCTTTGGCAGCATTTTATAGGTAAATAGAAATAAGGATGTGTTATTGCCCTTATTTTATGGAAGGGGAGAAAAAGGAACACTGGGCCTAACTAACTTGTCAGAGATTGGGAGGTTGATGGACTGTATGTAGGATGGCTACTCAATAAATCTAAGGTCTAATGTGGGTTCTAGTGCATTCTTGCATGATGATTGTGTCACTTAACTCCTCTGAATCTCAAGTTTTCCTGCTCTAAGATGGAAGTAATTATATGCAGCAACCGTATAATATCCACTGAGAGCTGTGTAGTTAGAAAGTATCACTGAACCTATCAACAGGAAAAATGGGAGGAAGTTAATAAATTTTAAGGCCAGAAGGGAACATCATGATCATTTAACCTGTCCTACTGCATTACTGGAGCCATAAAATTTCTCTTGTGCGATTTCTGAATTAGTCTCCAAACTTGTAGTTTCAGAAAAGCATTCATATACTTTCTACTCTTGATGCAAATACTATTGGAATCTGTCACTTTATTGGGAAGCTTTTTCCTATAGGCAGTAAGTACAGGTAGATCTTTTGTATAATAATAAATACTGTGCCTGTTCTCATTTTCCTTTCTGCTTCAAAACATGAAAAACGTCCCAACAATTTAAAACAATATGAATTACTCAGATGAAATATTGTTTTAATAAAGAGAATATTCTTTTTCCTTTACTTTCTTTTCATTATCCATAGAAATGTGTAAGAGTTTTGAAAGAGAAAGTCAAAACATGTATGTTAGAGGTTGCAAATTCCAGTAGACTAGTGAAGGCAAGGCTGCCTTACCTGTGTGCCTCCAGATTCAGCCAGCAGTGAGGCTGAGTACATATTCCGAAGGCACATGCACAAGCATGTCTGCGCCATATATAAACATATGAAAAGGGCTACAAAGATCAACACAGACATAGAGGGTTCTCTCACAGATGCTGACAGCAGCAGTGGCCTCATCCTGCTCTCTGGCTGAGAAAAATGAAGGTCTGTTTGCAGAAATAGATGTACAGTGTGGATCCCTCAAACAGGTTGGCTCATAAAAACAGTTTGCTCAGTAGCTGCCTCTGTATCTCAGTCTCCTCGGTTTCTTTCATCTCTCACCCTGCATCCCACAGTGTGTCCCGTGGTACACCAGGGTGCTTTAAAAAGAGTATGGCCAGCAGGTCGAGGGAGGTGTTTCTCTCCCTCTACTCTGCCCTGGTGAGGCCATATTTAGAATATTTTGTCCAGTTCTGGGCTCCCCATTTCAAAAAAAGACAAGGATTCCAGTGCAGGACCACAAGGATGATAAAGGGCCTGGAGTATCTTCCATATGAAGAAAGGCTGAGTAACCTGGGTCTGTCAAGCTCGGGGAAGAGAAGACTGAGGGTGGATCTGATTAATATTTATAAATATCTTAAGGGTGCTGGAAGACAAATGGATGAAGCCAGGCTGTTCTGGGTGGTTCACAGCCATAGGATGAGGAGCAATGGCCTAAAACTTGAACACAGGGAGTTTCATGCAAACATGCAAATGAACTTTATGGTAAGGGTGATGGAGCAAAGGAACAGGCGATCCAGAGAGCTTCTGGAGTCTCCTTCTCTGGAGATATTCAAGACCCATCTGGATGTCTACCTGTGTAACCTATTGTAGGGTCCCTGCTTTAGCAGGGGTTTGGTCTCAATGATCCCTTATGGTCCCTTCCAACCTCTGTGTTTCTGTGACATCTCTGATAAAATGTGACCTGGAGGGCATCTCCCACTGTCTCATGGCAATGGGTGTTCCTTGATCCCTCATGCTGAGGTTTTTCTGGGACAGCTCTGGGAGGAGCTTGGCAAGGGCTGTTTCTCTATCTGGGTTACTGGAATTCTCCTACCTGCCTTGAACCCCTGTGCTTCTTAGTGGGTGTGGAGTTGGGCCTTCAGTGGGGTGATGGCTGGGATGGACCTGCAAGGAGCTGGGACAAGCTAGTATTTCTTAATTAGGCTCTCCTGCCTACCTGTGAGCCTCTATGCTCCTCTTTGTGTCTGCAGGGAAGCTTTTTGTCCTACTACTACTACTTAACAATTGTATTATTGAAATGTGTCTCAGAATCCCATTTTATCCTCCTAATGTTTCTTCCCAAGCAGTAATTTTTCCAAATTCTTAAGTGATGGTGAAACATTTCCTCCTGGGGGGAAATCCATATTAAAATTAAGTGGGAATGTTTCCAGCTAGCCTAATTTAATAGTTCTCTTGGTTAAGATCTGTACCTTATGAAAACAATAAAACAGAATATAAATCCTCGTTCCTTCCGTCTCCTCTCCTAATAGGGAGTATCCCCTCACTCTGCTCTCTTCAGCTTTTCCAATTATTTTAGGATTGGAAAATCTTTGACTGGAGGTTCGTTTGTCTTTTTATTGTTTGTAGCGTGAATTTATACCTTAATTAAAGTAAATTAAATCTGATATGGCTAAAGCTAAGTGGGGTGAAACCTGACCTGCATACTGGTTTCGGGGAGAACTTCTTCAACATTTTCTCCTACAATTGCTGGTGTGTGAAAATATCGAATACTTTCACATGTTATTTATAGAAGTGCAGCTGACCAGACAGCTACATTTAAGGAAATTCAGTAGTCCAGAAGAAAAAAAAATCCTTCACCTATTTTTGTACGTTTTATGATTTATGATAAAAGTTCATCCAAACCCCTTTTCTTGCAAGGTATTCCTAGGAAGTGGGCCTTGAGACCAGTGTGATTTACACTGCATAGAATCACAGAATCAGAATCACCACGATTGGAAAAGACCTCTAATATTAATCACCCAGTCCAACTGTCCACCTGTCACCAGTATTTCCCACTAAACCATGTCCCTCAGTACAACATCTAAACATTTACTGAACACTGCAAATATGGCACTGGACACCAAACAAATCCCAGTAAACCTTACACCACAAGCTTAAACTTCTGCTCTACCCTTTTGTCAACCTAGCTGCTTAACCACAGCTGACAAGGAAAAGTGTGCTTCTTCTCCAGGTATGAGGGCTGCTCCAAAAGTAATGCTTATGCTATTTTATTATGTTGGCCCACGACATTAGAGGTGGATGTTGATGGTATGACAGTAGAGGTTGAACCTTCCCGTCAATACTCTGCTACGTTTTATCACCATGTGACAGATGGCAGCAGAGGTGCAGTCTGACAAAATGGTGTCTGACATGAAAGTATGTATGAAGCAAAGGTGTGTCACTGAATTCCTCCATGCAGAAAAAATATGGCACCTATGGCACCCACTGACACTCACTGATGCTTGCTGAACAATTGTGGAGACCAAACAGTGGATGTGAGCAGAGGGAGGTGGTGGGTGGTGTGTTTCAACACAGTGAAAACAGTGATAGGAAAGGCAAGCCATATTCCAGATGGCCATTCACAGCTGTCACAGCAGGAAATGAAGAGCATCTCAATCAGCTCATCTGTGCAAATTGGCAGATTATGACCAAGGAACTGTGTAGAGATCTGAATATCAGCTTCAATGAGTTGGAAACAACGGTGGCAATGTTGGACTAGTGCTAAGTTTTTGCCAAGTGGGTCCCATGAATGCGCACACAGGAACAGAAAGAATACCATTTGCAAGTTTGTCATGACCTGTTGAACAAATGCATACCTGATCTTAGAACAGTGCCTGACCATGGACACATATTTTCTTCTGTGGACTGGTGGGTGGAAAGCAGTCTTTGGTGCAGTGAGGATAACAAACCATTGAAGATCAGTAGCCTGCCATGGGGAGATTTAAGAGGTAATTCCTCTTTCATCAGTCATAACTGTAATGATTTCTTTTTTAGGTGTCCTGTCTAGTTCTTCAGACTTCCCATCACTACAGATGTTGAGGTTCAGAATGATAAATGAACACCAACTTTTAAAATTCTCTGTGCCTTTTCCAGTTCAAAACTGGTAGATATGATAATATGAGTGATGAAGTTACAGAGGGTGTGAAATAAGCACAACTGTAAAATTTAACTTTGGTTAATGCCAGCCAAATAGGTAATGAGTAGAAGTATTTTGCCAATTCATTCACTCCATAGTCGATTGAAAGATTTGGTAGAAGTATCATTTTTGCAATAAATAGAGCATTACTCTTATTACATGGAGTGAGAAATTTCAGGAACTTAGTAACTCCAATTTAATGCTGGAAAATGTTATTTCTTGGAGCACTAGGTACTTTTATACAGTTGTATAACTGAGCACTGTGATCATCTGACTATGAAGTTCTCTTTTAAAAAATCTGTTAGAGATACAAGCCTAATGCATGACTTTTAGAAGCTGCATCAAAATGGGATGACGATATCAGGCGGTCAGCTTCTGCCAAGGCAAATATCTGCTGTATAGGGAGAGAGTTAGGAAGCAGGATCTGTGCCTTGTAGAAAATCATAACTGCCTCTTGTTGCAGTACTTTTACTGTTACTTTCTGGCTTGTACAAAGAAGCGAGGGCCAAGGGCTGGCACACACTGCCTGATCCCTTGCCAGAATTCAGAGTGGTCAGAGTCCATTGCAGCTGCCAGATGAGCGCATTGCATTGGGAGAGGGATGGTGTTGCCTTCACCATTTCTGTTTTGTGCCAGCACAATGCAGAGGAAGGTGTGAGTCACCCTGCACAGACTTCTATAACTTAGATTAATGAAGATTTTTAAAATTGAATTAATTTTTAGAAGACATGTATAAGGGGCATTTTCCAGAGGCACTGGGTAATTCTGCCTATTCTCAGCTTCTGTACTGATGTTGGTAAAACTGATCTCTTGTGAAAAGGATACTTTTTAGCTTGAAGTCAGACAGATGACTTGGTTTTAAAAATGCAGGTGGTTACGTCTTTTGAAGGGCAAGGGCAGTATGCATAGATTTCTAGCCTTTTGTAGTCATAGTTTTATTGGGTTGTCCAATTAAAAAAGTATTCATTAGTAGGAATATTTCCCAAATTCATTTAGTCTAGGTATGAGTTGGTATCACCATAAAATATGTGTTCTGAAGACAAGATATTTCCTAAGCAGTACCTGGTTTGTTTGTTTGTTTGTTTCCTGAAAATGAACCTGGTTTTAAGATCCACATTCCTGCTGCTTAAAGATCCTCTTGCCTTGGAAAAATGGAATGATCTTCTTACTGGACTCT
This sequence comes from Alectoris magna, assembly GCA_030625065.1. Lineage (NCBI taxonomy): Eukaryota > Metazoa > Chordata > Aves > Galliformes > Phasianidae > Alectoris > Alectoris magna. Next base: position 182,010,596 of record CM060560.1, on the reverse strand, counting down.
GTACAAGGCAACTTGCAGACAAGCAGGTCCTGTAATGAGGACTGTTGGCAGGTGATTTTTGGCCATGCATGTGTCCTTTTCTTTCAGTGCAGTGTGCACAAATAGTGTCTCTATTTTTTTATTAATTATTTTTCTTTTTTAGCACATTTTGATGCTTTCTGGATGGGATTACTGTATAGCTCTGAAAACTGGCTGTTGCACAGGTCACATAGCTGTTTTGACATGAATTTTTATTGCAAATTCTGCATGTTTTAGAAATACTTGGAATACATACAGTACCACGTAATTAAACTGTGATGGTTCCAGTGAAAGTATTATAAGATAAGAAGCTCATAATATCAATTGAAAAGATTATTTTTTTTACAGAAGGTGCACACAATGCAGTGTGCAGAATAATATGTCTTTTCACAATTTATTGAAAGACATTTGAATTATATTTTGACATCCATAAATATTTATTTGCAAGTGAATGACCTTATGATGTGACTGTATTAACTCACACGCACCTTAATAAAAATTAATGAAATTAAAAATCAAGGTACTAGCACAGGAAAAACAGAAATGATCTTATATGAAGAACCAGAAAAATAAGAGAAATAAAAATCAGTCACATTTAAAATGAAAGCTGGCGCGCTCTTCTCAGTTCACCCCACCGTGTATAGGGACTGTTAAACAGTAGGTGCTTTGTAATTGTTTTTATCACAGAATCACAAAATGGCCTGGCTTGGAAGGGACATCAAGTATCATCAAGCTCCAATGACCCTGCCGCAAACACGGCTGCCAACCTCCACATTTAAGACATGTGCCAACCTCCACATCCCTCTAGACCAGGCTGCCCAGGGCCCCATCCAACCTGGCCTTGAACACCTCCAGGGGCAGGGCATCCACAACCTCTCAGGGCAGCCTGTTCCAGCACCTCAGCACTCTCTCTGTGAAGAACTTCCCCCTGATATCTAACCCAAATCTTCCCTCCTTCAACTTAAGACTATATTTCCCCTTGTCCTGCTTATCAAAGTGAATCTCAGTCTCAGGAAATTTTCTTAGGTGATACCACGAGTACGATTTCTTTGTTTTGTTTTGTTTTGTTTTTTTCCACCAAACTGTTCCACATACAAACTATAGGAGAACCTCCAGACATGAGCTGAGCATACCAATCTCCCAGGGAATTGAGTGGAGAAATGCATTTTGCGTTGTACAGAGTGGACATTTTCCTTGCTTCTTTTTCATTCGCTTATTATTTGTTTTTGTCACCAGAGCAAGTTCTGTGTCAGAAAGTGACTGGGTTTCTTTGTCCACCTTGCCCATAGCTGTCAAGTAGGAAATTTTGGGCTTCACGACTCTGACATTGGTGTTACTACTTCATCAGCTTTGTGGGATCCAGATTTTTGTCTAGAAATGGTCTTGATATTTCAGTGTAAGGAGAGTCTTATAATCTAAGTGTGCCACTCTTCTCCGTATAAAACTGCTAGGAACTCAGTGTCCTCAAAGTGCGTTTAAAGCCCTAGTTCAAAAAGAGCCAGTTCAGTGCAAAGGAGCAGGAGGTACAGCAAATCCTACTCTGAGGTTCCCATTTTCTATGCTGTTGCCCCTAGACGCATATTTTTGTACTGGAAATCTTGGCAAGACTGGAGTCTACTACTGAGTGCATTCTGATAAAAAATAATATTCAACCCTTTGGATACTTGGGTTTGTAAAGGAGTCCAATATGAAAAACCACGCTTGTACAGTAAAATAAAAATTAAAGAAATGAAAACAACCCAAAATAAAAATGCAGACTTTCTCATTTTAAGCTTAACAGAAAAAGAAATCAGATTACTGTAACAGGTGCTGGTGTTTGCTTGAAATATGAAGGCAGTATTGTATTCCAGCTGAATTTGGGGGATTTTTCTAAAAAGCCTTTCTTGTCAGCAGTAGACATGAACACAAGAGTATAGGCAGAAGAATCCCACTGAATTCTACAGGTGAAACAAGCCAACAAAAAGCCTCACTGTAACTACGGTGCATACATTCATGCAATGGGGAGAGATCCTGCTGGCAGTGTCTTTGTGGTACTGAAACAATTCTATCCTCGTTTTTTTACTACAGAAAGGAACAGCTATTTTCTTGTTTGCTCATCTCCATCTTATTGTTGCAAGACTTGGCAATCAAACTGTACATGAAATGAATGCATCAGTCTGAATTGCCGGCATCATTTAAAATACTCTGTTAGCTTCATAATTTACATAATGCTGTATTATAATTATTCAGCTGTATGATGCTTCTTGTCCAGAAATTCCTGAAAACCTGGAATTGCTCTTTCCGTGATGTGTTCACAGGCTGTTGAAATTCAGATGAGTGTTTCACTTGCCTGGGATTGCATTAAGCCTGTAGGACAGCCAGCAATGCCTGTATTGGAGACAGGAGACAACTCTTGTTAGTAAATGTATGTTTGAATGCATTGGTATTACTGAATGCTAATCATCTGAAAGTCAAAGGGATCCTCTTTAAGGGAGCGATTCCTTGCCAGGAGAATAGGAACAAGTCTGGGCTACATCTTTATATGTAATGAATTCTCATTTCTTTTCAATCTAGCAAATGTCCTCTTTAAAGGTTAATTCTTAAATAGTCACTTGGGAACAGATGTCTCCTTCACTCTGATCTCTGTGAGTCAAGCAGACTGCTAAGAAACTCCAGTTTGCCTCTCTTATTATCCATTGCCCACTTCTTTCAGATCGAAACCAATGATAAAGATGATTTCAGCTGTTCGATCTCCTGCATATTTTTTAATTGCTGAATAAAGAAAGAAACTGAAGCAACTGAACAAACACAATCCAGACAATGTGCAACTACATTGCCCAAATTTCGTATTGCTATTTGAGGCAATGAGGCAACAAGGGATACAGTTCTTTTGTATATTATTCACATTACTCAAAGACTTCAAGGTCACTGCTGCCTTGGCTGAGCAAAGGACCACGTAGGCATGATATAGTAAACTGCCATTCTCTCCTATTTAGAGTGATACGGATGAAGGCTGATGTAACATCTGAGGTACATCTGTGACAATCAGAAAGGATGCTGTCCTTGTTATATGGCCCTCACGGACCTGGATAATTGCCCTCACCCACTACCCCGAGCTCTGAAATTCCCACAAAGATAAACCAGTTTGAAATTGTCTTGACAGAGTTCATTCATCTGTATGAGCAGGGAATGAGAAAGTTCGACAGGCAAATACTTCAGGGACATATGATACCCAGATGTATGCAAGTGCTGCCTGGGATATAGACGACAGTGGGTAAATTGCTTCAAATGAGCCTTATTGATTCCACTCTGTGTTGATGGGGCATATCTGAAGGAGGAAGTTTCATTTAAACACTTTGGCACTGCAGTAATTAAATGAACTCTGGCACAGTTTACGTAACAGACCAGCTCCAGTTCCTCAGGAGCTAGTGACTATCTCCCTTAAACATGAAGCATGTTAATAGTCAAGCAGCTAATTTATTATAATGAAATGAAAAAATACCATAGCACCCTTGCGGCCCAGATAATGTAGCAGCAGATTACTGTTCTGATGAATGGGGACGTTGCTCAGTAGATGTAGTGCTTTCTAGTCGTAGAGGAGGATAGATCAATTTCTTGTTTCTCATGAAGAAGGACGATTTCTTTGTAGTGCTGCTGAGAGATGTGAATGTTTACATCTTTGAGTTTATCACCTCCAGAATAAACCAACTGCTACAGGTATGTTTACCTGTAATTTTTCTTGCTATATAAACAAGAAACTATTTTATTAAATAGGATGTAGTGGGGGATTTGATTTCTGTTCGTGTACTTCAGTTGAATTTCTATAGACTTGCTTCTTGCATTGTATTTATGGCAAGCAGGAAAGGCCACGTCCCATGCTGGGCACTGCTGTTTGGAGCTGCATGCAGGAGCAAGTGGTTCTGCCAGGCTGAGTGCTATGCTGGGGAGGGCAGTGAGAAGCTGTGCTTCAATAGATGGCACTCTTCCCTCAGGGTCTGCCCAGTCCCTGCCCAGACTGAGCTGGGGTGTAGCTGGGAAAGAGGCATTGCTCCTCTTGAAAGCTCGGGGATCTCCTTACTGCAAACCCAGTTTGTGAACCCTTTACGCATTGTTCCATCAAGCAGCTGTGGAAGCCACAGTGGATATGGACCCTGTGCTCCCTCAGCCTTGTTTAGAGATGCCAGTTACAAAAATACCACCAATGTTCTGGCCCCAAAGCTCCCCATTTGCCTTTACTTGATTGCTAGAAGTGAATTGAGTCTAAGCACACAGAGGAGAAGAGGAATGGAGTACACACTACTAAACGAGCTCTGGTAGCAACTGCTTCCCAGTTTTTCTCTGAACTAATTTCCAAGATCTCTCACGGTCAAGTTTTATACTAAACAAAAAATGACATAGAGACAGAGTTGATGGATGCCCTGGACAACTTCTTCCTGGCCATTACCAAGGAACAGCATTAGAACAGTATTACTGAATGAGTGACATTTAGGATGATACATTATGCTTTGCATAAAGATGAGTCCTAACATAAAAACCAATGTCTGGAATTTATGATGTCATTTAACTTAACACTTGATTTCATTAATATAGGAAATGTAATGCGCCCAGTGGCAGCTATGTCTTATATTGCAAGCATGTAAATAGCAAGTGTCCCCGTGTCAAGTCTGAAGTCTATTTGTAGTATTTCCTACTGTTCCTACTGCCCCTACTTTTAGTAAGGTCTTCATGACTTAAAGAATATTTCAGCAATTTTCTGTAACATTCTTTCCTTACGGTCCCTCCTGATCTCATTTCCCTGCTCAGTCTGTGCCATGTTTGAGTGTGCACCCAAGGCTATTTTAAGCTTGGAAACATAGTTGAAGAAGCACTGTACAGCCTTTGGTCACACCTGCAGACATGCACTTATGTGCAGTAGCTTTGTATATTTAATTATAAATAGACAACACAGAGTGGAAGTGAGGATGGACATTCTGCAGGAAATTCTGACTATCTGTTAGTGTCAAACTGAAAGGAACATCTCACTGTGATCTCGCTTGTGAAAAAAAATTCTGAAAAAAATGTTTAGGGAATATCACAATGACAATATTAGTTTTTGTAACATATGGAAGCATTGTTTCAGTAAGGGCAAAACACTTTAATTTGATGGCATGTAATATTCAGGTGAAGGGCAGGGGCCTGTGACATTTTCTGTATTCTCAAAACAGTGAGATAAATTTATGTCAGATATTAAGAATACATTTTTAACTGGTAATCAGGATGAAACTCTTGAAAAATAAGAGTCTTTTGATGGATGAGACAAAGCTCTGCCAGGGATGCTGTATTTGAGTCTACCTAAGGAGTAGAGGAATCATGGAATCATAGAAAGGTCTGGATTGGAGAGGGCCCTTGGAAATCATCTAGTCCCACACCTCTGCCATGGTCAGAGACATCTTTCTTTCACTATCCATCATTGAAAAGACAATCAGTCTCTGGCTTCTAGTGACTCCCAGTGTGCCGGTTCTGAGAGGCTGTGCAATAAAACACTTTACAACTAGCAGTGAAAGAGAATGCCCTGGATTTCTCTAAATGAAATGTTTCAGCTCTATCAGAAAGAAAAGAATAGACTATTTTTGCCAAATCTACAGATGGAAAAACACCTCCAAAAGTGCTTTGATTTAAACAAGACAAATTTTTCCATCTGGAATTTCTTAAATCAGTTGTACTTTCCCTCTCTTTGGTGAGTGCTTTGTTGCATGACTGTATCTCTCAACAAATGTTCTTCCAACAGCCTGTCCTGTAGGTGTTTGCTAGAAAGTGGTTTCCCACCTCGGCATGTTTGGACTGTAGCTCTACAGAATCTCTTGGTAGTCAGGCTGGCCTGACTCAAACAGAGGAGAGGTCTTCATAGCACTGCTACAGAGATTGAGATCATTCAGTTGAGCTTGGGGTTATCCAATCCTAGTGTAGACTTTAGAAAATAATTTTAAAATTATCTATCAACATAATCAGATCCTGCAGAGACTCTTCTGTACTCAGCCAGCATTGTTCATATCCTGAAGACTCCAGCCTGTCTGCATGGATCTATTTGCAGGTCAAATTAACACAGAACAATACATGTGTGAGAACTATTGGTGATGGATGGATGGTTGGACTGGATGATCTTCTAGGTCTTTTCCAACCTTGGTGATTCTATGATTCTGTGCTTGACTCTTAGCATTAATTAATTTTTTTATTGTCTGTATCCAGAAACTGTCCCTTTATCAGAGATTTCTACAGGCTGTGTCTATAAAGTAAATAAAGAAGGCAGGGGCAGGTCTCCACTCTTGAGGCTGACTGGGGCACGTTTTCACTCTTGAGGCTAATTGGCACTGCATGGTGTGTGCACAGCCAGAAGCAATCCTGCTCCTGTTAAAACGGTATTGCCACATCCAGGTCACTAGTAAAGAAAGGTCTCTGCCCTATTATCCTCATAGGCATAGGCTAGGGAGTACAGCCAAAACCAGTGCTGGAGACTGCACTACCAGCTTAAATGAATGGGGAACTGAGGGTCAACACTTGACCTGGTGTCTTGGTCTTGTTGACTACTATAGATGTCACTATGCAAAGATGTGACTGTTTCCTGTATTTTCTTCTTTTAGTATCTCTCATAGGTAAGGACCTTATAGTTATTATTACTATTATTTTTCCCTGTGATTAAAACAATGAAGTTAGCTGCCTTGCCAAGGTTCATTTAAAACTCTGATATGAAAAGGAAAGTGTGTGCTAGGCTCCATTTTACATTGACCACTGCTGCTTAAAACTTTGTGCTGACAGACAAAGCTGTGTTCTAGGCAAGGGCCTCTTTTTAGTCCATTCTGGTATGGATAGAAACTTCAAAGTATGTCAAGATTTAATATCTGTATCCTTTAAATCTTACTTATTGCACCTAAAGAGTGCAGAGAAACTTCAGAATAGTTGAGAAATAGACAATGAATTTTTAAACACTCTTGTCTCCTTAAAAATTTTATAAGATACAGGGCTATTTTTACCTCCAGTTTGTTTGGAGTGAAGAATTTATTTCAATTAGAGTGGCAGCTACTCACCCCCAAAATGTTCCGCAATGATCAGTGAAAAGTGCAGAATCAACAGAAAATCTTTTTCATGAATTGCTCATAAACATAAATCGTTCAGACAATGCAGCTCTACTTCCTGCTTGGGCACTTATCCAGGCAGTTCTCCAGCTGAGATATATTTTCTATTATTTAATTTTAATTGAATGTGCTGCTACAGATACAGTACACAAACATCAAGCACAGTAACTGAGTTAATTATGTAATTTTTACCGGGAAAGCCTGACTTTACATCTCCCCTTAATGCAACCACAGCTCCTGTGCAATCTATCTCACTTTCTCACTTTGGGCCCTGCTGGCAGATGGGCTCTGTCAGACACAGCAGCCATGATCCAAGGTGTGACCACCCTCAGCTGCCCCTTGCTGCCCTGGAGCAGGATGGCAGAAGCTGCCATGCCCTGATCTGTAACTGTGGCGGTCGGGTGGCTTCACAGCTTGCAGCACTGATGAGCTGTGACTGCCATCTCGGTGAGCAGCAGGTAGGTTTGCCTGTGATGGCCCTTCTATGGAGGCACTGACTTTGGAGGGAAGAGGGGACAGATGGGGTGATAATGCCTTCAGCCACACTTACTGGTCTGTCAGAGCCTCCGGCTTCTTCTAGCAGTGCCCTTGCACAGCCTCCACGCAAATGAGTTTTCTGTTTAAGTGGTATTGGTACAAATTTCCTCACAGCAAATGCCAAGCCATTGGTATATCATCTGCCATGTGCACATCCAAATGTTCAAAAACCCAAGTCAGGTTCCACATTAAAGCATTTGAAAATTGAATTCTACAACTTGCCTTCTGATATTCTAATGGTACCAGAATAAAGGAGACAAAGTGAAAGTATATATATTTTTAAATTTTGTTGTGTTGGAGATGAATTTTCATATAATGGCAAGAATTCTCAGAGGTATAGCGAACCCCTTTTTCCATGGCTCTCTGGAGAGTTTGGGGTCGCACATGATGATACTAGAGCAGCATACATCTGAGCTGTGGTCCCAAATCAGTATTGCTGCTCTGAGATCTGCATGTGGGACATGGAGAGGGATCACCCCCTGCCTGCTTCTCACAGGGGACAATGCCAGGGGTTCTGTAACAATGGCAGCGTCACGTCTGTTCTCCTGCAAAGAGAATGGTACAGGGTCATGGAGCAGCACATTGCTTCTGGGTAACTGTGTGGTGCCCAAGGGTGAGGAATTAGTCATCCTGCTCCATATCAGCCCAGTCTTGTGGGAGCAAAGTCATGGCCATCGTTACACAAATAGATGGCCTGCCTGGAAATTATGTTCTTTTGTCCAGTCAGCATCTTCTCTTCATAGATAGGACCCTACGTGACTTGCTGCCTCTTGCAGTGCAGCCCAGTGTGTTGATTTTGATCATTAAAGTCTCTCATTGTCTTTGTGCATTACCCCATTCAGCTGGGAGTTGTTTTCAGTGAGTGTCTTCTGCACTGGTCCTAACCCTGATCTCAGCCATCAATAACATCAGTCTAACCACAGTATCTTGATGAAGAAATAACGATTTATGGGTAACTTTGAAAGATGACAATAGGTCAAGATGTGTGAGAATATTTTCATGCTCCTTGAACAAGCAGATTTGCTGAATGTTAATGGCAAATCATTTTTGTAAGGATTTTTTTTTAAACATACACTGCAATTACCTGTGCAATAAGCACTAACAAGCCAGCTGATATACTTATTTCATTCCATACCATGTATCAAAGTGCTATTCATTTACAATACAGTGATCATAAATTTGGTTTCCTTAGTGATTTCTCCTGTGTGCGTGAACTCTGGTTTATGTTCAAATTCTTTTCCCTGTTAGATCAAATTATTTGTCTTCAGGGAAGATATGTTGGCTTGGATGGCACAGTAATTTTTGCAATGAAAATTTTTTAAAATTGAGTGCTTTTATGGTTACTAACAATGCAGATATTGGAGAAATGTGTTTCCATTAAGCTGTGCTAAAAATATAGGTTAATAATCTGTTTGGCTCTCATCCAGAGAGATGAAAAGGATCACATGTTAATTACAACACCTACAACTGCATTTCAGAAAGATGGATGGAAAAAGATTTTCAAAATAAGCAGCGAAAAAACATGAAACATAAATTTCATCCTCAGTTTTCCTTTCTTCATAAGGCTTTTCTGCTCCATAGCTTTGTGTCTCGGGAATTGTGCTCACATCCTCTCTTTATTGTGTCTTATGATGAACTGAGTAGAGTTCATATGAGCAAATTAGAGAGGGTTCATCCTCTCAGGGCTCCAGTACACAATGTCAGAATATGTGAGTGGAAACATCATCTGTTCTTATGCATTTTGTGCCTTCCCATCCTGCATTCCTATCCTGAAGGATTTCTGAAGGTGTAGGAAATGTTTGGGATTTTCAGAGAAAGAAACGTGGAACCAGGAGAGAATCGTTTTACTTCTTTGAATCCTTTTAAGTGTTTAAATATCTTCCTGCTTTTTTAAGAGCAGGGAGACCGTGGAGGCTTAACTCACACAGATGCAGGTTTACACGAACTTGCAGCTTTCAGCAAGCCTGTACAGCCAGGATCTGCAAGATTTCCTTCAATATGTCGGCAAATCACGCACCCAGTCATGTGCAGTGCTGCTTGCTCTGCAGTGTGCTGGGAACCTTGCTGTGCTCTGACTCCCCCTGAACTGTGACGGCTCAGAACAGCGTGTTTTCTGCTCATCTTTAACTCTCCTGTGGTTTTGTAACACTGGAGAACAAATCTGAGGTAAATTACAGTGTTGTCTATTCTGTCTGTGCTTCCCGGGTTGACGCTCTTAGTTCATGGCTGTATTAAGCCTGCTGTCATGGTGGTGCTGGGGGCTGTGATCAGGAGTTTGCTCAGCTGTGCTAGGTGCTGTCACACCTGCAGAGACTGTGACAGTTACAGCAATGAGTCTTCAGGAAGCACTTGCAGGCTTTAAGCTAAGCTTTGTTCCGTGTCAAGCATTGAAGAAAGGGTGAAAGCTTCTGGAGGAAAGGTGGATGCGTGAGTGCAGGGCACGGGCAAGGGTCCTGGACAGACATAGGAAGCAAAAGATCCTCTTCTTCCTTTTAATGCTTTTTGCAAAAGGATGGCTTACAGTTACCTAGTATGAAATTCAGCAACTAAAAGAGCAAAGAAACATTTTCTATTTTTCTATCTTATTTTGTGCTTTTCTCTGCATTTGTCCTTCAGCTGCTCATACAATGAGTGACTGCAAAACAACAACAACAACCCAACAAACAGATTTCCACAAATCTAGTGATTTTTCTTGCTTGCTTACTGCTTAACCAGGCTAGAGAAATGAAAGACGTACAAGAGAGAAACATGACAGCTTAGGAAAAGAACAGAAAAGGTTTCCATGTAAAACAGCACACTTTTGGATTGACAGAGGAATTGATTGCTTTAATGGCTGGGAAAATAAAGGATGATTAAGGGCAAACTGTGTGTTTTTTGATCCATGCAAGTTCTTAAACTTATCTTGCAGGAGAAGCGTTAAGATCTGATCTACTGGAAAGTTCAAGTAGAAGAGTGCAGTTCTTCATCTCAAGTTTACAGAGATATATTGATTGTTTTTCGTGCTCTAGCTCATTGTGACAACATAGTGGCAATAATTTTGGCGGTTACCTAGCCCCTAAACTTTCTAAAATGGCCTGAGTGGTCAAGAGTTTCTTAATGTTCCCATCATAGTGACATTATGCTGCCTGTTTCTGTAATGATTTTTGAAGTAGGCCACAGTAGCTTCTGTTGAGGTAGTTCCTGTGGCAGAGGCTGAGTGAGGTATGTCACACGATGTGAGTTAATTTGGTCTAACAGCAGTTCGTTCCCCAGACAAATAAGAAAAGGCACTAGTGCATGTGAAAAAGAGTCTTGAGCTATGTTCCCTTAATGCCTTTGTGTTATGGTAGTGTGGCAGTGATTTAAAATGCGGGGAGGAGGAAATTAAAATTCATAATCTGAAGACTTGCATGGCAAACCCAGCATGAGAATTACAGCCCCTGGCTATTGCACTCAATGTGAGAATGTTAGGGAAACTTGGAGGATACCAGCAATCAGCAAGTAATGTATTCCAAAGAAAGGATCTCAAGATGGGTGTGATAGCTTTTGCCTAGACTGCTTCCTGAGTCCAGCAAAATCTTTATTTTCTGTTTTAAAGTTTCTCTGAATAGTTCACCATAATATTAAGTAATTGTTGCTGAATGACTCAATATATAAGTATTGTAGCAAAGTGATGTCCTTTAAGGAAGTGATTTTTAAAAGAATAGTTAGCCAATATCAATGGAGCTCTACTGGGTGAAATTTATTTATTTAAGTATACTTTTTAGATCAATTTAGTTCAGATGTTTGTTCTTCTCTAATGGGCACTGTATGTTCTCTACCACTAAATAAACAGATTTTCAGAGTTCTGGCTGTTGTATTCCTGATCAGTGCTTGTCTTGAAAAGGTCTTCAACTAGCTGTGGACATACATAGAATTTATTATTTGATACTAAAGGTCTAATGCCTTCATTAACAGGCTTTTAATTATGTGAATGATGCTTAGGAAAAGATTATTATGAAATGTAGTTAACAGTCCTTCACAGTGAGAAAATGTTATCTTAATATAGAGATGTGAAGAAATCATCATAGTAGTGTTTCTAACTATATGAGAAGATAGAGAAAAGGATATGCTACTTGTTGTTGAAACCTTACAAGAAAAAAAAGTCAAAGTTTCAAGATACTTCATTTAATTGGGGACATGATACAGGTCTTGTTGAAGCCCATCCAGCCTCTGGTGCTGTTATGTTCCATTGCTGTTGACAGGCTTTCAGATCACGGTGGCATCCACAATACAAAAACTGGTGAAGTGTAGAAGTAATGAGAATGAAAAGCCCCGAGGTAAAGCCATGTCATGGTATGTTCCACTACAAGGCATAACATAAGCAGATATTTCCATGATGAATAACATGTTGTTAAAATGATGCATTTGTAAAACTAGATTTAATGGACAAAATTACAGAGGGGAGATGATTATGGAGGAGAAAATCACTAGCCATTTTAGTTTATGAGAGCAAAAGAACAGGGTTGTGTAAGAAATTTACTCAGTGGAATGTCTATTTTTTAGAGTCGTTTTTTAATTAGGCACAAAACTTCTCACAGACATCAAGTTAATTTGTAATAATGCACTGTATTTACATTTATAGAGGGAGTACATAAAACAACTATTTTTCATAGGAACCCAACATGATTTTCTCTTTTGGCTGTCTACGTAGTTTCATTGCTCTCTAAAGCCCTTTCACACCAAAAATATCTAAGGATCCCCCTACTCAGCTGCAAAAATTATGCAGTTGAAGCACAGGAGATTAGAATATGTAGCTAAAGGAATAAGAAAAGGAATAAGATTAAGAAAAGCATCATGGCAAAATTCTACTCGTTTTCTATCTTTTTTCCTATCTAGACTCTTTTTTTCTGTCCATGCTTTTTTTTCTGTCTAGACATTTGAAGAAACACATTACAGTTACAGTTACATCAGTATCTCCAGACTACAATTTGTCCTGGCTGCTAAACTAGACCCTTTATTTTACAGTAGAGTTATGTACTACATTAAATTGTATCCTGCACTTATCCTTGCACTTAATTGCAATTTTTTTTGTTAAAATTATATTCAGGTCTTTTGTACATAGTGGCAATTCTGGAGCCACTTTAAGGTAGAGAAGAACCTAGGTGAATATGTTTCAGAGTAAACAGAAGATAATAGGCTCTTCAGTGGGAAATTACTCAATGCACATCTCCGTATGGGGTGGTAAGCCAGAGGATTTTAATTCAGACTTAGTACATTTTTTTCATTTATTCAAACTTGGCACTGTATCCGGCCTCATGCTTAGAAAAAGTGTGGTGTTGGAAAAAAGAGCATATTTTAATAAGAAATGTCTTTACAATAATAGTTTCAAGAGTTCCAAGAAGAAGATGGCATGCTACTTTCTGTTTTGCTGCATACCCTACACCACAACCTCATATTGAATGTAGAATTCAATAGGTATCGGTGAATTCACAGGTTTATACTTGGTATACTATAAAGGACCAGATCACAGAATGCCTGAGGTTTGCAGGGACCTTTTGATCCCACCCAGAAGAAACCCTTGCTCAAAGCAGGATCTGCCCGAGGAATTTGCTCATCACCATTTCTAGTCGGCTTTTGAGCATCTCCAAGGAAGGAGATTCTACAGCGTATTGTGGCAACCAGAACCAGTGTTCAACAACCCTTGCCACAAAAATGCTGCTTCTTATGATTTGATGGATTTTTTTACATTTCATGTCTGTTGCCTCTTGCTACTGAACACCACTGCAAAGAGTTTAACTCCACAATTCTTACACTTTTTGGTCTACCTCTCCTCATAGGAGAGGTGCTCTGATTCCATAGTCATCTTCATGGCTTTCCAGTATGTTCATGTATATTTTGTACTGGACACAGTACCAGGTATGCTTCACTAGTGCTGAGTAGTGGAGAAGGACCACCTCACTCAGTCTGCTGCCATGTTCTGCATGGTGCATGCAGCCCACAACAAGGCTGACTTTCTTTGCTACAAAGGTGCACTGCTGACCCTTGGTCAACACAGAGTCCACAAAGACCTAATGCAGGTTCTGAAGAGCTTCTTCCCAGTCTGTCAGTCCCACACTGTTGCCTGGGGTTAATGTTACAATTTAACATAAAGAACATTTTAAATTAAAGCTAAAAGAAAATGTTCTAATCTTCGTATTGAAAAAAAAAACCCAAACAAAACAAAACAACAAAAACCCACAATGTTTGTGCCTTTTTTTTTTTTTTTTTTCCCACAGAAGGGTCAGAATCATAATTGAGCTTCAGCAATCTGTTTAAGTGCCACTCAGAAAGCCAAAGCAGCATTTTTGTTACCTTCCATATGTCATAAAGAAGCCTGGAAGTAAAATATGTAAAAAGATAAAATGTATGTGATAAACTGCTGAAACTTCTAAAGAGGAAAGAAAAAAAAAAAAGATGATAACCTTTATGAACAGTTTTACTGTTATCCTTTTCTTTTTTTCTTTCAGCACTGTTCTAACAGCACAGCCAATGTTGCTCAATTTTTGGTGTTAGATAACATCTCTCAGGTACAGCTGAACAAATGCAAAGGAATCAGCAATGTATTCCTGAGGCCAATTCTGGCATGATTAGAAACAGAACCACTTGGGGTTATGACTGCTAGTTTTTCAAGAGCCAGAAACGCAGTTGACTGTAGTTGGAAGGCATTAACTCCAGCCATTATAACTGACACTATGGACACAGAAATGAAGGAGACAATTTTCTTGTTTGGATTCACCACCAACTTTGTTATGAGAAGAGCTGGACAGCCAAAGGCACTGTGAGGGTGCCCCAGACATTTCCCACTCTGTTGACACACTGGCAATGGCCAATGATACTGTTCAGCATCTCAAACAAGATAAGATTAGTTACGAAAAAAAATCATATGAGGAACTGGAATATCCCAGCACAAGCATTCCAATACAATGCAAAGGACTGTAAGAGAAGAATTAGTGTGTACTCCCTGCCAGCAGGGTGCCAGTGAGGTGCCTGTGAGGATGTACAGAAGGAAACAGAAGTTATGAACTGGTGCAGCTGGAGTTGTGCTGATTGTTCTTGTTTGAGAGAGGTTTGTTTGGTGAAAATCTGCCAATTAAAGACCGAACTGTAAATCTTCAGTACAAACATTATTTCAGTTTTTCTACACAGGTGATAAAGCTGAAGATCGACTGGAAAATTGTCTGTATGCTTCCACAAGTAAATGCTTGTGAGAATGTGGGCATCAAAAGGAATTAATTTACAAGAAGGATGCGTAATAGTGCTGGAACCTGCTACACTAGGTGTAAAATTGGGTACCTGGAAAAATATGTTAGAGGGTGTAAATGAACAGAATAGTTATGTTGAACAAATACACCGGGGACCTAGCAAAAGAAAAAGCTAGCAAGAAGCAGAATAACAAGGTAAGGAATGGCCGGGGGGCTCTTTTACTTGGTTGGTTTTTGCTTCTACAGGATTTGATGGCAAAGAAAGGATCTACAGTTGAAATCTTTTTATTCCTGAGTGCCTTGCTGTTCTCTGAAAACATTTGCAGAGCGCAGTTTGTTTTATGAAACCTCTTCTTCCTGCCTTAAAAATAGTAAGAATAGTTCTGTTGTGCATTTTCAGAACTTGATGAGGTTTTAAGCCTCCTTCCCATGTGAGAGCATCATCTGAAGAAAGGAATTGTCAAAGTACTACTACAAAAAAGGTTTTGTTTGCTAAATAAAACAAAAGACAATATCAGCTCCTTCAACAATATACTTGTGTTTAATTTTTATGTATTATATTTGATCTGTATCATAACATAACAGAGAATAAATACTGTGGAGATTTCAAAGAACATGATAATATTATTACTTCACTCAAATAAGAAGGAATGGCAATATGATTTTTTTTTTTTTTTCATGTCACAGACATGACAGCTTGATAATATTCTGAATGACTATAACTGACATTTTGTTTGAAAAATTATGAACAATATACTCTCCTGGAACAATTACACAAATACTTATTGGAAATGTGCCCTGAGATATTCATAAAGAGTAGCTCTCAGTATGGGGGCAAGGGCTCCTCCAAGGCTGGTGTCATGGGCTGACAAATACCCACCACTTTCCAACTAGCAAATAAATAAGATCTTCACCCTGCGAAGTCAGAAGTAAAGGGAGAAGGAATTGCAGAGGTGATATAATGATTATTTAAAAAGTTAGGAATTACTGTGCATAATGTAAAATAAGGAAGATGGGTGACAGACTGTAATGAACTATGTTTTGTGTTAATTTTAAATCACTTTTGACTGCAGTATACCTCCAGAGGTTTAGTACGTAAGCATTTATCTGTGAAGCAAGTGTTATTTGTTCTGTTATTTGTTCTGTTATTTCTTTTAGGAAGTTGAATGTATTTATCAATATATTTTTAAAATAGCATTTAATGCCACATATCAAGGATTTTGATGTCATTGTTATGCCTTTGAATGAAATTTATCATATTTTGAGTGCATACAATGTCATTTGCTTGCAAATGTAAAATTAAACTGCATGATGTTTTTGCAAAAGAAGGTAGTTGTAAAGCATCAGACAGGTACTACTGGTAGGAGGCTGATTTCTAGAAAGCAATTTTGAAGGAAAACCTGGGGAGCCACAATGCCATTTTATAATTAAGTAAGGGTGATCCGTTATATTACGCAGAACTCACAGAAATGCATTCAACACTACAGGATTCGCTAGGATAAAGAGCTAAATGGCATACCTCACCCATTAGATATTTATTCCTCAGGACAATTAAACAAACATTTGTATGTATGGAAATGATAAAGCTGTAAATATAGACAAATGAGGGCAACCCTCTCCCTAGGATGGTAGAGCTGCAAGTACAACATTATTTCACAAGAAATCTTGGAAATCTTTAATGCCTCACGGCTTGAGTAATGAGGGGAAGTCAATATAGATCATTTCTAACACACTGCTCAGTGCTTTGAATGTTACCAAATATGGATGGATGAATGTCTACACACAGCAACAGTAATACATTTTACAAATCTCATGGCTGAGAGCTGATAGTCTGTTAGTTTGTTGCTGGGGACAAAGCCAAGAGTAATTAAGCCACTATGCAGCATTCCTAAATTTAAGAATGACTTGCTGTATGAGAGCTAAGCATGTATCTGCATTTATTCACAAGGTGTTTTTTTGTTTGTTTGTTTGTTTGTTTGTTTTTGTGGAAATTATTTGAATGATTTTTATTGTCATATCATATTTTTCCATCTAAATAAATAAATGGAAATTTATGTATAAATAAACAGCCTCTTTATAAATAAATGGTCTCAGGAAACAAACAACAAACAATTTCTCAGTGTAAGGGTGACTGAGCACTGGAACAGGTTGCCCAGGGAGGAGTTGTCATTCTTGGAGGCATTTGAAAGCCATTTGGACATGGTCCCGGACAGCCTTGGCCCTGCTTGATGGACCAGATGACCTCCAGAGGTCCTTTCCAACCTCCATCATTCTGTGATTCTGTGATGATGTCCTAGAAAGTCATCAATGAATGAGCTTTGTTATGTTAATATACACACAATTCTATTCACAGTACAAGGAATATCAGAGCCAAAGGCTGTTGCATGGCCAGAATTTCTCAGAGGTGCATATATGTGTTCTGACTCCAAGGCCAAAAATGTAGCTGTAAGGACATCATAATTTTAAGAAAATCTTAGTGTTTCTCATGAGCTCATTCTCTCAGGAAACCCACCTTTTCTGATCTTAGGATTTAGAGGAACATACATTTTCACTGAACCGATTTGTTGGTACTATTCCTACACTATGTTGGCAAAATTGATAACACTGGTATTTCAAAAAGCACTGGTCAGACAAGTGATTGTTCAGCTCACCACATAGAAGATGGAAAGTTTTTCAGCGTAGACTTACTAACAACAGGAAAGGAGAAAAGTAGAAAAAAAAAGGAAAGTCAGTAGCTTGCTCTTAAGTATTTTGTCTATTAAACATTAATAACACTGAGAGGTTAACTAATTTAATAGTCCAGACTTTCATTTCTATTCTGAATAGATGTCAAACTTACCTTTAGGTAACTGTTTTGTAAAGGCAACTGTGGTTATTACTTACATGAAAGAGGGACTACATAAGTAACAGTTGCGTAAGTCACTGACCTATCTGAACACATCTTTCCTTTTGTTTTCTTTGCACACAAGTATGTTAATACTTCTCAGAAATCCTGGGTTGTCTCTTAGAACTTCTTCATTTGTAAAACTAAACTATATAGAAAAGGATGGAGGAAAAAAGAGAAGAATTTATGTAAGTCCAGGTAGCTTTGCATAATGTGGGAATGTCACTACACTTTAATATCTGTTATAACATTTCTGATACTTAATAAAATCAGGTTAGTGCTAGACTCTGGTAAAGGTCATCACAGTGCGTTTTCATTTTATAGCTACAATATTTTCACATTTATTGAGATTATTTTAAACTGAATTAATTAAATGAATGAATGACATACTGTAGAGGTAAATATCAAAGAAGAAGAATTATTATTTAAGTTAAAGGATGGTATTGGCACAAGATCAAATGATTATAAATTGGCCATGAATAAATTTAGAGAGGAAATTGGAAGATGGCTCCTTATCTGTCCAAGAAGTAAGTTTCTGGAACTCCTGGACAAAAGGGGAGGTTTCAAGTAATTTAAACAGTTTTAAAATGTAACACGATATGCCTGGGAAAAGGGTTGTGTAGTTAAGTAGGAGATTTTATAGACTAAGATTTGTCATAGGATCCTGGGATGTCACTTTGTCCCAGTACACAAATTTGCAGTAACAGTTTTCAGATATATGATGTGTCAGTATTCCCAAAGCAATCCCTCTGATTATCTATTGCCAGAGAATTATATCATCCTAGCCCATGTGGCTGCATTTCTGTTCAGCAGGAGTTGGAAGTCAGCTCTTAGCTTTCTTTCTTGACATGCCATTTGACTCCTAGTGTCTACATTTACCGTCCTCTGAAATCTTGGAGGTGAATAGGTGGGTATAGATGGGGTGCTACTATGTTTTTAATGGCAGGACATCCTCAGATACAAGGTTGATATGCACTAATCATGCAGTCGGAGTTGCTGGGCATATGCTAAGAAGGAAATTATTTCCCAGATTTCAATTAGCAGCAGTCCTGTGGTATAAGTACCTGACTTAGTTATGACTTTGTGATTTTATTTAATATCACACAGAATCACACAATTGTAGGAGTTGGAAGGGACCTCTGAAGATCATCTAGTCCAAGCCCCAGGTAACTAGTACAGAATCACAGAATCACAGAATGCCAGGGATTGGAAGGGATCTTAAATATATTCTAGTCCAATACACCTGCCGGAGCAGGAACTCCTAGATTAGGGCTCACAGGAATGTGTCCAGGTGGGTTTTGAATGTCTCCAGAAAAAGTGACCCCACAACCTCATTGGGCAGCCTGTTCCAGTGTTCTGTTATACTTAGAGTAAAGAAGTTTTTTTTCCCATATTTATGTGGAACCTCCTATGTTCCAGCTCACACCCATTGTCCCCTGTCCTATCACTGGATATCAGAGTACTCTCAGCTTTAACCTAGCACAAGTTTCAGGCTTAGCTTTCTGATGTTATACTGGGAAGAATTTTCAACTCCTAGTGCATGGTTACAGATGTTCTCAAATTCCATTCAAACTAGGCAGCTCTTGCACAGTTGCCTGAAATTTGAGAAACTGAACTATATGAGTTGTCAGGTTTCTCCCATTCTTTGTTCCTAAATAAGATAGAGTTCTTGCACATTTTAAATAGAATGTTTCTATTCTATTTCATTATTCATATTCATTATTCATATTCATTCTATTTAAGATTACTGTTAAAACTACATTCGTTTATTTTGTAATTCTGTAACCATTTTCTTATGGGCTTTCTGCTTCATGATCACACTCATCTCTCTTTATTTTGGTACTCCCTGACTCACTACATAATTATAGTAACAGGATGAAGGATGACACATGATGTGGGAGCTTTACCTTTGATTCTGAGACATGAAGATTTCCTCTTGTGCCTACCCCAGAGCCAGTTCTGAGGGAAGGATCAGGATGCAAAGTAATCAGTATTTCTCAATGGTAAGTCTTTGCTTCTAAGAAGCCTTAAAAAAGATCCCATGAAGGCCAGCTTAATCATGAAGTTCATTGACTGAACTGAAAAGAGAAAAACACATAGTACATGCCTATATGATACTTGCCTTTAGTAGAGCTTTGAACCTGGAATCCATAAAACAAACAAAAATACCTCCTGCATCTAGTAAGATCTCACAGCTGGACTATATACCTAATTTTCCTGTAATTTCCATGAGAAGAGATGATGTGAATCTGAAAGAGCTAGAAAAATATTTGTTGCAACTCAATATTTGAAGCAGCCAACTCATTTAAAAGAAATTATAGTGGGTATTTGGTAAGAGGAAAAAAAAAATCCCTTCTGTGAAATACTGCGGATAGTGTGTTAAGTACTGTTTGCTATATGTTGAGCAAAGGTCCACAGTTTACCACCAACAGTGGCAAGTTCTGCCATAATTTTCAGATCTCATCTCTGTATGTTGTGTACTGTGAATGACATGGTAATGTCACGATGAGAAATTCTATCTCTCCCAATATTCTGGATGTTTTTCATAATGTTCACCCATGAAATTGAATGGAATTGTGAATGTAGTGGGTAATAATTCCAACCTCTTGTTCTTTGGTTTTGGAAAGGACTCAGAAATGACAGGCAAGGACTATCAATTTATGTATTGTTTTGTCGCTTCATAATGATGATAACTAATCCAATAATTAATAATCTTCTTCACTATTCTAGTTTAAAACCTTTTCTTCAGATTGGGGTAAAACAACTTTTCTTATTCCCTGTTGCAAGAATGAACTTTACAACGCAAAGGCTGTCTAAACCCACATTCCAGCTGTCACTAGAAATTTTAGCATATTACAGCAAATAAACCAGTCTGCTGCTGAAAAATAAATGGGAATTAGAACTCTTCAAACATGCTTTGCCCCACCCTGCTTGCCCACGATACATATGATAAAAATGCAGTTCAGTAAAAATGTTTTTGATCATGAACCCCTTGATAAAATTCACCTTTCAACAAAAGCATCTGAGTATTTTGTCAGACCTCTGTAATTTCTTCATTCTATATAATTTCTAGTTTGGATATGTGGTGCTTTCCATTTGTTCTCAAGGCCATGAAACTATATTGTAAAGACATAACGGAAAAAGGCCTAAGGGTTCCAATACAGTAAAAAGAGTTTCAACTGGCAGAAATGAGACATAAAGAATGCAGGAGAAAAAGTGTACATTAAGTGGGATGGAAAGAGTACTAAATCTAAAAGAGACCTTGGGGAAGAGAGAGGACAGCAAATTAGACATGAATTTGTAATCTGATATTGTAGCGAAACAAGGCAATGAAAGTTGAGACATTTATGCAAAAGAAGTGCATCATAAAACATAATACAGCTAACTGAAGTAAATGCTTTGGCACCTAACACTCCTTATAGTGTGTTTATAGCTTCATTGTATGATCTGAATTACAAATATGCAACACAAATAGGATGAAGGGGTAGATGTGGTCAAATATAGGCCTTGTGAGTAGTATCCATCTTTCCAAACTTTACCCATCCGAAAGTTAATTGACCGCATTAATTGACCTGTTTTGAGAGCCAGTATGTCAGCCTTCAGATCTGCCTTTTTCTTCAAACATGGTGTGCCTCATGGGTGACCAGTTGAGACAGCTGAACTTTTTGATATCTAAAGTCTAGAGAGATGAATCATGTATTTTTGTTACTAAACGACCTGGGACAAATGAGAAGATGAGAATGACATGAAAGGTGTAGATGGTCTAGAAAGGAAGAATTACTTTTGAAGAAGTATTCACAAAAGACTGAAAACTTTATGGCCATCAGTGAGTGTGGGAAAAATTTAAGCTTTGAGGAATATTTGTGATGGTATAAATGAATACAATGAGGGAAATTAAAGCATTATGATGTGGTTTTAGTATTTGATGCTTTGCAGCTTGTACAAGGAAAATTCCTGTGCAGGAGGAGGAAATTAATAAGCTGCAGGGAGAAATTTTGAACCTCCAGTAAGATGATTATTTTTTCTACAACTTTCCACAGTTTGTGACTTAGCACTGCAGCACTGCCAAAGCATTTACATCAGTGTGTCTGTAAAATGGAAGGATACCCGATTTGTTCCAATTCTGTGTTAATGTACACCTTCTGTAAACAGACTGATTACCTGAGGAAATGCCAGCTCCGTTTCCAATTTAGTAACTCCTCCCACTCAGCAATAAGTTTCTCAGAAAAGCATTCGCTTCTGCATAAGCATTTTCTATGGCAGAACTGTTAATTTTCTGTGCCTTTATCTTCCATATGGAGTAAGTGCAAAGAAGATATGCTAACCCCTGGCATTCATGGTAATATTTTACACAGGAAATATTTTGACCTTTACTAACTGACATTTTATAGAAAAATCTGTGGGTTTTTTTTTTTTTTTCCTTAAAAAGACTTTTACTTTATTTATGATAAAATTGGAATTATTTTTTATTCTTTTCACAGTAAGTTTTGACAAGATTATGCTTTCTTTTCTTTTTTTGAAGTTTACATTTCCTGGTGTAAATGGGTGCATTACTATGAGTTTCAGCTAACTGGTATCTTATTAAAGGATTCGTTTCTTTTGCTTATTGAAGGATCAGTTCTGTCAACTTTAAATATGTTGAGCCACACTTATATATGATGAAGGAGCTCAAATTAAGTGTGATAAAATTAAACCTTGAATATTACCTCTTTGCCTTTCTGTATCCTTATGAAGTTGAGCCATCCTGCCATCCTGTCGTAATGTGCAGTTTGTTTTACTGGATGAACAAAGTTGAATTTGACATTAAATATTTCCTAGAGTCAGACTTGCAAAGCTGTTAAAATTACTCACCCAGACTTGAAATCTAATTATCTTTCAGCCTTCTTTCTTTTAACATTAAAATGGTCAATAGAGAGGAAAGAGGAGGGGGGGGGGAAAGAGCCAACTCACAAATTCTGTTTTAGATGTTAATGGTGGAAGATGGAAGGAGACACTATTTTGTAAAACTGAATTTAATCTCTGTTTCCAAAAACCACAGAAAAGCTGAAGAACCATCAAGTTTAAATGCATCATGATATAGTTTGTGCTATACTGTTTAGTATGCACTGAGTGCAAGGAGGGAAGAGCATGAGAGAAAAATAAATTGAGTAAGTATAAAACAAATGGGAAACATAAGGCTTTTCAGGCTAAGACAACATTTCATTGCCTCTTATTGTTTTCTTTCTTCTTCTTTTAGATTGAAATACTTTATCCTTTATATTTAAAAGTTGTTATATTTATCTCTGTAACAGCTGGGGCTATCTGTTCTAGGTGATTTCATTTATTTATTATTATGTATTCTAAGACAAATAACTTGATCTTCTAATGATTTTACGGCATACTCCTAAAATTGAAACTTTTTTTTTTATTTACTACATTGTCTCTTGGTTTTCTTAAAAGGCACAATTTGACTTTATCGCATTTTTCTTAAACAAGGAATTGAAGCAAAGCAAAGGACAGACTTGAGTAATGCTGTATATAGATCCATTAAACATGAACGTCAATATCAGGATGTTGGGTTTTAGGTTTTGGTTTTGGTTAAGAAGTTTACAAGGGCTGGAAGTACACTTTTGAAGTGATGTGTGAGCTCCTCGAAGGATCACAAATAAAGATACATTTAAATGAAATGTATTTTTCTTAATCAATCCCTCTAAGGCTTAGTTTTAGAAATAACAATTTCTGTCCATGTTTTACTGCAAGATGGAAGCAAGAATGTAGGAGTCTTGTAAAAATACAGATGTTCCTAAACAAAATGTGCCTGTCATTACATTAGCAATTTTTATTTTTACTGGCTATTTATTATTTATTCATTAATTTTTAATGAGTCACCAGGAGGGTACTACCTACATTCACTACAGGGCAGACAAAGGAAACTGTTAGCTAGAAAGGAAGCCATGTTAAGGTCCTAGGAAATAGAGGTGAGCATTCAGTTGTGGACTCATGCAGTGTTAATTCATGGAGAAGGAGGAAGGGAATGTTTCATGTCTGAGCACAGGCACTTTCCCAAGCTCTAAATTTAAGTGCATGATGATTAGGAGCCAAATTGTGCTTTAGAAACCTCACTAGTATAACAACTTCCCTGTGCTGATAAAATAAAGGAGTGGATCTGAAGGAAAATCTGAAAGTGCTTACCATCTCTTAGGAAGTACAGTCTTTGTTTGTTTGTTTGTTTGTTTGTTTTTTAAATGGAAAAGCAATTTGCAGTTGACCTTTGGCTTCTTCTCACAGTCTTCATCCCTCTTACCATGCTCCAAAGAAAAGGTGAGAACCTAAAATCAATTCACCGTCTGCACCTGGGCTGGATTTTCAAAGCAGCTCAGTTTTCTTAAAAGAGCAATCTGAAAATTTGATTGGAAGAGTGATGCTAAAGACCAGGCATGGTCTCTGATCCCTTCTAAGAAATCTGACATTCATGTGAATCCCAGTGAATTGGATGCATCTGAAACCAAAGCTTGAGTGTGAATGTTGACTCGCACCACTATTATCTGGAATCAGTACCTGTTTTTCACATTTTCTGCTATTTATTTAAAGCAAATATCTGGCTTGCGCATGTTGATATATTGGCAGATTATCACTCTAGCTGTGTTATAGATACTCTATGCTATTTTATTTTTTTGACTTAAGTATATGTATCACCTTCGCCAGGCCTTTATAACAGTGTTGTAGTAAGGGACATGATTTAGTGCGGAAATATTGGTGGTAGGTGGGCAGTTGGACTGGATGATCTTGGAGGTCTTTTCCAACCTTGGTGACTCTGATTCTACTATTCTATTGAACTGAGGTTGACTGTGAGAAATAATTATCTGCTGAATGAACACAGGACAACATAAAGAAGCACAAGCTAGCATGCTTTAAACTGTCCTATTTCTAGTCTGGACAACACAGTAAATGGTTCTTCCTGCTATGCCAGAGCACCAACTCCTTTGAGACATCAAGTACAGCTAGAGAAATGTTCAGTACTTGTTAAAGTGCAAGGGAGTATGCCTGGGATTCTGTCTTGGCTCTGGAGTTGATGTTTTAAACAGACTGACCCAGACAGGGTGAAAATAACTAACCAAGCAGAAAAGTTTTACTTCTCTTCCTCCAAGCTGTGGTGTGAAGTTTTGTTTGTTAGTGTCTGTTAATCTTTTAGCAGTACTTAGAAAAAGCACCCTGCAGATATTCAAAGTGCAAGCAGCTATGGTAAAAAGAGGAAATGATTGGCACAGGTTTTCAAATACCTGTAAAAACCAATAGCAGTGTTCTTCAATGGCTCTGCAAAACAATTCTTTGAGATCCAGAGAATCATAAAATCATAGAATATCTCAAGTTGGAAGGGGGCCGTAAGGATCATCAAGGCCAACTTCTGGCTCCACACAGAACAACTCACAAATCAGACCATATGTCTGAGAGCTATGTCCAAATGCTTCCAGAATTCTGGCAGCTCGGTGCCATGACCAGTGCCCTAGGCAGCCTTTCCAACACTCAACCACCCTCTTGGTGAATCCAGGCTTGGATGACATTCTCACTCATGCACACAGTTTTTTAAAGAGCAGCAGAGCCACACGTATCTGGTCACCCCTTTCCTCCCCACAGCGCTGGGATGTTGCTCTAGGCTTCTGCTGTCTGGCTCCCCCTGTTGAAAGCAGCCTGGTTCTCAGTCAGAAGTTGCCTTTACCAACATCAGCATTGTGTCAGTGTGTTTTCAGGCTTTAAATGCACTGCCCTATGAGTTAATAACATTCACTTTTTTTTTGTGGCACTGACTTTTTGTGTGTGTCTCTCAAGAAGATGGAGTGTAGTAATCCACCATAGTGTTTATGTCCAATGGCCTTTTAATAGCTTGCATCACTTTGATCCTTTCAATTCAAATAGTGTTTTCCATTGCTCTAGGCCTGCCTATATTCTAGCTGAATCCTTATTAATGTACATTTATGCATAAGATACATTTCTGCTTGTGACTAGATCTCAACTGGCAGCCCACTGATGTAAATGCAGCCCTGCTCCAAGCTCTTACCATGCAAACTTGCTCACCACCTGTGTCTAAAGGCACCGAGTCCTTAGCAGGGACAATATTGTTCATAATCCATTACTATTTAATTGTATCCTCTCTGTTGACACTGCTATTGAGAGCACCAATTACTTTCAATTGTGCAGGTGGTTTTAGTAAAGCAGACAGTTAGGCTAATGGGAAACGGACTGTGATCATCTACCTCATTTCACAGAGCTGAGAAGCAACAATCTAATTTGAACTGAGTTCAATTATTCTTGACAGCAACTGGCTTTAAACTAGCAACCTTGGTGCAAAAGGGCTGTAGGAGCCACTCAGCCTCTTGACTTCTATTTTACATGTGTAGGACTCTTCATCAGATATATTTGACAACTGGCTCTGATGTAGCCAATGAAACAAGTGAGGGTTCCTTCACCACACAGCCATTTTAACATCAAATTCTTGGGAGTTATAGGAGAAACTCCTATTAGCTAAACACAAAGATAAATCATCGTCCACCTAGGGAGAGTTACCTTACTAGAAAAATAATCAAATAGCAGCTTACAGGGTTTTAATCAGCTTATAGGTCTGAGTTTTGTTGCGTGGTCCTAACACTGTGGTCTGTGCAGTTAAGAGTGACAGTGTTTAGTGCTGTTTCCTGCCTGATATTCTGATTCTGAAAACTTGAGGATGATAAAAGGCTGAAGGAATGAAAACAGGATAGGTGGTGTCAAACTTTAATGTATTGATGGAGCTATGCAAATATGCTCACTGGTAGGTGGCTGTTTTCCTGGGAGGAACCAAACAGTTTGTGAGGGTATCAGGTAAGTCAGTGCCTTTTTGGTCTCAGGAAACAGACCTTTGTGTCACATGCTAATACTTGCCTTAAAGGTCACCCAGCTGCCAGTCTATCTATCTGATTTTCTCTGTGCAGCATTTTGAAACAGGGTTGGCTCATCCTCACTGTCATGTTCTTTTTCTTTCTGTATCTCTGCTGGGCTCTAGTCCTGGCTGACCACATCACAGACTAGGTTTGATCTCAGTTTCTACTTGAACAATGCAAATAGATAGGCTGACAGGAAAAAAAGGGATATGAGAGATTAACTCCTTCCAGAGGGTCCAATGTCTTACTATTTCTAGGTGGGACAGTCCTCCAGCAATACCTCAGAAAGCTATGAAAAGGGCCCAGAACACTCCTGCAAGGGACAGACATCATGTTACAGGGGAGCACCCTTTAATGGACAGGGGAGGTGCACTCAATCCCCTCGTCAAGATCATCAATGAAGATGTTAAACAGAAATGGCCCCAGCACTGACACTGCTCATGACCGGCCGCCAACTGGATTCAGCTCCATTGACCAGAACTCTTTGGGCTCAGCCATCCAGCCAGTACTTCACCCAGAAGAGTGTACGCCCATCCAGACCATGGGCAGCCAGCTTCTCCACGAGAATGTTATGGGAGACAGTGTCAAAGGCCTTACTGAAGTCCAGGTTGACCACATCGACAGCCTCATCCACTAAGCGGGTCACCTTGTCATAGAATGAAGTCAGGTTTGTCAGACAGGATCTGCCATTTGTAAACCCATGCTGACTGGGCCTGATCCCCTGGTTGACCTTTAATTGGTCCATGATGGTTCCCGAGATTATTCGTTCCATAACCTTCCTGGACACAGAGGTGAGACTGATAGGTCTGCAGCTACCAGGATCATCTTTCCGGCCCTTTTTGAAGATGGGCGTCACATTTGCCAGCCTCCAATCCACTGGGACATCCCCTGTTAGCTAGGGCTGCCAAAAAATGATGGAGAGTGGCTTGGCAGCCACATCCACCAACTCCCTCAGCACTGTAGGGTGCAATCCATCCGGCTCCATGGACTCGTGAGCATCCAGCTTTCGGAGCAGGTCCAAAACTATCTATCTATCTCATCATGGATCATGCAGGGCTTATTCTGTTCCCCATCCCCATCTACGAGCGCAAGGGGCTGTGTTGCCTGCAGGAGTAACAAGTCTTATTATTAAAGACTGAGGCAAAGAAGGCATTAAGTACCTCAGCCTTATCCCAATCCTTGATGACCAAGTTGCCCTTGGCATCCAACAAGGGATGGAGATTCTCCCTAGCCTTCCTCTTGTTGTTGATGTGTTTATAAAAACATTTATTGTTCTCCTTTACCTTAGTGGCCAAGCTCAGTTCTAGCTGCACTTTGGCTTTTCTAATTTTCTCCCTGCACAGCTTCACTACATACCTGTAATCCTCATAAGTATCTTGCCCACTCTTCCAGAGACCATAAACTTTCCTTTTGTTCTTGAGATCCAGCCAAAGGTTCAGCCAGCCTGGCCTCCTTGCCTATCGGCTCATCTTCCATGACTATAATATGTTATCGCCCACATGAATGGGTCATGTAGGGAGGACTTTCACAATCTGCTAAGTGACAGCACCATATGTACCTGGTGACATCATGTACCTGGTGACTGACAGTAGTCTGCATGATTATCACAGCTGTTGTCTCTTGAGAGATGATGTGCCATGGCTGAAGGACCAGATGTGCTGGATCCTGAGTAGCACTGTGATATTATCTTGAGCTTCTGAAAATTCTGCATATAGTGATTGACCTCCCTCTTGCATGCCATGGTGCACTTTTTGTGGGAACTACTCCATGAGGCCTGAGGAAAAAGGAAATGGGAACTGCTTGGGCTTGCGGCCATGACAATGAGGTATTGGGATATGTCCCCTGAAAAAATGTTCTTCATTTTCTAGTAGTTAAGTAGAATGGATTCCTCCATCAGTGAGCAGCTTATCTGTGAGAACAGACAACCTGGACTCTTCTATATAGAAAAAAGACAAGTAAGAACAACTATTTAGGGGCCTGTAAGGTCCAGAGTGACACTGAGAGGCTAGATAGTGACCAACCACAGTCTGTTCCAACACAAGTACTTGGGAGAATGAATTACAGTTGGAAGGCGAATGGTCCAAGGTGAACAGGCATTCTTCAAACAGAAAGTAATTAGGCTGCGAAAAGCCAGTTGTGAATGTTAATAGCTTACAAAAGCAACTGGATACATTAACAAACAAACAAAAAAAGATAATAACCTTTACCTAATCATACCTATTCTACAAACTGTTGGAGGTTAGGAAAGTATTTTGAAGGAGCACTACTATCTTGTTAATTTCTCACATTCTCTGCTCGTAGCTGCTTGTGGCCAGTATCAGTCAGCACACTGGAATTTTGTTGTACATTGTTAAGGCCTTTCCTATTTAGTTAAACCCTTTTCTGAAAGATGAGCCACATCATGCCAAGGCTTTCTGAACATCAAGTAAAGAAAAAATGGCAGCAGAAAGAATACTCTGGTACTCTATGGTAGATGTTCTTCAAAGAACCACACAGCAGGGTGGTCTGCTCACATATAAGAAATAACAGCACAGTGAGTTCTACCTGTCTTGCCTAACTTAACACCTCTAAAAGTTAATTGTACACATTAAAACAATCTCCCTGTTTTAAGAGCAGGTATGTAATCCTTTGGATCTGCCTTTTTCTTCAAGCATGGAATGACTCAAGGGTGACCAGATGAGACAGCTGAAATTTTGACTATCTAAAATTTAGAGAGGTGCATCATATTTTTGTTACTAAAAGACCTGAGAGAACTGAGAAGAAGAGAAAGACACGGAAGGTCTAGAGGGTCTAGGAAAGATAAAATTTTCTGAATAAGTACTAACATTGATTGAGGACCTCATAGCATTCTGTGAGTGTAGGAAAATCTCAGCTTTGAAGAATGAGAGGAAAATATTTGTAGTGTGTTATATAGAATAGGGATGTATCCTGTGGTCTGTATCAGTGGGCCTTTTAGTTGTGGAGGTGCTAAATGTTGTGTAACAACTCCTTTGCCATTTCTGGTGCTACCTGAGGCACAATGTGGTTATATGTGATCCATGCCAAGAGGATGACTGTACAATGGTCTGGACAATGTGGGCATAAGGCTGTCCCTACCAATTGGCTGTAGGTAAAGGTTTGCTCTCTTAAACCAACTTTAAAATCGTTGTGAACAAAACCAAGTGAGCTATTAGCTAAAAATAATTGTTTGATGTACTCAATACCAAAATGGTATTTTCAGTGGTTTATTTCCCCCTGTAATAGTAGAAATGTTATTCCACGAAGGTAAAAAATAATTGCTATTTTAAATTCATTGTGTTTCTATATTCTGTTCAAAAGTAAATAAGACATTGAGGGACTGTGCTGAAATTACTATTATTAAAAACAAATATTTTGGACTGGTGGCAAGGTTGGAGGGAATATTAAACATTTCAAAAAATCTAGGACTGATTTACAAAGACTGAGCAACTGTGGTGAGAATTTCAAATGAGCTCATGTCCTATTCAAACTCTGATTAATGTGTCTTTTGTTTTTAAAATTAAACGCTATCAATTTTACCTTTAGGAAATGTTTCTAGAGAACCAAGAGTATAGCTTCTCCCTATAAAGTATCTCTTAACGTTGTAACCATAAAGTCAGGTTTGGCACAGGGAATAGGTGATTATGTTTTATTTATCTAACATAGATTTTTAGCAAGGAGCAGACACAGATCTTTTAAATATTCAGTAGTTTCCATTCTGAATAGAAAAATGTAAATATTCTACCTGATTTATTAAAGATGTCAACAAAACAAGCATAATCTAAAAATTGAAGGGATTTACTCATGACTAGCATTCATTCGAGTCTCATTCCTGAATCAAAACTCATAATTGAATCAAACAAACTTTTATTAGATGCCATGAAGACTGGAGTTTATTCTAAGAATGTTTATTCTTTCATTGAGACAAATGGATATCCTGAGCACTGAGGTCCAGTGTAAAAAGAAAATAGCCTCAAGCCATGATATTTAAGAAACAATATTTGTATCACCTCGTCCCTGCAAAAGGAAATGTATAGGTAGCTTGAGTGGAGATTGCTACGATAAAATTGCTGAGACATTTCTCTTTAAATATGATTATTATCTAATGCAATCTATTTTTTGAGCCAAGAATATAGAGACAACATGGAGTAGAATTATTCATCAATGAAAAGAATTTGTTTGTGCATGACATATCCCTTAATTGCATACAACAATCAGGGGAGTATTAATTGCCTTCTTGATGAAGAGACCAGTTACTTCTAGTAAATAGAAAAATGCCTTCCTGATTCAGTACAGAATTCATTCAAGCCTATGAAAATTTGTATTAATTCAATACATCATTGTTATAAAAACTGCATTGCACATAGCTAATGCAATAAAGTGAAATTTAGCGCTTTTATTTTCAGAGAATGTTTGCATGTGAATCCATTCCAACATTATGGTGCCTTGCATTTGTTTTACGGTTACAATTAAAATAAAACAATGCTTTTCTCTTCAAGGAAAACATGATTTAATATATTAAGGCCAAGTCTCATATTTAGTAATTAAGAAAAATAGTTCTGTTGTGATCTGGTGAACTCTTGAGTGGTACAGACTCTAAATTGAGTGTTTTTGGTGAATTTGTTCTTTCCCTGGAGAGATCATTGAATGAAGGAGTTAATATAGTTCAGAGAAAGTGTTGGGGGCTAACGCAAAGCAGAAGTGTTTCCTATGGAGAACAGGAGAGGCTGAGGCAGTGAAGCAAATTAAATATGGTGCAAGTGCCCAGCATAGCAGAGCAGTGTATGCTTATGCCTGTGCAGGTGTTGAGCTGCAAACCCGTGTGCTGTGTAATCATGCCTTAGTGCTTTGATGCATGGGAAACTGAGACCTTAAACTCTTCTTTAACAGCTGGTTGTGTGGGAAGCTTCTTCTTCACATCCTCTCACATGCTAATAAGATGTGCAGACCAGTGAGGGAAGAGATTTTCAGGCAGGGACCTTGAATTTGCCAGAACACTGAAGGCGATCCATTTAAATGTTTCCCTCTACTGATCTTCCCAAAGAAGGCCTATAAGTCACCAGAAATATAGGCTTAGATTGCTTTTTAAGCTTTTAAAACAATTTTCTTCTGCCTGCTGCAAGTCTTTGCATTCTGACGTGTTCAGCTAACTCAAAAACTCACTGTGTTGCAGCAAACTCTGCACTATTCCTTCTGGTCCCAATAAGAACTCTTTCTGCTGTTACTGAGGGCTGACTGCTCCATCTGCTTTCCATCTGAACACATTCACTGTTCCTGAAGAGAAAAAAAGCAATATCCCCTTCTTCTAGAACCTACAAATGAATTCCTCTTTTTTTTTTTTTTTTGCGGGACATATCACAGAGCTGAGAACAAGCAGGCAAAACATAAGTAAGCATTTAAGTGGTAGGGAATTGAATTTATGCAAGGGTCAGTGAGCATTTAGGGTGATCTACCCCAGGAGCCGTAACACGAAGAGTGTATTCATACCCAAAGGATGGTATTTTAAATGTTGGTGGAGAACTTGGTAGAAGAGAAAGACGCTTTCATGTATTGAAAACTGATCAAGGCTGTTAGCAGCTCTCACTATGGAGCCTACGTCAAAGAACTGTACTTACGTATGTTCTCACTAGCCCAGAATACACCCACACCTTTAAAATGCCAAGTGACAAAGCCATTATTCTGTTTTTTTTTTTTGATACGTTTGTTATTTACATTTTGTCTGTATTTTCAGATATCCCCAATAAGATTTTGCCTTAATTTTTTTAGCAGAATGATGCTTCTGCAGTTTCTAAGGCCTAACCTGCAAGATGTCTCTTACCGTGTCCCCCAAGTGGGACACAACAGATGTGTATTTGTGGATGTGACAGTGGAAAGAGCATACTTGGTGTTCTAGAAAATATTTTATCTTAGTTTGTTGACTGATAATCAAATTCATCCCTGAAATATGCCAAAAGACTTCCACTGAAGACACTTGGAGATACGGATGTATTTCTGCGGTCAAAACACATTCCTAAAATATTAACAGCCTTTTTGAAAAAGAAGAGAATGATAAAAGTCTTGGACAATTTAAAATAGTCAGTCTAAAGTCAGTGTGAATTCTCTGTGGCTGGAAGCACTGAGAGGAAAATAGAAATAAGTTCCGCAATAATTTATAGGTTTGGAAGATTAATGGAGAAAAGGTGCAGACATACAACAGAGATAAAAAGAAATCCTATCCAGAACAACCCACACACAGAGATCAAAGTTAATTTGAAAACCTAAGTGTTTAAAAAGAAAGCAAAGAACAGCTGAAGAAAAGAGAGGGTAGCACTGAAGAAAAGAAACAACAAGTTAAAAAGAGTTACTAGTGACTGCAGAAAAGAATAGTAATAGAAAAGTAAAAATGGGGAGAATATTTCGCTCAGGAACTTGCTGGATATCATTAAAAAAGTTCTTGATCTGAGAGATATTTCAGAAAAAAATGATCGTTTCTTCAGATGAAATTATACATCAGTGGAAGACAAAGAAAATGAAATGTACAATAGGATGTAGTTGCATGTAAGTGTGGAACAGAGGGAATGTTCAGAATAATCCAGAAGGAGAAATTATGTGAGTCTCAGGGAGGAAAACTAGCTCGTCTTGATCATGGCACTGAGTTATGAGATTATAATAGAAAAGCTGTAGCTGTTTTCCAAATTGCATGCTATTTGGACATTTTCTCAAATGTTTCAGAGAGACTACAGGGCTTGAAAAGGGGTGCTAAGAAATGGGGAAAAGGAAGAGATTAGCATAATGTATCAGAAAGAGAAAGACTCTACCAGTTCATCCGACTTGTGGCCTTGCATCTTCCTGAACTCTCTTCTGTGAAAATGGCATTTCCTCTTCTCATAATGAATTCTCAGGATGCTGCAGTGGTTGAAAATCATAGAATCATAGAATGGCAAGGGTTGGAAAGGACCTCAAAGATCATCTAGTTCCAACTCCCGTGGGCAGGGTTGCTAGCCACTAAATCAGGCACTAGATCAGGCTGCCCAAGACCCATCAACCAGGCCTTGAATGCCTCCAAGGATGGGGCATCCACAAGTTCTCTGGGCAGCCTGTTCCAGCACCTCTCCACTCTCTCAGTGAAAAATTTCCTCAACATCTAATCTATCTTCGTTGTTTTTTAGTTTAAAACCATTTTCCCTTGTCCTATTACTAGCTGTTTGTGTGAAAAGTTTGATTTCTCTCCTGTTCAAGTATTGGAAGGCTGCAATGAGGTTTCCCCAGAACCTTCCCTTCTCCAGGCTGAACAAGCCCAGCTCCCTCAGCCTGTTTTCGTAGGAGATGTGCTCCAGCCCTCTGATATCTTCCTGGCCCTCCTCCACCTAGAGGTTCAGGGAAGTGAGGATCACTGATGTGAGAGATGCGAGAGGCCTGGCTGCCAGTGAAGACTGAGGCGAAGAACTTGTTGAGTACGGCAGCCTTTTCCTTGTCTGTTGATGTTAGTTTTCCCTCCTCTTTTATCAGAGTGGCTACGCTCTCTTTGTCCTGTCTCTTCTGACCTGAAGAACCCCTTCTCGTTTTTTACATCCCTCAGCTTGTGTAGTTCCATCTCCATCTCAGCTTTCCTGATCTCATCTCTGCATGTCCAGATTCTTCCTTGTATTCTTCCCAGGCTGTGCCTCTCTGCTTCTACTTTCTGTACATGTCCTTCTTATCCCCTAGTCTGACCAGCAGGTCCTTGCTGAGCTGTGCTGGTTTCAAGCCTCCTCTGCTTATTTTTCCTGTACTGGGGAACAGAGAGCTCCTGTGCCCTCAGAAAGGTATTCTTAAAGAGTTGCCATCTTTGCTCCACTCCTTTGTCTCTAAGGACAACTTCCCAGGGGATCTTGTACAGTATTCCCTTAAATAGCCTGAAGCCTGCTCTTCTGAAGTTCAGGATCCTGACTTCACTTTTTGCCAGGCCCATCCTCCCCAAGATCAGAAACTCTACCAGGGCATGGTCACTACAGCTCAGAGTGCCTCCAATCTTCAACTCTTTAATGAGCTCCTCTGCGATGGTGAGCACCAGTTCCAGTAGCACCTCTCCTCTGGTTGGTTTGTCTAATACCTGGACCATGAAGTTACTTTCAGAACACTCCAGGAGTCTCTGGGATTGCTTGCCACCCACCCTGTTGCTTTCCCAGCAGATATCTGGGTGGTTGAAATCCCCCATAGGCTCATGGTCTTTTGATTAGGAAGCAGAGGAATGTCTAGAGTAAACAAAAGAAGGTTTTATTCCTTCCTCATTATTAAGGAAATCTGCAGAACACTGAAAAATCAATGGGAAGTTGAGATCTTGGACAGAGAGAGAGCTGAACAAAATCAGACCTGGAAAGCCTGCCCTCAGGAAGAGGGAAGATAAATTTGATTTTATCTTTGCCAAGGTCAAGAAGTACTTAAACGAGGAAGAGAATTCAGAAGCAAAAGTTCCTTTGATCTAGGGAGAAAAAAAGCATGGCGGGATGCAATTACCGATCGGAGACAGAAAAAACAAAGCAAAACACAACCACCATCACCAACTACAAAACATCACTCCCGCCCCCCTCCAGCCCTTACCCTCCAGCTAATTATTAAAGATTCTGTTCCTGATCTTTTTAAATCCAACCCCAAGTCTCTCATAAGGCACACATCTATTTACCAAGCATCTGATATTTGGTATACAAGAAGTCAAACTGGATGATTGTAACAATCCATCTAATTTGATAGTGTAGAAATCTTTTATTTAAACAAAACAAAACAAAACAAAACAACACCCTTATTATTTCATTAGGTCTGGCATCTTTTTTTTCTTTGATAGAGTAGATTATTAACTCTTGAGTATCTACAGATTTTGAGTTATTTAATGTACGTACTTTGGCACCTATTTCTGCACCCTTAAGTGCTTGGAGAAACATTAAGACAAGTTAGCATAATTAATTAACACAAGTTAGCCAAGCTGTGCTTTTAGAACTTTGTTGTTTGGTCATGGTGACATAGTAAAAGCCTTTTAACAATCTACACAGGAAGTTTTTCATCACTCAGAAGTGAATCTGCAACCAGTCAGGCTCTTCTTTTCAATATATTGAGAGGAAAAAAGCTCTCCCAGTTTCTGTTCCTGTATACAGATACACACCCATATATTTTATAAACTGTCAATGTCAACGTATTTACATACATGAAATAACTCTGAAAAATATTTCTGTCTGTGGATATTCAATTCAGTCGCATGAAAGAGTTTCTTCTTCAATAAGGTGAGTAGAAAGAAATTCCTGTGTCTTAATGTGCTTCACATGAAGTCATTAGGTGCTCAGTGAGATTCCATGGGGCTTTCTTGCACTTTGAAGATATTTTTCTGATTTTGATTTTAATGCTTCTTCTGTGGCTGTGAATCTTTGAAAGGTTTTCAATGTGGTGAAGTCTACAGCTTCTGTAAAAAATATTCATCAATGCAATTTTTTCATTAAACAGCAAGCAACTGTCCTTAAAGCATTTTTTATTATTTTTTCCACTGAATTTAGGATATTCTCAGGGTTGTCCCTTACATCACAGTTACTACATATGTATACACTGCCATTTCCAGATGTAATCCACTGAATGTTATAGCAGTTTGAACACATAATGTTTGCTGATGAGTTGTAAACTTAACATGTCAGTGAATTGCTGTATTTGCCATGGGTTGGAGGAAAAGGAAGGTATACATCTAGTCCTTAAATTAGACTAGATGTTGAGACATACAGTGGACTTTAGGTGTTTCTGCAAGCAGTTTGCAATCTTTACATGTGTATTTTAAGCCAGCCTGACTGACAACCTTGACTAAAAATGTAGGTCACTCAGCCACATATAGCTTATCTTTTAGACTTCTATTCATTTGATTGCAGGAATGCTTTTCCCCAGCTTGCACTTGAAACTTCAGCCCGTCCAAATGTCTTTGGTTGTGTTTACCCATAAGTGTTTCAGAGCTTCGTACTGTTAGCAGTACCTCTTATTCATCTGTGTACTGCCTTCTTGATTGTAGTGTAAAATCCTCTCCTTTTTTATATGCTCTCATTCCCCTTTTGAATTGCTCCAAACCAATGGCAGAAATATCTAACCCATGTCCGTATTTTTCCCTTGAGAAATTCTTTGTTCTTTTTCCAGGAGATGCTGATTTGTTGCCCTTGAATTCATTTTGGAAAGTGCTGTCCACTGAAGGCCCTGACCTCTGGGGTACATTCTGTCAGTCTGGGAGAGTCTGTGTTTAGAAGTTGCTAGCATATCCTTTATATGAATACCCTTCTGTGACATTTTAAGATGTCTGGGGACTCAACAGTCATTGGAAGTGCTAGCTTTCCCCTTGAGGAAATTTTTGCCCATCTGATCTGAAGCCTTGAGCCTCCCTCAGATGTTTATTCCTTCATTTGCACTGTCTCATGAGGATCTGAGAAGAGGAGATGGGAGCCCTCGCCTAGCCCTTACTCTTCAGGGCACATGGCCTGCTGTGCTGAAAGGCCAGCTGGATTAAGACACTGATTGCTGGCTTTGGACTTTGGGTTGGTAATCAAGCTATGTGGGAAGCAATTTTCTTGAAGCTGAATTGCAGAGTTGGAATTGCTTGGAACTTAGGCGGCTTTAGGATCATTCCCGTGCTTTCCTTGATTTGCTATGACAGCTTGCTACCTCTTGGATCTTAATAAGCAATCAATTCTCTGCATCTCTTTATTTGCTGATGTTTTATGTTCTCTCCACTAAAGCAGTTCAGTTTTGCATAAATACTACTTACTATTGCAGAGTCATTAGAACTAGGAATAAGTACGTATCTATGAAGCTGAGTTTTAGACTTGATTCAGCATTTCAGAGCAGCAGAATATTTGAACCTATGCCTCAAAACAACAGCTTCCTTACTGGGCTCTGGGATGTTCTCTCCCTCTACTACTACAGGGGGATCTAAAAGAAAACAACAGAAGATTTATCCTAATGGTTATGGCACTAAGCTGGGATAGGACTTGTGCTGAGGAACCACCTTCAGGTTGCTATTCTTCAGTGAATTACCAATCATCATCAGTATTGGTATAAAGTGTCCAGGCGGGTGCTGTGTTATGACAGTTTATCTGCATTGTCAGTGCAGAGAATAAGGTGGAGTCTGCAGCACAAAGCAGACTCCCCAGTTCATAGTGGTATACCCTCTTTCACTGTATGCACCTTTGAAGACGTTTGGCCTAGGATACGCACCTGCATGGTCAGTTCTTAGTAGTTAGTTTTATAGTAGTACTGAGTACGTCCACAGTCCTGGATGGATCCTGTATTGTTTAAGTGTGTAACAATCTCAACTGAAGTGC
Organism: Alectoris magna; assembly: GCA_030625065.1. Classification (NCBI taxonomy): domain Eukaryota; kingdom Metazoa; phylum Chordata; class Aves; order Galliformes; family Phasianidae; genus Alectoris; species Alectoris magna. Next base: position 181,972,682 of record CM060560.1, on the reverse strand, counting down.
AAAAAATTCATGCAACCCACAGATCAGTCTGCAGAGGGGAACTATGAGAGGGGCTGTAGTGTATTCTCTCTTGTGGTTTTCAGAGTCTTGATCTGTCTCCTCTGCTGTCTGAGCCCTCAGACTTGAACAAACAATTGATTGGTGCGCTGGCTGTGCTGTGGCTCTGAGGGCGAAAAGGGGAAAGATTGAATGCAGCTCTGAAGTGAGAATCTGCAGGGTAGCCATAAAAGCATGCTTAGAATTCTGTTACAGACTGTGGTCCATGTCCTCTTTTTTTTCCCTCTGTGTTTCCACCATGTGCTCTATGTATATACGATGCAAGACTTTCTGTATGGAGAACTTGATAAATTATATATTTACAGTAGTAGATCTAAAACTGTGATGCACTCTATACCACAAGTGTTAAAATCTATTACTGAGAAGACAGTACAGTATAAATAAGACTCCAGCAATTTTTAAGCATTCAGGCTTAGTGGTGACTAATTCAGGCTCATATTGAGTAACAAATCTTAGCAGCTATACTCTGGAAGACCTAGCAACAAAGAATGGGATGAAAAGGAAGAAAAGTAGTGAATAAGAGAGGTCAGCAGTTTGGGAGGCAATTTGTAGGAAAATTTGTAATTTTCCTTTACTATTTTGATGCTGTGCTGTACCCACTATAACCCTTTTTCTGGTCTTGATTCTTGTGTTCCTACCTCTATTACAGAATTTCTTACAAACCATTCAGGGAAGGAACACAGTTGAAGCTAAAATATGAGACACTTTCTGAACCTTTTGTTGCTGCCAATCAAGCTTTTAAATTTTATTTTATTTTTACACACCAGACAAAATACAGAGCATATATAAGATGAAGTAAATTATTTGTGATGTCCTGAGCTAATATGTCCTCAAGCATTGTGAAAAGAAGTAAGATGCTATTTGCAGGCTCTGAAGCATGTATTTAATATATTGTTTTAGGTATTTTCCTGATGGCAAGTTGTAGTATGTTAAAAACTGTCACTCTCCACCCTAAATGAAAGTGTCAAAATGCATTAGCACTATTCCAGTTGTTTCCACAAGTCTTCAGTCCTGCAATATATGTGTAATCCACTGTATAGCATATGTATGCTTGTCATCAATAGATCATACGAGAATGTTTTCACAGATGCTATCAGCTCAATGTGATCTGCAACAGGAAATAAGCAGAAGTTGGGTACCTAACTCTCATTTGTCCTTCTGCAATATTTATGACTCTTTGTAGGAGTACAGAGAAATCCCAAGCATGGATGAAGACATCAACTGGTAAGGAAGTTGCTGTTCCAAAAGAAAAAAAAAATAGGCTTCTGGAGTATGAAACATTTGAGGCAGAAGTAAATGGCATTACTCCTGCTTGCATCACAATTAAGACTGGAAAACCATTATCAGAAAGACAATGAAATGCAAAAGGAATGGTGAGAGCACAAATCAAACTGAAATCTTTTGAGTACAACTTCTGGTATCGTGCTGAGATTTTGTCTCTTTTCTGCACCAGAGACCTACATTCTCCACAGATCCTATATTTCATAGCTCTGTAAGGATTTGCACTGGTGGAGACCACAGGGGCATTTACTACATCCTGATTTGCAGCAGCTTAAGTGAGAAGGGAATTGAGCACCAGGCAGTGAAGCAAGCACTTGGTAACCGACTGGGAATGCAATCTCTTTGAACAAATGTGCCTACACTTTAGGCAGTTTCTGTTACATAAATTGGCATTTCTAATCTACTAGCAGAGAACATTTTAATCATATTTGTGTTATCAGTTCTGCTTACAGCAAAAAATCTGCTGAGTTCTTCAAGATGCTCCTTTGTTTCAAGTGCAGAGACATTTTATTGCAGTCTTCCTAGCTTTATTAATAATGTTATTAATATTCTTTTTGCACAGAGCAGCAATGGAAAAGTGCCTGGTACTCGTGGGTGTTTCATTATTTAAAATGTAAATAAGAAAGGCTGCAAGAAGTTAACCATCTCAGTAGGAAAACAAGAACAAACCTTTACTCTCTGACAAATTTAGGCTTATTGTGGGTTTCCTCATTAGTGCATACAAAATACATCATACTTCTGTATCTGTAACACAACAAGAAAATATTTTTTTTTTCATACTCAGAATAATCCACTTATTTATTTGGGAAAGGAACCTAGATGTACAGTTTCTGAATGGAATGTAAATTGATTTCTTTTTTTTTTTTTTCCCCCACAGAATTTTCAAAAACATCTCCTACTGTTGTGACTCAGTCCTCTGTGGTGGTTTTCTGATGGACCATGACTTGCTCTTGGATTCTGCTGACTGGGTGAGGTAAAGAAAGGCAAAGATAAGTGTCATTCAGCTGTCACCCTTCTGCCCTTGGGGAGTTCCTTCGCTGAAGCTGTCTGGAGCATATATAAAGGTAGAACATGAGCTTTGTTTTGGGACAGTACATCTCAAAGGTTTTGTGCTGTCTGCAGATGAATCCATGTCAAACCAAGCTGAGAAAGCTGGGAATTGGCAATTTTCACATCGCTACTGCAAATCTACACTCAATACAAATATGTTGGTAACCAGCTTCCACATTGCAGAAAGCATTTCTCTACAGATTTTTAACTGTGAAACATTTCTTTTCCATTTGAACATGTTTTTTTCAAGTACTGAGAAATCATAGTGTAAAGTGTTACAAAAGCACATTTAAGTGACTACTGAATCACAGAACCACAGTTTGCCATGGATCCCTTGGTCCCTCTGCCCACAACTGCTTTCCCAAGGTTCTAGGGTGTTGCAACTGCGTGGGGCTTGAATATCACACCATACCATTGCTTGACCTTATAAATTATAAGAGGATGATTATGGGCATAGTTTTCCCAGATTTCAGCCGTGAACTATTGGTTATTTCTTGTTCCATTTATAGAGTCTGCAGACTTCATAACGTGAATAGTGCTAGGCAGTATTTGGATCCATAAAGACTTCACTGAGGCTCTCTGCCTACTTATCAAGTGTACAACGGCCATAAGGGAGTAATCTTATGAGTGTCATAAAAGCCAGTACAACCAGGAAAGTCAGCAGGACTTTTTTAAATTCAAAAGTGTGGCACCAGAGGAGTAATCTTTTATATTTACTTCTGAATTTCAGGTTGAACACCTGCAATCTTGAATAATACCTGTGTAAGAAACAATGGCGAGTTTGGCTGCAAATGGGGAATAAGAGGTCCAAAGCAAAATAATGGAATTGTGCCTGTGGTAGATTTCAATATGGCAAACATTTACAATTGACAAAGGGCTGATCTGCAATAGGCAGTTGCAGCAAGAATATTTCTTCTCTACTTTACATTTGCCTTTCAATGGTTCAGTGTCTTCATCTGTAAAGCATTATGCAAACAACTGTTGTTCTCTACTTACATCACCTGCATTCATTCATTCATTTACTACTTTTCCACACATTATGGAGCCCTGTTAAAAGTCTTACATACTTTTAATAATTAACTGCAAAGACACTTTCCAATCGTGTTTTAATCTTCTTGCTCACAAGGGGGATTTTGGCCTGCATTTTGGGTGTTTCTAGAGCTAGTGTTGTAAGCTTTGAGGCAACGACTACTTTCCCAGTACCAATTTCAAACATTTTTCCTTCTGAAGACTTTTTTATTCCCTGAATTGCATGTGACCATCTAACTCTTTGCAGTTTGTTGGGCCAGGCCAAAAAAAAGAAACTCTTAAACTGGAGTTATGATGTAACCACGTACTTAGCACCTTTCTATAACAACAAGGTAGTAGGGATACCGATTTTAAAGGTTAAAAAATCCAAAGATAAACTTACATCTTCAGAAACTTACCCGAAATATTTGATAGCCTCACACAATGAACTAGATATTGCTGATGTATCATTTGTCATCTTAAAGTTTTTCTGCTATATTATCTATAAGGTATGCTATCACTCATCTGATGTATTGTCCAACACATGTAGTTAACTATTAATGAAAGGACAATAGCGTACGGATTATTAAGCAAGTGATGTATGGAACCATCTCTCTAAGTGGATGACAGTTGAAAGGTAGGTTTATGTGATATATGTCAATAAATGCTAATAATTTGAATGATGGCACCACAGCAAAAAGATCTAAATGATTCAACTCGAGTGTCTAAGGTCAGGGGCCTAAATCTCTGTTTAGGTGACAGCTTTCAGGGCTGTCAGGTATTAAGTATGCAGCTCACACTGTTCACTGAACTCTGCAAAGCCTGTGATTGCTATGCCCTCCTGAAAATAAGGTCCAAAGTTTGTGCTTCTCTACGTAACTTTTGACTTCAGCTTTAAAACTTTGGACAAAGGTTTTTGAGGGAGTGAGAGTTAAACATCTCTTTGGTCAATTTGACCGAGATTCATTGTAGAATGCATTTCTCAAGGAAGATGTTTAATGCTATTGATTGCAAGGGTGCCTACTCAGAGTGGCATAATGTGACAAATGATAGATACCATGCGGAGCCAAATTGTAGGGTAATTCAAGATATAAGCATGTATAGTGTGTATATAAGAGTAGCAGCTTCATTTTTCATGAAGGCAAGTTAGAAGGTCATTCATTTCACTTAAAGGCATTACACATTTTTGTTAGTTTGACAGCTATTATGGGCTTGATCCTGTTATTCAAGGGAATCATTAAACTTCCATTGACCTAAAGTGGGTAGCATTGGGGCCAAGGTTTTGAATATGCAAAGCAGACACTAAGAGATGAAAAAGAACTGGCAGATAATGTTGCAGAGTGAAATAAACATTTTGGTCACTGTTATATATAAACATTAACTATCTCAATAATTATCTCATGACTACAAAAGTTCTATACAGAAGTGTTAACATTTAACATTTCCCTGCTAAATTTAGGACGTTCTGGAATCTTCAAGAAATGAATCCATCTTTGTACTGTCGTTTTGTAACACTATAGAGCAGATAAACTGCTCTACTTTTTATAGTGTTGCATTCATTTGTACCTATGGGCTGTATGATGTATGATATAAGTTCTCAGGAAAGTCATTAAAGTGTGAAGTGTGAAGTCACAGAACTTGAATGCTAAGAGAAAATATAGGTCTCCCCTCTGTAGCTCTCTGCAAAAACCAATATTGAGAACTCATATCTCACCTGCATACTCTTATGTCTCACGACTTCTGCATCCTTATTTTCCTTCGTGGACTTCATCTTCAGTGGGGACTCTGAGGGTTGTGTTCAGAGGGAAGAGAAAATATCTTCCTGTTTGTTTTTTTTTTTCTTCGTTTTCTTTTCTTTTCTTTTCTTTTCTTTTCTTTTCTTTTCTTTTCTTTTCTTTTCTTTTCTTTTCTTTTCTTTTCTTTTCTTTTCTTTTCTTTTCTTTTCTTTTCTTTTTCTGTGACTCAGTATCTAATAATAGCTTGAAATTGTTTTCTTCAGGTTGAAAATGATACTGATTCCAGGATTTTTAGTTACTGGACAAGTACAGTAATCACCTCTGTAAAGAATAGATTCACAAAATCCAGTTCATTTAGAGTTTTCTGTGTGGCTGAGAATTCTGGGCTCTGGATCATATGGGAGGGGAAAAAACAGCGTTCATTACACCATTGCTACTGTATCCAGAGACCTGTACATGAAATCAAGGCTAAAGTTGGACAACCAAAGCTGACTTTTATTTCATAATCCAGAGAAGACCGTGGTCAGAGTGAAATCTGAGGAAAATGCCCATTTGTGAGAAAATGCGAAAAGGATAACCGATGTTTACATTGTCGTGCCTTTCATATTATTATCATGTTCTTTATATTATTATACACTTCATAATATAAATGAAAAGAAATTACATTTGAGAGAGAATTTTGTGCATAATGATATAGAATGTCGAAGGTCAAATATCTGTAAGCTAATTCCTCTCTATGTCTGGATGGAATAGGAGACATTATTCTTAACCCCATAATTACCTAATTAGATGAAACAGTGAATTCTAGGCATCTAAAATGTCCTAATTGCAGGTTGTATTAAGTCATTTATCCTTACTCACTCAGTAAGAACCATCAAAGATTAATTAGAGGCTATTTTTAAAATACATTATTTATATTTGGTGAAATGAAGTAATCTGATAGCATAGGGAGGTAGGTGAGTGGATTCTCTTGAATGTTATGCTTAGCCACATAAAAATAACCATTTTTAATGACATTTAAACTGCTTCTTAAAATTGAAGGAAGGAGACAGATAGGAAAGAGGCGAAGTAAGCTGTCTTTCTAGAAATAAATGGGTTTCCAAATGAGTAAATCAGCAAAAGAGGCAAATTTAGGGAAAAATAATATTCCTATCTTTGCAATTCATTATATGTTTCAACACAAAAAATAAAAGACATCTTTTCTATTTTCCTTCTTTAGACTGTCTTGTGTCATCACTGTTCCTCAAATCCATTACAAATCTGCATTTTTGGGATTCTGAAAAGTGATTATTGAAAAAAAACTTACTCAGAAATAACACAGTTTTGTGTATCTTAATGTTTCCTAACAAAAACATAGTAATTTCTTGATTTGAGGTAAAGCATCAAAACTGTAGGCCAATGCAAAATCAATTATTTTGTCTTTTGAAATACCCCTGAACTTAAATTCAGAAATCTTTATAAAGAAGTTCACTACAGTCTCAGTTCGGTTGCAATTTTAATCCAAAGTCAGGTTGAATGAATAAAAGTATCCATACTTTTACAGGAGAGCGTATGAAATGCAGAATTTAACGGAATGTTTACTTTGCTTTTGTGTTCATTCAAACTCAAAAAAACTGAAAGCAAACCTTCCATAAATCATAGATATATTCCCAAAATATCTTGCTAAGTAACCCTTTCAGTTTTATAAGTCAGTATATGTTGATTTTACAGCATTGATTTGAAACATCATTCATTAATAATGTCACCTGATTTAAAAAACTGATTTAAAATGAATGAGGATTTTGAAAGTAAAAAAGCAATAAGATCTGAAAAATATTCTTGTGGGAATAGATATTTTCAAACTTCTCAAATTTTAACTTTTTTACCTCTTCCAGAAAATTTCGCTGGGAGTATTGGGTCTTGGGTAATTTTTAAGGAAGGCTTTGCTCTACTGTTTTTTCTTGTTAAGAATAAATTAATTAGTTAACTAATTAATTAACTCTCACATTGTTAAGAAGTTGCTCTGACATTTACAAATACAGAGCAAGGTGAGATGATCAGAGTTGTTGCCTTAAACACTACAAACAAGTGAGAGGAGTATTCCTTCCCTTCTTCATCCACCAGAAAACAGTTCATATTTAGAAAGCTTATTCATCACATTTCTCTTAGCACTGTAACTCAGTACTGTTCTCTGTCCTTTCTTCTTTCTTGTGGACATTTTACTTATATCTTACACCACTGCAATTGGTGTAAGATATGTATTTAATTCCGATCTATTTAGATCAGCTGAGAACAAAGATGCTCTTTTTTCTTTCTTTCTTTCTTTTTTTTAAACAAACAAAAAAACTATGCGCTCCAACAGATGTAGCACAACTGAATAGGTTTTGTCTACTAGAGATCAATTTTAGCATGTACTGTGTCTCCTTTTGTTCTTTGGTAGTGCAAGTCTATCATATGAATTCTTTGTCATTCAGTAATTCTGAAACTGCTATAATGATGCTTTCACTCTCTTTTAAAATGAGTGTCTAGACTGCTTCATTACACAGAACAGAAAAACTATTTGAGAGTTGTCAATTCCATAGGCTTTGACTTTGGGATCAGAATCTGTCTGGCACCCGTAACTGGAATACAGGAAAGGATTCCACATGTCTCAGTTCATTTGTTCTTTTTTGAATAGATCTAAATACCTTTGAGTATTTAAGAGCAACTTTCACTGAAGGTTCAGCTTTTTATTTACTTGGGTGTTAAAACCAGCTGGCAGCTAAGCACCATACAGCTGTTTGCTTACTCCCCACTCCCATGACAGGGGGGAGAAAATAGAAAAAATGTAAAACTCACAGGCTGAAATAAAGAAAGTTTAATAAGAGAGAAAAAGAAGGTCAAACAATAATGATGATAGAAGAATACACAAAAGAAGTGATGCACAATGCAATTGCTCACCACACGTTGTCTGATGGCCAACCATTCCTTGAACAGTGCCCCCCATTCCCACCTTGGCCAACTCTTGGCCACTCAGGAGAATGGTGCCATATGGTGTGGGATTTCCCTCAGCCAGTTTGAGTCAGCAGTCCTGGTTCTGTCCCCTCCCAGCTCCCTGTTCACCCCCAGCTCCTCAACGTGAGAAGCTATTGGTTCTGAATAAGCACTGCTTAGCAGCAACTAAAAACATCAGTGTGTTATCAACATTATTCTCCTAAATCCAAAACAGCAGGATACCAGCCACTAGGAAGAAAATTAGCTCTATCTGAGCTGAAGCCTGGACACCAGGTGTCTTCTTTTTGTCTTTTGTCATCTTTATTCTCCCATCTGTACTGTTTTCTTCCACTGGAAACAAGAAATCTTGCTAGCTACTTGTCTTCTAGCCCTAATGGTCTGTGAGCCTCTGCCTGCAAAGTGACACAGGGAAAAAATGCTCAAAGAGCTTACAAACTGCAGAAATGGTGACGGATGACTTTCCAGGCAGCTGCTGTCCTTCTTTTTTGTTTCCTTTCTTATCTGTCTATGCTATGACATATTTCTTTCCATTAATTCTTTTTGACTTGCAAATAAAAAAAGTTGGGCATGTTGAAAAAGGAATGCAACAGATTGTAATGATGTGATTAATGAGTTTACTGAGACACTTTTATTAGGAATGGGTTTTTAAAAGACCAGATGAGGGTTTCTTCCCACCCCAAACAGAAAAAAAAAAAATGTAGTCTGGGTTTTGATCACTTGTTTATATTCATCAAAACTAACTACATACAATGCTCCCACATATTTGATGCCTAGCTGTAAAGCATGGCCTTTAGGAGAAAAACTAATAGAAAGTCAGTCAGTTGAAATGGTCTGAGCTTTGTGAAACTGGTAGTTTCAAGACTTCTACAGCATCAAGGCAGACTTACTTGCACACTCTATAGCCTGCATCTGGGGAAGAAAGTCTTGGAAGGAGTGAATGTGGAGCTTCCATTAGAGCCAATGGCCAGAAAAGGGGGTTGCCTTTCTGGATCAGATTTGATCCCGAGGAATTGCTGATGATCAGATGTCGAAATGATGGAATGCTGTCTGATATTTATTCATTCTGCACTGCCACTACATGTAAGTTGACATTTAAAATGCATTAATGCAGCAGTACTTGATGTACTGTATTATGCAGCCTATCAGTTTTGAAATGGAGTTTAGCCTGTCAGCAAAATCCTCCCTGCTGTACTCAAATATACTTAGTCAACCTTGGATCAAGGTGGCTTAGTGAACGTACATAGTTTTAATGTCCCTGTCGTGTTTTCTTGTATTTATTGAGTCTTTCATACTTGGATTCTATGGGATCTTTATATGCGAGCATATGGAGAAACCCCTTTGCATCCACAAGACTAAAGTATTTATACAAAGAAAAATCTCATTAATTCTTACATTTGCTCAATTCCTTTACTTGTTCTTCTTTTATGTATTTTATTCTTCCTGTGTGCTTAGTTACTTATCTTCAGCATTTTGTAGCACAGATTGTTAAATGATTGTTTCCTCATACAACTAGTAATTCTATTACATGAAATCCCAATGAAGATTACAATTTTGCACCCCGATAAGTACTAGAAAGAAGCAGTTTTTCTTCACAGTTGTGTATAGCTTGACTTCTGCAGACCTGGCTAACTTCTGGTAACAGCAGATTTGGTGCTGGGGGAGATTTGATGATCAACAATCAACCATTACAACTGCAAGTTCAAGTAATATTAGGTACAAACAGCTTCCTAAGAAGCATTTGTATCTTGTTTTTATACAGTCCAGCATGCATTTTTACGAAGTGCCTTGCTTCTTGTGGCCCGAAATCAAAATTCATCGTGACTCAGAGGAATAAAAGATCCCAAGCCCACCTCTGAGGTGTCCACACAAGACCTCTCAAATTTCTCCCTTGTTCTGTAGTTGGCTTTTCTTGCTTCAGAAATATATTTTATTTGTAGTAACTGAGAGTTTGGTAAGTTAGTGATTTTACATGACTTTATGTATGTATTTGTATTTATAAGATGGCCATAGCAACCTTTCTTCTGTGATTTCTTCTGTATTTTTCCTACTGCTTTAGAGGCATACATCACTAGTCTTTCATTCAGCAAAATGACAGCTTCAAATCCTTCTGAGGCTTCAATGAATGAAAGGTTGTTATTCTTGTTAGTCTGTGGGGGGCTTCCATTCTCTTCTCAATGTGCAAGCAGCATTTGCCACTGTCATATTTCCTACTACTGCAATCAACTTTATTCTTCCATTAGTCTGAAGGATAATTTTCTTAAGGGAACAGAGGCATAATGTGCAATATTCATGCTTTGAGATTTCAGTTCATTAAGTCAATTCTGTTCTTTCTCCATTACAGTCACTTTTCCAGCACTGATAACCTTTATTTTTTTTCTGATCATTTGTGTCATCAGATATCTCTTGCAGTGCTTTCATGTTGGTTTTACAGTCCAGCTATGTTGATGTTGCTTACCTCCTTTGAGGCTGCCTAATTAATATCAAGTAAATTTCATTGTTATACTCTGTAATCTACTGTGATTTTTCCTAGCTAACACATTTACCTGCTAAGAAATCAGAAATGCTGAGGGGCATGAGATAAATGTATCTTTTTAAATGGAGCAGAAGTCTATGAAGCCTCTCACTCTTTTCTGCTACATAGTCTTTTCTTATTTTCTCCAAGAAGAAATTTTCAATACAGAAGAAATCCTTCTTGAGCTTAGCTAAGTAGCTGCTTACTTAGAGAAATGAGAAAAAGTAAAAAGTCCTTCTACAATAGCCTTTAATTTGGCTTGGGTATATTTTCACATGGCATTTAAAGTACATGTTCTTGTGAATAAATATGTATTGCTTGCAGTCTCTCAGAAGGTGAACAGCAATTTCTATATTGCTGTGTTTTTTTGAAGTGCTTTTGAAAACTAAGGTGGGAATTCATTCTCTAGATGAATTTATTCTCTGAAGCCCTACTTTACAATACCAAGCCTGAAATAGGACCACACTTCCTGAAACAATCATCCTCTCCTTCCACTGTTCTTTCAAAGGCGTAAAGCAAAGTTAACCCTACACTACTGATTTGATGAAGAAAACTTTATGTTTCTGAAGTCTTTCAAATTGCAGTGGTGAGGAACTTGATCCCATTTGTATGATGCTTATTGTGAATGAACAAAATATTTTCTCATCCACATTAGAGATCTGAGAACACTAAAGTGAATTCATTACAAAAATGTTTACCTCAGAGAAGCAAATACAAATACTAAGTTTAACTTTTTAATGAAAAAACAGAATTGCTCTTTACAGTGGAAATAAGTATTACTGTCTTTACAGAGCAAACCATGGGACTGAATAATACTGATGCTTATTCCTGCAGTTTTGTGAAAGCCCTGTTGCATATTATATATCTCATTTCTCATACACTTGCAGTAAGTGTGGACTTTCAGACTCAGTTAAACCTGATTTTTGCTATTTTGGTTATTTGTACTTTTGGAGAAGAAATAGGTTAAAAATGACCATGGCCACATGTATACCTTGTGTAATGTAAAATATCCATTGGCTTTAGTAAGAACACTATCAACATGATATTAATTTTATTTTACTTTTTAAAAAAGCATAGTAGCTTTAGTTGCTAAAACAGCAATTTTACAGTTTTGAGAAGATTTTTTCCACTCTCACGAAACACCGTTTCAAGCTGTTTCATTTGCATTCAGACCTAAATACTTCCACCTTAACAGTCATTTGGACTTCCATGATGCACACATGTCAAGCTAAAATCCTGTCCTTTTTCATCTAACGGATTTTTTGTCTTCTCTTTCTACCCCCCTTCCACCCCTTTATCCCTGCAGTTGAATTCACGTACCTGATTGTAGAGCAATGTTAACTTGTTTCACTGATAGCTCAGGGAAAGGATATAATGAATGCCCTTGGTAAGTGAAAGCATTTAAGAAATAAATAGCTGTAGATTACAGATTTTTATAAATGTCAGACTTTGTTTGGATTATATGCTCACAGTAAATGCAGTCACTTTGCATGTGTACTCTATTCCATGACCTCTAAATTGAATAAGGCGAAGTATTCAGCTTTACTTTACTTACAAACATTATTGCATCTTTGCATGGTTGAGGAATCAGAGAAATTCTATTAAGACTCATGTAATTATGATGGAGAATTTTAAGACATGCTGTCCTTTCTAAGAGTTTGGTTTTGATACCAATTGTTTCTCACTTATGCTTAACAAACATTTTTGGCCTTAGATAATAATACAAATTCTTACCTTTAATATTAGAAAATATTAACTATGAAAAATTGGAATCTTATGCCTGCTGCACTGATTTATGCAGTTCCAGCTTTGATCTATATTCTTGTTTGGTTTCTACTTTAGGATATCCTGTTTTCACAAAATTCATGTTATTAATGATAAATGACTAGTAAAAAATGACAGGTTGAATTCAAATGAAAAAAATCATTTGAATAAAAAAAATTAGTGTTTGCCACTGTATAGGCAAGAAGTTTTGTTCTCTTCTGAAAGATCACCAGGCTGATACTTTTTGCTGAGGTAACTTATAGATTATAACCATATGCAATCTTCAAAAAATGTAGGTACTGCATAAATAATATTACTAAAAGCTACAAGTATGAGAAGGGAAGGATTAATAAGGGATTAGTATCACCCAATTGTAGACACTAGAGGTCAGCTATTAAGTGTGATCTAGTCACAAGACTTGCTTTGTTGGACAATTTGTTTTATTTATCCTTGAGGCTTATGGTGAGATGACCTGAAGAACTGCTTCCTTCTTTCCTACTCTTTTTGTAGGGAGTGCAAAATGAGTCTAGTTTGAGTGAACACCATTAATTGGGGCACATTAATTTACTCAAGGTCTTTCAGCACTCGAAGATACCAATGACTTCCAGACTTCAAAGCTATTCTTTATATAAGCACAAATACATGATCTGGAAAAGAATAATACTTTAAATGATGAAAAAAAATCAGTTGTTCTGAATGAGATAAAAAGAATGCTGGAAGAGAACCCTGTCTCTCATCCCTGTGCTCTCACGGGAAGGGATTTTTGCTCCACTACTGACAATCCAGAGCCAGACCCTCTGGTACTCGCAGGAATCTCCTCATGTGCTTTGGGTACCCTACTCCATTTCTGCAGGCCTTGTCCTCCTCCATAATCAAGTCTCCAGGCTGAGCATCCCTAGATGCTTGCAGGCAATGCACAGTCTCCTCTCCTGTCATTTCTTCCAAGTGCTGTAACCCGATCCGAGGACTCAGTTTTGCCCCTGCTGCCTGGCTGTAGGCAATCTACAGGTTTAAACACCATAAACTATAAAACATCGAATTCCTTAAAATTTTACAGCAAAATGTCTCTAAGAGATTTGCTTTATTATTTATATATATTTTTATTTTTATTTTTATATATAAAGGGCCTATCACCTGTTTGATAAACATCCTTTGGAACCATTCTGACAGCAGGGGTAAGAACAGGAGTCAGCGACAAGTTTCTTGGGGAATTTTCCACCCCCATTTTTCCATTTCCATTTCTTCTGAGGGAAAAAAACTAACTCTATCAGAAATGCTAGGCTGGCCTTGGCAGATCCAAAAAAGAACTTGGACTGAACTGGAACAGACCCTGGAGCTCCACTGCTCCTGCTTTTCTGCTCTATGTCAAAAAGATCTCTCTAGCACTTCCTGTTATTTTAGCTCAAAAACCTGCATTACTGCCACCTGGTGACTCAGTGTTATGTTTGCAGACAGGTCTCTTTAAGTGGAAACCAGGTGGAGACTGCTGGCAAGGAGAGTAGGCTGGGGGCCGGGGAATTAAGCACCCTCTGAACCTGGCACAATCCTTTTCTGGATCTGACTCTGTGCTGAGTTCAGCTGACAATATCTTGAGAAGTCAGTTATTTCCTTATTTCCTTCATTGGTTATTGTTCTTGGGAGCTATGCTGAGCATGGAACAGATGTCAGAAAGTGGATTTAGGTAGGTTATTTGGTTTTAATTCATAAAGTACCCACACATCTCTTCTCAGTTACCACAGGTGTCTATAAGTCTGTAGATCTACCTCAATGAGCCTCCTTTATGGAGACAGACAGGTACAATAAAATCCTGAGTCCTGTCCTCCTAAGACAAACGATTATATTTTTCCTTCTGCATTTGCCTAGAACTGCTCTTGTGAGTGTCAGCTGTTTAAGGATTCAGACTGCATCCTTTCACCAGAAGGTGAATTACCTTTGGAAGGACTGCTCAGATCTCACTTTCCTGTAGCAAGCATAATGGTGAGAAGAAGATAAGCCTTTTTTCCCCCACTTCTTGGGTTGGTGCCCTGCTTATTAAGGAATTATATTAGAGTTGGACCGTAGTCTGCCTTCTCTCTTCCCGGTTTGAAAAGGAAAACAGTGAGCAGTCCTAGCTCTTTGGCAAAATAACTGCGGGTGCCTGTCATAAAAATCACCTTCTTCATTAGATCAATTTTCTCTCCCCGTTCTTCCCCACTGTACGGCCCCTCTCAGCACTTGACACGATGTTGAGTGTTCATTTGCAGGCCCAAATTCCTAAATGTCTGTGGTCTAGTTTCTTGTCAAGCTCTGCGTCTTTCAGTAGAGCTATTTGTGTTCGTTGCATTGCGCATTACCTGCATCACACCTCTGTCACTTTTGGCTCTTTCTCTGTGTGCTTGAAATGGGATAGGTGCAGTAGATAATCCAACTTTTCTCTTGACTATATTATTTTCAAACATATTTTGTTTTGCTTTAAAGGAATGCAGAGAAATTTAGCAGCTTCTTCGGGGACGTTATTTAAAAGTCAGATGGATTTTATGGTTAGGAAGGCATAGGCAACATTTAGTATAGCTTTCTTTTCCATGATGTAAAGGAACTAACTGTACGTGACTTATTCATAGTGTGAATTTAAGTAAGAGTATGAACATCACCTGACCATTTTGCTTCAGCTTGTATATTCACTGAAATTGCAGGGATTGTGAAACTGTGAATCAGTAGTTCTCAGTGTGCTCATTCATACAGTTACAAAAGGCACTGGCTTTTCATTGTTTCCAACAAACAGGTGTGCCGTAATCATTCCATCAGTCCTTTCAGTTGTTCATCACACAAAATATAATCCTGTTTAATACTTAAATCACCCTTACGTCAAATCCTGTATTTCACCTTTATGCAAATATTCCTCGTCCTAGCAAGGGAAATTGCAGTTAGGGAACAGCTTTTGGAGCTGCTTTTTCTTCCCTTAGTATTCTGGGTTTTTTTGAAAGGTTGGCTTTCTTCTCTTCATTTTGTGCTCAGCAAGATTGAAGTATTTCAGCATAAGACGATGGACTGCCAGTGCAGACAGACATCCAAATTTGTCTTGGAAGAGTCAAGTTCTTAACTGTAGCAAAAATAGCGATTGTTTATGGAGCAGCAATATAAAAGGCATTATAAATTTGCAGAAGTCTTCACTGCACACAAAATATCATTTTACTTATACTAGACATTTTATTTTTTAAAATTTTCTCAGTGGTTTGGTGTCTTCTTCAAACAGAGGCTGATTTTCATAGACAGAAAAAGATATTTTGCTGTGAAATGTGTTCAGATTTTAATGTAGCAGCAGTACATTTAATCTGGAGGTAATATGTGAAAATGTCATCCAGGACCAAATTCAACAATTACTTTCCAAGCAGAACAAAATGCACTTTTAGCATGTGAACTTTCTGAAGCCATAAATGATGATTCCTCAGAGTCTTACAACAAGAGCTAAATAAACAACCATGTGCCGTGACAAACAGTTTCAAAGCACTGTAGAAATATCATATCCAAAGTGGAATATACTTTTAACAGTTCCCATTAGCTAATAACTTGCCAATAAAAAATGTAGGGATTTGTTAAATAAATGTAGCAATCATTTATGCTAATCAAGAAAAAGCATGAGCAGACTGGTTTTCTGCTTGTACAGCTCCCTGTTGGTCACTTGCCCAGAAGTGAGCCTGGAGATCTGATGAGTAGCACTGTATTTGTGAAGTACAAAAAATTCCAAATATGCATTTCTCCACCATTTATTTTTTTTTTCCACTGAATATATTGGAATCTGCACAAGAAGATTCAGTAAATAATGATATTACAGAGTTATCTCTATCAATATCTTGCATAGGTTTTTTTATCTTCTGGAACTGTGTCTGTCTTTTCCTTTGCTCCAGGGAAAGATGATGGTGACTTTGAGACTTCATGTTGTGGCTTAACCCTGGCAGGCAGCTCAGCACCACCCAGCCATAGGCTTATTCTCCCATAGTGGGATGAGGATGGAATCAGAAAAGTAAAACAGAAATCTCATGGGTTGGGATAAAGACAGCTTTCTAGCTACAGCAAAAGCTGCATGCACAAGCAAAATGAAACGAGGAATTCATTCACTACTTCCCATCTGCAGGTAGACATTCTAGGAAAGCAGGGCTCATCCTGCATAACGGTTCCTTCAGAGAGTGAATGCTATTGCTCCAAAAGTCTCCCTTCCTCCTAATTCTTTAACCCAGCTTTTATTGCTGAGGATGATGTTGTGTGATATGGGATGTTCCTTTGGGTCAGCTCTCCTGGATTTGTCCCCTCCCAGCTTCTTGTGCACTCTCAGACTCCTGGCAGACAGGCAGTACAAGAAAGAGGAAAAGAACTTGAGATCTCAGCCACTTTTAGTCTGTGTAGGCTATTTCTTCTAGTGGTAACCAGGAATGGTTTTATTTAATTTTCATTTTGCACTCTTGAAGTGATATCCTTTGCCAGAAAATCCTTTCCAAAATCTATGGTCTCTGACACATTAAATGAATCAGAAAGCAACTACGCTGGCCACAAGAGATGTTGGAGAGAATACCTATTGAGCATTTGAGATCAACCATATAGATTGGAAGTAACCTTGGGATTTTCCATAACCTGCTCTTTTGCTGACGTAGAAAAAGCCAGTACTACTTTATAGAACACGCACCATCAAATTTAGGTTTCTTTCTTTCTTATGCTATATTTAAATTCAGTATCTTTTGATGCATTTTTTCTTTTCAGCTTCATGAATTTCACCTCTGTAACTATGTGTTACAGCATTTACAGTAATGGAAAGACCTGAATTCAGTTTTGCAATGGAGCATCAATGTAATTTTGTCACGGCATTCCCACTTAGTTTAGCTATCAGCTTTAAGACAAGGAAACTAGTTTGCATAAAATGCTAATATTTCTAAATTTTCACATTTATGGTTCTACATGCAGTTCTCCAGATCTGAAGAGTAAAGGTACAGTTGATCACCAAGGAGTCATTTACTGTTTCTATAAGCTCACTTTTGCTGTGTGATAGCTCTGTATGGATTACAATGGCCTTGATATTTTTAAAGCGTATTATCATGTTTTTTTCTTTCTCGTTTTCTTATTTTTCTCATAGCTGAAGCACTTAATGTATCTGTCATATCCTTTACACATATAATGTTCAACTGTGTAAATTGTTAATCTATTCCATTAGTTGGCTTGTTTGACTGAAGGCAGTAACCACTGTTAAGTATTCAATACTCATACAAAATAAAAAATAATTCAGATTTATTCCATCTATTTAAAACTGCTCATATGTGTGTAGTATCTCAAGTTCTACTGTCTCTATTCCCTGAAAGGGCAGATTTTCTCTTAATCCCTGGAGACTGCATAGTATTAGGAAGTCATTAGCGGTGAGCAACCATGTTATTAAGCCTTATGAACAACTTATGAACGGCGTTGCATGTATCTTTAATGGAGCTCTTTATATTAGCCACCTACCCCCACAGACATTTCTGCAGTTCTGTACTTCTGAAGAACCCAAACAGAATTGTTAAGATTATGACCGTAAAGCAAATCTTCAAAAGTCACATGCAAGTCTTGAAGATGTGTGCATGAGTATTTTGTGAGGAAGCCACCTCTTTGCAGTGGCCCCTACTCCACTCAGTGCAGTTCAGCTCCATCCTGTCCTCCTCTTCCAGCTATGCTTACCCACTGCCACTGTCTTGAAATGATCAAGTCCCACTCTAGGATGTTTGCGTAATGGCCCCAGATGCATGCCCGCTCTGGGAGGTTTCCCCGCCAGAGCAGCCTGATTTCCTGGGGATCTTGGGAGAGGTGCCCCACATTCCTACTCTGCTCCCTGGCTGGAGGTGGTGGGATGGACCTTGGATGGCAGTGCCATACACCACCAACTCCTTACCCGAAGATGTTATGAGGCAGTATCTTCAAAACTGAATTACAGGAACACATGACCAAGGTTACAAAACTATAGTCTTGAGGTACAGAGAAAATTTTCAGAGCAAGACATATTGAAATGAGTTTTCAAATTGTGAATGTCGACTTTCTAGATGATTTGATACTCCCTGTGCTTTATAAGTAAGCTCTTATTATTTCTGTACTTCCAAAGCAAATCCTTTTTCATTCATAAAATTATCTGATTTTATATTCCAGGGTAGTAGCTGGGTCACCTCAGGTGCTGAAGCAAATGTACTGACATCTGAATTAGCTGTCTGATCTTGCTAAGAATGTAACTCAGATGAACATGACAGCAATTGATTTTTATATACCCCCTTTTTTATACAATCTATGACACCTTACATCTGCAGTTTCCCATTATAAATTTTGAAGAAGTTTAATCTCAGAGAAAGCTTTATTCAAACACTGTGCTTACAGATGAACAGCACACACTCTTTTCCTTTGTTTAAAGCAATGCAATTTTGTTTTCATATACTTCTGCTTCACCAGTGTAATCCATTAATACATTTTCAGAAACATAACTCAGAATATCTCTTCTTATACTGTGCACATTTTCCTTAATAAGATCTGGGCATGACTCTGAGGGGATTTTTTATCAATATCTTCTGATGTTTTTACAATTTTATTATTATTATTTTTTTTATCTTCATCTTTTTTTTCAAGCAAGCCTGTTGCAAATCAGGTTTTGAAGGCTGGTAATAATAACAGTGAATTCTTAGCAGTTGTCTCACACAGCCATACATCTAGTGACTGGTGTGCTTGTTCAACAACGTCTGCCCCATAAAACATGTAATGACGTTGAGTGATCCCTAAGGAATATGATACTCTGCACTTTCCAGCATCACTGGCTTTAATATTGTTATATGGAACTCTGAATTCATAATTTTGTTATTACTGTCAGAACATCAAATGCAACTTTGATGGAAAGGTGGGGTCTAATTTTTCCAATTACTAGTTGCTTTGTTGAAACTCATCCTTACTGTTGCTCTTGAAGATGGAGAAGTATATGAAAAATTTCTTTGGAGTACAAACGAAAATGAAGCATGGTAATTAAAATCCTCTTCCAACTACTGCTTTTCCATATATTCTTCTCTAAAGTGATGTTTTCCATTCATAATACATTACACATTAGGTGCTGAAAACATTAAAAAAACATTTTCAAAATGCTTTCACTTTTCACCTGTAATTGAATCATCAGTATTAGCAAGCAGCTATGAAACTAATTTGTCTTATTGTGTTACTCATCCTCACATCTTAATTATCGATTAATAATCCTCCTGACATTAAAAGGTTCCTTTTGAAATGTAACTACTGCATTGTAATACTATGCTACGACTGTTTCCAAAATTATCTGTGCCACAATATTTCTTTATAATTAAAATAGTAGGTTTAAATTTGCAGCTGGACAAGCAGGCAAGTCTGTGAAGCCTAATATGTTCATATGTATCAAAAGATCATCTGTGATAGACAAGGGAATTTAAACATCATGATATGGTTTATTCCTCCAGAAAATGAACTCTGTACTCGAATGTTTTATGGATTTTGCCACCTGTTTACCTTCCTCCACCTTCTGTATATCCCTTGCAAGGATAATGTTTCTTTGTTTAAATCCCACTGTCTCTGGGAAATCACAAAATTAGTGTTTTTCCTTTGTGCTAGCAATACTCTGGACATTACATCATGTCAATCATAGGATAATGAAAATATATTAATGTGTACATGAAGTTCATTTTATATGATAACGTTATTTATTTAATGTGCTGCTGAATGAGGTTGAAGCCTGAGCTTCTCCAAACACTCCCAAGGAGGGCTGTTGTCTGGGTTTATGTCTCCATCTTCTTTGTGTGGAATTTCTCCTTCAGGGGAGGTTTAGGTTGGTTATAAGGAAAAGGTTCTTCACTGAGAGGGTGGTTGGCCACTGCAACAGGCTTCACCTGGAAGTAAGTGGTCATAGCACTGAGCTTGTCACAGTTCAACAAGCATATGGACAACGCTCCTAGTTGTATGGTCTTATTTTTGGGTGGTACTATGTGAAGCTGGGTGCTGGACTTGATGAACCTCATGGGTCCCTTCCAACTCAGGATTTTCTACGATTCTATGATTCTATTATCATAGAATGTGGCAATTAGACTAGGGATGTGTTTTGGGTCCTGAAGATTATCTCCTTTTAATGGATTTTGAGGAGATATGAGCAAAACGTTCATGTTTTTAAGAAGCTTTTCTGGTTACAGTATAGTAGTCCAAACGTTCTGTTCACTTCTGAAAACTCTGAATGACTGGTGTTTAAGTTTACCCTCCCTGCAACAGAAACACAGCGTTTTGGTCACGCTAGGCATCCAGTTTCTTCTTTACAAGCTGGGCTACTACACATAAAATCAAATGATTTTTGTTGCATTTGGTTGTCTTTACAGGTGAAACAAACCAGTTTACTTTCTATACACCAGTTTATCTTAGCCATCAACTCATAATTTACTCCTTGCTGTATTATTTGTATCATACTGATTTTCAGCAAGGTACAGTGAACGTACAAGATGAATCAGGATCACTCCAGAGCCCAACACGCAATCCAAGCAATGCCTTATACAAACACATTTCCGCTGCTCCTCATGACTCTTCTTTCCTCAATGAACTAATCAATAATCAGTGATAGATATGATCTGGGGATAGAAAACCTGTAGAAAGAATTTGCCTTTAGAATTGGTACACCTTCCTTTGAGCAGTTATTGCTTTTCATTCTATGCATCTTCATTTGTGTCTCCTTTAACATCTGGAAGTACCTTAATGAATAATGTTTGTTTTTTTTTTTTTTTTTTTTGTAGTCTCACTATCACTATGCCATTATCGTTTTCAGTTTTAACAATTATTGTTGTTTCTAGATCCATAAAGAAGTAAGACGAAAAAATCAGAGAACCGACCGAAGGTATTATATTGCATCTTACCACTTCTTTATATTTGGAGATCGTTGCATGGAATCCAATAGGAAGACCTACTGAAAACATTAGTCAGTTTCTCTGGATGATTGTTGTTAAAGAGAAAACCTGCTTCCTTCAAGCAGGTTTTCTACTTACAGTGTTACAAATCCAAACTTCCACTCATTTTGCTTCACCGCTTTGGAGAAAAGGTAAACAAAAAAATGTTTGAATTTCTCAAGAAGCTGAGGATATGCCAGCTTCTATGCTGAAAACAAAATACTAGAGAGTCCTTACATGCAATTTACCTATGTGAAATAAAAGCTATGCAATGTTTACAATGTAGCATATGCAGCCCACATATTGATGATCTGCCCAAGGAACCAGCTGACCTGCTATGTTTGCAGTGCTCTGGTAGGCAGAGATTTTTTTTGCCCAACTATGACAGCAAAGCAAATGTCTGAGTCAAATAAATCTTATGGATCACCTCCAGTGCCACCTTAGCCTGTCTGTTCAGGTAGCAAGGAAAAATCTGTTTAAATTCCATGGTGCTGATGGAGTAAATTCTAAAACTGAGGAGTACTTTGCCTGTTTTTTGCTTTTGATGCTTCCTACAGTTCTGAAGAATAAAATCATCCTTAATACTTCAAATAGTTATTTATCAGAACTGCACTGTTTTCATGGGTATGCGCCCATATTGAAATGAACTAGAAAAAATAATAATAATCAAGTAAACATAAACCTTATTCAAATCTCACTTTCAGGTTCCAGAAATGAAAAATGCCTTTTAAAATGAACATGTATTTTTCTTTCTTTAAAGAGTGGTCTATTTTGAGATTGGTTTCTGTAAAATTAATCATTTAAATCCTGTTATTAAAAATAGTTGTGAATATTCAGCAATCAACAGTTCTTCACTTATTTAATTCAAAATATTAGGTGTTTTCTAGCAGTACAATTATTTATGCTTCAAATTATAATATTCAAAGTACATATGTAATTGATCATGTACTTGTTGAAGAGCTCATTCTCAGCTATTTTCTATTGCTATTACTGATGAGAATCTTCAGGATGATTAATGTGTTCTAGGATACCATTGTAAATCCACAAGACTTGCAGCTGCACTCTTGCCAAAAGAGAGAAAAGACTTCTGCTCTGTAGTGCATGTAATCAAGCATCCAGCTGTTGAAAATGGTATAAAATAATGAAGCATAATTGCAGAACTTTTAAGCAGGATTTCTGCTCTGTCTCATAGCAGCTGGTGCAAGTGGAAACACCTAGTAAACAAAAAGTGGCATTACTTCTTCTTACTTCTAGACATGAGTTAACTAGAAATTGGTATACGCAAACCCCTAAGAGAAAAGTCAACACAGTGGCTGGAGTAAATGAAAACAGAGAAATGATTATCAGAACTATTGACTGTGAATAAACCACCAGAAGCATAGACAGACAATGGAAGAAATAATTTCCCATGGCATTACCTGCAAAGGAACAGGTAACCAATAGCAGTCCCACCAGAGGATAATGGAGCATTTATCTGAGTATACATTGAGTAATAGCAAATGATTGCAGTGGCTGAAGAATAGCTCCAATTTGTTTTATTTTACAGAACTTTTTCTACTTTTACAGGAGGCAACAAAGGGATGGATTTACACTTCTGTTGTATAAAGAAGTTTGTCACCAAGGAAGTCACCAACCCAGTGTTTGTGGTTATGTGGTGAGAATCTAACCTAAAGGAAGGAAACTGAAATACAAACAGAAAACAATCAGTTGTACATATAGTGCCATAAACATCATGTACTGCAAGGACATAGATACTCTGTTAACCTATGAGTCTCTGATAAAAAAGACAATGCCAGCATATGGAAAATGAGCATCTGTAAACCTTTCAGTTGAGCAGCATACAAAATGGCACATGCTCTTAGGAAGCCAAAGCATGGAATGGATTGTCTGTGTCAATGAATCTATTTCAAGTAATTTTCTCTTATAAAGTGTTATACAATCGCTTGTTCCTGAAGTCAGCACATTTCATTTTCATGCTATTTATTTTGTATCCACACTGTTTTAGTCAGAAAGCTATCCCAGCACAATAGCTGGATGTAAACCTGCGTATTTATTCATGGCTACTATAATTACATGTTTTGTATTGGCAGGAGCTTTTCCACATAATCTCAAAGGATATAAAAATGCTACTTGGGTCTATGCAGTTAGGATTGGTAACTACATATTACTTGTTCAAATGATATCAGAACTGATTTTTGAGCTAGGTTGTCACAAGAAAACACAAGAGCACTGGAGAACATCTGTAGAATAGAATGGAATGGCCTCTATGACAGTTCTTACTATATCCTGATTTAACATGATTATATTGCAGTATCTTTGCTTTTATCCATATCCTCTGTTCGTCCAGCCTTATTTCAGTAGGGTGACACCACCTTTCTTCAGAAAACAAGATTTTTAGCATGAAGCAGTACCACTGCTTTTGTTAACGGCAAGATTCAAGGCTGATAGCTAATCTCCCAGAGTACTTGAGAAAGCTGTTCTAGCTGTGCAGTCTGACAGATTACTGCCAGAGAACTAGCCAGTTTTGACAAGTCTTTAACAGTTTCTGTCTAATTCCTGACAACCATGTAAGTAAGAATGGGATTTATACAATTATTAATGTTTCTGCCAACTAGACCTCTTCAGGTTTTTCCAAATCTCTCAAAAGCAGTTTAGCAGTTTTAGAAATCATGCACTGCAAAGTGAACCTTTAGCAAAAGATTACGTTTTGTCTCTGTAGGTTCTCCTGAGTTAATCTACACCTTCTGTGAAAAACAGAGAGAATAAGTATATTAAATCATAATAGACAATTTGTTTTAAATTGCTGTTTAATATTCTTGTGCCACTCCAAAGGAATTAATATTTTGGATACCACATTTCTGCTTTCAGTCACAACACATATGAATGCATGTGGCACATTCCTGAATCTCAAATACCAATTGCAGTAAGACTCAAATGATCATACTTAGAGTTATACATCTCCAAAGTAATTGTTTTAAAGCAGTATGCTGTATATTCTGAGTGGCAGAGGCCAAAAGAATAAAAGGTGGCATTTCTGTTGTATTTGAAAGGATATTATAACAGTAATCTTGGTTAACTTAGAAGCACATGCCTTTGTTTTTGTGGGCTTAATACAGAACATGTCAGCATGGGCTTGTAGGTGTAATTAATCAACTTGGTAGTTAACAAAAAAGTCCACTGAATAAATCTCTAGATAGCCTGAAACTTGGTAGCTAAAAATCTACCAGGCAACCTGGTGACTCATATAGAATCATTGTCTCTCAAGTAGCTTTACTCAGTCCTCTGTTTAAAGGTTTCAGAATAGTCATAAGATTCAGGGTCAGCAAAATATGCCACATCACTTGTGAAGATGATTTTTCATGAAGTTAATAGATGATTATACATTCTCTCCAGTCAGTTCTGCAAGGTCAAATAGCCCTTCTTCTACTAGAATATATCTATCTTATTTTTTTTTAAAGCTCTTTACCTTTCAAACAAAACAAGTACTATAAGACATTCTGGATAATCACAGAATATAGTAACATAATTTAATCTCTATACATCTCAAGATAATAAATGCTAGTGATAAACTGCTGCATGAAAAAAAATATAGCAGAGGTCCTAGTTTCAAAGTACATAATCTCATCCTAGTTGGTTGAACTACTATTCATCTGGTAGTTAAGGGGAAATCCTGTGAGTGGATATTTGTTGTGTTCAGCAGACACCTAGCAATCTGCTTTGGTGTTGCAAAAGATTGCTTTATTGCGATTATTGCTGGTTAGCTTGTCACAATCTGAACTGATACCTCTAGCCAAATGTAGAAATCTGCATTGAAGATAGCTATATAATATTATATAAATATATAATACAGTCATCAATGGAAACAGTGTTCATACTGTTTAAAAACCTTAGAGTGATAGCGCATATGAATGTGTACTACAAATGTCTAACACTATATCAGATGAATTTCACCCTAAGGCATTAAATATGGTCCAACTCAGATCACTGCAAAACAAATATCACTTCTTTATGTTGTTTTATAAACAGTGTAAGGATAATTTTAGTTATTACTCATTTGCAAGAAGTAACGATTTGCCATTAAAATCACTTCTAACTACATACTGCAACAGTCACATTACGTTACAATTTTCATCAGTTCTTTTCCTTTATCCTCCTTAGTCACAACAGGTAGCAGTCAAGGTCAAGTTTCCTATTAGTATTCTAAAACCCACTGCTCTTGCTCAGGAGTTAGTCTGATAACTTATGTGTGTAAGGGTTGTAAATCTCTGGTACGCTTGACGTTTAGCTTCTTGATGTTAGGGAAGGCAGTACAAGAGCCTCAATTTTGCTTTGCTGTGCTTGTATGATTACAAGGAAACTTTTTTATTTCAGTTCTAGGTCAGACAACTGGTGTTGTCATGTCTAAAATTCATATTTCTTGAGTAGAGACTTCCTGATTTCAGAATCTTTTGGGGAATTTTTCCACATCCTCTCTGCTGCTGAAAGCGTAGCCTTGCTGTCACGTGGATGTCTGAGATACAGGAATTAAAAATTTCCATACAACAAGACAAGGATGAGGAGCTGGTGTTCAGCATACATATATTTTCATTTATATAGTATATCAAAAGCAGAAAAGGTCATGAAATGTTGTCAATACATCCCTGAGGGCAGCTCATCTCATCTGTCCAGTTCTCAGCTCCACCTCATGCGTCTAGTGTGATCAGAAACTTATGAGGAGTGAATCCTCCCAATTCCTTCTGCTATTTTCCCTACAGTTTTCACCCCAAAAATCTGCAAAGTCCTGAATGAAGAGCAGCACTTCCTAACAGGATTACATACAAAGAAACCTAGCACTTGTGAAGACATTTTCAATAACTGTAAAACTGAAACTTCCTGATGATCCAAGAAACACTGAGTTTCTTCACGTCCCTCTTCACATCCTTACAGTTTAAACAATGGTTTCTCTTTTCTATTCCATGATTTAAACTTCCATTACAATCAAGCATCTCTAGCTCTTAAATTCACAAAAAAGTCATTGAAAAGTTGAGTTCAGTAAAACTGCTTTACATGTGCCTGTGGAAACAATATTTAGCAGGAAGAAAAGTGTGACTAAGTGAGCTGTTACGAAACGATGAGCATGATATCTTAATTCTCAGCGCTGTTAGCTGCTCTCCTGTCTTACAGAGAATGTTAAAAAATAATTATCATGCCTGATGTTAAGACATGCACAAATTATTTTAAGTAGCATTTCATATTTTTCCACAATTGAATGATTTTAGGAAGGTCCCCAGATGGGGTAAAAAGGGTCCGAGGACTTCACCATAAAAGACCATATGATGTATCCTTATTCTCCGGAGCATCTCACTTTAAACTTCAAGTTGGGGGGCTCATCTACAGCATGAATCTCAGCCTGCAGAGAAAGTTACATTCTTGTCTACTCTAAAGGACATCTGCATTCAACTGCCTATTTACATTTGTCTGTATTTCATTATTTAAGGTCTTTTGGTAAGGAAAAGACCATGTCTGAAAGAGATAGATTGATAGCTTTTCATCTTAATCCTCAGGTCTTGTTTTTATTTAATTTATTTCTTAGCTTATTTGCCTAGATATCTCAAAGTCTGAAAAATTTCCCAGTATTTAATTCCTTGATTAAATATACTATGAAGGTGAAATAATATTCTCTTTAGCTTCAATAGCAGGTAAATTTACCCATTTGAGGTCATTGTCTTTTTGAAAACAAAAATTAGAGGAATGATCAGCAATTATGTTTAATACAAATCTGATTCATGATTAAGATGTGAAAGGTGGTCATTTTACATATTTTGGACTATTGAAGTAGCTTGTGAGAGAATATGATTTTAAATCAAAGTAGTTTACTTCTCTTTTTTCAGAAAAAAAAAATACTAAAATTAGTGAAACAGAGCTATAAAAACAAGCAAAAAGAAACCACACAAAAGACAGGAAGACTACTAAGACAGCACAGCTGTAATATATAAGCTAACTAGCACCGTGTGAAATGGTGGCTGTAAAAAAGCAATACACTCCACATTACAAAGGTACACAGTCTTATAAAAAAACACTGCAGACCCCAAATACTGTTTGCTGTTTTGTAGAAAATTTACCATAAAGTATCAAAGATCTGCAGAAAGGTCACAAGCAATTCAGGAGTTTTTTAGAGTACAGTGGTGTGATAAACTCGTGACGCAGATGAGAGGGTCGTTGATTGAAGGACATGTTCTGCTGGACCCAGTCCTTACAAACAAGAAAGAACTGGTTGAGCATATTGGCTGCTGTCTGCAGTGGCCATGAGATATTGGAGTTCATTATCTTAAGAGGAGGGAACAAGGTAATGGGCAGGACGATAAGCTTGGACTTCAGGAGAGCAGATTTTGACCTGCTTAGAAATCTGTTTGCAAAAATCCTGTGAGAGATCACCCTGGAGAAATGAGGTGCCTGAGAGAACTTGTTGGTTTTCAAACATCATGTCTGACAACCTCAAGATCAATCTATCCCAATCAAGCAAGGTAGTAGCAGGCCTGGTTGGAAGAACCAGTAACCCCTGATTAAATTCAGTAATAAAATAACACATACAAGAGGTGAAAGTGGAATTAGGTGAGCCAGGAGGAATACAAAATAAAAGAAACATAGAACTGGTGATTTTGCGAAGCACCTCTGGCAGTCATGTAGTGCAACTGCCCTTCTCAAAAGAGAGTAATCTAGAGAAAGTTGTACAGGACCATATCCATCTGGGTTTTGAATATCGCCAAGTGTCGACACTGCACAAACAGTTTGGGAAGCCTATTCTATTGTTCAGTCCACCCAAGCCACTTGTCCTAGATGTATGCAGTGAAATGACTGACTTGGCAGTGAAATAGAGAGCAGTCAATATTGTATATCATGATTTCAGCACAGCTTCTGACAGTGTCTCTCATGACATCCTCAAATGGGTGAAGCAGAAAAATGAGGTGAACTGAAAACTGTGTAAATTGCCAGGCACAAATGATGGTGATCAGCAGCATGACTGTCAGCTGGAAGCCAATCAGCAGCAGTATACCCCAAGGGTAGATCTGGGGGCCCAGATCTCTAGAGGTTACTTTTCACCTCAGCGGTGATGTGAGCCTGTGGCTGCAGTTTTCTCATTTATCATTGCCTTGATTGAGCATTCCTTAAGCAGACTTCTGCAGGCATCTAAGGAGCTGTGTAGAAAATAGTGGGAAAGAAGAGACAATGTATCTGTATGTTTTTCATTATAATTAGTGTGCAGCTGGCATAATCAGTGGTCAGGCAGCTATGCCATGTGGTCAAGTATTTGAAAATATTGCATTTAATAAATCAATATTATTAAAAAAAAAAAAAAAAAAGGCAGTGTCATTTTCCTTATGTCCCAGAGTGATATCTAATCTCTATTGCATAGATACCTTTTTCAAATCTAACTTTTCTAGGAGTAAAAAAGCATTTCATACCATCTAAGAAAATGGTAAGAAGTAGGTATTTTTGAAGGCCTCTAGAGGGAGATCCTGTCTGCCTAATGTTAGGCGCTTAAATTAGTCTGACTGATGTCTTCTCAGAGTGTATCGGTGATTACTGTTGTAAAATACAAGAGATGAATTCATAAATAAAGTAAGTGATGTAGAAGAATGCAGAGAGGAAATGAATCTGGGAAGTCTCATCTTACTTCCCTTCCAACAGCTTTAAAAGAATATGAGTATTTTATAAATTAGAAGGGGGGCTTCGATGAATAAATAAGCATGTTCTTTTTATCCCACATAAATATCTATACAAAGAGAAAGGATATGATTTTTAGTTCATCCACTTCCATTCGTTTACTTGGGTGCATGGTTGAGCTACTGCTGTGCTTCAAAATTCTTGACATGAAGTGACTTAACCTTTCGCTTAAAAAATGATGATGCAAGTCCTGCCTGATTGCAGGATAAGTACTATGCCACTATCTGTTCCAATGAGGCAAGGCAAGGAAGGACTCTGGTCCATAAACTGCTAAACCATCTTCTTGCCAGTGGAATAAATTCTACTTTCAGACTTGTTCTATAAGACCCACTTTTTCTATTATTATTCTGTTAAAATCTGTTATTACCACACAACAATCACCAGTGTCTCTTAATACACACTGCTCAGTTCAATCTTTGATTTTGTACTCCCAGGCATAAAGTCTCATGCCCGGAAGGCATGCCTTGCACATTAGTGAACACCCTGCTGTTTCACTGGCCTGTAGTCTCTATCCTCTTTGATAATGCTTTCCCAGTACTTCTGATTAGACTTAGAAACATTTATCTACAGGAGAGCCAGCTATCACTGGTTATGAAGAGAGTAGCTGGATAATGAAAATGTCATTTAATCTTACTGGTAGCAATAAACCTGAGTGTAGGAGTAAAAGAACTTTAAAACACTGCATTAATCTGAATGAACCACAATATTCTGAGCTAATCCCAATTGTGATGCAGACTAATGTATTTCTTCTACATCTTCACCTCTGTTTCCTTCCATCAATCTGGACAGCTTCTCGGCAGAACCATTTTCACTCACTGGGAACAGCCTCCACTTAACTGTTGAATTCCATGCTGATGTGGTATTTCCCCACAAGGGCAAAATTAGCTTGGAAAATTGTGACGGCAGAGTCTTCTCTGAGAATAACACCATCATTATATTTTAATCACCCTGAAATGTTTACCAGAAAATTGTTACTTGTGCTTTATACTTCCCTTCCTTATTCTTCCAGTGTTCTATTGTTACACTTAAATAATATATTCATACAATGAATATTCAAGCAATCTTGTCACATATGGTGCAAAAGTGTTTTTACAGTGTAGTGACACATTCATCTAAGTACATTATTTTCAACATGTACCTAAATTTGAGAAAAATATGGTTGTAATGAGTCATCCAGTGTCCTATTATGCTAGATGTCTTCATTCTCTTTGCTGTCCATGGAGAGAGCTGACCATTCCACCCAATCTTAGATGCTTAGGGCAAGTTGCTTCCTGCAACATCTTAACACTTTCCATTGATTTCATTGTGAACATAGACCCTTAAGCAAGGCATCCAACTTTTAAGTGTCTAATGTAGGGTATTAATGAATTGCATACCAGTGAAGCCAAGGGAGAAGCCTGTTTGAACCTTGCTGAATATTTTGGCCTTACTCACTCTATTTCTCTTTTCCTTAGCCTGTTATGAAATGGCTGAATGTTTATGGTTCACTTTGCACACAGATTACTCAGCACAAATAATATTACTGCTTCAGCTAAGGCAGAATCTAAAATTTGAAATGCTAGACTTAGAGCAAAAACTAACATTAGATATGGACCTACTTTATTCATTTTGACAAGTGATTCTTATCATTTGAACTTTCTGTCTGCTGTGCTTAGAAACTAGATTCAGTTTTCTTTTAAAGGTTATCATACCTTAAATTCAAGCAGTTTAATATGATCTTTTGTAATCAGTACGCAAGCTGCACTAAAAATGGCCTTTGACTAAAGGTATTACATGACCCTGCTTGCATGTTGGAAAATTTGTATTTGTTAGATATGGTATTATTCACCCTTCTTGCCACTAGACTCAAATATATTCGTTATTTATTAAAAGATGGTAACCACATCATTAGAATCTATGAGGTGGAAATTATGTTCTTCCATTCTTACCCTAGGTAAGAAATAGTCTCTGGTGACCACAGCTTTGCAGTTTTGTCCTCAGTAGTAAACCATCTTAAAAGAATGATTCAGTCACAAGATACATAAGAGGCATGGAAATGAATTGGTTTTGATTAGTATTTGAAAATTCAGTAAATTTACTAGTGAACACAAATTAGGTGCTCACTACTTTGGGGCTATGTTTCTTTTATTCTTTTTCCTTTTTCTGTAGATACACACAGACTGATGTTCATACAGTCACAAAATAGAAGTGGCCTGCTATAGGTATGTATACTGATGCTAGCTACAGCCATAACATTTATTTTACTTTCTCTCTGCCACTTCATACAAAAAAAAAACAACCAAAAAAACTCTTACAAAATATTCTTCCAATGGAAACAGTGTTAAGTGGAAGTTCAGTGCATTACCTCTTTCAAAATCTGCCATTGATGATAACAATTCCAGTGCATATAACTTGTACTTTACTAACTTAAACCAATTTATGAATTCCTATTTTTTATCTTTATTAAAAAAATAAATAAATCCAGAGACTGCTCTTACATTCACATATGCAGAAATCTCCATGTATCCCAATATCCCAAAGTTGAAATTTTCATGTCCAGCAATTGATTCATGCTACACAATGTGTGACAAATTTCTCTCTCTTTTTTTTTCTTTTTTTTTTCTTTTTCTTTTTTTTTTTTTTTTTGGTGGTGGTTGTAAAAATTCACTGATTCTATGAACAAGAATAAAATCTTTGCTACTTAGCTGTAATTTACATCAGCTTATTGTCTCAATTTCCCATGACTTTAGTGAAAAGAACTCACTAAAGAAGTAATTAAAAGTCCACAGTAAATTTTACCTAGAGGTACTGCTGATTTACTGACGTGATGCTGATATAGTACGGTCCTATTTGGATTCAAATAGAGGTGCACTGCAAAAGCTAATTTCTTCTTGATAATGCCACTCAATACAAGGACAGTAGATAGATAGTACTTTTGCTCTGGACTGGTATTAAAACAAGCTAATACTATATGAATGCACTTACTTAGTACGTGTTCATAAGATGTATGAAGGGACAAATTTGGGGCTAGCAGGAAGAGAAAGAGGAAAAATAAAATGATTGTATCTTCAGAGCTACTTTCAGGTCAGACTATATAGTAGAGAAAAATTGCATATCTTCCTAAAGCTGCATATTTTAGAAGAGATAAGAACAGCAAACCTGAAGTGATCTGGAGAAAATATTTTTTGTATGTTATGTTCCTCTACATCAAAATTAACATTATTTTCTGTAGAAGGATATGATTGAGAATGCAAAGTATACCAGACAAAAGAGAGACTTTTTCAACCCACTTATCACTTCAGGTGCAGTATATCAATAAAGAAACAGAAAAAGTGCAGCCACTACCAAAATGATTTATTGATATTTTAGGCTTGTTAAAACAGGTTACTGTCAATGTAATTAACTTCTGGATCAAATCAGTCCACTGCAAAGTGAAAGCTGACAGAATAGCTTTAAAACTGCATCTCAGACAAAGCAAGAGCGTCAATGAGTGTTCAGCCTCAGAGGGAGAACCACACTGCTAAGTAAGGCTGAGCCTCTCAGTAAAAAAAAAGGTAAAAAAAAAGTTTATATTAAAAAAAGTTATTCAAGAAACAGGCAACAGAGCAGCAGCAGACTGATCAAACAGTTTTAGAGCAGTAGAGAGAAAAGGAAGACAGGATAACAAGCCTGCAGATAGAAATTGGAAATTAGATGAAGATGAAAGAAACAATACTGCATGATCAGCAAATGGCCAGGTTACAGGAGGTCAACTCCATTTGCAAAATATTAGATGCTAATTGCATTGATTGGATGAAATTCTGCCAGGAAAGTGAATAAGTTCTTCATAATTTACTCAATTATGTAATGCCATTATAAATTAGGAAAGAAGTTTGTTAAGATGTTCAGGCTACTTCTTAAAGTGAAAGTTAAAGTGTATGTAAACCAAGGAAGGTTGAAATTAACACACACACACACAAAAATTAGAATAGTGAAAATGTACCATAATATAACGGCAGATAATAAAAAAATAAAAATCTCACATTTCAGACAGTCATTTGAGTACAATTAAATACACCTCCAAACGTAAAATACTGTGTCATATCATGAAAAGCAACCTTTTCTGTTTCAACATGATAATATAACAGCAGTGGCTTTCAGTTATGTGCATCTAAGTTGAGTGCTGCAGCTGATGCAAAAGATGGAAGTGATACCATTCAGAGGGACCTGGACAAGCTTGAAAAGTGGGCCCATGTGAAGATAATAAGAGTCAACGAGGTCAAAGTAAGTTGTTGCACTTGAGTCATGGGAATCTTTAATATGTCTACAGACTGGGAGAAGAACTGACTGAAAGCAGCCATGAGGAAAAGAACTGGAGATTCTGGTGGACAAAAAGCTTGATGTGAGCCAGCAGTGTGTACTTGCAACCTGGAAGGCCAACAGTATCCTGGGCTGCATCAAAAGAGGGGTGGCTAGCAGGGTGAGGGAGGTAATTGGAACTGGATGGGATTTAAGGTCCTTCCCAACCCAAGCTATTTTATGATTTTATGATCTTATATTTCATGAGACACTGCCCCCTGTAGAAGTGGTGGGCCTTAGAAACTCTGTTATTTGCCTTTGCTGTCTGTCTTGTGCTCAAGGCCAGTGGCAGCAGCCTTGTAGGGCTTCACGGTATGGAATCAGAGGTGTAGAGAGAACATGAAACCACGAAGAAGAGTTTCCTCCTACAGGAATGGACCTACAGCAGTAGGCATACTGGGACCTGAAGTTTTGTCAGAAACTGGAAACAGAAGATAGAGAAAAGGGGAAAGCAGACTTTAACAGAAAAATTGGAGTAAAATGAAATCAATGTTTTAATTTTCAATTCAGTGGAGACACATAACTACTATTTTGTTCTAATCTGGTAAATATCTACGTGTGCTTTAGCCAACAAAGTATATTGTCGAGAGATCTGACAATATAATGACTTTTTTTCTTTTGTCTGTAATAAGTAGTTTGACTGCTTCACTGAGCTGATTTCAGAACCACTGTGAATTTAGAAGCATCAACATAGACATAGGTAACAATATAAAAACAAGAGATATGGTGGTTGTATGATTCTATGATTCTATATAACCATGAAAATAAAAGAGGAGAGAAAAGAAGACTGATATTTTTTTTTAATACAGTCATAACTTCAAAAATAAGGTCCTTAACAAATAAAATGAGGGGGAAAAAAAAGAAAAAAAAAAAAGAAAGAACAGCAGTTAGGCATTTAGTGAGCCCTCGGAGAGTGGAATGCAGAAGTTGGAAGGACCCCTTGAGTCCCCGACAAAGAAATAGGCAGAGTGCAAGGTAAAAGGATTGCCTGAAACAGGGAGATGAGGGGATGTCAGATAGGAACTGGTGAAAGAGGATGAAAGTAATTAAGCATCGGAAAGAAGCAAAGTGTGAAATCTTCTAGAGTTCTGAATTTAGATTCATCTCTAAATTATTTATTAGTATCATTTGGAAAATTGGGCCAAAATAATCTTTAAAAATACAGCCTTAAGCTAATGTTTTCATCAAGGTCAGGGATTTACAACCTGACTGTGAAGAGTTCTTCCAGTCTTTCCATTTTTCATGAAAATATTAAATCTTGTTCAAAGGAAGAAGATAGCAAAGTTAATTGATGATGGTACTTTTATTATACACTTATTTCTTGGAAGCAACAGTATTTCCCATCTCATCAGATTAATTTATCTGTGAATGTGACAGGACCATGAGTCAGGCAGAAATCTGAGATGCATCTGTCTAGAACTTGTGGAACCCATAAGCCCTACAAAACACTTTTTTTTAAAAAGACATTTTAACTCAAAAATTCTATTTTTGCTTAAATATAGTGTCCTATGTATATAGAATCATATCATAGAATCACAGAATGACTTAGTTTGAAAGGGTCCAGATCACAGACTTCAAATACTCCTGCCGTGGGCTGGCTGCCCTCCACTAGCTCAGGCTGCCCAGGGCCCCATCCAACCCAGCCTTGGGCACCTCTGGGGATGGGGCACCCATAGCCTCTCTGGGCAGCTGTGCCAGGGCCTCACTGCTCTCTGAGCAGAATATTTTCCCCTAACATGCAACCTAAATCTCCCCTCTTTTAGTTTTAAACAATTCCCCCTTGTCCTTATCTCTATTGGGCTGCTCAAAAAGTCAATCCCCCTCCTTTTATAAGCTCCCCTCAAGTACTGGAAGGCCACAATGAGGTCTTCCCAGAGATTTTCTCCAAGCTAAACAAGCTCAGCTGCCTAAACCTTTCCTCTTAGCAGAAGTGCTGCAGCTTACTAATAACTTTGTGGCCCTCCTTGGGACCAGCTCCACATCCTTCTTGTGTTGGGCACCCAAGGCCTGGATGCAGTAGATATATACTTAACATTAGAATAATTGAAGCACCTAGATTAGAAATAATAACACAGTGCTTTGGTACTCTTCCCGTTGCATTCTCATCTCTTGAACTTAGAGCAGTAAGTAGACTTGGAACATTCATGTCCCCAGGAAACTGCCCTCTGCCTGCTGCTTCTCCTTGCCCCTCGTGTAGTTGCTCAACCTCTCGAGGTGCTGCAGGCTCCACCTGGCCCTGACTCCCCTCTGTCGCATCCACAGTCTCTCAGCCTACCCACAATGCATGCTGATCTACTAGCTGCTCTCTGCCATACTCCTAAAACTGCCTAAACGTGACAGTGAACATACAGATAAAACAGTGTATTTCACAGGAGAATTTTGCAGCAGAATGCAGTTGAACTGCTCTGTTTAGTTCTTGAAAGTCTGGAGCTACTGTATGTCATGTTGTTATCCTGGGCTGAATGTCACGATTAAGAAAAAAAGTGATCTACAGACATTACCTATTATTTTTTCTTTTTTTTTTTTCGTGGGATTTTACAACACCTGGACAATCTGGTTATAAAAGGCTGCATAAAACTGTGATTGTATGTCAAAGATATTACAACGGCTTTTCAAAAAATGTGGAAAATATGGTTGCTTTTGAATTGCTCTCCTATATTTTAATGTGGTTCTTGTTGATAACGAGGTGCTTTCAGATACTTGCTGCTAAAAGCCACAGGAGGCACGTCATGGGATGCCAATTGCGAAAGCATGACATAGTGTATTATTTAGTGTGGCAGAAATATATAAACACCAATTTTCAGGTCTGTTTAGGAAGTTCTTAATGCAAGTTACACTGATGTGGACTAGGAAATGGAGTCAGCTACCCACAGGAATTTAAGTTGAATTCTGACATTCTCCAGGAGACATAACATTGAGGAATAAGCCACATTCAAGTATACCTGTGCCACTTTCCATATCATATGTCTTAAACAGAATTTATCAGGATAGGTATGCGGCAAGCAATTGTACAGTGTTATAGGACCAAAACTGTAGCAGCAATGCAAGCCTCTGTACAAGGAGATCCAGATAAATGCCTTTGAGGATGTACCTTGGACATGGCTAAGAGCAATGCTCATGTAAAACATTTGGAATCTGACTCAAGGAAGATGGTATCTGTCTCTCTGTGGAAGCATACAATGGCTACTCAAATGGCACTTGGATGTGCAGTTTTTATACCATATTTTTTGATGTACTCCTCACATACTGGAAAATGTTTAAGCTGGCAGGAACCAAAGGTGACTTTTCACCAAGATTGCTCTATGATCAAGAACCTTTATGAGCCATAGGATTTTTGTGTTTAACTACTCATGTTACATAGCGTGGATAATGAAGAATAATTCCTTGAACAGCAGTCTTGCAGAAAAGTACTGAAAACTACCAAACTTATGATGCACACTTAACTGCCTTGACTTGACATGTTCTCTGATTACTGCCCATGGGTGACTATGCTTTAATTCAGTATTTCCACTAGTTCAATACTTCAGTAATTTAATCAAAACTAACTTCCCAGATGGTTACAGACGTAACAAGAGCTTTACTAAAGTTGTGATATTTCATCTCTATGGCTTTTCTCTTCCAGTAAAACCTATCATGTTATGCAACAAAAAAGAAAATGAAATCATACAATTGTATAGGTTGGAGGAGACCTCCAGAGGTCATCTAGTCCAGCCTCCTACTTCAACACAGTAAGGATGCTCGGAGTTCTTTAAGGTGAAGTTTTACATATCCCTAAAGATGGAGACTCCGCAGCCTTTCAGAGCTCCTGTTGCAGTTTGACTGTTCTCATAAAACACATTTTTCTTATATCTATTTGGAATTTCCTATACTCCAGTTAATGATGTCTATTACTTCATGCTTTACTGGGCCTTGACAAATAATAATTAATTACATATTGATATTAGTATCCTCACGGTCCTTACCGACCATTTGCTTGATAATTTGTTCTTGTATCTTTCTGAGTACTAAATTTGTGATGTAAATTGCTTGACATATGAAATTGAGCCTGCATACTTTTTCTTATAGCAAAGTACTTCCTGTGCATATTTTTCTAGTATTGGCTAAGTTCTGAAACACAACTGCTATCAAACTTTCAGGATTGACATTGTATCAGTTTCCATGAACTTTTAACACGTAATCCAGGAAATTCTTCCAGTAACAATAAAGGATATCCATGTTTGATAACCTCAAACTTCTATAGATTTCCATGAAATGAAAAGAAGAATCTCAGTGTGCAGAGAAGAGCCTTGCCTACAGTTCAGATTTATGTGAATCCTGTGAATTAACAGGGGTGCTGTGGTCAGAATTACCTAACAACTATTCAGAATTAGTAGTGATGTTCTGTTCTGAGTCTGCAGATTTCACCTACAAGTTTTCTTTCTGAAGTATCTGAAGCAGAGACCCCCGTCAGTGAGGAAACACTAGAGCAGATAGAGTTGTGATCTGACCCAACATGGAGACTCTTTCCAGTCTAAATTTTAATCGTTATTAGTAGAACAGTTAATCTATGCAAACAGGTGTAGAAAGAGAGTGGTTGAATCTATGCTTCTGCTCTCTTATGCTGTAATGAGAATTGCTTTTCTTTCCAGACCTCCCTGGTGAAGCAGTTAGCTCTATATAAA
Source organism: Alectoris magna (assembly GCA_030625065.1). Taxonomy (NCBI): domain Eukaryota; kingdom Metazoa; phylum Chordata; class Aves; order Galliformes; family Phasianidae; genus Alectoris; species Alectoris magna. The sequence continues at coordinate 181,934,707 of CM060560.1, read as the reverse complement.
AAAAAAAGTGAAAGTTTGTGCAAAAAAAGAAAACTTATTATTTTATTGTTTGTTATTTTATTTTATGTTATTTATTTTATTTATTTATTTTCCCCAGAATTTTCTTGGTGTTTAACTTCAGGATGAGCAGAACAGCTGAGGCAAAGGCCACGCTCCTGGCTCCCTACTGGAGGGCACCTACGGAAACTGAGAGTGGATTCACCAGCAGCTCTGCTGATGCCATCTGGAAATAAAGGGTAGGAGGGGAGTAGATCCACTCCAAGCTTCCTGGAGCCCATATTGCTATTATATGTACTTAACACATACTTCAAGGAATATTTTTTATTGATATTCCTATGCAGACATGTTGTGCTACAGTATAGGCTCACTGCATGTATCCAGAGATGATTCAGCTGATCCTCTATCAACATTCAGCTCAATACTGTCTGCCTGTTCTATGCACCAGCAGGAGGAAAACTGGACCAGTGAGGACACATCTAACTGAAGACCCCATTCCAGTGATCAGGGAGTGTAAACCCATGTTATTTTAAACTATGAGTTTTGTGGTATTTTAAATAAAAAATATTTTAAACAAATTTCTCAATTACAGAACAAAAAAACAAATCCTCTAAGAATGTATAAATTAATATTTATATTTCTTAAAATACTAGGATGCAGCTAATACAGATTCTGGAAGAGCCAGACATTATTTATACAGAGAGCTTTCTTTATTTTCAAATAATTTAATGTGCTCACAACTGATTGGTAAATTCTGTTATCATAATCTTCAGTTGCTTCCTGATGCTGAATATAGTATTGAGTCAGTAGGAGATGCTATATCTCATCTGAGAGTAGATTTTTGTCTCAATTTATAGGTGAGTTAATAACTTTTTTATTATTGGTTAATAATTGAGTTAATAACTCAATTTGGCATGCTAATGCAAGTCCATCTTTTCATTGTACATGTCTTTAAGCATGGTGTCTTGGACTCCAAAGTTAAAGCGAGCTCAGATTGTCCTTTCAGTCTGAATACAAGAAGGCTGAACACAGATGCCATTTCAAAATAGAAGAGTCTGAATTGCACATACTAACATGCTTTGGCTTGCTTTAAAACACATTCTTCACTTCTCAGTTTAGACATATCTGTTAAATCCTTGATGTGTATGGGAGCAGGTATTAATAAGAATAGATTTTGAACCAATTATTAACTAATGTAACTTTAATGATAACTGTGGGGCTGACAACATCCATTTAGTCTAAGCGGATATCCAGCATATTCTCTCTAACTTGTCAAGAGGGAAAGCAAACGCAAACAAAAATAAAAACAAACAAACTTTATTGGATTGCTGAATACTACTGTATTCTGCGTTCATGGCCTCACCAAGGGAAGGCATGCCTGACCAATCTGATGGCCTTCTGTGGTGGAGTGATGGCATCAGCAAAGGGAAGTCAATGGATGTCACCCACCTGGACTTCTGCAGTCCTTTGACATGGACCCCCACCACATCCTTATCTCTAAATTGAAAAGAGATGGATTTGAAGGTTGGAATATTCAGTGGATAAGGAATTGGTTGGAAGGTTGCGGCCAGAGGGTTGTGACCAATGGCTCTATGTTCAGGTGGAGGCCGGTAGAGAGCAGTGTCCCCCAAGGATACACCTCGGGTCCAATACTCTTTAATATATTTATAAATGACATGGATGATAGACATTGAGTGCATCCTCAGCAAGTTTGCTAGTGATACCAAGCTGAGCAGTGCAGTTGATACAGCAGAAGGAAGGGATGTCATTCAGAGGGACCTTGATAAACTCAAAAGGTGGGCCCTCGTGAACCTAATTTGGTTCAACAAAGCAAAGTGCAAGGTTTTGCACTTAGGTTGAGGTAATCGCAGGTATGTACACAGAGAGAAGAACTTGAGAGTAGCCTGCTGAGAAGTATTTAGGGGTCCTAGTTATTGAAAAATTTAACACGAGCCAGCAGCATGTGCTTTGCAGCATGGAAGACCAATGGTACCTTGGGTTCCATTAGAAGAGGGGTGGCTAGCAGGCCAAGGGATGTGATTGTCCCTCTCAGCTCTGCCCTTGTCAGGTCCCAGCTGCATCCAAGTCTGGGACCTCAACACAAGAAAGATGTGGAGCTTCTAAAGAGAGTCCAGAGGAAGGCCGTAAAGGTGATCCAAGGGCTGGAACACCTCTGTTCCAGCAGACACCTGTGAAGAGAGGCTGAAGGAACTGGTCTTGTTCACTCTGGAAAAGAAGGGCTGTGGGGAGACCTCATTGCAGCCTTCCAATATTTAATATATTGGAATATATATTTAAAGGGAGTTTATAAACATGAGGGAAATCAACTTTTTACAAGGGTAGGTAGTGATAGGACAAGGGGGAAACTAAAGAAGGAGAGATTTTGATATTAGGATTTTTTACTGAGGTGGTGGTGAAATGCTGGAACAGGTTGCCCAGAGAGGTGGTGGGTGCTCTGTCCCTGGATGTCTTTAAGGCCAGCTTGGATGAAGCCCTGGGTAATCTGATCTAGTGCTTGATCTAGCAGCTGGCAACCCTGCCTGTGGCAGGGAGGTTGAGACCTGGTGATCCTTGAGGACCCTTCCAACCCAAGCCATTTGATGATTTTATGATGACTCTATGATTCACAAGCCAACTATAGCTGTACTGTCTTTATGTAATAAGGGAACAGTTAACAGTGTCCACATGCTGCCTGTGCTTACACAGAAATTTTCATTACCGGAAACAAAGTTTAAGGTTGTGTAAATCAATTGAATTATAATAACTTAGGGAGAAAGTGTTTTTCTTTCAACAAGGTAACGTAAATAACATATGCATGTAATTTTGTTGTTAAATTCTTGTTTGGTCACTTTACTTGGGTACACTCAGAAAAGTTACTTCTTTCACACAATTTCAATAAATTGTCCATCTAACTCTTCTGCAGTTTTCTGATGGTAAATATTCATCTGATTTATACTTAAGCTTTCTGAAAGATTTTAAATGAAATAGATGATTCATACTGATTGCCTACAAATTGCTTTCTTCTCTTCCTGCTTTCTTATTAGAAAAAAAGATCTACACTGGGGTAAATCTCAAAGGAATATTCTTTTAAAAATTATAAACACAAGCGGACAAATCTAGGTGAAAGAAGAATAGATAATAAATCTTATACTGCAAAGGAAAATCCTCAGGGACTCATTTCTACTTCTTGACCACAGCCTAACTGTGAGAAGATCAGGGTCTTTACACTTCACTACTCTGAAAACTGATTTTGCCCTTAGAAATACTGTTCTTCCTCTCAATGCCTTGCTTTCAATCATGTCCTTTCTATACCATCTTCCCTGCTCACAAATTATGCTATACAGCCTCTTGGCAATTAACTCTGATATTTCTTTAGTAGCTGACATGGAGGAGGGAGGTATTCTATCACAAGTCTTCATGCATGTAACTCCAAACAGTACAGGTAATTAGCAGTGATTACACATCCAGGATCTCTGGTAATGATTGTGCTTTTAAGAGAACATTAACAACTTAACTAAACAGAATAAATGTCTGTGTAGCAGCATTCTGATTGCTCTACATTCCTATTAGACCATTTCCATCAAGATACATTTCACTCAGAATATGAATTTGAATATGCCATTGTAAATTCACATTCATATTCTAAATGTTCTTCTTGGATTACCAAATGGATAATTACTGAACCAATAATTTAGAATGCACAGTACAATAAAAGTGTGTCAATTTGCAGTTGTTCATGGGCATAAATGTTTATCTTGGGGTTGAACCTGTATTACTTTGTGCAATTCTATTGCATCAAAATTGTGGGGACCGGTTCCTCTCTTTGATATCTGGGTATAGTGAACAATAATAGAGATGAACAATCCTATAGAGTTTTCTTCCTTCCTTCATTCCTTCGTTCCTTTGTTCCTTCCCTTTCTTCCCTTCCTTCCCTTCCTTCCCTTCCTTCCTTTCCTTCCTTTCCTTCCTTTCCTTCCTTCTCTTTCTTTCTTTCTTTTTCTTTTCTTTTTCCAAAACTGTCAACATTTAATCACTTTTTTAGAATCCCAGTCCATTGGTTATTTCATTTAGCAAATGTCTGTATCTGCTCTTTAATCTACCACTTGCTGGTGTATTACCATTAAGACTGTACAAATGACACCATGCCTCTGTGAGGTATGCTCCATAACCTTCTGTTATATTGTCTGGAATCACATTTGCTTTTTCATGGTTGCATGGCATTGGTGGCTCATAGACATTCTGTGACTGATTAACAGAGCCAGCTGCTTTTCCTTCTTTATTGTTTCCAACTGAGAAGCTCCTGGATTACAGAAGAATTTCTCATTATTAGTCCCTGCATGAATGACCTTTACTTCCTACAGTTAAATTTCATCCATCTTTCTATTATTCCACTCCTTTAATGTCATGGAGCCATTCCAGTGTAGGGATCTGATCTTTCCCATGCTCATAGTGCTGCCAGCTTTGCATCAGCAACCAGAATTCCTCTGCATTTCTCTTTCCAAGGTTATTAATGAAAATATTAAATGTGTGCTGTTTAATGAATGAGTAACTCCACTCTAGAGTTGAGCTCTATCTTCTGTTGTAGATTTCAGAAATTTCCTTTTGTCTGTATTTAATTTGCTGTTCCAATTTTAGTTTTGTTCTTTTCCATTACCATTAATAATGTCCAGCAGAATACTATGTGGCAACTGCATCTTGTATCTTGAAATATGTATACTTTAAGGTTCACCTACTGCAAGAAGTAATATATTTCATTTTAAATGTTGGATAGTTAGCTGTGATCTACCTCTGAGAAGTAGCCCAAGAGGAGGTTTGCAGTCTCTAGAGTCCTTCTCCAGTGGCTGGAAGAATTCTACTGGAAATGATCTGAAGTGGTTGTGTCTCTTACTATCTATCTCAGCTTGGAGCAATTCCCTTGATCTGCTGCATTTGGAAACTGTGTTGTGTCTTGACATGAAAAATAATTGATGCCTCTATATTTCCTCCCTGGATTCTTTGAAAATCCTCCTTATCCTCAGCTTCACAATACATATGTTTACTCCTAGCATATTCTATTCTGACTTTCCTCTGCATCTTTTCTTGTGTTTTCAACTGACAGGCTTGTTAGTCTTTACCGTAGATTCCCCAGTCACAAAAAGCTACCTATTGTCTTTGAGCTCCATTTTGAGTAATTTTTCCTGTCTGTTGACTATCATGCCTTCTCTTCTATGTAATGTCTTTATACTTGGGCAGTGTCTCATAGCTAACTCCATTATCTCTTCTCTTATGGGACCAGCAGCTTCTCTTCCCTGTCATCCCCTCTAGTCTTTCAACATTTCTCTCTTCTTTGCTGCCCAGTGTGGCATAGCTATTCCTAGTCTGTTAATCCTCCTGCCATTTTCTCATTGTCATGATTTTTTTTTGTTGTTATTTGTATATTAATCTGCCATTCAGCTTCTGTTGAAATGTAAATGTAGGTCATGTGGTTTTTATGTTTGCCTTTTCTCTTCCATATATCTTGACATTCCTGTCTGAACTTTGTTCCGTTCTCCAAGTCCATGTTTAGTCTCTATTTCTTCTCTGCTGGGAAAACTTCGCAGAACCCCAGTCTCTATTTGTCACTTGCCCAGAGACAGCGTGCTTCTCACTGCTTTTTGCATCTCCATCTTTATCTTCACTTTTTTGGTCCTTCTGTTACTTGAGTGACAGAGTTCATCATTCTTACCTTACCTTTAAAGAAAACAGATGGTGGGTTAAACTTGATTTACACAAACACAGTCATTTCTGCCATATGATGGTCTCCTTGGTCTGTGATTATAGTCACATTACATTCAGTGTTTTACATCTGGAAGTTTATATTATATGTAATAATAATAATTTAAAAAAAAACACACACAAAAAGGACTAAAGTATAATTAAAATCAACTTTGTTGGGTTTTAGATGAAAATGATTATAACATAAGGGAAATGTTTTAAATAATTTTTTAAGAAAATATTTGGTGTTCCTCCTCGATGGTAGGACAATATACTCTCAGTCAAAAACATGCAAATATGCATATTTGCTTTTTAACAACAGAAGCAACTGAGCAAATACTTGCTGTTAATTTTTTTTCCCATATCTGTCAATTAATATAGTAAAAGTAAATCATTAGAGACAAGGTGAAGTGTGTACTCTGTTTCTGTAATGCATTTCATTGTCCTGCTTTATCAGAGCATGAAGTTGTGAACTAACAGATCTAATGACCAAAAATGTTTTGCTCTCTCTCATGTCCAAAAGATTTTAAAACCCTTGATGAGAGTGCATTCTACCCCTTCATCCTGGTCATTGATGAATATGCTAAACAAGACCCTTTGAGCTTTAAGATATTTCATAAAGTTGGGTTTAATTCCTTTAAACACTCCAAAAGTACATATGAATTTGTAATATTTTTATGTACAGGTATTAAATTATGAACTACAACCAGATCTGAATTTAGAATGAAAAGGAAACAGTAATCTTCAAGATCACATGAATTGTAACTTTCTCTTACAGCTGGTTGAGAATCCTACTTCCACAAAATTTATTCCAACCGTAGTTTTATCAGTGTTGCTGAAATAAGAGAGTGATTTTCTTTTTATCAAGAACTACAAAATTGGTCACTGCTGCACCTAAGTCCTGTCAACATCTATGTTTTCTAAATCTAAACCAGTGCTAGAGGAAAACTGTAGGAACAGTAAAGCAGAATGACTTTCACAAGCACTATTTGAAGTTCAAAAAATTACTGCACTTTTACATCATGTAGTTTGAACTGGTAGAGTTTTTAATATTCCTGAAATATTTATGATCTGAGAAGGATATGGATGATCTACAGGACTGATCTTTACAGACATTCAAAGTGAAAATTGCAAAGAATATTCTCAAAAGCACACAATGCACATTATTAATATCAAAGACAGTTTTTATATACAATTAGAAACATGGCAATTACACAAACCAAACAAGTTTTTGCTATCGTATCCTGAAAATTACAAGGCTTTTTTTTTTTTTTTCCTCCTTACTTTGTTATTAGAAATCTCTTTCAAAGAAATTAGTGATTTTTTATTTTTATTTTGTTATTTTTATTATTTTTCGGTAATAAGTGTGATAAATTCGTCAGAATTTCTTCTGGTGTCTAGCAGCCAAATGAGCTTTCTGTAATAATTGGAGTGTTACTGCATTATTGGATAAAGATTATGAAGGCCAAACTCTCTGATTATTTCCAAAGTCTCTGCTGTGTAATACATAGCCCAGAACAGGTCTTTAAATTTTTGTAACAAAACTGTAATTTTCAAATTGATTTTGAGCTCAATTCCAGTTTTATTCACTTTTAACATGTAGTACAATTAAGACACTTTGGGATGAATTTTAGGAGTCAAGCACGAAGAATAATTGCATATAGTTTGATCGTAAGTACAGAAGGTTTTGTGTGTATTTCCTACAGATTTCTTTGAAAGTTTAATCTTCTAGAAGTTCATAAGCTGTAGCAAAGATAAACCTTAAGGGTCAGACATGAGTTCAAAAATCTGTTTGAATGGTTTTTGTAACTTGCTCATTTTAAATTGCCGTAGGCGTGACTCAAAGCTTGCTGAGGTCAATGCAGCTGTTTCTCTTCATTTCATTAAATTGGGGATCATATTCTTAGGTTATGAGACAAAAAGATCCCATTGATTGCTAAGAGAAAGAAGATACACATTTGACGTATTTGGACCCTGTTTTTGAGAAATACTTAACATATTTGAAATGAAATGTGTTAGCATTGCCTGAGTTGGGTGCCTAAATAATATATTAGTAAAAGATTGCAGTTGGACTATTGTGTGAGCTTATTACATATCAAGGTTTCCTTCAAATCTCCCTATGAGGGCAACATAAATTATTACAAAATAATTTTTAATATTGGCATTTCTGAATATTAGAGGAAAAAAATCAGGAAGCATTGAGGCCAGTTCTGACACTGCTGCATTATTTTAAGACATTAAGTCATAAAGAAAGCACTAGAAAGATTTACTTTCAAGTCTTGAACTATCTTTATAAATTTCTTAATGATATTCCCATAATAGCATGAGCAAGAGAGCACCGAAGGCAAGTGAACTTCTTTTACTGTGTAGGTGGTATTAAAAGTAGAGTGTTCAACTTGCTGATGAACCAAAGCTAATATATGTACAGAATGATCAAAATAGCAGCAGTTTTTCTATCTTTTCACCAGGCAAACTTTGTTACTGGTTTTGCTGGAACTGTTCAAATTATCTGGAATTAGAGGTTTAGCAGAAGCTGGGGAAAGTAATTCAGCTAAGTAGAAGTATTGATGCCTGCAAATGACATCAAAGCTTGAAGGAAGATAGATTAGTTGAAAAGAAAGTAGAATAATTCATTGTGTACATTTATTTTACAAATTCAGCTAGAGCAGCCTAGATTACTGATTGCAGCCACGTTCCCATGTGAATTTATAACTTCTTACTCTGAATTTCTCGTGAACTGATTTTCAGTTGATTAATTATAAATGTTTTGGGAATAGAGGAAGAATTGCCTCCACACCACTTAACTTTAGGCAACAAACTTAAATGCCTAAGACAGCAGGCTAATCTCATAGGTTTCCTGTATACTCAATGGAAAAAAAGATAGACTCTTCCATAGGGAGAATTTAAAGAGAGTTTTTTGGTTCTTGCTTTGACTGCAGTGCTTTCATTTTTCTTTACAAATTCTTAAAACATCCTGAGTTGTTTTTTATCACATGAAATGGATAACTTCCCATAGTGCTTTGAATCTGTATCTTCCTCTTGAAGAAATTCTGAACTGCCTGTTTCTGTTCAAACAAACTGGGCCAATAAATTTGCTTCAACATAGCAAGGATGATCCATGGATACATTCAGCAGAACTGATTTGTTATTGGCTCGAAGAGAATAAATAGAAATGACAAAAGGAGTTTATCTGCAGAAGCATTCCTCCTGAAACCCTGCTAGCAGTGTAGATTCCACATGTCAGAATAATCAGAGAGAAATTTCAAATAAAGTTTTGATAACAGTGTGAATTGTTAACTTTCATAATAACATTTGGTAAGATACTACATGACAAATGATAAAACCTATTAGGTAACTGGACACCCCACGAGTAAGTGTTAATATGTACTAAAAGGGACATTGTTATCTAAATAGGCAGTGGTCTTTATATGCGCAGATATGCTTCAATTATTCTTTATTTGTCTATATAGTCTCTGTTTCTTTCCTAGTGTGAGGAACCAAAAAAAATAGGGAAAAAATGTGTACTTTAGATCTGCCTTTTACTTGCTCAAATACTGCACCAAAAAGAGTTTGCCAGAAGTGTTATTACTTTTTGTTATCTACCTAGATCAGCTAATCTCAGACTCAACATTTGCAACATCAATACCTTAAACTGTGATTTCAAAATTGGTTTTCAATTGAATGTTACCAACACTGGCTTACTATCTGTACATGTAAACAAACATCAAGGTCAGAATGCATCCAAGTAAATCTTTATTTAAGGAAATGCTCACAAAGTCATGCTTCAGATACTTGTCCAGACACATAAAAAGTTGCAAAACACTTTTTCTAATAGATTCTGTAACCACTGCAGAAATGCAATGAGGAAGGGGAGTATGAGCATTTAATTAGGTCCCTTCAAATTGGCAGGATCCAAAGAAATTCAGTACGTGATAGTTAAACAATCATTTGAGGTAATCCTGGGCAGATTACTCGATTTTTTTTTTTTTTTTTTTTTGTCATATTGCAGGAAGAATACAAATGAAAAATGTACTCTATGTGAAGAAAGGAACCAGGGAACTATGGGTCAGTAATGCTAATTAAAGGAATCAAAGACAATGTTGTTTGAAAGTGCCAAAGAATGGTTACCAGGTGTTCATTGTTGATATGGAATAATTGAATAATCAAATGGTCGGAAGGAACCTTAAAGATCATCTGATTCCAAACCTGCCACATGTAGGGATATATTCCACTACATCAGGTTGCCACAGTTACATCCAGCCTGGCCTTGAAGGCCTCCAGAGACTGGGCATCCACACCTTCTCTGGGCAGCCTCTGCCAGTGCCTCACCACCCCCTAAGCAAGGAATTTCTTCCTATAATCTACTCAAAATTTAATGGTTTTTTTTAGCCTAAAATTTTGTATAAAGAATGGGAAAGTAATTCTTGAGAAGAAGAACTGGAGTTAGAGCAGATAACAGCTGAACATGGGTCACAAATTTCATCCTGTTTAAGAATTCTGTACAGCTTACAATGCCTATTCAAGACTGGGGAGGTATGAAAAACAGTTTTTGTTTCCAAAATACACATGTATCTTGCTGGCTATGCTAGTGTTTGCACATACAAATCTGTTTTCTTTAACAGCATGACACTGTAAAAAGTTCCTACTGACTTACTGAGCTTTTCAGGCTCTAAAGGAAGTCCAGTGGAGACCACTAGCTTCAGTGCCTGTCTGCCTTCCCTCCACCCATCCCCACCTTTCTCCCTCTCTCCCTCCAGACATTTCCCTGTATCTCTTTCCATATTTATCTCTCTTCCTTTTCTATTCCACCAGTGCATGTGTTATTTACATCAATTTCTATGCTTCTAATCAACCAAACAATTCTGACATTCTGCCTAGGGATTGTGTAAACCTGTTTTCTTTCTCACTCATGACTTTCCAGCCTCCTGGGCTGGAAGTAGCAAAATCCCTGAGGAATATCTGTTGTACCTCACAAATTACTGTAGGCCTCATTCAAAAAAATGAGTCCCCTAGCCCTTGATTAGCAGATCTATTAGTTGTCAGGAGCCATGGGTCTTGATTTTACAGTGGTTTACTTTTTTTATTAGGAATTGGGAGAAAAATATCTTAACATTTTTAAAGTTGAGTCTCTTAAGCCTAAGTACCATCTTCCTTTTGGGATGTGGATTTAGTTCTGAACAACTCATCTGAAACAGATATTTCTTTCTTCTCCCTGCGGGATTTATTGGCAAAACTAGCCATCTATTAACATTATCCTGGGACTCTGCACAGTGAGAATAGATGCTATAAATCTTAGTTGTATAAAAGCCTAAAAGCTATAAGATTTTACTGGACAGCAAATAGAAAATTCCAATGAGTTCAAACCTGTTTATTTTACTTAGAGTAAAAGAACATTCTGCTTGAAGCTTGGCTGGAAATGTCTTTGGAAACAGCCATTCTGCACATCTCAAAATAACTGATTGTACACACCTTGTGCTTGCACACTTTCTCTCAAATACATATGACAATTTTGCGTGGGCCATGCAAAATAACAGAAGCTTGCATATTTAATTACTATGTAAATAGCCTCGGATGTAATTAGAACTAATAATAAAAAAAAAAGAACAAATACTACACACCATTAGTAGCAACAGTCTAGAGTTTATACTTACATTATGCAACAGGATTCATGTTCCTCAACTAACATATCAGATTAGCTAGAGCCCAATTAGATCTGATTACCTTTGCCGTTTTTTCCTGACTGATCTCACTAAAATTGTTACGCAGTCAAAGATTTGCTTAAGGATAGTTAAAAATGCTGTTAGTAAAAGCAGAAGATGTTTACCTCTTCACAGACTGACAATAAGGTAGTTTCCAGGTGTGGCAGATTTGAGGCCCAAAAAAGAGCCTTTCACTTATGCCTTTTAAATTTTGCTTTTATTATACAGAGCATTTCCTATGCACATTGATCATGAATAGTTCATTCTGGCTAGCGTCATTTGCAACAAATATTTTTTCATTACCTACTCTCGTACCACTATGATTATTTTGACATCTTAATTTAAGATCAAATCCATTTTGTGCAAAGAAACCTGACCTTACCACGTAACACAACTACTGTATTGATTCTAACTTTCTACCAGTATAAATTTGATTAAAATTTTTGTGGCTATTTTTTGCTTTTCATATATTGTCATACCTATACTTAAAGTCACTTATTCAAACAAGCTTTTTAGTTTAAATGTTGCCAGTTTGCAATACTGCACAGCTGTAATAATTTAATCATATCACATTCAGATAACACAATCTCTTGCACTTGGGAGGTTTAAAATTTTAGTTATTAAAATTCAAACCAGGAAGGGGACAAAACTGTCCTGTATATATTCTTACTAGACTTAACAATGTAGCCATAGCAGGAGTTCCTCTCACAACTTCATATTTTATGTCTCTAGAAGTGTATTTCCCTCTAAGATATTTGTCATTTCTGTAACTAAACAAACACTTACATGAAGTAAGAGGAAAACTTACTTCATGTAACAGCATCAGTAAAACAAATTAAAATCTCTTTCTATAATTTAAGTTTTCCAGCTTTTTAATATACTTATTATGCCATGAATGGCAAAACAAGATATAGAAATATTATTAAAAAAATGAACCCCAAAGAACTTATTGCTCATGTAAGCTATACCTAACATGTTGCTATGTTGCTTCACATTACATTTTCCTCTTTCTTGATCATTTGCCCCTTATTCAGAGGCAAGGAAGGCAACTGGAAGTGTGTAATATAACTTGCACTTCCTGTACAAGGTAAGAAAATAAACTACAGGACATTGGTACTGAGTGACTGTTGGCTGTTCCTGGAAGACTTAAAACATATGTGAATCTGAATAAAACTTTTAATTTAATCTGAAGGTCAACAAGTTAGTTTTAAGAATCTTGAAGAAACGTACATCAGTTGAGCGTTCATATTATGGCTCATTAAATTTTGGAAGTGGTGTTTCTTTCTAATTAAAATTATGGCATTGGCATTCTGTAGAAATCAACTATTTTGAAACCCCAAAATGGTTTTCTTTCAATAGCTTAACTTATATTAAGTTAATGATACTTAAAACAGCACCTTGAAATAAGAAGAAACAACAGAATGTTTTTCATTGATGAAGATTCTTGATCTCGATCATGGAGAGGTGCAGAATCTGAGTTCTTTCAAAGGTCTATAAATCATTTCCAGCAAAGGTTTAGGGAAGATACATCTACTATGATAGCATAATACTTTTGATCACAACCCCATCTTATTTTCCATTAATAATAGAATGACTGGTACAAGTGGTTGAAAAATAGGTATCCAAAGAGACAGGGATCTTTTGAGGCAGTCAGCTCATTACTCCAGTAGTTCTTGAAGAGTGAGACTCATTGAAGCGTTATGGCATCTTGTTTAGCAAACCCATGGGCAGGGCCTTTGAGAATATATTCATTTCACGTGGACCTTGGCCAAAGAAATTGACAGGATTTCTGTTGGAGAAGAAATTAATACATTAGATTCTACAGGGCAGCTAAGCAACTAGCCTAGGAGATGGAATTAATGTAGTGTTATACATTTATTAGCATAAGACAGTTGGTTGGGAAACCTCTTGGAATATGAGAACTGCAGAAAGACTCCTCAGGTTAGTGGTAGAATAATCCAGTTTCAAGTAGGACCTTGCCAACGAGCATATAAAAGTTAAACACATAAACAAGCAACAGAATATCAGGAGAAAGAAAAGGAAAAAAATAAAAATAAAAATGCCACCAGGTTGATAAGAAGAAAGTGTTTGTATCTTTCAAGATTAAAAAGAATGTCTTCAAAAAAGCAAAAGAAATTGCAGGCAAGCTGTGGGACTGCTGTGAGAGTTTGTGTAACAAAAGTAAGTGCTGACTTAACATCAGTTCATTAGCAACTGAGCAAGTGTCAAAAAGAACTTGTTCAGCCTCAGATGAAACAGATGAATAGCAGGAAATTGCAACTTCTGAAAACTCAGCAGGAACAGCTAAACATTTGCAAAAAACATGGGAAATAATGCTATTGTCATAATTAATAAGCAACATGCATACTAACTGTCAGGGAATTACTTGCAGGAAAGGGACTTCGATGATATAATTCTGTGTCTACCTGATCTACCAAAGACATTACCTGAGTTAGAAGAAGGTTTTGGAGTGACACAAAGTACAGTAGATCAGATATCCAACTTGAGCAATTAAACCGAAAATACCGAGAATATAAAGTAGAACTGCACTGCAACTTCATAGGCTTCAATGAAGCTTTTGATCTTGTGTGGCAAGGAACACTCTGGGCTGTGACGAAGACACTCAACATTAACAAAAGAATAGTGACAACTCACAAAATCCTTTATTGCAGTACAGGGAGTAAAGTCCTTCAAGGCAACACACTGAGTAAGTAGTTCCATGTAACAGCTGGTGTAAGAAAGTAATATCTCCTGTTGCCACATCTCTTCAATTGTTTCCTTGAACACGTTATGTCAAAAGACTCTGAAAACTTTGAAGGAGTATTATCAGATGGCTGTGGTAATATAGGCAATCTATCCTTTGAAGACAATCTACATTTGATAGGAGGAATGGGAACAGGATGTGCAAATGCAATGACAAAGCTGAGCAGAACTGCAATGATGGATGGTATGAAGATCAAGACAAAATAAAGAGCAACGTAATGACAATGAGGATTACTGACACTGAACAAGAGATATACATCAAAAGCAAGAAAGCTGAATGAGTGAACTTATTCAAGTACCTCAGTAATACTACCATGAAAGACAGGAACCTGAAACAGAAATCTAAAGAATTGCCCTCATGCTAGCAGTGCTCACAGACCTAAATACAACCTGGAAAGACAAGAACACCCTTAGCAGATCCGAGAGGAAAAAAGAGGAAACTTAGAAATATTGTGTTCTCAAGAGCATGAACAGTGTGAAACAGGTGAAACTCAAACAGCAGCAACAGAATGAAGAATCCAAGCCTTTGAATTCAGATGTCTCTGCAGAATTCAATGGATTCCATATACAGTGCACTGAACTAACAGCTCTATTACAAAGAAGTAGGATCTGCGGTAATTGGATCCCATGAGTCTGTACTAGCAGCAGTGCAAAGAGAGAAACTAGAAAGGTTTGGCAATGTGACTAAAGCAAAAGGCCCAGCAAACATAATTGTGCAGGGAAAAATGAAAAGAAATGAGGAGGAGCTGTTTGTTGACGGTTTGGTAAAAAACCATCAGCAGAAGCTGGGCAGGAAAATCTCAGGCAGAAGTTGTTCAAACAGTTAAAACCACCTGAAATGAAAGGAGATTACATTCAGCATCTCAGTATGATCCAGAGAGTCAGAGAAAAGAAAAAAAGTTTATCGCAGTACAGAAAACAGTTATAAAACCAATCAAATACTGATCTTCTAGGAGGCCATGTCAATGTTTCATAAATTGATAAGACTTTTATTCTGTTTCTTCTTTTCAGTATCTGTTGAAGTTGTATTTAGTCATTTCCCCACCTACACTCCCTTCCCTAGTCAAAAAAAAAAAAGACGTGTTTTGCTCAGTACCTTGTTAGGGGAATAGGACAAATCTGGCATATTGAGAGAAATGAAGATACTACAGCTGCATACCCCCAGGTCCAGCCAGTAGTGAGGCTGAACATGCGTTCCCTAGGCATGCTAGGCACACACAAATATATGCCTGCACTACATGGATACATATATATACATCGAGCTGCACAAATAACAGACTCTCAGAGCACTTGCATGAGCACAGGCAGCATCAATGGTCTCATACTGCTCCACACCCTGGCCAAGCAAGATTGAGGCCTGTCAGTGCTAATATACACTCACATGCACAATGAAAGTCCCCTTACATCCAAGATGAGAGGCCCAGTTGCTGTCCCTAAATGCCAATTTGCCCAATTTCTGGCACTTGGGCATAGGATGCCCTGAAGCCAGAGCCCTGCTTCAGCTATACAAGAGCCCACCAGCATACACACATGCAGAGCTGACTGAGACTCCCCTTGTTCCTAGTAGACACCCATGGTCTCACACTTTGAGACATCCTCACCCTTTAGCTACCAGGACACCTAATCCATTTCCTGTCTCATCTTTGCTGGCTCGTACACGCTTTCTCGCATACATCTAGGACATCATCCCATACCCCACACACACAAAACAATGAGTCCATCACCCATGAAAAGAGTTATAAAAGAATTTCACGAGAAGATGGGACAGACAGTGCTGATCAGGTGTAGGACATCATAGTCAGACAAGTGTACCCACCAGAAAACTATTCACAGTGTAACTGGCCATTTTTATCCATTTTCAAGCACATCTTCCTCCCTAAACCACAACGATCTCTCCACCACCTTAGTTTCTTCTCTAAACATCCCATAATAAGTCCTGTGCAAACTCTTCTACATCCTAATATGTGCTGAATTCCAAGAGAGTGCCCCTTTTCAGTCCAAATGGTGCTCTGGTGTCTACTTGTCTCTATGGATTTAATGCCTGGACATGCCTGGACAATGAGGCTAAGGCTCTGTTGGGACAGCCTGTGTAGGATCACTTCCTCTGAGTCCTTCATTTGGGCTCCCACTCAACTCTTTACTCTTCTGGGCTTATGCATCAGAGTCCAGACATGCATCAAGAAGGGGCTGGGGCAAGGCATTATCTGGGCTCCTCCACCCTCTCTCTGTGCTCCTTTTGAGTGTGTAAACAAGTGTTAATCACATAATTTAATAATTACAGTTGGCTAACCATGATATTTTGTTTCCCTCAGCTGAGTAAGGCAAGAGATTGTACTTGTGACTTCTACTTCAATTTAACTTTGGTTTTACTTTGCTATACAACCATCTTCTACTGAAGCAGGTTGTTTCTTATTCTATTAGAGGATGACCTGGATTCAGTTCATATTTTCTCACGCCTTGTCTTCAGTAGCTATGTATCTAGCAGTAGTCTATCACTGCTGTGGTAATTCCCTTTGTGCTCCCTCTCTATCAGAAGTGATATGAGCATCTTTCGGCAAGGATAGTGGAAAACTTGTGGAATAGACAAAATCCAAGTGACAGTGGAAGTGTGAACACCTGTAACTCAGCTCCTGACAAAGATGCACCTCTGGTGTTCCCAAGCTTTTCCAACTCAGCCACACCATCCTCAGGATATTTCTGAAGCTAGATGTCAGCTGGATTCAGTATGCAGTCAAGAAAACTCTGGGACATCAGCAGTATTGCTTATATGGTATTTATTTATTTAATATTTAGGTTAAATTGCCCCCTAAAATAATCCTGACATACTTGAAAAAGAAAAAGAAAAAGAGCTTTAATTAACACACCAGCACAAGAAATATCTATTTGAAATTCGTGTGAATCTCTCTACCTGCTGTGTTTCATTTCAAATTTGAGTGCTCTTTCATCTTTGCACTATGATGCACCATTCACACAGAACTCTTGGGGGAATCCACACAACCCCCCCTCCTAATTTGACTTTAAAATCATTAGTCCCTAGATTACATGCGAAACACACAAAATATATTACAGTTGTTTTATTTTTCTCCATTTATTTTATGGTAAACAACTAACGATTTCTAATGGACAATCAAGAAATGAAGGTTAACTAATACACAGCTAAAGGTTATGGTGAGTCATCTAAATGTGGAATATCATTAAGCAGAAAGAATAAAAAAAAGCAGAATAATTTATTTAATTTGGATATTATTCTTTGCTTTGAATCTGCAAAAAAGACATGCCATGGAGATTGTGTTATTTATTTGCAATAATTACAAATAGACTTTTTTCCCACAAAAGTGGTGCATTTGATGTATGTAGAGGTTTTGTTAAAACTGAAGCTTTTGATCTAAGTCAGGTTCTGACCTTGCAGTTTTTACTTATGCTAATAGTCCTTCAGCTTCAGTGCAATGTTGATGGGACTGTTCATATCAGTAAACGTTACTCACGCATAGCAGTACAGTCCATCTTCTGATATTTCTGCTTGGGTTGCATAAAGAGATACAATTATAATAACTGAGGAAACCATAAAGTGTTTTTCCATTCCATATCTACTGCTTCAAAATTATGACAAAAATGAACAACTGAAAAAATCCAGTACAAATCAAGAAGCCCAACAAAATGAGTCAAAAATCTAAGAGTTGCTTAGTATAGTGGGAAAGTAAGAAATCAGTGATGAGTCACATTTGTGATGGAAACTGCAAGGAAAAGTTTGAGCTGAAGAGGGTAACTCATCAGAGCTGTGGAAGGCAAGAGTAAGAATAGAGTTGATCCCAAAATACAAAATTTAGTTCTGAGAGAAAGCACAACAGTGGAAAAATACAACCAACATATTTTTTCCACTTCTATGGCATTACTGACAGAGATCTAGAGCCTTTTAGAACATTTTAATTTTATGCATATACCACTAGAATGTTCCCTAGTGGAACTAATAGACTGCATCCATTTCCAAAACAGTGGAACCAGTGCACCACTAACCAAGCATTTAATGAGCATTGCTGTTTCCACAGTTCATGTCTGTACATGATACTTCTGTAATGGTCTCTTGTTTTGTTTACATGACTTCTTTGAACTTTGTAAATAATGTTTAGAGGCTTTTAAAAATTTCTTCTAAGTAGATGCAGAAGCATTAAAATGATAATACCTAAATTTTCAGAAATTGATGCATTAATTGCTTTACCTTTTTTTTGTAAAGTCTGCTCAGCTGTACTGAAAAAATGTCTTTTCAGATGCACTGAAAAAATGCGTATCCTAAATTTTGTTTTGGCTTAATGTGCTGTTAGTGGTTTATTAAACCACCGAAATAGAGATAAATATTTTCAGTATAAATAAACACTTATAATTCTGGCAGTGGATCAGCACAAAGGATTTTAGCACTTTGTAAGGAAATTTTCAGGCAGTTAGAGAATTTGAAATGCTCAGTGACCTGCAAGTTCCAATTCTACCTGAGTCTTAGTTGTTGTAAAATTATTTACATGTGTATGAGGTAAAGTAGCTCTAAAATCTAGTTGCTTAACTGACTATGCAAGATTTTTATTTTCGTTTATTACATTTCTTTATCTTCTTCAAAGTTGCTCTTCCATTTAAATGTTTTCTATTATTTCTAAGGTTAACTGGAAGCAGTCATCTCTTAGAGCTTTTTCATAATATGCAGTTTCTAAAACCCTAGCATCTCCCAGCTTCTTCTGAATTTGAACTACCTTTAAAAATAATGGTGCTAAAATTCCTTTTTATAAATAAATAAACTTACAAAATGCCAGTAGCTTAACAGATTTCTTGCTGCCTGACTTGAGCTGAAGAGCTAGCAGAGGTTTCTGGATGTGAATAAACATACAACCAATTTTGTATTTTCTTCTAAAATCAGATAGACAGGAAGATAGAGGTAGCAGCTACTAGCTCACATCATTGCAAGTGATGAAATTATTGATAATGGGTCACATACTGATCTGATGTAACAAACTTATGTGAAGTAAGAGACCATTCAGAGTCTTCCTACTGTTCACTTGAGTGACGAAAGAATAGCTCACCCTGGTGATTACACGAATATATTCTATCAGACCTTGGAGGATTAGCAATCAAAACACTTGTGTACAGTTGCTTGGGATTAGATTGGTTTACCACACTGCAAAAACATGACAATTTGCAGATCCCTGTATTCAAACACAAGAGAAACTTGGTCCTTTCCATATTGCTCATGTACACATAATAAAGCCTAATATTTCAAGCTTAAACATTATACTGTTTTACTCATTTGAAATTTGCCGCTCTGGCCAGACCATCCAGATAATTTATTTACCCATCGTGAGTATATAATATGAAGTAATTAGTGGCAAAGGATCAGTTTAAGTTGAAGAGTTCAGCATGTGATTTGTTAATTTCTCATTCTTCTCTAATCAGTTTTTTATAAATATTGCTAGCCCGTTGCATAAAATTTTTCCAAACTGGTAACAGAGAGACATTTCTTTGGTATATCTCTGAAAAAATATTTGACCTGCAGTATTTTAAAGCTGAAACAAACTTTTATGTGTGAGAGAGAAAGAGAGTGAGAGATTTTTTCCATTCATATTTCTGTTTTCCATGGGGTCCAAAGTTACCGTGATTTTCCCTGTGTTTTGGAAAATACACATCAGAAATCCAAGCCCTGAGAAGGTGTTGGAAGAGGTCTTATCATGTGAAAGACATCGCAGGCAACATTTTAACCTTCTTGCTCTAGTGAGCAATTATTTCCATGGTGCTGGAATCATTTTTGTTGAGCATTAAAGGCAGCAAATATGCTAATTTCTGCTTTACATTACTTGCTTTTGCTTATGGCAGAAGGACTTGCGCAGAGGTTGGACTTCTATGAGTTCCTGAAATGCTGTCTCCCACTGGAGCTCTGCCTGTGGCATACTGTTGACGGTGTTTAACTGCATGATAAGAGTCCCAGTGGCACTCTGTAAGTAAAAACTCACTTTGAGTATTTCAGTGACCTTGATTGCACTAAGCAGGTGGGCATGTACCAGAAGTGCTAAAGCAGCAGCTCTGCGGAAAGTGTGGGGTGCCCATTCCTAGCCTGTGATTTAACTAATTTTAATTAATTTCAACTCCAGAATACAGCTGCTAACTTCTCTGCCCTGCTTACATATTTTTATGTCCAGTTGCCAATATTTCAACTCAGAAAAGGCTAGACATGGACACAATAACAAAATCAAAGTTATTTTCCTCATTTAAGGTCAAAGTAATCACTGATAATAACTGTGATTTTTTTTCTCCCACATGTTTAACTAGTGAAACTATTGGAGAAGATGCAGGTATTTTACTCCCAGGCATTTATCACTGCATTTATTGCATATAAATGTTGCTCACATTGTTCATGCCTGTTCCATATTGTTTAAAACTGATCTCATCATTTCCTCAGCTTTCTATTCCCTCCAGTGTGCCTGCAGTTCTGATTAGTAATTTACCACAGAGTTCTCTAACAGTGAATACTCTACTGCTGCTGTTAATTAAATCTGTGTGGGTAACTATTCACTCACAAGAGAAAATCATTGCAGCAAGATATTGTCAGGCCTGAGGCTTTGCACTAATAGAATCTGTACATATCCCAGAGGTGATATGTTCTGTGTCTGGAGAGGATGCAGTGAGCCAGATCTTCCAACACATACAGCTGGTGATTTGGTGAATGAATGTCAGGGGGACAAGCTTCAAAATACAATGTTCCTAAGACTGAAAGATGGGCAGAATAAGAGCAAGACAATATGGATATTTTATCCTTCTTGATATGATGTAATCTCATAACCTGCAATTTAGCCTGTGTTCTTTTTTCTTCTGTGTTTCTTTTAACTTTAATTTGGGACACATAGCTGATGTGGAGTGCTTTAAGTTGTTAAAATTAATCATTTAGGGGAACGTCATACATGGTGAAGGGTGTTGTTATATTAGGAACATAGATGAGTTGAGGAGACACAGTAAAAGTGGCTTATAGCACAATACTGAAGAATTACATAAAGGAGTTCTAAAGAAACTACTGACAATTCATCATCAGTTAGTATCAGCGGTGACCCATAAAACTTTCCCCTCTAAGATAATGATAGCATTTGCTATATTCCAAGTATTTTCTAACACGTGTCAGGAGGTTATATGCATCACAGGCAAAATGAAAAATTTTAAAGGTTACCATTGTCTTCATTAGCCCCATCGCACTAATGAAGGGACAGTTGCCTTGAGCAGGCAATTGCTACCTCACGAATTCTGCACATGGGTTGCTGCATTAGAAGCATCTGCAACAAAACCCCATCCGTTGTAAGGGGGGAATGCCTCTGGTTAAAAATTAGTGCTAACTGGGTTACACAAATGATTTGGGTACTATACTAAGCATATGTTCTTCTTCTTAATAAAAGATGTAGTTTGTATATTAACTTCTAGACTACAAAGTAAAGGATTAGAAAGAATGTGGTTTTTTTCTTTTTTTTTTTTTTTCATAGAGATGTAGTTATCTTTCCTTATGCATATAGGGATTTATAAAAACTAATGAAACAGTGATTATAATGGACAAAGAAACAAGAAATATCTGACTGCTACCTAATAGAAATTGTTGTCTCAAACTTTGGAAGGTGTAGCGATCTGAATTATGTTTTTGCTAGTATACGTAATGCATGTATGCACAATGCTTTATCAGTTCACAGTGCCCTTTCTGCTTCTTAAATGAACATCACTGTAGGCATTGTTAACAACATGTTTGGCTTGTTTAATATACAAATCCAAAAAGGATGAGGACAGATTTGTTCTACAGGCATAAATAAGTCTATATGCGTTCAGTAACTCGTATACATTTAAATAATAATATGTATGTTATACAAAGTAGATCCGATAAATAAGTACATACACCTTAAACAGTAGGCAACTAGATTTGTAGACAATGGTACAAAATCTGGAGATGAGAATTTTCCTGGAGGCAGCCAATAGCCAGGATTTGTGGTATCAGATGTCAGCCATTTAAGCCTTGAGTGCTGAAACCAGTCTGGTCACCTAAACACATTAGTAATCACTGCAGTAGTCTGGATGGAGGTTTGTCACAGTTGCCATAGGCATTTATTTCATGGCAGTGCTAGGGGCACTTTTTATACCTGTCCATCTCTGTGGTGGTCAGCAGAGCCATCTTTACATATGAGCAGGATTCCTCTTCTGGGGTCTTGACAGCTTCAGAATTTGATTTTGTGCAGGGACTAGGACAGCTCTGACATGCAAAGTTTTCGATCACTGGAGGGAACTGTTGATGATCCACTAAGGTGCTTTGAAGTCAGTGGGTGCAGCTTGAAGTTTCTCTGTGGCAAATAAAAATTGCCAAAGGGGAGTTGCTGTTGAAATGAAGCAAATAAAACAAAGAAGAAAGGGTAGCTTTGATGATTTAATAATTCAGGTTTAGTATCAGGAACTTGGAATATTGTTTCTGGTGCTAGGATGGGGACTGTGTGGGCTTCTGAGTGTTGATAAGGAGTGGAGCTCAGCACTTTCTACCATGTCTATTTTTAATACATGCACATTAAATAAGAAGCTTGTGAACAACTTTGGTAGATAGAGACCCTGCAGGAGATTTGGTCACATTCATTGTTTCTCTTATGTGATTTGTGTGGATTCTGCTTCTCTGGCTCATGAAAGCCAACAGCTGTAGTAATAATGGTGTTAAATGCCACTTGAAAAAGCCTGTGAATATATATTTAAAGATCACTTCCTGATACATATGCCAAAGAGATTATTTCCTCCTATATTAATGCTTTTCTATGAAATAATACATTAAGTATTGTATATACACATATTGAATCCAGATACAAAATGAGACAGTTACTGATCTAAAAACATTCAGAAAAAAATAGAAACTGAAACTGATCCGAATGGCTCTTTTTTCATAACTATTAATTAATAAATAAAAATGAGGGTATGGTTACTTCCACTGTTGTAATACAAAGTGCTTCTGGCTTTAATACATTTAGAAAATTAGTTGTTGGTTCAAATGACAACTTTATGGAAGAAAGTATTTGTATTACAGTTCCCTATTTAAGAAATGTTCTCTGTGTAATGTTTTATTTTGGTAATATAAGCATCCAGAATCACTTTCTAGTGGAACATGGTGGCTGGGAGCAGGGAAACTTAAATACTACTGGTCTTCAAGAATGTTACTGAGAATGATACAAAGAGAGACTGCTAAATTATAGTGATACATTACAACTGGAAGTGACTCTCAGAATTCTGTTTACCCAAAGCCTATGCTTACACGTGATTTGGCAAAATTAGCATTTCAAGTTTGATGAGTCTCATTACTCAATACGTTATGACAGAAGAAAGAGATGCTATCCAATGTTCAACAAGGCCAAGTGCAAGGTGTTGCATTTGGGTTGAGGCAATCCAAGATATGTACAGACTGGAAGAAGAACTCACTTGTGAACAGCAGTGTAAAGAAGGACCTGGGGGTCCTGGTGGATGAAAAACTGCGCAGAAGCCATCAGTGTTCTCATGGGGCCCAGGAGGCCAACAGTATCCTGGGCTTCATCAAAAGAGGGTGGGCCAGCAAGACAGTAGAAGTGATTGTCCCCCTCTACTTTGCCTTTGTGAGGCCCCATCTGAAGTGTTGCATCCAGGCTTGGGTCCCCCACCATGGGAAGGAGCTGTTGGAGCAGGTCCAGAGGAGGCCACAAACCTGATCAGAGGGCTGGCACATCTCTCCTGTAGGAAGATAGGAGAGGAATTTGGGCTTGTTCAACCTGGAGAAGTCTCCAGGTAATCTCATTCTCACCTTCTAGTACTTGAGGGAACTTACAAATAGAAGGGAGAGCAACTTTTTACAGAGCCTGATGGAGATAGGACAAGGGAGAATGATTTGAAAATAAAAGATATGAGATTTAATTTATGTGCTAGGGGAAGTATTTTACTCAGAGAGTGGTGACAGAGCGCTGGCACAGCAGTCCAGAAAAGCTGTGGGTGCCCCATCCCTGGAGGTGTTCAAGGCCTGGTTGGATGGGGCAGCACGAGCTGGTGGGGGCAACCAGCCAGGGCACAGCAGAGGGCTGATCTTTATTGGGTGAGCTTTAAGATCTCTTCCAACTCAAGCCATTCTGAGATTCTATGATTCCATGATTTTCAAAAGAAAGCTTCTGAGTTTCTCTCATCAGCAGAACATTCAGAGGCAAGGTATTTCCAGCTTTTTTTTTTAGCTGTGAACTCCATTCCCCAGGAACAGAAGCCCATTCCTGTATTCCTTTTACAAATCATAATTATGAGCCAGTTCCTAAAAGCTGTTCTACTTCAGTACAGTGTGTTTCAAAATGGAAGATCTGAAGTGAAGCAAAACTTTTTTCCCTGTACTATATAGAAGACAAAAATAAGAGATTGCACCTTCCCCCCTTTTAAAAATAAACAAACAAGATGAATAGCAGTATGCTTTTCTTTTTCCTTTTGACATCTCTGTCTACCATTGCTGTGATTCACAGAATCACAGAATCACAGAATCGTAGGGGTTGGAAGGGACCTCCAGAGTTCATTGAGTCCAACCCCCCTGCCAAAGCAGCTTCCCTACACCAGGTCGCACAGGTAGGCATCCAGGCGGGTCTTGAATATCTCCAGAGAAGGAGACTCCACAACCCCCCAGGCAGCCTGTTCCAGTGCTCTGCCACCTTCACAAGGAAGTTCTTGCACACATTTGTGCGGAACATCCTGTGCTCCAGTTTCTGGCCGTTTCCCCTTGTCCTGTCTCCACACACTGCTGAAAAGAGTCTGGCCTCATCACTTTGCCCCCCACACCTTTGATATTTATAGATCTGGGTCAGGTCCCCTCTCAGTCTTCTTTTCTCAAGGCTAAACAGACCCAGTTCACTTCGCCTTTCTTCATAGGGGAGATGCTCCAGGCCCTTCACCATCTTTGTGGCCCTCTGCTGGACTCTTTCCAAGAGATCCTTGTCTTTATTGTACTGGGAGACCAGAACTGGACACCATACTCCAGGTGAGGCCTTACCAGGGCAGAGTAGAGGGGGAGGATCACCTCCCTCGACCTGCTGGCCATGATCTTTTTAATGCACCCCAGAATGCCATTGAACTTTTTCGCCACAAGGCCACACTGCTGGCTCATGGCCAACCTGTTGTCCATCAGGACACCCAGGTCCCTCTCTGCGGAGCTCCTCTCCTGCAGGTCATTCCCCAACCTGTACTGGTGCATTAAACATGTCAGCAGCTCAGCACCACACAGCCATTTGGTCTCTCCCCTCCAAGCAATATGGAACAGCTCCAGGCCTCATCCCATCACTGTCTTGGCTCTGCCCTGGCCCTGGGTCTGCTCCATCACTCAGAAACAACCAAACATCAGTTCACACTACTAGCACTGTTTTGGCTGAATCCAGGACAACCACTTTAGATAGCTTCTCAGCTTTTCGTTCTGAATCAGATTCATTTTTTCACTGAGTGTTAGCACTCCACTGGACTGTTGAAGTAAGCACAAAAGAACTGAAATTGTTAATAAATGCTTTGTGGAAAGTGGGCAGGTTAAGAGAAGGTAATGCTTAATGACAGCAATATATCACAAAGAGAAAAGCCAATTGTAAAATTCTGTATTTAAGCTCATGAAGATACTTTTTATAGCCAAACTGAGAAATCCCAAGGAGAAATAACTCAATTCTTAGGTGTTATCAGCTGCTTCCAGTGTAACAATCTCAATCTGCTTCTTAATGTTATTAAAATGAAAAGAACTAGAGTTTTCTAGTCTATCGTTCACTGACAAGCAAGGTTTGTTAATGATTATTTTTCCCTCACTCTAGTTTACAAAGCATTGTGACAAACTGGGCAATGACGTAAAGAGGAACATTCTCATTTTGCATGTTAGCTTAGAAGCTGAGACAGCAAATAACATATCTTCTGTATAACAGCATGGTGTTTTTGCTGACATTCATTCTTGTTGTTCCATCTCCACAACTTATGTCTTCTTTGTTTTTTAAGAAATTCAAGCAATGATGGAGCTTGATATAGAGACTCAGCATTTCAATAAAACTGTAAAAAGTAAATATACACACCAAACTCTATGTGTGTATACATACATCAACTCTATGTGTGTATACATACATCAATCTCAAACAAACAGATATACAAACACCAATCTCAAGAACGCCCACTGCTGTGCCCTGAGGATAATTTTATCTTTCCTTAGTAATGTGAACTCTTTATTCATCTAAAACAGGAGAGATCTTACAGATACTGAAGTGCAGTCTATGACTTGCCTACAAAAATGTAACTTTTATTTGTTGCTTAGAATCTGCTTATAGGATGTTTTGTTTTAGGAAGAGTTCCTTAGTTTTGTCCCACACTTGAAGCCTTCATAAAACAGAACTTTATATATATAGAGTACTTGAGGGTCAGCAAGACATCAATGCAACTATAAATTTCTAATTCATAGGAATTATTATGTTGAATTACAGACAATTTTCTTCCAGACTTAGATCGTCCCATCCCAAAACAATCACATTAAATGCTTTAATGAAAGGTCTGTAGAAACTAGAGGTAAGTGCAAGTGGAATAATATGGGCTTTAAGCTACAGGCAATGTTGAACTCAGAGATCCTAAATTTTTCCTCTTTTTAAAAATTCCTATGTTTTTTGTTGTTGTTGTTGTTTGTTTTGACATCATTAAAGTTACTTTGGATAATCTTAATCTCATTTAAATAAGTCACTAAAATTTTATACAAACTTACTTTGCTTGGAAATCACTACTAACATCAAGTAACAGCTTTTGTACTGCCCTCATATTCTTTCCTGTCTCACATCTGACTTGTTTTGGTAAGTGGTTAGACAGATCCAAAAACTAAATCTCAGACTGCAACATCACAGTATTTCCTATATAATTCCAGGCTTTTTTTTTTTTTTTTTCTTTTTTTTTCTTTTTTTTTCTTTTTTTCTGTGATCTTTCAAGCAAAGAGACAAAAATCCCACTAGAATGCTTTCTGCTGATTTTGATTTAATAAGAAAGACTATGAAATTGCAATGAGAGTAAACTCATTAATACTGCAGACACTATCTCTCGGTGCATTCATGCTGAACCTCGGGCAGGAGACTGAGGTGCCTAATTTAGGACAGTGTCTACCCACGGCTTTTGTGATAATTACTGGAAAGAAGGAGAGAGAGAAGAATACCTCCAAAGAATAACCCATGGCATGAGATGTTATGCAGAATGGTCTAACTGTTTTTTCTTATTAACTATGTAGAAAGTAATTACAATAACACTCCTGATTGGCTGGAAGAGTGAGGGATGTCCCTAACAGAAGCTTCTGCAGTACTTTGGTAAAGTCTTCAACATTGCCTGGTTCAGCATGCGTTAAAAATCCAAACCAAAAATTTGAGTCCTTTATCTATCTGACTGAAATTATAACCTAATAACAAATTTTAAAAAGGTGGGAGGGATAGACCATGAATATCTCTTGTTTGAAGAGTCAAGAATGCAGATCCCTGAAAGAGAACGGGAAAGGGAATAGAAATAATACAAGATTCAGTTCTTAATGAAAGAGAAATCATTTCTGGCTTGTGATACCCAGCATTCCAAAAGAAGGACGTTTTCTAAATGAATTTTAGAAAGTAACATGGACACTAAAAAAAAATAATAAAAGGAGACATACTGACATGGGTGAAAAGGAGTATGTATATGGTGCAACATGGAAATGAACAGTGGTGTGAAGCTGGTGATAACAGTCAAGAGGAACTGCTGGATTCATTGACTCAGTAGAAAGACGTGTAGCTCAGTTAGATCTTTTTCTGGTTGTTAACAAAGCATTCAGCAAAGCTGACAAGCCCTAATGTGTCGGTAAAAAATCTTCACTATTAAAAGAACTCATTATCTGAAAGCAGAACGAAGTGCTTAAAATTAGGGAATGCCTGAATTCAGATTGTCAATATAATACTAACTCTGTCTCAATGTGCCCTTTTCTTACGATAGTTCCTAACTGTGCTGATGCAGCCTACCTAAACTAGACATCTACTGAAATACCTAAAATTCCAGTTTAGGTATTCAACATTCTGCTGATTGCCTGTCAGGAATGAGGTAACTTTCACTTTTAATCCTGCGATTCCAGGATCTGATCAATCCCCAGGGTGACTTGTTTCATTCCATTGACCTAAGAAAATGTGGAAATTGGAGGCACCTCAATTAAGCGTCCGTAGCATGATGGGGTGAATAAAAGCAGGAACAGTACTGATTTGGTTCAGAGAGACATCTGACAGTTTGGATGGTGCAGATTTAATGAGCAACTAATCAATATTTGGTATTTTCATTGCTGGTAATTGTGCAAGCACATGCCATCTTTGCTGAACATATCCAACTTTGCTATCCACGTAGAATAATTAATTTCCTCATTAGTATTTCTGTGGTGTTTCTCACTGAAGCAACTCAATTACTCATAAAAATTAATTGGTGCATCCTCTTGGCACCCTATGCAAGATGACATACAGAGGCAAAGACACTCAGGACATGTGATATTCGCTACTGTAACATCTAAGTGTTATCTGATATGTCCACAACAAAATTTGTTTGGTAGAATTGTACCCCCAGGTTGATGTACATCCAGGAGAAGACATGGTGTGCCCATAACCTCAGTTCACATCCTCCAGAACCCTGAGGATTAGGAGGGCCAAAGTGACCTACTAGAAACTGCAGAGATACTAGTTCAGGAAGGAGGGGTATTGGAAAGAATACACACCAAAAAACCCCAGCACATTTATGCCCGGAAGTGTGCACTTTTTGGCTCTAGCTAAACATTCCAGTTCCTATCTGCTGAGATGAAGCCTTGCAGAGCCTGTTCAACATTCTAAGTGCAGCAATGGAGCGGATTCCACAATACCTTCTTTGCCTTCACTCTTCTCAGGTGCTAAGCAAGATCAGCAGAGTTGACCTGCAAAGGTCCTATATTCTTCTTGAAAGGCATTTCAGGCTCCTTCGTTAAAGGTAAATTACAAATTCTCTCTACCTACTACTACCAGAAAAGTAAGAGCATTGACTTGTTATGCTATTTTCGAGAACCTGGCACACCTTTGGCTATCCTGTGATCAGTTATTTATGTGTCCCTTCCCTTGCATTCCTGGCAAGAATAAGGTGATAGTCTTCTAGGCAGAAATTTTGTTTATTATGAAGTCCTTTTCTCACACTCTTGGGACCTCTACTGTCTTAGACAGGAATCCTCTGTGTTCACACATATTTGCCTCATTTCTGTTCAAACTTTCTATGTTCCAGCATTTTCACCTACCTACAACTATTTTTCCCCACTTACTGGGTTCTTACAAAACATATCTCCCAGAAAGGTCTCTTCATGATCATTCCTAACTTCAGATTCTCATCTGCTCAGTCCCTGCTCCCCACCCAGAATCACATTTGACCTTTCCCACTGACTGGGTGCACTTGCAGATTCTGAAGTTCTTCCCCAAATCAAATGTCACAAATGTCATTGTATCTTTTGTTAGTTATAAATGTTTGTCCTCTGTAGCCAGCCTCCCCTCCCCCACAACAAAACAAAACAAAGCAAAACAAAACCCAACACCTTATCATCCATAGTGAAAAATAAATTTAATTGCTGTCCTGCTTACAGTTCCAAGTTAATTATTTCAGGTTGTTGGGAGTTTTGGTAAAGTTTCTGAAAACGCTTTTGTGTTAATTACAACTTTTGAGTTAACTGCTCAATTGTTACAAATGATAAATGTTACTCTTAGCTTTCTGAATGTTAGGGAAGTCATTTCTTCTCCTACATAAATCTTTCTAGACAGCTTTCAGTAGCTTTTTTTGGTATATCTAGGAATCATTCATAACCATATTTATTTGTCAGTACACATTAAACACAGATATTTTATATTAATATTTTAATCACAAAACTCAGATCAGTATGCTGTATAGTGAGTTGAAAATGAAATGAATAGTTGTCTTTCATCACTACACAAAGGCCCAAGAGATCATTTCATATATGTAAACTGTCAATATTT
Source organism: Alectoris magna (assembly GCA_030625065.1). Taxonomy (NCBI): domain Eukaryota; kingdom Metazoa; phylum Chordata; class Aves; order Galliformes; family Phasianidae; genus Alectoris; species Alectoris magna. The sequence continues at coordinate 181,904,508 of CM060560.1, read as the reverse complement.
GTCTGACAAAGTTTAATTCCAGAAAATATTTTATGTTGAACTGTTACAGGAACTACTTAATGCCCTGTGACTATTATTGCCATTATCTAGTTAATATAGTACGTGACAATTATTTCCGTTATTCAAGAGCACTATAATTAATGAAGTGCTATTATGCAAATAATGTGTTTCATGAACAACTTCAGTGTTCAGTGGGTAGATACTTAACAGTTTACGTGGTGTGTAATTTAACAATTACACACACTTAGCAATTTATGGGTGTACATTGCTTAACACTAAAACAATACAGGAAATGAAAATTCTCACTAAACCTTATTTTTCTGGTTTTCTGTTTTTCAGTGGGTTTTTTACTCAAAATCTGAGTTTGCCACTTAAAACATGTTTTCACAGTAATTTGGAACCATAGTTTTCACCAGCAAAATGCCTAAACCTCTGCTGCATTTTGAATGATCTAAAGACTTTTGACTGCAAAGACTCGATCAATACTTCTCTCAACAGCTTAAGATTCTGACACTTAGATAGGTTCATCCTGAAGCCAGAGATAAGACAATCAGCCAATTTGGAGTTAACAGCTCCTGACGGACATAAAAAAAAAAAAAGAAAAAAAAAAAAAAAAAAGAAAAAAAAAGGACAGTGTGAATTCCTTCCCTTATACCCAAATGCCTGGCATATCTGTTCACAGGCAGAGAAAGCAGCGGATCATGCAGCACGTAGGGCTGTCAGTTTTTCAAAGAGGAAACAAAAGTGATAAGCAATATCCTGAAGAAAAATCAAGGCAAAATAGGACAGGGGTGCCACTCCTTTACAGGCTAATGTGGGAAAGCATTCACACTACACCTGTGTGCTGTAGGTAATCAGAACATCATGGATACACAATATTCAGTGCTTTGTAAAATACTCATTTACAACATGAAACCCAGCACCAATAAACCTTGTTCTTTGCTACTGCTCCTTTGATGTCTTCTTTCTCTCTATCTTCAGTAACCAGGTTTTCTGCAGGACTAATTCAGAAATATTTTTGTCATAATAGCTGGTTTTTGAGCTCAAATTTGTTCTATTCTTCAGTATTTTTCCACAATTTAATTTATTTCACTCTGAGTTTCTTCTCTCTCCTGATTCTTCTTCTACAGTGTCCCTGCCCTCCCTCCTTTCCTTCCCTCCTTTCCCACATTTCTTTCTCATCTGCGTACTTGTCACTTTCTTCTTTATTATCTAATGTAACATAATGGAATGGAATCTAATCTATTTTTCTCCTTGAGCATTTTTCATGCTATTACTACCTTCTTCCATCCCTCTTTCATCTCCTTGGATGTGATCAGAGCATGAATTTTGTCACTCTTTAAATATAAGAGTTGAGAATCTCACCCAATGAGAATATGTGGGTGCTGCTCTCAAGAGAGATTTAGCTGACAGTTCTGGTGTGCAAGGACTAGAATGAGTTTTCTGAAAATATTCATTGGCATTGTGTTAAGAAAATAGCTAAAAGGAAGTATATACATGTAAAATACTGGACAAGTTTTTTTTTTTTAAGGTAAAATGGGTCCTTTCTAGGTTAAATATGATGTAGGAAAAGGGGTAAGAAATATACATACTTGATTGGAGAAAGAAACTCATCTTACTGGAAGAAGCATCTTAAAATCAATTTCAGTATGAAAAAGAGGAGTGCCCATGTTTGTGCATACACATGGAGAAGCGTCACTGTTAATTCGAGCCTTCAGGAGATATTTAATGAGATCTTTTTCAAATGATTTTTCAAATTGCCTTCTAACTTCTTTGAGGGCTGATTTGTTAAGATATTATTTTTGAGAACATAAAATCAAAACCAAATATTACAATTTCGTTTATAGGCATAACACATTTTTTCTCTTTCAAGATAGAAAATATGCAGAACCAGCAGTGCTCCAAAGTGTGCTCAAGTAGAAGCACATTTAGAAGACATTAGCAGTGTGGAGCCTAGAGCTGCATGCCAAGCACGGGGGGCTCGGGGCTTGTGCTCAGACAGGCTCTGCTCTGCTCAAACAGCAAAGGGCACAAGATTAATTTTGAAAGCATAAAAAAGAACTGTTCTGAGGTTTAAAATAGAATCCAAAAGAATGACTGAAAGTGCCATATACATCAATAGGTCTTCAAGCAGCTTCTTACTGATACCAACAAACAAGGTTTGTTTAGGTGAAAATACATAAACCTGCAGTTTATCAAATTCTTATGGGGTATTTTGAGTTCCTTCAGGCTGAATAACTATTTTTTCTTTGGAAGAGTCATGTCTGAAATACTATCAGTGGTCTGCAGATTAGTTTCTGTCCTACCTGTGTTTATTATACGTAAAATTACATGGAAATTTAGGCTACAGAAAAACTTTAGTTAGAAGGCACATATTTATAAGTGCTTTTAAATGAAAAACGTATCTATTTCTTGTGAACAGTGCATAATCATAGAACCATAGAATCATAGAATCGCTCAGGTTGGAAAAGACCTTAAAGATCATCAAGTCCAACCACAACCTAATCATACTGCCCTAACTCTAACAAACCCCTTCTAAATCATGTCTCTGAGCACCACATCCAAACAGTTTTTGAGCACATCCAGGGATGGTGACTCAACCACCTTCCCTGGGGAGCCTATTCCAGTGCTTAACAACCCTTTCTGTAAAGTTTTTCCTGATATCCAACCTAAAATTACCCTGGCGCAACTTACGGCCATTTCCCCTCATGCTGTCACCTGTCACCTGTGAGAAGAGACCAGCCCCGCTCTCACTGAGTTGTTATGTGTAAACCTGTGTTAAATTTCTCTCCTAAGAATGATGTTGCCTCAGAATAGAGATGGCAGCAGAAGGAATGTGCAAGTAAGTCAAAGACCGGTCATCCCACCCTCTCCTAGCTTTGCCTATGTACATTCATAAACTTATTTGTTAATTGCAGGGTTTCTGTGCACTTCCCAGGGGAGTATTTATGACTACACATCTGCCATGTACCAATTACTGTCCTCTTCCAAGGGAGCAGCACATCTGCAACAATACACAGTGGGATCTTCTTTTAATTTACTGGAGTTTTAGCCTTTCTTTCTTCATTATTTTCCAAGAATACATCTTATGATGTATTTGTTAGAAAGGGCGAGATGAAAGGAATGCTCTCTGCACTGGGGCAGCAACAGATGAGATTTGTGCTGGCACATTTTTCCGGAAGGTGTGGGTAGAGGGCAGGGAGAGTAGAAAGTACAGTCTTGGGTCAGTCCCTAAGAAATGTATGTCACATGCATAGATGACCTTTACTGTTGCAGTGAAAAATCTGTTACGCTGCAAGACCAGAGCTATCACTAATTCTTTTCATTTATGAGCTGAAGATGTCTGTTCTCCTGCTATCCTGGACTTAGGCAGTTAAAAAGACCTGTAGGGACAAGACCCTTCTCTTCATTAGTTTTTTTTCATAGAATGAGCACAAAACCACAAATTTATGAGGGAATCCAACAGTGTGTAATTTGGTGTATTTTTTCATTTGGCAACATTTATTAAAGATAGATACTGTAAAGGCATTCGTATTTCTATTTACTTTTGCTGTTTCTATATGGAAAGTAGTAAATTCAGATAAGTAGGTGGGGGGCCTGATATGGAAAGTAAGGATGTTGTATCCAAATCCTATGCTATATGAATGTAGTTACACTGCTGCAGTGCAACTTCACCAAGTTGATTTACCAGTTTCAGTGTGTTATTCTGTCCAGAAACTCTGCCGCAGACATTCACAGAGATTCTGTGATCCATATACTTCTTCTATAGAAAACCACTAGAAAATAAGCTTGATGTGCTCATCATGGCCTCTGTTGCTAGGAGATACATTGCTGCATTTGGAGCTACTTGGGATTTCTGAGGCATCAAAAGTATCACATGAAGCTACGTCAGTAACTGTTGCCCAGCTGAGGGCTGTGAAAGCACTAATAGCTGAGGTCAAGATTTTGCCTGCAACATGGGATGAAACCTATGACTCAGTAGATGAGGAAAGAAAGTTTATAACTCTTCAGAGCCTGCTTTCTGACACCAGTGAGTAATGCCAGAACCTGGAGTGTGGTCTGAACTATGTATAGATGTTTCCCTAATTAAATGATCTAACATGAGAGTGTTATTAAAGTGATCTCATTCAAGCACCAGATCCTCTTGTTGCTAGAAGTAGTGTTATTTGCAGTGAAGGACTGATTCAAACATGAATCTTTTTCATATCAGTGACATTTTGTTCCAAGTCATTTAGTTAGTTCATGTGCTTCATCACCGATTGTATGTTGATGATGAAATGTATTGAAAATAAGATTAATTAATGTGTTAATTTTCAGTGGTAGGGTGGAAAGGAAAAGGTTGTGGTGGAATTTATTATCAGGTGGCACCCAGAGGAGGCATTCAAAACTCATGGCATTTTCATATCGGCCACCCAACACTTGCAGCCTGAATGGAGAGGCTGTACAAGCTCCAGGATCAAAAGACTAAGGCAGGACTAACAAGTGCCTTCAGCTGTCTGAAATCAGAGGTGTGGTGAGAACAGCACAGTGTGAAGCTAATGCTTAGTTGTGAATCCTAGTTTCACAGACATGCTTCTCAGGGTTGTAGGTAGGCACTGAAGTCTGGTAGAGAGATTGCCTCTCCTTTTGCCCTTCTGTTCCTATGGCCTGGTTTAGCTTAGCTTAGCACTCGGTATGCCAGCAATTGTGACTCAGATACTTCTCTGGCTGTTACTTGCACAGTGCCAAAATTTACAATACTTGGCATCCTAGAGTATAAAGCAAGTGCTGATTGGATCACTTATGGGAATTTCTTCATAGAAGCAATATAGGAATGTCAATCTGTTTAGATTTGAGACTGGAGTCACCCAAAGTGCCAAAATTATAGGCAAGGAATACAAGAAATAAGCCTCTTTGGTTGGTTTTTTTTTTCCTGTTACTCCTAAAAGGGTGGTGGCTTTTGCCACTGTTCAGATTGAGCAGTGTAGAACTGTGCTTTGTAAGAGGAGATCTGGGATCTTGTTCTGCCTCTAGCATGCAGGTAGAACTTCAGGACTCATAAGATCAAAAGAGAAAAATCACGTGATGGTGTCTGAATCCCAGAATTCAACTTGATGCAGAGTTAAGGAGTTAAAAATAACTCCTGGTTTATTACTTGTATTTTATTTTATTCAACAGCTGTCCAATCTAAGATGCATTAAACATATAGGTAGCTTTAATTTCAGCCAGAAGTATGCCTCTAAGTGTGTGAATGCACATACATTTAATAATAATAATAAAGATGAATTTGCAGCATTGAAGTACACTTCTGAATTTTCACCGAAAATGATTATATGAATAATTATTATACTTCATTACCGAAATGTCTCGGTTCTGTGTCAGTCAGTTTTTCTGTAATCATCAATCCTCTTTGTTCTGCTCCATGTTTTGGACTGATGGATGTCAGACTGCAACATTTGCTGTAACAAATAAAGATGGGCATCTATGAAGTGTGGTCACATTTACTGTTTGTTTTACTCAGGGTACTTCCAGAGAAGATAACACATCTTAAAATCTGTTCTGGTAATAAATGATGAAGCTCTGGATACTTCCTGATGAGAATATAAATAACTCACAAGTTTTATCTCCGTCTTCTTCTAGTGTGTTCTGAGAGAACTCAGTTTTAAAAGACATGAAATCCCTCTACTAGCAAAAACTCTTCATTGTTTGCTTGATCTGGTTTTAGCATTGTGGATAGAAAGCTTATGTACTAACGTGACAAGACAGTTTGATCTTTCTAAATTTTACCTGATTTCCTGTTCCAATTGTAAATGTATTGCTTTTCATTGTAAAATTAGCACTGGGGCATTTTCTAGGCAAAGCTACAACTGTTATGCTTTCCTGATAACTTGTAGTTGTCTGGTGTTTATTTTAAGCTCAGCAACCCCAGAATACAAATGGCAAAGCACTGAGATTATTACCAGCATGCAGGTGACAATATGTAATAATTATTAGTTCAGATGTATACAGTGGGATATACATCCCTCAAAGAAAAGTTACCATTGCTTCCTTGGCTTGTTTTAATTACTTCCCTATCGGCCACATGAAGAAAACTAGAATATTAAATTGATATTTTTATTATGTGTCTCCATGGTGGCAAAGAAATCATATTCTTTGAAATCACATCCTTGTCATAATTGTGTATATGTTTACAGTGCTGACTACTGTTAGGCAACAATTTCAGTGCAAGAAAGATATCAGAGAGAAATATCTCAAAGTAATTTACTAGCCATCACAGGTCTGATTTTATTGCTTATCATAAAAGTACACTGCAGCTGTTCAAGACAAGAATGTAGTCTGTTTGTCTCTTAAAGGTAGTATCTGCAAAACTTGATCTTACATAGCTGTTCCATTTTGTAAAGAAACTGATTATTATAGGTTCCCTGTATCCAAAATCAAACACAAGTGTTTTGCTGCTGTTAAGAGTTTCTTATTGCTCTGTGCATAAAAGGGTTTATGTATAGATTCCTATCGTAAGAACGGAATAGGCTTCTGAGGCAGCTGAGTTCACTTCTCTGCTATCACCAGCTATGCATACCCTTGGGATTGCTTCTGAGTGCTGGCTCTTGGTGCGTGCTCTGGCTGAATGCCAGCACCATGCTGGGACAAGATGCAAATATACACCTCCTGTCAGCTTCTTGCTGTCTTCAGGAAGGAAGACTTGACTGAAAGGAATTTTTAAGGTGTTTGTAGCTAAAATTCTCAAAATAAAGAACTCAGAAGGTAAGAGGCTGCCTGTGCAGTTTTATCTTATATATCATAGCAGTCTTAAGATGAAGATTAGTGAATAAATGGCATTCAGTGTGGCATTCTGAATCTGAAAACCCAGTGAGTGGGCTTTGACCCCCTCAAGTCCTGCACCTGGAATTACAATTTTCCTTCTTGTTGTTTGTCTGCTCTTCTCATCACAGTACCTGTTATTTTTCAATACACTAAAAAACACCTTTTTTATTATTTATTTATTTATTTTTCCCAAATGGAGAACTTATCTTCATAGTTTAAAGTGAAGGGGTAACACTGGCTCTGACTCATTTGCAAGGTGCTAAGACACAAAGGAGTGAAGAACAACATTAGGAATCTAGGAATTATATATTCCTAGATATCCATATATACTTATGGATAGGAATATAGGAATCTAGATTTGATTAAGTTTTCATTGTTCAGGTCATGTTTCCAGCCAATATCAAGTTCACCCATGAACAATTCTGCATAACCTTGAGGGTTTTGAAAGAGAACTTATAACTACAGTTTGAACACAATGAGGTTAAAACACGTATGTTAAGCACCATAGCTCCTCCTGGGGAATTCGTACTACACTTAAAAGTCATTACCAGATGGTAAATCTTGAAGTGTTGCCCTGTGTTAGAGTAGAAGTCTGACAGGGACTGGCCATTACAGACAATCTTCAAGGTGGCATTCAACTGATTTACCCCCCAAAATGGGTATGGTGACTACTGAAGATGGTAGAACTGGCAGGAATGAGAGCTTTGGAATACCTGGGAATTTGAGAGAAGGAAAACATATCCCTATTCAGCATTTGTGGCCTACTGCAGGATTGTCAGGGGAAGTCCAGCTCTACACAACATGGCCATGCATATCTGCCATTGTCAGGAGCTGGGTCTTCTCAGGATGCGTTAACCTTTGCTGTGTGGTATGTATGAACTGAAGCTCATAACTTGTTTAATCAAGAGCTGTTTTTCATATGAATAATGAAAATTTGATCTCCACCACTTGATTTTATAGCTCTGTCAGTTGCTCAAAGTTAATAAATAAGCTCAAAGTCTAGAACGCTAAAGTGCAAAAAAAGGTTTTTTGTCATCTCACTCGCAGAATAGGCTGGACAATTTCTGTGGAGACTTTGCAGCTTATTTCAGCCCGAATCAGGATCTCATGAGGAGAAATACACTTCTACAGTACATACAGAGAAGCGAGATAAAGCTACTGGGAAAACAGAAAAATTCAGAAAAGTTTGTGAAGAAGTGTAACATTTTTATAGCCCTCTCTTTCTGGAAAATAGTTCTTAAACACATTTACTTTGATAGAGTCTCTTGGGTTTATTGCCTTATTTACATGAATATTTTCTATGAACAGTGGTGCAGAAACCCTGGCTTCATTAATGATACATGCAGTTAATTTCTTGCCACAACATTTCTGAGGGAACCTGTTGCTAGCAGTTAACTTGTGCTGAGAAAATTGACTCCTTATGCCAAGTTGAAAAATCATAGCCAGAAACAATGACTTATGTACTTCTTTTGTGCTAACTGTGGCTCATTGGTCTCTCCAGTGTTAAGGAAACCGAACCCATTCAAAACAGAGAACAAAACTCAATGAAAATATTCAGACTGTGTTCCGATGAAATTGCAGCACAAAAATTGGCTTTCCTTACGTTGTTGAAGCTTGGATCGATGTTCATATTCTGAGCTATCTTTAGTAAATCTGACAATTGTGTATGAATGTAAGAAAGAATCAGATTGAATTTGCTATCTGTTAAGATATCTAATGTTGAGATAACTCGCCAACTTGCTTTACTCATAAGGGACTAGCTAGGTTATATACACAACCTGAGATAGAAGTCCAGTGTTTCTTTCTGAAATAATGGAAATTGGATTTTTTTCTGTTTATGGATTTCTAACCCCAGAGTATTTCCTATACAACCCTCAAACTTATTTTGTGTTTTCACTTCAGAAAAGATATTTTTGTGCCTATATTTCTGTCTCAGGTGAATTTACATCTGTGAGTTCTCAATATTCTCTCAGTGAAAAGCTGTGCTTAAGTACCTTTCATATACGATTGTGGAAGGCCATCCCAAAAATATAAATGCAATTTTCATTTTTTTTCCAAAAATTGAACATTAAATGGTGTTACCACCCAACATAGTAAGGCACTTTCAAATATTTCCATATGTTCTTTTTCTTGTGGCTGTTAAAGATATTGTAAAATAGAAATCATCACTGCAATAAAAGAATGCTTCTGTTATTTTTCCTGATACTGCTGCCTGAAAGTCAGTGAAAGCTATTTCCTATGAAGAACTGGATTTACAATTAGACAAAGAGAAGGATTAAATAATATATGAATTTCTATGCCTGTCACCATGGAGTATAAATTCCTAGAACTTGTCAAATAAATTAGGGATGGTAATAAAGGGGGCTTCCAACATATATCACAACCTGTTCTTTATAACGCCTTTTTCCTAATTACTCATCCAAATTCCATGAGTTCTTGGAAGCTGTTTCCTTGAAATGTTGTTCCTTTGTTCAAATTTTTATCCTTACTGGCTTTGAAATTTATGTACTTCCAGCATCTACAATTATTCTGGAACTCTTACAAAGTTTCAGTTTGTTCTTCTCCCATTGAAGCTTTGTGGAAGCCCTGCATTACTACCAGAAGAGGGAGGATCTAATAATAAACGAGGACGTCAGGAGAGTCACTAAAACATAACTGCTGCAGCACTGCTACTTTGCCTGTTCCAAAGAAATAGATCTACTTTCACTTGTGACCCTAGTCATTTTGAGCTCATCAGAGGGTCTTGCGTGAAAAGCAGAAAAATATTCTCTGCATCATTCTTGAAAGTCACATTCTTGAGTTTTACTCATAAGTTATGAGTGAAGCTGAAGAAGTTATTACTAAGCTCAATGTGGGGAAGATATATCAGTAGCTAAAGGGGAAATTGTGCAGTCAAATTGCAGGTTTTCTGTTCTGGTGAAATTCCCTAATGACTAGACCAACGTCAAATTGTATTTAATGCTTTGATAATGTCCATATAAAGAAACAATGATGTGCTAATGGTAGGTGCACGTAACACCAAGTACAGAAAAATAATTCAAGGTAGTAGGTGTAAGAACATCATACAGAAATAACTTCATAATCTTAAGCACTGAGGATGCAATCATGTGAAAAAATACCATTATTCAGTAGAGGTAAAGCTGTGAAATTTCCTTTGCTTTCAACAGCTGATTAGCTAGAATCAGCAATGCAAAAGAAAGAACTGAGTGTACTAGATGATTGCAAGATATTTTGGAAAAATAACATTGTGAAAAAACCTAATGTTCAATGTTAACATCTCTTACAGAGCTAGATTTTCTCAGCTAGAAAAAAATAGAAGCCAGAACACAACAACTTCTTTCTCCAGCTGTGTTGCTTGCAGAGGTAATGACCCCTATCCTGTTACCAGGTGCTAATCACTTTCTCCTTCACATCATTATGAGAGCCTTCTAACTCATTTAGTCAAAGTGAGACAGGTTGCCTTAAAGAGTTTCAACTGAAAATGAAAATGAACTATCCTAGCTTGTTTTACCAGAAACAACAACAAAAAAGACTGATCACTTAAATGGCTGAGTGGGCATAATGCAAGTAGGTGAGAGTTTATCACTTCAGACAAAAAGCAGAGCACCAAATGGAATAGGTAAGCTCTTCACTGAGTGTACTTAGAGGTGGAAAAGGAGGTGTAGCCACAGTTAATGTGTGTATTGTTGTGGGTTCACAAAGGTTAGCAGCTAAATAAAGCTGCCTGCTTGCTCCCTCCCCCACAGCAGGATGAGGTCAGTTAATTGGAAGGTTAAAGGTTAGAAAACTTGTGGTTTGAGATTAAAAAAAAATTAATGAACCAGTAAGAGAGAAGATAAAAGATTAAAAATGCAGTTGCTTTCCACCTGTCAACTGCCATCCAGCTAGTCCAGCAGCAATGGCAGACCAAGCAAACATTCTCATCCCCTTCTTGTATTGCTGACCATGACATCATACGGTATGAGATATCCCTTTGGTCATTTTGGGTCAACTGATCCAGTTCTGTCACCTCCCATTTTTTTGTACACCTGCAGCTCCTCACTGCCAGGACAGCACAAAAAAGCAGAAAAGTCCTTAATTTTTCTCAGCAACAAGTAAACCACAGGTGTCTTAACACTGTTTCATCAAACATCCAAAATGTGGCACCATGACAGCTACTATGAAGAAAATTCATTCTATCCTAGCCCAAACCAGTACATATATTTGCAAAACGTACCAAAGCACAGCTGTTTCTGCATTCAAGGGTTGCTTCTGAAAGCCCATGGAGCATACATAATATATTGGAGGATCTGTAAAAGATCAATTTTTTGACCATCTATAAAAAAAAAAGGGAAGTAACTAAGCTACAGAACTTCAAGCCTAATTTCAATTCCTAGCTGAAATTTTGATCAAATAATCAAATTACTAAGCACCTAGAAGACCACATTTGTTACGAGTAAATCAAGTAGGCCTTCTTAATTTCCTTCCGTGACAGAACTGCAGGAGCAGTGAATGGGGGAAAAAGAGAAGATGTCATATATTCACTTTTGTAGGGCATTTGAAATCGTCTCCTGACATTGTTGTAAGAAAACTGAAGTCACAGTACAGATGAAACCTACCAGGTGGGTGTTAAACATCTTTGCTATTAATATCCATGGAGTCCTTGGCAATATTTCACTGCCAAAAAAGAAGGAAGGTTAAGGTGAGAATATGCAGGGTTCTGTCATAGGTCTAGTTCTGTTCAATGTTTTTATTAACAAATTGAAATGAAATTAAATTGAAATGGAAAGTATGCTTATTAAATTTGCAGTTGTCATGAAACTGAGAGGCATCACAAGGATGGAGGCAGTAATGAAGTTCAAAATGATCTTGACAAATTGGAGAACTGGCCTAAAAATTAGATGAAATAGAACATACAGCACTTAGAAATAATCTGCAATATGAAACAAGAAAAGCTGCAGACTCATAAGTGGGTTTCAAAGAAGAGGTCTGGGAGTTGCAGAGGAAAATGGGACAAAGACTTCATCAGTGTTTCCATGTTGGACTAGAGGAAAAAGGTAGAGCAGTTTGAGAGATTACAGAGGAAAACCAAGAGAATGATCAAGAGTCTAAAAAAATGTCGGAGAAAAGTTTGTAAGAAATGGTATTACTTAGCCTACAGCAAAGATATAGAAGGAATATAGTAACAACCTTCAGATATGCTAAGCACTGCTGAAAAGAGAAAATATTTATAAACCTTGTGAACAGAACATAAGAGATTATGTCTTCAGATGGAGCAAGAAAGGTTGATAAATATAGGAGTGGGAAACCTTCTAATTGTTTGGAAGGTAAAGCATGGGAAGGCTTTGTCCAGGAAGGCTATGGATTTCCATTTACATCTTAAGCACAGACCATCTGCCAGGACTGGCAAATATATATGTATATAACCTTGTCTTGAGAGAGGACTTGACATTTTCACTAAATCTAATATTGGTTTGACAGTGTGACAATATGGTGTGACAAATAAATACCCTCAGAATTTCTGTTTCATACAGATGTTTTCTGAAAAGTTGAAGTCCTTCAGTAAAACCCATTCTATACTTTGATACATGGAAATATCTCATTATAGTAAAAAGTTTAGGTAGAAGAAATCATCAGAATTGATTTATAAACACTGCTGTAATCTGAAATGATATGTTTGTATGGAAGACTAAATTAGGGAGATGAAGATGGAGCTAATTGTCACTAAATGGTGTTGACAATATTCTGTCTGAAACTAGGGATTCTTACATGAATCAAGTTTAATGTCACTGTCTATAATTTTGGAAACAGTAAAAGGAAAATATATTATTAACATGTACAGTAAAGACTGTTGAAAAGATCATGAGAAAAAACATTCAGCTTCACTGAAAGGTTAAGCGTGTCATGAAAGTAATTTTGCTCTGAGAAACTTTATTAACTTTCAAACCATTATTAGTGTCAGGCTTGATCTACTATATGGGCTTCTTCTTAAATGGTAAAGATCTGTTTACATTTCCCTTTTTTTTTTTTTTTTTTTCTTTTTCCTTTCTATTCTTGATATAAACGCCATCAACTGTCTGAAATTCCAGTGGCTTTTCATTGAACTCTTTCTAGTATGTCCATGTCTGTCTTTCCAGCTGAGTGGCCCCCAGCATGTACTGGTTCCCAGAGTTGCTCCTTCCCAGGCGCAGGGCTTTGCATTTCTCCATGCTGAACTCCATGAGGTTTCTATCAGCTCAATTATCCAGCTTGTAAAGTCCCACTGAATGGCAGCATGACTCTTTGGTGTACCCATAACTCCTCCCAGTTTTGTTCCATCTGCAAACTTGGTGAGAGTACACCCTTCCTGACCACCCAGGTCATTAGTAAAGACTAATAGGACTGGAGCCAGTACTTATCCCTGGGCTACTCTGCTCATTACTGGCCTCCAGCTACACTTGGAACCACTGTCTGTCATGAGCCACTCAGCCAGTTTTCAGTCCACATCACTGTATACCTATCAAGCCTGTACTTGGCAGCGTATCTATGAGAAACTAGTTAGAGAAGCTATAAGAAGATAGGATAGATTGTCGGAAGCCTTACTGATATCAGTGTAGAAAATATCCTTGCTCTTTCCACATCTATTAAGCCAGTCAGTTAATTGTAGAAGGTTACCTGGTTGGTCAGTCATAGAATCATTGAATGGCTTGGGTTGGGAAGGACCTTAAAGATCATCTAGTTCCAGCCTCTTGCCATGGGCAGGGTTGCTGCCTACCAAAATAGGCTGCACAGAGCCTCATGCAACCTGGTCTTGAATGCCTTCAGGGATGGGGCAGTTTCTCTGGGCAGCCTGCCTTACCACTCTCTGACTAAAAACTTTCTTCCTAATATCTAATCTAATTTTCTCATTTTTTAGCTTAAAACCATTTCTCCTTGTCCTGTCACCATTAAGCTGTGTAAAAAGTCAATTTCCTTCTTGTTTACATGAATAAGTACTGGATGGTCCCACTGAAGTCTCCCTGGAGCCTTCTCTTTTCCAGGCTGAACAAGCTCAGCTCCCTCAGCCTTCTTTAACAGGAGAGATGCTTCAGTCACTGACCATCCATGTAGCCCTCCTCTGGACTCACTTTAACAGCTCTGCATCTTTCTTGTGCTGGGAGCCCCAGGCCTGAACACAGTACTGCAAGGCAGGTGGGGCCTCGGAAGGATAGAGTAGAGGAAGACAATCACCTCTATCGTCATCAGCCACACTGGTCAGGCATGATCTGCCCTTGATGGGCTGGCTGTCTCAGAGCACCTTCTTGTCTTGCACATTCCTTAACATAATTTCCAGGAGGATCTACTCCATGATCTTCCTAAGCACAGATATGAGGCTCACTGCCTGCATTTTCCTGGATTTCCTTTCTCCCTTCCATAAAAATGGGAGTGATATTTCCCTTTTTGTTTCCAGCCACCAGGGACTTTACCTTTCAAATGCAATGGAGAGTGGGTTCCCAACTACATCAATGAGCTCCTTAAGGACTCTGGAATGCATGTCACTGAGCCCCTATGTGCTTATACACATTCTGTCTGGTGGTTGTGAACTTGTTCTTAGTTTTAAGTTGGAGGGATTTTGCTCAAGCATGACTTCTTGCTGGATGGTGCCGTTGTGCTCTATGCATCTGCTGTATTTTCTATGGAAATTAATTGGAGGCATTACTTTCGGAGAGACCCATGTTTTGCACATTTCAGTCCGATAACACTTTTTTTTTTTTTAAAAAAAATTTTTATTTTTTTTTTCTTTGAGTAGGGGGAATATTGTAGTTTGTACATTTAGACAGCAAGATAATATTTGCTTCTTGATTCAGAAAGCCAGAACAGATATGGTGGTGATTAAAAACTTTCATAATCAGAACGTATTTTGAATTCCAGATGTTTTTGGTCATGTTCTTTCCCAGCATCCTTTCATCAGAAAAAATTTAATTTATGTTTTTGAAAACGCCTTCACTTCTGTGTTCTACTCATAAAAGCGAGACAGCACTACGTCAACAGGTAAAAATTGGAGCCTTTCAGAAGAAAGAAAATTCCGTGCTGGGTGTTAACAATTTTGTAGCCTTTTTTGGTGAATCGTATTTCATATGACTTCAGATGTCTATGAAGTAGACAGCTACTTGTGTCTCAATTGAATAGATTTACATTCTAATTGATAGGCTGAAATAAGTGGTTAACATAGAGTCCTCTGACCCATTTTACATACTTACATAAATTAGAGTGGGACACTAACAGTACCTACTTATCTCCAAGTCCTACAAGGGAATACAGTATATGAACAAGGCAGTGTCTGTGGGAGACTATTTTCCTAAGGGAGCTTACCGTTTCCCTGTTTTTCAAGTTGTATCTCTAAGAACCCATTGTAAAACTTTGTTGCTTCTATTGGGAACAAAGTTGAAGTATTTTATTTTATAGAAAGATGATTTCTACAGGCTTTCTGGGAAAGTTTTCTGAGATGTCTAAATTATTGTGATGCTTCCAAATATGTAGGAACTTCTATAGCAGTTCTTTCCTATAGTGCTAGCATAAACATTAACAAGGAAGTGAAAAATATACTAGAAAACCCCAATATATATTGACTTGCATCATAATACCTATTCCATCATAGTCTCATGCATTTGTATGTTTTCTTCTTTTTTTAAGAAGAAGACTGATAGCTTTTATTTTCTGTACAGCAGAACTGCACATTAAAAATGTAGTTTTTCTGTAAGCAACTTTTCTTTCTAAATAAACTGTAGAGAATGTTTTGTTTTTCACCAGCATGCCAGCTATCATGCTGTACAATGGATATGATTCAGTAAGGGATGTAACATTGTTATGCATCTTTAATTTTATCTTTTACTGGAAAGGGAAAAAGCTTTAGTTCAGTGCTGTAATATTTAACAGAAATTGTCTTCATTACACTTGGAAGACTATTTTGAGGATATGTTTTAAGGTTTTATTTGAGGAAAAATATATAAATATTTTCCTTTTATTCTTTTACTTTTTGATTGCATCCATGGATAACGTTTTTAATTGTCCATATGCACAGACACGTTTCTGTCCATGTTTTTAATCTTTTAGTAACTTGCCTTTATTGCTTTGTATGACTGACTATGTAAATCTCTATGAATGTAAGCTTAAGTGAGTGTACAGTGCTTTTGTTGTAACATGACTCTTGTTTTATCTAAGTGTTGATTCAGTGCCTTTGGCATAGTTACTAAACTACATTTGCTGTTACTATAGGAAACTGTTTCATGAGCAAGTAAATACTGACTCCATTAACTATAATAACACTGTTTTATATTAGTTTTATCAAAGGTGTTTTCACCTGTGTTTGATCATACAACATCATCTCTTTAATATTCAATGGATAAGATTGCTGATACCTCTGTGTAGCATTTGAGTATTTGTGTTAATAAAAGGAAAACCAAAAGATAACTATAAAACAATGAAAATTAGTTCATTTTCAGACATCTTGTAGGAAATAAGTTTAAAATTATGGAGAGGTTAATGAATCCAGAGATTTCCCCAGCAGCAATTTTGTCTATGTCTATTGTGCATAATCTGTGAGATGTGTATTTTCCAAATTCCTACACACCTGTTACAAATGTGGGTGTTGAAAATAAAGTAAAAGTTGTGTTGTCAGTTATGCTGCATATGGATGAATGTTAATTGCAAGTGAATAGGTCATATAGTAACCACTTGGGTTAAAATAATTTTGATTCAGTCCCCTGAATAGATAGGCAACTCCTTCCCATGTTGTTTTTATTCCTAATTCTGCATTTGTTAGAGATGAAAATGAGATTTTAAACACTGAGGAATGATAGTTGCACCTTACAACAAGCCATAATTGTTAGATTGCAAGTGTTCTATGTCATAGCATAAATTAAACTACTTAGAATACATATGCTGATAAATAATTACCCTCCTTTGGCTTGTGTATGCAAAACATTCTTAAACATATTTTCAGCACTAAGAAAAAAATGATAATGAATATTGCAAATAAATAGATCAGGGAGTCTGCAAACAGAAGAATCCTGTCAAGATCATTGGGAATAAATCCTTCTTTCTACTGCAAAGTACAACTTCAGTATTTCATAACTGGAGAAACATAAAGCTCCTATTTCTGCCGACACAACCCAGTTTTTAAAAGCTCCCCTATCAGCTGAAATTAGTAGGTTATTCCCTTAGAATCCACAAATAATGCAACTAACTCAGTATACTAAAATATCCCAGAATTACTGCTGAAAAGCTTGGTAGGAGATGTACACAGACACTGAGCAGATAATCTCTACAGTTGCTACTGAGAAGCCTCTTCAATCTTTACTAATAAAACTACTTCAGTATTCTTCTGTTCAGTACAAGTTTTTTTTTTTTGTCATCTTTACTACATAAAGACATTTCCACAGTAATATAAGTGATCAGAATTTATTTGAAAGAAAAAATAGTTTATATATTATCTCATGATGCCAGTGAGGTCTCCAGAAGAAAAAGAAAAGCAGTGTGGGATTATGTCCTCTATACACACGGCATGGTGTTTCACACTCTCAGTACCACTAAGCTGAAACACACTAACAGACTATTTAATCACTTTGCCTTTTTTTTTTTTTTTAAACATTTAGTATTTATCTTCTCAAAAGATTGATGGTTATCATTAAAGTCCTTTCAAATACTATTTGCAATTAAACAACCTTTCTATAATGGTATGGCCTGAGTAGACCTATAATATTAACTCTGTTGCAACTAATGGAAAGAAGAAAGAACTTCTGAAGACATCTGGAAGAAACTGTGGGCAACCAAGCTCTGCCTCAACTCTCTGTGTTGTCTGTATAGGGAATCAAGAAGAAAAACAAAGGAGCATTTCACGCAGGATCCAAGCAGCCTAACCTTCTGTAGTAGACAGATGCCTAAATGAGTGATACATCTCTTTATCCGGCGTACAATGGTAACAGAAGTACCCCCTAAAGACTATGCTTGGGATCCTCCTCAGGTAGCCTGAGCCCCTAATCACATCAGAGTTGTAGAGTATTTTCAGGGGGTAGCAGAGAACTCCACATACGTCCTGCTGGAATAAGCACAAAGCTGAGATGCATCTCACTTTTGAAGAATGAAATACATGGCATCAGTTCAACTTCTGTCCTATGGAATGTGTACATAATTGTCAGATAAAATCACTGGAAAAGAAAAAGAGGAGTGGAAATAGAAAATGGAGGATTTTTCTCCTGCAGATGGACTGTCTTTCCTTTTTTCTGGGACATCAAGCTAAATAAGATGCAAGTTTTGCTTTCCTTCTCAATATTTGCAATGCTATGAAAGCCCTCTAAGTGATCAAATAGAACTTCAGTGTGAAAATCAGCTCCAGAAATAATTAGACTAGTCTACCAGCATGTATGCTGTCTAAGAAATCCATCTGTATTTTTACATGTCTTAGTTTCCTATTTTGTGAGTCTCACAATGGGATGGAAATCAATATGTGGTGTTTATTTGTTTAAAGAATATTCTACATTCGTTTATTCTTGATTATTTGGCTCTGCACTGCCTTTCTTTTGCTTGGTCTTTTTATTGCTCTGTGGTTGCTACTCTGTTTTGTTTCTAAAGATTTTGGTACATTAATCACCTATTTTATTTTTACTTTAAACGTTTATGTCCAGATTTACTCTAACGGTAGTGAGATGTTTTGAATATTTGTGAATTCTCAATGAGGTTGCTTTGTTTCGGATTGTCAATGAAAAGTGTTGCTTAATTCCAACCCCCAGTTTAAATATCTATTATCACTTGTTCAAACAGTACATTAATGAATAACTTACAGTTCTATTGATGAAGGAGTTCCATTTGTTCTCTTGTTCCTTTACTTACATATTTTTTCTTTAAAACAAGAGACTCTCATTACCATGCAGATCAATATGTGGCCTTTGCAATAAGTATCCTATTCCTTGATTTAGATTTTTGCTTCATCCTACAGCATTTTCAGAATACATTTGTATCATGTTATACAATTTTTTTTTTCTCTCTCATGCTGATGTGGCTGTGGGACTATACTCACCAGCCTATGGTGTTATCTTTTCAGTGTCTCTTGGGCTTAGTCTGTTATAGCTGGGATTTCCCTGCTTCATTCTTTCTAAAAGAGAAACGAACTCCACACATAAATGTAGTTATATATATGTAAATTAATGGACAAAACTGCTGAGGTGCAGGCTTTAGGAACATAGTTGTGATGACAAAAAGAAAAAATCTAAATTACCACGAGGATTGCATTTTATATAGAGTTGTAAGCATACTGGTCAAAATAGTGTCTCCATCACCTGCTTTTTATCCTGACTTTGAACAAGTGTTCTGCATAGCTGTTCTTATTTTTTTTTTTTAAGTTCATTTTGAATTATATCAATACTATTATCAATAAGACTTTATTCTTTGAAAGGTCAAAGAACCCACTCCACAACTTACTAATAGCTTTATTTTTTTGTTGTTGTCAATCTGTTGACTTCATTTGCTCCAAAAAACAGTTGGACCAAGCTGCTATTTCTTGTATGTTTCTTTTCTGGATGTACATTGCCAGATGGTAATATGAGTGAAATTAATTTTAAAAGAGAAATATCTGAAACAACATTTTTAAGGGCAAGGAAGTGGCATTGCTAGAATAAACAATCATCATTAAATTTGCATGGCATAAAGAATGCTAGTGGCCAGAGGATTAAGAAATGTCTGGATCTGTGTAGATGAATATTTGTCAAAATCTATATAAAAAAAAAAGATCTCAGATTTTCCTGAGGTGTCTTAAGTAGATAACATAATGCAGTGTAATATAATGTAACATGATAAAATGACTGAAAACTGAAGAAACTGCAATTAGAAATGAAGTTTGAAGAAGCACTTGAAGTTTGAAGTTTGAAGAAGCACTTTTCTGAGAAGAACAGTGGAATCCCTAGCAAGTGAAATCAAGACTGAATTATTTTCCAGGACACATTATCTAACTCCAACAGAAGTCATAAGCTTGAGAATCATTTGCTAAAAATAATATTCTGTGCTGTGAAAGAAATAAGAAAAAATTATAAAATAGTCTTTTCAGACCTTAAGATCTACGAAACTGAAACTACCATTCTCAGTTTCACTGTGACTTCAAGGCACTCAGCACACAGACAAATAAAGACATTAATATAATGAAAAAAATGGTAGTGTGGCTCCCTAGCGGATATAGTGGATGATCAATATACTTTCTTTTGGCCATAAGTTATACACTACAGAAATTCAGAGCACGGTTCATTTCTATGGTAGCCATAAGTAGGAATGAATCTTCTTCTTTCCTCACAGATATTACAGAGCCTTGTTGCCACAGTTAGAAACATCACCATTTGTAGTCTTCCAGTGACACTGATTTGTAAAACTTTCCTTTTTTTTTCTTTATTTTCTTTTGTATAGTTTCATTATAATTACGTACACTGGACACGGTACTCCAGATGGGGCCTCACAAGGGCAGAATAGAGGGGGAGACAAACATCTGTAACACAGAGATTAAAATGTTTCATTTTAACTAAAAATATAATTAATTCACCACTACTCTGGACCAATGCAAAACTTCTGCAGCACTGAGTCTTCAGAATAACCAGTGTCTGATTCTGGTCAAAGCTTCCATTTTAGACTGTCTGCCTTCCAGTAGTGAAACAAAGGAGTGAAAACTAGTCCTGAAATCACAGTGTCTCTACTGATGTGTTGACTCATATTTTCAATTTATGCATCTCAGTTTCTGACCACCCATCAAGCTGTGGACATAACTATTTTCCGACAGCACACTTTTACTATTTATGTATTGGACTTGTGTCCTTCAAGAAGCTCAAATAATTATAACAATTTAGACTAAAAAATAATGATCTTAACTAATACTTCATACACAATATTTCATCATTAACTGGAAGAAAGATTGGGAGAATCCCTTCTGTACCCTCTTTTAATCATTTGTGGGAGAAAAAAATGACTAAGGTAATGCATTTCATCAGTGAACCAGCTAATTCAAGAAATGGTTTCCAGGCACATGAAAGTGAAGAAAATCATGAGGAGTAGTTAACGTAGTTTCATCAAGGGCAAATTACATCCACCTGCCCAACTATAGGCTCCTCTCCACAGGCTACAGCTGCATCCTGGGCCCTGCTCCTGTAGGGGCTCTTTATGGGCTGCAGCCTCCTTCAGGCTGCATCCAGACTGATGGATCACAGGACTGTGGGCCCCCCTATCATAAATTATCTAAGAATCTCCAAATATATCACTGCCTTCTGCATTGTCCTTTAAACTATAATATATTCAAGTCTGTGCCTTGTATATATTGTCAGAAGTTCCGCTTATACTCAGACAGTGCCAATAAATGATTGTTCCTAACACTGTGCATTTAATTCTGCTTCTGCCTAGAGATTAATATAGTATTAACAGGAAAGTGTTAAAGTGGAAAATCATGTTGATTTAAGTGTGAAGTCAACAAAGCTCAACATTTTTGCATGATGCATATGTATTGCACGTTTTTTAAAGGTGATTAAATATTCTCACCACAGACTTTGAATGTTGCTTAGGTTTTGAAAATTTGAGAAGTGTTAAGGCTCACCTATAGTTCACCTTCTTCTCCTATTACAGTAAATGGCAATTTCACACATCTCAGTTATTTTTAAAGGTCATTTTATTGGCTCAAAATACATGCATTACAGAAATACGTTAGATAATCCATTTGCATTTGTTCTGTATTTAATAACAGTCCCAGTTACTTACATTTTACTTAAAATGGATATGCATGGTACAGCAAATGATTAGGCCAAGATCTTCAATTAAGCATGGATAAAAAATGGCTTGCTGCTGAAGTCTGTTAGGATTTTTTGATGACAATTTGTTGAATGTTGACACAAAAATGAGAAATGTAGCAGCTACAACATTGAGAACAGAAAATATAGAAGATGTAATGCTTTTTTGTTTCTCAGACAGGTGCTGCAACATGAAGTGCTCTGAAATTTCCAGATACTGATTCACAGTAGAATTAGACTTTTTCAAAAGAATTACACTTTAAGGAGTTTGGTTTGATAAATACAAAAGAACGTTTTAAAAATAAATAAAGTAATAAAAATCCAGAATATGTACAATGGGAATTAAATATTTCTTTTTCTTCTGAAAAATAATACATTTAAACTACTAATGAAGTAGCAAGAGCAATGAGAATGAACAAAGAATAGGCCATGTTTTCCTTGCCCTTTTTTTTTTGTAACATTTTCCCTGTCAGAGGCCTTAGCTTTTCATTTTCCAAATGGCTTTCATTGTCTGTTTCACAAAAATTCACTGAAAAAACTCCAAATATTTGATGCCAGTTGTCTATCATTAATGTCATAAAATAACTGAGTAAAATCCCTATGGCTTTGAATAAATTAAAGCAGATATAATAGGAGCATTAAACTGTTTCTCCTTTTGTAGGACAGTGAAGATTGTCCTTTGTAAAAACATTTTTTAAGAGCAAGGCTTTTCTTAGAGCGTTTATCCTTTGATACA
This sequence comes from Alectoris magna, assembly GCA_030625065.1. Lineage (NCBI taxonomy): Eukaryota > Metazoa > Chordata > Aves > Galliformes > Phasianidae > Alectoris > Alectoris magna. The sequence goes on along the minus strand of CM060560.1, from coordinate 181,882,224 downwards.
TAAAAGCTCTTAAGCAGAGATTTAATTTTATTTTTTGTCTGTTGTTGTCTAGAGGTAGATTTAAACATATGCTCAATTACTGTAATGTGCCGGGATCATATTTTCTATTTTTCATGCTGCTTAGTTGTAGAAATCACATGAGATTCCGGGATGTAGCTGACTAATGCTCAAATTGCAGCAGACATTTTTTTAATAGGAACTTGAGGTGGGATATTGTTTTCTTTGCTTCAAGATGCTTCTCAGACTCTCGGATGATTTCTTGTTGCCGGCACTCTTTATTTGTATTGTATTCTAGTGAATACTTCAACTCTTGCTTTTTTTTTTTTTTTTTAAACAGCGTTTCTGTACACTTCTGGAATAGAAAATGCAAAATAAGTCAGAGATATCTGTAAGTTCTGGCTGGCCTCTATGATTTGTTTTCTTTTTTTATACCTTGGAAAACAACCACCAATACCACAACAACAATAGAAGATATAAAAGAAAAAAAATGGAACATTCCTGGAATAAGAAAAAGACACTTTCCAATGTATAATAGTTGCTTTTTTTCTTTCTTTCTTTCTTTTTTCTTTTTTTTTTTTCTGAGTGCCCAATGGGAAAGTTCAGAAACTAGCAAAATAACAAGTCCAGCTTGGACTCATTCGTGTTTAATGGGACTGACTTCAGAAGGGTCGATGAAGCATTTATGTAAACCCCTCAGGCAGCTCATAATTGGCTATGTTAAATGAATCTGAATATATTTTGAAGAGACAATAAATACTCGTTGCCTTGAAAAAATCTGGCTGAACACTGAAAAAATCACAAGGGTATTTTCAGAAGTTTGTGTTGCTGCAATATGATTACTATAAAATCTTAGTATAATTATAATGGAAATCACTGCTATGAAGAAAGTCATTTAGCTGAGCTAAAAGCTGTATGGAAGTGAGCTGACTGTTCTGAGATGTATACACAGTATTGGTGTTGCCTATATGTTGCTTCCTAAACTGTTAAACATTTTTATTTAGAAAATAGTATTAAAATATCAACAATGAAGGTTGGAGAGAATGCAGTCTAAGATTTCTCCCAGATGAGTACCTAATCAATAACCTAAGTTCATGTTTCTTGCTCTTTCCCATTGAATGCCCAGTTGATATTCTAAATCTTACTTCTCTTTACCTCTAAAGTGCTTGCACTCCTGTCTACCCAACTGTGCTGTTTCAACAGAAGAAAAGATATGTAATCCAAAGCCTATGGATTGGTGACTGTAGTCTCCATTTGATGGAGGTATAGCTATATACTGTAGCCAAGGGAAACCATGCTAATACTCAAAGCACTCTTGGTACTTGTCTTTAAAAAAATAAAAAACGTTGCCCACTGAGGTGTCAATCCCCAGCGTGGGGCTCTCTGTTCTGGAGCTTGGGGAGAAAGAAACATAGGATGTGTTTCATCTTAAGTTCAGGACCTAGCTGCAGATGATTTCATCTAAGTTCATTGTCCCCATCAACTCTGCTGTTGTGGCTGAATAAAAGGCAACTCTGATCGCAATTCATTGAATTTGCTTTAGGCTCTTTAGACTTCAGAATTAGGTGAGTTGTACCCAACAGTGCCAATTTCATTTCTTTAATTGAAAATGTAACCTATCAGTTCAGATACACAGGTCTACATCTTATATTTAACCTATAACCTCAAACCTGTTTGACCACAGAAATATTGTCGCCATTATTGGATGCTTTAAATGTCTCAGATCCAGAAAGGTATGGAAGAGTTAAACAGGCAAACTTTCTGCCTGCCTTTCCAGAAATGACTTGATCCTTACTGATAATTTAAGGAACACAGATGTCTAGTTTGTATGCAGCAGAGCATCTATTAAACTTGGGCACTTGTTTAATTCTAGTTTCAGAAATGGGTAGTATAAGAAGAAAATCTTATTAATTTCTCATGCTATTGTGGTATCACTGGTTGGTTGGAAATGTGAGTGGAGGCAAGTATAGTTAGTCTGCAGTGTCTCAAATAATTATTTGAATGAGTTTAGTCAGCATCTAACTGCAGGGGAGAATGTACTATGATTCTGCTAAATATTTGATAGGAGAACAATTTAAAACCTAGTATTTTCACGATTAGCTCTCTTGAGTCAGCACAATTCTACCCATTGCTGTGAAAAATATTCTTTGAAATGCTGGAAGAGTCAGGGGACAGAATTTTCCAAATTACCCTAGTACTGCACACAAAACAAGCAAGATTAGACTAGCACTTGGCATGCTTGTCTACTTAGAATGAGTTTAAAGTATTTGAAAAATTCTACAAAGTCTTGTATCTTTTTCTGTATTTGGCATCAAAAGCATAGTAGTATCATGATAAACTTGCAGTTTAAGGAAAAGGTTTTAATGGCATAGAATAACACTGAACCCTACCTAACCAGCCGTTTCTGTTTTAAGTACTGGTAAACCTGCACATTTGAATGAATATTTGCTGAATGCTGATTGTTCCTATCTTCAAATTTTGAATGGTATTACCACTGCCGTGCAAGAGGTCCACATTTTGAATTCTGCCTTCCTAGGTTCGGTTCTTGCTATTTTGGCCATGAGAATATTATCAATGTGCCAGGTGCATTGCAGAGGGGAGCCAGAGGGATAGCTTAAATATTTAATGTTTGCACAGTTAGGATGCTCAAGCTTCATACTACTGAGACACTAAGAATAAAGAAAGTATGTTTTGGTAATTTGAGAACATGTAATTAACAATGTACTTATTATAATGAACTAACGCAACAATGGTGATTGGCCAACTGTGTTCTATTTGCCTTCATTTTCCATAGCTTTGAAATTTGTGCCTTTGATTGTGATCTTTCCCTCCATTTAAGAGTTAGGCTGTGATTTAGAAAATTGACACAACCATTCTACATATATACAAGTGCTTTCCACTCTGCAGGAAAAATTATGGAAAAACTGATGCTTAAAGTGGTTAAGACTGTATTATTTGCATTGCAGCTCTGCTCGTATACTAAGCAGTAATTGTTATCCAACGTTTAGGAGAGAAAATAAAAAGTTAACCCCTGCTTATGCAATTAACTAAGTCATTTGAGCTGCCGCACAACAGTTATTCTCTGATTTATGCAACTGCTGAAGCAAGGTAGATATAGATGATTAAGGACTTCATGCATTAAATAATGATACATTTTTTTCATATCTTAAAATAATTTGCAAATAAAAATATTTTAGGAGAAATAACATGAGCTTGCATCAAATCCTGATTCTGTTCCTCCCTACATCTATTACAAGTCTGTCAATTTCAAGAGGTGTTAATGGATGGTGCATACTCACTCTCCATTTCTAGAAGGCTCCTCTTGACCGCAAAGGACTGCCAAGGCTGGGCTCAATGACAGGATGTCCCCAGATAATAACTACCTGCCCTTTCCATTTAGTGAAAGAAATAAATGAGAACCCAGTGAGAGACATCTTAAGATCATTTGTATTTTTGCTTTTTATGTTACTGTTCTTGAGGCTGGACACAGTAAAAGGTTTTAGGTGCTAAAAGAGCTCTTAAACAGAAATAACCCAAATCCAGTACTGTATTCTCAAATGTTTAACATAACTACCTTTTAAAGACAACACTATTTAATGTGTTAAGTATATATTTTTTCATTAGTTTCATAGGTTTCCAACAATCTGCTTTCAGTTTTGCACAGAAATGTGCCGTTCTTAATGGTGCTGAACAGCTCAGTGTCAGCCACTGCAGGACTTCAAAATACGTGAGTTCATCCACCTTTATTACCTGAAGGTTCCTTTCTGTTGGCTTTCTCAGATCAGATTGCAACTGCTACCTTCCTTCTAAAGGTAGACCAAAGAGCTGCCAGTTCACTTTTAAAAGTAACTTAGCAATTATAACAAGCCAGGACAAAAGGCCTCGAATTTAAGTTCTACCTCTGCCTGGAGTGATTAAACCCCATAATGTTGGCCTCAAAGTTAATATAATTCTCTCACTACTCTACATCAAGATTAGACTACTTTGTTACTCACCTCTTTTTTGAAGTCTGTCCACACTGAAAGATAAATCAAAGCACGAATAGGACCAGATAGAGTCTGTGAGAGTGAGTTCTAGTGATTAGGACAGATGGATAGCAGAAAATCATGGAGATATTATGTATTTCAGACAGGCTTTGGATAGAGGCATTATAGATTACCCTGCCTAATACTGCAGTTTCCCTCAGTATTCCAATGCATCCTGAGGTGCAATGTGTGATATGGACAAGTTGTACTAGAAGGATTAGAGAATGCATACTAGGGAGCATCAGAGGAATAGGAAAAAGGGCGTTAAATACATTGCATCCTTTGAGAACCTTTCTTTGTTTTCTGTCACAAAGCTTGCCTCATGAGGTATTTCTTGTGATAGGACTTTAACTGATTTATTGAGGAGGCTAGTAATGGGTGCTACCGTGTGACAATCAACATCACTTTGAGGACATTTGGAAGCACCTTCCTTCAGAGCTGTTTGCCTCCAAAGAGAGTGCTCAGGAGTGTTTACTGGTGGAAGATCTGACCTGTGACTGAATAGCTCCAGCTTGGTATGGGAAAACTGGGGAATGATACTATCGTGTCCTGTGAAAAACAGGATGCAGGTGGGCATCCCTGCTCCCTTTTATCTGCTGGCAAGGCCCAGAACATGGGAACAGAGGGGTTCCTGTTGAGACCCCAGAGCCAGAAGCTGCCATTCCAAAGAGAGCTGACTCGACCACTTTGGACTTACTTATAAATAAATTTGTACTGCCATTGGAAATGGACGCCATGGTCAACGTCACTGTCAACAGAACAACAGCTCCTGATGACCCACCACTACTGAAGATCAATGACTGAACTATGAACCACGCCTGACCTGTGGTGGTGATTATCTCCCTCTTGCTTCCTATAAAGAGTTCTTGCTTCTGTTTCCTACCTTTTCTATCACCCTTCTTCCTTTCCCCTTCACCCTAAGTCATAATAGCATCCATCCTCCCGTTCCCCATCTCCCTGATTGAGATTTGTAATAAACTGGTTGGACCAACATTTGAACCATTGTTTCTTAATCTCAAGCCGGGTATACATATATCAAAGAACCTCCTCTCCCTCCTATAAACTGGAGTGAGAAACATTCATAAATTGGCCAGCCTGACAGATGAGGGGTGGGGGGGGGGCGGGGGGAAGTATGAGGGTTGCTCCAAAAGTAATGCCTCCTATTTTATTATGTTGGCCCACAATATCAGAAGCTGATGTTGGTGGTATGGCAGTGGAGATTAAACATCCCTGTCAATATTCCACATTATGTTTTGTTGCAGCGGAGATTAAACTTCCCTGTCAATATTCCACATTATGTTTTGTTGCTGTGACACAGATGGCATCTGACACAGAAGTGAAGATGAAGCAAAAGTATAGAACTGAGGTCCTCCATGCTGAAAAAACAGCACCTATTAATATTTGTTTATGCTTGCTAAATCCTTGTGGAGACGAAACAGTGGATATAAGCACAGTGAGGCAGTGGGTGGTGGCTAGCCTAACAAAATAGGAGGCATTACTTTCAGAGCAGCCCTTGTATTTTGTGATACTGATTTTTAAGCAGGAGAAGCTCTGTTTAATTGGGAATAAGCATAAGATACAGTAAAGTTTTTTTCCCTCGAACTTTTACACTGGGTACTAACAGATACTTTGGTTAACAGCTGCAAGGTTAAATTGCAATAAGAACAAAACCATGATAAAATGCTGTAAAACTGATATACGCAAGGATGGAGATTATTTAATGCATTAACCAGTATTATTTGAAAATGTCTGCAAAATGGAAGCATAATGTACAAAAAAATGTGGTATAACAGGCATATTGGAAGGGTAATACTTCAGAGCATGGTATTTATTGAGGCCAAGCTGTCTTCTTAATTGGGCCAAGTAAGCAAAGTCTCAGAATAGAAACAGACAGCAAGCTGCTGACAGATTTTGCTTTGTGAAAGTGCTTAATTTTAATATTAGCTATAGAGAACATAGTGCATTTGTCAGATTCTGCTGAAGTAAACCTCCAGCTTCCTGCAGTAATTTTTAAGAGACTGGAAAGAGTCAAACCTGGCAAACACTAGGAGTGCTGAATAGGCCTTATCTAATCTAACAACACAGACGCAGGGTTTCAGGGAAACATCACAGGCTTCTGTTTATGGCCCTAGCTGCAGGGAAAAGTTACTCTGTTCATGTAGTTTAAAACAAATCAAGATCAAAGTGGCTTATTGACTTATTACCTACACGCAATTAACCAGCAATCAGCAAACTACAGATTCAGAATCATTATTAGTAGTACAATAGACACAGCCCACAGTATGGATTGCAAAATATTAACATACAAATTTTTGGAACACAACTAACCTTGAACACATTCAGTGCTCATGCAACACATAGTGCTGTGGATTCTTGACATTGCAGGGCCTGGTGCTGTGATGCTCTGGCATGCGGGCCCTGGTGATGTGGGGCACAGGCACTGCTGAAACCCATGCCTCCAGTGCTCTTTGCACCCTGAGGTCTCTTTCTCCTGACAGATCTTCATGTTCCTCCTATATTGCTTTTCAGCTGACTCCTCCCTTGTTTCAAATTCTTGTGTTAATCCCCTGGTACCTGCTTCAACCATGTTGTCACCTTACTCTTTATTTTGATAAACCTAGGGCAAAAGCTGCCCAGACCATTTTCGGTGTCCCATTCCAACATACGTATACATGTTAATATGTACTGCTATCATGTTAATGACGGTTGCCGTGCAGGCCATTTTGTCAAGGATGAACTCCAATAGTCCTTATCTATCTGTGCTCACTGCAGGTAAAAAGCATCACCAAGAACTGGCTCAGCAGCAATACTGTATAAGCCCTGCCCTGAGTAGCCCTCCACAGCTCCTCAGCTGTGGGGGAAGACGTAACTGTGAGCTAGTCACCAAAGAGCTTATCAGACTCTTTGGTAGACCTTATCACTGTGAAACCCTGGGAGACCTGAGTGTGAGACCAAGAGCAACTGGTGTCTGTTTGGTCTGAGGGTAGACAGGAGGTTCCTTTTAAATGCATTCTTAATCCTGTTACTCTTAAGAAACCTTTCTTCCTTTATCACTGTTGTCTCGGAGAAGCTAGGACCAGTTAACTGATTAGAGGAACTGTTAGAGGAACAGGGATTTCTTGTTTGAAGTGAATGGTATATAAGATGTATGTTGAACACAATAAAGTAGAACCATTCTGATGCTACAAGAAACTAAGAGAGCTCTCTAACTCGACTGAGCGCCGACACTCAGCCATGCAATAAGTTTTAAAGAGCAATAAGCCTTTCTGAGTAATAGATACTAGCGCTGGATCAGATCATTTTCTTGGCTGTTCCTCTTCCAGCACAGAAACATTCCCCAGGGTATGCTACGCTGTGTTTTCTAACACTTTCTAACACTTTGCCCAGTCTAGGTTTACATGCATTGTGTAGCGTGCCTTCTTGTCCACGCTCTATTTTTTATAACTGTTTTGTATTCAGGTACAAAAATGAAATGAAGACAATAGCTGTTTGCTGATAAAGCTTACTATTCTCAGGTGTCCCTTTGACATGAATACAAATAACAATCCAATAGTAAAACAAATGTCATGAATAAAGTTTCATCTAATGTGCAACCTAGGTATAAGATGAAGGAAAATGCCTGCTGGCAATAAACTGTTAGTACAGGAACAGCATCTGAATGAACCTGCACAGAAGAACACAGTTACGTATTTCCCCAGCATGAGACACTCAAGAAGAATCCTAGTACTAACATATAGAATTATTTACTTGAAGGAAGCTGAGGCACAAATGCAAAAAAAATAAAATAACAGTTGACAATTTGAAATAAAAACACTGAAGAAATTATGTTATGATTACATGTGTAACTCTTTTAACTGCACCTGGCAGGTGAACACTGGCCAGACAGAAGCATTCTCTGTACTCTGAGCATCCTCTAGCCACTACCTTACCTTTGGACAAGCAGTTTCTATTTCTTGGCTCCTCATTGACACAATGAAATATTCCAGATTTAGGAACTTGAATCAGAAGAGCCTCCTCCAACTGAAGCTCACTGAAGATCAGCTTTGGGTTTCAAAGAAATCAGAATAAGGTTCAGAAATAGCTGAAAGACTTAATGTATAAATTTCTAGCATAGTATCTACCTATTACAAAATTTGGTGCCATTTGTGCTTTAGAATGTATTACAAGAGGACGAACTAAAAACAGAAAGTTCTGAAAATCACCTACTTAGTTTATTTTCTAAAAAGTGAATGCATATCGTATTATGTTTTGTTTTTTTTTTATTCATGAAGAGTGATTTCAGTTCCCTTCTCTATTAAAAATGTCAACAGGGAGTACCTACAATTTCTGAGATAATTCAGACATAAATGTTTTTTTTTTTTTTTTTTTTTTTCTGTGAGGAAAAGAATATTCTCTGATTATTTGTCTCAGTATCATGTTACTAAAAATTGAAGTAAAATAAGAGCCAGTGTAATACTTTATCTCTCCTGTCTCCCTACTCCTTTTTATCTAAGGAGAAAGACTTTAAGAAAGCCATTTGTTTTTAAAAATTGATGCTTTTCTGATCTTATAGATGTGGCTCATTTCTTAAAAAGAAAATAAACAATCAGTAAACCAAAGCAAACTAAATCAAACTGAAACAACACCAACAAACCCCTGTCTTTCTGTGGCCCAAAATTCCTCACCAAAACTCGGAATCCAGAATAAGTCACAAGGGACTGAAGTAACTGCTCTCTGCGTATTAATCAACTGACAAAACCAAATTACATTTGAACTGAAAGTTTTAATTCCTCCGTTGGATACATATAATGATCTCCTGAACACTTTTTACTTGTTCAGCATGTGGAATTCCATATGACATGAGTAGAAAGAATCAAGATTCTGCACTGGGGATTCAAATTGAAAACTTAAGTAAGTGGAAACTTTTCCACCCAATGTAAATTGACTAGCTGCTTAGAAATTCAGAGACAAAATTTTGCTACTCAGCACAAAACTTCCTACACTGATTGGTATATCTTGGGGAATAAAATGGGAATATAATTATCTCCAACAGATCTGAACTATGAAGAACATAAGGTATTCTCCAAAAGGAATGATAGTGAAACTAAGTTTAAATCTCCAAAGATGAAAACCAGAACTACCATGTAGAGCAGACATGCAAGGTCAGATTACAGGCTGGTCTAGAATCATAGAATCATAGAATCACCCAGGTTGGAAGGGACCTCAAAGATCACCAAGTCCAACCACAGCCTAACCATAGTACCTCTAGTTACCTCATAGTAACTCTAACAACCCTCTACTAAATCAAATCTCCGAGCACCACATCCAAATGGCTCTTAAACACATCCAGGGATGGTGACTCAACCACCTCCCTGGGGAGCCTTTTCCAGTGTTTAACCACCCTTTCTGTAAAGAAGTATTTCCTAACGTCCAACCTAAACTTACCTTGGCGCAACTTGAGGCCATTTCCCCTTGTCTTGTCAGCTGTCACCTGCGAGAAGAGACCAGCCCCACTCTCACTGTAAGCACATTTCAGGTACTGGAAGAGAATAATAAGGGCTCCCCTCAGCCGCCTCTTCCCCAGACTAAACAGCCACAACTCCCTCACCCTCTCCTCATAGGGCTGATTTTCCAAGCCCTTCACAAGCCTTGTTGCCCTTCTCTGGACCTGCTCCAGTACCTCCATGTCCTTTCTGTACTGATGTGCCCAAAACTGAACACAGTACTCGAGGTGAGGCCTCACCAATGCCGAGTACAGGGGCAGGATGACTTCCCTAGTCCTGCTCACCACACCATTCTTGATACAAGCCAGAATGCCATTGGCCTTCTTGGCTGCCAGAAGGCCAAGGCACACTGCTGGCTCATAGTCAGCCGACTGTCCATCAGTACACCAAGGTCCCTTTCCATCAGGCAGCTTTCCAGCCACACCTCCCCAAGCCTGTAGGGTTGCCTGGGGTTGTTGTGACCAAAATGCAGGACCCGAAACTTGGCCCTATTGAAACTCACGCCGTTAACCTTGGCCCATCGATCCAGTCTATCCAGGTCCCTCTGTAGTGCCCTTCTCCCCTCTGGCAGATCAACACTCCCTCCCAGCTTGGTGCTGTCTGCAAACTTACTGAGGGTGCACTCAATCCCCTCGTCAAGATCATCAATGAAGATGTTAAACAGAAGTGGCCCCAGGACTGAGCCTTGGGGGACACCGCTCGTGACCGGCCACCAACTGGATTCAACTCCATTGACCAGAACTCTTTGGGGCCTGCCATCCAGCCAGTGCTTCACCCAGTGGAGCGTACACCCATCCAGACCATGGGCGGCCAGCTTCTTCATGAGAATGTTATGGGGGACAGTGTCAAAAAGTCTGAAGTCCAGGTAGACCACATTGACCCTCATCCACTAAGCGGGTCACCTTGTCATAGAAGGAAATCAGGTTTGTCAGACAGGATCTGCCGTTTGTAAACCCATGATGACTGGGCCTGATCCCCTGGTTGACCTTTAATTGGTCCACGATGGTTCCCAAGATTATTTGTTCCATAACCTTCCCAGGCACCAAGGTGAGACTTATAGGTCTGTAGCTTCCAGGATCATCTTTCCAGCCCTTTTTGAAGATGGGCGTCACATTTGCCAGTTTCCAATCCACCGGGACATCTCCGGTTAGCCAGGACTGCCGAAAAATGATGGAGAGTGGCTTGGCTCAATAGCTACTCTCCAGCAGTAGTTACCAGGAAAATCTTAGAGAAAGATTAAGGGAAAATGGAAAATATAATAAAATAATTTTTCTTTTACATACTATCAGTTTCGTACAATCATAAGCATTACAAATTTCTGAGCTGTAGGTTAGGCACAAAACTCATTTTTAGCAGCCATTGATGGACTTTTCCTCATATACTAAGATAATCCCTTTTTCAATTTAACATAACATTTTGTGACATCCTTTTGTCTGAGTTAAGCCTGTTGTCAAATAATTCCACTGGTTACAGACATTTCTTTACGGCGGGAGAAATAGCGAATAATCATTCCCTATTCATCTTCATTCACACATGCAACAGTGATGTCCTGTCTTAATTTACTCTTTTCCAGTAAGGAGACCTAATCTATTTTGTCTTTCCTACATGGAAATATATACATATATATGTATATATATATGTATAGTATCTCTCGGTTATTTTTTAGTGTTCCTGTACTCCTTTTCAGACAGGGAGGATAAAACCATGTGCAGTTCTCATGGGGTAGAAATAATCTTTCTTGGGAAGAGAGTTTATTTATTTACAAGTTAGCTGTTTAGTTCTAGCTCTGGGCCAAGGCTCTTTAGTTAATGAAGACATATTGGCAACTATAAAATTGTATCACTTGGGCAACTTTGGATCAGGTGACATATTCTCTTTGATTTTTTCTTAATGGAAAAATTTGATTAATCTAAATTACATTTTAGAGCACATGTACGATATTTTTATGCAACCAACAGCATGAATTATTTCTGTTTTTCTTTCACAAGTTTTTCTAATATTGTTTTCATTTCCCTTGTCTTTTGGCAGCTATTGATGGTCCAGCAGTTTCCAAAAGAATGGGTAACAAAGGCTTGTAGATTTTGATAATTTGTTCTTGTTGACATTAGGTTTGTGTCATTTGGAAAAAAACCAAACAAACCAACAAATGAGCACAGCGTCAAATATAATTACATCCTTGTTTCTAAGTGTAAACTGAAAGAATGATTTTACTGATGGATCTACCACCAAAAAAAAAAAAACAAAAACAAAAAAAACAAAAGACAAAAAAAACCCAAATAACAACAACATATGAAGATCACCAAATATAATCTATAATATTTTTATGACACTAAATAATCCTTAATATATTACAGTGTACTCTCCTGTGTCTATTCATTAGAGTATCTTATTTCTGTACTGAATTTTGTGCCAGTAATTATTCTATTTTGATCTGTATTTTGATGGTTTATCTAGTAGAATCTTAATTGCATCTCTTCCTCAATTTATTGAAGAAAAGCAGGGCATGCAATCTGGATATGAACAGAACTCATAAAATGTTATTTTCATTAATAAAGAAGAAAATACGTGATGAATATTTTTCTAGGTTGATTTTGTATCAAAAATTGGCATATGCATGCAGTTAGGTTTCTGACTCCCTTTGATTTCTTGGGAAAAAACAAACAAACGAAAAAACAAACAAAAAAACCCACATCTGGATTTAAAAATGATCCAGCCTCATAATTTTTATACAAATAGAGACATGAAACAGGTATAAAACAGAGCTTAGGGTTTGTCCACTTCTTATGATCATTACTAGATCTCAAAGCAGGGAATTTGACTCTGGTCTCCTTCATGTTAATTTCTTTATGATTAAGAATAAAGAAGGATGTTTGTAAGTCTGTTTGAAGGAAATCTTCTCCGGGAACAATTAACTCTCTTATGTAGAAGTGATTAAAAGAGATTTTGAAAAAAAACACAACAAAAAACAAATGTTTTCTGTTGAATTATATTTTTGAACTTTGAACGCTGCTTATTTAGCTTAAGGAACTGGCTTATTGCTTTCTTATATGTAGTAGTTCTGTACTTGGAGATAAGAAACATTTTCTAGTGAAAACTCCATTGAAAGTAGCTTATTTGAATAAAATATTTCATTTTCAGAGGTCTATATTTCTCATTTAAACAACTGAGAATGCATTGCTCAGCTGGATATCTAGCTTCTAGTAACACATACTTGCTTATATAGATTTTATTGAATTGCACTGAATTTACCTCAAACTCTCAAACCGAGTTTATCTGTTTGCTTCATTTGCATATAATTGAAAGAATATTGACATTAGCACTAAGTACTCTTATCTAGTTGATTACTGAAAGGCACCAAACATTAATCACAGGAACTAGGACCAATGTTTTCTATGATTTTGGCATGATAAATGAAGCACCTGGATTTACAGCAAAATCTAAAAAGTTTTCAGTTTCAATGGAATGATTAAAATATAGTATGTTAATATTGGATGTGGCAGAAAAAGATATGGTAATACAGAAATAGTTGAAAGAAGGAAGAATAATCATTGTTTGCATTCATATGTTTTGCTGTTGGACTCAGTATTATAAGACTGATATCCTGAATTGACATTACTGGTTGTTAAACTGAAACTCTAAAATGTTTAATGTGAATGTAAATCTGGTATGGGGAGGGTTGTTGTTGATCAGCATAGCAAAAGCTTATTAATTTTCACTCTACTGATTTGCCAACTGGTGTCACTTTTCTTTCTTGTGGAAAATGTATCAAGACATATTGCCTTAAACACTTAAAAGTGGACTACTGGTGTCAGACTAATATGACATTTTTCTTTTACCGTTTCCCTAATCTATTTTTTTCCCTAATGTCTGTATTTGATTTTAAACTGCCTCTATCCCTTCACTGCATTCAGACATAATGTTTTTCTTCTCCTCTTTGAGCTAGTTATAGTCTCTCACTCATAGTTGCTCTACCCGTCTTGTACTCCCATACGGAATTATACTAGTGTGAAATTGGAGCTAAAAAGCAATCCTTCAGACTCTTATCTCCTTTACAAGGATACTATGCATGGTAATTTAATACTGGAATTTGGCAGAGGTGGTAATCTATAAAACAGCCATCTGTCACTGGAAAAAAAAACAACAAACCAGCAGTTCGTTGTACACCATAGCTAAACCAGTTCCTTCATCCTTAACTGTTGTTGACTGCATTGTTTCATTATCTTCCCCGTTTAAAACTTTGTCATATTTTAAAGTCTGTTTTCATGTATTTTGCTTAGAGAAATTAAAAATTATTTCTTATTTGCTATTAATTAAAACATTTAAGGAGATCTACACAGTTTCAGTACTTGTATACCTGAGCTTTGAATGCTTTAGTGCAAATCATGATGATACTCAAGGGGAGTTGTTTTATGTGTTGCTACTGACAGAGACAGCTTATAATGATTAATGTATACAATTACAGAATAAACTACATCATGTTGTGCTTTTATTGTGTTAAGGAAAAATGTATCAGGTACATTATAAGATTCAGTGGGAAGAGAAGAGTTTTGTTAGCTAGATAGATCTTAAGGACTGGATTGAATTTCTTGTTCATTTTAATAAAAGTAGTATTTATTCTTTTTCACATGTTGACGCTACATTGACTAAAGAGAAAGGACTGGTAATAAATTGTTAACTGGTGATCTTAGCCACTAAATTGGCCAGGTAGCAATAGGTGATAATAATCCTTTTCTCTCTATCACCATGTACAGTTCAAAGGGTACAAATTACAAAAATAACAAGAAGTATAAGAAATATAAAACATCCCATTTTTATACATTATATACTTTTTTTTTTTTTTTTTTTTTTTTTTTTAATGAGCCATTTACACATAAATACAATGAAAATCCAGAGGAGTGCTACATGAGGTTTAACAAAAAAACCTGTTCTGTCTGATTTTAAAAATTCTCCTTCAATAACAATCTCATTCTAAACTGAATGAAAAGCAAAATACTGAGAATGCACCGGGTAAATTTTTTGCAAAAGTCCCTTTTAATTCGTTTGTTTGTTTCAGGGAAATATACATACCCATATACACATATTTATCATTTCACACAGTGATGGATACAAGTAGCCTGTACTGAATCTGAAGACAAGGACCCACTGTGTAAAAACTCTCAGCATACGGTTTTTTTAATTATTATTATATTTATTTATCTTCTGTTTGAACAAAAATGACGAAAATAAAGAAGACAACTTCACAGAATATGGAGGATGAAACCCAAAACTCATACATTTTACTACCTTTTCTGAACTCTATTTTGTAAAATATTCATATTGAAAGATAAAAGTTCATAAACGCACATTTTGTTGTCCTTCATAATTTTATTTTTTGAAATATTTCCTTTAGATTGATGCAAAGCATTGAAGTCTGTGTTTTAATTATGTGCCCAAATATTTGATCATGCATTTTATTATTTCTCTGTAACAAAGCAACTCAGTGAGTTTTAATTCATATATTACAGACTACTGAACAGGAGCAATGAACTAGTTTGCCACCCTGCTTGACATTTTTTTTACCCTTGATAATTTTCTGAGAAATTAATAACAGTTAAGCTATTCCTTAGAGTAAACGTATCATATATAGCATTTTTTTTTTTTTTTTTGCTTTCCTGTGGTGTTTTGGCCATTCTTGATGTTGTATTATTTTCTCTTCCACCCACGTAGCTAATTATTCTGTGTTAGCTATACTTCCCCTCTCATACCTTTTCTTTATTCTTGCAAGTGGGTAACTCAGTGTATGAAGTCCATCTGAGGTAATCTCTGAGCTGTCTTGTACAATATCCCATTGTTGGCATTCACTGCCTCATTTAGTAGTTCTTCTCTGTGGATTTGAAATACACAATGATGTGGAAATTACATACATTATTTCTAAATATATCTTCCATTTAACTATAATTTTCTGAGTCAATATGATTATTAGCACTCTCATGAGTGAAAACTAAATGCTCCCCTAATCCTAATAAATTAACGAATGGTTATTTGTTTTACCATTTATTATGGCGTGTTTTTAGTCTAGTAGCAATGTACTGTAGGTGGTACTTTCCATTTTTAGAGCCGTTTGAATAATTCAAGCAGTGCCCCTGTGACCCTGTGAGCGGCAGTCTCACTGCAGGAGATGCCTTCAGTTCTGTTCTGCTTAGCTTTTAAGGACAACTCAATTTTACAATATTATCACATTTTCAAGGCCACAGCTAATTACCAGTAGGTTGTGCTAAACTGAGAAAATAACAGATGAACATAAAGAAAATATAAAATTAAAATCAAAATTAGATACGAGGACCTCCTGCTTTCCAGATTTACATCTGTCCACAGTACACAGCAGCCTATCTCCATTTGGAGCACTACAGTTCTGAAAAGTATTCAGTAGCAGATGTCTGGAGTTTGCTATTTATCAGGAGAGAAGGAAGAAAGCATGGAAGTGTGTGGGTTATCTGAGAACTGAATATCAGTCTGACAAATAATGGAGCAATGAAGAAGAGCTCAGTGTTACTGACAGTGTCTGTGTGGACTGCTTTCATGCTAAATGGATGAATTGTTTTACTGGAAGTTCGTCTTGAAAGGCATGGAAGAGTTTTGGGCAACTGACTTTGTTAGAAGACGTGGGTAATGTATGTAGGCTGAGTAGAGTGTTGAGAAAACAATGGGGGAGCTGCTATACACATCCTATTATAGTCACACCATAAGTTTAAGTAAGTTCTAGCCTTGCTGCTACTAACAGAAATAAGAATAAAGCAAAGACTTTCTTAGATAGTAAATACACATTAAATATTTAGCTTGTACTCATTGGATTTTAGCATTAAAAAAAAGACATTTGATAGGGAGAGGAAGATGCTGCCACTCATAGTGAGTAGACAGCTGATCAGAAGGCTTTATCACAAAGCTGATAAAGTCTGTAGTAGGTTTGTTACTTTGCAACTAAGAACATTTCTGAAACTTTGAAATGGAGATGGTTTATAAGACTTAAAAAAAATGAGTGCAGGAACTGAAAATCTCTGTGGATACAGTGGTGAATATCTGGATCATCACAATGATTACCACGACTATAGCAGTGAAATTGGCTATTATAACACATTTCTAGTTTGATGGCTTTGGCCTTTTCACAATTATGCTGAAAGCTTATGACAACTTTGCCTAACATGAGAAGGATTTCAAAGCTGTATTTAACCTTACAAGATTATGTTTGAGCAATTTACTGGAATGTTTAAATTTCAAAGAGAGTCCCTGTTAAAAGCACTACTGGGGGAATGTATACTAGCATTGATTTATCTGCTCAAATACAAGGCTTAAGTGAAGTGCAGGGTAAAAAGAGGTGGTATATTTCAAACTGCAATCAAAATGTGAATAAGCTACATTTTTATACTTTTAAAGTTTAAAATTACCACTTTGTCATATCTGATCAGTTATGTCAGTTTAAGATAACTTAAGAATAATTCACCTTGCACTTGGTATACACATGCTCAGTTCACCATCACATGATTAACAGCAGCCAGAAGCAAGTTTTGGAGATAGCCCTCAAACAAAATTATTGCTCAGATAGATGCAGAGAACATAATAAATCCTCTCAGAATGAAAAGACCAGCAGGCAGGTTCACAATTATTAAGAAAATTAATCTGTTTTGTTTTCTTTTTTACAAAATCATTATTTATAACAGTTTCTGAATGAAAATAATTTTTAAGGAAAATCAGCATGTTTCAGTACGACTTTTAAAGTAGTAAGAGTGTATCTCTGATTTTTCTGGCTTTAGAAATTTGAAATGAATACAGCTAGTCAACTCCCATTTGTCACTTCTTTTCTTTCCCAGTATTCCATACTACAATTTGCACTTTGTAGTTTTTAACACTTCTCAATTTATCATCAAATCTATTCCTGATACTTTGAAATCTATCATTTAATATTTGATCTCAAGTAGCTCAATCTCTCATTTAGCCTAAGTAAGTCTTCTACCTTTAGCATTTGATGATGCTACTCATCTCTCTCCCATGCATAAAAGCTGTTACACAAAAGGCACCTTAGCCTGTCCTTGTGACCAATCCCTCCCACTCCTCATCCCTGTGGGGCTTGCTGTCTGCTGCTCCACCAAGTCTAAAGTGCTGCTTAAACCTGCTGCTCCCTGTTGACGTGAGATTATTTGCCTTCACTTCAACATTTTTAATTTCCTCTAAAATTATTTGTATTCAGTTTCTCACAAGTCCTATGAAATATTTCCCTCTCCTCTTGATTTCCTCTAATCAGACTAAAGATTCCTCAAAGGAAAACTCTTTCTAATAGCACACACACACAGTGCCAGTTCAGTAGGGTTCTTATTTCAACCAGAGCCTCTTGGTTTTATGTACTTTTGAGCCGAGATACGAGATGCAGAGCAAAGGTACAGAAAAAAAAGGACTGATGATAGGCACCTTGCTACTGCCTCTGAGTCCCCCTTGTGAATACCTAGGTAGCCCTTCATGGCTGAGCTGTCTGCTGGTGGTCTTTGGCACTATGCCGGTGCAAGACTTGAACTCCAGAGCAAAACTACTTGTCTGCTCAGCCCACCTGCTAATCCATAAAACTGCTGTGAACAAGCAATAAATGATGTTTCCAGGAATTAATTATTCCTGGAACATTATTCTCAGGATCCGGATAATTCCCAGAATTAAACTGTTGAATAAGGAAGGCTGCTCTCTATTTGACTGCTGATGCAGAAAGGAAGCATCCGTAGTCAACCGCTTTCTACAAGCTTTGAAATTCCGTCTGCATTAATATATTACTTGTCTTTAAGTCCAGTGAGGGCAAAAAAAGGGACCTGAATTGTCTTGTTTCAGACATGAAAAGTAGCATAGATAAGTTTTTGACCTTTTTTTTTTTGGCCATACTTTGCTTTTGATCTTCTGGGCATTTGAACTCTTTTGCTTTTCCCTACCAGGTGAGTAGCAACATGTCTGCAGTCACAGGTGTTCTAGAAAAGGAAGGAATAAGGAAAAAATGCATAGCTCTGAATACTTATTTCAAGGAGAAGAATCTCCAGATCTCAGTAAGGAGATGGAGGTGATGATGAATCTGTAGGTGCTTCAGACTTTTTCTGTCAGAAATGAGATTCACAAGCACTTGCAGCCAAGCCAGTTCCTCTACACTTACTTCTCTGTAACAGAATTCCTTAATTCTTCTGATTTTAATACAATAAAAAAGCTCTTTAATAAAACAAAGCTAAAAATTTAATTTGTTATCTAATAAAAGTCACTACAATATAAGCAGTATATTAACTCGCTTTTTAGGTTGGAAATCTTTTGGGACTAACTTACAGAAGCCCTATTATTGAGGTATTAATCATTATCAAACTTCTAGCCATGTCTGTCAACTGCTCAAAATAAGTGTAACATTATTCTTTTTTACATAGAATGTCTCCACGATTCCAATTGTCAGATAAGACTGAAAAAATTGATGCAGCACTCATTTGGAATTCTAATACCATGTTC
This sequence comes from Alectoris magna, assembly GCA_030625065.1. NCBI lineage: Eukaryota > Metazoa > Chordata > Aves > Galliformes > Phasianidae > Alectoris > Alectoris magna. The sequence continues at coordinate 181,863,224 of CM060560.1, read as the reverse complement.
ATTCCTCATCTAGTACATTTAACACATTGTGAACCTGTTTCACCGTGGGTGTAAATTAGTGCTGCTTCACTTATTCCAGTACCAGGCTGCTCACTGATGTCAACTGGGAAGCTCTGCAGAACACACACACAAGTAGCAACAAAAAGTAATACCTTCTTACGTCTGTGCCTTTATTTATGAGCTGCAGGTTAGATATTCCTGCCACTCTAACACTGTTTTGTTTTATTTTAATGAAATTGAAATTGTATGCTTATGGCATGAAGGATAAAACAAGTGAAAAGACAGTGAAATGTTACATAAATTCAATTGCAAATTAAAAGAAAATATCTAAATATAAGAGATATTTTCTTGGTAAAAGAAATCAATCATTACTAGAAGCTGTTCATATAATGAGAAATTGTCTACAATTCTATATTTCTTACTCATTAAAAAGAAACTTTGAATTTTGATTTGATTATCTTCTTTCCTAGGATGGGATGTTTTCTCTTTTCTTATGAAGTGTCTCAGAAAAACTCATCTCTGCAGGTGGAAGAGATGGGCTCAAGTCATAACATAGCATTCAGATTTAAGTTTGGAGTACTCCTAAAACTGAAGAATGTACAAATTGACATACATTTTTTTTTTTCACTATCAAAGGATTTTTCTCTCTGATTCCTTCATGACTAGTATTACCTATCCCATAGAGTTTCTTTCACTGTCTGCCTTTTTCAGAACCTCTCTGACAAAGGACCACAGCCCTTTTACAAATAAATAAACTGATCTCCCACATGCTTGCTTTTTTTTTTTTTCCTTCTCATAGACCACACATTTCCAATTCCCATGATTGCTACTTTAGCCCACTTCTATTCCGTATATCACTAGATAATATGTTCATGGGGAATCTACTCACATAAGCTGCTGTGCCTACTCATTTTGTTTATGAGTGCAAGAACCTGGAGTAGAAGCTCCAAGCTTGTGTCCCGTTCTGTCTATGTAAGCTTGCTGTTACGTGGGACTTTCCTGACACCACGTGTTAAAGAACTCAGGATCTAGTATTGGACATTGTCCCTGTATTTTTCTCCATAGTGAAATAAGATCAAAGACATTTTTTTGGTCCTCCGGGAAAAATCTTATTTTCTCTAATATCCTTTCTTCTCTCCTCTCCAGGAGACAGAAGGAAGGTTTTGTACAACTTTTATTCTGCAGGCTTTAACTCAGATCATTACCTGCCAAAAACGTCTTGTTACATGAGACAACTCCACTTCTCCATTATCATTCCATGTCTTCAGTTCCAACACAAAAGGTAAAATACATAATTAAAAAAGTTTCTCTTTTGGGTACAGACATTCAGAGACCTGAATCCACCACATAATCTTAAGTTGTATTGTTAATGTATGCCTGACGGGACATCAGCTTTCTGAGCCAAATACCAACTCATCAGCCAGCTACGTGGCTTTGATTCCCACAGGTCTTCCTAGCAGGCTTAATGTTCATTTATAGCTCATCACTGAATCATCATCATCAACCTTACGTGACATCACCTCACACATTTCTCTGGGATCAGGTTTATCCTGGAGAATTATTTTTAATCCTAAAAATAGCACTTATACTTTGTGTTACAAATGTTTCCCCTTCTATTCCTTGCCCTTTCCTCTTCTTTCATAACTGGTTACTATCTCTGTCTGGGAAGAATTTTATGTTGCCTATGCAGTCTTATTGTCTTGTTACAGCACCCTGCTGTTTCTGCTACTTAGGGGGCTGACTGTGCTGCTATATGACTACGGAAGAGGAATGTGAGAATAAGGATCAGAGAGGCAAGAATTAGAGGACAGTTTCAACAAGTGGAATGTGTTTATATCTATATTTTTTTTCAGAAGCAGTGCAAATAATGAATAAAGCAATCAAGATGCTACTGGCACATCACACAGCAGCCAGAAAAAAAACAGTGATATATGGATGACAGAGTTTGGCTGAATCTGAGGGATACAGACAAGCTGTGCTGCACCAGTCAACTGCTTGTTACATGTGGACAGCCTATGGTGTTGGGACTTGAAAATGAGCCAGGTTCTACTTCTGTCCCTTCACAGAATATCTGTCTGACGATCACTTTGTCCTACAACTGAATAAGCACGTGAGCCAACAAGCAGTGATTCTGGAAAACTGGGAGATTTGGTCTTGAGCATGAGCTTGAAGGTGAGCTAACATGACACCAGAAGAAACTTGATGATGGTTATTTCTTAAAGAACAGATGTCTTCAGTTAATCTTGATGGAAGGAGTAGTGTAACAAGTGCAACTGTTAAAATGGAAGGCTTTACAGCTTTTTCCTCTTAGATAATAGAAAATACACCAGAATTCAAGCCATTATAAATGGAGGAGTGGGTAACCTTGATGTCATTTTTCAACCAGGAGATTGTGTATCTTCCAAATATTGTGATTGGATAACTTTAATTTGTATATGAAAACACAATCATCTGTGAAACTATTCATGAGTAAAGACAATGAAAATGAAAACTATCAATTGTAAGAATGAAAGGAAAAAAAAGGAGAATGGCTTCATAGTAATTCTTCCACCTTATTTTTTCTTACATTTCTATTGTGTATGTGTAATTTTATCTTAACACATTCCCTAATTTTAAATAGCATTGTTCAGTAACTACATCAGGGAGTAAGCATTATGGGAGGCGAGATTGGTAAGGAAAAAAAGATACTTTCTTTATTAAAAATTACAAAGCATCATCTATTTAACTTTCTTTTTATTAACTTCCACAACCTAATTGAGTGTATGTAGTATAAAACTGTATGATCTCTCCACAGGTGGGTTGATGGTTTCTTAATGGATGCATGTGAGTGCAGTGCTTCTGAAAAGCAGCATTTTCTCATTGAAATTTCTCTCTTTCATTTGACTAATTTCTATTGAACATGAAAAGATTGACCTCTGTCATTCTCTGTACTCCCACTTTTTTTTCTAAACAGCTGAATACTTTTCCGCTTTCTGTTTCTTTTATACCTGGTAATCTGATTTTAAAAATACACCATGTTTTAATTAGAAGCCTGTGTGCATTTATGCAAGGGAAGATAATAATATCTGCATTACAGTAGAACCTTGTTAATTTGTATTAATGATAGGGAGAGCTATGGTGAATTAAAGAATTTTGCAAATTAGTGTCAAAGTGAATAAATAATGAAGACCAGGGTAGTTAATCCAAAAATGTTTCATTAATTCATTTTAACAGTTGTAGTTTGGCCATAATTATCTGTGATTTTGTTACTCTTCACTTAAGCACTCACAAAACATCCGGTGCATACTATGATGGTAAAAATGATTCCTGCTCCAAGAAGTTTACAACCAAGAATATACCTGTAGAAACAAAGGACTGTACTGGGGAACACACAGGTGAGCATAAAGTTCCATTCTTTATCACCATCATTCACATCTCATCCTTTGCTGGGGATTCTGTCAGGGAGTCTGTCAGTGTGTACATGTACATGCTGAAAGACAGCCTGCAAAAATCAAGTCTTTTTATATGACATCAACTTGTAATTCTCTATATTCGGTCTTTAAAGGAGAGTGGAAGAGGCTGAAGGGAGTTTAGACCAACTCATACAATGCACAAGTAAGCAGAATGCAGATGAGTGAGGCTTTGATGTATGATATTATCATTGTGAAACATATCAAAGAATGGCTTCCCCCACTGGCTTAAACTGCAGGGAAATTTAGACAGGATTTGCACAGGGTTTGGTGGTACATGAACACATTCATATGCACCAGGCAAACAGAGCCTGGGATCTTAAACAGACATAGCAGTTTTATGTGTTTTGACTACTGAAATTATCTTAGATAAGTATACTGCCTTTTAAACATAGTGATAGCAGAGAGGGAAAGTGATAGGAGTGATTTTGTTTTTATCAGAATGTAAAACAAATGTGGTGGTAACATTATAACAAACACCATCTTATATAATTACTTCAGTTATTTTGGCAGCGGATACTCAGTCAGGACATTGCATCTGTCCCAGAAGTGACAGATACATTTATTCTGGTTGTCTGCATGGTATGTCCAGACTAGAATTGACTGAGGTTTTTCAACTTCTGGTGAAAATTCTGACCCAGATATTGTTCTGGTCACAGCAGGTCACAGTAGTACAGATGGCATTGACCACACTGGCATATAAATGGTGTTATAAGCAGCACTTCCTTGCTCTCAGCTTGCCAAGTGCTGAGGCTACCACCATCTTGCAATTGCCAACTGTTTCATTAAACGTTCCTTTGCCTGATTGTGGGTTGTCAGGGCATATTTTAATTGGAAAGAAAGCACAGAGGATGTGAACAGGCATATCTGTGCCTTCCATCTCAGTGGAAAATAGGCATATTCCTATTCTGCTAAATCATCTAGCTCTGGAGACATTGCCAGGCCTACTCTCCTGGTTATCTACTATGCATTTACGTTAGTTAAGACATAGCATCTCCTGACTGAACTCTGAGGAAAAAATCAAGAAAGGGTTCAAGGTATAGTTCATGCTGAAGTTCTGCTCCCATAGTTAAGATGGTCAAAAGAGTTGGTGACACTCTTGCTGCTGAAACAAATCATTGTTTGTTGAAAGAAGAAAATAATACCATAACCTCAGAATTGTTTTCTCTTGTTCTTCTTGAACTGATTGATAGCTATGAAGTATTGGTTACCTCTGTGGCTGTCATATTTTGGTTTTTTTTTCTGGGGGGGGGCTTGGTTGTTTTTTGGGGTAGGGGTGGGGTGGAAGGTGAGGTTGGTGTCTTCTTTCAGGAAAGCACAAGAACATGTGCACAGTAGAAGTCCTCAAGGTGCTTGAAGTCCGCATTATCTCAATACTAGTTACTATTTCAGCCAACTCTTCCCTATTTACTGTCATATTCTGGGAGTCAGATAAACATTTCTAGCAATTCTATGAACATGCACTCCCATATATACAAAGTCTGGTAAAATTAGTACACTTTGCATGTTTGGATGGTGATGAAGTCCACCAGAATCTTCAGTTGCTGAATGACAGATGTGGGAGACTGTGTGTGTGTGTTCCGGCTGCTTCTGATTTGCTGTTTGTATATGGAACAGTTTAGAACTCTTCCTCTGTAATACACTCAGTACTCCAAGGATTGTTTTGAAAAAAAAAAAACGTAAATAACCACAATTTCTATTTCACTGAAACAGTATGGAAAAGTAGTGTATCATCTGTCTTTGTAGTATAATGGTAAATTCTAGAGTATACAAGTAAATCTGCAGTAGCTAGGGAGAAATAGAACCGATGAAAGAACAGTATTGATGCTGACATTGGACTTATCTGAAAACTGGTAATTTGAGCAGTACAGATCATGGAAATGGGCTAGTGCAAAAATGAGTGCTTGGGAAGAGTGAGAGAAGAGTCAGAAAATGAAACATACCTTTAAAATATACCTATAATACAGGAACAGGAATCATATATACAAAGCGTTCAGGCACTGGGTGTACAGCTATGGAAGGTGGAGTATGACAGAATTTATTCTAGCTGGATTTGGTTTAAGAAGTCTCTGGTGATATGTTCATTGGTAATATGTTCGTTTCACAAATGATTTCAAGCATCTCAGTTGCCCGTTAAAGTAAATAGCAGTCACAAATTAGAGCAAATGCAGCAAACCATTAAAAATTGAGGTTCATTTGATATGTATTTTTCTTGCCACATAAACGTGCCACTTAATAAAAACTTCAATGTGAAACACAATAAATATGTCATTCATCATAAAGCTGCTTTAAACAGTGAGGATGCAGTAACAGACCAGGATGAGTACAGGCACTGAAATAACATACACAGTAATTCTGCTCTCTCACCCAAGAGCTGAAGAAAATGAAGAGGCAGTAAGATTACAATGGCTCCAATCACTTTTATTCATGCTCCATTGAGGTTTGATGAACATGCCTGTATTATGTATTTGTGTTAGATAGCCGCAGTATTTTAGTGATGGGGACAGCTATAAGTAAACTCATGATTAAATTCCCTTCTCACAATGTTATTTATATTTCAAACCTTCTCGTGTCTGCTTATGACATAGCATGATGCAGCTGTCATTTTAGAAATTGTTTTTTTCATTGTCAGCATACTTGTTTTCTAACTCTATTTTCCTTTTTTTTTTTTTTTTAATTTCAATTTGTTTAACACAACACTCCAGTACGGTTCTTTACACACGAGCCTCATGCACTGAGATGTTTCATTTCTTCACAGCCTATCAGTTCATCCTTCCCTTTTTTTCTTTTTTCAAATTTCTTTCTCCATCTTTAATTTGTTCTCCCTCTTTTCTGCAGATCTTTTGTAATCTCCTTTTTTTTTTTTCCCTCAGCTTTTTATCTTTATCTTTTCATTACTGAACTCTTTATTATTTTCTCTGTTGATTTATATATATATATACAAATATATATAAAAATATATGTATATATATTTATATATATATATACATATATATAAAATATACTTCTTCAGGATGACTTTTCTTATTAGTGGTGAAAACACATCCAGACAAAAATCAACTTAAAATGTTAAAAGAATCGAATCCTGTTCTCTCTGAGGTGAAAAGATTATTTATATCTGGCTTTACTTCCATACACGACAATTTTGCCTACTGAGATTCACTCATTTCCTGGAAAAAGCTTTGAATATAAAAATGGTGCACTCCACTACACTTTTATTAAAGACAGAATATGTCATGGAGTCGGTGATCCCCCTCAAATGTACGAATATCATCACTTGAACTGTATGAAAACAGAGGTCCAGTAGTAGCAGAAAGAAAAGCAGAACTGCCTGGACCTGCCCAAGGGCTCCATTTTCCTTTTGGAGTCTCCAATTCAGGGTGACACACTTTACGTTGAGCATTCAGATTTTGATAGACTTGCAGCATAAAACTGTCTCTAGCTACATGGGATTCATATCGGAAAAGCGAGCAGAGCTTTAAGGTGTTTGGGCGAGACAAATGAAACTTCTGGCTTTTAGTTAGTGAGAGAGCTGTTATTTGGAATTTCTTTGGAATTCTGTTATTCATTTTCTCATATGTAAATATCAAGAGAGATTTTTCTAATTCTCTGATTTTTATTTCTTTTTTTCCCTTTTACTTAGACAAAAATACACTAGCATTTATAGGGCATCAAATGTTACTGATTTGCTTAAAAATTCCTGAATATTGCTGGAGAATAAAGTATATTATAAAGCAGGAAAATGTGAGTTGAGGAGCTCAGCCACAGTTACACTGATTTGCAAAACTGGACTTTTAAAGTAAATAATTGAATATAAAAGGACCAATTCCATTTTTTTTTTTCCTTTAGCAAACATTATGCTTGTCCTGGTGTAAAGTTGTTTTCTTTCAGAAATAACTGGAGAAATTTAATCATCTCCTAACTTAAAATCTATTTATTTTTTAAATAATAAAATAATTCAGGAGTTTTTCAAAAGATTGCTAAAAATTCCCGAGTCAGTTACTGTTTTCACTTGTTAACATGTCTTAGAATGAGGGAACAGCCAAAGAAGACTGGAAAAAATCATATCAATATTGACAGAGGATAAAGTGCCAGATGCAAGTATCAATGGACAGTGCCTCAGACATCAATCCTGGACACAGTATTCATTCTAGTTGTTCAAGTTTCCCTTATCTAACTAACTATAAAAGTGACACAATGTTAATGTTAACATTAATTAATTTTGTTAGAGTATAGTCTATTTGAAGATTGAACTTAAAACTTATGCTGACAAAGAATATTGTACTGGTAAAATAGTTTCCTGAGAAATATGTGACATTGTAACTTTGTGATTCATCTCTAAACGTATACTTTACAAAATCAGTGTGATATGTACCGAATAAAATAAAGACCAGATAAGTTATGCATATCAAAGGGTATGAGTACTGTACAATCATCTGAATCAAATAAAATCTTTTTTTTTTTTTTTTTTCCTCAGTGTAGCGCTGGTTATCTGTCATTGCCCACTGCCACTCAGCTTCTTACAGTGCCCCTTGAAAAAAAAATGTCCAAAACTTTCAACTCTGAATTTTGAAAACAAAATTGATCATGACAACTATTCTATCAAGCCATGTGCAGTCAAGAGTAATGCATTTGGTAATATTTGAATTCAAAGTCTTTAAGTGCAAAATATGCACACTGACTGATATGAAGCATAATTTTTTACTCACGATTTTTTAATTCATTGTTCTGGAAAATTTCAGGCATTTCAAACACTATAAGAAGGTACAATTAGGTGCTTTCTTGCTCTGCAGTCATTTCTCCTATCTTATGAAGTGTGCAGATTTCAAGTAGTATAAATATCCTTTGATGATTATTGATGATGAAGAAAAGTCTCTGTCCTAAGGACAGTAGGGAGCAAACACAAGCCCTGTAGATCTGGAGGGATTTTGTCATTCTCATTAATTTTGATTTTTCCATCTAATCATTTATGTTCTCTTTGCCCTTTTCTACAGAAGTGCAAGAGTTCTTTGTCTCTGAACAGGTTCAACTTCTGTTTAAATAACTGTTTAAACGATCAACTTCCACAAATCATCAACTTCAAAGGAAGTGTTACAATTAGGTTATTAACTGCTGGAACTGTATTCTGTCCTGTGAGAGATATAAACAAGATTCTGCCACTTGAATCTTAGAGTCAGGAAACCTACTCTGACGATTCATTCAGCACCTTCTGTGAGGTTGTGAACTCTCAGCTGTTTGAAGCTTTCACGAGTTATTTCACACCATCCTGAAGTAAAGAAAATTCCAGGGGGGAAACATTGGTTATGAAGTGCTTAGCTAAAGAATATCAGTAGTTTCTTTCTGCTTAAATTATCAGTCAAGGTCTTCCCAGATAATACAGTAGAATGAAAAAAAAAAAAAAAAACCAATTAAAGAAATACCACACTCCCTTAATCACAAAATATACTGTTTAGTAGATAAGCATAAAACATTTACTGGCTACATGCAGAGTTTTGCTGTGAATACGTGTAATAATGTTAGGTAGGACTGGATTAATCTGCCCAGTTATAGGAGAGTTAACTTGCAGAGCATCTTACTACACTAGCATAAGATATACTATGCTGGTACCTCATCCCAGGATTTTATTGTGACAATTACAGCTTTCTGTAGTCAAGCGAGGAACTTCATAAAAGCACTCTGAAATTGCATTTTTGAAATTCCACCCCTGCCTACAACCATAAACTCAGAAGAACTGAAATTTCAATAAAATAACTATGGAGCATTTAATTTCTCTCTGCTCTGGATCTGCTACCTTATTATATTTATTCTGTCAGCTATTAAATGTTCAGCGCTGTAAAGCCCACACATGATCTTCAGAAAGTGTAGAGATGCCAAGGTATAAATGACTGGAGAAAGCATGAAAGAGCAGAACTGTCCTTGTTGTGGTAGTTATGACTTCAGAACAGAATGTGCAGTCTCATTCTCTTTCAGTGTCTATGGTAAGGGGAGGAAGAGAGGAAGAAATAGAGATAATTTAATTGTGCAGCCATAAAAAATCTTCAGGCTAAAACGAAGCTATTGCATAAGCACTGGAGCATTTTCTGGTACAACAAGCTGTGTACAGAGGGGTTCATCTCCGCATTATGACATAAAATCAATATCTTGTAAAAGTCAGAAATGAGATCATGAAAGAGCAAGGTATTGCATCTACAAAGGTTACAAATATTGAGTTTGGTATTTAGGGTACTAGACATAGCAAAGAAAAAAAGGCAAAAATCTTTCTCATTCAAATGTGTTTAACAAAGTGTGACAAACTAGGCTATTTAGTATTCCCGTTTACATGTTTATCAAGATGGATGTGGGTGGGTTTGAAGATCTGCACTCTCTGCAATAATCACTCCAATAAAAGTGCTTAGAAAATCGTGTTTTAGCAATATTTCTGTTATGACAGTAATTGGCAAAATGAAGCAAAACCAAGGAATGCTTGTATATATTTACAAGGTAATACTGCATTTGAGAAAACATTTTCTAGAGTACTACCTCTACAAACCTGATCCTGTGGAAGAAGACATAGTGATCAGCTCCTTTGGAGAACACTGGAAAATAAAGCAACTTCAGTGATTGATTACATTTTGCGGTGTTTTTTGAGAGACTTATATGACAGAATCATAGAACCATTAAGGTTGAAAAAAGCAGTAAGGTCATGTAGTCCAATGTCAAACTATCACCTCCGTGCCCACTAAGCCATGTCCCTCAGTACCACATACAGCCTTTTCTTGAACACCTTCAGGGGCAGTGGCTCCACCACCTCCTTGGGCAGCCTGTGCCAGTGCCTCACCACTCCTTCTGAGAAGAAACTCTTCCTAATATCCGATATGAACTTCTCCTGGCACAACTTAAGGCCATTCCCTCTCATCCTATTACTATTACTTGGGAGAAGAAGCTGACTCCCACCTCGCCACAACCTCCCTTCAGAGAGCCTCCTCTTCTCCCAACTAAGCAATCCCATTTCCCTCAGATGCTCCCCATAAAACTTGTGCTCCAAACCCTTCACGAGCATAATTGCCCTTCATGATAACTTGAATTGGTAAAAATTCTGTTGGTGCTACGGGGAATTTTTTGTGTTATGCTATGGGAGCAGTACCATAAAAAACCTCATTACACCAGATGTTTGCACAGTGTAGAGGATTTTTTGCTTGCATATGTTTACCGTGTAAATCAGACTTTAACTGAACAATAGTGATGTAATCTGCCTGCATTTAGTTCAGCTGCGCTGATACACCTGAGGGTGACATTTGGTCATGCAGGACTGCGAGACTTGGGAATTATTTATTTCATTGTATTAATCTGGTTATTGAAAGGAGACATGATCCAATAATGTTTTTCCAAACTGAATCTATTTCTCTGGTCCTTCTATCTATCTTTTCTCCATTGTTTCTAATTAACCATCTTTCAGAACATAACAATGCATAAGAAATAAGTTTTCCTTCCCTCTTTTCTGAAACAGTCACATTAAATGTTAGGATTAAACCATGATTTTTTATTTTTTTTTTTAAAAAAAAGCATCTTCAACTGAATAAAAATGATAAGGATTTTAATCTGGGACAAGGAATATCCAAGTTTAGAACCCCAGTCTGAGCTGATGGAGCAAGGACTTGAACACATCGCAGATGAATGCTGCAATCACTGACATACTGGCTATTCAGTGAGCAAGTACAGAGCTCTTGTTCTCACTCCGGTTTCAATCAATTCTGGGACCTGAGAAACCTTTACTGTCAAATTTCTCCCTGTAAGGGAATTGGCATTTTTGTATGAGAATTTCCTGATTAGCGGAAGCGTGTAGCCAGTGGCATGTGAGATGCCCTGAATTCCAAAACTAGTAGCTATTATGTTGTTTTTCTACTACAGTATTATTATTATGTCCACCTAAGGATTATTTTAATCAGTCTGTGTTGATTTGGAACATTAACTCTAAATTTAGCTATTCAATGAAAATGGCAGAAAATATAATGGCTTCTTTAACATTTTTACAGTGGAAAAAATTGCATGGTATGCATGTCTAATGGAATTAGAGCATGCTTTAGGCACTGTACATACATACCTGGAAAGTGACTTCAAAAATCCTATTCATAATGAGGGCATTTTGATATGATTAGCAGGAAATAGAGATAAGTTTGTATGGAAAACAAAATAAAATTGATTGAAATGTCTTCAGCGAAATTAGTACCAAAACTGTTTAAGATGTAAACCAAAAGGAAATATAAGAGACAACCAACCAAACCAAACAAACAAAAACAAGACAACAACACCAAAATGATGTCAGTGGGATATATTTGCAGGCATTTACTAAGTATCACAGTCCGTTGTTGAAGTATCATAATGCAGCAGCAAGTCATTAACCAAGAATTCCACTGAGAGGAAATTGCTCCTTTTGCTACTGCCAGTCTCTGTAGAAAGAAGGTGTGCGTGTACTGTGGAGCACTGCCACAATATACAAATTTTCATCTGTTCTGGGATCTACTGACAAATGGTGCTGAACAGTATCTAAAATAAATATGCGCACCTGAGATTGCAGCTGCAGTTTGAATTTGCCCACATCATGGAGCTAAAATCTCTAAATCTCCAGGAGGTACATAGATTTCCACATAAAGCATTCCAATATGCTTTTATTAAAATCACTGAAAGCTATGCTGCTATCTGTCCTTCCAACAACAAAAGTTTTATTGATTTCTATTGTCATATTGACTCATTTCTGCTATCTTCCTTCTCGTTACTGAAGTCACTGAGATTTTCACAATCAGCGTCTGCAAATGAAATTGTACCACAGCACCCATGACACAGCTCTGCTCTGCTCCCTGCTCCTCTGTGTTCGTGCCTGCCTCAGGACTCATACCGATTGTGTTTTTAGAGCAAAGTTGCCCTGGGATGGACTTGAATCTGAAACAACAAGGCTCCAACAGAAGTTATAAATAATTTCTCCCTGTTTTGTTCATGGTCTTGGCTTGGTTGTTGTTTTATTCATATCTTGAATGAATAAAGCAGACATGTTATTTAAGAAGACATTCTGTGTTATATAATTATCTTGAATTACTATATTAGAAGGAAAGTCCTGCAGAAGAAACTCCTAACATTGTTAATATGAGTCCTACAAAATGTTCACCCGAGATGAAACTGTCTTTTGCCCAAGAGGATCAGCAAAAGCCTTGCAGCCTTCATGCTTCCTGCACATGGATGGTGTCATTGAGAGGTGAGTGATTCTAGTGCAAGACAGATATTCCCCATGTTAATGTTATTCATCTAAAAGCTGATATGTGTACAGTAGGAGAAAAGGGGAAAATACAACCAGCATAGTTGTCCTGAACTTATACATCTATTACTCACAATGTTTGGCAGAGAGGCTGTAGTATAATAATTTTCTCCTTGCTGCATAATAACAACTTTAAAACCAGAAAATGTGATATGCTTCATTTTTCCTTGAACATGTGTTTATATGAAGATGTAGCCACTAAATCTGAATGACAAATTGAAACTGGTTATTTGTTGTTATCATTTTAAAACATATAGGAAGATATCACATGGAAACTAAAAGTTGCATACTGAGGAGTAAAAGACATTGACAAGACTCTCAGAAAATTTTATGACAATGACTTGTTGGTAGCGAGTACATATAACTTCATGTCTACTTAATGTGGAGTCTTCTGCTCCATATGCTGGTACAGGTATAATACTGGATTAGTTAGACAACTGTGCTCCATAATAATAGCATCTGCATTGCTCCTTAGGTTGATGCTGACATTTTTACTAACATTTTTTCTTGAAGAGTTGATTACTGATGTTGGCCACTGACATCTCTGATTTCAGGTTGTCCTGTTTTCATCCTGTCCTGTTACTGACATGGAGACAACAGGTAAGGATTAAGGACATCAATCTCTTAGATGACTGAGCTCTTGACAGACTTCCCAAGTCAGCTGTTTCTCTCAAGCCAAACCAGACATCCAGACTGTTTCTTCTTAGTCTTGAATAAATTCCTTCACTTTCTTTCCCATTTTGTACAATAATTACACATCACGTAAGATGACTTTATATTCTCTGTTGAGAACAAATATTGCTTTTGAAATAACTTTGGAAATCTTCTGCCTCTAAAGCTTTATTAAGTAAAGGTCTGGTAAGAAAGAAAAAAAATAAACTTTTTTGCATCATATGAAGTAGATGCAGTTCTGTTCAGGAACACTTATGCTGTCCAAAAGGATATTTTTAACAACAGATGAAGGTTATTGTAAAATACTGTTATCAATCTCTTGCTAATCTCTTCACTTCTGCAATTCCTTATTCTTCCCACTTTATATGACCACTTCTGAGTTAGAAGTTTAGGAACTGGAAAATAAAAAAAATAAAATCAAATACTAAGTTGTAGGAAAAAAATCAGCAATAGTTATGTTGGATTGCTGCTTTTGCCTGTCCTTAACAATCACCAAGTGGTCATCTTTTACTAACACTCCCTAATCTGGCACAGAGATAAGGGACGGTGAGGGGACCAGTATCTCTGTTTGCCTTTTGGCTTCATTTCTTTATCATAACTCACAACCTCATAGTATTTAAATATTGCCTGTTGTCCTAGATAAGAGTTTCCATTATCTAACCTCAATATTTGCAGTGTTCAGGATATTTTTACCATATTCATCTAGAAATACAAGACCAGGTATATGCAGATAAAACAAAATAAACCTTTCAATCCATAATCTTCATTAAAATTGGAAGTTCTGTATTATAAGAAAAAATTCTGACCATTTTCATGAAACAGCACTGTGTCATACAGGCCAAGTTTTTAATGTATCTCTTTCCATCTCTGTCCCTCACTGGAAATAGAAAAAGAATCTGCCTTGAACCTATAAAACTATAAAACACTGATATCCAGGAAGATATTTAGAAAATACAAGTGACAGGCAGTATGAGATAGGCAATTCTTTTAGATAGTATCTACCGTGACATCAAGAAGGGGGCTGAGCGTTTCCCTAAGACCTGTGTGCTTCTCAAATTTAGTTCACACCACGATAGTACTGAGCGTTTATATAAAATAATTACTATAGTCCCGCACTACAAAAAAATTTCAGATCTACAAATAGCTCATCTGAGGTGCAGTCAGAATCATTTTCAAATACTTGCCATCAGTTTCAGGAACTAGTGATGGAAGCAGAACATAGCACACTGAGGATTGAAAGGCTATGTTTTGAGGTAGAAGACTAGAAGAATATTGTGAATGTTTGATTAAAAAAAAAAAAACGAAATTTCTTTGTTGTAGGTCTTTCTTATATACTGAAGCTTTCTGAGTGCCTTGTCAGGATTAGAACTGGAAAGAAGGGAATGGAAAAATGAATACACTTCATTTTTACACTGCAACTGAAGGGAGAGTCTGAAATGGAATCAGGTGCCTGTAGTCTAAAGAGATTAGTTTTGGACCATGGGAAGACCAGAACCAGCTAAAATATGGGAAAAATAACTAAAGAAATGGGACAGGAAGATGAAGATGCAGTGTACGTAAATTTAAAGAAGAGTCAAAACACCAGGGGAAGCAAAACGCCTTGGAAAAAAGACCAATCCAAGGAATTTCAGAAAAAGGTTGAGAAAAACTATTGGTAAGGACCAGATGAGGTAGCAAATTTCACTAAAATGAAAGAGAGAAATGTGGAATATAAGAGAGTATATAGGGACAGAATTGAAATGAATCATCAAAAATTTTGAATAAAAAATTGAAGAATGCAGCGGAGGACAGGTTGAGGCTGAAATGGGAGCCTACAAAATGAAACCAGAATTTTCTTGGCAAAGAAACTTGAACTGGATTGCAAGGCCTGCAAATGTACATTTATACAAGTGTAAGATGAGCCAGCAAGCCTTTCACAGGAGAGAAGGTTCAAGAACTAAAAAAATGTGCCAGAAGGGCCAAATCAGGCATCACAGGAAAGCATATTCAATAGTTTGGAATGATGTCTGATTTTGGTTAGCAGCTAATGTTTGTGAAACAACATTATGTTTCCCAATATTGATCAATATAGGGCCATAGAGAAAATGAACATTTACTCCTTTAGTTATATTGTTAGAGTAGGCGTCAAAAATATGCATGGGTGATATAAAACTTCCAAAATTGCTAGTAGAACATGCAGGGGAAGATGAAATTCACTTTAGTTTTGTGAATAACATATTACATATGTTATATGTATACTTATATATTTATCTTTGTATGTTAATTTAGATTTAAATAAAAGTCATACAAACTTAAGCATGTGAAAGAAAAATAATGTTGTTATGCATCCCACTTCTGTGCAACCTCAACCAAGTTCCTTTCTGGCACATTTTGCTCACATTTCCATGAGTGAATGATACTTTTACTTCAAATGTAAAGCAGACTAGATCTGAGGATGACCTCAATACAAATTTACAGTTACTAGGCTGGTAAACAGAATTTAATTCTCCTTAAGAAATGCACGCATCCAAAACCAAAAGTAATAGGAATGAAAACTACCGAAAATAGTTTCGTGGGGATTTTCTTTCTGTTCATGGGACAGTCACCTCTTCCCCTATTATGTGCATGGATACCAAATAAATGATTGTTCAGTTTCCTCCTGCACCTTGCAGTTTGCAGCCTGGCTTGTGTGGAGGACAGCTGGGATACTTGGTTTCTAAACAGGTGGTCTCTGTGGAAACTTAGTAACCCGGAAATGAAAGTGTCCAGGAAGTCAAGGCAGCTGGAAAATCCAAAGAGCCAACTGGCCTGAGGAAATGGGCAACATGGATATTTATCAGATGGGCAGCCTGTGAAGAATAGGAGAGAGGTACCAGGAATCCATTCAGTAGGACATACAGGCATGCTGCCAATGGAACCAGCCTGTGAATCTGAGAGCCTTAAGGAATCAGATGGCATTGTACATGGTGCCATGGCAGAAAACTTGATGATTTGTCTGTCCCTCCTGGATTAGTCATTTCTATTGAAAAGTGTGATAAAACATTGGTATTTCTTTTGTAATCATATCAATGAGAGCCTTGTGGAGTGTTTCATCTGCTACTCAGATATCTATCAAATATGGAGCAGGATCAGACCATTTGAGACAGAGCACTTCTTGATAATGTTGCGTAAAGTAGTTTCTTTGGTGAGCCAAACCAGAACTTCAGTGGTAGAAGACAGAATAAGAATGATAGAAAATGGAGAAATAAGTTTAAAAAAGCAAACAAGCAAGGAAGGAAGGAGCAAAAATGTAAACCCTGTTCTAACAGGAGGTGTTATGTAGGAATTAGCTAAATTTCATCAAATACTTTACTTTTCCAGCTTAGAAAACTCAGTATGCCTATTAAGATATGGAGAGTTAAGCTCAAATAAAGGTGGCCCAACCCTGAAGTCATATTTAGTTGAGCTCCAGATAAAGCAGAAATTTTAATGCCACTACAACGTTCCTTTGGAGACACATAAATCAACAATACAATGCATAAGAATTTACATTCTGATGTCATTAACTTCAATAAAACAAACACTTTTAGAAATATTACTTATGTTATGTTAATATCTCTTCCAGAAGTATTTAACTTCTTTCTTATATATATGTGGGATGGACAGCTTATAGCAATTATTTAAGTGCAAACTATTTTGCATATATATACATATATATATGTTTTTCATCTCAATATATTGCTCGTAGACAATTTTACATAACAGGCTGAATCAGCATGGAGACTGTGAGTTGGTATTTGTTACTTCTGACAACATTACACACAGCCTTTTGCACAATCCATCTCTATGTCCTCATAGAATGAACTTTCTAAGTGCATCAACTGTAACAACTGATATGCGGACAAGAGAACAACCACATGACTCCTGGGCAGCTACAGTTCACCAAGCATTGTTCATCTCTTCTGCAGACCCATCTAAGTCATCTCCTTCCCAATCACTCCACCACAACATTCTAGTTCCTGAAATATTTTTATAGACAGGCTGCCCTTTTCAGGCTCTGATTTGAGGAAAACAAGATCTGGCAAAACAAATGAACAAAACTCAATTGGAGAGATTGGATAGTTCACCTCAAGTGGCTTTTGTTATGATAGAAAAATGCCCATACATAGAACTGCCAATCTGGAAGTTCAAAGTGGAGGATATACTATATTTTGAATAATCAGACCAAAGACAATTGATTTAGTCCTGAATAAAGACTGTCTAGAAAGAAACAAGAGAACAAATGTAATTTCTTCCTCTGTCTCACCTTTTCTGCTCTGCTTTCTGTCTATTAGATGAGATGATGTATAACGGAAGTTCAGGGCAACCCAATCCTGCTCTGTTCATAGCTTACTCATTACTTGTCTCTGTGTTAGTCACTTCTGTGCATGCTGCACCTTGTCAGGATAATTAAATATTACAAATGTCCATTACAGTAGAGACTGGATGAGAGAACTCCCAGCAACAGTGCCAGATATGGTGCTCCAGCTCATATCACTATACTTAATGTACTAACTTTTCAGTGACTGGTGCAACTGAATACATCACTGCATTCATTCACCGTGTCCTATCCAAAGCCTTGTTTTTTTGGCCAGTTTTGATGCTCTTTCTTCTCTAATGAATCCAGCTGTTCTGTAGTAAGTCCTTTGTAGTTCCCTTTCTGTCTAACATCAGATCCAGAAACAGTCCTTTCAATTCCAGAAGTTGCAGAATCAGATGCTACCTCAGAAGGACCAAGACATTAAGGAGTCTGACTTGTTAAGATGGTAGAGAACAGAAACAGCTGAGTTCATTAGGAAGGAATTCCTTTTTAGTGATTTTGAACAGCTTGGATGGTAATTAGCTTTTTGTAGCATGGTACAATTTAGTCTTTCCATTTTAGAAAACCAAGGTAGTTTCAGCAACTTCTGAAGAACTCTTATATATGCCAGTCCATAGGTCTGTCAAGAATGTTACAAGTTTCCCTCTCTCTGTTTCAGAATAACTGAATGCTGCACACTCATAGATAAGAGAATCCATAAGAGAAAGCATCACACACAGCTGATAGCTGCAATATTTTGGCACCTGAAGTGAGACTGCATTTTGTATAGCTGAGAGATGAGCTTACATCTAAACTCAGTGAACTGTTTCTACTTTTTAACACTCTTTCCTTAAATGCAGCTTATATGAAAAGATCCTGATTAAGTGCTGAGATATAGAAATAATTGATCAAATTCTCTATTCAGTACAGTAGCATTTTGGGCTTCAAAACAGTTCTGAAAAGAAATCACTGTCTCTACCTCATGTTTTTATGTATCTAAGAAAAGAATAATTCTGACATGGAGAATAGTATGAAACAAGATATACTTACATTCTCCTGAAGGAATTCTAGGACATAATCCTGAGAAAAAACATGCTTGGATATCTTACTCTTGTTATTTCATGATCTGTCTGTCAATATCTGTATTCAATAATCACAAAGATCATAACCTTCTACTACAATAGAAATCAAGAACTACTTTGTGGAATTGCGTCTGTCTTTTGAAAAGACAAAATCTTTTGACCAGTTCATTCTGGTCAGGAGTTCTCACCTGTTGTCAGTAATGCTCTTCTAAGATGTTTACTTTACAAAAAGAGCATTGTCATTTATCTGAAACTAGATTGCAATTGCACTGCAGGTGCCATTTTCCTGTGAGAGAGAATCTCACACCTGAGAACACTTAAGAGGTGATTTACCTAGATTAACCCCTAAGGAGAGCAAAAAAAACTTTGAAGCTTTAACTGTGTAAAGCCTTGTGTAACTGATTATTAATATAAATGAATAAGGTGGTAAGTAACAGTTGTCCTGAGTAAATAAAGACTCTCCCTGTGAAAGAGCAAGCTCTGTTCCTTCCAGAGTGTGCATCTCAATCCATCACTCACTCTTTAAAAGAAATGTTTTGCAAGTGAGAGTAAGTTAGATAAAATTTACTGAAGCTCTTCTGAAGTATCTTGGCAGATTTGTGTTTCACCAGGTACCTTCCTCTACCAGTACAGACACAGAGATTTCAGAAGGTAAATCACAGTTTTAAGCTGATGTTTCTTTGCTTAGGGACTTAAGAGTTCACATGGTCTTCCTTCTCATGTTTATCTGGTCAAGGGCTCTCCTTCTCACCGTTTCTCATAAACTACTACATAAATTACTCTACAAAATAAATTCATATTTGCTGTATGTTGTTTCAAGCTTGGGATGGTCCCCAGTCCTTGTTCTGAGAGCAGGTCTATATTTATTCTTGCTTTATTTATTAGAGTTTGAAAGTTACAGTGGCCAACAGGCATGAAAGCATGAAACACTGTATTTTTGGAACACCCTGCTTAACCATAATGAGGATTCAAGCTGAGAAGCTTGAACCAAGGATGGGAATGCATTCTGCAAAGGGCAGTGCTTAGGGACAAAGTGTAGCTATGTCCTGGCCCATCAGTGAACCTGGAAAGCCCTGAAGGCCCTGGGTGCACACTCATCACTCAGCAACAACCAGATGTTGGCATGCTATTAACATTGTCTCAGCTGAAACCAGGATACTAAACTTCCACATGAGTTCTTAAACATCAGTCTATTTTTGAATTAAGGAGTTCTGATATGTTATTTTTAGACATTATTTTTTCCCCTATATTGTTGTATGAAGAGCTTTATCCCATGCAGGTGAGTTGCAAAGATCACCGATAATGGTGTGTAAGTAAATGATTTATTCAATTAAATCATCTATTTAACTTTTTATTCCAGAAAGGTCTTGCAAAAATAAGAACTCAAAGGGAGGCTGTTGAGAGAAGGAGAGATTCCCTGGTGAGATTTATATTTACCTCCTAGGGCAAACAGTAATTTAAAACAACTTAAAGAAGCAAACTGAGATAGTTCATTTGAGCAAACTAGAAAGCCAGCAACGTTTGCTTCATGAATCACAGTCCATGTCACAAGCCAGAAGAGTAGTATCTTGCTTCATATTGTTTTCTGTCTCTTTCTTGACCAATATGGGCTCTGTAATCCTAGATGTCTGTGTATTGCTAAGGTAGAATTCTGGAGACCATAAAATATGTCTCAATTAAGTCCCTTTGTAAAGACATGTGAATAACAAATCCTATTTCTAGGAAAGTCTAAGCCATGTTATTGAGTAAAAGATAAGAAAAGCATAGCTTGACATAGCATGAAATATATAGCAAAATAATTTCCAGTAGTATGTACTAGAAATACGCTTCTCATTTTAATTGAATGCTTCAGTGTCTAGGATATAATAAAAAACAAAGAAAAAACATGACAGCTTTTGTTACAGGATATCATGTAAGATTGGAAGGATTTTTGTGCATGTGCTTTAACACAGTTGTGTTTAAATATTCAGCCATCTCTGTTTAAGTTCTTGAGGAATATTTCCAACCTCCCTCTGTTTCTCCAATTTTTAGGTCATATCCTTCCCCAGAAATCTTCTATAATGTGATTTTTCTCCCTTTCTCTTCTCATTTATCCACTCATCTTCTCGTTTTAAGCTTATGACTAACACTGGTTGGAGATCAGCATGAAAAGAAATTATTATATTGGAATATATTTGTCTGATTTTTATTATGAAGATAGAGACAACTTATTTGTCCTTTAAAGGTAGTGATTAAGTGTCTCTTTGTTTTTGCATTGGGGAAACCAAGGCTGAAGTTGTACAATAATACTAATTCTTTAGCTCTGTACCAATTTAACTTACTAGTTTAAAAGCAAGTTCACACAAAAGACCAGTATATATTATAAATATGTTCAGAATTTTTTTTAACATTTTACTTTCTAAAATATGAAATTTAAGATAAAACTATAAAGCTCTTGCTTCTTTTTTTAATCATGAGGTTTCTTGCTGTTCTGTATTTTTCTTTAAAATATATATATATATTTTTCACATAACATTGTTACTGCAGTATATGACATATTGCCTTCAGATATTTGTAATGGCAAATACGAAAACGCCAAGCAAGTCAATTTTTGCTGGTTCTCTAACCACAAATACTACAGACTCTCTGAAAACACTAAAAGTATCACCACTTAGCATCTAACACTGGGTTGAAATCAGGAGGTACCGGATAATCCAGTATAGCACTTAGGTGTGCTTAGGTTAAAGTTTATTTTATTTTTTCCCCCTGCAGCTCATGGTAGGAATCTCAATTCTGATAAGCCAATAACAGGCATTAATATAGCTGATGTGAAAGAATGCAGTTAGAGAACTAGAAGTGGAAGTAACTCCATGGTTCTTCAGCTGTGCCATGTGGTTTGGGCTTTCACTTGTTCCAGAGTTGATTCCAAAGAACTTTTCCCTCCTGTGTAGTCCTGAGAGAAGGTGAAAATATGACTTTTTTTTTTTTTATTTTATTTTTTATTTCTTATTTAACTGAAATTTGAATTGTGTTTCTAGACTTTCCCCCACTAGAATCACAGAATCACAGAATCACCAAGACTGGAAAAGACCTACAAGATCATCCAGTCCAACCATCCACTTATCATCAATATTTCCCACTAAACCACATCCCTCAACACAATGTCCAAATGTTCCTTGAATACCTTCAGGGTTGGTGACTCCACCACCTCCCTGGGCAGCCCATTCCACTGCCTGACCACTCTTTCAGAAAAGTAGTATTTCCTAATGTCCAGCCTGAATCTTCCCTGGTGCAACTTGAGGCCATTCCCTTTAAACAGGTAACTCAGAGCACTAACAGCTCTTAAACTTCTTTAGAAGAATTTGAATAACTCCAGGTATGACTTGTACCCATTTCGGACAGTAGGTATATAGGAAGTTTTATAAAAACA
This sequence comes from Alectoris magna, assembly GCA_030625065.1. NCBI lineage: Eukaryota > Metazoa > Chordata > Aves > Galliformes > Phasianidae > Alectoris > Alectoris magna. The sequence continues at coordinate 181,841,029 of CM060560.1, read as the reverse complement.
CGTGCTTTTCTAATTAGTCACCATGTTATCTCATAGCTTACAAGGGTCACACTCATGATAGCAGTAAAATAGGAGTGGCAGCATAGGTTTCCCTAGCAGATGGAAGATAACTCCTAGCAATACCTGAAATGTTTTATGTTTCTGATACTAAGATCACGAACACTGTTTCGAATTTAGAGACCTGCTTTTTTATTGTGTTATTTTCTATCATAGCCTTCATGTATTTTGCAGAATGCAGGATCTTTTGGACAGTTTCAGTCTTCTTTCTGTACTAGGAAGATAGTTTGTTCTGTCAGTGTAAGCACTGATACTTTCTCAACAGAGAAAGCAGGTTCAGTAATACGCAGTATGAAATGTAATGTAAATCTTGATGCCTTTCAGAATATGAAGGCAGTGTTTGTTCAGTATGTCCGCAAGAAATATTTGGAAATATGTCAATGGTTCATGAATATTTAAGAGGAATACAACATAGCTGCAATTCTGGGAGATGCTGTGGCTTGATTTGTCTTAGTACTGGGAAGCCTTGGGGTGTGTTATTGGGAGGGAGTAATCTGCCTCCGGCAGCTCAGGTCCTGCCTGTCTGTTACCAACATGCCTAGTGCTGTGACAGCAGAACTTAGACTGAGAGAAGCAATTAATTAATTGGAAAACTTGGACTGATACAAAGTTACCTAAAAATACTGGAAGGTTCAAAGGTAGAAGGCTGAAATAACTTGCCTGTATGAGTTAAAGCCATATTTGTTGCGTAGCTGTTAATTGGCCAAAATAGTAGAGCTGGCAATTTTCATCTTTCTCCAATTCTCATGATGTTGTGAGAAGAGTATACTTGCATTTAAAATTGGTTCTGATATAAAATCTTTTCTTTGTTATTTTCTGGTTATTTTTAGCAGAATTACTACATTAAAATACTTTCCAGTACATACTGTTGGTAGGTGATGCAATATAACCACGTGGTTACTCTACACAGGCACTCTACAGGAATCATCTCTTACAGATCTTTCCTCTCTTGGCCTATGGGGACAGATTTGAAGTATGTGAGGTAGTTGTGACAGGAGTATGTACTGTCCATGATGCACGTGAGATGTCCTCACAGGTGCCTTTGTGAGTAATATTTTTTCAAGTTTGCCAGCCTTGCTGCGCCAGCTGGGGTACTGCCATGCTCCATTGGGTGCTCAAAGAGCTGGATGGCATTTGTGGTTGAGAAACATGACTTTAAAGTGGTCTTAGGGTGAGTCAATAATAAAAAGCACACGCAGCTACAGGCAACTGGAATGCAAGCGTATCTATGGAGAGCACTGTTGTCTGCATTTATGCTCCAGCTACTTAAAGCATTGCATTTTATTAATGAAGTAGTAAATATTATATATTACCAGAGTTTGTTGACCCACCTGGAGGCTATTTTTAAAAATCTGAGAGGCAGATTTACATGCCAGTATTTAATTTTACTTTGTGATTTTTTGCTGCCAATTGCCCTTGTGTGTTGGTCACTGCTTTATGTCTGTTTACATACTGTTGGAAAGATCTAGCCTCAAACAGAATAGACAAAAATACACAGACTATTTGGCGGCACAATAAATTTCCTCAGGAAACTCTGAGGTTTTCTTTTAGGTTTTTTTTTGGCCACAGTGGCTCTTGTTTCCACAGTCTGTGGGATCCACTTCTGTGGACAGTAAAGACAATAAAGATTAAGAGCATATTTTCAGATTATGTCTCTGGAAATAGAAAGAAGGGAAAAAAGGAAGGAAACATTAAAATCTACTGGCAGCCCCTAATTCAGTAATTACATTGCAGATTTATAGACAAACTTTTTTTTTTTTAGACATATCTATATATTTCACTTTCTGTCCATTTTTATTTTATAGCTGTCTTACACTGCTTATCAAGATTATGATTGTGCTATTATTTCTTTATTACTTTCTAGTCTAACCTTTGAAGTCAATGGAGCTTTCATGAATTAAACAATAAATTTTACTATAACAACCTCATTTAATTCCTCCATAAAACTTATGTTTCCCGATGCTTGTTCAGAGACGTGTATTCTAAATACAGCATCAATAAATTTTAAAATTTAGCCCCATGTGATCCATGCAAGACAACAATAAAAGCCTATATAGCAAGGAGTAATAAGAGAGGATTCACTGTATCAGTAGTAACTCAGAGCCTAATCCTATACCACAAATAAAAAAGTATCATTCAAAAGTGTCTTGAAACATAATTTCCCAAAATTACATTTGCAGTATGACTGATTGCTAAATTATTTCTTTAGCTCTTACTTAAGGACCAGATTGTTACTGGAAGAGCATGTACATGGAGGGAATGCTAATGCAGGATAAGACCTCTGTCAGCTGACTTATGAGTTACAGAATTATATGTGAAGCACGAAACAATTATTTATCCTCACAGATCAAGTACGGAGAGATGGTCATGTCTCCCTCAGCTGACAGTGAACACAGTCCGGCCACAGAGATTATAATTAATGGATGGCATAGCCTAGTGTGGAAGGAGGAGAAAAAGAGAAGCAATTTTTGTGAACCAACCTTTCTATAATACGTACTTTTGCCAACTTTCCTCAGCTAAATAACAGCCTAGGGTTAAGTTTCCTTCTGTTATAGTCTGTTGATCTTCTCTGTCTTCCAGGTGTCTGCTTCTGGCAATGTAATGACAAAACACAATTTGTGATTAACACTAATGATGTGATAGCAGGCATTGTGCCAGTATAAAAGATGTTGGTTTGCTTCAGATTTTTAATTCAGACCTAGTCCTTATCTGGTTTTGCCTGAGCCAGTAACCCTTACCAGGGCAGTAACCCTTACCAGCTTCATGGGATTTATGTGGGTCTTTCCCCCTCTTCTCTTGTTCATCTCTGTTGAATAATGCACTCTGTAGGGTTAGATTGCTTGTTTGCACGTTCAGTCTCTAAAATAATGATGTTTTAAAAAGATAGATCTGGAAAAAAAGAAAAGCTGATAACCTTTTTGCTAATAAGTAAGTGGAAGATGAAGCATAAAATTAAAAAATAAAAAGAAGCGGGAACAGAAGAAACTCAGATTATTTTTCTATCCCCTTTTTTCATTCTTCAGCCATACCACACTTGTTATTTGTATGTTTGACAGATACATATTTTGGAAGGTAATAGTTAATTATTAATCATTTTGAGTCTAGCAAGAAGTTATAGATACAAAAGACTGAATAGCAAGTCTAAATCTCAGTAGCTGAATCTATGTGTATTCTTTCAGCATCAGCTTTTTTATTTCGCATATATTTTCTAGATGTTCCACATTAATATGTTTTAAACATGTAAAATATTTTATCATTTCAAGTAACAATAGATGAATAACAGTAAGGAAAAAAATAAGTGCAAGAAGAAGGCAAACATATCTTTACCACTGAATCTTCTCTTATGTAGATGTAGCTGCCTGCATGACATCATTGCACAAATTTAAAGTGAAAGTGAGAATAATAGGAGAAGTTTATAGCTCCAATTAAAAAAAAAAAAAAAAAAAAAGTAAGCTTAAGGATTTAGCAAGTTAAATCAGCTAAAAGTAGCACACCTCAGAATAAGTTTTACAAAAATTTTCATTGCAATTTATGCTAGATGCCCAAATATAGCACTGAGAGCTGCAAGAATGAAGAAGTGAACTGACAGATGGATATGAAAAATCAGAAAAGTAGTTTAAATTTCAGATTTTAAATAATTTAAGCATGACAAGCATGGCACAGGAATGCATTATTTATTTAGTTCATTTAGTTTAGCTTTTATTAATAAAAAAAAGCCAGTAGGTATTGGAAATCTCATTTAATGCAGAGTACAAGAAAATCAAGTTGATGACACAGTAGAGGCAAATCCAGAGCTGCAAGAAAACAAAGTTTCAGTTTGCAGGATTAGGGTCTAATTCTGAAAACTGTGGTCCTAGTTTAAGAAAGTTTTATAAAATCAGTCTGATAAAGAGACAGACTCAATTTTAACAGTCGTTATTTCAAGATACTGAATGTAATATTTTTAGAAGAATCTAAAGATGAAGGAGTTTACATGAAGAACTGACTTATACCTTTATTTAAAAAAAAAAAAAAAAAAAAAAAAAAAAGGTCAATATGAATGATCTATCCATCATCTATCAGTGCTCCTTGTTGACTGGTGAGGTCCCAGAAGACTGGAGGCTTGCCAATGTGACTCCCATTTACAAGAAAGGTTGTAAGGAGGATCTGGGGAACTACAGGTCTGTTAGCCTGACCTTGGTGCCAAGGAAGGTTATGGAGCAGATTGCCTTGAGGGAGATCATGCGGCATGTGTGGGACGACCGGGGGATCAGGCCTAGCCAGCATGGGTTCACGAAGGGCAGGTCCTGCTTGACCAAGCTGATCTCCTTCTATGATCTAGTGACCTGTCTGTTGGATGAGGGAAAGGCTGTTGATGTGGTCTACCTAGACTTCAGCAAAGCCTTTGACACTGTCTCCCGCAGTATTCTCCTGCAGAAGCTGGCAGCCCATGGCTTGGACGGGTACACTCTTGGCTGGGTAAGGAGCTGGCTGGAGAGCTGGGCTCAGAGAGTGGTGGAGAATGAAGCTAAATCCAACTGGCGACCGGTCACGAGTGGTGTTCGCCAGGGGTCGGTGCTGGGGCCTGTCCTCTTCAATATCTTTATTGATGACCTGGATGAGAACATTGAGTGTACCCTCAGTAAGTTTGCAGATGACACCAAATTGGCTGGAAGTGTGGATCTGCCTGAGGATCGTGAGGCCCTACAGAGGGATCTGGACAGGCTGGAGAGCTGGGCTGAAGCCAATGGGATGAGGTTCAATGAGACCAAATGCCGCGTCCTGCACTTCGGCTGCAACAACCCCAGACAATGCTACAGGCTTGGGGGGGAATGGCTGGAAGACTGTGTAGAGGAGATGGACCTGGGGGTATTGATTGATGCTCAGCTGAACATGAGCCAGCAGTGTGCCCAGGTGGCCAAGAAGGCCAAAGGCATCCTGGCTTGCATCAGAAACAGTGTTACCAGCAGGAGCAGAGAGGTGATTGTCCCCCTGTACTCAGCACTGGTGAAGCCGCACCTTGAGTACTGCATCCAGTTTTGGGCCCCTCACTGCAAGAGAGACATCGAGGCCCTGGAACGTGTTCAAAGAAGGGCAACAAAGCTGGTGAGGGGTCTGGAGCACAGGCCATATGAGGAGAGGCTGAAGGAGCTGGGAATGTTCAGCCTGGAGAAGAGGAGGCTCAGGGGAGACCTTATTGCTCTCTATAACTTCCTGAAGGGTGGTTGTAGTGAGCTGGGGGTCAGCCTCTTCTCTCCTGTCATTAGAGATAGGACTAGAGGGAATGTTTTCAAGCTGCAGCAGGGGAGATTCAGGCTGGACATTAGGAAATATTACTTCTCAGAAAGGGTGGTCGGGCACTGGAATGGACATCCCAGGGAGGTGGTGGAGTCAACAACCCTGGGGGTGTTCAAGGAATGATTGGATGTTGTGTTGAGGGACATGGTTTAGTGGGAGCTACTGGTGATAGGTGAACAGTTGGGCTGGATAATCTTTTAGGTCTTTTCCAAACCTTGGTGATTCTATGATTCTATGAATACTCCTTCAAGCCTGAATATATCCAATTAAGTCTCACATTATTCCTCTAATATACTTTTTTTCTATTGCAATGAAAATGCTTAACTCAGCCAGGGACAAGAGGTCATTTTATTATCTACTTCAAGATATGATAGATTTCAAGATAAGCTCTTAATTTTAAAACATTAGCAAAATTCTGAAAGAAGATATCTAAGTGTACTACTCACAGTGCTATGGAAGTACAGAAAGTTGTTATGCTTCAGCTGTGATTCACTGCCAGTTATTACTACTCAGAGCATTTCATAACATGTAAAGAAAATTTTGGTAGGCTCACAACTATTGCAGGTGAATTACCTTTGGATATGATGACTTGCAGAAAAAGGGGCAAACATCTGTTTTACTCATTGCTTGGGTATATCTGTCCAGATAGGAGACAGTATTGTACTTTTTTGTCCTTTATACTTTACTTTTGGAATTCTTCATGTTTCTAACATGATACATGATTAGCTTGATTCAATATTGCCATCCATCTATTGGTATAAGTCTTTAGAGATTCCTTTTTTATTTAATAGCTCTAACTGAACCTTTCTGTTGGACTTTGCAGTTTGAAGCTCAATACACAGTGAAGCACTCTGAGAGTAAAAATATTCCTTAAGATAATTTGAAAATTAGTATCTTCAAAAAGATTTGAGATTCTTAAGCTTCTTGAGTCCAAATGGCTCTTAAAAATTTATTCCTGTTCTTCCTTTTCCTCTTTGATTTCCTTCCCTCTTCTTTCTCTTTCCTTCTCCTGCCCTTCTCCTTCCCTTTTTTTCTATCCTCTTCTGTCCTGTAATAGCAGGAAGTAGATCTCCATTCTGTTTTTCCCATCTTTCAGATTTTCAGAGTACAGGGCACTTCCTACAGTTTTGTCAATTGCTTCAAATCTGACTTTTTTTCTTAATCTCACTGATTCTCAGACAATTTGATCTCTCTCTCTCCCCTTTTTTTTTTTTTTTTTTTTTTTAAATTTTTATTTCTTTTTCCCCAGCTGGTTTAATGCTGGTACTTACAGTCATTTTCTTTCAGCTTTCTCTAGGGCTTTTCTGCTTCTTTCTGTTTTTCTTCTTAGTATATATACAATGATAAATTCTTCCATTTTAATGGCTATAGGTAGACATTCATTCTGTTATACCCAAAAGCAATCTGGTTTTAATAAGAATCTAAATATTCTGGGTTCATAATGCTGGCCGTGAGTCTGTCTTAAGCTGATGCCTCTCATTCTGTGTCTGCTATTGTCCTGAGCATTCACCAGTCACAAGGAACTTTTGTTTTCCTAGAAACTCAGTGATTCTCAAGGACAGTTTTTGGAAAGACTTCTCATTTCACTGCAGCCATCTCTAATAATATACTTAGAGTTTCCACTTCTAACTATCACCCTTGCCCTAATTGTCCATTTATTTTCTCCTTTCCAAAACTGTTTATTTGGGTTGTTTAAAGGAAAATCCATACTTTTTTTCCTAGTAAAAGTAAGGACAATATTTGTTGTGCAATTTCTGTAGGGACAATTTGATGTTATGTCTTGTAGTGATCTTTAAGTGTTTTAAACTCTGAATTCTTAAACATCTTTAATAGTAGAGGGACCTCCATATGTAGAAGTATGAAAGTATGAAGGAACATACCATTTTATTTGGCTTCACAGATAACCCTCATACCAAAATTGTAATTTCCTCTAGGAGTCATGCAGAAGAACTTTAATGAAAATGCCTTGGAGGATGAAGCTCCAGTTTTGTTCTACAGAGTATTAACTTTTTCTGTAATAGAAATCAAACTGCTGGGAATCAAGTACTTCACAATCTACTATCACCTATGAGTGCTACTCTTTACATGTTTATTACTGCATTAAATATCTTTTATTGTCTATAGCTTGTCACCTAAGTCTGAATGGTTTCATAAAACAAGGTTTTATTATGGCTGGAAACCACATACAAGAAAGAAAATACAAATAAATAAAAAGTAACATGTGTGTCATCTCTTGTCCCTTTCCTGTCATGTTTTTTGGATAAGTAATATCTCACAAGAAACAAAGTAGAGTCTGAAGTGTGTAACGGTGATAATCTAAGTCAGTCATAAAATTGACACTTCAAGCCTTTTTGAACTGTGAAAGCTCATTCGTGGTTAAAGATTGGACAAATATTATTTATTCAGACATAATGTATTGCTGTACATAGCCAAGACATGTACTTCTCGAGATTTTGTATATTAAGTTACAGTGGAAATGTTGGGAATATCAGAGATTAAGAGATGAACTCTAAATATGAGAATTATTCAAAGTTCTTTCAGACAATAAATGAGCCTCTGACCAGTGACAAACAAAATCAGAAGGAAGTGAAGAATAGAATGGAGGATTACATTTGGTTTTTTTTTATGTGATAAAAAAGTAAACGTAACCTTAAACTGTTTTTTAAATATTTGGAAGTTAATCCAACTGTTTGTAACCAAATCAATTAATGGACAAAATAACTCCTATAAGAAAAACTGAAGAAAGATTCTAGAAATATCTTCAACATGAAAGTGAATCCCCAAAGAAAACAGATGCTGGTTAAATATCTTCTGATAAATTATTTTAAAAGAGCTGATAAAATTAGCAGTAAAAACATGGATACCAAAATCTTTTTAACTCATGCAGACAGAACTTACACTGCAGTAATTCAGCTCATGTTTTTCAGTGGTGTCCTTTTTCTTTAACCCAAGTTTGAAGCACACAATTTGATTACTTTGCTTTTAAAACACTCAGCAGAGCTGGAGAATGATATATTGTTGTTAACAGCAATCTAATAAAATTTCAGAAAGCCCCCCATATTGTGATTGCCGTTAAAAGACCAGCTAAGCAGGATATATCTTGGAAGCAAGGATATGTTGGGTAAACATTGGCCCTTCCAGGTAATTAATTAACATGACTAATTTTCAGCAGTAACAAAGGGAAAATACAGATCCTTAAGAATGAAGATTTAAAAAGTAATGAAAGAATATAGGCCAATCAGATTTTAAATCCTGTATAGATTTCAGAATAGAACATAGTTGAAAATGGATCTTATTTATTTGTTGTCATCTGGTACATTAAATTTTCAGGGATCTTAAGAGTAATCTCCTCTTTGATGTGCTACAAATGTTTACAAGACATGGTATTTACACTCGTCACTCTTGTCATACCGCAGAAGAAACAGCTTGTACTAAAGAGCTCTGCAACAGACAAAAACCAATAAGGCAGATATTGGTCCACAGGAGAAACAAAAAATAATAATAATAAAAAAATCCAAATACAAGTATGAAGAAATCTGTCAAGAATACAATCCTTGCTGGTGGGAATCCTCTCACTAAAGTTTAACCATGAGAAAATTTGGCATCTGAAATCAATGGATTGTCTGAACTACTTGAAATCTGGCAAAAGGCTGACTCTTCTAGGAAATAGCTTATTCCAGTTATCTTAGAAGCATCTCCTAGTGATGTCTGGTGAAATGTAACAAAATCTAGAATTTCTACCACAACAGCAAAATTTTTGACAAACAAACCAAGACAAAATGTCTGATGAATCTTAACAACGCTAAGTATACAAGATCACTTATTTCTAAGTTGCTTTTCATTGTTCTTGAAATTTTTTTTGCAAATGCTAGGATGTTTCTCCATATATCAGGATGTTGATAGTGGTTAGATGTCAACAAACTAGAAAACCTGTTCGGGAGAGAAATTATTAACCTAACTAGCAATTCTTAATTATTTAGATTATTGCATAACGTTGAGGCAAGCCAGTGGCAGAAAGTACTCCCACACTGCTGCAACAATACCCAAAATATATTCACCCTTATGCAACAATATCCAAAATATCCTTCAGTCATATCCCTCCAGATACAGAAAAAACTCAATTTTCTGGATAATTTATTCTGAAGAGCTAAACATGAATCAACAGATGTCGTACTTCCAGGCAGGAATTGAAGGTTTCTCATAGAATCATAGGACCATCGAGGTTGGAAAGGACCTCTAAGATAATGCAATCCAATCATTCACCTATCTATCACCAATATTCCCCACTAAACCATGTCCCTCAGTATAAGATCTAAACGTTTCTTGAGCATCTTCAGTGTCGCTGACTCCACCACCTCCCTGGGCAGCCCATTCCAGTACCTGAGCACTCTTTTAGAGAAGTATTTCCTGATGTCCAACCTGAATCTCCCCTGGCACAACTTGAGGCCATTTTGTTGAAAGACAAGTTGATGTAATATTAAAAGAGGTAACTGCTGACCTCTATGTTAAAACATAAACAATAAAAACATTTTATTGCTAGTAGTATCACTAAAAATATATATCAGACTGGCTGAACAGAAATAACTGACAGGTTTGGTATCTTCTACCCATCAGAACATGGTTAGTCTGTCACAGTGCTGTTGCCACTGCTGAAACACATCACTCAGTGTTACATCCAGTGATTGGTCTCCATAAATATTCAGTAAGCATTGATGAATGTCAATGGATGTCATTTTTTCCACATGGATGAATCCAGTTCCACACCTTTGCTTAATCTGTTCTTCCATGTCAGACACCATTTGTCAGACTGTCGTTCTGCTGCGATTTGTCACATGGCAAGAAAGTGTAGTGGAATACTAGTGGGAAGGTTCAACCTCTACTGCCATACCACCATCTGTTGCTGACATTGTAAGCCAACATAATAGGATACATTACTTTTGGATCAGTCTTTTGTACGTTGCAAAGAGTAACAGAGATATACACTGTAGTTGTATTTGCAATCGTATTTGCCCAGGAAAGGTACCAAAAGAGATCTGTTTTAACTGTTTAAGACACTTTTCATTAATTTTTTTTCATGGTCCTTTATTATTGATGTCCTTCGAATTCTGTTAAACAAGTGAAGACTGAGGAGTCATGAATTCTTAGCCAAAGTGTAAAACATCTTTGGATAGGCTTAAGACTGGGTTTAATGGATCCACACTGTTTCAGCATATAATATCTTCTGAAGTATTGATAACACATTGTTAAAATTAATTGTTACTTTAGATTTTGAGGCTACAGACTTCAAAAGGCTGGATTGCCTGAGGACTAAGAAAAAAATCTTTTTGATTTGTAAATGAATGTTCGTCTGTTGAAAAGGCTCAATTCTCTTTATCCAGGTAATTAAAGAGGGAAGTCAGACTGGGTTTTACTCTGCTGACTGGGAGTTAATGATTCAGATTTGTGTTTCAAATGACATTAAATGCAAATATCAACTCTTTGATGGGATATTGCAGTTGTTAACTTTTGTCCTGCATGATGTCATTTAATCAGTAACCTGATTCAGCAAGTGTGTAATGAGGACAATTATCACCACTAAGAAAATTGAAGGAATGCAATAAAAATAATATTTTTAATTGAAGTAAAAAGGAAAAATAAAAAGATCACTTAAACATTTTGCTAGTGAAATTACCCTTTTGACAATTATGGTTAGAGATGTGAGAATGAAAGATCCCTTCTTTCCGTATATTGATAACAACTTGCTTACTTCACTTCTTTTGTCTTTTTTTCCAAAGGCTTTATGCAGTTATAACATTTTTAATCACGAAAATGTACTTACTCATCAGTACAGCTTTTCATGACACTTCACTGTGATCAAAACAATAAAAAAATACTGTTGCCTTCTCAAATAATACAGCCTGAAATGTAAAGAATTATTTAATCACTTTGTCTCTAAAAGTGGTTAGTATTTTGGAATCTTTCTCTTTATTTTGTGTTATTATAAAAATAAATATTATCTGTTAATTACAATAGTGGAGGATATGACAGTGAATATGAGGTTGAGAGTTCATATAAAAGAAGATAATTAAAGTATTGTACTAATGAGTCAGTAAGTCAATTGTTCTAAAATTTTCAACTTCAGATGTCTTGTAGTACCTGAATGCTAATGTGATGCATCCCATACATCATTTGTTATTTTCATTATTTTGACTGCTCTTCTTTGTGCATAAAAATCTGTGATATTGACTTTTTTTTTTCTATGAAAGTTAAATCCATAAATCTTTTAAAACCCATAGGACAACAATGACACTTTTTGGCTTTTACTTTCCATTCTCTAAGAATTTTGTGAGTATGCATTAACATTTTAGATTGGCATCTTAGATCAGTTCTGCTAACAGTTCCTGCCTTTAAAATGTTATCTTGTTCTTAGTGTGTTTTAGGATTTTTAAAAGGTAGAAAGATTCTACTGAAATATAGTGTAGGAGCATAACACTTGCCTTTAATATTTTAATTAAGTGCGTAAATCAGACTTAAGGATGCTTAAAAATGATGAGGAAAAAAACCTGCAAAATACTACTGCTGGTATTGATAACTGCAAAACAGGGACACATATTAGGGTATAATTTCTTCTTAATCTTCAATATTACACATACAAAAGGGAATATTCCTTCTAAAATAAAAGAAAATAAGATAAACATAACAAAATTTTCACAGTGACATTGTAAACAAACAGCAGGAATAATGAGCAAAAAGAGAAGCAAACGTTTCCCAAGGGAGTAAATTAGAGCCAAAAGAGTGTCGTTTCGTTTTGAAACAGTTGTTTGCCTGCATAAATTGTATGAGTTTTCAGTAGTATTCGTACAATATATGTCAGTATCTTTGAACAAAACTATATATCTATACCCAGTATAGAAATATGTGAGAATGTCCTTGCTATTGAAAAGACTTCTATCAGCCTCGCTCATCCCTGATTTATCCCTCTCCATCATATGTGGAAATTAATGGCTGTCAGGAATAGTCCCTGGTGACTGGAAAAAGGGAAACATCACTCCTGTTTTCAAGAAAGCGTGAAAGGAAGACCTGTGGAACTATAGGCTGATGACCCTCACCTCTGTGCCTGGGAAGATCATGGAGTAGATACTCATGGAAGCTATGCTGTGGCACATGCAAGACAGGAAGTGACCCGAGACAGTCAGCACAGCTTCATAAAGAGCAGACCATGCCTAACTCATCTGGTAGCCTTCTATGATGGAATGGTGGCTTCAAAAGACAAAGGAAAGTAACTGATGTCATCTACCTGGATTTCTGCAAGGCCTTTCACATACATAGTCCTACATTACATTCCTGTCTCTAAATTGGAAAGATATGGATTCGAAGGGTGGAGTATTCAGTGGATAAAGAATTGGTTGGGTTGCAGCTAGAGGGTTGTTATGGCTCTGTGCTCAGATGGAGGCTAATCATGAGCAGTGTTCCCAGAGGTCTGTTTATTCAACATCTGCATCGATGAAATAGACATTGGGATTGAGTGTACCCTCAGCAAGTTTGTAGATGGCATTTAGTATTGTGCTGCAGTTGGCATAATAGAGAAAAGGGACGCTATCCAGAAGGACCTGAACAGGATTTAAAATTGGGCCCACATGAACCAAATGAGATTCAACAAGGCCAAATACAAGGTGCTGCATTTGGGCTGGGGCACTCCTAAATATGTTTATGGACTGGCAGCAGGGCTCATTGAGAGCAGTCCTGTGAAGGACTTGATAGTTCTAGTGGCTTAAAAACTGAACATAAACCAGCAGTGTACTTCTGCAGCCCAGAAGGTCAACAGTATCCTGACCTGCACCAAAAGAGGTATGTGATTGTATCCCTCTGCTCTGCCCTTGTGAGGCCCCACTTGGAGTAATGCGTTCAGGCCTGGGCAGCCAGCACAAGAAAGAGTAAGTCCAGAGGAGGGCCACGAGGATGACAGGAGGGCTGCAGCACCTCTCTTATGAAGAAAGGTTGAGGGAGCTGATTTCATCTTTGTAAGGATTATTCTTTCATTTATTCCTCATCATCACAGGCTAGTTGTGAATCACAGTCTGTGGGTTTCCAAGATTTCACTGGATGAGGTTGGCTTGCAAAGCTGTGCTGGGAATTAACTTCTTTTTTGTCTCTTCTACTGTCTCTATCCATGTTATTTTTACAAATCCACCTTGAGTAAAAGACTCATTATATTTTTTTTGCAAAGCAATGATATCCTTTACTACATGTGCACAGCAGTCTGTGATAATTATAGAGTATTCATTCCAGATGTAAGAATAACTAAAGTGTGCTGGCACTTCTGCTAACAATAGAGAGCAAATGATGTTTGAAGTTTATAAAAGGTAAAATCTCTTAAGAGGATTAGTTTTAATTTTTCTAGTGTTATTTTTCCTAAAGATTTTTAGTTACATTTTGAAGAACTGCTGACAGGAATTTGTATATCATTTAATTTCATGGAAAAGACACTGTCTGCATTGCTTTAAAATAGCAACCTAAGACCCACTGTTTGAGCTGAGCTGTTCAAAGTGAAGGGTGACCGTTTCAGAGCACAATAGACTAGCTGACTAGTTTAAAAACATGCTGCTTGAGATATATGCTCTGTGATTGAAAAGATATCCAACAGCACATTAAATAAAAATAATCAAATTAAAACTGTAAAACTAGAGCAACAGACTGTCTAAACATTTTTTTGCTTGTGTTTATTTTCTGTAACAGACATTGTAATGAAATATTCAGTTCCTGGCTACAAATCTGTTTTTGTTTATTTATTTATTTATTTATTTCCCTTTTCCAGATTCTTAAAATCCGTCATCAGAAGTTTTTGCACAGACACAGAAACCAGTGACACCAGTGACAAGTGGTGCTTCTCAGTGCTGTTACTGAGATTGATGCTGTTTAATATCTTTGTTGGCAACAAGGACAACGGAGCTAAGTACAACCTCAACAATTTTGCTGACAGCATCAATCTGAGTGACATGATTGACACACTGGAGGGAAGGGAAGCCACCCAGAGGGACCATGGCCATGCTTGGGGGGTGGGCCTGTGTGAACCTCGTGAAGTTCAACAAAGCTGAGTGCAAGCTCCTAAATCTGGATCAGGGCAATCCCATTCACAAATGCAGGCTGGGCAGAGAACAAGCTGAGAGCAGCAGTGAGGAGCTGGCAATGTACACTTTCAGCCCAGAAAGCCAACTATGTACTGGAGCACATAAAAAGAATCATGAATAAGTTGATGGAGGTGATTACCCTGCTCTACTTCACTCTTGTGAAACTACACTGGCAGTACTGCCTTCAGCTCTGAGGCCCTTAATTCAAGAAGGACCTGGACCTGTTGGAGCAAAGCCAGAGACCACAAAGATGTTCATAAGGCTGGAGCACCTCTCCTACAAATGCAGGCTGAGAGAGCTGGGGCTGTTTAGCCTAAAAAAGAGAAGTGGCCTTCCAGTACTTGAAGGATTTCTGCAGAAAAACTGGAGAGTGTCTCTATCGGAGAGAAATTCTTCACAATGAGGATGGTGAGGCACTGGAACAGGTTGCCTTGAGAAGCTGTGGGTGCCTCAACCCTGGTAGTGTTCAAGGCCACATTGGATGGGATTTTGGTCTTCATAATCTAGAGATGGTGTCCCTGCTCACATCAGAAAGGTTGAAACTAGATGACCTTTAAGGTGCATTTCAACTCAAACTATTCTCTGATTGTATGATTATTTCATGCCATCATTCCTTGCTGTGTTTGCTAAGAGTTACTAGATTCATGATGTTGTATGCTATTGCAGGTCTAGGAAGTTTTATCACTACATGATTTACTTCAGATGGCATATGAAATTCAGATTCTTTTATGCTTAATGTAACTGGGTAGTCACCTTCAACGATTACTCACAGTACTTTAATTAGAAGCCTGTTTTTCTCCATTGATTATATAGTACTGGCCTAAGTATCATCTAGAAGCCCAAATAAATGACCTCATCAAGAGATTCCAAGTGTTGTACAAACTATAGAATGGTCCACTCTCTGTCCCTCAACCACAGCCAAAATGCCTGTTACAAGGAAGGCCTGTGTGGCTGGTAGGACTTTCTGTGCTAGCAACCATTAGGATGGATGTCTTACACTTTATAAGCAATACTGTATAATTAAAAGACTTTTGCTTTATTAGGGCAAAAATAGAGGTCAAATGAACAACCATGTAATATGGTTATAGATAAGAAATTGCAGAAACAATGCATTTTTTGCCTTTTACTTGAGACTGTCCAAAGTGTAACAAGTGATGTTAAAATTGGATTTTCCTGCAGAATAGGTAATAAAATCAAGTACATGCTTGTCTGTGTGTATTCATGCTCCTCTGCATTAATTTTTATGGACTGTGGCCTTGCCCTACAGAATGATTTTGCCCTGTGACAACACTTGACTGACACTGGTTTCACGTTTGTGTTGTTTTCTATCTGCTGGTGTAACATATTTGCTTCTACAGAGTTCAGAATATGAAACCCATGTAAGCATCATCCATAGAAGATTGACAACATCCTAACATACAGCAAACAGAAATAGCTCTGCAAGCTGGGAGCTGGGGATGATGGCAGGGCAGGTAGGTAGTCACCTCACCATCCATGGATGCAGTCTCACACCAGGCACAGAAGATCAATAGGGCCATCACCAGAAATAAGCAAGAGCCTCATGACTGCCAGATGAATCTACTTGAGGTTCAGAGTCCAGCCTCTGCAAGAGAATGTCAGGTTCAACAAGTTATGGGTACATGACAGCATAGTTCAGAACAGGGCAAGGGACTGTGATTAAATGCATCTCTGCAGTCAACAAGCCCCAGACTCCACTAGGTTTCATTTAGCTCTTTCCTATAATTTTATTCATTTTCACATCAATGTGATCCAGGGTTACACAGTTGTCTCGTTCTAGCACTGACTTTAAACACAGACAGCCAAATCCCTGGGTGAGGGAATGTTGCAGCTGTGGTTGATACACAGAAGGCTTTGACATATTGTTTTTCAGCAGTTCCATCTTTAGTCATTCACTTCAGTCTATTAAACTACTGTTATCTAGATGCATTTTCTTTATGCAAAGTTTATATCACATTGTTTTTTGTTTATATGTTGTATCCAATATTCATATTTTCCAGTAATATTATCCTTAATTCAATGCTTTGCAATACTTGAGTTTCAGGACTCAGGCTGAACTTGAATTTCTCTTGGTTCAGAGCTCTCTGAGGAAGGCACTTAATGTAGGCCTCAGAAGTTAGATTTTTTTTCCATTAGTTATAGAAATGTAATATTTTTAATGACTGATCCTGTTTATGAAGATAAAAAAGAAAGTCAGAAACTAATATGAAACTATGCATACTGACTGAAGGTTTTCAAGACAGAAAAAAATTTTTGTTGAGGATTTATTATCAGCAAATACTGGTCACCAGTTCTGTAACAGTGTAGAGCAAAACTACCATTAGCTAAATCCAAGGCAAAAATTATGCTTGAATATGCCAGCAGAAACATGAATCACATGCTGTTTCATAACTTCACTGAAATATACTGAAAAACTTCAGCAAATCACAACTAGACCAGACAGTGATAGCATGACAGGCAAACCTCCTTATCAGACAAGGAAGGTTAGCCACCTGATAAATAAATGTGTTACATTCAGTTCTATTACAGCAGCAGTGAAAGTGTGTCACATTAGCTTAGCACTGATTCATTGCATGCCTAAGAGGAACACTGGCAGATTGCTTTAATTAACAGATGTACAAGGGCTGCTGATGTTTTCAAAGTGATATTTCCTTGCCTCATACTGCATACTATCAGACTGTCATTCTCAGGTGGCAGAATGACAGGGTATCAGAGGAATAGCTCTAAAAGTTTTTCATTCTCATCACTCTGTCTAAATATCTGTGTTAACAATATGTCCTCTTTCACAAGCACTTTTTATTCTGTGTAGTCTTGAGAAACGAAAGGGAACAACTTCTTGTCAAAAGAAAAAACAGTATTACATTACAAGTATAGCTGAAGAATTATTTACAACTTCCACTCACCTGACCTTGAAGAAAAAAAAAAAAAAAAGGCATTCGATATTATCTAATTTAACACGGATGTCCTCCTTAAATTCAGACTGTAGGTGCCTAGTAAAGCATTTCGTTAATGGTAGTTATCTCAGTTCCTTAAATATTAATAGATATATCATTAGATGCCTTTTAAGTTTAGATGCTTAAATTAGACAGGTGGAGCATCCTTCTTCAGAGCTTAAAATGTCACCTTGGTATTGGCATTGAAATGCAGAGTCCTTTAAAGCACCTTTAGTGGTGCACCACTGTTTTTTCTAAAACTTGTTATGTTGGACTTAGAGATTTCAGGTTCAGTTCACATTCTATTCAGAAATCCAAATTATCAGATACTGGTATTGTCTATATCTGTGCATTGTGTATGTCTGTGAGAAAGGGAGAAAGCAAGCTCCATCTCCCTACCTTATAAACCACTTCAAAGAAGGAGTTAATCAAAACTGCACTAAACCATCTGTTATACCTTTGTCACATTCAACAAAAGTCAGAAGCAGAGAGAATTGCAGGCTTATATTGCATGCTACATTTTCATCACTGAATTTGAAAGAAAGTGACCTTAGATGAGAGTTGATTATGTGCTGTTCATGTAGATCTATGCCTCATGCATGAGAGACTTAAAACTAATATCCTATTATATGCTCTGTGTTGGAACTGTTTACAAGTCCAAGGCCTTCAAAGGTACAGTTTTATAACTTTGTATATCTATGTCTTATCCATTTATCTCTCTATCGAAGGCTTGAAGTCTGAAATAAAACATGATTGCCAGCAAGAGCAGTTTATAACTGTTTGTAGGGACATTATGCTGAGTAATCAATGTAGAAGAGCAAAATCCAATCCACTAGTCACAATAATTTTTGTATTTTTCACTCAGTACTTGCCTTTAGGTAGTTGTATTTTGAGAGATGATCTGTATGGTCATGGACATTTTCAATAACTGACAGCTTTATATTTTAATTTCTCTCTGTGCTGTTGAGAAGAAGCCATGGCTGAAAATTATTTCTTATAGAGAAAATTCTTAGTATAGAAAACCTATGCTCTATTTTGGCAAACAACCAAGAATACTGACAAAATTGCTGTAGTGGTCCCATGGGCTTTGAGCCATTCCCATTATTCCACACAGAAAGATGACCTTGATACTTAAAGGTAATACTTGGCAGTTTTCCTGAACTCCATTAACGCTTTCATAAAGAAGGTGTCTGCAGCAACCAAACAGGTATGGAAACATTTCTGAGTAGAAACTAGGAGTTAAGAAAATCAGTGTCACACTGAAAAATTTTGGAAGACAGTATCAGTAAAAAATAAGAAAGAAGGAAAATAGGAAGGAAGGAAAGAAAGAAGGAAGGAAGGAAGGAAAGAAGGGAGAGAAGAAGGAAAGAAGGGAGAGAGGAAGGAAAGAAGAAAGAAAATGAAAAAAAAGAAAAAAAGAAAGGAAGAAAGAAAGAAGGGCAGGAAGAAAGGAAGAAAGGGAGAAATTCCAGTCATTATAGAAATAACTCTTAGTCAAGAAGCTTTTAGTATGAATCTTTCAGTGTATATTCTTTAACTTAGTATGACACAAACTTTAAAACTAAAGCTGTTCCCTGCCACACTGTTGCTCCCATTAATATCTGAAACAAAATAAAATCTTTATTCTTTGTTAGAAGGATGACAGAAATGCTGACTGGGATGCAGCAGCAGTTTTAAGGTAAGTTTCAGATAACTTTCCCTGACTCTTACAGGAAACAAAAGAAATGAGTCTACTACTTTTGCAAAAGTTGGACTTTGGTGCATACTGAATGTCAGCTGTGAAAGTGATTTAATGTATTCTTCTGTTCACTAAATTATTTACCTCCATCAACATGAGCAGGACTGAAATACCAATGTGTTTTGTTCTGAAATAGCAATTTTTTTTTCATCTCGAGAATCTTTTGTTGACATACTTCATCTTTTACTTAATCATGACTCCTCAGACAGCTTCCAAAATGCTAACCTGTGGGAAAAAAAGTCCTTGATGGGAGGAACAGCATAACATGGAGTGGCCAAAATAGGTTGTTAGATATCATTATGTTTTTTGAAGTCTGTTCATGTATTTAAATTCTAAAGATAAAATAACACAAATGCTGTCATAAAAATATTTACTTCTAAGTCTCATGCTGCAATTGCATGTATGTTACTTGCATTGTTATTATCTCTTTAAGTGATAGAAATAGGACAGATACTGTCAATGGATTCTACTGAAATATATGTATTGAATGTAAATAATGTATAAGGTTTAGCTGTCCTTCTAATAAGTTAAAGACTTGTGAAACCTTGAGTTTAAAAACATGAAATCAGGGAAAATTTGCTGAAGCAACATTCATCTCTATGAAAATTAAGTGTAAGGTTGTATGCATATGAAACTATGTACTTCCTGAGAAAGCCCTACCACTATGCATCAGAAATGTCTGTAGAGGGAAGAAGATGGATCTGAAGATCATTTACCTACTATGTTATCAATGATGAATTACAATTGAAGAAATAAATCTGTTTTAAATGAAAAGATCTTTTTTTAGCTGAATGTTGCTACTTACCAGAGGTATCAGATCTAGTTTTCTGAAGGTGGTGTAGTTTAATAGATATTTTTTATGTTCACGATGCCAAAGATAATACATTCTAAAATACTTTGAATGAAATGGGACATCCAAGAAATATTTAGAAAGCAGAAAAGTGAGCATCCTTCTGTCTTGAATGTGTTCACAGGTAATGATCAAGGGATGAATAAACACCACCAAATTAACCAGTTATTTTCTATGTCTTCGTGTTTTCTTTTGAAATAATATTTGGTCTTAAAATATTTTAGTTAGAATCAATCCATTTGAAGTAATCAAAAAGGATGTATCTTGGATAAACCGGCATGTAATACTAGAAAGAGGAGAGAGGCAAGAGGTTAGAATGCATGATTCTGTGTTAATAGTACAAAACAGGTTTCCACTTACGAAAGAATTGCACATAGAAAAAGATTAAAAGAGGAAGAAGTTGGAATGAAAGGAATAAAAAAAAAAACAAATAAAACATTCAACTTCAAACTAAGACTTCACCATGAATAACATTTTTTCCACTCGGGATCCTAGTTGCAATGAGATTTGTCTCAAAACATCTAGCACCCATGACTCAGTAGTACATTCGGATTCCAGGTTTTTTTCCTTAGCATTGCATATGGTTAAATATACTTTGAACTATTTCTTAGCCTCATTTATTTGGAATAAATGAATAAGTAAACTAAAGTAAAACAAACAAGCATAAACTCTGTTTTAATTTTGTTAATACTCTGTGATGTAAGGTAAAAATTCATCTAGCTGAAATAAAAATAAAGAGAAATACATTGGACTTCTATGGTTATGAATACCTAGGTAATTGATCTTCTTATCTTATACTTTATTAAATCCAAGTATAGACAACACCAAAGTGCACCACAGAGTAAAACAGATCAATGACTTAAGACCTCATACAGGGAGAGGTCTGACACCAAACACTTTCATTTGGTGTCATGCTGGCATTTTATGATTTTTCTTTTCCTTCTTTTTTTTCTTCACTCAATTACTGTCTTGGTTCTAAATTATTTATTCCTCTAGATTATGTGAACAGGTGAAAGGGGGCATATTGCATTGTCATAATTTATAAAAAGAATGTTTTCTTCTAAAATACCTTCTAATTATGAAGAGAGACGAATTACAACTGCATATTCCTGTTATGAAAATACAAAATTCCTTGATGCTATTTAAGCAATATTCTGCCTGACTCGTGTCTTACATGTTTGAGTTTTGGATTTATAAGCTTTACTGGATGAAATTGTGATTTATTTCAATGTGTTATCATCCCTGTGATTCTCTTCTACTCAAATTTAAAAAGATTACTTCATGTTCTAATTTAAATAATTCCCTTACTCCCATTGTTTCTATACTAAGTTGAAGTCTTCCAGATTCATTTTAAAGATTTTATATAACTGCATTCCTACGTACATTGGGGATCTTGTTTCTTACTTTTGCATTCACTTTCGACCATCACAGACTTTCTCCTAACCACAGCTCTGAGAGTGTTTTCTTCAAGACTTTCTTTCTTTTGTTGTGGGTTGTACAAAAAGGCTTTGTTGTAGTAGCCCTGAGCCATGAAACTGATCCTTTGTGGAATCTACTATTGTAAGTAAGCACTGAAAGCTTCAGATTTCTGAAATGGAGTTCATTTCAGTTGGTAAGTAGTTATTAGGCATGAAATTCTGGAATGATGATTGTGTACTAAGACTTACCTTATGGCTTTAAAATATTTATCTCTGAATCATAAAAAGAGCTAGGGATTTATACCTTTTCTTTCAAGACCTACTCAGATCTCTCCAAAGGATGTTTCTGTTGATGCAGTTCAATAGTAAGTAACCTATAATTGTTGTGGGAATCTGTTCCCAGATATTCTCTGGTTGATCTGAACAACTCTGACATACAGGCCAGCCAACTAGGTAATTTCATTTGATTCTGAAGATTTTCTTTGATATCCTTCAAGGATATCCTTCCTTTATATAGAGGACAACACAGGAGGGCATGGGAAAAAATTCTGCATATCTTCTATTGTCAGCATAATTGCTCTAACAGTGAAGTACAAGAGTTAAGTATAGAATAGCTTTAAGCTATCTCAGATATATGAGAGAACAAGCAATATGTGTAACCTACGAAGAAGGAAAAATAGGCATTGCCCATGTTCCGTTTCACATTCCTCTAGTTCTGATCTATACAGCAGGAAAACTATATCAAAGCCATACAGTAAAGTTTCTGCTCAATACTATTTTTGATATATCCAATTCAACAAATTATTGCATAAATTTGTAGTCAATGAATATCTTATGATAAGAAAAAGGATAAAGTAAATAGATCTGAAATAATGTATTCTCTCTCCAAAGCCATGGTTGAAAGCAATCTGCAACCCCCTTAAAGGTACACAAAGGCGTCAACAAAGTTGTGCCATTTTGCTGAAATTTTCCATCATAATATGTATCACAAAAGTACTCTAGGTGCTATAGATATGAATGTCACTTTTTCCTTTCCTTTCCTTTCCTTTCCTTTCCCTTTCCTTTCCTTTCCTTTCCTTTCCTTTCCTTTCCTTTCCTTTCCTTTCCTTTCCTTTCCTTTCCTTTCCTTTCCTTTCCTTTCCTTTCCTTTCCTTTCCTTTCCTTTCCTTTTCCTTTCCTTCCTCCTCCTCTCCTCTCCTCTCCTCTCCTCTCCTCTCCTCTCCTCTCCTCTCCTCTCCTCTCCTCTCCTCTCCTCTCCTCTCCTCTCCTCTCCTCTCCTCTCCTCTCCTCTCCTCTCCTCTCCTCTCCTCTCCTCTCCTCTCCTCTCCTCTCCTCTCCTCTCCTCTCCTCTCCTCTCCTCTCCTCTTTTTCTTTTCTTTTCTTCTCTTCTTTTCTTTTCTTTTCTTTTCTTTTCTTTTCTTTTCTTTTCTTTTCTTTTCTTTTCTT
This sequence comes from Alectoris magna, assembly GCA_030625065.1. Classification (NCBI taxonomy): domain Eukaryota; kingdom Metazoa; phylum Chordata; class Aves; order Galliformes; family Phasianidae; genus Alectoris; species Alectoris magna. Next base: position 181,818,185 of record CM060560.1, on the reverse strand, counting down.
TTCTTTTCTTTTCTTTTCTTTTCTTTTCTTTTCTTTTCTTTTCTTTTCTTTTCTTTTTCTTTTTCTTTTTCCTTGTTTCTCTGTGCCCTTGTGCAATTGTGAATGGGTGGACATTTGCTTTGCTCTCACAACATCATAAAGATAGATCTCAGAGCATTTGAAATAAATATGATATTCATAGTAGCATACCATACCACTAGGAAATAAAGTAAAAAAATAAAAAGCAAAATCTGTAGAATTTTGCATCTGTAGAAATATTGCAGACTTAAAGTATTTACATTTAAAATCAATCACTTTTCCACTTTTTCTCCCACCCTGGTTACTAAATACTCAGAAGAAACACAATGTATAATTTCTTCAGAAAGTATCAACAGTTCTCTGAAGAGATGAAAATAACCCTGTCATCTCATAAAAAGTGTTTTGTTTACTTAGGGGTAGAAAGTCCTCTTATATTTTATTCATTAATAGTTTTAAATTACATGGAGATATCCAATTATGAATTGCAATAGACATGATGACATCCCTAGGCCTTTACAGAATGTCTACTAAGTTGTCCTCCCTTCATAAACAAACAAACAAAAAAGAAAACCATTAGAAGATATGATCCATTATTCTATAAAGTTCACAAAGGGCAAAAAAAACTCAGCCCTTTCTGCATCTCTAAAACAAACAAATAAAGGCGAATTGGACACAGGGGAGGAACTTCATTACATTTCCTAATAATGGCATATTTGAGAACCCATTAAAAGAAAATATCCAAATAGTCCCCTCTGTCAAGAGCTCATTTCAGAGAAAGACAGAGGAATGAGAAAAGAATAATGCTTCAGTAAGGTTGGCATTTTCCCTTTTATTGCTAAGACTCTTTTTTATTATCATACTTAATCTAGTGTCCAAAAGGACGATATCCATCAGTTGTTTTCACTTAGAGAACTTTGACCACTTCTAAATACAATTGCAAACTCGTAATATAGTGGGTTTTGCAAACACAGGATGTAATTCTGTTGGTACTTATGTCAATTTTTATGACGGTAGACATGATTCTGCTCCAAAAACCAGTCTAACACATACAGCATGCCAGAAGCAGATGCAGGCTTGTTACAAAATCTCTGCATAACCCCTTCCTCAGCTGATACCATTTCTGTAGCAGAGCTACATTTGGATTTCTTCTTGTTCTTTTTTTCTTTTCTTTTCTTTTCTTTTCTTTTCTTTTCTTTTCTTTTCTTCTCTTTCTTTTCTCTTTTCTTTCTTTTCTCTTCTTTTCTTTTCTTTTCTCTTCTTTTCTTTTCTTTTCTTTTCTTTTCTTTCTTTTCTTTTCTTTTCTTTTCTTTTCTTTTTTCTTTTCTTTTCTTTTCTTTTCTTTTCTTTTCTTTTCTTTTCTTTTGTCTTTTCTTTCTTCGTCTTTTCTTTTCTTTTCTTTTCTCAGTGCTGTGCAGCTCTGTGACTATTTCATGTTCACCCATGTACAGAAGTTGTGCTTCTATCATGTGCTTTGCACAAAATCCAATCAAATAGGTCTTCTCAGTGACATCAGGTACCATAGAAAAATCAGTGCTACACGGTGTGATGTATATACTTCTAAAAGAACAAGAACTGCTAGAAAATATACTAATTGCTTAAATGTTGGTGCTGAACAGATTATAAAATGCACAATTCTGGAGAGTGTTACAATAATAATTAGCTTCACTTGCTGGGATTCTTGTATTCTCTGTTTCAGGGAAAGATAATTTATATCCACATTATATACCTTGACTTTTGCATGTGATCTTACCTTACTTTATTCCTTTTAACAAATGAGTATCTATGTGTTCAAATGAGCAGGGAAGTTTGTGCAATTTATATTACCAATGCAGAGTGTTTTCAACATAGTGAAAGGAAGCTTAATAACATTCCTCTGGATGATAAAATTTATAAGGTCTTGAGACTATATTTAGTAACAGTCTATGGAGATTTATTACTATGCAGATTTATAAAATTTTGCTCATAGACAAAAATTCAAACATACCTCCTAGGAGTCATAAATTATTTCGTATTTCATTCACCACCCAAAAAAGGTTGTAAACTTGGGTCAAACTTACTGCAGATTTAGAAACTTCAGAAGCAGCTTAAGAAATAATGGTTTCTATAGCAACTAAATGCACCAATATTATGCATATTAATTACACATATGAACAGTAGAAATTGCAGGAAACAAAATATTGAGGATGGGTAAGGACCTCACACTGGGACCAAGAAGCTATTGCTTAAAATGAAAATTGTGTTACCTTGTTTTTGCTTTATGGATATGAAATGATAGCAATAAAACAAAAAAAGGTTAATAAGCCATCTGCTGTCCATAAGTGCAGTTTTATGTAATATTTGGAGGATTAGACACAGTTACTCTAATGTGTGTAAGATATCCATTTTTTTCCTTCCCTTTCTTCCTCTTCCCCTTCTCCTATATCCTTCCCCTTCTCCTATATCCCTCCCCTTCCCCTATGTCCTTCCCCTATATCTTTCCCATCTGTCTTTCCCCTATATTTTCCCCCTTTTCCCATGTCTTTCCCCTTTCCCCATGTTTTCCCCTTCCCTATGCTTTTCCCTTTCCCTTTAACAGAACAAGCAGTTTTTTCTGGTCATGGCTTTGGATACCTTTGGATACTACTTATGAGGACAGGCTTCCAAGAAATGTTGGATTTGCAGCTGTTATAAAAAAGTAGTAACATATTTGATTTTTTTTTGTTTGTTTTTTAAATTTATTTTTATTTTTAACTTTCTAGGAGATTGCAATAAACAAATGTTTGGATCATTATGGACCTTAATGATGGATTTCAGCACAGCCAAGCAGCATGACTGGAATTAAGTGGCAGCTGACACTAAAGCTAATAATTACACCAAAGAAACCCAAACTGCAGTGTATCTACAAGTGGAATGACCTGTAGTTGTTACCATTGGTTTTCTCAAGCAAAGGGATGAGATATAGCACTGTTAAGTCTAATAGGAGTAGGAGGTGTGCCAAAATGATTTCTGTACTAAGCCTTTCTTCTGCCCTCCTGATTTGGAGCTGCTTTGTCAGCCAGCCTGCAAGCAGCAATATTTTGTGCAGTTTCTCAGTGTTGAAGGTTGTGACAGGCTGATTCTTCCTTTTTCCCAGCTTCATCCTTGGCAATGGCCTTCACTGGGATCCTTACCTGCAAAGCTTCCTGCAATCATGTGCAGGAGAGCTTTGGCTCTGACAGGAGACCATTGGCATGTCATTTGCAGGCAGACAGAAACTCATGCTGACCATACTCCAAGCCTGCATTCCAAACCAGTCACAGTAAGCATCATGACAAAGCCACAGTAATATGACCTTCTTGAAAGTCTCTGTATCTGGGTCATCTGGATGGTGGAACACAAGCAGAATTTGAAATCTTGCTGTATAGAGATATATCCTTGAGGCCAGCTACCAACTTAAAACCATCTAAATCAGTAAAGGGACCAGACTGGTGGTGAAATTATTTTCTTGGTACATCTCCAAGTTCTGTATTGTTTCTATTGCTAACTAAAGTGTCGCACAAGTAGAACCTATCATATTTGCTACAGCTGTGTGGGTGTTAAGAGCTGAAGGAAAAGCTCTGAAAAAAAGCCTCTTCAGAGTGTTATTGCCAGCTTTTGAGAAAAGCTAATAAAAACAACAGCTGTGGCTGGTAAACAAAGCAAATCCAAATTCTAGTATGGAACAACATTGGAAACGAAAGGTAAAAGTGATATATTTTTTCAAAGACTATTAGCAGTATGTTTCTGATAGAGATGTTCTTCAGCATTATAGAATTTACAGCGTCAGCAATTGGTAGAAGATGGCTTTCCTTCTGGTCTTCAGCAGCCAGTATATTCTTATACTGCTGCACTTGGTTTGAATGAACTTCAAACAGTCTTCATTTTAGCCACGCACATCACATTCAACCTCCTTTGATGATCCCTTAGAAATGCAGATAAATGAATGAGGAGATTGTATTTCCCTGTTGGAAACATATACCCTTGGGTACCTGATCAGCTTGTAATTTTTATGTAGGAAATTATCTGTGCTGGAACTCTAAGGAAACAATATGAAAAAATATGTCTCTCACTGTACTCACAGTCTGACTCTTCTGAAACTGTGGATTGTTTGTCTCAGAAAAAAAATATGCATTAGCTGGCACAGGATGACTTTAAAAACTCTGGTGGAAGAACAGAGAATAAATAATAAATGACAATACCATCTGTAGTTCTCAAACTGCCTTATGTGGCTACCCTCATGACACTGGGACATGGAGATATGGAGTAATTTACTCAATATCACACAGATCATTAGCAAGACCAGGAACAGCAGCATGTTATCTTGAGACTAAATTCATTGTGTTATCCCCATTACCTGTTGTTCCTTCCTCTACTGGCAGTTGAGGAGTGTTGTGGAGTCAAAGCACAGACAGTCCCAAACTACAGTTAATCAAATACAGCTCCGTAACAGAGCATGTACATTTTTGAAGAAGAAAAAGTGCTTAATGAATTTCAAGTTTTTATAGTTGATCCTTCATCCCTTTTGATGATTATTTCTTTTACTTTCAGGTGAGTTTGGCCCAAAATAAATAAATAAATAAATAAATAAATAAATAAAAGAAGCTGAAACTGGTACTCAGAGCTCACTTACTAGGTTTTCAAATATTTTCAGAATACTTTCACTCTTGAAAATTTTGAAGAAATGAAACCAGTTGGAGAAGTTTGTGTGCTTTTATGTGTCAAGAAATATGACTAAAATAACATTTTATGGAGAAGATTTAGCATGAAGGCACTGCTGAATTTAACAGATGTTGCCGTTTTCATAAATTTGCTTTTTTAATAAATTGAACAGACTTACTTAATTTTTAGAAATAATTATCAGGTATTAAAAACTGTGAGGGGTCTGGAGCACAAGTCTTATGAGGAACAGCTCAGGGAACTGGGATTGTTTAGCCTGGAGAAGAGGAGGCTCAGGGGAGACCTCATAGCAGTCTACAACTTCCTGAAGGGAGGATGTGATGAGGAGGGGCTTGGCCTCTTCTCCCAGGCAACAGACAGGACCTGAGGAAATGGCCTCAAGTTGTACCAGAGGAGGTTTAGATTAGACATAAGGAAAAACTTTTTCTCTCAGAGAGTGGTCAGGCACTGGAATGGCCTGCCCAGGGAGGTGGTGGAGTCGCCGTCCCTGGCAGTGTTCAAGAGGCGTCTGGATAAGGAGCTAAGAGATATGGTTTAGTGGTTTTTCAGTACCTATGGTAATGGAAGGACGGTTGGACTAGATGATCTTGTAGGTCCTTTCCAACCTTGTGATTCTATGATTCTATGAAAAATATATTCTCGCAGGCAAGTTGCGCTTACTGAGGAGAGTTAAATTTTGGTTGCATTGCAGAACTAAGTTTGCAAATGGCTGTAAAGAAAACTGTTCTGTAGAATATTATGTAGAATCCAAAAGTATATAGGTAGGATGGTGGAACAAATTTCCACATATTCAGTACAATTCATTTATGTAGAAGCACTAGCAGAGCCATTGCCCCTATATAGCTTCATTATAGCCAGCTCTAAAGTTGTAAAGAAGTGACTGCGACCATGGGTAGATAACGAACTGTAATAGTAATGGGAAATGTCACTAAATGTCATTAAAGCCAGACATAACCTAAATGATGGCAGTGTGTTCAGTATAACAGAAGGATATGAGAATATGGCATTTTGTTAAAGGATAGTAACAGGTTCAGTCCACTAAATTAATTCAGCTGTAATGGCCAACTGTGTAAGAAAGTGGCTAGTTGTACTGCAAAAGCAAAAGTGAAATCAAACCAAACCAAACCAAATCAATATATATATATATATATATATATATATATATATAATATAATATATATCATATATATATTATATTATTATATATATAATATATATAGATCAATATTTATTATATATATTATTATATATATATATAAATATATATATATATTAAACAACCACAACAACAACAAAGAGAAGCAAACATACAAAAAATCCCAGAACAAATAAAAAAAACCCAACAGACAGGAATCATAGAAAAGATATGAAAATAAAATCTTTAAAGGAAAACAAAAGCCTTTATAAAGCCTTTAGAAAGGTAAAAGCACCTGTATGACATGCAACAACAGGTTAAATTCTGAATTGCTAGAAATATGCTCTTACAAAGCACATTCACAGTTTCAGAACAGCTGGTTAAATAAGGTGTCTATCAAACCAACAGAGAGAATTTAATTTCTCCAGAAGAGCCAAAGCAAACTCAGTATTTATATAAATCCTATGGAAGTCTTCTATTTCAAGTTAAAAACCACAGAATCTCTTTTATCCCATAAATCCATTTATCCCACTAAGACTGCTCCATCTAAATAGAAAAATCAAGGCCAAAAAGGAAGACCAAAAAACTAGCTGTGCCAAATCTTTAAAGTAGAAGCCTCATGTTTAAAGTAAAAGAAGAGTGCTTTTGCTATTAGAGAATTTCTTTTTCTTTCCCCCTGAAAGTTGTGTTATAAAGGCATTGTTTCTGGATAAAGAAATGGCAGAAACACTTAAAGAATGAAAGAATGAAACTGTAAAATGTAATTTATCTACAGGGAGGCTTTAATAATGATACTATTTCTTCCTAATTCAGTGATAAAAAATAAACTTAAAATATCTTTTGAATAGCTTAGTATTAATTAGACATAATAACCAGGAGAAAACATCACAATTCACAGTTGCCTAGTTTAAGTCTACTTTTCTGTGGTGATGCTGGTATTTTAAGCAATGCAAGACTGTTTTCCCAAACTAATGTTAAAAGGTGATGGGCCCAATGTATTCTTGGTGCTCTCCTGCAATAGTCAGTAATGCAACACCAGGAGTGCCTTTAGCTTTATGTGTTCACTCTTTGAAAGAACAGTGAAGGAACTGTGTGGGCTAAAGCACAATACATCAATACTAAAGACATTTTATCACTTTTTATAGAGGGACAAAAATTTAAAACTGGAGAAATTGGAAACAACAGTTTTCTAGTATTCAGTAGTTGTTACCTCTTAATGATGAAATTCCTGATTTTCAGGCATTGTAACAAAACTGAAGTTAAACAATATAATATAAAACATGAATAAAAGTAAAAATTAGTTTCTCAAGGTCTTCATTTATTTACATCACCTGGGATGTACTGCCATGATGCAGACAGAACACAGTCACAGCATGTTCCTGCCCTCCTCCAGGTTTGTAGAAAAACTCCCATTAATTTCACTAAGAAGGAGAATGAGCACCATATAAGCAAGTGAAGGCACTTCTAAGAGAACATATGTGGTTATCCTCCAGCCCCTGTAAGGTGTTCAGCAAATAGGACTGCTAGAATACTAAGAAGCTTTGATGCTTTTTTACACAGACTGCTACTTTATTCATTCACTCTGTTAAATAAGTCATAGTTATCATCTTTCCAATTTAAAGAGAGAGAGAGGGGAAAAGGAAAACAATGATTTTCATGCATCTTGTCCTCAAATTTAGAATAAAATCCAGCTGCTAGAAGTTTCTGGAGGGCAAATTCTCTCTTCCTCTTCTTTTAAGTTGCAAATGAAGAGAGTAAGAGAGAGATGGCAGATATTCTGGAAGCAGAGTTTTATTGTAATGCTTTTCAAAGGAAGATCAGTTTAAAAACAATACTCAACTGTCCTTTGGAAATACTTAGAAGTAATATGTAGCCCTAAAGAGAGATTCAGACATTGTCTTAATTCTAATGTTTCCAAGGCAGGAGATACTGGGGAATTATCCTTCTTCCAAAGCATACATTTTTCAGGAGAATACCGGAAGCAGCAATGAATACCTAAATTGAAGGAGCTTGAAGTGTTAGTAACCCGAATGTGATCATGGAAACTACACCTTTTTCTTATCATGAGCTGTTCAACTACTATGATTGCTACATCTGCAAGAATAACCTTGTCCGTGGTCAGATTCTACTTTGAGGGTCTATATTAGTAAAAATTCTAGAAGTGGACTTAAAACTACAGTGCTTATTCAAAGTTAATGCAGTTTTTACTGGAAGTATTGTCGTAACCATCATTTTAGGGACTGGATTGAAAAAAGAATGTTTTCAGTGAACCAGGAACATTTTCATCTAGGTAACTTCATAAGGTGAGCCATTTTACAAAGTTTGGCATAGGTTTTATTTGACTAAATATGGAATTGATAAGCAGTAGGAACCTACAGCCATCAAAACTTTCTGATTCTGATGATGAGAGCTATCTGTCAATACATAGACGTGACTGATATCCAGGCTGAAGATAACGAAGTTCCAGGTGAGAGATGGGCTTCTATTATCAGATTCACATCCTTCAAATTACATTATGGCAAATGAAATTAGTTACCATGAGAAACTTCAGAACAGGCAAGGAGGCATCTTGTACATTTAGACTCATGTAGGACTAGATCATGATGGGGAGTAGGAAATCAGCACCCTATCTAGAGTGTAGACGATTTTCAGGTGACATATTTCCAATGTAGGCAGGATTAGTCAGAGAGGGCTGGTTCCCATAATACTCTGTAGCAATGACATTAGTAATTATGAGTATTGTCAAGGTGAATTATGAATTACTGGTAGGTTTACAGTAGAGACCTTTACACATAGCATAGTTTTTCCAGGAGATCTACTGTCTAAATATTTTAGGGAATATTTGATATAGTTATTTTTTTTGTCACTTAAGGCATATGTGATTTTCTTTTGAAAAGCTGATTCCCGTCTCTTGCTTTTCTTTTCTTTTTCTTCTCTCTCCTCTTTAAGCATCCATATATAAAAATATTTTTTGAGATAGGTAGCTCTAATTACTGAGCTAACTCTAAAAATGCAAACCTAAGGTCACAGACTAGTTTTATTTAACCACCAATGTGTTGAGCATAAAACAAAAATGGCTTTTTAAATGACAGTCGCCCTTTTTCTACTGCAATGTCAGTGACCTGTGTCTGGCTATAGAGCATGTTTGTCACAATGGTCTGAAAGGTCAGGAACAATTTTTTGCTTTACAAAAACAAGTAGACGAGTCTGGGTTTAGATACACAGATCTCAAAAGTAGCCAATAATACTTCCTTCCAACAAAGGGAAGATTTGTCATCATTTTATTTACTTTCATGTTTGTCTTAGCTGTACTGGTTGGTTAAAAAAGGTCAGCATTTATCCAAAGTCACTACAGACAGAAATGAGGGAACCTTCCTGCATTTAACAAAATGAATAAATAAATAGTTATGTAAAGATACGTATAATAATTTTACGTAAATGTCAAACTTTTTAGCTCAAGCTGTTCCATAGATATACAAAAATGCATTTTATTTACGCATAAATTAGATCTATTCCATAATAGTTGTCCATCTTTGTTTTCTCTTTATCTATTAGTCTACATATTTGTATGTTCCTCCTATCACAGTACCACAAATATACTACATAAAACAGCATAGTGTGTAAGAGTTTTCCTGAGAAAGTCACAATTTAATTATTGTCAGATATTATTATTCTTTTATCTCTCTGTATGAATATTTACTTTTATATGACTATGCCTCTATCTATTGTGGTTTTTCATCTGTTATAACTTTTTCCAAATTATGCTAAATATAATAATGGTTATGTATATTTATTTATAAAAAGGAAGTCTATGTATGATATATTTCATGACAGAAATCTTTCAACAGAAATTGTCTCCTTCCTAGCTGGTGGAATCCAAATCCATGGGGAAAAGTTCCATTCTACATGGCAATTTTCTTCATTGTGCTGTGAGAACTCAACATATTAATGGGTGTTTGCATACCACGTGACTTTGCAAAATGTAATGCCTATTGTTTTCAGTTTTCAAGCCAGAAAATCATTAATCCACATATTAAATATTTACAAATATATCACACATATCTCCATAGAAATTCCTACCTGCCTAACAGCTATGTACTTAAAAGCTTTGCTGACTGTAGAGAGAAATCAAATTATTACACCTCCCACAAATCTTAAAAGAGGCAATAAAGGCATTAATGTACCTGCACCATTACATCTTTTTCTTTTCTTTGTTTTCTTTTTTTTCCTTATTCTGTAATAAGTTTACTTATTGAAAGACATTTGATGCTACACAATATTTTGATTTAGAAAAGTGATACAGTATAGTACTGAAGTGCAATAAAGCAATTGCAATATACAGTTGTATCACAACTCAAATGTATTACCAGTTTCTGTCTGCTCAAAATCACAATGCCAGGTGCCCCTAACCGCCAGAAATACATGCCCTGAAGCAGTGCAAGCCCATTACTCTCTTTAAAATTTTACAGTGTACATTGAGCTTGGCCATGTTTTCAGTCACCCTGTGCTGGTCTTGCCAACTCTATTGGGGCTCAAGCATCTCTCTTATGAGGAAAGGAAGAGAGACCTGGGAGTGTTCAGCCTGGAGAAGACTGAGAGAAGATCTTATTAATGCTTATAAAAAATCTAAAGGGCCGATGTCAAATTAATGGCCCAGACTCATTTCAGCAGTGCCCAGTGACAGGACAAGGGGCAATGGGCACAAACTGGAACACCTAAATTCCACGCAAACACAAGGAAAAACTTCTTTACTTAAGGATGAAAGAGCACTGGAACAGGTTGCCCAGAGAGGTTGTGGAGTCTCCATCTCTGGAGATACTGAAAACTTTCCTGGATGCATACGCTAAGAGGCTTTGCCTTTTAGGAGTTCACTTGTTGAGTCAAATTATACTCCTAGGGATTTCGTTAGTCATGGGATTTTACTGAATTTGGACCTTTCTCTGCTTGGGAGAGAAGTAACAATGAGTAATAACTTTTCATCTACAATTACTGTAGATGAAAAGGAGAAAAAAGTCCTCTATCTTTTCTGCATGTGTGTAAGACTGTAAGACCAGTGGAGTCATCTCCACTTAACATGAACATCTGTAGGATCAGAACAAAACCCAAGGCAGACTAATCTGCATTCCCCACATGAATTAACCAAAACAACTGTGATATGAAAAATACTGTGTTGTTTTTCCCTTTTTCTTTCCTCTATAGCTGCATGTAGTTACATCAACCTGCTAATGGACCTTAAGATCTAAACACTACATACTAGATTTCATAGAATCATAGAATCATAGAATCACAAGATAGCCAACCATTCTCCCATTACCATTGCTACCACAAGCCACTAAACCATATATTGTAGCTCCTCATCCAGACACCTCTTGAACACTGCCAGGGGTGGCGACTCCACCACCTCCCTGGGGAGGCCATTCCAGTGCCTAACCACTGTCTGAGAGAAAAAGTTTTTCCTTATGTCTAATCTAAATCTCCTCTGGCACAACTTGAGGCCATTTCCTCGGGTCCTGTCTGTTGCCTGGGAGAAGAGGCCAAGCCCCTCCTCATCACAACCTCCCTTCAGGAAGTTGTAGAGTGCAATGAGGTCTCCCCTGAGCCTCCTCTTCTGCAAACTGAACAATCCCAGCTCCCTCAGCCTCTCCTCATAAGACTTGTGCTCCAGACCCCTCACCAGTTTTGTTGCCCTTCTCTGGACAAGTTCCAGGGTCTCCACGCCTTTCTTGTAGTGAGGGGCCCAAAACTGAACTCAGTACTCAAGGTGTGGCCTCACCAGTGCTGAGTACAGGGGGATGATTACCTCTCTGCTCCTGCTGGCCACACTATTTCTAATGCAGGCCAGGATGCTGTTGGCCCTCTTGGTCACCTGGGCACACTGTCAGCTCATGTTCAGTTGTGCTTCAACCAACACCCCCAAGTCAAGTCCCTTTCATCTTCACAGTCATCCAGTCACTCATTCCCAAGCCTATAGAGCTGCATGGGGTTATTGTGGCTAAAGTGCGGGACCCAGCACTTGTCCTTGTTGAACCTCATCCCATTCACCTCAGCCCAGCGATCCAGCCTATCCAGATCCCTCTGAAGGGCCTCCCTACCCTCAGGCAGATCAACACCACCTTGGTGTCATCTCAAATTTACTGAAGGTAGACTCAATCTCCTCATCTAGGTCATCAGTGAAGATATTAAACAAGATGGGCCCCAGTACTGACCCCTGGGGGACACCACTTATAACGTGTCACCAGCTGGACCTAACTCCATTAACCACTATCCACTGGGTATGGCTCTCTAGCTAGTTCTTTACTCAAAGAAGGGTATACCTGTCCAGGCCATGGGCAGCTGGTTTCTCCAGGAGAATATTGTGAGAGACTGTGTCAAAGTCTTTGCTGAAGTCTAGGTAGACTACTACGTCAACAGCCTTTCCCTTGTTTACCAGTCTGTTCACCCAGTTGTAGAAGGAGATGAGGTTGGCTGGCCTTTCATGAAGCCATGCTGACTGGGCCTGATCCCCTGGATGCCACGCACATGCTGTGTGATCTCACCCAAGATGATTTGCTCCATAACTTTCCCTGGTGCCAAGGTCAGGCTGACAGTCTTGTAGTTCCCTGGATCCTCCTTACGGCCCTTCCTGTAGATGGGAGTCACATCGGCAAGCCTCCAAACCTCTTGGACCTATCCAGATAACCGGGAGTGTTGGTACATGGTGAAGAGGGACTTGGCAATCACCCCCACCAGCTCCCTCAGCACCCTAGGGTGTAGCCCATCCAGTCCCATGGACTTACGACAGTTCGGATGGAGGAAGAGCTCTCTAATTGTCTCCACATGAATCACTGGGAGTGTATTCTGTGAATCATCCCAGACTTACATATCAGGGTGAAAAGTGACCTGAGGACAACTGATCTGCCAATTAAAGGCAGATGTAAAGAAGGCATTGAGGACCTCAGTCTTCTTAGACTCAGTGCTCACATTCCCCATATACCAATTATTATATTGAGTGATGAAACTGCCTTCTATCATTTCATTTGTACATATGAACAGCAGGTGAATGTTGTAGTATATGTTTCCAGTTATAAGTCAAATATACTGAATTTTCAATACTCTTAATATGGGCTGTAAAAGCAGTGAAGTGTGAGGGGACTACTGTTTCTCGTGAAAAAAAAGCTTGTGATTAGACTTTATTGATGTGTATGTGTTTTCTTTTTCCCCACATCTCTGTCATATTTGTTTTTCAGAACAGAATTTAAAAAAATAATTAGAGGGGGAATTGAACGGAAAGTAACTAAAACATCTAACTACTGAGACCATAGTCAGGTGATACATAATGTAGACAGGCCCAGGAATGATGCATTCAGATGATCTAGTAACATGAGGTTGACTTTATTAATAACAGTTTTTCACACATGGATATTCAAACCAAAGAAACGTTGGTCAGTTACATACTGAGTAAAAATATTTAAATGGCTGAATTTTTTTTTTGTTGCAGTCCAGATTTATGTTTCCTTTTTTCTCCAGTCATAATATTTATCATTCTGAGATGACAGTAACTGCATTTTTGGTAAATATTTTGAAAAAAAAAAATCATCATGCTTTTTTTTTTTTTTTATGATGGGCCTCACTACTTGGCTACGTGTGTGTACAAGAAATAAATGAGATATATGTAATTCAACTGTTTATCCTGATAACCGATAAGAAACACACTATTTTATGCTTTCTGTGAAAATTTTCTTGAATGGATACAGAGAATAAGTTTCAAATATAGGAAATATAGAACTGTAAAATAGGAATTCTAATCTTGTGTATGCTCTTTGACAGAAAAAGTCAGAAGGTTTGATAGTGGATTTAACTCCTTTTTTATGTTTCTACTTGAAAAGTAACTGCAAAGACATGCAGAAGACTGAGAATTTCTGCAGTCTAGGCTAACACTGATGGAGAAAGGCTGACTCTTTGTTCACAAAACCATAAGAGGCATGCCCTTCTTGTAACAAAACAAAAACAAAAACAACAAACAAACAAACAAACAAACAAAAAAGCACCAAGCACAGCTAAAGGGACTGAATTCAATTCCTTAGAAGTTAAATTTTCAGTTTCAGAACAAATTTTATAAAATTGATGTCCTGTCCACCGGATCTGTAAATTAGTTTTGAGCCCTCAGTACAGAAAAGACTGGACATACTGAAGCGAGTCTTGTAGCAAGCATCAAAATGGTGAGTGGACTGGAACACACAACACAGGAACTGCAGAAAACTAGTCTAAGTTAACTTGAAGAAGGCTGAAGATGTCTATGGCTACTTGATGGTAGGCTGTTGAGGAGGACATAGAGGATATGGAAGAAAGTTTGGACTAGAGACCTCCAAAAGACTCTTCTGACCTGATTCTATTCCATTAGTTCATATGTCTTCCATGCTTTATGTTTTGCTTTATATTTGGGTCTGTGGCTAGGCAGGAGGAACTTATTCCAGTCATTTTTTACGCTGAGTAAACTTGGAAATTTCTTCTAATCATGTACTGTCTTATTCTTCTTGTCCATGCAATTATGCCCAGTAGGCGCTATGAGAATTGGCACTGAGTGGATGTAAGTCATATCATATTAGGTTCCTTTTGTGTATGCATCTAAGTTATTTTTAGAAGGTTTTTTAATCCTACTGACTGGGGATCAGCAAGGACCAACTTGAATTTAGCTCTGCTGCCACTGACAAGAACAAAAGAAAAAGAGAACAATATTCAGCCCTCACTTTTACTTAGTTTTTCAGATAGTTATAACATTCTGAGACAAGCATCTACTGACTGAAAAAGAGTCACATACTAATGAGGTCCCAAGGTAGATACCAACAGAGGCATACAGTAGAAGAATACTGTGCTTCATTATTTCTTATACACCTCTAAAGTGCCTCATAAAGACTCAAAAAGAGATGCATTGATTTCTGAAGGAAGTAGTGTCAAGATTCATTGTCTCAACCTTTAAACAGACGTTTGTTTATGTAATATTAGATGTACAGAAGTGTTCAAAGGTCAAAGTTGAGTGGGAAAGATCCCTGCATAAGATGGAATGGCATTCACAAAAAAAGCATGAGAAGTATTTAATAAAATTGTAAAATTTTTAAGTTTATCTGCTCAATTAATTTTTAACAGAATTTCTTAAAGTAGTGAATTTACACATTGTAAAACACTTTTTTTTTTTTTTATTTTAAGAGGAAAATAGTAATTGTTTGTAAGAGCTTGTAACAGACTGAATTGTTCTGTCATAGTTTTATATAATACCATCTGCTGTTTCAGAAAAGACTAATCTGATTCAGGATGAACTATGAAAATCACAGGTCAGTGATAAAAATATCTAGTTCTAGGATACCAAAAACATAAATATAACATAATGAACATTTCACTTTACTGAGCAAAGAGTTATGCATGTAGGTAGATACATATTTTAAAAGTCCTTTTTATAACAATATGAGATATTGTCCAAAAAATGACACTTGGAAAGAAGGGAAAGAAGTGACGTTTGCGGCCTGCTTCCAGAAAATGTGGAATAGAAGAATCATAGAATTCATATTCAACTTCTGGTTCCACACAGAACCATCCAAAATCAGCATACATCTGAGAATGGTGTCCAAATGCTTCTTGAACACTGGCAGCTCAGAGCCGTGTCCACTGCCCTGGGCAGCCTGTTCCATGCCCTCTGCCCTCTGCTTCAGATCCTCTCCTTAACCCCCCAACCCTCCCCTCACACAGCTCCACGCTGTTCCCTTGGGCCCTGTCACTGTCACAGAGAGCAGAGCTCATCACTGCCTGTCTGCTATGGAACCACACGAGTGACTGGATGTTGCTTGATGGAATCCTGCTCATTGTAATTATATATCATCTATGTCCATTTAGGAATTTTGCTAAAGGTATCAGATCAGAAAGATTATATTTTGGAATATTTGTGTTCATATTTAAAGGACTGTATAATTTGCAAAGTATCTGTTGAGATCACAACTTTTAATGAAGTCCCAAGTGCACTGTATTTTAACACTGTCTTAGTCTACAAAATTTTGCCTTACCCAGCACTAAAAAGACCTACTAAACCTCTGTTTTTGATTCAGATTCAGTTTAGACGTCCAGATGGAAATTTGTGTTGGTCAGTTTGCAAAATACAGGAAGTATCTCCTTTCCAGAGACAGATGGCCCACGGGACAAGACAGGCGATACACTGACTTGGTCCCTTGACTTGTCAGTGAGCTCAGAAACAGACAGCAGTAAACAACCCGGAATAGTAACTGGGAACTACAAAATGGTAAGTGTCAGGTGTTTTCTAGGCATCGTGCTCATTTTTACTGTTCTTGCAATCAAATTTCTGTCTGTGCTTTTTTGGAAGGAAGCTAAGGGTGTTCACATGCCAATAAAATTTATAAAGGTTGGAGGGAAATGTGTTGCTTAAAGGAAAATACAAGATGTGGACATGTGCACAAAGTTTTCCATTGAAAGCGTAAAAATGCAGCTGCAAACAACTTTGCTTTCAAGCTGGAGTGGCATAATAATAAGGAAGAATTGATGCTGCATTCATCAGTGTTTCCTACCAAAACTATCAGAAGGTGGGGTCAAATAGAGCAGAAACTGTTCTTTATGTAACGGTGAAAAAAACTGGGAAAAACTGGGAAACATGAAAAGGACAATGATTCTGTTTTGATTTTTTTTATGTTCTTGGTTTAACTTATATTTGCAGTTTGCGTTTTCTTCTCAATTATCATTTTCATATTGTTTTTATGTTTCACTTTTACCTTACATTATTTAGTCATTTCTAAGCGCTTTCATATACACCATTTTTTTCTTAAAGTCTGACATATTAACACCAAGTTAACCACCAAGTCTATATGTTGACTTACTTCTTGTGCTGGGATGCTAGCAAGTTTTAATTATAGCATGCCAGCAAAGTTTAACTAAAATTAAGTGTCTAATGCCAGGATACAGATGAGCCTTAGTTAATTTCTCCTCAGGAAATTGGAAAGAAACCATTAAGTATTATTAATATATTTTCTGAAATGTTTAGAATGTATTTGAAAGAATAGAACACCTCAGATTCCAGCTGAAGAGAACATTCACCTATACAGCAAAATAGCCATGCTTTAGTGACCTAGCTAAAGCTGAATTCAAGGGAAAAATTCTCCATCTCACCATATAAAACTACTAAACAAATACGTACCTACAGGCTTTTCATTACACTTCCCTTGAAAATGGAGCAAATCATTCTGTAGCTGTTCTTATCCAAGACATTGCCTCTATCCTTGAGCAGACACTGAAAATCTTTTGAAATCCTCAGGGACAAAAAGGAGCATTTCAATTGGTGAAGTTCTTTACCTTTTGCTGAACTTTTCTTCTGTCTGTATTATAAAATAAATAATATATTTTATATATATATATATATATAAAACAACTCCATATAAAACAGCAACTATCATGTTATCATTATAGACATCTACAAGAAATGTTGACATTTGGGCTGTCTCATTGTCAAGTAATGACAAGTATGATTTTGAGCAATAAATTGCTTTACAAGGCTAGAATGTCTAAACAGCATCTGAGTAGCTGCTTCCATTGAATTGCACTACCATTAATCATTTCCGCTAATTCGATAAAAACACTGTCAATACAATAAATCATTGTTTCTATTGAATTAATGAGGGTAGATGGTTACTAATAGGAGATGACTGTATTAGGGAAATGCTTAAAGTAATGTGATATGTTAACAAGGAAACATTTACTAAAGATTTATAGTAATTTTTAAGTCTTTCCAAACACTGAGAATGGAAAGACACAATATAGAAAAAGTCACTGCACAAACCTGCTTGCTGTCATCACTTCACTGCTTACTGTGACTGAGCTTCTTTGAAGATGGGTGTTTCAGTATTTCATAGTAGTCACAGGATTTAAGGGACCTGTGGATGAACTAAGATGTACAACTCAGTCTTTCTTATTTTCTGTTTCATCATTTATAGGATGTGAAGAATAACACTGTCACTTTTTGTTCAGTGCTTTGAGATTTCCTGATGGAAATACTAAATGTGAGCCACTTGCTATTCATAACTAGTAAGGTTTTACAGTCTTGTGAGTAAAGATACTCTGTCTCAAACAACGACTACTTCTGTAGCCTCAGGCAACTCATTCGTGGCCTAACTTTTGAAGTTGCAATTAAAATTTCTGTGGATTTTAGGAAGCAATGAGATACTTCGGTAGTAAAATCTCTGCAATTCAGGGTGTTTGCCTTTAGGGCCCAATTTCTTCAACTGTTATGCAGTTGCAACAATGCTTATATATATACAGGCTAACTTAAAAATTAATGTCTTAATGACCATAAATAAATTGCACTGTCATTGGCTTAAAAATAATGAGACCCACTATTTTTTAACAAGCAAAATAACATCTTCCTGAGAATGTTTGAATAATGTGGAAGAACAGCTACTGTATCATGAAAAGCAGAGTAATTGTTCATGGAAGAGCTTCACCTCTCTTTTCTGCCTACACAAGAGTAGTGTATCAGCCAAGTCAATGAAGAGGTTCTAAAAGTACAGGCATTCTATAATTAGAACACTGATCATGCATTTCATGTCAGACATGTACTAATACTTGTCAAGGTGAAGCAAATAATATCTCTCCAGCATTGCACCTTACAAAAAATTGTCATCCCTCGGGTGAAGGTTCTCCTTCACTCAATCTTGACCTTGGTTTTGCTGTACCTGGTGAAGGTCCTGATTTGTTGGGTTGTGAAGTTTATGATGGTGATACTCTTCCAGTCTTCATCATTAACCTGGCTATGGAATACAAATAATCTCACACTGTAATGATATAAAATTATAATACCATATACCTACGAGTGTATGCATATGAAGTAAGTAAATTTCTGCAAATGAAAATATCACAGTGTGTTTGATTCATATGCTGAAAAATAGAAAGGATTTTGCATATTTTCAAATGGTCTATAGAGACTGGAAATACCGAGATGAACACATCTAATTCTTTCATTAATAGCACTCCTTTTGCTAATAGCTGATTTAATGGAAAAAAAAAAAAAAAAAAAAAAAAAAAGAGTGAGAGAGAGAGGAAGAAAACAAACTGCCCCAACTCAATTATCCTTTTCTACTATTGACTTTACATTCCATGTCTCCAATTCTTACGTGAATAGAACTAGAGGGAATTCTTCTTAAACAGAGTACCGGAGGAGTGCTATGAAGTTGTACAGTATCACCAAGCTGTACTGGGGTTTTATTTACTTTATTATTTTAGGTTCTGTAAAATGCAGGTAACAAATTGCACTGGAAGCAATATCAGAACTGAGCAGTACTTCATCCTAATGAGAAGCAGGATGATAAAGAAAGAAGCAGCACTGATAGTAGTGGTATGTTACAGATCATTATTCATACATGGAATATTTCACATTTTTATATTTTGGAAATTTAGTGTAGTTCAAAGTATAAATGTTGTAATACAATTAATGGAAATTCTGTTGAGTTTTATTCCCTTTATCATACAAATATTCTGTAAAATATTAACTGTTCTACATGATTAACTCTGATGACTTGTAGTTCTTTTAGATGACTGCCTTCATGCTCTCACAAACTGTGTAACTTGTAATGGAAAATAACATCCCAGATCTTTATCAGCTACAAGAAAAAAAGAATAAGAAGGCAGGACATTAAAACTCAGGGCAGAAGTAGAAAAGCGGGAAGTAAAAATCAATATAATGCTTTCATAATAATCTGAATTCTGCTTTAAATCAACATTTTGAAATGGCCAAAATCTGCTATTGAATATACATATTTTTTAAATGCCTTACTAAACAATTTTTGTTGTTGTTGTTGTTGTTGTTCCTTAGCGTATAGTTGCATATTAAAACTTTATTCTCATTCTGAAGTGGTACTGTTTTACACTCTTACACTCCTGATTGGTCATATCACACACATATATTCTCTCAGGCATTACTTCCATTGGTAAAATCATGAGGGAACAATACAATTGAAAGTTAGCATCAAATATTTATGGCCTTGTATTAACATGTAATGTTTATTGGTTTTAATATGTGAATGTATAAGGAAGAGTAATATTAAGCAATACACTCATCTTCTATGAAAATAATAGTTTTAAAGAGTTCATGCATATGCATTGCCAGCAAGACATAAGCTACATTCTATGTACTTTATGAAATGATTCATTAGTCTTAGCAGAATGATTTCTTGCACAATGCTGAAATATGAAGATCTGCAAGATTTTTCTGAAATACTAATAAACAGTTTCTTTTGAATATTCTTAGCAAACTATAACACTTCAACATCTTTTCCTAGTATTTATTCATCACTCTCCTGCTTTTATCCTAGTTGAATTTGCCAATGAAAACTGAACAAATAATGTTCAAAGAAAGAATATTCATTGCAGTCTTTTTGTTCTAAAAATGAAATAACCGAGAGACTTCAGCAGAAAATGAGAAAAAAAGAATAGTTCTTAAATGTGTGCATTCCTCTGTTTAGTGCCACTTTGAGAGCTCTAAAAAGTCTTGATAACACTTAAAACCAGAATGATCCTGAGAATGTTTTACAACACAACTGATATTTAATTAGCCTCAAATCTGTGCTAGAATGGCATATTTGTAAACCCAGAGCACTACTCTATCAGAGAATATGAATATAAGTGTTTATATCACCATTTCATTTCTTAGTAGTATGTATATATCTTATGGAGTACACTGTTTGGGGCAGGGGAAAAGCAATCAACTGAAAAGAACTCTGGTGAGAACACAGCATAAAAATATCATTCAAGGACAGCTACTAAGAATGTAAAGATGGTACTTCACAATTGCTGCCATTCGTTAAGTTTTTAATGTACATATTGTAGGCACACGTCAACATCTGTGTATAGCTCCTATCAAACTGTTGATGCCTTATGTATATCTACATTTGCAACAGAGAAATTCAAGCACCAGAACAGTGGAAGTGTGTATTACAGGCCTGCCTCACAAATTCAAACAGTAACTTGTAGAAAGGTCTTACAAGGCTGCCTGTAATCAATCATTCTCAGACTTCAGAAATATCAAGGATTTTTAATATTTAAAATGCAACATAACACAGAGTCAGTGGAATACTTCACATTGTAGTCATTCAGATTGAGTGTATGGAATGTTAGCTATCTCAGTTGCTTGATATCAGTACTTTTATGTATAGTTCAGTGAGTTAAATCCCTGATTTTTATCACTGAAACTTGAATTTACAACAACAACATTGTTAGATCACAGAAGACAGGCATCTGCTGATCATACTCTAGGATGATTACACTCTAATGTCATATCTGTGCAGATAGTTGACCTGTATCGTGTGAAACTAGTTTGATAAAGAATAACTCATTCCTACCAGAATCTCTGCATTTTTCTATGCACCTTATGACAACTGTGAATGATGAAAGAATGCATGGGATATTGAACACGACGAAAGTGGTAATATTTGAGGTGTGGAATTGTGGGCAGATGAGTTCTGCTATACTACTTTCTTATTCCCTCTCCTCAGAAGAACAGGGGGAGAAAATATGACGAAAAAGCGCTTGGTTTGAGATAAGGACAGGAAGATCACTCACCAAATATTGCAATGGGCAAAAAAAGCTTTCAGCATAGGCTGATTAAAGCAATTTATTGCCTACTGATAATGAATTAGAACAGTGAGAAACTAAAAGTAAACTAAAAACACCTTTCCTCACCCACAATTTTCTGTCTCTTCCCCCCTGAGTAGTGTGAGAGAAGAAGGAATGTCAGTTGCTGCCTGTTCGTAACACTTGGTCTCTGCTACTCCATCATCTCCACTCTCTTTTTCTGCTTCAGCAAAGAGTCCCTCTCTTGGGAGGCTTTTCTTCACAGACTGATCCTACATGGTTTTTCCACAGACTTCACTTCCTCAGCGACTGCTCCAGTATGGGTCCAGATCATGTGAGGTTGCTGTTCTTCACAGAAGCCAAACCTGCAGCCTCTGACCACCTAACAAAACCTTGTCATGTAAACCCAATACAGAAATTTTATTTTAAAATGACATTAGGAAAATTATAACAAAACAGACAAACGAACAAACAAAACACAGTTGCCAAACACTGATAATTTCAGGCCTATACATGCTTGAAATTCTGTGCCTGGGAAAATTATGGAAAGAGTATTCCGGGATTTATTGAAAAAGACCTGAAAGATGGCATGGTAGTCGATCACAGCCAACACAGGTTAATGAGGGAGATGTTCAATTTACCCAATTCAATTACCTCTTATGACAAGATTACCATATAGGTGGTCAAGGAAATCCAGTGGATGCAATATTTTGAATGTGAGCGAAGATTTTCATAGAATCATAGAATGAGTTAGGTTGGAGGGGACCTTAAAGATCATCTGATTCCAACCTCCCTGACATAGGCAGGGTTGTCATCTAATAAATCGGGCTTCTCAGGATCCCATCTAGCATGACGTTGAGTGCATCCAAAGATGGGGCACCAAACTTCTCTGGGCAACCTGTTCTGGTACATTATTAATTTTTCTCCCAGTATACTTTTGGATAAATGTCCAGAAAATTATCCAGCCTCTTCTTAGGCAAGCACAATCTTCCTAGAGAATAATCCTCTTCTTAAAGAAGTCTGCTACCTCTCTGGAGCTCGGGTAGAGGACACAACCTGGTAAGGCCAATTATCCATTACTGCGTTTCCACATGAGGGTTGACAAAGCAGATACACATTGTTCCAGGGAAAGGGAATTCTGAATCTTGGGATGGCTGCTGAAGGAATAAAGGACACAGATCATCTTCTCTTCTGTGCTTCCTGTAGTGGGGAGGGACACAGACTGAAATGGAAGGGTCCAATCTGTATGGATTGGTGTCTGGTGTCAATATCAATGGTTTTTTTGTTTGTTTGTTTTTGTTTGTTTGTTTGTTTGTTTGTTTGTTTGTTTGTTTGTTTCTTAAACAACAGAATGGCCTACATGGTACTGGACTTGCAGATACCCACTGGGTTTCAACTCCCTTAAAGGCAGAGGAGAATCCTTGGGGAAAAGCTAACTGGGCTCATTAGCAAGGCTTTAAACTAGGTTTGAAGGGGGAGAGGGATAATAGCAAGTTTGTCCATGATAAGGTGTGGGATGACATAGCTGTGTTAGAGAGACAGAGCACTAGTAGAGGCCTTCAACCTACTGCCCTGAGATGTGCTGGCAACACTGCAGCACACTTGAAATCTTATGCCAGTGAGCCAGGGACCACTGAGGCAACAGGGAAACTCAAGGGAAACACTTCAAAGGAATTAAGGATTTATCATCCAAGAAAGCAACAAGATCAGATGCTCAGCTGAAATGCTAAAGATACACCAATGCATGCATTTCAGGAAACAAACAGGAAGAGCTGGAAACCACTGTACTACTAGAAAACCATGAAATACTTACTGTCACTTTAATACATACTCCTGACAAAATTAGTAACTTCCCTATACATTATAGATGGTTTTGAGCTTCTAGAAACATATATATCAAAGAAATGTAATATCAAGTTCAATCAGAATAGTAGACTGAAGGATTTTTCCCTAGTTCTCTGTCCCTCCAACTCAAGACTTTAAACAAAGATTCTTTTTCTTCTAAACCTCAAGTTTATCAGGGGGATGAGAATAGAAAGAGGGAAGATTGTCCTGTTCAAAACTATACCTCAAGAATATGGCCTGCATACTTTCAGCTGAATAACAGACTTTGCTTTCCATGTTAAATAACCTAGGAATATTTATAACCTAAAGCAAGAAGTTAGTATATTAATTATAAATTGCTCTTAGATAAAACCTGTCAAGCTTTCAATAAATGGATACAAATCCCAATGTCTCTAATTAGCAGCGCAAATATAATTAAAATACCTATAGTCTCTAAATTTAATTATCTATTCATAACCATTCCTTTACCTCTGCAAACATCATTTTTAAAGATGTTGGTGCATCTATTAAGGGATCCTCTGGCTATATAAAATAACCGAATAAGCATGAAAACATTAACTTCACTTTTTAAAAAGAAAACTAGTTTAATCAGACTTTTACTATAGTGAACTTTAAAGCCCAGCAAAAACATGTCTACTGGAAGCCATCAAAGTTCCACCTAGAGCTAGAATTATGGAAGCAGTTGAGACACGTGTAAAATAGTATGGGAGATGTTATTCATGTTTCATTCCCGCCTTCCCCCCAGAATTTCCAAGCAGATTTTGGACCTGTTTATAATACTATTAGAAAACAAACAAAAAATTTCACTCAACTACAGTGACTGCAAAATTAGCAATAATGAACTGATATGATATTATTACAGACAATGTGAGGATTGGAGCACTTCTAAGAAGATAGGCTGAGGGATCCGGGCTTCTTCAGCCTGGAGAAAAGGAGGCTCTTAGCAGACCTTATTATGACCTTCCAGTACATAAAAGGAACTTACAAACAGGAGGAAGATTGACTTTTGTCATGGTCTGATGATGATAGGACAAGGAGGAATGGCTTTAAACTAAAAGAGGGGAAATTTAGATTAACTGTTAGGGGGAAATATTTTACTCAGAGAGTGGTGAACTGGTGGAACAGATTGTCCAGAGGTGTATCCCTGGAGGTGTTCAAGGCCAGACTGGATGGAGCCCTGGGCAGCCTGATTTGGTGGGTGGCAACCCTGCCAACAGCAGGGGATAGGAACTAGATGATCTTCAAGATTCCCTTCAAGCTAAGCCATTCTATGATTCTGTGATTATTAAGTAGGTAAGGTTGATGACATTTTGTAGGAAAAGGGAGATGTCTGATTATTTTCAAAGAGCTAATAAACACAAGAACTCCGCAGTTTTTCACAAATAACCTTTTCAAGAAATAGCCAATTCTGCACTTATTGCTGACCAGAGCTAAATGTTGGAATCAACCTGGCTTTCACTCCCTACCTCTCTGTTACTGAATTACCTGTGGGTCTTGGTTTGCCAAAACTGTTTGCATGGTGTCAGTAAATGCTCCTGGCACCCAATCCCCTCCAGAAAGATACAGATGCAAGTTACATGTAATTAAAAAAAAAAAGCAAAATACAAAGATTTTGAAATTCAAATGGCATGAAGTATCAGATAATTTTCATTACACTGTTAGATGACAGGATAGGAAAATAGGTACAATTTATTTTTGTAATTTGAGTTAAAAGAACATGAACTAGAAGATCCTAGCTAACTGACACAGCTCTTCTCATTTGCCTCTTGTGTAAGCCTTTCTATCTGGTAAGATTTCCTGCTCCCTGAACAGGAAAATAAAAGTATCAATCTTTTTCTGGACACCTCTTCCAAGGAGAGGTCTATTTTCTGATACAAATGGTTCCTACCAGGCTTCTCTTTATCATACCTGACATCTCTTCTGAATTTAACTTTGTGGGTTGAACCCTCTTAAGGATACTTTTGAGGCCAATCTGTAATCTGTTTATTCCATAGACTTCTAGTGTATTTAGTGTATTAAGCAAAGTGTAACACTTTGCTTAATATTTTTCAATGCATCCTACCTGACTGCAGCAACAAACAGCACACAGCATCCTTTCTCTCCATCTGTGAGCTTGTCACTCTGAGCACAATTTTTTCAGAACTGTTCTTTGGAAATTTATTTCAGCTAGGAGCAGATACTTTGCCAACATGGCAAAACAAAATCATCTTGAAAGCACTGTTAGGTTGCCCAATCTAGAAGTATGAAGACACTTTTCAGAGATCTGAGGGCTGAGGTCTTGCGTGCTATGCGTAGTGGCAGTTGTATGTATAGTAGTTAACCAGATCTTGATGGGACTCAGATGAGAACTGCAATATGAAGACAACTTCAGCAAAAAAGGTAGGTGCTATGAACAGTGAATACATCTTTGCTTTAATGAGGAACAAGTGCTTAGTACCTCATCCTGATTTAGCTCCACAGTAGCAGAATTATTTTAACTTTATTCATAGTCAGGATACATTATGTAAACCTTTGAGGTATGTGGATGCTCAAATGATGTTAAATTAATCTTTACAGAAAACAAGTTATTGACTTGAATATTTCTGTGACTGATGGATGAATCTGCAATGCCTTCATTTTCAGATACATTTTTGCATTTAGAAGATAAGCTACAGACTCAAAGACAGATTAGATGTATTTTCAGTATTGTGTCCCTGAACTTTGAGGCACCTGCAAAAACACGTTTATTTCAGATGTGTTACTTACATTTTCCTGTTTCTATGCCATTTCATTTAGTACTTCTATCTGAAAAAGGCACTTCCAAGAATTTCATTACAGTATTGGGAAGCCCAATGTACTGGAGCTGAACTATATTCCCAGAACTATTATCAATCTGTCAGTGACGAGGTTTCCTGGAATGATATCAAAACCCCTGCTTTCAGTGGCCAAAGGAATGGTGTTAGTCTCTCCCCAGCAGATTGTATTTAGGTGTAGTTCACTGGGAAACAATTGTGTAGAAAGCCCACAGGTGTACATACCTTACTAAAACCATAGACAGCTAGACAGATCCTAAATCTAAATACTAGGCCTTTCTGGCACAACTGCAAGTAAGAAATTTGGGTATAGGAAACACTGAAATGAGAATTATGGTAAGTCTACATCTCTCCATACTTCAATACAAGAAAAGTTGGAAATACTTTTTTTTTTTTTTCTTCTGAAAAATTTATTGCCATGAACCTAATATAAATAGAGCAAGATTCTAGAGCATCTGTTTTTTATCTCTTTTTGCTCCAAATTAGAACAAAGAGATCTAATTTAGGCATTTTTAATGCAATGAATTTTGTAACAAAAATGATCAATTTAGATGGCTGAAATGATATTGAAGTATTAGAAGACCCAGGCTGGATGTGGCTCTGGGCAGCCTGATCTGGTGGTTAGTGACCCTGCCCACAGCAGGGGGCTTGGAACTAGGTGATCACTGACGTCCTTTTCAACCCAGTCCATTCTATGATTCTACTATATTTGTAATATTAAATGAATATGAAATAATAAATGTGAAATAAAATGTTTTGACATTGGTGAAAAAAAAAGCTTTCACACTATTGATGAGAATGAGAAAGTCAGAAGGTTTGCTTTTGACACTGATTTTATTAAAAAATATCAATTTCACATTCCTTCAAGACATTTCTGTTATGGGAAAACTGCATTTTATACAGCAAAGCAAAAAGGATATATATATATGTGTGTGTGTGTGTGTGTGTGTGTGTGTGTGTGTGTGTGTGTATTATCACCTCTGGCTTAAAAATTCAGAGGTCACTACAGAAGTAATCCATTTCAGCCTGCATAGAAACCATAACAGATACAGAGAACACAATAACACTATTTGATAGAACAAATTCTCAGCTACAAAACAGTATTTTTCAATGTAGTCACCACCATTAGCCATGCATTTTTGACAGTGATCAACAAGAAACTGCAAGCCATGGCTGTAAAAATCTGCACAAGTAGAGGTAACCCACTGTTTCACAGCTGCTGTGACGACACAGAGGATAGAAATGTGTTTCCTGGATAATCCATCTTTCATAGGCCTCAAGAATGGAAGTCAGAAGGTGCTAAATCTGGACTATATGGTGGGCATGGTAAAACAGTCCAATCAAGATAAGCAATGTGCTCCATGGTCTTCATACTGCTACAGGGTCTGTGTTATAGTGTTGTAGGAGAAAGATGGTTTCTTCCTCCATCCTGACTTAGGAAGTTGGAGCCATCAACATAGTCATTGTCTAAATGTAGCAGTTTGAGTTACTGTTCATCCAGGTTTCAGGAAATCCAGGGTTATTACCCCTTTCCTTTCCCAAAATCCAGTGCACATCACATTACCCACTAATGGCTATGTCTTAAAACTTTTCTCTGATGAACAATTCATTTGTCTCCACCCTATGCATTGCCATCTTGACTCTAACTCAAAGTGGTGACACCATTCCCAAACACCAATAATAATACACTCCAGGAAATGGACATCTTTAGCCTTGTAGTGTTTCAGTATGTCCTGACAAACTTGCATATGGTTTCTGTTCCCGTGTGAGCATCTGTGGGACTCACCTGGCACAAATTTTGCAGTATTCCAGAGTTTCCACCATCATTTCCAATACACTGAAAGCAACATTCATCTCCCCACACAGCTCCCTATTTGTAATCTGCCAATTCGTGTGGATTCGTGTGATGCTCTTCATTTAGTAGTGAGCCAGCTGTCATGGGCATCTGGAACATGGCTTGTCCTCGTCACTGTCGCCACTGCTGAAACACACCATCCACCACCTCACTGTGCTCACATTCACTCTTTGGTCTCCACAAACATTCAGCAAATATTGATAAATATCAATGAGTAGAATTTTTTACAATATTTTTATTTTTTTTTTCCTGCATGGAAAAACTGCTTACACACCTTTGCTTCATGTTTGCTTCCATGCCAGATGTCATTCTGTCAGCCCGCCCCTCTGCTGCCATCTGCCGCATGGCAATAAAATGTCATGGAATATTATTGGGAAGGTTCAACCTCTAACAGCAAGATCTGCCCCTGATGTTTTGGAATAACATAATAAAATAGTAGAAGGCATTATTTTTGGAGCAGCTCTTGTATATTTTTTTTCTGTAAATAATTATGAAAATTATTCTATTCACCCCATTAATTCCTGAAAAATAATGTTTATGCGTTAAGCACCAAACTAAGTCAACTTTGAGGATTCTAGAGAAGCTTTTTAACAAAACCTATGAGAAAGAATATGCAAGAATATGATGCTGGAAGATAAAAGTTTGTATCTAAGTTATAGTAGACTTAGCATAATTTCTCAGTCTTATCCCAATCTTCTTGACATATTTCATCTGTTCGGAAATTAGATAACTGTGAAAGGAATGAAAAGTATACTTTACAATTATCCATAGATCCAATTTTATGTGTTGAGGAACAGAATGACTCTCCAGTATGTATGTTCTGTATCTAGGTGGAGGCTGGTGACAAGTACTGTCCCCCAGATGTCAGCCTCATGACTGGTACTCTTTAACATATTTATCAAGGACACAGACAGTGGGATCAAATGCATCATCAGCAAATTTGCTGAGGACACGAAACTGAGTGGTGCAGTTGATACGAAAGAATGAAGGGGTGCCATCAAAAAGAACCTGGACAAGCTTGAAAAGTGATCCCCTGTGAACCTAATGAGATTCAACAGGGCCAAGTGCAAGTTGTACTTTTGTCAAGGCACTCCCAGATATGTGTACAGACTGGGAGAACTCACTGAGAGCAGTGAGCATGAGAGGGAAATAATAGACATTTCACATAGGCAGATCATGAGATGACAAAGGGAGACCAGTTTCAAACTAAAAGAGCGGATATTTGGATTAGATATCAGGAGAAAGATAAGGCAGTAGAACAGGCTGCAGTAGAACAGGCTGCCCAGATATGTTGTGGATGCCCCATCCCTGCAGGTGTTCAAGGCCAGACTGGATGGGGCCAGACTGATATAGTGACCAGAAGGGGTGTTGGAGCTAGATGATCTATATGGTTCCTTCCAACTCAAGCAATTCAATGATTCTATGATTCAGGTTCTGTCAGCTCCATCATTATTTTTATTTTGCATAAAGTAGATATAGAGATTCATGCCAAAAATAAGGATGACGTGCAGTGAGTCCAGTAATTGTACTAGTTGCATTTATTTTCATACTTCTGAAGCACAAATTCATTTTGGATGTGATTTTTTTTAACACCTTCTTTAACTGCTGTGATGGCTCTCACATGGCAGAGTATAATCACACAGAATAAACACAATCTGTGCACCAGTTTATTTTCTTCATGGATTTTTTTTTTTCCTTCTTATTCCTAAAAGGGACATTTTTACTCTTAAGATGTTTAATGTTAAAGTGTGCCCTCAGGCTCTAAGGTACCTGATGGTAGTGACAGGTTTTAGGAGTCAAAATTGACCATATTAGAAGAATATAAGGTCAAGAATCACTTTAGCAAAATGAGAAGATGCAAGTCCATGTGTCCAGTTAAGATGCACCAAAGGGTGCTGAGTGAGCTTACATAATCATAGAGGGGATTGGAATTTTTAGGGAACCCACAAAAATCATCAAGTTCAGCTCCTGGCTCCACACAGCACCACCCAAAAATAAAACCATATTTCTGAGTGCGTTGTCCACATACTTCTTGAACTGTGGCATGCTTGGTGTCATGACTACTCCCCTGGGGAGCCTCTTTCAGTACCTTTTTGCCTTCTTGAGGAAGAATCTTTTCCAAATACCCAACCTGACCCTCCCCTGATACAGCTCCCTGCTGTTCCCTCAGGTCCCCTTACTGTCACCAGAGAGGAGAGATCAGTATTCCCACTCCACTCCGAAAGTGAAGAAACTGTAGGCTGTCATGAGGCCTCCCCTCAGTCTCAAAACTCTATCAGGGTGGGATGACAGTGGTGTGATAGTGACTAGAAGCCAGTTTATAGCAGACACTCATTTCAGTGTCACTCTTACTAGTCTTTTCTTTAACCCTTATACATAAGCTCTCAGTTAGCTCATTATCCGTCTCATTATCCGTCCCTAGACAGAGGAACTGATTCTATGATTCTACAACTCAACATATGCATTATATTACACCAAATATTTCTTGTCAACTTTGAGCTATGCAACTGTTCCTTGGGCACTGGCATGTGATGAGTTTATTTCCCCATCTCTCCTTTTTTTTTTTCTTTTTTTTTTTTTTCTTTACATCTGTTTTCTTTATCAGCTTTGTTTCTAAATCCTTCTAAATCCCTCCAAATAAATTACTTCATTTATTTTTGTCAGCTGGTTTCAACTCAACGTTTAACTAATTAAAATATGTTGTTGGCATTCACATAACTTACAGCTCAGTGGAAGGAGGAATAGATGCAGGTCCTCAGAATGTTGGGTGCATCACTTTCATATGTGTAGGTGACTGACCTATCATGTGTAACAGACTAAGGCTTGGTGAATAAATTACTTACTGCCATTTATGCTCTTTTGATAGTGAAAACCTCTTGTCACATTTGCCGTGGAATTCCATGCATGGAATACAGAAAATTTTCAGTTTAAAATGTTCTTAAAATAAAACACAGCTTTCAGATGAATGTTTCTGGAGTTCCAAATCTCCATCAGAGTGGCATAAAACAAAAGCCTCAGGCCTTCCTAGTTATATTTAATTAGAAAAAATCTGACTGATTAACTGAAATGCATATATATTGCTAAATTCCACATTAATCCTTTCTTAAATTATTGTTAGGAGATTATAATTGTTTAAATGCTTTTGTATCTAGATTGCTAGATTAGCAAAGCAACTGGTCAGTCTGACTGACAACTTGGCATCAATATAGCCTGAATCCATGATTATTTTAAATTGTAGTCCTAGTCAGACATCTTTTTGTTTCTGATCTCTGGTGGGGATCCACTTTGTATGAAAGCACTAAATTACAGAATGCTTGATTATCTTTTCAGGTTGCTAACATTCAAATACCAGTTGTGCTCAAAATAGCAGACTGTTTAGTTTCCATAACAAAGAATAGCATCACCTGGTAGAATGAATCATGGTCATGAGTCTGTGTGCATATGTAGCTATATACACCAAATCCAAACCTAGGACTGAGCTATATCAGAGGGAGAAAGCCAGAAAGAAATACAGGGAAGTGTAAAATAATCAGTGGAGATATAAAAAAGTGAGTAATGAATTAAGAAGTCATTTAAATTCGTTCACTCTTAAGGGTGATATTGTTTCTACCCTGATGCTCTTGTGCCACATCCCTACGCAGTCCTTAACTGACCATGTAAGAACATTTTATCGGACCTGCATTTGACTTTAGAGACGTACATCAATCATTAGGTAGAAAGAGCACAACAGCTACTCTGGGTATTATAAAATTTCATAGGACTTTCTGAAGTTTTAACAAAATATCAGCAACAACACAGTATAGTATTGTCATAACATAGCTCATGATGATTTGTATTCTTATGTCCCATACATTCCTCACATGAAATACATGAGTAAATATATACATAATATATTAAAGAATCCATTTGTAAATTATAAAGATCTCCCCACCCATATTCTATGACGTGTAATCTTGAGGTATTGCAAGTTCATATTACAGAAATTCTGAACTTTATAGAGAATATTTACTGACCTGATGGGAGGCAATTTTTATTATTGCTATTGTTTATTTGATGAATAAGTTAATAACAGTGTTACTGTGTTAATGAAAATATATTTTAAACAAATAGTCTAATGTTATTAATTTTTTTATTTTAACTTCTATTAATTCTCATATTTTTGTAATGTTGTAAATCTGTTTCAATAGTTTAAGCCATCTGCTTGCTGAAGCTGTTAATTTCAAGCTCTTTCTCTTTTTTTTTTTTTTTTCCCACTGCTTATGTTATAAAATACTCCTGGTGAGAAACTCATATTCAGTCACATAGCTCTACCTCATTTTTGTTAATGGTTATCAGAAACTCCTTATGTAAGAATATTCAAAATATGATAGACCCTAATAGGGTAAGTACAGAACATCAAAGTCAGCTTCAACATACAAAGCCTGAAGAGTATGCAGTTAAAAAGCACGAAGATGCAAAAATGGGGAAAGGAAAAGGAGATCAGTGAGATCACAATTATAGGAGGTACCAGCAGGCAAATACATTCTTAGTCTCTCTGGCTGCTTGAAGGAGTTTTCATTTATTTATTTGTTTATATTTGTTTATTTATTTATCTATTTATTTATTTAAATGTTAGAATATTCTGTAGTATCCATCATTTTGTTTATGCCAGTAAATAACATTCACAGTCTCATCTGCTACACATATCCATAGCCCCTTTGTTTTGTAACTGTACAAAATACACTATTTTATAAAGTAAAGTAGATGAACAGCAATTTCCAAAATTGAATTTGAATTAAGAAATTGCTATGGGAATATGTGAGATCTGGGGAGATTGCTTAAAACTGGGGAAGTAATCATATGTACTTCACATGCATAAGAAACTGTGAAGAAAACTATGAATACCTGAGTTGATATCAAAGATGGAATCAGAAAGAAAACAAAAAGTCAAAAAGTCGATGTGAAGATGATAGAAAAGATAGAACAAACAAACAAACAAAAACAAAAAGACTTGAAACAAAGAGGATGAAAATGAAAGGATTCAATGAACATGATGGGATCAAATCAAGGGCTGAGGCACACCTCATTTGGCACCTGGAGAACTCAGCAACTCCATTTGGTTTGAGCTTTTAACTTTTGGGAAGAACAATGTGAAGGATGTTTTTCTTAGTAAGAGAGAAGTTGAATGGAAGCATCAGATCAAAGATAAAAATGTTGATTTAAAAAATGTTGTAAAAAACAAAAACCAAAAAGACCAGTGGTTTAGATATACATAATTTACAAGAGCTTAAAATATTTTCTGAGACTGTAGAACAGCGATTTCAGAATCTTACTGTCCAATACTATTGGAATAATTACGTCTTAGGCTTTATCTGGGCTTAATATGCCTAATACACACATCGGGTGATGGTTTGCTATATTTGTAACAAACACTGAAAGCATCTGTGATTCAGACATCTAAGTCTGAACAAGCCAACCTAGTTAATATAGTCAAAGGAGTTGGGAAATGATACATCTCTTAGTAACATTGGCATTTTAAATAGATTTGATGAATCACAAAAGACAAAAACCCTATTTTTCTCCACCAACTCCAGGGAGAACATAGAACAGCTTTTTGGAAAAGATTAAGGGAGTCCTGGATTCAAATAAAAATTTGTAATTAATCATGTATCTAGGTAAAATGATTAAATAATTGTAAGTATGAGATACTGACTTTAAAATAACATATCCTTTATTAAAAGGATAAATAGGCACTAATTATCCTTTTAGTGCCTTTAATTCATGGGAAAACTAAAATAGTAAAATGATAATGTATGTTTGGTAGTACATTCACAAATCTCTCTGGTAAAATAATAGGTGAAAGAAATTACATTAATTTGAAGAAAGAATTTCAAGAATTTTCCATAACTGATTATTATTTTTCAAACTGAAAGAAAAAAAAAATTGTACCAATATCATGATAACCTGGAAGAAGAGTTGCTTTATTTTATTACTCCTGAAAAGTTTCAGTGTTGTAACACAGCTTTAAGAAACAGATCCTTTACTATTTAATATGCTTAACATGTTAACATTTTTGTTATATGCTCCTGACAAAAAAAATATTTAGCGTAGATATAAAAGGAAAAAACATATTGGAAGAATTTATGTATTAGCAGATTTTTTATTGGGCATATGTAGGGAAGTTTTGGTAATGGGTGAGGGGGTTGCAGAATTGACCTCTGAGCAGAACTCAGCAGCTGCCCTATGTCAGATCAGAGCGAGCTCCAGATGGCTCCAAAAATACCCACCACTGGTCAGAGCTGAGGCAATGAATGTTTATGACTCTGAAAGCGCAGGTTTAAGAAATGGAAAAGCTGCTGTGCAACAATAGATGGGAGAGGGGAGAGAGAACAGGTTAAAGAAGCAGCACTGCAGACACTAATGTTACTGCAGAAGGAGGTGTTCCAGATGAGGAGCAGAAGTTTCCTGTAGCCTAGAAGAGGACCATGGTAGAGCAGGCTGTCCCCTACAGCCCATGAGCACCACATGGGGCAGATCTCCATGTGTAGCCATGGAGGAGACCACGGGGTCTCCGTACCCTTGGGCCTCATGTTTTCTCCCTCTGTTCTTTTGAGGAAGAGGAGGGGTGAGAAATTAGACATTCTACTGCAGTCTCATTTCCTCTATAGATTAAAGCATGACATTTCTTGGATGTTATTCCCCAAGTTAATCCATCTTATCTCCATTGATTATACAAGAGCCTACTTATACTACTAGACGATAGTAAGTGGAGAGGTATAGGAAATGTGTAAGTAGTAAGTAGCAAAAGTAGTTGAGATTAATCTACCTGGAAATAGTAGGATTATTTGGCTAGGATTCTTACCACAATAAGTAATCCTAAATGACTAAAATTATCATTATACACCAATTCCTGGTTGTTGCTCCCTCATGAGTCATATTAGAGATCTCTAAATATGGAAGATCTTGTTTTTTAAGCTTTCCAAAGCTGGTAAGAATTAGAAATGAAAGATACCCCAAACATTCAGCAATTACAAGTGGATTCCATCCAGAATACTGTCTGTAGGAAGGCATACACAGTCTGCCGAAATCACAAATTTATTTGTAGCCAGTGGGAGGTTTGATCGGGAGTCGTCACAACTAATATTGGTGTGAGATTTAAACTAAAATGTTCTCTAGATAAAGAACTTGTATTTCATTTTTAAAGTGAAGGCAATAGTTTTACACCATCATGCCAGACTCAAAATAATCTATCATGTTAGCTTGCTAACATATCTCATTTCAAATACTGAGAGGACTGAAATTTGTCTGAGTCACAAGCAAGGACTGACATCTTGCTATGTGTCCATTCTAGTCAAAGGGTTGCAGCATGGCCAGTGAAACCCAACCATCTGGGTAAAATTGTCTTATTCTGTGACACTCTCTAGTTCAACAGAAAGGGGAGGGACCTGAGGCCTTCTTTGAAAGTGATCTATTTACAAGTGCATTTTCTTCTATTCCATTCTAGCAAATCAAGCTCACTGTGGTCTTCAATGAGGTCTTAATCCAAGTGCTATTCTATTCATAGAAGTAAGGCTGCCTTGAGTGGTAAAGATGAGAGACATGGAGAAGGAAGGCCCTGATACTTACCTTACCTCCTTTAGTACAGTGAATTATTGTCAAATGAATCATCACACAAATTATTGAATCAAGACATGATAGAGGCCCACAGCTGGATTCTTTCCTGCAGCACCTCTCCTTTTTAAAATCTAGATTGAAATGAATTTTTCCACATCTCAAATATGCAACAAGTGATGTGTTCTAAAGTTTAAAGGTACGTACCAGAGACAATCATGGGAAAGATATTGTGTGGCAACTCATAGTTATGTGTAAAATTCATCTGCATTATCTGCCCTACAGAACCATTGAACATGAGTCTTTTTTTTTCAGTGCAAGTGGTGCACTTATCAAAATCTGGTGTGGGAAGAGGTGATGAAAGAAGAAAGACGAATCACATCCTTTTTCACTTTATACTTGCTTCACACAAGAAAGAATAGTTTTTGTTTTAATGTAAATTAATTTGTGCCCTAGGATTTGGATGCTGTAGACAGAATTGGCTAGAGTTTATTAATAATTAGTGATCTTCCAGTGGGGAACACCTCTTGTATTGTATGTATAAATAAACTACTGTTGTGAGTCCTGAATTTGTTTCATTTCACACCTATCAACATTATGATATTTATTAGTGTCTCTTGTAATGGCATTATTCTCAAAATATCGTGTCCTTTTCCATCCTACATGATATTTGCCTATTACAAAGATGTTTACTTCCTAGGAAGTATTTCCTATTGTTTTGTTTGAGTTTTGTTAAGGCTCAGATCTCTCCCTGAACCATCACTTGTAACTGACATTAACAAGAGTTGATAGTAGCAGTCAATAACTTTCATCAGAATCTTTGCTCCTTTCAGGATTGATTCTTTTGTTTCCTTTCATCTTATTCCTGCCATTTCATTGCAGCTATAGAGCAGAGAAGGGTCAGCTCTGCCTCCTGCTTGTTCTCACTACTCCCAATTTGCCAGGGATAAAAGGTTCTGCAAAAAAGCAGAAAAAAGAACTGTATAATGCAGGGCAATGCTCTCCCATTGCATATGAACCTCCACTTTGCCACCCGTAAGATTCTCATGTAAGAGAGTATCTGATCACTGAATGCTACCACTTTCTTACAGCTGAATGCACTTGTCCTGTAGATGAATGCAGACCACTTAAAAATAGTGAGAACTTTAGCATCAGTTGGTGTAGTCAGATCTGTGATTGGAGTTGGAGAGGAACCAGAATTTTTGAAAAAGTCTGTAAGTATTTTTCTCTTGGTTGCAGAGACCATGCCCTTGTTGACCTTGTGATCTCAAGGAATGTGGACCTCGCAAAGAGTGGAGTCAAGACCCTGAAATTCAAGAGAGTGAACTTCAGGTTGTTTAAGAAACTGTTGAATGAAATCTCCTGGGAAGAAATCCTTAGAGACAAAGGAGTGGAACAAAGATGGCTACTCATTAAGGATACCTTTCTGAGAGCACAAGTGCTCTCCATCCCTAAGAATATGAAAGCAGGTAGGGGAGGCAGGAAACTTGCATGGTTTGGAAAGGACCTGCTGGTCAGACTGAGAGAAAAGAAGGTAAATTACAGACAGTGGAAGTAAGGGCATGTCACCTGGGAAAAAATACAGGGGTTCTGTCTGAACATGCAGAGAACGGGATTAAGAAAGCCAAGGCACAGAACTGAACTTGGTGAGGGATGTTAAAAACGACAAGAAGGGATTCTACAGGTACATAGGTCAGAAAAGACAGGCCTAAGAGGGTGTACCTCCTCTGCTAAATGGCTTAATGTAAATAGCTCTCTGTCCAAGTTGGTGGCTGGTAATGAATAGTGTTCCCCCGGGGTCTGTCTTGGGTCTGGTACTCTTTAACATCTTTATCAGTGACGTAGATGATGGGATTGAGTGCGGCCTCAAAACGTTTGCTGATGACACCAAGCTGAGTGGTGCAGTTGATGCAGCAGAAGGAAGGAATGCCATCCAGAAGGATCTTAATAAACTGGTAAGGTGGGCCCTTTTGAAACTAATAAGGTTCAACAAAGGAAAGTGAAAGGTTTTGCACTTGGATCAAGATAATCCCAGACATGTATACAAACTGGGAGAAGAACTCTCTGAGAGTGAACTGCCGAGAAGGACATCAGGGTCCAGGTTATTGAAAAATTTAACACGAGCCAGCAGTATGTGGTTGCAGCTCAGAAGGCAAATCGTATCCTGGGTTCCATCAGAAGAGGGGTGGCCAGCAGGGACAGGGAAGTGATTGTCCCCCTCTATTCTTCTCTTGTGAGGACCTATCAGGAGTACTATGTCAAAGTCTGAGGGCCCCAACACAGGAAAGATGTGGAGCTGTTGGAGAGGGTCCAGAGGAGGGCCACAAAGATGGTCCAAGAGGTGGAACACCTCTCCTGTGAAGATAAGCTGAAGGGACTGGCCCTGTTCAGCCTGGAAAAGAGGAAGCTTTGTGGACACATCTTTACAGCCTTCCAGTATTTAAAGAGAGTTTATAAACATGAGGGAAATCAACTTTTTACAAGGGTAGATTGTAATAAGAGAAATGATTTAAAACTAAAGGAAGGGAGATTTAGATTAGATGTTGGGGAAGTTTTTGCTGAAATGGTGGTGAAATGCTGGAACAGGTTGCCCAGGGAGGTTGTGGATACCCTGTCCATGGAGCTGTTAGAGCCCATTTGGGCTGTTGGATGGGACCCTGGGCAATCTGATCTAGTACTTGATCTGGAGGCTGGCAACTCTGCCTGTGTCAGGGGAGTTGGAACCTGATGATCCTTGGGGTCCCTTCCAATCCAAGCCATTCTATGATTCCATGACCACAGGCACATGAGTGAACTCCAACTTATACCTGAGAGATGAAAGAAAATGTCTTTTCATGAAATTGTGGAAAATTCACTTTTCAGCAAAGAATTTTTATTCCAAAGTCAGTCTTGATGTTATTTATTTTTAAAATAACACATGTAAAATTACTTATATAGTAGAATTTTTTTTGAACAAATCTATCTTACCCAACCAGAAAAACAAAAACTGGTATTAAAATGTGATTATGTTAGTATATTTTGTCACTATGTATCTTTTGTGTCTAGGCCTAAGACTCAATTTCACGTATTTCATCTTATATTCAATGTATCTCAAGTTTTGTTTAAGAAATTATGATCATGCCTGAGTTTATGGTGGTGGTCTTTTTTTCATTTCTCTGTAGTAAAATTTGTCTTTAGTTTTTAAAGAGCATGTTCTCCACTGAGGAAATAAAAATTGAATTATTCTGCTGTGTACTCAAAAAAGTGAATGTTTAAAGTTTACACTCAATATCCAACAGGTTCTTAGCTATTTCGTCCACATGAAATGCCTGCTGTTGTACATTGTTATGTGAAATTTCCATATTGAGGAGCACTAGAGGGAAGACTATCAGTATTTTATGAATCCTGGCTCTGAAATGTGGATTTGTACAAGCGTAGTTACCCAGTGATAGGAAATATGAATGACATTTTGATGGTATAGATCAACTGCATACTGATCAAGACCCTTTCTAATAGAAGATGCCTAGTTTATGTCATGTAATGTTTATACAAAATTCACCAAGATTGTATGCATTGTTCTATCTCTTGCAGCTTGGATACCAATGGCATCCTGGTCTTCATCAGAAAAGGAGTGGCCAGAAGGGACAGGGAGGTGATTATCCCTCTCTACTGTATCCCTGTGAGGCCCTCTCTGGAATACTGCATCCAGGTCTGGGTCCCCGAGTACAGGAAAGATGTAGAGCTATTGGAGAGTGTCCAGAGGAGGACCACAAAGATGATCAGAGGGCTGGAGCACCACTTCCCCTGTGAAGACAGGCTGAGGGAGCTGGGCTTGTTCATGCTGGGAATGAGAAGGCTCTCAAGGACATCTCATTGCAGCCTTCCCATATTTAAAAGGGGATTATAAAAAGGAGGGAAGTCAATTTTTCACTCAGGTAGACAGTGATAGGACAAGGGGGAATGGTTTTAAGCTCCTGGAGGGAAGGTTTAGATTGGATGTCATCGGGAAGTTCTTTACAAAGAGAGTGGTGAGGTGCTGGAACAGGCTACCCAGAGAAGCTGTGGATGCCTGTTGTGGTTTTGTGATTTCTGCTGTCAGTATTCCACATCAGAACATCATGCAGAACAATGGCAGTTAAAGAGCTAATGTTCTGGTTCAGTGTTACCGCCATTTTGGGCATTTTGGGTTCCTGGAGGGGAGAGGCGGCATCCCCAGGAGAACTTGGCAGGAGGAGGAAGCGGGGTGGGACTCCGGACCCAGACCCCAGCCGCTCTCTGCCTCTGGCCGCCTCAGCTCGCCACGGAGAAAAGCACGTGCTTCCGTTGCACTGTCGTGATTTGACTCCTACTTTGGTACTCTTGTCTCTCTTGCTTTGTTTGATTTGGTTAAATTTAGTAAATTACCGTGCCTCCTCAGATCGTTGCCATTGTGTTTTCTTTTTGTTAAAACTATCTGCTGGCTCTCTGCCCTTCCACCTTTCCCAAAACACATGGTCCGGGCCCAGCCGGATCATAAGGCAAAAAGATCCTTTTTTTTTTTTTTTTTTTTTTTTCCTTCGCTCTTTTGTCTCTCCCTTTTTTTTTCTTTTTCCCAGGGCCTGTGTCCCCCTGTCACAGACTTTCATCTAGGGATAACCCCATGACCAATGGGTTCTCCCATTGGGGAGGCTCAAGACCAGGTTGGATGGGGCCCTGGGCAACCTGGT
Organism: Alectoris magna; assembly: GCA_030625065.1. Lineage (NCBI taxonomy): Eukaryota > Metazoa > Chordata > Aves > Galliformes > Phasianidae > Alectoris > Alectoris magna. Next base: position 181,777,997 of record CM060560.1, on the reverse strand, counting down.
CTAGTACCAGATCTGGAGGTTTGTGATGATGCCTGTAGAGGTTTGGAACTTGCTGATCCTGGGAGTCCCTTCCAACCATTCTATGATTCTGAGATTCTATGATTAAGATAATGGATCAGTTTTTAATTAGAAGAGTATCAATGCCAGTGCCTCAGAACAGGTTTGAATTCCTTATGAATGTATTTCAAAGACAAAAGGGAAACCAAGTTTATTTGATACATCTGTAATGTTTTTACTAAATGTTCGGATACTTGTGTTTGCTTTTATTGGAAAAGTACTTCTTTATGTGCAGTAGCTCAAACTAAATGAGTAGACTTTCAGTGTCAACTGTTTTTCTTTGCTGTCTTTACTTTCACATAGCTTGGTAGAGAGGCACACAGAAAATCTATTTTAAAATCTACAGTGACTGCACAATTAGATATTTACACAATATTTTCCTTCTTTGCACATTCAGTTTTGACCTTTGTCGGTTACCAAGTACATAATTCTCTGTCTTAAAAGGAAACACCCAAGAGATAGAAAGAGGGTTCCAGCAACTTGCAGGTATGACTTATCTAGACTTATCTAGAGAGACAGTGAGGGAAAGAATGGCCTTTTTTTTTGGGGGGGGGGGGGGATAGGGGGGGGAAATCATTCACTCTTCTGATTTTTTTAGTTAATATTCACCTGAAAACTGTAAAGGTGAAGACTTGCTGCTCATGGTCCAAGCATAGTGCAAAGTCATATAGCCATATAGGCACTTGTGAATTATATCTTTCAAAACATCCCAACATCCTCCCTCAGCTCTTCATCATATTGTTCCAAAGAATTAGGCTATTCATAGCTATTTTTAAATTTCTGTAGGATGTTCTGACTGCAGAATGATGACTATATTTCAGTTAAACAGACACAACAGCAGAATAATGTGCAGGCTATTTAAATAAAGCTCATCATTTGCCTTCTGTGGTTCTTTTTCATTCTATTCCCCGGCCTTATACAAGAGGAGTGTGTGGCAGTGTATTTCTGAGTAAGTTTTAATGCCCGAGTTTTCTCAGAGCAGAGGAAATTGAATGCTTGTGATACCAAAACTCGTGATTTCAAAAAAGGAATTGGCAATTTGTGCCTGGGTAGTGAGGCCTCAGCTTTTTAGGATCACCTTAAAAATCAATTGGAAATCAATACAGGTCATTAAAACATAGGCCTAATATGCTACCTGCATGAAATACTGTCAAAACAAATAGGCATAACATCTTCAGTTTTCTGTGGATTTAAGATACACACAGTGCACTTATGCACAGTAAAATTTTGTAATGAAGTCAAATGCACAGGTGAAGTGAAATGTAAATTTGAAGGCACCGATCACTTTCTAAATACCACTCCTAAGTGCACAGGAGCAGGCAAATCCAAAACATCAGAAGTCAGGAAGATGGAGTGGAAGACAAGCTTGTCTGAAAGGGAATCTTCTAGACCTTAGGTGGAAAAAGTATGTCGAGTGGAAGCAAGGTCAAGGAATGTGGGAGGACTATAGGGATGCCGTGTCCCTTTGTAGGAAGAGCATCTGTGCAGCCAAAGCTCATTTAGAGTTGAAGATGGCTAGTATTGTGGGGTACAATTAGAAAGTTTTCTTTTTAAAATATGTTAATAGCAAAAGGAAAATCAGAGAGAACATTGGCCTGTTACTTGATGAGAATTGAGCGTGTTGATCAAATGTTTGAACTGAAGCATCAAAAGAAACTTTGCTAAAGATTTAGGAAAACTCAGGGGAAAAGTTCACTGAGAAGGGACGCTATTCACAGACTTTCAACAAGAAAGAAGCCTCCTCAAAATCCCAGCCTGAGTGGAGAATGCACAACTGTCGGTATTGCTTACTCCAACAGCTTAATTTACAAAAGCTTCTCCAAAATTAATGCCTCCTATTTTATTATGTTGGCCCACTACATCAGAGGCAGATGTTGATGGAATGACAGTAGAGGCTGAAGCTTCCCACCAAAATCCCATTACATTTTGTTGCCATGTAACAGATGACAGCAGAGGGGCAGTCTGACAAAATGGCATCTGACATGGAAGTGCAGATGGAACCAAGGTGTGTAGCTGAATTTCTCCATGTCAAAAAAATTGCACCTGCTGATACTGATCAATGCGTGCTGAATGTTTCTGGAGGTCAAACAGTGGATGTGAGCAGAGCAAAAAAGAAGAGGATGGTGTGTTTCAGCAGTGGCTACAATAGGTCACCTCCACTGGTGCAGTTTTTTTTCGAATGCAGCACGCACTCTTGTTCATTGCTGGTGAAAATGCAAGGCTAAATGGTGACAATGTTAAAAGATAGTGTTTTGTAGCTGAGAATTTGCTCTCTCAAATAGTGTTATTGTGCTCTTTCTGTCTGGTCTACTTTCCATGGAAATAAATATGGAGCATTACTTTTTTCATAGCAACTTACTTTTAATTTCCATGTTTGTATTCCTCTATACAGGAGACTGCAGCCTAATATACCTATCTTGCAAGGAAACCCATTTCTAAAAGGATCATTTCATCATCCCTATCCATAATGTGTTCAGTTTTCTCCACATATCTCCCAAACCGATATATTTGCAACCTGGTTCTTGTCTCTTTTCACCTTCATTTTACCAACATGTTTCCACTAGGACATGCTGAACAATTTTACCCACAAATAATTTTAGGAACCTCACTTCTTGCTGCCTTTCACTTCACAAAGGAGAAGGAGAGGACCCTGAGCCATAGCGGTAAGAGTTTCATAAGAGTGACAGCTTTTCTTAGCAAAAAGCTAATGTTGAAGCTTACGGGGTCTTAAAATATCTGGGTCTGATTCTCTTACAAGGATCTTATATAATCTGAATTAAATGTGTTCATTATGTGTATGACTCCCTACAGGTGGAGATAACCACAGGAAGGCATATGGGATTAAATGAATCTAATTAAAATAAACATTTTTTCCTGAAGAGTTACTGACTAGTAACTGTATCAGATTACAACAATATTTGCTGGTGTTCAAGAGAAAATGGGAAAATATGTCAGATCTCTCTGGATAGCTTTGTAGTTTTCAGAATTAGAAGCTTAAGTTTAAATTTTGATTAAATATTTTCTATCAAAATTGTTGGGCCTCAAATTTTCTGCCAGACTCCCATCTAACTTTGGGAGTTTAGCATCTGCTGAGTACATTCAGTTCATTTGTTCATGGGAAGAGTATCATTTGAAGCTACATTTGACTACTAACAATAAAATAATTTAAAAATATACAGCAAGGCAGAAATGAATTAAATCTTGAGTGTGTAGACATTGTAGGTACTGTAGCCTAAGTAAATACAATCCTACCGTCAGAGTTTTACTTCATGTAACAAATTCTTCTTTTGTATATAAAAGTCTACAAACCCAATCTATGATAATATGCATTATGTAAAACTTGAAAAACTTTATTATGCCAGCTGGTACTACTAACATAAAATAAGTTTTCTAAAAAAGACTAGCAGGGATTTCAAAAATTAATGCAGCTAAAAATGAGGATTTTTAGTTCTTCTAATTGTTCAGAAATGCAAAGTTAATGTGTATCAGGGATTGTAAAATTATCCTGAATATTACATGTATTCCAACATCCTAGGTTCCTTTACAGAGCTAAACACTGTGCTATCTTTTCTGTATTTGGCAGTGGTCAAATATTTTCTATGGATGTTGTACTCCTTCAGCATTTGCTATAGTAGCCCATTATTTTCCTGCTCTCAAGTTTAAGTAATGTTTAGTCAAGGGCTAATGTCTTTGTCTCAAGTTTCATTAAACTCAGCATAGCAGATTTCCCTTTCTCAGTAGTTGAATATGCACCGAAACACAGAAAGAACAATTCTGATCAACCTCACAGAAGTGATGATCATCAGTTCTTACCCTCAGGAACTGGTGCATTAAGCACAGCAGAGCCAGATGGTCAAGAGAGGTGATTCTCTCACTACATTTAGCATTCGTGCAGCTTCACCTTGAATATTCTGTGCAGTTCTGGACTCTGCAATACGAGAAGGATATTAAGGTCCTTGAAAGCAGCCAGAAGAGGACAACAGGGCTGGAAGGCATACTTCATATGAAGAGGCTGAGGACACTCATATTATCTAGTCTGGAGGGAAGGAGGCTGATGGTAGATGACCTCATTGCCCTCTACAACTTCCTAAGAAGTAGAAGTGCAGAGAGAGGTGCTAGGCTCTTCCCTCGGTAACTGACAGGACATGCAGGAATAGCGCGGAATTGTGTCAGGGAAGGTTCAGACTAGACATTAGGAAACATTTCTTTACTGTGAGCATGATCAAACTTTGGAACAGGGTTCCTAGAGAGGTGGTTGATGTCACATGCTGTCCCATCTCACTCAGTGGGTAATTGTAAGGTCACTTTTTAATTCACTATGGTAACTGGAAGTAATGAATTACTCTAGAGTTTTAAACAAATCACAGATCTACTTAATACTCAGTGGAATTACAACACATTAGCTTGGCTAAACTTGTAACATTACTATTTTTATGTGCCAGCAACAAAGTCAGATAGAGAAAGAGGCAGAGAGAGGTGAGAAAATGAGAGAGAAAAGATATTTCCATCCTTGGATCCAGTGATGGCTTCTGCTCATAGTGGTGGTCCTCCAGTAGTGGGCACCCACAGAAAACTTGGATTTATGTCTTTTATGAACTAGTTCACACACACTCTGTCCATTTTCTACAAGCTTCCAGAAGTGAGTAGACACTACTTCTGTGCTCTCCCCTGTCCCTCACTGTAAGTTAATCCCTGAAAAGTGCTGTCTGGCCTTCACAAAGTTAAATCTCTCCTGTTGAGTGTTTGAGACATTAAAACTATTTTAGCAATTCAGTCTCTTATTTATGCCTGTCAGTGCTCATGAAACATGTGGACAGAGCTCTGATTAATATGCTCTAAGTTTTGGTTAGCCCTGAACTGGTCAGGAAGTTGAACAAGATAGATAGTCTTCAAATGTGCTTTCCAGATGAAATCTTTTCATCTTATCCTATCACATCCCATTCCGTTCATTGGCCTCTCAGAGAACTCCTGTAGGAGTCATTGTACTTAATACCCACTCACCCTCTGCTGAGGGTCAAGTAAGAATAAACAAAACTCTGTGATCACAGTGAAAACCCTGGCTTAGCTACAGAATGGGTGATTCTGGCTTATGTTTTCTCCTTCTGGACCTTCCTGCAACAAAAAGACTACTGAGCAGTCATACTAAAATCTGTTCTGCAGAGACTGATCTTACCTACAGATCGGTCACGCATGGTGGGTATTACTGTCTCTCTTCACAGCTAGCAAATGCAATTTTGTATGGCAGCTGCTGCCCAAGAGAATTGTACAAAACACAGAATCACCCACAGGAATCTGAGGCTTGTCTGAGCTGTGTTAGGCAAAATTTATTTATGGACCAAATCTGGGTTACTTTTTGCCAAAATCCACATTATTTGAGAGTTTGAATAAGAATCTGAGCATTTCTTAATAAACAAAACAATAATTGGGGCAGTCTGTGTCATCTTTCTAATTTTCCAATTAAACATGTCCCCATGACAAACCTGTTCTTTAGGAGTCCTTTTTGGGAGTATAAAAGCAGTGCAAGAGATGTATTAAAATGAAATGAAGAGTAAAATATATTAGTCTACCTATACAACTGCTTTCATTTCATTAAACTCTCTCCCTGTTTTGGCTGCGTATCTTCCCTTAACCAGGAAGTGTGCTAAATGTAGGAGATGCTATTGCAGTGACATTTCGCAGTGTCATCTGTACCCAAGAAACAATCCTATAAGATACTAAATAAAGGTCTACCATTTAAAAGGAAATGGCAATTGGAAATGAAAATGGAAAGTATACCATAAAGATCAAATTGAAGAACATTTTGAAGTGCTAGTTTGTGCAGAAGAGACTCTAGAAAGCCACGGGTCGAAATCAATCAATTTTAGGAAGATTAGTACTGGCATATTTGAGGGATTATATAACCACAAGTCATTAAATTCAGAAAATTATTGTGATATATTTTTGGTGGCTATATGCCACAAATTCTCAACCATTTCAACGTTGAAATACAAGGGAAACATCATTGTATATTACTTGCAGTGATCTATACCTTTAAATCATTAATTTGATCATTACAGAGGAAACTGAGAATTTGTTACTGGAGACAAATATAGGCCACTGAAATCTGCAGTGCAGGCAAATGCCAGGGTCTATTTCTACCATATTTTTTTCCTGCTTGTTTGAGAGTCATTCCTCTGATGCAAAGCAAAATGTATTAGGGCTGCAGAATTTACAGGAGAGCTGTTTTGGCTTAAACCAGTGGTTTAATTGGTGCAACTTCCTTTTCTGAAAAATAAGTAATGGCCAGTTCTTTTAAGAAGAACTGAGTAGAGGAAAAATTTATTCCTTGCTTCAGACATTTTAGTGTTTGGCTTATGCCCTAAAGCATAAACATCTGCATGCTGCATATGTTTTGATTTGTTTTATGGAAAAGTTGCTAATTTTAACATAGCTATACATTTTAATACATTTTTAACCCCAGTTTTTTGACATCCTGGTATGTGCCTAGGTAGTGTTTAAGAATTCATATGAGACAATACTCAGATACCACTATAGACTCTGTTTACACATGAGTACTTTAAAACTTTGAACCTTACAAAAATATAGGTAGACACATATAATTTCTGTTCTCTGAGCAGGTTGGAATATGGAGATGTGTAACATCATTGTTTTTTAACACTGACGTCTTCTATTATATGGATTTCAGTTTCTGTTTCAAATTTCAGAGTGTGATGTATCAGACAGATTGGAGCAGGTGATATCCAGATCTTAGAGCTGCCAAAATACTCTTCAACAGTGTGAGAAACGCTCACCCATCAGCAAAGACAACAGCTACCCATCACATGAAGCACATTGATCAAGGCAGCTCAATAAGAAGGAGAAAAAAGAGAATGCAGAGGACAGGTATACACAGGTGAGTCTTATAAGCTCAGTAAAGAAACTTCTAGGAAACTTGTGTGAAAAACGTATAAATATACCATGTATACCTGTGACCAAAATGTTCAAAAAGATAAAAAATTGTGGAAAAAGAGTGGAAATGATAGAAAAAAGAGATGACAGATTACAAAATATCAATTCATGTTACTGAATTGATACTCAGCTTCCCTGATATTGTACATGGCTGCATATGAACTATTTTTACTGATAATATTTAATTAAGCTCCATGACTAGTGGCTTATTTCTTGAAATTAAGAACGACAAACTTTACCCTTAATTATTTGATTTCTAAATTCTGTGAAATGGTCATGATTAGAAATGAAAGACGTTCATTCCATCATTTCATGTCCAAAATGAAAATCAAACAAATAAACAATCCCATCATCAGATATTTCCTTAAAATACTTTAGTGGATGAAGCTGTGAAAGGAATATATAGCTTGAACTGAAGAGAGCTTAAATTCAAAGTCTTACAGCATTTCAAATTCTTTTGATTAGAGGGTAAAAAAAAAAAAAAAAAAAAAAAAAAAAGGGTCATTTGTGAGTCCAGGGAACTAGTGAAGGCAATTATAGGAAAATTAATATATGCTTCTTCCTCTCAGAAAATAATAGCTTCTTTCAAAAGCATTAGAGTAAAATAGAAAATAGTTAGGTAATCCTGTACACAGTGTACCCACTAAATAATATATAGGAGCAAATGAGATGAACTCTTAGATAAATTCAAGTAGATGAAGAGATCTTTCAGACACTGATTGGATGACCCTTATTGAACTCCATTCAATAAATCCTGTTAAAAGGTCTTTTCATTTTCTCTGCAATACCAAAAAATATGATATCTTCCTTCTGAGTAAAACCTACCTCTCGAAGGAGATGCATGATTTTTGGAAAGCAGAGTTGCAAGCAATTTCCCCCTTACCTTTGACAACTGATTTCACAAATACAGAAATATGCTAATATTTTCTGTATGTGAATATCCTACCCATATGAATGGCTTTTCTTTTGAATTCTATATATGAATGAATGTACATGCAAGTAACTTCTAACAATCTTGAATCTCATTTATTTTGTTTGTTTGTTTGCTTGCTTGCTTGCTTATTAAGCAAATAAGCTTGACTTGTGTACATGTTTAGATAATCATAAGGAAATTATGATAATGTTACAATTGATTCACAAAAGGAACAAGGACTTTATTCTTCAAACAGATTGTAACAACAGTATCAAAGTATGCATTTTGTATATTCCCATAGAATAGCTGCATTCTTTGTATTTTGAGTTAGCCATGAATATAGTCCAACTGACAGAAAGCTGATATGTAATGAATAAAACAGCGGTAAAAACAGATGTGGTAATAAAATGAAAATAACATGACAGGATATGTGTATGTTACAGTTTATGTTCTGTAATAGAGAAAGCCATTTAAGGCATCCTACATACTAACTGAGCACTTTTCAATACAATCATTGGAGCCTAGATTATGATTATCCTTAACTAAAGGTAGAATTTTGCTGTAAGGATCTTTAATGGTTAAGCAAATGAACAGTTTATAAGTGAAGTACTACTAGATTAATCGACAATTTTATTTTCTAAGGCAATAGTAAATACAAAGTAAAACAAAACAAAACAACAAAGAAGAAATACAGAAATAAATAATCAAACTATATGATCTACAAGTCATCCAGTCTGGCCTTGAACATGACCAGGAATGAGGGCATCCACATCTTCTCTGGGCAAACTGTTACAGTGCCTCTCCACACTCATAGTGAAAAATTTCTACTGTATCTAAATCTACTTTCTTTCAATTTAAAACCATTACTGCTTATCCTACCACTACGTGCCGTTGCAAAAAGTCCCTCTCCAGCTTTCTTATAGGATCCGCTTAGGTACTGGAACGTTGTTATAACACATAAGGAATCTCCAGAGTCTGCTGCAAAGGTCACTCTGAAAGTAATGCTTCCTATTTATTTCCCTGAAACTACAACAGATACAAAGAGCACAACAACATTATTTAGTATAAGAAATTACCAGCTGTTAAGCACTATTTTTCAACATAGTCACCACCATTAGCTATGCATATATATATATAATTTTTTTTTTGCCAGTGATCAATAAGAACTTGCATGCCTTCCTAATTAAAAAGCTGCAGCAGTGGAAGTCACCCACTGTTTCACAGTTGCTGTGATCGTGTAGTTGCTAGGAGAATGTTGCTAAGACGGTCCATCTTTCAAAGGCCTGAAAAGTTGGATGTCAGAAGGTGCCAAATCTGGATTGTACTGTTGGTGTGGTAGGACAGTCCAGTCAAGATTGGCAATGTCCTCCATGTTCTTCAGACTGGTATCGAGCCTGGCATTAATGAGGTGTAAGAGAAAAGTCATTTTCTTCTCTGTCCTCATTCTGGAAGTTGGAGTCAGTGTCATAATGTAGAGGTTAGAGTTGATGATTTGTCCAGGTTCCAGGAAATCCAGAGGGATCACCCCTTTCCTGTTTAAAAGTCAATGCAAATCACTTTACCCAAAATGGGCTGTGCCTTAAAGTTTTCTTTGATAGAGAATTCACTTACTGCTGCATAGTAGTGATACCATGTCTGGTGACTGGTAATGGTGCAATCCAGGAAGTTGTCACCTTCAGCCTTATATTGGTTCAGTAGTTCCTGACAAGCTTGCGTACAGTGCTCTTTCAGTTCCTGTGTGAGCATTCATAGTATCCACCTGGTACAAACTTTGAAATATTCCAGTGTTGCCACTATTGCTTACAATGCACTGGAGCTGATAGTCAACTCCACACACAGTTCCCTGGACGCAAACTGTCAATTTGCATGAATATGGTGATTAAGAAACTCTTCATTTCATGCACAGGCATCCAATATGCAGCCAGTCTTTAATGTTGCTGTCAACATTGCTGAAATACCCATCGCTTCACCGTGCTGACATCCACTGTTTGGTCCCCATAAATGTTCAGCAAATGTCGATGAGCATCAATGGCTGCCATTTTTTCTTCATTAAGGAATTCAATTCCACACCTTTCCTTCATATGCACTTCCATGCCAGATGTCATTTAAAAGACTGTCCTCCTGCTGCCATAAGTCAAACACCAAAAATGCAATGGAATGTTGACAGAAAAATTCAACATCTACTACCATATTACAAACATCTGATTGACATTATGGACCAAAATAATAAAATAGGACTTAAACATTTGGAATAGCCCTCATATATGCTGAACAGCCCCATCTCTTAGCCTGTATTCTCATCATTTTTGTGGCAGTAATGAAACCTGTACCAGATTCAACAAGGACTCCACTGTTCTTATTGAATAAAAGGAAGTACAGTTCTGGGTTTGAACTGGCAGTACTGCTTCTTCACTAGGCAAAATTTGTTGGAGTATAGAAATTTTCAGCTTTGTTTCATAATTAATTGCCAAGTATTTTGAAAAAAATACTAGTTCTCATTTTAATGGAGGGCATTGGAAAGAAAGTATGTACAATGCAGAAGAAGGACACATACACATATGTACTTTCATTCCATTTCAGTTTAATACATACATCTTATGTCTCTGGATCAAACACAAATCGAAATCTAAAACCTTAGTGAATTTTTCGTGGTTAGTCAAATGAATCTGCACACAGTAAAATATGTAGATTTTTATTTGTAGAGACGCACATAAATTAGTCCAATTTCTATTAAAGTGTTGCTTCATCAATCAGTAACACCCCAGAGGCCAGTTACGATGGTTACAGAAATTCATCTTTAGAGACGAGTAATGTTTCATCATTATATTTGTGTCATGATTTCTCTGACAGGCTAATTTCAAAGATAAGTTATTGAGCATTCAGGCATATTTGTCAAACAGACAAATGAAAACATTCTGTATATTCATTTTCTGAAACAACAAAACAGAACAATTTTAGAGTTGGCAAGAACTAAAGTTGAAAACTTTTACTGTATTGTGCACCAGAAATTTCTTAACATTCAGTCACAGAGAGAAATAAAAAGCAAAACAGCCTTTGTTGAAATCAGTAACCAAAGTCCTGTGGAATTCCCAAGGCCAGGAATATACTTGTGCAATTCTAGCTCTTTGAGTTACAGAAAATTCATCAAAATCAGAACAATTTTCTTTTGCTTTCGAGGCTTTTAAAAAAAGAATTTTTGCCTTCATGCTTTTCAGATTGATAGAATAATCTTCAAATCTTTTAGCTAAAGGATTCATATACAACATTTTCCAAATGTAACATCCAACATGGCATTCCACACTGTTCTTGGTAGGGGGCAGTTAAACAAAATCATTCTGTGTCAGGACAGGAGGAAGTAACTAGCCCATTTTTCTATATCTGCACTCGTTTCTTTTTATTTATTTATTTATTTATTTATTTTTAATTTAAGAAGGCCTGTGTGAAAGGAGTGGTCACACACATGTTTACTAGTCACAAACAAAAAACAAGAAGGGATTCTACAGGCCAAAGAGAGTGTACCTCTTCTGATAAATGAGCCAGCAGTATGTTCTTGCAGCTCAGAATGCCATCTGTATTCTGGGCTGCGTCAAAGGAGGGGTGGCCAGCAGGGAGAGGGAGGAGATTGTCCCACTTTACTCTGCCCTTGTGAGGTTCTATCTGGAGTACTGCATCCAAGCCTGGGACTCCCAGCAATAGAAAGATAAGTAACTTTTGGAGTTGGTTTATAGAAGGGCCATGAAGATAGTCAGAGTGCTGCAGCACCTTTCACACTAAGACAGGCTGAAGTAGCCGGGCTCTTTCCGTCTCAAGAAGAGAAGACTCTGGGGAAACCTCTTTGTGATCTTCCGGTATTTAAAGGCAGCTTATAAACAGGAGGAAACCCAACTTTTTACACAGGTAGGTAGTGATAGGAGAAGAGAAAACGGTTTTAAACTAAAAGAGAGGAGATTTAGATTACATGTCAGGGGAAGTTCTTCACTGAGAGGGTGTTGAGGCACTGGCACGGGTTGCCTAGAGAGGTCGTGGATGCCTGGAGGTGCTTAAGACCAGGACGGGTGTGTATTTTTGATTGCTTTCCCCCCGTATAATAATATGAAATATCATCTAGGTTGAAAAATACCCTCAAGAGCACCAAGTCCAACTGTCAATTCGAACCACCAAGTTCCATCCATAAATCACATTTAGGTACTTCCGGGGTGTGGGAATCCACCACTTCCCTAGGCAGCCCATTCTAGTGCTTGGACTCTCTATCTGTGGAGAAGTTCTTTCTATCATAGAATCATCATAGAATTACTCAGGTTGAAAAAGACAAAGATCAGCAAGTCCAACCACAGCCTAACCATAATGCCTAACTCTAACAACCCTCTGCTAAAGCATATCTCTGAGCAGAGATATGACCCAGTTTAAACCTGTCGTGGTGCAAACTGAGGCTATTTCCCCATGGCTTATCACTTTTCACCTGTGAAAGAGACTAACACTCTCCTCACTGCAACATTCTTTCAGGTGATCATAGAGAAGACTCTGCATTTAGATTTGATTCTTAATTTGAGTCACTTGCCTTCAACTAGTTCAAGACATGCTATCTAGAATGCCAGGACAGCAAGCTCTGTTAGTTGGGTTACCATTTCATTCAAAATGCTTGTGGAATGTCTGACACTTTACTGTTAACTTCAACTGAATTTCCCAAAGAGCAATACTATTTAGCAGTATTTTTGACATGTGATAAAAACAGCATAAACACTTTTAAATGATGACTTCAAAATGAATCAAGCATTGTGTAACACTGTCTTGTGTCCTATTCCATTGATGCTATGATGAAAGAAGGAGAACTTTTCTCAGAAATGTGTCCTTGGATAGTCAAGTATATCAATGCAGGATGTGTTGTATGCTCTGTTCCCATCACAAAACTTATGCACATGCTGAAATCAGCAAGAGGTGTAAAAACACATTTTGTTCCTACTTGGAAAAGTAGAAAAGTGGCTTCTACAGCATATGAATGCAATATGCCCTGAAGAGTCTTATAGTAGGAAGTAGGTGTTGTTATATTCATACAGCAGTATGTCTGTTCCCTCATCCTTTATCATTACTTGTGGGTCTAATAGGATCCCTGTTATTGTATTTGGTCTCCTTATCCCTACCTAGCATTATACATATGTATAATGAGAAAACAGTCCTGTCCTTTAAAAGAAAGATCAGCAGGATCATTATAACTGATACTACAATTTTACCCTAATTCCATGGTTAATGAGACAGTCAGCTGCCTTTTGTGTTCACTGAATAACTGCAGAAAGCAAGATGTATAGACTTTAGCAAGGAATTAATAATTGGATGATGTTTCTTTTTCATGTGCTATAGTACAGTCCTTTCCTATTTGGATCAACATTCAATTTAAAATAGATTTTTCTATAACATTTTCAGGTCAGTGGGCAAAGTCTTTCCTCTTTGAAATAAAGGAGGGAAACTTTTCCATTTCCTGTAATTTATGATGAATCTTTATGATGAAGCAACTGCTGAATGCCTTCAGTGGCACAGAATAATTGCATTTAAGGAAATTTCTTACATGATAAGAAACAAATTGGACTAATTTGAGGAAACTATATGGAAAACTTTAGAAATATATACTTTGGAATTTGTTAGATTTGGGGTTGTATGGTGATTATTTCTGTATCTGATGTATATATATATATATATATATCACAGAATCACAGAATCACAGAATTATCGAGGTTGGAAAAGACCTAGAAGATCATCCAGTCCAACCATTACCAATACTTCCCAGCTAAATCATACCCCTCAACGCAACATCCAAACGTTTCTTGAACACTCCCATGGTCGGTGATTCCACCACCTCCCTGGGCAGTGCATTCCAATGCCTGACTACCCTTTCCGAGTAGTAATACTTCCTAATGTCCAGCCTGAACCTCCCCTGGCGCATATATATGTATATATATATATATATATATATGTATATATCTGATATATATCTGATGTATATATATATATATCTGAGTTTTGCAAAGGGATTGACATACTTAGGGTGATGTTTAATTACATCATTTACAGAATTAATTCAGCGAGACTCTGTCCGTGTCCAGAAGAATGAGTGGGCTCAGAGAAAAACTTATCAGCAAGCAGAACTGCTGCTGTAGTGTTGTTACCTGTGGCTTCCTCTAAATTATCTGTGAAGATGTAATCAGGCTCAGAAAAATTCAAGGATTTAGGCCAACAACAGCACATTCTCCGAGAGAGGGGAATGAAGGTTATATCGTTCATCAGACACTGGGGGGTCTGCAGAAATTTAGACATGTTTCTATGAACTCATTAACATTATAAATACTATAAAGGATCAAATCTGGGCTGATGTACAACACCAACAATAAAAACAGGACGCTATTTGCCAAGATATACGCAGAAGGAATTATTTCTTTGTTCTTCCTCTCTGTACCTCCAAACACACATATCTGGATAGAACAGCAGGTGATGACAGGAGTAATCTTGCCTTCATTCTCCATATGGTGTTGGCTTCAGGCTCTGTCAACATACTCCACACACACACATGTAATAAACAGTACCAAGACATGCTTCTTCCTCAGCATTTCCTCTTCCTCTCAAGTCATTCACTCTTTCTTTCAGAAGTACAGCAATGCTCTGGCAATGCTACAGACTTCCTCCTGTGTCTTTTCCCTTGTTTTTCTCTTTGTGGTGCAACAACACAGATCTGATTTTGTTTTACAGAGGAAAAGAAGTTGATTTCATCCATAACTGCCTTATAAACAGTGTCTGTGTCTTCAGAAAAGAAAAATTAGTGCAGGTTAAATGGAACCCTCTTGCACACTAGATTGAGTGCCATCTTAAATGATATTTTTGAAGAGTTTTAAAGAATATTGTATTCAGTTATTGTGATGAATGGTGCATACCTGAATTTGTCCTCCATACTGCAGGAAATGCATTTGATCTGCCTTCTGACTAAGAATGAGAGAATCACAGGTATCTATTCTAAGAAAGATTAAGGATTAATGAGTACACATGTATGTATTTATGGAGGGAAAGGTGGAGAGGGAGGAAGGGATTCACTCAACTAGAAGTGGAAACCTCCGAGAAACAATCACTTCAAGCCAGTGTCATCTCTCATTTATTTTTTTCCTTTCCTTTACCTAGTGTTTTAATTTTGAGGTAATTGGCACTTCTAAATGGCATTTTTCAAAGTAACTATGATCACTTTTTATGCAGTGTAATTTTTAATATTAGTATTGACTTATTGTGTGTAAATTAGCCAATAATGCTTATCATATAGATGCCTTCTCTGTGTTTCATTGAAGCAATTGCAAGTAACACTGATTTATGCCAGCTGAGAGTGTGAGTGTAAATCAGGGGTTTACATATTACTGTCAGATAAAATCAGAGGAAAACGTAAGGTACTTAAAAAAAAACCCTTTTAGTTTCAATGTCAGCCAAAGAGACATTTCAATATTTCAGTAAATATAAAATTAGCCACCAGGAAGGGTGCATGACAGTTATTAATCCATAATCACATTTTGTCTTGGAAAGTGATTCACAGAAGGGTTTAGGGGTCATCATAACTAATCACCTAAACGTGAGCTTTTAACTCAATATTGAGGTGAAAGGGCCTGACGCAACCTTCATAAGTATGAAGTGAGTAAGGAAGAAGAAAAAAGGAATGTTGCTTATATCTGCAACAATGACAACATTGTTCCTGGGGTATAGTTCTCCATTTCTGTGTGCTTACAGCAAACAGGATAGTAATCTTGAACACTGTGTGAACGAGATAAGCCTCAGGGATATAAAATTGTTTTTACTAATATAGAAAGAATATTGTAATTCTGTAATTACAATATCATTATTTTACAACCCATAAGTAATATGATATTTCATAATTTCCTATCAGTACTGGCTTGTGCTGATCATAATCAAGGAAGAACTTGTTGGGGATATGACAGCAAGTGGCAATCTTGGCTCCAGTGACTACTAAATTATAACGGAGTTCAAGGTCCTGAGGAGTTGAAGAAAGGACAGCAGCAGAGTACAGATCCTGGACTTGTGGCAAATAATGCATGTACACATGGAGGAAGGGGAATCCTGTACAATGGGGAAAATTACAGTGATCCAATGAGCAGCGTTTGTTTCTGAACACAGGGTAAACCCGGTGATGGAACAACCTGTTCTGTCCAGAGCAAAATGTGACAAAGATGCATATGGTGATATTTGTTGCCAGATTTATAAACTTGGATCACCTTAAGAAGAGAGTGTTGTCTTTCTGTCTTTACTTCTAAAATTGCATAGAAGTCTAACAAAAAAAAAAAAAAAAAAAAAAAGGAATAGATAAATAAAATATTCCTCCCTCCAGAATGCAGTATTTGATCACTGAGAAAACACTTTTTCATAGATTATATTTTCAATGATTAGAAAGTGCAGTAAAACGAGATGCACTAGCAAAGGATTTTTAAACATTTACAATCTATATCAAATTATCTTGGAGTGAATATATCAAAGCATTCTGTAATATTTACATAAACTTTATTTTATTAAAAATTAGAGGCAGCATTTTTTTCCGTGAAGTGAAATACTAATTCCTTATCACAATCAGAAATATATTCCATCTTTTGACTTTGAACTTCATGATAATAGTTTTAAGAATATATATGTTTTAAACATTTATATTTATTCTTACATCAAATTTTCAAGTATTTCAGCTGTGCATTAAAACAAATTCAGCAGAATAGTTGATAGTCCCAACTTTCTAATCAAACGAGTGTATTTAAAAAAAATGAAAAATGAAAAATAAAAATATACTATTACATCAGTATTTGAAGAAAAATGTGCTACTGATTTAAATAGGTAATTTTCTGAAAGATTATAAACATTAAACATAAAGACATCTTAAAAAATTTTTTCCAAGTATCTTGTGTTTTTTTCAGAACAGAGAATTAGAAGCAGTGATAATTTCTTAGTGGAATATTATGATATTGTTATATTAATTTTAGCATTCATTATAGACTCTAGCAAAGACAGCTAAGTACTTTTTTTTTTTTTTTTTTTTTTTTTTACAAAAAATTATCTTTGCCAGCTAGAACCTCAGTGAATTGACCCCAGTCAGGCAGGATGAATCCAGGCTTCAGTCCTGGGCTTCTTATGCCAAATGTTATGAACTTTAAAAAATATATTAGGAGTTGGTTGTTGTTAAATAATTTATTCTTTTGATGACAAGCTATTAATATGAAACACTCAAAGTGAGTTTTAAATTGACAGAAAATAAAAGAAAAACAAAACTTAAAACCAATTCATCTTTTTGTTTGACCTCAGTATAATGCTTAAGCAATGAGATATGACAAGGTGTGAATAATGAAACTATAATTCACACCTTGTCCAAGAGTCAGTACAACACTGGAGTCTGAGTGTTGTTAAATTCCCAAGGTGTGATATATTATACCATATCTTAACCAGCAGTCAGATCTTAATTTAAGAGGAAAAAAAAAAATCAACACATACTTGGAACTTAGTACAACAAGAAGTGTGACTTCATATTATCACCTTAGTAATTTTGTGTAATAATGCACCAAAAAAAAGAGGAGTTTCTAGGTATACATTACTCAGATGAAACAGATAATCAACACTTTTTCGTGAAGGTTTTCAGAAGATTCAGAAATGCATCTACATGCTTCCAGACCAGGTGAGCTCTGAGTGATGCACGCAGTTTACTCTCAGCTGCTTGTCAGCTCCTGTGAGATGTGGTGGTTAGTGCTCCAGCAGTAACTGGGGAGTAAAGGTATCCTGACTTCAAGAGCCAGGTCATTTGTGCAGAGATAGGAAAGCACAGAGGGGAAGATTTAAAATTCTAAATTCTAAGGATATGAGTTACAGGTTATGTAGGTAACCACAGCATCAGCCTTCTCATACCTTTTCCTGTGTATTGTATTTATAAATAGCTTCCTAGTCAGGCTACTGACTGAAATTCAGCTATATTAATCTTTTTGAATCTTCTCAAAATTGTCTTGCAAACTGTTCGTTCAGCCTTCAGCTTGGAGTAAGAATGAAAATCTGCAGAAGTTATTGGGGTTTTTTTTTTGTTTGTTTATCAAATCTTCACATTTACATTGTTTAACTACTCTGCAAATAGGCCAGTTTAAAATTTTATTTTCTCAGAGAACTGTATGTAAGAAACATTATTATCTGGTCACATTTCTTGTTTATTCTTTTAATGAGTTTTTCATGCAACTTTTTTTCCCCAGATATTTAATAATTATATTTTACTTTTTTTTTTCTCATTGTAATAATGAAGAAACTTTAGAATATGAAATCAAGGTTCAGAGACACTGAGAAATTCAGTTAGTCACTTACCCAGCCAGGAGGTTATTTTCTTCTATTACAGTGAAAATAGTGAAATATAACTAGAAGTCTGGACCACGATACAGATTCTGTCATTGTCTTTTTCATTCTCTACAAAGTTTAAAATCTGGCATTTTTTATTTACTCTTTAATAGAAATGTATCTATCTGAGGAATGCCAATACTTCCTATGTATTCACAGACTGAAAAAGTTATCCTTCATTTCCTTCAGACCCAAAATAAATTCAGTGGTAATTACATCAAAGGACTTTGTTCATTATCAGCTTTGATCAATCGTTAATTCTGAAGTTTTCATTAATTGTTGAATTTAATTATTACTTGTCTTCAATCAGTGACTGTAAGTGTTCTTTGCCACAAGGGCACATTGACCGTTCATGGTCAACTTGCGCACCAGGACCTCCCAGTCCCTCTCTGAAGATCTACTTTCAAAGTGGCTGAACAACGATGCGCATTGTTGCATTGAGTTATTGCACCCCAGGTGCAGGACTTGGCATTTCACTTTTCCTGAACTTCTTGATGTTCCTGTTTACCCATTTTTCCAGGCTGGTTGGCAGTATGCACATCTGGTCTATTAGCCCTCTCAGTTTTGTTTGACATGTACTGAGAAGAATGCAATCTTTGCTATTATTCAGCTCTTTAGAGAAGACCTTAAACAGTTTTGTCCCCTAGGGTACACCAGTGGACATCATGCTGCTAATTACACAACTCTGTGAGCCTAGCACTGCAACTGGTTTTCAGTTTGCCTCACTGTGCACTTGGCTTGTACTTCCTAAGTTTCTCAAGAGTGACAGTATAATAGACAGTTATGGAAGCCTTGCTAAAGTATCCCTTTATGCAGATTTTTCACTGTAAGAGGTTTTCAGGTCAGTCAGGTTAGGTTTCATATTTAGAAACTCCATGATGTTGATTGACTCCTAGTCGCTTATTGTTCTTCATTTTTTTAGGAGTTTCTAGGATGATTTTCTCTACCTCTGTCTCACTGAGATGAGTTTGACTAGGCTGTAGTGCATGACAGATCCTCCTTTATGCCCCTTCTGAAGGTAAGAGTGATATCGTCTTTTGTCTTGTCCTGTGGAACCCTCCCTGATAACTAGAACTTTCAAAGATGACCCTTAAAAACAGTAGCCTCACAGTGATACTGGCAAGTCCATCAGCACTCCTGATTCCGTATTTTTACGTCCCATGGACTTGTGTCTTTTTTTTTTAATGCTCCAAATTTAAACATCTACTACTGAAATACTTTTCTGCTGACCTCAGAGCCTGGGATTCATGAAGGAAAATCTTATGAGTAAAGAACAAACACAGAATGCATTGAATACCCTGTCTTTTTCTGGGTCTGTTTCAACAGCCTGCATGCTTCGTTCAATGTTTGGTACACATTTTCCCTACTCTTTTTCTTACTTGCCCTTTATATTCAAGCCAGATTCAACTCCAGATGGGCTTTTGCTTTTTTAACTTCCTTTTCTATTTGAATATGCATGCAGTTTTTTTAAAAAAAAAACTTTTTTCTTAGCTTACCTTTTCCTGTTTCCTGCTCTTGCACGTCTTTTTCATGCTTGATTTTTGTCAGAAGACACTTGTTCATCCACACAGGCTTCCAACCACCTAAGCTTTATTTCCTGCCTATTTCAAATAGTATCTCTTCAGTTTGTCTTTTTCCCTTCTCTGAAGATCCTGAACTCCACCATCTAATGGTCACTGCAGCCAAGGCTGTCACAATACCTTCACATTCCTCCAAGTTCTTCCCTGTTTGTAAGTATTATGTCCAGCAGAGCACCTCTCATCTTTCCATATCCAGATCAACATTTGCATCCCTCCATCTCAGGATTCCAGTTACATGAGCTTTTCCACCACATTTCCATGATCCCTTCTGCAACTGCCCTGTATCTGCACAATAACCTCTACCCCCCTGTGTGCGTGTGTTATTAATGCTTAGTGCATCAATGTGCAGCATTTTGGAGTGGCATTCATTCATGCCCAGTAAAATAATGAGAGTTTTCCCTTACACTTGTGTCTTAACACCTCTTAATTTGTGGGCATTTATGTGGTGTGGAATCCGTCCTTCTGTTTTCTTAATTATGGAGTCTTGCCCACATAACCCTGCTACATTGGCTTGTCAACCTGTTCCATTACTTTCTCATTTGTCTGTGAGTTGCCATCTCCCTTCCCCCATCAATCTTAGTTTATAACTTTCCTAACCAGATTGGCCGGTCTGTTGGTTAAGCTCTTCTTAAACACAGGGTACATACAGACACAGTAACAGTGGCCATAAATGGCATAATTCCTGTATCCTACAGAACACTCAATTTCTTTCTCTTCCTGTTCTTTCCCAATATCTTAGCTTCATCTGCGTTCTATATAAGCAGTTAGAAAATATGAGGTTACAAAACATAGAAATTCAATATCAAGATGTTAACTACAAGCTGCTCTTCTCCTTGAAAAAGTGGCAAGGCTTAGCCATCTAGATGGCAGTTATGATTGTGAAATATCTAAATCTTAGTTGCTGTTCTCTCTCTTTAGACAATATAACAGTAACTAATAAAATGTCATGATAGGGCTCTTAAATATTTTTCAGTTCACTCATGGGAAAACTTCACTATACAAGAAAAAAATATATTTAAAGTGAGGCAAATTTGGTGTACCTCAAAATAAGGATAGATCTGTGATTCATATCTATTGTCATTCATGGAACTGTAAGATAATTCAGGTTGGAAAGCTTCTCTGGAGGTTTGCAGATCAACCTCATTACCAATGCAGAATCAGCCGTTGTTGATCAGAGCTTTAGCCCATCAAATCTTGAAAGTGTCCAAGAGACTGGAAAACCTCCTCCGGTGATTTATTGTTTTCATGGTTAAAATTTCCTTCTTTACCCACTTGGAAGCTCTCTGTTTTTGATCTGTTTGATTTTCTCTCATCTTCTCAGAATGCAGCTTTTAAAAGAGCTTGGCTCCATCTTCTTGACAACTTCTTTGCAGATACTGGAGTTACTGTTAGGTCTGCCCAAAACCTAACTCCTCTCCAGGTTGGACAACACTGAATCCCTCACATGTTTCTGTCAGGGCTAATGTCAGTGGCTGTTGAAATTGCCCAATGCAGAAGGCACTCCATTTTACCAATGTCTTCCATTTAATGGAGGTCTAATGTGGATGCTGTATCATTCCAGTAATGGATTTCAACTAAATAACAGATATTTTATTAACCAACCCAACACATGTAGTACTTGCAAACACAACTACTAATATTTTCACTTAACTACTTTTCCTAATATATTATTTCCGAGATGCAGATGAGGAAAGTGTGTCAAGTTGCTGGAACTGGAGAATGGGACCTCCCTAAGAACACAGGTAACAGGAAGCAAGGGCATCTAGTAATTCTCTGTAAACTATAAAGTAGTAGAAGAAATACAAGAGCAAAATAAAAGAGAAAAATTCATCCAAAGAAACTCAGTATGAATTTAATACCTCTGGTTTAAGAAATTGTTAAGCAAGAAATCTTTGGAGTTAATAAGGATACACCAGTGTCTTGTGCTTTAACTAATCTCTACTTTAGCAACGATAAAAAGTAGGATAAATGGCTATATGAACATTAGTCAGACTGAGGTATCAGTTTGTCCTTATGAAAAGAGAAAGCTCAGTATCATAGCTGTTCTAAAAGGCAATGTCTTCTACTTTGAGAAGTGCTGTAAGTATCTATTTCCAAGGATAGAGGCAACATTTGAGCACAAGCAAATTACAAAGTCAATGCATTTAGGAATCAAAGGGCATGTTGTCCTCTCTCATTTCAGATAAGTGGTCTGGAAGAAGTCATTTCACTGCAAGGTTGTGAAAGAAGAGTGATTTATTATGCAGTTAGGTAATCAACAATGCATTATCAGTGATGAATAACAGAACAGTTCATCTTGTATCTTTTATATGTAGTATTACAAACTACTGTATAAATGCTTTCCTTTTGACAGGTCTCCTAATGGTTACTTAGGTGATCTTTGGGCACTTTAAACAGATCTAAGAATCAGAGGTAGCACCAGCATAGAAGTTCACCTCAGTAAGAACTGGTTAAGGGAATAAAGATTTCCAGATAAGACTCAAAATGTCTAATTTTGCTACATACCTGGAATCTTCCCCAAGTGAAAGCATAAGCAGTAACATATGCTAGATTTTGTAGTCTGTTAAATAGTACACTGATTATAGCAATAATTATAATATGTCTTCTAAATAATGACAACTTGTGCCTGGAAGGCAGTGAAATAGTGAAATTTATTGAATTAATAAACAAACAAAAACAATTGAGGAACTAAGAATAATCTATGAAAATCTGATTGCTCATTTATTTTGACATTAAATTTCTACTATTTTTGATATTTTGTAGCATGATACACACTATGATGTGCTTTTCAGAAAAATGATAAATCATTAGAACTGTTACTAAAGAATTGTAATATTTAATCTTTATTGAGAGGTGGAAAGTATGGATAACTCAACAAGCAGATTAATGAAGTTAAAGGGGTTATGCTGCATTTCAAATGACTATTACCATTATACTGTATTGTACTGAGCTAGTTTACATCCTTCCTCCCTTCCCTTCCCTTCCCTTCCCTTCCCTTCCCTTTCCTTCCCTTCCCTTCCCTTCCCTTCCCTTCCCTTCCCTTCCCTTCCCTTCCCTTCCCTTCCCTTCCCTTCCCTTCCCTTCCCTTCCCTTCCCTTCCCTTCCCTTCCCTTCCCCCCCTTTTTTTTTTCCTTCCCCTGTTTCTTGTGAATCCTACTGGATATCAGGTTATCTCAGGGTTCCACTTTCCTGCTATTTAGCTTTACAACAACATTTTCTTCTGTTTCCAAGAAGAAAGAGCAAACACAGGAGTGGGAAATGCATGACACTATGGAGAGGTCTACCAGACAGACTCAATCTTCACTTTAAATCATGAAGGTATTTCTTGTGGCTGTGCATACTAACAACTAGAATCTATGCTTTTGAACTCTCAAAGTAAGGTTATTACATCATCATCTATATGGGCTATATGCACAACATGTCTGAAAACTTTGGCCAAAATGTAGTGGTTCACTCATTATAGAAGGTATTCAGAAGATATAAAAGTCATTTCCCCAGACAATAAAGGAGCTAAGCACAATGTATCTCTAATTTGGAACTATAGCAAAAAAGGTGACAAACAGCCAATCTGTAGAAAACAACAGATACTATATGGAAGAGAAATGAAAAAGTATTTTTTAAACTTTTACTATAAAAAGATATGGCGACTTATATTTTTGGGTATAGACTTATCATTGGCTGAACTGGAAAAATGCTATAGCAGTATATAAATATTATATATATTATATAACATTAATATGTACAATACAATAAAATAATATTATAATATAATATATATAATATTGTTATATATTATATTTTAAGGTATATATATTAAAATATATTATAATTGTATATTATATTTTCTATCTATAATATATATTCTATATATAGGCCACATATATATAGCCTATCATCATAACTTCTGTTGCCTACCATTCACTAGCCTAATAACGTCCCTCTGCACCAGACACTGTCGAGCAGATTTTAGTCCAAGCATTTAAACCTGATCGAAAGTTTACATCAGGGCCCTGAAATGATATTGAGAGAGTAAGATTTGTCTTTAAAGCATACTTATTCCTACTCCAACAAAGGAAGCTCTCTCTTCACAATTGTGCGGAGTTCAGCACATATTTGATGTGTTTTTATTTTTCGGACAATGCATTAATTTTTTATTTAATTTCAGGTGATATGTTTGTCTATCCTCTGGAGCTTTGGCTGCATCTGTGAGTCAGAAAGAATATAAAAGTATACCTTTCTTGAATGTATATGCTATAAAATACTAAAAAATTCTTTCATTAAGATTGGCTGTTCCTGCTTACTTTTCAAATAGAAGTGAAGCACAAATCAGTTCTCCATTGATGTAAAAAAGGCATAAACAATCTAACAGAACTGACTAATCTATCTGAAGTTTTAACCTATGAAATTTGAAATCCTTGGTAACTTTTTGAGATATTGTGTATGATTAAAAAACAAATAAATGAAACAAAGACATTTATATAGGGTATTGCTTCTGAGTGCACTGGTAATGCTGTGGTTTTCTCTTTGCTTGTTTGTTTGTTTGTTTTTGTCAGTACAAAATACTTTGTAAGCAAATACCTTAAGGACAATAAGAAAGGGTATATATAAAAAACTATATTGCACTTGACACATTGCCTTTAGTCTAATCTTGATAGAATATAATTGGGAGAAGTCATGCCAAGTCCCAGCAACTGTATCAAACTGAGGGCTACTTACAAGAACAATTTTACCCTGCAGCTGGACGAATGTATGTATGTGACAATTTGAGCTAAGATGAGGCATCCTCTACTTCATCTATAAGACAAATGGAAACAACAGGTACGAGCCCTATGCTATGTGACAGAAGTAAATTTACTTGAAGAACTGCACTTAGTACTGATAGAGCACTGGAAGGAATTTATCCTCAATACAGACATAAGTAAAAAGCTGCAAAAGAAATAGGAGGAAGATTGTTATCACAAAAGTAGCAGTGCAACAAGGAAAAGACACTCCCCTTTTTCTTTCCTTTTCTTTCTTTCTTTCTTTTTTTTTTTTTTCCTACCGATTTCATTTTGTAGTAACACGTACCGGTTATTTGAGGTCTCCCAAAGACCTTAAGGTGTGAGATTTATAATTTAGGAATGTATTTTATAGTTAAATTTTAGGAAGGTAGTGAAAATATCATCTTGAATTCCCAGAATAACAAGAAGAGACAGGTGCCTATGAAGACCTCTACATGGACAGTGTGTCTGCTTTACTTAATTGTTTAAAATGATCAGATATCCGTTTTCTGCAGATTTCCAAAAGCACCTTCTATTCATGACCATCCACATTCTATCTCAGAGAACATCTTTTCTCCACTTCTATGCACATTTTGAGTTTAAGAGAATTGATGGAATCACAAAGACTAGTTGAGCAAATTCACTATACATTGTTAGTAGATCCAAACCCATTGTGTTATTGCAGACATATACATTTTGTATCCATTCCAGGATTAACAAAATTATTTTTTATTAACTTAATAAGTCTAAGGAAATCTTAAATGCGCAGGAGCAGGCTGTCCCCCCCAGCCACAAAATGAGCCGGTGGGAAGAAGACTGGCATGGATGAACAGGGAGCTATTCTTGAGGCCCTGGGAGAAAAAGAGAATCTACCTCCTGTGGAAGAAGGGACAAGCAACTCAGAAAGATTACAGAGAAGTTGTTAAGATGTGTAGAGAGAAAATCAGAAAGGCAAAAGCCCAGCTTGAACCCAAGCTGGCTGCTGGGATAAAAAGGAACAAGAAACTCTAAAAAGGAACAAGAAACTCTTTTACAAATACATCAACAGTAAGAGGAGGACTAAGGAGAGTCTCTGCTTTTTACTGGATGAGGCTGGGAATGTGACCAGGATTGTGACTGAGGATAAGGAAAAGGCAGAGGTTCTGAATGCCTTCTTTACGTCTGTCTTTAAAGATCAGACCAGTTATCCTCAGGGTACTCCACTCTCCAACCTGGTAGTCTTGGCTGGGGAGCAGACAAAACCCCTGATGATTCAGGAGGAAACAGTCAGAGACCTACTGTTCCAGCTGGACTGCCACAAGTCCATGGGGCTGGATGAGATTCACCCGAGAGTGCTGAGGGGATTGGCGGAGGTGACAGACAAGATACTTTCCATCATCTATCAGCGCTCCTTGTTGACTGGTGAAGTCCCAGAAGACTGGAGGCTTGCCAATGTGACTCCCATCTACAAGAAGGGTTGTAAGGAGGACCCGAGGAACTACAGGCCTGTTAGCCTGACCTCTGTGCCAGGGAAGGTTATGGAGCAGATTGTCTTGAGGGAGATCATGCAGCAAGTGCGGGACAACGGGTGGATCAGGCCTAGCCAGGATAGGTTCATGAAGGGTAGGTCCTGTTTGACCAACCTGAACTTCTTCTATGATCTAGTGACCTGTCTGGTGGATGAGGGAAAGGCTGTTGATGTGGTCTACCTAGTCTTCAGCAAAGCCTTTGACACTGTCTCCCACAGTATTCTCCTGCAGAAGCTGGCAGTCCATGGCTTGGACAGATACACCCTTGGCTGGGTAGGAGCTGGCTGGAGGGCTGGGCCCAGAGAGTGGTGGTGAATGGAGCTAAATCCAACTGGCGACTGGTCACGAGTGGTGTTCCCCAGGGGTCGGTGCTGGGGCCTGTCCTCTTCAATATCTTTATTGATGACCTGGATGAGGGCATTGAGTGTACCCTCAGTAAGTTTGCAGATGACACCAAATTGGCTGGGAGTGTGGATCTGCCTGAGGGTCGTGAGGCCCTACAGAGGGATCTGGACAGGCTGGATAGCTGGGCTGAAGCCAATGGGATGAGGTTCAACAGGACCAAATGCCGGGTCCTGCACTTTGGCCACAACAACCCCAGGCAGCGCTACAGGCTTGGGGCAGAGTGGCTGGAAGACTGCGTAGAGGAAATGGATCTGGGAGTACTGATTGATGTTTGGCTGAACATGAGCCAGCAGTGTGCCCAGGTGGCCAAGAAGGCCAGTGGCTTGTGTTAGAAACAGTGTTGCCAGCAGGAACAGGGGAGCGATTGTCCCCCTGTACTCAGCACTGGTGAGGCTGCACCTCGAGTACTGTGTCCAGTTTTGGGCCCCTCACTGCAAGAAAGACATTGAGGCCCTGGAGCGTGTTCAGAGAAGGGCAACAAAGCTGGTAAGGGGTCTGTAGCACAGGCCGTATGAGGAGCAGCTGAGGGAGCTGGGATTGTTCAGTCTGGAGAAGAGGAGGCTCAGGGGGGACCTGATTGCTCTCTATAACTACCTGAAGGGTGGTTGTAGTGAGCTGGGAGTTGGCCTCTTCTCTTGCGTAACTGGTGATAGAACTAGAGGGAATGGCTTCAAGCTGGATGTTAGGAAATACTACTTCTACAAAAGAGTGGCTAGATGCTGGAATGGGCTGCCCAGAGAGGTGGTGGAGTCACCGACCCTGGAGGTATTCAAGGAACGTTTGGACGTTGTGTTGAAGGATGTGGTTTAGTGAGAACTATTGGTGATAGGTGGATGGTTGGACTGGATGATCTTGTAGGTCTTTTCCAAACTTAGTGATTCTGTGATTCTGTGATTCTGTAATTCTGTGATAAATGATTTTACCATATTCAAAAATTGGGATCTAAATATTGAATCTTAAGAATGTGGAATTAAAATTTTAGTACTCTTTCACTTTGCAAAGCTCTGAATAGAATAGAGTAATGGGGAAAAGAATTACAGAAGAACTCATCAGATTAATATAATCAATGGAATTGCACAAAGAATAGATGATATTATTTACTGTGTGGAACAGTGGAACAATCAGGTCTTCAGACTTTTCTGTAGGCAGTCTATTAAACTGTTCTCCTTGGAATGACTTTGTTCAAGTAAGATTTTTATTTCCTAATAAAGTTATTTATTTGAAGAAAATGACATATGACAGAGATCAGATTTATTCTTCTCATGAATCATATAGCCGTAGAAGTACTCTGGCCTGAAGTGTAACTATGTATAGGCATCAAGAGACATCTGACCCTACATCTTACTACGTACTGTTTGCTTTTATTTCATTTAAATATAAACTTCCTCTTCTTTCAATGCTGCCTTATAATATTAAGTCATTAAAATGTTACTTGTAATTAGGTTAGCAAAAATAGGTTGATAAACTCAGCTGGATAAGATATATGCCAGTCACCTCTGAGTTCATCTTTGAATGATTTACTATCCCATCTCAAGTCTCTTTCCATTTCAGCAATAGTTCCTGCACAATCCCTTCATGAAGTAATTGCTTCAAACATACGCAAGAGTTTAGAACTAAATGGACATTTTTGCCCTCTCCAGGCTCCATAAATTCTTAGTGGCAAACACCAACAAATAGAATCAATCTGAGTCACTTTTCACTTTTCTTCCAAAGTGAATTAAAATGTTATCTTCTAACAAAAAAAACCAACAACTTCAAACACTATGAGCTCTCTGAAGTTGTCATATTTTATGGTTTAGTCAGGAAGAACTTTCTCATTCAAAGGGAAGTAAAGTGGATTAAGAGGAATAAACAGGAGATGGTAAAATTTAATTAGTAGAATAATTTTTCACAGTGGAAGAGTAAAGAGCTAGTTAGTTGACCCACACTAAGTAGAATTTTGAGGCCATAAGGCATTTCTGAGTTGCTACTAGAAATTAGAATAAAATATATGATTGAATCAATTTATATTGTTCTCAGTACAAGATTTTGGTTTCCAGAATTTGCTGGAATTCGGAGAATATGAAGGTGTTCTAAAGCCTTATTTATTTACCATTTGCATTGGTTGCTTTTGTAGCTTGGAATTTGTAAATGAAAAATACTCTCCCAGTTTCTCTCTTCAAACTGAACAAAACTTTTGGCCATCCACATTCTTGCAAACAAATTAGACATTCTCAATTGTTGCAAGAGGGTATCAAGCTCCCTTGCAGGTGTGGCGAAAGAGGTGCAGATTCCTTTGCTGGTGCAGAACAAAAGACCTTTACTGTAGGTGCTTAGAGCCTTTTATACCCGCCCAACACAACAGTTTTCTGTGCAACCAAGACTGGTTACATGTAAGGGCTGGGAATCCTGTGGCTGTTTACGTCTGGCTCTTGTTGAGCTTTACCACTCATTAGCAGTACAACGACCTTCTTTATACCACACTCAATTACAGGGTTTACTCTTCTAATCTATGCACAGAAAGAGCTGAAATGAATTTTGGGAATTATTAAGATTCTTCCTCTCTCTAACCAAGTCTTAACATTTGGTAGATAAGTATCCAAAATACCATTTTCAGTATTGAAAATATGTAACTTACTCAAAAGCAGTAGTTTCACATTAAGAACTTCTCAATGTCATATTGTACATATTCAGAAAGGACACTGAGGTGCTGGAGCAGGTCCAAAGAACAACAATGCTTGTGAAGGGCTTGGAGAATGTGCTCTGTGAGGAGCGACTGAAGGAACTAGGGCTGTGTAGTTTGGGGAAGAGGAAGCTGAGGGGAGACCTTATTGCTCTCTTCAAATACCTGAAAGGGGCTTACAGTGAGAGTGGGGTTGGTCTCTTCTCACTGGTGACAGGTGACAGCACAAGGGGAAATGGCCTCAAGTTGTGCCAGGGTAAGTTTAGGTTGGATACCAGGAAAAACTTCTTTACAGAGAGGGTTGTTAAGCACTGGAATAGGCTCCCCAGGGAGGTGGTTGGGCCACCATCCCCAAACTTGTTTAAAAACCATTTGGATGTGGTGCTCAGGGACACGATTTAGCAGAAGGTTGTTAGAATTAGGGTAGTATGGTTATGTTGTTGTTGGACTTGATGATCTTTGAGGTCTTTTCCAGCCACAGAGCAAATCTGTGATTCTATGATATTAAGGAATTCCCTATCTTTTTCTAGGATGACAAGTGTGGGGAAAATCTAAGTTATAACTCTGTTCTTTCACAAATGAGACTTGTCTGTGTTCAGCCGTCTGAACATGAACTCTGTCTACCAAAATCTGTGCCCAATGCATGTGATATCTTTTTTGACTAACTGAGGTGACATATTTTATTTACGATAAAAGAAGAAAAGGTAGTCCCTTAGATTACTAGGTCAGTAGAGCTTGAGAGAAGCAAAGAAGAATTAAGAAGAGGAGGGTAGATATAACGCTCTCAATGCAGCTACTGAGGTAAGCAAGTAGGTTTTTTCATCAGAAAAATCTCTGCAGATTCCATGTAGGGTGCAAGAAAACAAGTTCACTTGAAGGAAGAAATGAGAAGAAAAAAGTAAGAAAGTGCATTACCAGTCTCTAAAAGTATTCAGAAGAGTATGCTTTTTGACAAGGCAACAGTTTTTTGCAATTATGCCTTCAATTCTTGTTCAGAAGATTTTGCTGGAAATAAATAAACCAAGATTGTGAAGGTGTACATTTAATCGCATTTTAGCTCCAGAAGAATATATTCTTCCTGAATTATCTTAATTGAAGACTAGTAGCTGTAAATTCAGTTTACTTCAGCAGCTCTTCAGAAGAAAAAATTATCAAAGGCTGCAATATGACAAGGTGGATTTGAATGCTATAAACTGTCTAAATCATTCTCATGTTTTCTTCTGTATGATGGATAGATTTTCCATTAGATTTTCCAATGTGACATTATATTTAGGGAAGATGAAACAATGGTAGTTGATGATTCTTAAAATAACGATGATGACAAAGTACTGAACTTAAACTACAAAATAAGCTGCCAATCTGGCTTTCTGAAAAGAAGCACTTTGTCTTACTTCAATGCTTAGTATATTGTGCTGTGAAGATAGAGAATATGTCTAATATACCAGTATTCCATAGGTGCCACATTCATTAATGTACATTCACATTCAACTTCCCAGACATCTGCTGGAATTATAATACAGTTGACAAGGAACAGTCCTGTAGGTTCCTAGAGTGTGTGGGAGATAACTTCCTGACACAGCTGTTGAGGGAGCTGACGAGGAGAAGCAAAATCCCGGACCTGCTGTTTGTAAAGGTTGGAGGCCATCTGGGACAAAGCAATCATGAGATGCTAGATTTCTCTATCCTTGTTGAACCACAGAGGGGAGTCAGCAGAACTGCCACCTTGGACTTCCAGAGGGCAGGATTTAACCTCTTTAAACTGTTTTAAAAATTGTTTTAAAGGTGCAGGAGCTGGCCATCCTGAAGTCACGAAAGATGAGCCAAGGGGCAAGGAGGCCAGGCTAGTTGAACAGAGAACTTTGGCTGGATCTCAAGAATAAAAGGAAAGTTTATGGTCTCTGGAAGAGTGGGCAAGCTACTTATGAGGATTACAGGTATGTAGTGAAGCTGTGCAGGGAGAAAATTAGAAAAGCCAAGGTGCAGCTAGAACTGAGCTTGTCCTCTAAGGTAAAGGAGAAAAATAAATATTTTTATAAACATATCAACAGCAAGAGAAAGGCTAGGGAGAATCTCCATCCCTTGTTGGATGCCAAGGGAAACTTGGTCACCAAGGATTGGGATAAGGCTGAAGTACTTAATGCCTCCTTTGCCTCAGTCTTTAATAATAAGACTTGTTACTCCTGCAGGCAACACAGCCCCCTGCACTGGTAGATAGGGATGGGGAACAGAATAAGCCCTGCATGATCCATGATGAGGTAGATAGATAGTTTTGGACCTGCTCCGAAAGCTGGATGCTTATAAGTCCATGGGGCCGGATGGATTACACCCTACAGTGCTGAGGGAGTTGGTGGATGTGGCTGCCAAACCACTGTCCATCATTTTTCAGCAGGCCTGGCTAACGGGATGTCCCGGTGGACCGGAAACTGGCAAATGTGACGCCCATCTTCAAAAAGGGCCAGAAAGATGATCCTGGTAGCTACAGGCCTATCAGTCTCATCTCAGTGTCCAGGAAGGTTATGGAATGAATAATCTTGGGAACCATCATGGACCAATTAAAGGTCAACGAGGGGATCAGGCCTAGTCAGCATGGGTTTATGAACTGTTGATCCTGTCTGACAAACCTGATTTCATTCTATGACAAGGTGACCCTCTTAGTGGATGAGGGTCAGGCTGTCAATGTGGTCTACCTGGACTTCAGTAAGGCCTTTGACACTGTCCCCCATAACATTCTCGTGGAGAAGCTGGCTGCCCGTGGTCTGGATGGGCATACACTCTGCTGGGTGAAGCACTGTCTGGATGGCAGGGCCCAAAGAGTTGTGGTTAATGGAGTCGAATCCAGCTGGCAGCCGGTCACAAGCGGTGTCCCCCAGGGCTCAGTGCTGGGACTGCTTCTGTTTAACATCTTCATTGATGATCTTGACGAGGGGATTGAGTGCACCCTCAGTAAGTTTGCAGATGACACCAAGTTGGGAGGGAGTGTTGATCTGCCAGAGGGGAGAAGGGCGCTACGGAGGGACCTGGATAAACTGGATCGATAGGCCAAGGTTAACGGCATGAGTTTCAATAGGGACAAGTGTCAGGTCCTGCATTTTGGTCACAATAACTCCAGGCAGCCCTACAGGCTTGGGGAGGAGTATCTGGAAAGCTGCCTGATGGAAAGTGACCTTGGTGTGCTGATAGACAGTTGGCTGAATATGAGCCAGCAGTGTGCCCAGGTGGCCAGGAAGGTCAATGACATCCTGGCTTGTATCAGGAATGGGGTGGTGAGAAGGACTAGGGAAGTCATCCTGCCCCTGTACTCGGCATTGGTGAGGCCTCACCTCGAGTACTGTGTTCAGTTTTGAGCACCTCAGTACAGAAAGGACATGGAGATACTGGAGCAGGTCCAGAGAAGGGCAATGAGGCTTGTGAAGGGCTTGGAAAATCAGCCCTATGAGGAGAGGCTGAGAGATCTGCAGCTGTTTAGTTTGGGAAAGAAGAGGCGGAGGGGAGACCTTATTGCTCTCTTCCAGTATCTGAAAGATGCTTATGGTGAGAGCAGGGCAGGTCTCTTCTCACTGGTGACGGATGACAGGACGAGGGGAAATGGCTTCAAGTTGTGCCAAGGTAAGTTTAGGTTGGACGTTAGAAAACACTTCTTTACAGAAAGGGTTGTTAAGCACTGGAGTAGGCTCTCTCTAACAGTAAACATGTAATAGAGTTTTCATACAAAGAAAGTTATCATCTTAGAAACTTTTTTTTTTTTTTTTTTTTTTTTTTTAATCCATACTGCAACAATGATTCTCTCACTGAAGTGTGCTGTTAACTGTAGGCTAATCCATGCTGAATTCCAGTCTTCTGCAGAATAAATTAGTCAGTTTCATGTTAGGCTAAGTGCATCTTCACAGTGACAGCAATTAAAAACTTGCCAGGGATCTCTTCTTTCTTTCATCATCACTAGAACATGAATCACAATTAGATTTAGAATTGGAATGGAACCAGAAATCATTGAGAGAGAATCTGAAAAGAGTCCTGAGTCTTCAGATCTTTTCCCTGTGTTGTTGCAGTTGTAATTATAAAAGAGGTCTTGTTTGGGCTAAAAAGTATAGGTATCATGAAAAGAGTCATGAGGGCTTCAGAAGAAAATGAAGACAGTTTTCAATTCGAAATTCGTTTGGATTAATTTCTCCCAGTAATACTGCTGTGATTTAACCTAGGAACAGCTCAGCACCACACAGTTGTTTCCTCACTCCCTCCTCCCAGTTGGATGTGAAAGAGAATTGGAAAAAATCCCAACAAAGTAGAACCCATGGACTGTCGCAAAAACTCTTCACTAAGAAGAGTTCAACAACATTGGTGTGCTATCAGCACTGTTTTTCTGCAAAAGTCAAAACATATCATCTCAGTCACTCTGAAGTAAAAAAAATCTACTCTGTCTCAGCTTAAACCCAGGCATACACATTTTCATTTGTAATTGTCTTTCTCAGAATTACAGATGATTGGCACGGGAAAATTTGACCTGCGTTATATTATTCTGAGGTAAAATGCTTTTGATTGTAGAAGCTATTCTACAAATGGATAAGTCATTAAAGGATATGAATAAGAAATAAAACCAACCAACCAAACAGAAACCTAGGAAGCAAAGGCCTCTTTTAGCTATACATAACGTATATATGAAAACATCTGTAATATAAATATATATATATATAATATAATATAGATATATAATATAAAGCTGAAGTTTTCTTCAAACATATATGGTGTAGCAGTGAATATTTTAGTAATGTAACACTAGTCAAAATAATGTACTGTCTTCTGAGTAAGCAATATTAACCTGCTCTGTTGCCGTGCACCTGGCAACCCATGTTCTTTTAGCTCTGCACCTGTGCTGGACTATCGGGTAAAACCTACCTGAGCCAAAGAACTGCATGTAGACACCAATATGATGAGCAGTAAAAATGGCGTTTATTACGTCCTGTGATTTACCTATATACCTATCCTACTTCGTCTACACCCCTTATGCATACATTAACCTTTCGACACCGAGCAAGGGGAGAGTCCTACCACGTCACATCCCGAATCTTCACTGTCGCCTACTACAACACTGCTCTAACCTGAGCAGTGAACAACCAGAGTTATTTCTCTTTGTGTATGACCTATGTACCAGTTTTGTTTGTTATTCAGTTCTGCTTTAATTGTGTTCTGATTTTAAATTTACAAAGAAATAAATCTTCCTTGTATATTAGGGTCCTTATTTTCATAAAAGCCCATCGTAATTTTTAATAAGACAGGATTTATTAAATGAGCAGGTTATATCTCTGAACATCTGGGTACTTCTGAAATTATACTTAATTTAACTGACTGAGAGCAGTATTCTCTATGCATCCAAAGAGCAAATTACTAGAGATACAAACCTTTTCACAAATTCAAGTGTAAAAGTTTGACTTGAACTTATATTTTCTAATTTTCTTTTCCAGCTCAAAAGAAATGTAAAATAAACAATGATCTTACTACTTAATCCCTCCATATAAGAGCTGCAAGAAATTTTAAGTAACCTAAAATAGATGTGACACAACTGGACAGAAAAGAGATCATAGGCAGAAAGTAAATGTAAATGTAAGTTTGAAATAGGGCAAGATTTTGTTTTCCAGTCTTTGTAAGTCTCTTTTCCTCTTAAACTTTTGTAATATTATATACCTGTGGTTACCAATTTCATTAAAATCTTCTAAGACAATGTATGTATGCAGACTGCCTTTATGTTTTGAAATGAAGATTAGAAAAGATTACTATCCTTCTATCCACCTTCAAAACAAAAATCGAACTTTCTAAATCATATGTTTATTTTTTAAATTATTTCTATTTAAATCAAGATGGAACATTTACTGTAAGTTATGCTCAATCTCTTTGATTAATGATCACCAATATAGTAAATGTATTTTGCATCTGAAATGGTGTGTGTTATGAAAGATTTCTTTAAAATAGGCAAGCAGCTTTTCTCTGGTCATTCTCATATCTTTATAAAATATATGCCCTCCTATGAAAGCTGCATATTTAGAAAGAGCACTTTTAATGAATAAATCCACAAAGTTTCCACAAAACTATACTATAAATCCTTTTGACATTTGAGATAAGTATCATATTCTTTCCCTATTCCTTTGTTAAGAGAGTCCAAATATTTGCTTTAAGCTTGTGTGAGATAAAAAACATCTGTCAGCATTTTTAATAGTGGTGCAGACACACGAGAGGTCTTCAGTTTTTTGTGATCCTGCAATCTAGACTGTGTGAAACTTTGAAAACCCACAGTTTCTTCTGCATGTATATTTATCTTAGTTTTATAATGCCATCGGTGTCACATGGTTAATTCATGTATTTAATGCAGGTGACATAGAGCATAGTGTCTTGAATGAGTTCACTGGATTTATTTTCTACAAAGTCTTAGACTGGATTAATGTAATAAGCTTATCTTCGAATTTAAATAAAACTATGACAGATCTATATTTGCAAAACTGTTGTGATGAGCTCACTTTAA
This sequence comes from Alectoris magna, assembly GCA_030625065.1. Classification (NCBI taxonomy): domain Eukaryota; kingdom Metazoa; phylum Chordata; class Aves; order Galliformes; family Phasianidae; genus Alectoris; species Alectoris magna. Next base: position 181,742,270 of record CM060560.1, on the reverse strand, counting down.
GCAGTGGTTATTAAAGCAAATTTAAGAAATGTTCCTTTCAACAGCTTCATGCAAATCACAGAATAGAGATCAGTAAGGTTAAAAAAGAAGATGCCACAAAGTCCCTTTAATAAGCATAATAATAATAAAAAAAATTATTTTTACTCTACAGCCCCTGTTCCTTTTTCATACTCATGCGCAACAGACACTCTGGAGCATTTCTCTTAGATTGCACTTGCCTGGAGGGATTGGAAATAACTCAAATCCTCAGAGCTCCCAAACATTTTGCCACTATTAAAATTTACTTCTCAGCTTGAGATAATAAGCCAAGTCCACTCTGACTCCAGAGCTCTTGATCTTGATGTGGATCAATATGTAGATTTTAATGTAGAAATGCTCTTATATTAGGTCTGAATTTTAGTGAAAGCATTTTCCTGGTGACTGAGAAGTTTCCCACTCTTCGACTCTGTGAGAGAAAAAAAAAAAAAAAAAGGAAAAGGAAATGGATATGAAAAAAGGAAAGGATAAAAAAGGGGGAAAAATTATCAAGTTCTTCCAATAATTTCAAGTGTCCCTCCTGAAGAGTCTATGGAGCTGTATAAAGCAATAATATTCTCCACAATGTATCCTGAAAGATAACATGACGTGTAAAAGACGTAATTTGAATTATCAACTTTTCTTCCTTTTATTCTTGTGAATATGTACATACGTATAGGTAACCCTTCATTTTGCTCCCTCTTGTTTAGGCTCTTCTTTACATATTACACCTGGATATAGAACTAAGTAAACAGTTGACTCATTTATTTTCTCCCAGTGGTAGAGACAAATTTCATATAAAGCTAAATGCTCCCACTTATGACAAATAGTAATAAAAATGTTGGCTGTGACTTAAAAAAGCTTCTCCTAGTTTGGTATCACTGCCTTTTTATTTTGAGGAATAATCAGTTTATAGGAAAAGAAATTTTTGTCAATAAATAAAGTATTTGTAATTTCCTCAAGTGTGATGTAACTGAAGCACATAATATTTTTTATTATTATGAACAAAGTATTGCACATATTTAATATTCCAGTCACAAATTCTGCTGGCCTATGGCCAGCCTGTTTTTCACCACAACACCCAGGTCCTTCTCTGCAGAGCTCCTCTCCAGCAGGTCATCCCCTAATCTGTACTGACGCACGCAGGTATTCCTCCTCACGTGCAGGATTCTACACTTGCTCTTGTTGAAACTTATGCCCAACTCTCCAGTCTATCCAGGTCTTGTTGAATGGTAGCACAGCCTCCTCTCAGTTTTGTATCATCAGTAAACTTGCTGAGAGTGTACTCTGTCCCTTCATCCAGGTCACTGATGAAGATGTTGCAAGAATACTGAATCCAGTACGTACCTCCAAGGAGCACTACTAACTTCAGGACTCCAGCTAGACTGCACCACTGATCACAACTCACTGAGCTCTGCCAGTCAGCCAGTTCCCAATCCATTCACTGGCCACTCATCTCTCCCACTCTCCTAAGCTTACCTACGAGGATGTTTTGGAAGACAGTGCCAAAGGTCTTGCTGAAGTCAAAGTACACAACATACACTGCCCTCTCCTCATCCACCCAGACAATCGTGATATCAGAAAAAGTTGTCAGATTAATCAAGCACAATTTCCCCTTGTTGAAACCACGCTGGCTATTCCCGATAACCTTATTTTCTTCCACTTTCTTGGAGGTGACATCCAGCATAAGTTGTTCCATCACCTTCTCAGGGACAGAGATGAGGCTGACAGGCTTGTAGTTTCCCAGATCCTCATTTTTACCCTTTTGGAAGACTGAAGATACATTGGCTTTCCTCTGTCTTTAGGCACCTCTCTCTTTCTCTGTGACATTTCAAAGATGATAGAGAGTGGTTCAACAGTCTCTTCTGCCAGCTCCCTCAACACTTTTGGGTGCATTCTGTTGGGGCCCATGGATTTGTACTAGACCATATTCTCCTCAACCAAAGGGAAGACTTCCTTTCTCCAGACTCTCTCTCTTACCTTTAGTATCTGATATTCCTGAGAGGGAGTCTTATCAGCATGGAAATGGAGTTGAATATGCGCATGAAGCAGCCAGTATTTACATAGTCTTCTAACTGAAGAGTAACTGGAACTTGTAGATGGTCAAGTGGAAGCTGTATGGAACATTTTATTTCTACTTGAGAGCAGCTTATATACATGAGTTCTGTGGGCTGACTGAGATTAATATTCAACCTCCACTACATTTCAGTGGCAGCTAAAATATTCAACTAAAATATTAGCTGTTTGTGTTGACAGACCCAGCAATGCTTTCCATCTCCTGTGTTTGGTTGTGTGCCATAGTTAACAACTCGTTTTGCCTTTCCTTACATAAATACTGGTTTTGACAAAAATCAAATCCACACATGAATGAAATAATACAATTTTTCAAATAGATCTTTTCCAAAGGAAATTGTAATGGTGAATAGAAGGCATGTTTTTAAACTCTTTGTTTCTTTCTGGCTACTAGTAGTCATTATTTTATTTTCTTTTTATGCTAAGGATTCAATTATGAGGACTCAGTACATTTATTATAAACTCTTACTCTGATTTTCATTATTTCCATATGAAAATGTAGTTTAGTTCAGGAAGAAGGTATAAGAATTAGAAAATTTATCTAGAAATCTCACAGATGATAAAATAGACTGGAGTTCAATCTTTAAGCATCAGATAATGGATGCTTCCAAGTGATGCTTGAAAACAAGATCTCAAAGCCATTCTGTATATACTAGGGATCTCTAATATATACTCTGAAATCTTTAATCTAAACATATCATCAATATGTACAAATATGGAAGTATCTTTAACACTAACACATACTAGCTAAATGTTTTATTTCCATGTCTGTAACCAAGATTGTCAGATATCATCATGAAAGATAAGCCTCAACTGCTAATGACAGTGGTAGGAAAGGAGTTAGTAGAGAGACTGAGGAGACAGATTTGTCAGTTGCAGATATATAATTTACAAACATGAATGTAAGGAAGGTAACCTGCCTCAGATTTTCAGCAACACCAGGTAAATGAACTAAAAACTGATGTTGGGCAAGAAAATATTGCAGGGAATCTTACTCATTCTCTTGCAGATATGCTCTGTCAATATAGAAGCCATAAAGAAAAATTTTACGAACGTAATGCGAGCATTTAGTAGTTTAGTAGTTTAGCAGTTTGTAGTAGTTTAGTAGTTTGCATGTTATAGAAACAGTCTTCATAACAACCTTGTAGGTGAAGTTTATGCTGTAGGTGATTTTTATAAAGTATTAGATGTTAAACTGCAAAGAAGGTGATGTTGACAAAAAGTATTAGTGACAAGTATAAAGATAAAATAAAAAAACTAATACTGTTGCATTTTACCCTGCAGTGAACATAAATGGGGAAGCTAAAAAAAAAAAAAAGATGTACAAAATGTGGAAACTTTCTAGCAATTTATTTTTTGGCAGAAACTGGAAGCCTATATCCAATGGTCAATATGAAGTCTTTAACTTTTATAAAACAAAGCTTCTGGGAAAAATATATACTGCATTTAAATTCACTTTTTACAAATTTTGGAAACAGGAAATCAAAGTACAGAATTGCAAGGAAAATGTGATACCTGTTAGATATGATATGAGACTGACATGAGTTTAGACTGATTGAAGATACACTCAAACCAATAGAAATTTAAAAATATTACGGAAAGTTATGATTAAAGCACATGAATTTCAGAGTATTTTTAATGTAATGTTTGGACGGAACTGATAATGATATCAAAACGATATTTGAAAAGCTGAAAAGCCAAGTTCAAATCCATATTTAATACTGCTAGATTATATTTATCATGCTGAACAGCCCTACTTGCCCAAATATAATCTAATACAATCAAGACAGATAATCAAATTAAGGACTACTAATTAAAAATATTACTAAAAACAAAGTTCTAGACTACCATACGTACCACCAAAAAGTGGAAGATCACATCAGCGAACATGTTCAGATAAGCAAGATGTATAAACAGCACAAAACAGCAATTTTCTACAGGCTGGACCTTGTTCCCATGATGTTGCTGTTAAAAAGGGGAAAAGCTATGGAAGAAACAAAGATACACTAAAATTCTCAAGAAGCAGGAAAAAAAAAAAGGTAGATTCAAAGTCAAATAGATTAGATTTAAAAAAAAAACAGACAGAAAAATAGGATGATACAAAAGTTACATCAAAACTTCCGCATATTACACTTTTCTTTTTCCTTTTTGAGAGTGAGACATTAGAAGAGATGAACTTATCAAAATAGGAGCCGAAACATGATTGAGTATTTGAACACAAGAGCAAGTTTCTACAAGCAGACTTACAGATATGCACTGGTCCCAGCCCCTCAGTCAGAAGCACTCTTTTCTTTTTTTTTTTTCTTTTTTCTTTTTTGCTTCTTGTTAGATTAAAGATTCATGTTAGTTCTAAGTCCTGACCTAGCCTTGCTGTGCAGTTCAAGGAACATCACAAACATCTTGACAGCATACGTCAATTCTGCAGAAAAATTGTGGGTTATTTACATGACAGTTCATCAGCTACAAGATCTCATCTTGCTTTTTCTTCAGTATCTATTATGCAAGTGTCTTGTTTACAGTAAATCTGAGCTTACAGCAAATCTGAGCAGTAGTCAAGTAAGTTGGGGCAGTGTCAAGCTGCAGGGAACCTAACATTTAAGCTTTTACAGGTAAAAGCTGCAATTTGGTAACTGACAATCACGCCATTGATGTGCTCAGGCAGGGTTATCCACTGTTGTGGGTATTTCTCAGGCATAAGCTGGTGCCAGGGAACTGGAAATAAGGTTCATGTACACTGTGGACAGTTACTGATCTCCTGAATCTTGACAAAAAAATTTACAGTATCTCACTTCCCACCAGTACATATTTCTAATTTTCCTTTTTGTCACCCAGGAACCTGTGATGAACAACAATTCTGCATGATGGAAAGCATAGGATTGCCTTAATTCTTCATTTTCTATACTATTAAAAGTAAGGCAGTAAAGCATGAAGAGGTCAGGGATAGGTTTTTGCAAAAATGATGGGTCTGCTCTTACGGAATGCTTAAGCACAACAGGTGAAAGAAAAAGACTTCTATACCCATATGAATAAAAACTTACACGTTCAGAAAAATGCATTTCTGTTCTTTTCCTAACACTTTCTTCCACAAATTATTCTTTTTTTTTTTTCTTTTTTATGGAAGATATAGATATTCAGATCTTTAAAAGATAAACAAATGAAAAATATAAGAGTTTTTTTGGAGGTTGAAATATGTTGGTGATTTATTAGACTCAACCAATACTGTCATTAAACTATTCATTGTGGATTATAGTATTTCTGGAGAGTGTCCTTAATAATTGTGCACAGTAAAGATATTACTAATGAATAAAATTACAGCGATGCTTCCATACTTTCATTATCAAAAGAGATAAGTAGCCAAACTGAAGAGATTGACTTGCTTAGAAAATTTCTCTTCAGAAAGCAATCACTAGTTACTGAAACACATACTGTATGACAATTAGACTTGTTAAGACTATATGTTTAGCATAAATAGAATTCTTGCTTAAAGAGTATGAGAAGGAGATCCCCAGTCTTTCAGGAATCCTTTGTGAAATACAAGGGTGAGAACAATTTAAGATGGAACAAAATGGCTCAGTTTTCACCAGAGCCAGTCTCCTCCTTCCATGATGACTCTATAGGGAAATACTGTAAAGAAATACTTCTAAAAGGGAGACAACAAGCAGTAGCAGCATGCACTGCCTCACAAACTGAAGGTAGAACTATGACTGTTGGCAGACCACATAACTTCGGCAATATATATGTGGGTCCCTATGGCTACCTAAGTATGGATGAATGGATGTGAATGGATGAAGGTGAATGAAGAATCCTATGAAGTGAGAATAAAGCCAAATAAATATGTGCTGGCTTTATTTATTTTATTTTTTTTTTTTTGAGTATGTGTATGTGTGTGTGTCTAAGATAGATATAGTTTTTTTACAGAGATTTTGTGGAGACATGTTTTTCAAATGTCCTTCTATGCCACTAAGAGAAGTTTGTCCAGCAAACCAGCATTTAGTTTTGTCTGAATCACCTCCTTCAGTAAAACATCTATGATTTCAGTAGATTGATCACAGCAGCATTCTCAGCACACTTTGAACATACATGGCACTTTTTTCTCTTCTCTCCTTTCCTCCCCATGTTTCATATCAGGAAGGCCAGCTGTCAGCAAACAAATGCATGGGTGCCAAGAGTTGTAAACAAGTACATTGTGAATTGCAAGCAGGGCTAATTAGTATTGGAAGTTAATGCTTTTCACAGAAACAAAATAAAAGTGCAAAATGAGAGTGAGAAACTCCTCTTAATCAGAGAGTCAAAATGGCCTGGCTTATTCTGAATTTCTTATGGTATTTCTAACTGAAAAGCCACAAAACTGGCAAACAGTCCTGGGAACCAGGAAGACACTGGATGTCATAGTACAGCTCTCTTAAAAAACAAAGAAAACAAAATTCTATTTTGAATTTTGTGTTTATATAATGTATATATTTTTGTACAAAATGTTAACTGAGTCATTCAATAATTTTCTATTCTTAAATCAGTCACAACCATCAAATATGCCTTTGTTTAATAACCAAAACATTTTGTTTAAAACTAGAAGGAATAGAATGGACTGGAATGGAATGGAACAGAACAGAATACAGTAAAATAGAATAGAATAGAGTAGAATAGAACAGAACAGTACAGCTGGGAGAAATAAGTGTTTGACCACCCTCACAGTAAAGCAGTGTTTCTTAATGCCCAGGATGAACATTCTGGGGGACAGCTTTGTGCTGCTCCTGTATGTCCTGACGTCAGTTAGCAGGGAAAAGAGCCCAGTACTTCCCTCTGCAGTTCCCAGGAAGTTGCAGAGGGCAATGAGTTCACCTATCATCTTCCTTCTCTCCAAACCAGACAACTCCAGTGTTTCCTCAGTCTCTCCACAAAGAATATGACTTCCAGCCCTGCAACCAGCTTTGTTGCCCTTCTCTGAATGTTTTCAAGGACCTTCATATCCTTTATCCTTTTTATATTGTTGAGCCGAGAACTGGAGAGAATGTTCAAGCTGAGGCCACACTAATGCAAAATGCAGTGAGATAATCACCTCTTTTGATCATCTAGGTATGCTGTGTTTAATGCCCCCTTGGCTGCCAGGGCACAATAATGTCTGATGTTGAAATGCTGTCACCAGCAACCCCCGATCACTTTCTGCAGAGCTACTATCCAGCCATTAATCTCCCAGGTTGTACCTGTGTCCAGCATTACTCCATATCTGTTCCAGAACCCAGATTTTTTTTTTTTTTGTTAAGCCTCATGCCATTGGTAATGGATCACTCAGTGCTCCAATCTATCTAGATTCCTTTTCAGAGGGAGAGAAAAGAAGAAGAAGAAAGGGAGAAGAAAAGAAAGCAGGAAAAAAATTAGCCTGATATTTGAGATGGGATAGATGATATGAATGGACACTGAGACATAGAAAGATTGCCCCAAATTACAAAAAATTGGAACTGAAAGAGCTTATATGTTATGACAGTCAAGAGTTTTGAAAAAGCACTTAATTCTGTTGGTATGATTTTAAAAAAAGTTAGAATATTTGTTACATATTCTTCGACATCATTACATAAATACATAAAGGACCAAACTGGACTTCTGAATTTTGTATGGAAATAAAAATCTAATTTACTGTGCCAGAAGTGATTCTAAATATGTCTTAATCAAATTATTTTCTACTCTTCTAATTTTACACATCAGACAAGTGCTAAACTGCACCCCCATGCTTACAATAGGGAAATTAAGATCTTTTTAGACCATGAATAGAGATCTCCCATTGAGAGAAAATTGCCAAGTACACAGCTGGTGAAAATGACGAGAGAGCTGAAGGTAGTAAGGAGCAAAAGGAGTTAAGATTATGAGGTTGAAAAGTGATAGAAGAAAACAGTTGACTTCACAAGTGAGATTAGGAAGTAAGAATAATATATTCTCCAACTCTGTTTCCTTACACTGAATCTTTTTTTCTCTTTCACTAGATAGAAACCTGTGCTATTAATTCAGGTTGGGATTTCACAGAGTCCATGTTGGCTTATCTGTGCTCTCATTAGTAACAATGCAAAGTTTACTTTTCAATTCAATCAGCCTTAAAACATTCTTAACTGCTCTTGAAAACCCCCGGGTAGGTTTCCCTAAGGATTTTTCTACATCTACAAAATAAATAAATAAAATAAAATAAAATAAAATAGGAGGAATGTATTAGTGTAGAAACTTTTGTACTTTGTCAGCTTCTAGAAATAGCCCACTCACTAACTCCACTTGTCAGTATGCTACTAGTATCATCTAAACATGAACAGTACTGGAAAGAAGGACTACATTATGAAGCAATATTATACTTTCTCATATGTCCTTTGCATATTAAAATATTCATACAGTTTACATTCATATTTTCCATTTCTCCCTGTACTTGTAGGCATATGGTATTTGTAAATTGAAAAAGACTTACCTGTGCTCATAGACTGTTATTCAAATCCTAAGTGTGTGATATTTTGATGACAGACATATAAATGAGAAAAATCTCATTTTACCCAAAACACTCACCACATTCATTCCCCCAAAAAAGTATTACTCTGTAAATTTCAGAAGATATATCATTGTTCTAAAAGGCATCCATGTGGACTTAAGTGTTTCTCAATAGTTGCATTTCATTCATTAGATGATCAATTTTTGAAATATTTAAGCTATCTATGTTACCATCAGTGTGAAGAAGGTAATGAGATTGATCTTAGTGATTACCAGTTTAAGTCTTTTAGTCCAAAGCAACAAGTTCAGAATGAAGAAATAATTGCCAACTAGGCGCTTATTTAATCAATGTTTTAAGTATCATGGAAATGAGGCTCCAGAAAATGCTCAAAGAAAAAGCTGAAGTCACAGAATTTACCCTCCTGACAACTTATTTAGTAGAGTTTTTAAAAATATGTCAGCCTCCTGTATTTCCATGAACATGCTTTCTCCTGTGTATTCTTTCTCTAGACTTCATTACTTGAAATTTCAGTAATGAATATAGAGCTTTTGAGTTTGTTTTGATTTGATATAATTTGAGGCTAATCCTGGTGTTTATTCACAGCAGGAGTCTACTCAGAAATCCATTACAGACAGTATGAATTTTCTTACTTTTTATTTATTTTCAGAGATCCCATTAAAGGACGTATCTGACAGAGAAAGGTATGTTGTGTCAATCACATAAAGACTCTTGGAGAGAATCCTTCTCCTGTATACAAGAAAATATCTCAATTTGACAGATATTGAGAATGTGTACAATATAACCCAGATATTGTAAGTTGTACTTTGAACACTTCCTGATAGTTTTGGTGTTATTCATGCTAAATGTTTCTTTAACTATCATTTAATTGTTACTGATTTAAGTAGATGTTCTTAGGTAACCAGTGCTTTCAGGTTCTGTTTTCCATGAAGTTCTTCAGTTCATGAAGAGCAGGGGCCTGAATTGAGCCCAAATTTCTTCAGAAGAGATTTCTATTTTCTAGCATTCTACTAAACAGAATGTATAATAAACACTTTGCTCTTTCAAAATATATGTGACCCATTGAATTAACTACATTTTCAAAATTTAGGAAAGAAGTAGTTGTTTTTTATTATTATTTAATTCACTTTATGAAAATATGCGTTAGGCTGCTATTTGCCATATTCAAAAACATAGACAATAACATTGCACAAAATCATTAGATGTAGCCCAGCTTTCATTTATTCAGTTTATCAAGATGTAGAAAGAACTCCTGACTAGAACCCGGGTAATTATTCAGCATTTCATTGAAAAATATGCACATCTTCTACACCTCAGGAACGCCAGTTCTAGTACTAATGTCTTCCAGCTAACACAAGGTGTGAAGTAATAACTCAAAGCTGCATAAGGGAATGTTCACTGAGAGGGCGGTCAAGCACTGAAACAAGCCCACAGGGAAGTGGCCAAGGCCCCAAGCTTGCTACTGTTAAGAAGTGTTTTGAACAGTGCTCCTAATAAATACATGGTTTATCTTTTAGGCAGTTTGATGCAGTGTCAGGAACTAGACTCAATGATCCTCATGGGTCCTATGTGAAACAGGATATTTTATGATTCTATGAAAATGCAACTGTTGAAAAGTGTTAGAAGAGTGAGCAAAGAAATTGCATCCATTTGTATCTTAATTTAAAGTACAGGAACAGTCTTCCGACGGTTAAAACCTGTTTTATCCTACTTCAGATAAAGACTTTAACACCAAGTTTTAACTGTAGATTCATAAGTTCATCTGTGTCTTTCCTGTTCCACATAAGTATGGACCATACATTCTTCCTTCTACATCATTTTTATGAATAAGCTACAGTCTGTTCATTTAAGTATATTTTTGAGAGTTATGAGATGCAGATTTAGTTCCTACTGAGTGAGAAAGAAGACAGTGTTTAAGACTACAGCTCTTAATTCTTTATTGCTTTGGCCTTTAGATCTTTTTGCCTCAATTCCATGGTCTTAAAACGAAAACATTTTTTTCCTACCTTAGGAGTCGTGTGAGAAAGATTACAATAAAGATAATGAGATTCTTAGATGCTATCATGATGGAGCCTTACATGCAGACTATTGAAATGGATAGGTTAAGATTAAATGCTCCTTTCCTTCCTAATGAAATAATTAGAAAGCTTTTAAATGTAAATGAAACACCACTCAAACTGCCCATCTCTGGCATAGTATGTGACCTAGAAGTCAGATAACTGTGGAGATGATTAAAAACTCAGTGAATAAAAGTGTGAATGATAAGAACTCAACAAACGTTGTGAATATAAGAATGTTCTCCTCCGTCACCTATTTGTATCTAGATGATTTCATATATCTCCTAAGAAGCTGTTGCTTCTCTTAAGCTGAATATCCCCCAAAGCCCAACATGCGAAATTATGTTTCCTCCTCAATTCATGATATTGTAGTATGACATTTATGTCCCACAAGTAACTGCCCCATCCATGGGGCAGTTTAGGGCAAACCCTAGAAAACTAATCTGCATAACAACAACAAATATAAAAACTATCTCAAAATATTTTTTTAAGTGTGCTTTGTATTATGTAAGGGTAAAACAACACCAACAAGAACAGAAAACAAAACAAAACAAAATAAACAAACAAAAAAACCACGTAGTAGGAGCTGTTTCACAATCTGGTATTTCAGCAATTTTGTTTTAAAGTTGAAGACAACCACTACAAATGTAGCACATCTTTTTCTCTTATTTTTACTGAGCCATAATATAATGCTGCATAAAATCTTTATATCACTGTGGATCGTACTCAGCAGAGAGCTGTGACTTCTAGCTTTCAAGCTTTCTGTTTCTTCTAAGATATAGCTATAAAAAACAATTGCTTCTGAAAAGAAGGGTGGCTGAGGAGAGGGAATATATACTATAATTGAGCAGATAAGTAAAGGAGAGTAATCTATTGGTAGGCTACAAGTAGCACTCTGGTGATCTCCAAATTAAAATTAATGCCCCATTATCGGCCTAAATTTGTAAATATTTTTGTGAGTAGTTGGTAGCAATGGGTCTGGCTGGGATTGTAGCATGGCATTTATTTTCTTTATAGTAGTTTATATTGTGGCTGCACTTTTCATTTTTTTGTAAAAACAGTGTTGATAACACATCAGTGTTTTAGCTACTACTGAACAGTGTTTGCACAGCATCAAGGCCTTTTCTCTTTCTCAATCTGTCCCCCCCAGCATATAGTCTGGTTGAGTGAGAGTTTATGGGAATCAGGAGTGAAGGGAGACACATAACTTTTTTTAACACAAGCTAATAGACTAAGCAGCAGTCTGAGTCCATACAAATGAATTTTGATAAGGCCACAAGAACAGTTAGATATCAAGAACAGGAATGACTGCCACACATGGAGAATGAAAACCACATCTTTCTTAACAAGGAGTCATCAAAGGATTTTGTGGAAAGAATAATTTGGAAAAAGAATAGTGTGAATTATCAGCATGATGTCTTTGCTAAAAAGGACCAGTGCCATTCACAGAGGGATAAACTGGGTAAGTAAGGTAATGTTTGTGCTTAACACATGATAGTAATAGTGGAATCACGCATACTTTCTTTTTCCCTCCATAAAAAACAGAGAAGAGCACAATAAGAACCAGCAAAGGGTGATGCCAGATAACTTCAATGAGCATTCATCGTTTCTCATTAGAGTATGGCACAAAGAGAAAAAGGGCAATTACCATCTCTTGATATCTTCAGTTCAAAGCTGGATTTCTCTCTGAAAGGTATACCTCTATCAAACACTAGTTACTCATTTAAGATAGAAGTAAATGAAATTTTGTATCCTGTGACCTAGTTGCATTTCCACTGTAAAATCAAGGAAGCACCAAAATCATCTTGCTAGAGATAAATAAAACTACCATCAGCTCTGAGAAATGAAACAATTTTTGTTTTTGTATTACAAAGCTACCCACTAGCTTTCTTTTGGCTGTTTTCAATGTCATGTCAGAATCTCACAATACAGAGTCTATTTAAAATAACATGATTTTTCCCTTTTCATTTGTGCTTACAGAAAATTTTGTTTAAGAAAACAGATACATAACTGCCAACCTCTTGCTGGCCTCTGTGGTACATTAACATTTCCTTCTCTTGATGTTTTGACAATAAGCAGATATTATGTACAGTGAACTAATTTTACCTTTCAGATTTCTAACAGTGTAGTTAGATTTAATCCCTACCATAATGAGTTCTATGCTGTTTAGCTTCAGGGGCCACAAGGACCCAATCTTTCTTGTTTTTGTCACTTGTCCAAAATTAAATATGTTTGCTAAGTGATATGATCATTCACTGGATGTGCAACTCATTAATTTGTTGAAAGTTGTGTCTTCACAGAAATTTGAGTATTTTAAGTTCTAGTTAGTAGAACACTAAATTAGGAAAGTCTGATAGATTTTTTTTTTTGCTAAGGAAGACAACACATTCCCAGGGTTTAAGGAAAACAAACAAATAAACCCCTTCCTTTTATTAATAGCAAATTCTTCTAAAGCAGCTTATTTATTTCCTATGGGATCAAAATTTTACAATCAAATTTGGAAGTGTTACGCACAACACTGTAAACAATATTCTCAAATCAATGTAAAAAATGTAAGAAGAAAAACAACTCATACTTGGCAGTAAGGTTGTTATCTCTGATTGTGTTAGAATAATGTAATGGTTTGGATTAGAAAGGACCTTAGAGGCCATCTACTTCCACGGGCAGGGATGTCTTTCACCAGATCAGATGCCCAAATCCCCATCCAACCTGGCCTTGAACACTTTCAGGAAGGGGTCATCTACAGCTTCATTGGGCAGCGTGTCCCAGTGCCACATCACCTTCATACCTAATCTAAAGCTACGCTATTTTACTTTAAAGTTTTACCCCTTGTCCTATCATTGCACTCTATGATGAAGAGTCCCTGTAGGACAACTGTAGGTACTAGAAGGCTTCTATAACTTCTCCCTGGAACTTTATTTTCCCTGAACTAAACAACTCCAACTCTCTCAAGCCCCTCTTCATGGGAGAGCTCTCTGATCATCCATGTGATTCTCCTCTGAGCCTGGTCTAAGAGTTCAACGTCCTTATGCTAGGGATCCAGAGCTGAATGAAGTACTGTGGGTGGGGTCTCGGAAGTGCAGAGTAGAAAGGGAGAATCATTGCCCTTGATCTGCTTATCACACTTATTTTTGATGCAGCCTGGGGTATGCTTGGCCTTTTCTAATGAGTTTAATTTTAAAAGAGTGAATACTACTTTACAAAGTAAGGACCATAGTGGACAAGACTAAATTTGTTTATTATATGGGGAAAAGTCTGGTAGTTTTCTCAATGCAGCTACTGTTTATTCTTGATGACCTTTTCTGGCAGCTCAACAGAAAGCACAGGAGGAAAAGAACAGAGTGGTACCACCCATGCATCATCTTCCCTTGTGTCTATCCTTTTCTTCTGCTACAAAATAAGGAATATTGAGCTCTTCAAATCTCTTTTCTATACATAAGTGTTTTATTTCCCCAAAGTTTTAATGAAAATACAGTCTGAAATGTTTTATTTCTTTTGTGTGCATTCAGGCTCTTTGGGCTGGAGGAAACATAATTAAGCCTTGGTCTGTGTTTCACTTCAGGATGTGGAAAACTATGAGGTATGTCATGAGAAGCTTCTAGATTTGAAAAATACAGTGAAGCATTGATGGAAATTACAGATAGTACCGCAAAAGATGGCTGGATTTCACAGGAAGTAACAGTGAAGTCAGAAACCATGAAAATGCACAGATACTCAGAGGGAAGCATTGGGGACCTTTTGAAGAGTAGAATCCTGCAATGCTGACAGAACCCAGGTATCAATATAACCAATATATAGGACCAAAAGAACAAGCCTATCACTTTAACATGGTTGTTTGAGGAAACCTATGGGGCAGCCCTGAACTTAGGTAACTACAGTTTAATTAGAATAATAACCCAAACCTGTCATTTAGACTATAACACATAAGTCAGTCCTTCTGTATTTCACTCACTCACTCACCTCAATTTGTTAGTGTGGATGTTATGGAAGATAATTTCAAAAGCTTTATTAAGGTCAAAGAATTTACTATCCACTGCTCTCTCGTCCACAAAACCATTTGATTGTAGAAGGCTATTTTGTTGGTCAAGCACTATTTTTCCTTTTAAAAATCCATGCAGAAAACTTCCAATCACTTCCAGTTCACAAGGTTGTTTGCTCCTTCAGCTTCTGGTCAAGGTGAAACTGACTGGGTTGTAATTCACCAGATCCTCTTGCTTGATCTTATTGATTCTGAAAGTGATATTTACTTTCTTCCAGTCCTGAGTAACCTTTTCCAGTCACCACTGTCTTTCAGAAATATGAGAGTATCTTCACAATCATATTGGCAAGAGCCCTCTGCAATTGTTGTTGAACCACACCAGGTTTCATGCATTTCAGTTTATTTGCTTAAAAGTTTCCTTTTTCAATCCTCTATTGAGAGTAACACTTCATTGCTCAAGAATATGTCCCCTTTTCCATTTATTTTTCTTCATGTAGTCAGTGGAAATTTTCTTTTGTAAGAAAGCTGATACTTTAAATCAAAGAAAGTGTGAGCCTTCCTTATTGCTTCACTGGAATTTGTTGTTTTACCTCCCTCCATATGAATATGGTCACCAGAAGGTCCTAGACAGAAAAGGAAGAATACCGAAATTAGATGGACAACGTGACTACAAAGATTCTCTCTTCTTTCCCATCCTTTTGCAGCTTCTGCCTTTACTGTTTCACGCATCTGTTGACTTAAATGTTTTGAAATGATTGTTTGATGACTTGGTTAAGTTCTACACCCTTTAATGTAATTCTTTTCTTGAAATTTTAATTTGTTTTATTGATGCTCAGAAAAAGACAAGATACGGTGAGTATGTATCTGCATATATGTGTAGGTAACCAGCAGCGTGATCCACATTATTTCTAGAATAAGTCATTGTCAGTTTTTTTGTGTGTGGTTTATTTCCTTTCATTTATTTATTTTTGTAAAGTAACTAAGCTATAAATATCAAATGGATTTTAGACAGACAGACAAGAATGCTTTGTCTTTTTGAGCTTGGTTCACTGAAAGATCTAACTCATTCTACAAGAATGTTACACAGATGTTGCAATACAGTTATTGCTTCACAATAAAATATCTGGAGAACGGTTTTCATGGTACTGTAATGACAACTCTTTTTCTAACCCGTCTGAAAAAACACTGGGTGCTAGAACAGATAGAAGGTTTTCTTGTCTGTTCAACTGGAGTATGTCTGTATATTCTCTTTTTTAAAAATATATTTGAAAACTCATATACTGGGATATTCTGGATTGTTCTAAATCAGTCATTAACTGCTAAAGCTCAGTATATATTAACATGCTGTGTAAATCACTGAATTTTCCTTTGAAGAAAAATGTGTCACCAGTTCTGGAATACCTATATTGTAATGCTTCCAAGGTATGGATTGGGAAGGTGTAAAGGAAGAAAACAGACTAGGCAAAGTGTTTTCATTTACCAAGGTTTTAAAATTTTACTACACATCATAGCTCACTGTTAAACACCTGCATTACATTTTGGTATCCTAACAAGGTTTAATTACAAAAGAGGCATAACCTCCTGCAGAAATCCTACTTGTAACTTCTAATGAGCAATAAACAATCTTTTATAAATCAATATGTAAGAAATTAAATATGATTGCCTGGACTTGGTTGGCTTCATAGCTAATGGAACTATAAAATACATGATTAATTAGAAAGGTGTTTTACAAAGGTTAATTTGTTTATTTTTCAAATTATCTTCTGAGATCAAATAGTGGCTAAAAAAAAATCCTACAACAGTCATTAATTATCTAGTGATATTTCTGAAGACTCAGAATAATCTTGCTTTGGACAGCAACTAGAGCTGACAGATATATCTGAACATTCATTGACAATGGTTTCAACTCTTGTCATTTTTAGCCATCAGCCAAGCAATCCAAATTTCAAATTTTTAATTTAATCAAAAAAGTTTCCGGACACAAAGGTATGTTCTTGGGATATCTTCCTTAGCTCTTTGAAGAGACAATACATCTTATACAGGACATGACAGCCATTTATTTAAGGAATGTAATTTATTTTCATCGGATATCTGTAGGTTCATTTTGTTAGCAGTGGTTTCAAGAAGTTTGAGTGTTGTGATATGTAAAATGCCAGTTCCCTATTATCTTCTCCCGTCTCATAATGAGATCACCTAAGCTCAGGTGAGCTTCAAAGAAGAAACATTTTTTTTGTCTAAGAAACTGACATCTCCTATTCATACGCTGGCATTGGGTGTTGATTGATGGGTACAATTCAGCCTACAACTCTACACATATGTAACTATTTTAATGTGGGATGGATGTAAGAGCCACTCTTCCAATTTTAAAGAGCTAATGGAAGGACATCAGCGTTTCTCCAGTTGTTGAATGTAAGGAGATCTCAGGGCAAATAGATGAGTTATAGTGCACATATATTGTAAACAGCAATTTTTTTGTCCAGTGGATCCCCTGTGAATCTGCCATCAGTAAGACAGACAAACTGTTTCCAAAATTCCAGGCAACTGCTCTGCATGATAGAATGTCCACATTTTAAAAATGTTCCTTGTCCTACCTTAAAGCCACAATGCTCATGAATTGTCTTATTATAGTAGTACAGTTAAGATCATTTACTATCTGGCATAATGTCAAGTGACATTTAAAAACTTTTGTCTTTGAATGTTCTATATTTAAGGGCTAAATAAAAGAATACAAGACAGTAGTGTCATTTAAAAAAAAAAATATTGGCTTTCTTTGTTCTAATTTTAAAAAATAAATGAAATATTCACTCTATTATGGAAAACTTGCATTATGTTCATAAAAATGAACAATTTTACTCAATTTCTGGTTACTCAGAAATGTTTTATTAGTTTGATGAAATTAATATAAGCAGAATACTTCTAATCTGAACTTTATAACAGATATTGCTTATGAGAAAATACATGAATTTTAATGATTTGAAGCTAAATGAATAAATTCAGCAGCAAAGAATATGATACAGCTATTTAACCTAAGCTGGTTAATGTATATAATACTTAAATTACGCAGTACACAATATTGAGCATGTGCAGGACAACTTTCAGGACTTAGGCTCACAGTACCTTAAATTTTTATTCAACAGGTTTAAATTTTAACATTTCCAGAAAAATCTCCTTATCATCTGTTTGTGTCACTGTCTATAGAACAATTGAATTTACAAAGGAAAAAAAAAAAGTCATTTTTAAAGGAATTATAGAAAAAAATGTAATACCTAAACCTCTGATGGACAGTTCAAGATACATGACAGCTCACAGAACAGAGAGATTATCTAAAGGATGTTTTTCATGATGGATCTATTTTGTCAGGGAACTGAACTCATGACCCAAGTATTGGAAAGTGCTAGGCTTACCTATTAAGCCACTGAAAAATCTTACTTGCTCTCAGTAGAAGTCCTCTTAAACTCAGCTGGGAAAGCTTTCAGCCAAAGGGCCTTAACCTTGAAAGGGCAAAGGATTAAAGTTAGGATACTATTAAATGGAAAAATCAATGACAGCAAGTTAAGCAGGAAAAGAAACTCTCAAATGAAGATAAATAATTGGCCAAATTCATCCCTTGCGTATATCTGTTTTCTTCATTTGAAACACACTCGGGATAGTTTTGCCTGTGTGTGTATGAGAACACAGAAGAGAAACAATTCAGTAAGAGTGCTGGGCTATATGAAATAGCAAGAACTCCCCTGTGGAAGTAATGAGGCTAAAACTTTCTTAGAATACCCTGAATTGCAATGGACCCACAGAGATCATCAAGTCCAAATGCTTCGTAACTGAAGACTACTAAAAATATACTAGAAATCCCTATTTTAATTTGAAAAGGCATGAAGCAAGTGCTGTACAGCAAAGGTTGATGCAGATATCGTAAGTTACTGATACTTGGATCTACAGGTCATAGAACTGGCAAGAATAGAAGCAATTCATAATTTACTTCTAAGTAGTGCAAAAGGCCTGAAAAAATAAAGGGATCATTCTAACTGCGACCCTGGTCAAATAAGTTCAAGTCTTCTATAGCACAAACAAAACAAAACAAAACAAAACAAAACAAAGAAAAAACCTCTCTCTATATATGTATATATATTTGTATTTAAAATAAAACCGCAAAATAATGGAATAAGAAAAAAAAATGTAACAGCTGGGAATAATGCTTATGGAAGGCACAAACACTAAATATATATATGAAACGGCACGTGACACCTTTGTTGCAAAATGAATTATATATGAAAATGAGAAAAGAATTTTCAAACTTTTAATTTTACAGAGTATTTGTAAAATAATGCACTTATGGTAAGGGTATAAGTATAATCAATCAAAATAATGTCTCAAGAGGAAAATAATGTGTGTAATTGTACAAATAAAATTTAAGTTGAATTTGGGATACCTGAGACTATTTCATAAAAGTTCCCAAGGCATAAGGACTAATATAAAATTTTTTACAGAACTATGGGAAATAAGAATATTTTGAGTAAGCTGAAAGCCGTCAATCAAGCTTTTAAAAAAACAGAAAGACAAACATTTAGAAATAAATCTAAATGATTTATTTACACCAATAGTCTTACAGAGGAGGACTCAAATGTTCTCACAGAAGGCGCATTTATCATATGAAATGAAACATGGAGGTAAAGTTTCAGACTGAATTCTCAGTAAAACAGGTAAAATAACAAATTAAGAAACTGAACTGCACCAAATTAACAGGGCCAACAGTATTTACTTCTTGCTGAAGAACTGTAAAAATCTGAAATTTATTATTGCTGAACAATCAAATGCAGATACAATCTATTACTTAAAATGTTTGCAGTGATAAAGGACTACAGCATTAGGATAGTCCTCAAGGAGGATGTCATATCTGACACTGGAAAACTCTAGTTTGTAGTTTTTGTATACATCTGTGGAAACTGGCACAAAATCTGAATTTGTAAAATAAGAATTTATATGATAGTCTCAAGAAGATTCAACAATTTTTTTTTAATGATAACATGGTGCACAAATCTCTTAATAGTTTATAATGTGGTAAACAATGGCAAATAAAGGTGATCAGATCAGTACTTCGGTTTTCAGAATGCATTTTGAAAGATTACTTACTTGTCACTTTCTGAGACAAATAAAAGAGCTCTGTGATAAGAGAGATACTTTTATGTATTAATAACTTATTAGAATAAGATAAAATATACTAATAAATGATAATTTTTTCAGTTGATGGTTACATTATAGAATTCTTCATCATATGCTCTTGCTACAAATTTTTCAACATATTTGTAAATGATTGAGATAAAGGAAAGAAGTAAGATTTGTAAATGGTAGAAAAATATTAATAGCTACTTTGAAACTGATTGCAAAGATGTAAAGAAGAATTTCATAGTACTGTCTGATTAAGCCACAGAACAAACAATAATTTTTATCATCTAAGGTAAAGTAATGTACAGAAGAGAAATAACATTCCAGTAATCTATGCAGTGACACAGAAGATGAGTTTTTATCATACAGAAAGGCAAGACTGAAGTGAATAATTCTTTTAGGATATTCTTTCAGTGCTACACGACAACCACTGAGGAAAAAAGAAATACAGAAAGAAACAGCAACAGAGGAAACTGTTAAGAACAGAACAGGGAGCAAACCAGAGTATGATAGTAGATTACTGTGCAAATAGTTGGCATGTTCATGTAGTAGGTACATTCCAGTGTATGATTCTGTTTGTCCAATCTTGAAAGCAATCTAGTAGAAATTAGCAAGGAGACAAACACGGTGATGAGCTCAAGAAGTGACTGCCAACTATTCAGCCTGGAACGTAATAGTGGTTGTCATTGATAAAATCTTGAATGTTTTGATAACATTGAGTTTATTAGTTTTTTTCACAATAAAAATTGTAAGGTATCTGAAGAAGCTGTCACATACTGGTCTAAAGTAAATGAAAAGATGACTCGCATGTTTTTTTTCAAACAGCTCATTCAATGAGCAATGTTAAAAATTATATATATATATATATATATATATATATTTGAAACGACACTTAAGCAAACTAATAGAAAAAATATCCATTGTGAAATCATAGAAGAGAAAATTTGTCATGTGTATCTGTTGTGTCTTATACTCATGGCTTAGATCCAACCAATCTAACCATAGGCATTCAAGTTGACTTAACTCATGTATATGTTCCTATACAATAATGAAAAAGTAGAAGTTTAATTATGTGTCACGGGGTTATCGAGATCAATCTGGGTCCGTGACAGGGGAGGGGGCAGTAGGCCCGTAGCGCCCCGGCCCCCTCGAAAAAAAGGGAAAAAGGGAAAAGGGGTAGGGAGATGGGAGTTCAAGGGAACAAACGGAACAGTGGCAACGATCTGAGGAGTAAAACTTATTTACTAACTATGATATCGGAAAGCAAGATAACACACTATAATACAATATAATTAGAATTGAAGCTAATAAATCAAATATAATGAGAGAGAGAGGTTTCCGAACACCGAGAGGCCTACTTTGAAGTTGAAGGCGCCGCGGCTTGGAAGCACACCCACACTCCCTGCCACTCAGTGAGAGAGAGAGAGCGAGCGTCGCTTCTGTGACGTATTTTCCCTCTCTGGCCGCGGCGTCCCCTGGGACGTGTAGTACTTCTTCTCTGTGCTCCACATGATGTTGTGATGTGGAATACCAATAGCAAAAATTACAAAATACAAAACCATGACATTATGGTAATAACATACTACTCCTCTCAGCCTAGCCTAAAATGGTATGTGCTGTACTGTCATGATGTAAAATGCTTAGCAAAAATAAAAGTTTCTTTCTTCTTCTCCTTTGTCATTATTCTTCCTCCTTCTTTTTGTTCACAGCTCATCCTGTTAAAAACTAATGTCAGAGTAGCTAAGAGGAAAGTTAGCTACAGCACAGTGCTGGTAAGAGCCAGATAGGAAATATCTTTGTTCAGTGCTGTCAACCAATTCTTTATAGTACATAGCCTCAAATACCTCAGCCAGATGAAATGAATAAAACATTCAACATTTTTCCTAAATATTCACCAGATTGTGGCTTAGGATTACTTTAGACTATAATAATAATAAGAAAAAAAATACTCTGACTCCATGTGGAAAGTCAAACGTAAGTTTCAAACCAATAAAGTTGTATATAAGGGATTTACCATGATATTCTTGGAGTTGGCTGTACTGATCTATTAGTTTTTGTGCGCAGGCAATATATGGTTAGGGTACAACGCAGCACCAGAGCAATAGTATTTGCAGGAAAAAGATCAGACTATGTCTTATTTGTAAGAGGCATGTGAAGACAAGTTTCGAGAATCAAAATGGAAACCTTGGTTTTATTTTTCACTATAAAACTTTCAAATCATTTTTTTTCCTGATTATTATATGGAGAAAATGACCTGTTCAGACTCAACTCACTTCAGGTGGTATGCATAAATTTTGTCCAAGATTATTTCCACACTTATGCCTAACTTCTGTGAACACCAGGGATTTGCAAGAATAGATTGCTATTTATCTGCAAATTAGCTTTGTAAGAATTCAGATACCCTAATACCCAGTCATAAGCCATAAAAAAAAAAAAAATGTGCCATTGTATTTATCTCTCATCAAAGAAATTACAGCAATTATCTAAAATATTCTGCATCGAAAGTCTTTTAGTTTGTAGTCAGAGTTATTGTCACAATTTTGGGGACTTATTTTTCTTTAATAAAACAAATAGCTCTATTTCATTCTTCTGCAACACAATTTTTCCCCTACATTTTGTCAATTTGTATTTAATTCCACTGCAGTCTTTGATGTGACAGTATTAGGCATAAGACAATAGCAAATGATATGGAAGAGAGGTGAATGACCTCCCATGCTAGGAACTATTTGGATTATTCATTACTGGAAAAATCTGGCTGATCATAGTTGTCTGCTCATTTTGACAGCTCCATGAATTTAATATAAACATAGCAATATGTAGCAACTGAATTTTAATTTGAAGTTATAATTCACACTTAGATATTCATGGAAGATGTATTTTTCAAAAGCTGGTAATTATTCATGATTGATTCACACAAGTTAGTTTGAATTTTAGAATTTCAGATTCTTCTGGCTGATTTTCATGCTGCTTTCTGTACCACTGTGAATTGGTGAAGTAGTTTTGCATTTGTGCTCACGGCATGCAAACTGTACAATGAATCTAACAGATTTCACTCTCCCTCCAGTAGGATTTCACATTGGTATCTAGGAGAGTGTAGGAATATCAACATCGGTTCTTAAATTTGAAAAATAAAAAATAAATTCAGAAAGTCTTGATCAACAACTTACTGATCTAATGTGATATTCAGAGAAACCTGCAGGATGCCTACTCAATAATTAAGCAGAAATTAAGCTTCCAAAATGACTTATTCAGACAGTTCACTGCTAATGGATACTTGACTACAAAGGTACTTCAAATCTAAGGATACTTCTATTTTTCAGCGTAAAGCTTTATAAGAACCCCATAAAGTTTTCCAGATTTCAGAAAGGAAATAAAAAATAGTGTATCATAAACTGCCTGGCAATGCAGAAAGTTATTTGATCACTATCATACACTTTGGACCACAAGACCAGTTAGATTCTATAAAAAAAATGATTAAAGTGTTTTTGAATACTATCAGACATAATGTTTCTTGGTAATTAAGAGGATACGTTTAAGATTACATGAACAAGTTAGAGCTGTAGTGGTTTTACATGTTTGGCAGCACAGCAAAATGTTTCATCTGTAGAACTGTGTTTATAAAGGTCACTAGAAATGTTAACCTTCATGACCTTTAAAAACCTCAGACCTCTGCCAAATATTAAGAGATGTTCAGTGACCAATTTTTTCCGTGAATTTTCAATATACTGCACATACTCCTACAAGGATAGCTTATCTAACATTATGCTAGTACAAATCTTCAATGTGCTGACCTATAAGATTAAAACATATGGTTTCTCTTGAAACTTGGGTAAAGGAGCATAATGATGCGGAACGTTCACAGTGTGGATTTACATTTGAAATTATGAGATCACAGCAATCATGCACATACGGATTTCAATGACAGAGACAACCAAGTAAAAGATAATAAGAAAATTAGTAATTATTGGAAATACTCTTAGTCGTATCTTGACATGGGGCACTAACCATTTTGTATTATTCCCCACAAGTAGGAACCATCAGAAAGGTCCTTGAGAATTATGGGAGTGCAAAGAGATTACAGAATGCAATAAAGTCAGTATAGCTTCCCTAGAAAAGTCTAAGCTAAAGAAGAACTCTGTCACTTCTTGCTGAGATTTTTTGCAGGAACAGAAACATACACTGTCTTTGGAAATGAATAAAGTATTTTAAGTTCAAAACTGCAGTTTGTGCATGAATTTTCCAGCAAAAGCCAAAAAATGTTGTCATTTCCCAGGGGAGAATCTTGACTGTCTTCATTCTGCATAGTCTTTGAGCCTACAGCAAATATTCTTAGCCCAGAATTTAGAGCACTTTTAATAGTACTATTGCAACTCAGAAAGTATTTGCTGATCAAAGCAAGCTCTTAAGCTAAACACTTAAAAGTTAAAAAGATCTAGTTTGTCTCAATTCTTGTGAGGTCTCCATGAAAGACAGAGTTGCTAAATGCTTCTCTAGCATTCTCTGTACAAAGAAGCCCCTCACTGCTGCTTGTTCGTGAATGAGTTGCAAATTGTTCCAACAACAGCTAGCTCCATGTCAGTGCTGGCTGTTGGACCTTTGTTGTGGAGTTGATTTTACATATTGTGAGTAGGCCAGACTTGAGAGTTGAACCCATGGAAGCTTCCCAGTGGCTATGTGGTAGGTTGAAAACGTTTTCTGCTATCTGCCTCTAAACCTTTATGGTGCCATCTCATTACTGTCTCATTTCATCTGACTACTTCTGACATGTGCAAAGGAGCAGGACTAGCCAGTAGTGAGGGACTGTAGAATAACTCTTCCTGTCCATTCTAACTTTCAGTATCCCTGATTTCAGATAACCAAACACAGTTCTTGAAGAACTCAAACCTCTTTTTCCTTCAGTTCAATTTTGCTGATTTTCATCTACTTAGGTTTTTTGTTTTCATCTGTTGTACTGATTAATGATCATGGAATCATAAAGATTGGAGAAGGCCTCTATGATCATCAAGTCCAACTGCTAACCCATTACCACCATGCCCACTAACCATATCCCTCAGCACCACATCTCCACATTTCTTAAACACCTCCAGGTATGGTGACTCCATCACTTCCCTGAACAGCCTGTTCCAGTACATTGCCACTCTTTCTGAGAATAAAGTTTTCCTAATATCCAACCTGAGCCTCCTGTGGTGCAACTTGAAGCCATTACCTCTCATCATATTGCTAGTCACCTGGGAGAAGAGACCGATCCCCAACTTGCTACAACCTCTTTTCAGGTATTTGTAGAAAGCAATAATGTCTCCCGTGAGCTTCCTCTTCTCCAGACTAAACAATCCTAGTTCCCACTGTTCCCTGCAGATTTTTCTATAGAGTGGGTCTTCCTCCCAATTTGGAGTCATCTGCAGCCTTACTGAGAGCACACTCAATTGCCTCATCCAGATCATCAATAAAGATATTAAAGAGAACTGGCCATAATATTGACCTCATGCACATAGCCAGGATGAATACTCCCTTCAATCTGTTGGCTCCCTCTAACATAGCTAATATGCATTTTGCTTTATAACGAGAATGCTGTATTGTTACATTTTCACCTTTCAAATAACAGTGCCAAGGGAAGTGGTGTGAAAATCCTTACTAAAATCAAGCTATATATCCACTACTTTTCCTTATTTTTCCTCCATGCATCCAGTCAGTCAAAGTGTACCTTTTATAGTGGTTATTTCTGATTATCTCCCCAGCTTTCATGTTGTTGGAAATGGATACCAAGCGGAAGTGTCCCATGATCCTTCCAGGTGTCAACGGTTTATGGGTTGATTTGGCCCAGTTCTGTGACTAGCAGGGCAGAGGGACCCACAGATCCATGCCTCAAGACAAGGGGATAAGGGAAAAAAGGGTAGAGAGATGGGCTCCAAAACAAAACAGCAGCAATGATCTGAGGAGAAACAATTTAATTTATTAAATAAGATATTGGAATGCAAGATAACACACTATAATATAATACAATCTAATTAGAATTAGAGCTAATAAATAAAATATAATGAGAGAGTGTAGGAAAAACTGAAGGCTAATGCTGAGGCAAGACATGCAGTCAGGTCTAGCAGCAGGGAAGAGAACTGAACAATTGAAAAAGGTGAAAAGGGATGTCAGGTGACCTTGCCAGGTGTTGTATCTCCTCTCTGAATGCAAAGTCCTCTGGGGTATGCAGTCCTTCTCTTCTGGGACAGATACCTGGAACTAGAGCATTAACTCTTTAACTCCCAGTTCACTACATGGTGTTATGATGTAGAATACTGATAACCAAAACATCATAAAGCCATGACACCAGGGAGTGAGGTGAAGTTGTTTAGCCTGCAGCACACTAGGTCCTCCTTCTTACACATCTTTAAGATACATTTAATGTTAATAAGTTGACTTCCTAGACTTCTTCAGAATTACTGCAATTTTCTGTATGTGAATTCTTACAATTATATCATCCATCTTCTTCAACAATCTCAGCTGAATCAAGATGTTCAGCTTTTCTACAAACACAGAGAATTGCTAGAACTGTGGTAGGATTGGTAGGGGGGTGTTCTTGAACTATTTATAGGTTGCGGAAATTTTATGCCTAGCTTTATACATTTGGCTTTTAAATTCTTCATGAATACTGAATGTAATATGTAAATAGTGAAAGATATGCTGTGCATCTTTTGAATGCAGTATGATTCTAAGCTTCACAGTAATTTAAAGAAGGTTGTTCCTAAAACTTCAGGACAATCCCTGAAGTTTTCTTGTACTAATCCCTTGAAACCTACATTTTATGTTCATCTTTTGCTTGCTGATCTCTTGCTCATTTTCTCGTAGCTTATCCTTTGGGCTAGAGCTATATCTGATAAAAATTGAATTCTCCCCTTTGTGCAAATTGAGGATCTGTTCTACAGTGTGATAATATAGATATGTTATGACTAGAAATGTTACTTGTGATTGGTAACAATAAAATCAAACAGCACTTACTTGAATGTCAGGAAACACTGCTTGCAGAGTTCATTATCCCATTTTCAAATTAAGTGTGTTTTAAATATCCAAAATCTCCTCACAATAATTTGGTTTCTTTTTTTTTTTTTTTTAATACTCTGATGAGATCTATTTTTAAATTCATATACTCTTCCATATTTCTCCATCTTCCTGCAAGTTAAATATCCAGCCATCTTTTTCAGGGTGCTGTCTGCTGTCATTCCTTTGCTGGATTAGGTTTTGTTTGTTTGTTTGTTTGTTTGTTTAAACATAAACAATTGTATTGCAATCAAGTATGAAATCTTAAAGGGACAGAAGCAGTCCATCCTCGTGTTCTGTAAGATGAGCCATCAGGGAAGACCAGCCTAGCTGAACAGTTAGCTTTCTCTGAAACTCAGGTTAAAAAAAGTTCTTTGGAAGAAGGAACAGGCAAGTTGGGAAGAGTACAAATATGTTGCCAAGATATGCAAAGAGAAAATTAGAAAGGAAAAAGCCCAGCTAGAACTTAATATGGCCACCACTGTAACAGACAACAAAACAGTTTTTACAAATACATTAAAAACAAAAGGAGGGGCAAAGAGAATCTCCATCCTATATTGGTTGCAGAAGGGAGCATAAACACCAAGGATGAGGAAAGGAAAACGCTGAATTACTCAATCCTTCTATCTTTCGTAGTCAGGAGTTTCCGTCAGGGTACTTGGCCCCTTGAGCTGGAAGACAGGAATAGGGACCAGAATAAACCCCCTATAATTCAGGTGGAAAAAGTCAGCAACCTGCTATTCCACCTAGACTATTTCAAGTCTATCAGGTTGGATGGGGTCTGCATGAGGTTAGAGAAGGAGTGGGCAGAAGTGCTCACCCAGACACTTTCCATAATTTATCCTAATCAGATG
The DNA here is from genome assembly GCA_030625065.1 of Alectoris magna. Taxonomy (NCBI): domain Eukaryota; kingdom Metazoa; phylum Chordata; class Aves; order Galliformes; family Phasianidae; genus Alectoris; species Alectoris magna. The sequence continues at coordinate 181,714,628 of CM060560.1, read as the reverse complement.
GGGGAGGTTCCAGATGAGTGGAGACTTCCCAATGCTCATTTACAAGAAAGGTTATATATCCAAGGTATCGGTTCAAATACTTTTAGAATTTTTAAATATAGGTAAGATGTTTTATGTAATGTATTTATATCTATTTTATAACATGGTCATAATCACACAATAATCCATAATAATCTACAGGTCAGACTCACGCCCTGCACTTCCTATGAATCTTGGGCAGGTGTGTTACATAACTGATTTTGGTGTCAAGCCGTTGACAATGTGAGCAGCTCAACTCAAAGGAACAGTGACCCTGAATAAATGTATGTTTTAATGCAACATTTTGGAACCACAGTAGCCTAAGTAATGCCAAGCAGTAGGGAACAACAAAAGCAGTTAACTTATCATCTGACAGTATTGTTATCTTTACAGTATTTTTGCTTTTGTTTGTGAAGAGCTAGGCTATCAAATATATATATCACATGGAAAAGGTAGCCCCCTTCATCCACAGCTGGTCCATGACATCTGCAGTAAAAGGTCATGTGAGGCTTACTGCAAAGTCTGAATTTGGAATAGAAACTGTTAGTACCTGATAAGAATGATGTTTATGTATACAGTGAATTTGTATTATCTGCAACAGAAGCAAGTATTTAAAATGAAACAAACAGCATATTGTGCAATTTTTTCTGTTGGCTATATCAAATAGAAGTTCATTACTATCTAGAAAATTAAGGTTTTGAACTAACAGATATTCTGCCATACCTGCATGGCTTGTGAACATTTTCAACTTGGGTAGTAGTGTAATAGATTCCATCTGTACAGGAATCAATGGAAAACCAGGCTATCACCAAAAGCTGTGAAGCTATGATACAAATCTTCAAATGGCTGACATTCTGTGCTGAGTTTTAAAAGCCATTTAATGATGGATAAGATTATCAACATTTTCCAAATGAAACTGGAATGACCTTTATATTTCTGGATTGAATATGGATTAATTTCTACCATTTTGTTCTAGTTCTCATTAACAGTTGAGTGGCCTCGATAAGCTCCTATTTAAGTAGGTCACAACTTAAAAAGAGGATGGATACAGAAACAGTGGTAAGTAAAAGGATTTTCGAAAGTCTCTTACACAGATGAGTTTCCAACAAGAATAATTTAAAAAGTCAGGTTTCTGCTACCTGCAGTTGGATTCAATAATAGTCTCATATCTCTAGATATGATTTTAGGATCCTATATTGGAAAAACTTGGTCTTAATGATGCTATTGGGATGTTATTATTAGATTACAGCTTAGCCAGTATTCACCTTGAAAGAACCACTGCTAACTTATGGAAAACCTAATTACCAGAGAAACCAGGATTATGACTTCAAGAGAATAATTAAAAAGAGCAGATAAACTCATGAAAAACCAAGATCCTATTTTCATGTAAATGTTTCTACTTAAAATGAGTGAAGGGAAAATGACCGGGAAAAACCGCAGAAAGACAATTGTTTGTAATAGCTTGTCTCCCAGCGTATGCTGTGACCTGTCTTATGATCTTTAGTTTCTTTGTTCTTTCCATGCAGTTGAAAAAAAAAAAAAGAGGCAGTATTTATTTTGGGAAACTGGAGCCAATAGCCTTTCCTTCTCCCATCACCATTAGATAGCAGAGCCTTGGTGTACACATCAGAAATATCCTTCATTCAACAAGTTATATAAATCTTCAAGTGTTAGAAGGGAATATTTTTATATAAATCTTCAAGTGTTAGAAGGGAATATTTCCTCATCAAATATTCTTTCTTTTCCTCTTAGATGATCACATCAGTAATTTAAACAGGGCTGTTAAGTTAATGAAAGAAAATTTAGTAGCATCAGTAGGACACCTGGATTGTTGGAAAAAAATGCACTGATTGTTCCCAATTCAGACCTCAGATTTAAACTGCGTGAGCAGAGCTGAGAACTTTCTATGGTTACATTCCACTGAGGGAGATGAGAGGCCTGGAATGAATTCCAGGAAATCTCCCTTTGAGCTGAGAAATGCAAAGATCACTAGGAAAAGTAGTTAACAGTATTGATTATTTAATATTAGCATATTGAGCATTGTTTCATTTCATGAGTTACATCTCTTTGCTACCTCTTGAATAAGTAATGCAGTACTTCAGAGGGAAAACATTTATCTGAGTAACAAGCCTTCTGTATTTCTTTGGGTTTTTTTGATAGTGCTCCAACCCACGTATAGTCAATGAGGAAGTAGAGAATGTTCTTTGGTGTACTTTACTTTACTTTATGAATTTAGGGTGATTATTTATTCAAAAAATAATTAATTTTTTAACAAAATATATATAGTTGGACAAAATACTTTGAGTTGAAGCTTTTACTTGTGCCATATGTAATTGGCTTCTGATATTGTTAATCAACAAGAGAGAAAATAAATACAGCTTCTTTGGGAAAGGTTGAAAGACGAAAACGCTATCAGGTCTAAAACAGACTCAGACATTACTACATCATGATGTTGAATCAATTCATCCAGACGTTTTACTGTTTACTATTATTTCCCAGACCTCCTGAACACAAAAGCTGATTCAATATGATCAGCACAAGAAAGTTGTACTACTATCCTGGTTAAACTGTGGAGATCAAGCTCAGGTCTGCCTAATGGTAACCACAGCAAGATCCAGTCAAGGGCTTATATTTCTTAGTATCTGCTTTACAATTTCTCCAACTTTTATTTCTCCAGCACAGCGCTATCCCAAACAAAAAACCTATTCCTGCTCCTTATCCTTTTTGTTTCCAGTTTTTCTATATCCATATTTATTTTATTTTTTTCTGATATTCTTAAACTCTTCATATTTATTTCAGCGTTTCTGACATTTTGATTCTTGTTCTGGTAATTCTGATATTCTTACTTTCATCCCCCTGGGCTGATATAGTATTATTGTGATGGCTATGTATGTCAGGATTATTGACTTTATAAGACTGTACTACACAAAAAGTCCCCAGTGTGCCCTCATTTATGCTGTGAGATAGTTACATAAGCAGTATGCTTGGAGCAAGCACTTTTTAAGATCTGGACTCTAAAATATTTTGATTTATAGTTATTAAGCTCTTTATTTTTTAAAAGCAAATTGTACGTTTCAGTGATGTCAGAATGGTGGTTAGAGCAGTCTTAATAGTTTTCTACAGACACTGAAAATGACAAGCTCAAACTGAACCAGAAATAGGACTGTCTTTTCTTGTTTCAATCTTTTTGATTTCTTTCTTCGTAATATCTATCCCATGCTACATCTCTTAAAGATACCTAACTTGGTTGTATTGTTCTGCTCCTGAAGATGCAAAATTGCTTCTGACAGGTTCTTGGTGATACCAGGCAAAGTATTCACAGCTAGGCCAAGAGTCATACATAGATAGAAGAGCTGAACTCACCCAACTGATGAAGGGGATCCATGGCTATGTAACATTTCTTTCCAGGAAGCAGCGTGGGCCCAAGAGACACTCTCCCTTCAGTGACTGGCCCTTATATGAGCCCAGGGTGGCTTCATACTGGGTCCATAATTTCTGGTCACATTGAGAACACAGGCACAAACAATTTGTCTGTTCTCCGTGGGCCAGCCACACACCTTCACCAGGAGCTCAATCACAAAGCCCTGACCTAAAAGTTCCCCTACAGGTGCAAATCCTGTTGAGCAGAAGGTAGAACCAAAATTGACCATATCTCCTGTTCCTCATAGCCCTTCCACAGCCTAGCCTTCCAGGCTCGATTTGAAAGGATCAATGACTGGTCTTAAGTCAGTCAGCCAACAAATCTTAAGTCAGTAACATTTCAACTGCAACAATATTACTTCATATTTATTTTCTATCAATCATCTCTTTTTCTCCTCTTCATCAATTTGACTTTTAATATTTTAAGTAATGAATCTATGATAGTTTAGCTGTTTGTTAATAATTTAAACAGCAGCCCAAACTGTTCATCTCTACTCATGTTTGCAAATAAAGAAAAATACAGCATTTTGAAATAGGCATGCTCTAGCATGTTCAGTTTTGAACTGAAATTGAATGAACACTTGTGCAAAGCATTTCAAACAACCCTGTTCAACATCCTTGACTCAAATTGAAGAGTAGGTGTACTACTATACACTGACATGCGTGACCATGTACATCAGCTTCTCTCACTGGTGGACCCACGTTGAGTAGGATTTAGCTTTGACTATTACCAGTACTTCTACAGTGCTTGTTTGTGAAGACCACAAATTATTCATCAGTTGCATTACTAGTGCTTAGAGTCCCCATTCAGTTCAAGGAAACTGGAAATATGAGCTTTTGAGCAGAAATTTGGCATGGCTAATGGATTAAGCTGTTTGTAGGATCTATTGCTTTGAAAGAAAGAAAGAAAAAAAAAAGATTAAAAATCATTTACTGTCTGTGGGTTACTGTAAAACAAAGGAGATAGCAAAGCCTTTCTTTGAGACACAGGTGCCACAGAACAAGATATCAAAGAAAGAGGAAGCAACTCACCCCTCCCAACAACAGCCTGGAAAAAAAGAGTGAGCTGAGAAATGCAGCCCGCTTCAGTTCAAACTCTGGTGTGCCAAGAGAAGGAAGCAAAGTGTGGGGGAAAACCACACACAAACTCAGACTGCATATGCTCTCCCATAAGCACTGCTGAGATGGGGAGAGAGGAAAGGGTGCATCTAGGCTCCTCCCGCTCCAGGCACTCATGTGCTCACATTCTGGTTCCAGCTGCAACCTAGGAATTCCATTGCAGCTACAAAAAAATAAAGTTTAATATTCCATGTTCAATATACCATTCACAAGCACCAATAAGAGTTAATGAAAATTTCATTTGTTCTGTGTTTCAGAATTTCAAGTATTGTTCATCTCATCTAACAAAGTTTTGAGCCACTAACTTTTACATGTATTTGAATGAGATCTGAATAAATATTTAAGATTTTCAATTCCTAATGTTAAGGAGAAGTTAAGGGAGTCTTCCTCTATTACCATTCTCCACTTTCCATTGATCCAAATCTAGTTATGTTAATTTGCAAAGTATTCTATTACTACATAATATCATATAAAATATTTGATATAAATTAATCAAGCAGGAATATCTATTATGGATTCTAAAGCATAGTGTGTGAAGTTTCAGATGTTTTAAATGAATAAATTTGCTCAAAGATTTCTATGAACATCTGAACATATTAGTGATTTATTGTGCCCTTGGAAGGACAAAAGTGTAATTTGGTTGAAACAATGTCTTTCTCTTAAAAATAAAATTATAATGGAGCATAATATTAATCATGTTATATTTGACAATTGTTAGCTTTGTTGGTATTTTGCCTATCAACAATCTTTGAGCCTTCAAAGAGATGACAAATTATATACCATTGATTGTGGTTTTTGCCATTTGTAACTGACACATTGCAAAGGTAGAATTAATCATTTGATTGATTGAGATTTGTTTCAACAATGGAATTTCAAACTGGTTTGTCTCTATTTTCCTTAGAATTGTTTTATTTTAATTTATAAACAGGTTTCATGCCAGTAGAGATCATTTGCAATTTAACATTGACTCTCCTCAACCTTCATTTTTGTCTGTATTCCATTCTCTTTTCTTACATAATCGTTCTTTTCTTTGTTCTCTTAAATGTATGAAACTGAAACTAAACATAATACAGTGAATACATTGAACTGTCCATAAAAATTCAGACATTATCAAGAAAGTTTTTACTTCCCCAAGGCTTATTTGAGAATTTTTTCTTTCACTGTCTGATGTTTTAATTCTCTCCAATAGCTTTCCATTCTATAGTTAGACCATATCAAATCCTTCTCAGAGAAAACAGAGAAACTTGTTCTTTGTCCAATAAACAACAGAGTAATTGACTACTCTTTTGAATAGATTTTCTCTCTAATGAGATTACTTAAAAATGTTTATACAAAGATGTATACGCAGAGATTCAGTGGTAATAAATATTGTGTAGATATTCAGACAGCCAGAAGTCAGAAAAGAAAAACAAAAGAGATTGGAAGCTTCACCCAGAAACTACTGCAGATGTCTAAAAGTCCTTCCTCAAACCATATATAAATAAAGATCATATACATCCACCTCATTCAAAATATGACTAAGGTACAAATTTCAAAGGCAAATTGAATTTGTTGCCTAATAAATAACCTAAAGCATCTGCCCCAATTCCAGTATCGCTGAAGGTACCAGAAAGACAAAACGTTTTCTTTGATTTCCTCAAACAGTTGATGTTTAGGTTTACCATTTCAGATCTGCATTCACAGTATTAGTTTATGACAGGACACTGAATGAACATCAATTTGGCTTCCCTCTTAAGGTCTGCCTACCACTCTGTACAGGCCTGGCACAAGTAATGTAAGAATGATCCTTAACAAAGCTTCAGAATTGGAAATAGGTAGACTTTCTACTGCCTTTTTGTCAGGGTAGATTTGCATAAACAGGTTTTTCTAGAGCAACTTGTTATTTCACATTAGTTGGACTCACCTTACTAACAAATCAGAATATCACACAGAATCAATCACTCCGGTTGGAAAAGACCTTAAAGATCATCAAGTCCAACCACAACCTAACCATGCTACCCTAACTAACAACCCTCCACTGAATCATGTCCCTGAGTACCACATCCAGACAGATTTTAAACACGTCCAGGGATGGTGACTCAACTACCTCCCTGGGTGGAGGTGCTCCTGGGGAGCCTATTCCAGTGCCTAACGACTCTTTCTGTAAAGAAGTTTTCCTGGTATCCAACCTAAACTTACCCTGGCTCAACTTGAGGCCATTTCCCATCATCCTGTCACCTGTCACCAGTGAGAAGAGACCAACCCCACTCTCACTGTAAGCACCTTTCAGATACTGGAGGAGAGCAGTAAGGTCTCCCCTCATGATCTTCTTCCCCAAACTAAACAGCTGCAGTTCCCTCAGTCTCTCCTCACAGGGCATATTCTCCAAGTCCTTTACAAACCTTATTGCCCTTCTTTGGATCTTCTCCAGAACCTCCATGTCCTTTTTGTACTGAGGTGCCCAAAACTGAACACAGTACTCGAGTTGAGGCCTCATCAATGCTGAGTACAGGGGCAGGATGATTTCCCTAGTCCTGCTCACCACCCCATTCCTGATACAAGCCAGGATGTCATTGGCCTTCCTGGCCACCTGGGCACACTGCTGACTCACATTCAGCCAACTGTTCCATCAGGCAGCTTTCCAGATACTCCTCCCCAAGCCTGTAGGGTTGCCTGGAGTTATTGTGACCAAAATGCAGGACCTGACACTTGGCCCTATTGAAACTCAACATAGCAGCTGAAAAACAATGAATTTTCTATCTTTTATTTGAAAGGAAAATAGAAAAACACCAGGCATATTCTGAATGAAGACATTCAGCTCATAGTTTGGCCTCCTACCTGATTGTCATTCAGCTGCTGTAGTAGAGAAAAAAAACTTTAGTTTTTATTCTGTACAGGTTAAGAAGAAGGAGATTACTGAATATATTTAAAAATCAGCTGATATCTTATGCTAGAATTTACCTGATAGACTTCAGTAATACAGCACAGCAGAATTGGATTTGGAAAAGACCTTTGAGACTCAGCCTACAGCCTCTGGAAATATAATAGAGCTTGAAACTGAAGTGTAAATTGGACTGGGGGGCAGGGAGGAACTTTGATCAGATGTAAGCAACAGATAAATTTAAATTCTGTATACCTGTAGATGGTGTTTTGGATACAAATCAAAGCTTGTTTTGTAAGAGGTAGTACTATCACTTGGAATAGAATGCTTTTGATGCTTTTATGTAACTCAGTACTGTTGATTCAGAAAATACATTGGTTCCATACTGATAATTCAATGTAAGCATACAGTTTGATGAGGAGAAAATACACAGTAAAGTTGAGGATCTGCAATCAAAGTAATAGACTTATTGAATCATAGAATGACATAAGTTGGAAGGGAAATTAAAGATCATCGAGCTCCAACCCCCTGCTATCGGCAGGGTTGCTACCCACCAGACGAGACTGCCCAGGGCCCCATCCAACCTGTCCTTGGGATCCTTCAGGGATAGGGCATCCACGGCTTCTCTGGGCAGCCTTTGTGTGCCAGTGCCTCACTACACTCTGGGTAAAGAATTTCTACCTACCATCTAATCTAAATTTCCCCTTTTAGTTTAAAGCCATTCCCCCTTGTACTATCACTATTAGACTGTGTAAAAAGTCAGTCTCTCTTCTGTTCATAAGTTCCCTTCAAGTGTTGGAAGTCTGCGATGAGGTCTCCCAGAGCCTTCTCTCCAAGCTAAACAAGCCCAACTGCCTCAACCTTTCTTCATATAGTCACAGAATCACCGAGGTTGGAAAAGACCTGCAAGATTTTCCAGTCCAACTGTCCACCTATCACCAATAGTTCTCACTAAACCATGTCCCTCAACACAACATCTAAATGTTCCTTGAATACCTTGGGGGTTGGTGTCTCTACCACCTCCCTGGGCATTTGAGAGCCAGACCACTCTTTCGGAGAAGCCCATTTGAGAGCCAGACCACTCTTTCGGAGAAGTAGTATTTCTTAACATCCAACCCGAATGTTCCCTCGTGCAACTTGAGGCCATTCCCTCTAGTGCTAGAAGAGGTGCACTAACTCTTTGATCATCTTCCTGATCTTCCTCTGGACCCACTTCAACAGCTCCAAATCCTTCCTGTGATGTTGGCCCCAGGTATGCATGCAGTACTCCAGGTGAGTCTTTACAGTGGCAGAATGGAAGGGGACAATCACCACCCTCACCCTTGCCCAACCCTTTTTTTGGCACAGCCCAGGAGCCCTTCTGGGCCTCATTGCTGTCTCATGTCCAGCTTTTTGTCCACCTGGACCCCAAGACCTCCTCAGGGCTGCTCCCAGTGAGTTCTTTTCCTAGTCTGTACACATATTTGGGATTGCCACAGCCTAAGTGCAACATTTTGCACTTGGCCTTTTTGAACCTCCTTACATTCTCGTGGACCTGTCCAGGTCCCTCTGGACAGCGTCCCTTCCTTCTGTTGTGTAACCTGAACCACACTTCTTAGTGTCATCAGTATACTTGCTGACGGTGCACTTGGTCTTACTGCCTATGACACTGATAAAGATGCCAAAGAGCACTGGTTCCAAGATGGACACCCGAGAGACACCACTCATCATCTGGACATAATGCTGTTGACTACAACCCTCTGGCTGTGACCATCCAACCAATTATTTATCCTCTGAACAGTCTAGCCTTCAAATCCATATCTCTCCAACTACAGCTAAGAATGTGGTTTAGGTTCAGGTTGAGGGCTTCACGAAAGTCTAGATAGATGATATCAGTTGCCCTTCATTTGTCCACTGAAGCTGTCACTTGATTGCAGAAGGCCTCCAGATTGGTCTAGCACAATCTGCCCTTGGTGAAACTGTGCTTTCTATTCTAAGAAGGCAGCAACATAAATAAATCATGAAGTCTTCTGTTTATTATGTAACTTTGGAGATGGATAGGGAGTGTGTAAACAGAATTGGTTCTAATATGGAAACATAGAATGGAATTGCAGAATAATTCATATTGGGAAGGATATTTGGTGTTCTTTTGGTCCAGATGCTTACTCAGAGGTGGGGCGCATTCAAAGTCACATTAAGTTACTCAGGAGATTGCTAAGTTGCTGTTTAATGTCTTTAAAGAAGATTTCACAACTTCAGCTGTTTGATCAGCCTTGTTATGATGTTTTTTCCCAGTATTTTTTCTTAATATTTAATGGTTTTGTTTTGTTTTTTGGTTTTTTTTTGCTACAGTTTTGCAGTTATAGCACAGAATACAGCTGAGCTTCAGTGCTCTAAGGGGAAACATAAAAAGTATTCTGACCAAATTTTAAAATCTAAAATTAGGGACAGAAATATCACTTGCACATTTTTTTTTTTTTCTTTCTTTCTCTGATGTAGTAATCTTTGTATTTTTCTAGGACCATGGATGTCACAATTAGTCTTTTCAAAATCTGGATTGTTCTAGAGACATAGTATATGCTTCAGGTGCTGATCAGACATGGTTAGGTGCTGGAAATTAATTTCCAAGAATGACGTTTTGTATTCTAAATTATATTTAATCAAGCTTCATTAGTTTTTTTTTGTTGTTTTTTTTTCCCAGTTATTATACCATTCATGCGTGGTTGGGCTCAAATTAATTAAGAAGAAAGAAATAGCCAATAAAATTTGGATACACAGGGGGAGAAAATCACGTCTAGAGAGAACTGAGTTTTATAATTATTCTCACTCCAAACTCAAGGGACACTGGAACGGTCAATTTAGCAGCAGAGGTTTCCTTCACAGAACGGAATCATGAAAGCTATGGGCTGTCACCTGATGGAGACAGAAGGCAGGGTGAAAGAGTCATCATATATCAGGAGACATATTAAGTGGAAAATATTATCACGCATTCAGCAAGTACTAAAAATTAAGAAAATGACAACAAGAAAATAAAATTAAATAAAGCTTAGAACAGTAGGAATTGTGAATAATTTGTGCCCAAGAAAGTCTGTTACTTGTCACCACTTGATTAACAAAATGTTTGAAAACTATGCCTTAGACCTTTAATATTAAAAGATTCAGTCCTGAGTAAGAGAAAATATTTCTTGTAATTATAAGATATTTATTCCAGTATTATAAAAATGGATTTTCTTCAGCATGGAAATTTTTGCTTGGACTTCAGAATTAATAGGTAGTAATAATGAATACTAATCTTTATCCCTTCCTTTAGAATCCAGTGCCATTTTATACATAGAACGATTTAGAAAAAGCAATATCTTGTCTTAGAAAATGTGCTGGGAAATTCTAGGAAAAAAATGCCATTTCTCTTCAGCAATGCCGTTACTAAAGATAAGGTCTAGCAGATGGAGGGGTTGTTTTGCAAAATTCTTATAATAAATCAAAAACCTTTGTATTACGCAAAGCCTTTGGCAACATAGAGTTTCCATATTTCCTGCATGAGCTTGTAGATGCAGTCAGTGTTATCAAAGAAGTTGACAAAGATGCATCACACACAGTTAACCTTGTAGGTATGGTTGGAATGAACACTGCTTAGCACTTTGTTGTAGCTCCATCACCTCCAGAGAATTACAAGGAACTAAACCTTTTTCTTCTATAGAAATATAAGAAATACCTGGTTATTTTATGACACAGCTAAGTGATATGCACATCAATTTAAAATTGTGTTTCATTTTCCATCCTTCTTGGTGCTTTGAGATTCAAGGACAAAAAGGAAACTGGTTTGCTGCCAGTAACTGAGCAGCTTAAGAAATTTTCCAAAACAGGCACCTATAAAATTCCTGTTGCAATAAATGGAGCTCCTTTCCAGACTTAAAACTTTTTTCTCAGTAAAAAAATGCTAACCTCTGCTACCCTCAAAATATGTCATCATGCCTTACCACTAGCACTCTTCTTGTTATGAGCTGGAGTGGAAAGATTTGGTTATAAAATAATAACGAATTCTGAAATGTTTTAAAACAATTTGTCTAATTAGTTCCAAGGAATATCCTTCCTATGTAGCACTGACACGTTCTCCCTTATCGTGTAATTTATGATTGTAGCTTGATGGAAATATTGGGAGGTATTACTTAAGGTAATTCTGCTATTTACCTATACACTTCGAGATGCAGATGGAGCAGACTTGTAAGTCTTACAAAAAATCTCTGACAGTGTGATCTGAGATCTGATGAAAAGGTATCAGAGATCAGACATAGGACATGCATCTTCTGGAAAAAGTAATATAGAATAGTGACAAAAAAAGGTTGAAATGGTAGTTTAGGAATAAGAGCCAGGATTATAAGTATGCCTGCCTTCCACTCCCAGTTTGATGCTCTTATGTCTTGAAGAAGTCATCAGTGTTTTTCATTATCAAGGATGTATAACTTTGTATACTAAATCAAATACAGTATATTTTTGAAAGATTTGAGTACTAAGGCTGACAACATTTTGAAGTCTGTATGCTTTATCTTTCTGAGAAATTGGTTACTAAGCAAAATTGTATTGATTAGAAGCCTATTTTTTGGCACAGTAGTTATGAAACGTTGTGCTCAGTTAGTGCATAGGATGAAATGGCATAAGCAATCTCCTGTATTTCATATGCTTATGTTCAAGACAATACTACTGAGGGCTGGCATTCTTAAAAGAACTGTTGTACTTCCTTGCATGGATGGAGGCCACATTTCATAAATTGATTCCTGTGTATAGTAAGATGATTTGTGTTAGAACTTTCTATATAAATGTAAATAGCTCTGTTGTTGTTATCATTATCTCTATAAGGCATCTGTGAGTAAGTAAAGAGAAAACAGAATAAATCCACCCACCTTCTAGATTTTGCAAAACTATCTTTCTGAGAAAAAGCATAAATACAGGCATAGACCACGTGTGTGGACCAAAGAAGTGTCAGAGGAGAAAATGAGAGGAGTCATCAACCACAAAATGTCAATCACACACACATTTTTGTGAATGCTTGTCCCATTCAGTCTGTTAGTTTAGATGGAAAAGGTAGAAATGAAGGGTTAGCTATGTTCTGAAATATCGCTTGAAAGGTACTATTTCAACCACAAACTTATTTATATGAACGTTTGTCACATAAAGCACACAGCATCGAAATTCAGCTTAGCAGTGAAAATTGCTGGAGAGTCACAATCCTGAATGCTGCAGGTAAACAATATGACAGCAGCTCCCAAAAGAGTTAACAGTAAATTTTATACTAGTTCCAAGAGTAATCTAATAGTTTAGTTGAGCATGATGTATATCTGGCACTTTTTATACTTCAGATTGATTTTGGGTGTAGAAATGCTATCTCAGTGTCCGCTAACTTAAGAAATAGACTAATTTTACTGTTAATCTGATATTTAATTTAATGCAGAAATCATTTAAATTTCCAATAATTATTATAACCATGCTTTAATAGCTTGTAAAATTTCTTTAAGAATGTAATATATATTTTTAAGCTTAAAGAATTGATAGTAAAAACATTAAAATTCCCTTCAATTGGAAATGTTTTTGATTTATGTTAGGAATTTTAGCTCTTTTTCTGCTTTTTTTTTTTTTTTTCCTCCTTTCTCCCCTCCACCCCAGCTCAGCAAAAAACTTTTCCTTGAAAACTGCAACATGCATTTTGACAGCAGTACATTTACTTGGACCTCTACTTCCTCTGGTGCAACTATACTTGATGGTCATCTTTGTTCAGTGTGATGTTTCAGTCAGACAGAGCAGAGTATCAGCATGATAAGCACTAAAATCTATACAGAAGATTATATCACAAAGAACTTGGAATTTCTGGGTGATCTTGTCAGCTTCGATACTGAGATGTCACTTGGACTATTCATTTCAATTTTCCCTTTGTTAACTGGATAACTTCACAGTCAAGAACAAGCCTGCCACAGTTACAGACCTCATACAACTATGCTCTTCCCCATTTGTTTGAGTGTACTCCCTTGTGTAGGAGCATTTATGTTAAATTCAAACTCTTATGGCTCCACTGAGTCAGGATAAGTTGCCCATTGATAAGTTTTCTCCAGTTGATTCTCTGGACTTGTATAACTGTAAGATTTTATATTCAGAGGGAAGATGGTAGCTGGACAGCTTAAGTGAAAGCATAATGTAAGAATAAGAAGATTTCTGAGCAAAAGAATTAGATCTACATACGTGTCAATGTTACTTAAAATGTTCTTGGCTGTTTTTAGAGATCTAAACAGCCCTTCCAGCTTCAGAAAATCCTGGGCTCTGAGGTCTGGGAGTCAGTCTGGTCTCATGCTTAAATGACTGTGCAGTTTACAACCAGTCCAGCTGATTTCTCCTGAACCTCTAAAAAAATAGTCCAGTGAAGTCAGCAGAGGATCAGAGAAAACAAATAAATAGTTTTTGATTAGTCCTAATTTGTGTAGGTATCTATTTACCTTAAGTCACTGACTCATTGCTTTGCCTTTGTCTATGCTCCCTAACAACCTTCTTGACATTTTAATCAAAGAGCTACCTAGTGATTAGGCTGCACAGAAAACAACTTCACTTCTTTAATTAGTATTACAAAATTATTATTCATAAATTAATATTAATAAAATATTAATTGCTGTTTATTAATATTAACAAATATTTTTATTCTTATAATTCATAGCATGTAAGCAATGGAGAAAAATATTTTCTTCTTATGAAAACGTCTTGCAAATAATGACTCAGGAACTCCTCTTATATTTTGATATAAACAAACAGCCAAAAAACCCAACCAAAACAGTGCTAAAATCTCAATTATGTGAGATATTTTCCTACAAGCCTAATTTTTGCTTAAATTTTGGACCAAACTTTGATATGCACATTGATGGTGCTATTAGAGTATCAATGCATAATGAAAACCGATGTGTCTGCCACATTTTTATTACTATAAAAGAGAGTTAATCATCAACCAGGTAGACTATGGAAATGCACTAACATGTGGAATGGAAAAAACATCAGCATGGTATGTTTATCTGCCTGCAACTAAAAAACAAAACTAATTTAAGAATCTGACCTCTTTCTCATGCCATCTTTTTTAAAAATCCATATTTTATTGCTACAATAGGCATTCTGTAATGCAGAATGCATCCTGGTAGATGTTGTGTTCATGCAGAGAAATAATACAGATGACAAAAACACAATAGGGAAATTTCATAGAACATCTTGGTTTTAAATGTCATGTCCGTCTGTACTTTGTGTTTTCCAGGTATTTTCATCTCTTCATTCACAGCGGAGTGTTGAATATTGTGCTTAATCTAAAAATACAAAGGAAAAGCATTTTCTAATGTTAAGAAGTATGAAATACTAAATTTAGCATCTCTGGTTCATGTGCAGGCACTTATAAGAAACTTCTAATAATCTGAGGAATTTATCAGTATGTACTTATGAAAATTTAGAATTGGTGGAAGGAAGTAGTAAATATATTTAACCACTCTGTTAGGCTTCCCTGGTATGTTTGTTTATGGTGGAAGCAGAGATATAATGACATTTTTCTATATGTATCTTCCTTACAAGCAATTAGAAACACAGAATATCTTTTCACCAAATGCATATGCATACATTTATAAGGAAATATTAATATTATATTGAAGTCATAACAAACACATGTATAAAACTACTAGGATTGTTTAATGAAAGTGTAAAATAATTTCACACACATTGTTAATTAAAACCAGAAGTAAAAACATTTAACTAAACAGGTTTCCCAGGATCTCATAGAATCTTCATAACTGAAGTCACCTGAAATCAGTCTGAATAATATAGCATAAGTAAAGTAGGAATCATAGTTAATCATAGAGTCTCTAGAGCTGGAAGGGATCCCCAAAGGTCATCTAGGCCATCTCCCCTGCAATGAACAGGGACATCCACAGCTCAGTCAAGTTGCTCAGAGCCCGGTCCAGCATGATCTTTAAAGTCTCCAAGGACCGGGAATCCACCACACCACTGAGCAACCTGTTTCAATGCCTCACCAGCCTCACTGTAAAATACTTCTTCCTTATATCCAACCTAAAACTATTCTCTTTAAGTGTGAAACCATTTCCCCTTGTCCTGTCACCACAGACCCTGCTAAAGTGTCTATCCCCTTTCTTCATGTAGCTCTCCTATTGTCTTGCCCCAGTTTATCGGAGGGCGTGGAGGTTCTTTGATATATGTACACCCAACATGAGATTAAGAAACAATGGTTCAAATGTTGGTCTGACCAGTTTATTACAAACCTCAGTCAGTCAGGGAGATGGGGAAGGGGAGGCCAGCGACTATTATGAATTAGAGTGATGGGGAAGGGAAAGCGGGTGATAGAAAAGATAGGAAAGAAGCAAGAGTTATGTAAAGTGGGAATAGTCACCACCAAGATGCAGCAGTATTGCACGCCGTTCCAATGGTCCGAGGCAAAAGAGCAGGGCGAGAACAGCAGCAGAGCTGTCGGCCTTAGGCAGCAAGTACATACAGTGACAGGGTAAGTCCAGGATGAAGAGGCAGGTCGCAGGTAGCAGGCCCAGGAGAGAATAATCTCTTATACTTATAGATACTTAAAGGCTGTTATCAGTCCTCCCCAGAGCCTCCTCTTCTCCAGGCTAAACAGCCCCAGCTCTCTCAGCCTATCCTCACAGAGGAGGTGTTCCATCCCTTGGATCATTTTTGTGACCCTTCTTTGGATGCACGCCAACAGGTCTATGTCTCTCCTGTTCTGAGGACTCCACATCTGGAAACAGTACTCCAGGTGAGGCCTCACAGCACAGAGTAGAGGGGCAAGATCCTCCTCCCTTGCCCTGCTGGCCATGTTGCTTTTGAGGCAGCCCAAGATACAATTGGTTTTCTGGGCTGTGAGGGCACTTGGCTAACACAGGTCCAGCTTACCACCCTTCAGTATCTCCAGGTCCTAAAGTAATAGAAGTATTTTCAGATTTATTTTCCTGAAACTTCCCCCTCTCCTCTCCTCTCCTCTCCTCTCCTCTCCTCTCCTCTCCTCTCCTCTCCTCTCCTCTCCTCTCCTCTCCTCTCCTCTCCTCTCCTCTCCTCTCCTCTCCTCTCCTCTCCTCTCCTCTCCTCTCCTCTCCTCTCCTCTCCTCTCCTCTCCTCTCCTCCCTTCCCCTCCACTCCCCTCCCCTCCCTTCTTTCAGCTTCTCTGAGAAAGGAAGTTTTTACAACATCCTTTTCTCCATACCATCTAGCAGAGTGTTGGCTTCTGCAGTCACAGCACAGCTCTGAGATCTCAGAGGCAGCTTTCATTTGATATGCCAAAACAGCACTCTTCCCTCTGGATTACTGAAAAGAAGATTTTAAGACAAATGTAAGAAAATATTCAGCATTTTCTGGCCTTACAGCTAAAAAATGATACAAACTCAGATACCCTCCTGAACAATGTGTTCTAGGGGTATAGGGGAAAGATTTCTAATTCCATTTAGAGAAAATAATAAAACACAGTCTTCTAGTCATAGAATCATAGAATCATAGAATGGCCTGGGTTGAAAAGGACCACAATGATCATCTAGTTTCAACTCCTTTTCCTCTCTTTTCTCACCCCTCTCCCCTCACCAAAAGTGAAATTCAGAGACACACATCTTTAAGACTAGTTTCTGAGATCAATTATTTTCTGCCAAAATGTTCCTGTGTTCAAAGTTGGTTAGCATCAGAAGCTTCTGAGAATAGATCTGTGCTGACCACTGCTGTTATATAAGCTTTAGTACTCCTTTAAAGACAGCCCGTCAAGAATGCAATTTGACAAGCTGAATCATACCAGCTCATATATGAATGATTTCAAAATAAATTGCATCTGACTATTTGTACACAGTAGAAGAGCACATATTTATGGGTTTCCTTGTGTGTTCATTTATTTTGCAAATGCATATTTCCTGCTGTACTTCAAGAAGGTTAGTATTTTGTCTCTGTTATGCCTTTTAAAGCACAGAATAGGTGATTTATGAAAACAAACAAATAGAAGAATTAAAAAAAAAATAATTCTGAGAGTACAGATTAGTAGTGGATTAATAAGAATAAAAATAAGTAATTATTTGCCATCTTGTCCTGACAGCCAAGAATTTTTAAACATAATATTTCCTTCTAATTTGTACAGCATCAGTATACCAATGCGTGGAATTATTTTCTCCTGAAACTGTGAACCCATGTAATATTTTTACAAACAGAATTTTTAAAGTAATTCTCCACTAGACATAAACTATGTGTAATTTAGATATATTTTCCCCAGTAAAAAAATGAAATTTTTCTCTATCACTGTATAGTATCCAATAAATGATTAGGAAAAGTGTATCACTTTCAAATTAAAAGGAACTTGATGTTCCCTGTACAACTCATGAGGACAGACTTTGCAATGGTCTGGCAGCATTTCTAAATGTCACAGAAACAGGCTTATTCATATATTCTGGGAATCAATCTGTACTGTGATCAGATGAATTCTATACTAAACTGCTACTTCTGGTCGCTTACATGGCTAGGTGGGAGATGCTGACCAGCTGAAGGAAAAAACCTTTACGTGGAAGATCCATGCAAGTTTCTAGCCTTCAATTGAATATCTCTGACTTCATTAAAAACACTTTTTTTCATGACTTCTCATTAACCTCATACTGATTTTCTTTAATTTTTTTTCTTCAAGTTAATGAGCTACTAGAAGAATTTTTTTTTTCACATTTTGATGTGTATGTGGACGCATTCACAGCACATGAAAATAGTAAACATTTTCAGAGTGGCTTGTATACGTGACAAAATAAACAAATAACCCCCTAACATACCATATTTCAAGTATTTGCACAGTCATCTGCAAATGCACCAGCTCCAAGGAAATGAAACATTTCCTTGTGAAATACAAGACATTTCTCTTTCTTACCCATTAAAGATTAACCCTGAACTTCCCTATAGTTTTTCTCTATCTGCTGAACAGAAGTTCTTTGTATTCACTTATTTCCCAGTTACTCTTTCTGTTTCAGTTTTCCTTATGCATGTATTAACATTCATTATCTTTTCCTAATACTTTAAAATTTCATGAACTATAGTTTCACTGTACTGCTCAGTGAGGTAAGAAAAATGTTTACATTGTCTTCATAAGGTCTTGGGTGACTACTGTTTCTATAGTGTGGAAGAGAACCGTAAATTAGCTGGATAATGCCTGTAAATTGTCTCTATGGTCAATAGAGACAAATAGACTTTTCCAGAGTTGCCTAAAGTGGGCAGTGTGGTCACTTCTCTATTGTTTTATTCAACATAATAATGCCTGGTTTAGCTCTCTTTTCAAATAGTTGTAGCCAAGAGCTAATGCATTGTTAGTCTTCTATTTTGCAACATTTTAATTAAATTATTATTTTATTAGGAAAATGTTAAAGGGAAGTGTTGTTGTGTCTTTTCTCAAGCTAGATGCCTGTGTAACACACAGAGTAATTAAACTGAAATATTAGGCAGAACACCAACAGCTACAAAAAATGGCTGATCCCCTGCAAAGATGAGCTCCCATTAAGGTACGTTTTATCGTGTGACTGAGAAGGCAGGTAAATCTTGAGCATATAAAATACAGCATCTAATCTGAAGAACATTTGCTTGTGCTCCTGGAGTAATTTTCCTGTGGATAATACGTTGGTTTGTAATGTCAAAACACAGTTACAGAGTGCCTGAAAAATGCAACAATTTTCTCCATAATGGATGCATAGTAAATGCTGTGCTGACCAAACATGACCAAATGAATACAAACCTAATCAAGACATAATGCTATTCATTAATGGATTTGAAATCTTTTGTAGCTTTGGCAATAGCAATGGTATTTGTCAATACCATTACTAAAAGTAGTAAACTACATCAGTTTCTGCAGGAGTAATCAGCATTTGTACTTCTGCAAAGCCATTTCTTTGGTGGTAGACAACCTTGTCCAGCTGGAAGAAACAGTTAGCAGCTCCAGACCAGCTGATATGTTCATAATGAAGCAGAGCTCTGGTTCTTAAACTACATAATTAAAATACATAATAAACCTCATAATTAACATTATGAGGTGCTACCAGAAGGCAACAAGAGCAGGGATCTCAGTATTTCATTGGGTGAAGACTTTTGCAGTGCACTGTTTTATTTCTAAAGCATTATGGATTACAGATGAAGAGTTACTTACATTGGTTATTATAGTTCATATTAATGTTATAATTCATATAACCAAATGTTATTGGTGGGAGTTGGACTACATGGCCTTTAAAGGTCAATTCTAACTCAAATGATTCTATGATTCCATGATATCGTTACACTTCTACATCAGACCATGTACTGCTAAAGGTTTGAAGTCTAATATTTTCTCCATAGATGAAATCAAATTCCGTGCTAACTTGAAATAGAATTGGTTTTCCTGATATTCATATAGTTATGTTCTGTTAAGTGTTATTATTACTGTATAAGCTGAAGCAGAAAATAGCTGTATTTCTGAGAAAGATTTAGTTATTTTCTGTGGTCATGAATTCACACTGTCTGCAATAACAATTTATTTATATTTCCTGGAAGAAAGAGTGCCCTGTTAATACAGTAATTAAAATCTAAATTTGTGATGAAAAAAAAAAAAAAAAAAAAAAAAGGGAAAGATACTAATTAAGAAAAGGTGAGAAGCACCCTGGATTTGTACTCAGACTTTCCTTTTTTCTTTTTTTTTCCTCATCAATTGAGCAGAGGACCAAAGGTAAGCTTCCTTGAAGCCATAAAATATAGGATAAAACAAATAAACAAAAAAAACAAACAGCTTCTGTGCTTTGGTGCAGAATCAAGAACCTGTAATTAGTAAATGCATAGTCTTCCCGCAAAATGTGCCAGGAAGTCTACCATGGCAGTCCAAAGCAACCAGCAGACGTAATGCACTAGCCTTAGGGATGTGAGGGAAATACTATTTCCCTCAGAGGCTTTAAGAAGGTTTCTTTGTTGAGAGGGAAACAATATATTTGAAGATAATCACACACTGTTTTTCTTTCAGACAATTTTTTATGATTCATTCCTGTCCTTTAATGCTGAGAAAGGCAGCTTTTTATACAATAACCAGGTGTTTAGTGCTTCTGCCCTCCACGAATCTCTGGCTTTAATTCCTGCTTTTCTCTGAAATTATCTCCACAGATTTTACCTCATCAGGCATAATCACAATCACTGCTCAACTGTGACAACTGCTAGCTATTCTTTGTATCGGAGGAAAAGCAGAAGGGTTCAGATTTCATCTTAAGGGTGTTTTACTGTACATAAATCCATGGGAGAGGACAGCGGAGGAGAGGAGGGGAGAGGAAGGGAGAAGAGAGGGGAGGGGGAGGAGGAGGGGACGGGACAGGAGGGGAGAGGAGGTGTGTCTTTCCTCATATGGAAGATGATACAATCCCTTCATCATTATAGTAACCCTTCTCTGGGTTTGTTCTAGGTGCAACAGATCTCCATGCACTGGACACACTACTCCAGGCAAGGCCTTGCTAGGGCAGAGTACAGAAGATGTATGTATTTCATCCTGCTGACAATTTTCTTAAGGCTGACACTGGCCTTCTGCAGGCGACAGGAAACACTGTTGGATCATGGTCAACTTTACCACCATGTCATCTAGGTCCTTCTCTTCAGAGCTACTTTCTAACAGGTCAGACCCCATCCTGTGCTGTTGCATGGGGTTATCCCTCCCTAGCTGCAGGACTTTCCACTTGCCTTGGTTGAACTTCAAGATGTTCCTCTCTGCTTATCTTGCTAGATTATCAAGATACTTCTGAATGGCAGCACAGCAGTCTGGGGGATCAGCCTCTACTCCCAGTTTTGCATCATCAGCTAACTTGCTTTCATACAGGTCATTGATGAATATGTTAAACAATGCTGGACCCAGTACTGATCTCCAGTGGACAATATTAGCTACAGGCCGGCAATTCAGCTCTTTGTCACTAATCAAAATACTCTGAGACCTGCCATTCAACCAGTTCTCAATCCACCTTGCTTTCTACTCTTCCAGCCCACAGGTAGCAGTTTTTGAAACAACCTACACTTTCTGGATTGTGCTGTGACATGCGGCTGTATCAGCTTCGGGATCTCTTCACTATGTTGCCTTGTAGACCTACTCTAATTGGAATTTATCTTTGGCATATTAATAATAAAATATACTATTACCCAGACAATGATTTTCATAATACGTCAAACCACCTCCTCTAATCAATAATTCTTGTCTTCAGTGCTGCCTGTCCATTTACACTCAGCTTCCACTCCTTGTCCCAGAGCATTCTTTATGGTGTTTTGATCTTTCACATGGTAAGAAGGCAAAGTAGAGCATGTCTAGGACTGATCTTGGTGCACACTGGTTATCAGCAAACTGCAAGTTCCACTTACTCAGACACTTCTTTAAGTGAGGCCTGATGATGGCCAAGTTTTTCGTGCCTTCCCCTTAAGCTGAGCCTCTGTCATCCACTTACAGAATGTATGTACCTCTATTTAAAATTTAATTGGAAATTAGCACAAGTTAAACAAACAGACCGGTAAGGAGAGAGTGTGACAGGTGGGCAAAAATACTGCACAGCTGAATGCAAAAGAGAGCTAGAAGGCAATTTGATGGTTGGCAGTTTCTCTTCTGGTGACATTCATCATTTAACTGTCTCTTGCAGTATAACTGGTGATTCTAGATACTGAAGTCCCCCATATCTCCCAGTGTGTTGTGCTTAGATGCTACAATATTGTCCTTTAAGCAGATAAATATAATTAAATTCTTTACAAATAAAAAAGAGAGAAAGAGAAGGTTGTGTAGAGAAAACTTGAAAAAAAGGCTTAAACATGCTTGGAAAATTTTAAAAGAATTTCTATAAGAACATTGATCTTGATTTGTTGACTATGAGCAGTGCCTAGGGATATCTCTGTGTAACAGTCCATTTCAGCTTGCAGAAATTCAGCTTATCAGGTCCTCTGGAAAATAGATTTTAAGTAATCAGTCTTGAGAACCTGCCAACTATTTCTTTTTTACTGTATAAGCATCATTCAGTTTTGTCTTTTAGTCCATCCTCTTTCTGGCATTCTCTTTTATGATACAAAGAGACCCACAATGTGTCACAACAGGAAAGAGAAAGTTAATTCTTTTTAAGAAAGAAAAAAAATATATATATATATCTAAACTACACTTAAATATATATATATAGAGAGAGAGAGAGAATTATTGTATCAATTTAAAATGATTTTATGTAAGAAGACTATATAGTGAAATATCAAAATACAAGGGCTGCTCTGAAAGAAACATTTCCTATTATTTTATTATTTTGGCCCACTATTTCAGAGGCAGATGTTGATGCTATAGCACTGGAGGTTGAACCTCTCCACTAACATTCCATTACATTTTGTTGCCTTGCAACAGATGGCAGCAGAGGTGCAGTCAGACAAAATAGCATCTGACATGGAAATGCATATGAAGAAAAGTTGTGGAATTGAATTCCTTTCTGTGGAAAAAACTGCACCCACTGATGTTCATCTATATTGGTGAGCGTTTTTGAAGATCAGCCTGTGGATGTGAACACAGTTAGGCAGTGGGAGGTGCATTTAAACAGTGGCAACAGCGCTATGACAGAAGGCCATGTTCTGAATGGCCATATGCAGCTGCCACTTCATGAAACAAAGACAGACTCAATCAGCTCACCCGTGCAAAGTGAACATACCTGAGAAAGTAGTATTTGGTTGTGATTTTCCTGCAATTTTCCTATTACCTATAAAAAATATCTAAGAACAATTAAGATGGAATTATTCAAATACCAAATCCCTTTCACTTGTGAAAGCTCTCTGCATCCTAGCTATATAGTACGTGACATAAAATTAACCCAATAACTTCAATTTCTAAAAGTAAAAAAAACCCCAAAAACTGCAACATTGAAATACTAGGCACCTGCTTCCCAGATTTTGACACCCAGAACCTGCAGTTGGATGTTTATTCACTGGGACATCCCACAAAATGCCCCGGGGTTCTGATTCCCTTAATTGGCAAATTAGTTACTGATATGGAAGACACTAGATTAAACCCAGCATTTGTACTCAAATTGTTGGGTCAACAGAAAAATAGATAGAAAGCAGAAGAAAAAGCTATGTCTGAATTACACTCTTTTGGAAGACCAAGTAGATTTCTGGAGAGATGTCTCTTACTATGTACTTGATACACATCTACTTATTCACTGAAAAGTTTCTACTAAATTTTCCTTCTCATCCTACTTTTCTGCATATATCATTCCAAATCTGGCAGGTGAGGAGGCTTGTAGAACAGTAAGAGAGAAAATTTTCTTGACTCTTATAAGCACTTTTTCTATCTATCTGCTTTTGTGATGCTGAAAATCCAAACATCAGGTGAGTGCATGAGGTATGAGAAAACACAGCCGTAACGACTCCCATGGAGTCAAAGCAATATTTAGATGTTTGCTTTTTTTTTAGTATGAGAGTTTCATTCTATGCTGATGAAAGGCCCCCCAAAAGTTCTTGAGAAACAGGGAGTAAATGAAGTTTCACCTTCAAATGTATGCCACATTTGCTATTTTTTAAGGAATTTTCTTTTAAGCTTCAGCCAGATAGCAGAGGGACGTGTGAGTAGGCATGGAAATAAAGAGGAATAAAGGGGAGAATTTCAATACTTTTCTCTCAAAATTTCAAAAGAAAGATAGAAAATGTTGTTTTTTCCAGTTTGCAGATGATACCAATCTGTCTCAGTTACATCTTCAAACAACAGGAATAGACAGCTAAAGGAACATTTCTCTTGGAGAAGAGAAAAGGGGAAACTTTTAACATAAGTACTGATAACTCTTTGTACATCATCTCAGCTCTTCTGCCCAAGACCATAAAAGAGTCATTAATAGTGGAGCTGTATGGAAAGGAGAGACTACTAGGTCAGAAGACAGACTTTGAAAGTTTGATTATTGTTTTCCATGCATACACATGTCCTTATCATTTTATCACATCTATCTCTCCCAAATTAGTAATGCCTAATTATCTTTTAATCTCAGTCAAAAGTTTGTTTGTGTATTTATATGTAAAATCAATGGCTAGGCGAAAAGAAATAAGAAAAAAAAGGTCTCTTTTCTAATGTTATATTCATGATATCAGCAAAATTTACATTATTTTTATCACCTATAATTTCTTTGTTTTAATGCATTTAAAAAAAACACAACAAAACACAAGGTTGCAAATGTAACTTTTGAATCAAAGATACCAGCATGTGTAAAGAATGAGCCCCAAATGTCTGTAACATAATCACAGACAATGCCCTCAGAGACAGTTAAACCACAGGAAGTCAAAGGGACACTGGTGTCCCTTTCCTTAATCTGGCCAATTCTTGACCACTACTGGAAGTGTCCATAACAATTCCCTAGAAACAATCAAGTCACAAGAAGAAGCCTGATGTCACTTCCTTTGATTTGACTGGTGACTGGTGTCTCAACCAATCCTAGAACTGGAGCCAACTAAAACCATAAATGACAAACTTTCTCTTTCCACTTTTAAAGTTGCTAAGTAACGCAAGGCTTACTTGAATTTCCCATAAAATTGCACTGCTTAGGTAGATGTAATTGTGAAAAGACTGATGCATATAGGACAACATTTTTATGAAAATATCCCATAAAGTTGATGCTTTTCCTTTTTATGCATGGACTATGAATGTCATTTAATCTTAATCTAACTGAGGGTATTTGCAAACTTTGGTCACTCTAACCTCTGCGTGGGTGGAATGTGACACCCTGATTCTTAATTTTAGAAGTCAGGGATGTAGACATCTAAATCTAACTCAACCATAGAGACTACTTTTAGTACCCATACAGATTAGAATGTAATTAAACTGACCCAAATCAAATGTCTTCATCACGCTAACATAACATCTCAAAATGTTATTTTTGTGTGTGTGTATGGTTGTTGACTATAAAAGGACTTCAAAGAAGTAGCTTAGATGTGGAAGTCTACGTTTGAGGACACAATGCAAAGTGAGATGAAACTTCTCCAGTGTGTCAGTTTAACAAAACCATTTTTCACATATGAAGCACAGTTATTTTTCTTTCATAAATCATTTTTAAAAAAGAGTAATGAAGATATGATCCTATATGTACAAGACTGAAGACATAAAAGAATCAATGCGTTGACAGAAAGTAAACTTGTAAGCAATTCATACAAAAACTTCATTTAAAATATCCTAGTGTGCATGAAGATGGGGAAGTTGTGCTAGTTCTCTTCTAGACTAATAGATTTAACGTAGTTTAAAAGAGAGGGAATAGAATAGCAGTGTTTTCAAACTCTTGAAGTGCCTAGTTACAGTTTGTAAGTAGGCCTCGTGTCAAATCTAAAAGACAAATAAATACAAAATCAAATGACGGGGCAGAAGCAGATAACGTAAGCTGAGGATTTGACATAATATTGTTCAGGCTAACATTGTGCAAAAAGTAGATGATTTTCTTTGGATCCTACCATCTTGTACTCTTCAGTCTAAGACAATATTTGGAGCAACAGAATCCAGAAAGAAGAGATGAAGGAATAAACGTGTGCTTTCTCACTTTCATGTCTACAATGACAAGAATGCAAGACAATTTTTTACTATACAAGTTTGGAGAGCCTGAAACTATAATCCTAAAGCTGAGCTCTGCCATGAATGCCTGTTTAGAATAGTTATTAACACTGAAATATTTCCATTTGACTGTCAATTTTACAAGGGATTTTGCTGTTGAGAAAACGCACACACACACACAAAAAGCCATCACAATCAATGGTTGTGCGCATATAGAGACTACACAGGAGACAAGTTAAATTACTTTCAAAAAGTAATGCTGTCCTTGCAAGTTATTCTGTTCTAACATTCTGTGCAGCCAAAACTGGGTTGGCAGTGAGTTTGACAACTGCACTTTGTAGCTCCCAATTGAAACAGCATTTGTGAAGTCCTGTATTTAAATCCAGTTTCTGTTTTGCTTATGTTTTATACAGCTTGAACTTCTGAATTCTACTTCTGTAGAGATCTTAATTTAATGGAATATGAATTCTCCTGGAGCACTGAGGATTTAAATTACAATTAATTATCGCAGACAGAATGCTGTTTTTCAAAATCCATTTTCCAATGAGCTGGTTGGAATTTCAGAAGTAATATTCCCACATTCATGTCTAAATCCCCCATGGGAGCACTTACGGCATTGCTAGCCATAGCTTTATCATCCCTAATTTATACATCAGGGTTTTATATACTCATTAGGTACTTAAAATGCATGTATTTTGGAGCATATTTTAAAAAAAAAAACAACAAGTATATTGCTCCCACAGAATTATCATGACTTTTTTTTCCCCTCTGCATTTGTCCCAAATCCTTCCTGATATTTTAGGGGACTTAAAACCATTTTGAAGTTGGCAGACACTACTAGTATAGATGATCATTCTTGCCTTATTTCATAATCTCTTAATTCCTTTGTGTCAGGTGTCATACTTTCCACAGAGGGTCACCGCCTCAATGATGTTCATGGTAAACCTTGGAGAGTACAGAAAAAATAATCAAGCCAACATTTGTCAAAACTTGTACAATATGCATGAATTCCCAGCTTCCATAGCATTTTCCCCCATGTGACTTTTGGAATTGGAACGTGAAAACATTTCTATTAGGCTTTGAACAGATGATGAAGCAACACAAACATCCTGCAGAAAACTTCTGGCTCATAACAATATTTTTCATTAAAAAATTTATTTGAACTTAAAATTTACTATATTATTTCCTTGACCTAAGGAGGTGAAGATCCACTACAGCCAACAGCAGCGCTTCAGGTGCAATAAAGCCATTGGGTAGTTTCTTTACACAGAATAAATTAGAATTTCCAGATCTAAATTTGAAAAAGAAATACTTTCTTATTCATACTAATTAGTTAACTAGAATTTAATTTACGTACCTTTGATTTAAACTATTTAAGCTATTTAAGATGCAGAATTCTTCAAAGATTTTCTTTTTAACCCTTCTGACAGCTGCGGTATTTAATATCCAAATAATGAACAGTTCTTTCCTCTGTGGAGTTGAGGTTTTGTTGTCATTTCATAAAAGAATTAGATTTAATTAGATACCAGCTGTAATGGGCTTTACTTTATGAGTAAAGTACCCGACAATGTGCTAACTGTCTGACAATGTATCCAGCCTTTAATAACTCCCACTATCAGTTTGTTAGCATCTCAAAGGACCCAGTGTTCAACCAGGTCCCTATACGCAATTCTGAAGAGATTTTCTTGTGTGATTGATAATTGCAAGACATGAAACAGAATTTCACACATTTAGATGCAAACCACACTGCTCTGGTACCAGCTATGTAGAATATGAATAAGAATCCACCTCTAGCTGGGAACAAAAAGCAGACGTTCTTGATGATACTGACCTGTAGGTAACTGCGTCTCTTCAGCTGTCTGTGAGGTCATCTTCCTTTTCAAAAATGAAAAGCCATTACTCCTCTGTAAGGCTCAGTTTCCTGAAGTAGAACCCCTGCTGTAGAATAGTACCTAACATCACATTTACTATTTTCACAAGAAAACAATGTGGAAATTAATTCTCTTCTGATCCTATTATGACTCTAGAAAGACAGATCCAAGGAGTACAGCTTTATATAGCATCATTTAATTCTTGTTGTGTCACCTGAGGAGGCAGTAGGATGCAGAAGCCGACTGTTTCTAAATAATTTTCGTTCAATCATTTAGGGGCACCTAACCCAGCAAAAGAAGCTATTGAAAACACTTTTAATACCAGCTTTCTTAGCAAAGATCATGGATGACACTATCAATTTAAAGTAAATTTCAAGATTATATTTTATATGTCTTTTTTCCTTTCTTTTTGGTCTCCTGAATTTTCAGAGGTGAATGAAATATGTTCTTATATCAGCTTCAGAAACTTCTTAAAATTTAATGTCCAATACATATCCAGTTCTAGTGACAGAATTGCAAGCTTTAAATTCCCAAATTCTTTTCTCATTTCTGAGAGGTTTTATTTTATATACTTAAGGAGAATACTGCGCATATGAATATAATAAAAAATTCAAAACAGCAACATACTTGTTTTAATATGTACATTTTTGGAGAAAATATTAGGAGTGAAGGAATATCTGGGAATACATAATTTTTTTTCAGACATCCTATAACAAGAACTTCATCACCTGGTACTCTCCAATTTTGATAATTATCTTCTGTACACTTGAAAATTATTTCAACCTGAAACACACTGCAGAAGTAGATTAAATAAATTCTGTCAATTAAGCATTAATTCAACTCTTCAGACATTTAAAAATATGAAAATAACAATTAACAAAATGCTAAATTGAAATCATTAGTGAAAATGCATTGTCTGTTAATTGTGTTCTTTCAGGCTATTTCCTGGTAAGACAAGGAAAAGAACAAAATCCTGTTGACTCTATTCAAAATGTTGTCTTAGCTTACTCTTCAAGAAACTGAAAACAGTCCCATCAGTTATGTGCAACTTAATGCTTTGATTCTCAGAAATGTGCCTGGGTTTCTTTTTAAGTTCTGTTTCCTAAACCACTTCTCTTCAGTCGTTGACTGGTCTGTCATGATCACCCTTCTCAAGCCCAGAAAGAACTGCTGCTTCTTCCTCTATTTGAGCAAATCACATACAGTCCTTGATAAACACAGAAAACTTTAACAGTAGTAGATTTACATAATTTTTTTATTAATGAGAGAATTTCTATGATTCTTTCAATTCTAGTTCAAGAGGTCACTGTTGAAATGGATAAGGCTTTTATATTCCTGTCTATCTTTCATGCCTTTGAATTTGCAATTGCAAAGCAATTATTTCTATCTCAATAAGCTATTTTCATGAAGCAGTTGTTTATATCTATAACAATAATTATGAGCTTTGAGAGTCCAGTATATGGAATCTTTCTTTTAAGAAGTAATCTGTGAAATGTTATATTTATATTGAAGACGCATTTAAAATTAGGAGCTAGGATTCTTTCGTTTCCATTTAAGCCAATGAATAGAGACATAAATAGGCAGAGAATTGTATATAACTTCAATGAAAACTATTTTTGAACTGGCTGAGGTTACTAGTGCAGAAGACTAAAATTCTCTTCTGGGTTGGAATAACCCAGTGGTTATTGGAATAACATCATAATATAACATAGACCTCCCAAAAGGGGACTTTGAATATGCATGCAAATGGGTGGACAGATATACACTATCTTTTGAAAATCTGAGGCAGGGGTGATGTTTACTGAGATCTTATCTTCAGCATGCATTTGCCCAGGAAGGAGTAGCAAGTAACTTATGAGTTCCAAATCCAAAACGATAACATTCCTGAAACAAAAACTTTTAAATAGACAAAAGTTCGTCTCCAAAGGAAATGTGTTCAAATTGGGCTGAGTATATAGGATCATTTAGCTAGGAGCTCAGACTAGCAGCTGTAGCTGAATTTGGACTGGAAAGATTATTCACCTGATACAAAGTTT
The DNA here is from genome assembly GCA_030625065.1 of Alectoris magna. Taxonomy (NCBI): domain Eukaryota; kingdom Metazoa; phylum Chordata; class Aves; order Galliformes; family Phasianidae; genus Alectoris; species Alectoris magna. The sequence goes on along the minus strand of CM060560.1, from coordinate 181,684,769 downwards.
TCCATCTCCCTAGGGAAATTCTGTACATGAAAGAGATGATGGGTAAATCCAAGCGTACTCTCTACCATTTTCTTCCTAAAATGCTCTGATCCTTCTCTGCCCCATTATTAGAACAGTTGCTGACATTTTAACAAAATGCTTCTACTCACTGCAATATTAATGGACATGAAGCTGTTGTTACAAAAGGTATTCCTCTTTGAATATGTTATAAATTCATTTATCATAGTAATATGCAGAGAGAAAAGAAATATACTGATTAAACTCCTACATAAATAACTGCCTGTTCATCTCAACCTAATACATGGACATCATAGTTCTAAATCTCATAACCAATATCTTAAGATCACACTTCCCAACAAGTTTTTGAATTTTACTTCAGCTTGTGAAACATTCTGAAGATGATCATTACAGTCTACTATCAAACCACTAATGCAAGTTATCATGAATTTGAAACATCATCATCTTATTTCTGCCTTGAAATTTAATTACCAGTAAGCACCTATTCATATCGTGTGTCTCTGTCTTTTTAAAAAATTCAAAAGCATTGTAGAAATTCCATTAGTAACAGCATTGTAATACTGTGAAATACCCTGCTCCAGGATTATAAAATATTTACAATTGCAACAAAACCAGCCAAATTGACTGAATTTGTTATTATATCTTTCAGAATGATTGGATATAAAATGCATAAAATGTATCTGAATGCTCAGAAAAGTGACCCTGAGCTTCTTCATCATGAAGAATTTCTTCCTTACATCTAATCTAATCTACTTTAAAAAAAAAAAAAAGAAAAGAAAAAAAAGTTTAAGACAGTTACGTCTTGTCCTGTAACACTCCCTGATAAAGAATCTCTCATCATCTTTTCTGTAGGTCCCCTTTAAATATTGGAATACCACCTCATTCTGTCTCTCCAAAGCTTCCTCTTCTCCAGGATAAATAACTCGATTTAACTCACAGGGAGGTCTGCTGTCTCCTGGGTGCCCGGGTTAAGGACATGAGGAAGAAACTTCCTTCCCTAATCCAGCCCACTGATTACTATCCCCTGTTGTTGTTTCAGATTGGTTGTGATGATTTAGGAAGAACTTCCCTAAGGACTCTGAAAAAGGATTTCAGAGCCTTGGGGAGACAGGTAAAGGGTTTGGGAGCACAAGTTGTGTTCTCCTCTATCACTCCAGCTATAGGGGATAATGAGGGACTTATTATAATGGGTCATTAGATTAATACCTGGCTCCAAGCTTGGTGTGCCCAGCAGGGGTTTGGGTTTTTTGACCTTGGCTCTGTTTGCATGAGACTGGGCCAGCCAGTGACTGATAGGAGTGGCTTCGCTCACCAGTCAAAAGGGGTCTTAAGACAGGAGTTGGATAGGTTCATTCAGAGAGCTTTAAACTAGGTATGAAGGGGGTTGGGAGTGTAACTGGGGTCACTAATACAGAGCCTGTACGTAACATTCCTGTGCTTGCAGGTGAGGGATGTGCTTATAAGACCCCACGTTCTTGTCCCTTGGTGAAGGAGGAGGATGACTCACCCCTTTGTGGGAAGAACACGAGGGCTGGTATGAAGCTGGTGGCTGTGGAAACACTTGAGTGTGGTCGTGAGGGTATTAGGGTTACTGCCACAGTCCTTGTTGAACCACAGAGGGGAGTCAGCAGAACTGCCACCTTGGACTTCCGGAGGGCAGACTTCAACCTCTTTAGGACCATGGTTGAGAGGGTCCCTTGGGAGGTAACTTTGGAGAGCATGGGAGCCCAGGAAGGCTGGGAATACTTCAAGGAGACTGTTTTAAAGGTGCAGGAGCTGGCCATCCTGAAGTCACAAAAGATGAGCCAAGGGGCAAGGAGGCCAGGCTAGCTGAACAGAGACCTTTGGCTGCATCTCAAGAACAAAAGGAAAGTTTATGGTCTCTGAAGAGTGGACAAGCTACTTATGAGGATTACAGGTATGTAGTGAAGATGTGCAGGGAGAAAATTAGAAAAGCCAAAGTGCAGCTAGAACTGAGCTTGTCCTCTAAGGTAAAGGAGAACAATAAATATTTTTATAGACACATCAACAGCAAGAGAAAGGCTAGGGAGAATCTCATCCCTTGTTGGATGCTGAGGGCAACCTGGTCATCAAGGATCGAGATAAGGCTGAGGTACTTAATGCCTTCTTTGCCTCAGTCTTTAATAGTAAAACTCGTTACTCCCTGGGAACCCAGCCCCCTGCACTGGCAGATGGGGAACAGAATAAGCCCTGAATGATCCATGAGGAGATAGTTTTGGACCTGCTGCAAAAGCTGGATGCTTATAAGTCCATGGGGCTGGATGGATTGCACCCTACAGTGCTGAGGGAGTTGGCGGATGTGGTTGCCAAACTACTCTCCATCATTTTTCGGCAGTCCTGGCTAACAGGGGATGTCCTGGTGGACTGGAAACTGGTGAATGTGACACCCATCTTCAAAAAGGGCCAGAAAGATGATCCTGGTAGCTACAGGTCTATCAGTCTCACCTCAGTGCCCGGTAAGGTTATGGAATGAATAATCTAGGGAACCATCATGGACCAATTAAAAGTCAATGAGGGGATCAGGCCTAGTCAGCATGGGTTTATGAACTGTAGATCCTGTCTGACAAACCTGATTTCATTCTATGACAAGGTGACCCGCTTGGTGGATGAGGGTCAGGCTGTCGATGTGGTCTACCTGGACTTCAGTAAGGCCTTTGACACTGTCTCCCACAACATTCTCATGGAGAAGATGGCTGCTCATGGTCTGGACGGGTGTACGCTCCTCTGGGTGAAGCACTGTCTGGATGGCAGGGCCCAAAAAGTTGTTGTCAATGGAGTTGAATCCAGCTGGCGGCCAGCCACAAGCGGTGTCCCCCAGGGCTCAGTGCTGGGGCCGCTTTTGTTTAACATCTTCATTGATGATCTTGACGAGGGGATTGAGTGCACCCTCAGTAAGTTTGCAGATGACACCAAGTTGGGAGGGAGTGTTGATCTGCCAGAGGGGAGAAGGGCGCTACGGAGGGACCTGGATAAACTGGATCGATAGGCCAAGGTTAACTGCATGAGTTTCAATAGGGACAAGTGTCAGGTCCTGCATTTTGGTCACAATAACTCCAGGCAACCCTACAGGCTTGGGGAGGAGTATCTGGAAAGCTGCCTGATGGAAAGGGACCTTGGTGTGCTGATGGACAGTTGGCTGAATATGAGCCAGCAGTGTGCCCTGGCAGCCAAGAAGGCCAATGACATCCTGGCTTGTATCAGGAATGGGGTGGTGAGCAGGACTAGGGAAGCAATCCTGCCCCTATACTCTGCATTGGTGAGGCCTCACCTCCAGTACTGTGTTCAGCTTTGGGCACATCAGGACAAAAAGGACATGGAGATACTGGAGCAGGTTCAGAGAAGGGCAATGAGGCTTGTGAAGGGCTTGGAAAATCAGCCCTATGAGGAGAGGCTGAGGGAGCTGTGGCTGTTTAGTCTGGGAAAAAGAGGCTGAGGGGAGACCTTATTGCTCTTCCAGGATCTGAAAGGCACTTACAGTGAGAGCAGGGCAAGTCTCTTCTCACTGGTAACAGGACGAGGGGAAATGGCCTCAAGTTGCACCAAGGTAAGTTTAGGTTGGATGTTAAAAAACACTTCTTTACAGAAAGGGTAGTTAAACAGTGGAATAGGATCCCCAGGGAGGTGGTTGGGTCACCACCCCTGGATGTGTTTAAGAGCCATTTGGATGTGGTGCTCAGAGATACGATTTCACTTGATCAAAAATGAATTTGATCAAAAATTCTTTCTTTCTTCATCTTAATGCTACAACTACAGCAAAACTCAGCTTTCATTCATACTGGATAAAAACTAATGTCTTCTAATTGCAATATGAAAAATACAAATCAATCTTTGGGAAGAAATTAAGATGTGTCTGTCCTTTCATAGACTAGGGAACAGAGTTGTGGTTTGGGTAGCAGGAAATCTATTTTCAGCTTTCTGTTCTGTTTGGGGTAAAGTAAGGATCCACAACTGACGATACTGACCAGAACCTAATGGCAAACTTTAGATCTTTTTTGATAATGGTAATTCTACTAAATAAACTATTATTCTAGTTCTGCAAAGCACATTTCAATTATTCACTGAACTGGAAAAACATCACAGGTGTTTGAGTTTGCACTAAGACTTATAGTAGAGTCATCACATACTAATAACAACTAAAAATGAAAATATTTTCAGTATACCTATCCCAACTCTTTTGCAACTCAGTAATCAGTGTAGTCAAGCAGCAACATCCCAAGCCTTTCTCTTTAAGATAAAAAACAAGCTTTTCACTGGAAGACATCAAGCAAGTAGGAAGAAGATTTTGAAAATGTTCACCTGGTTACAGTTGCTTAGGAAACCAGAAGCTCAGTGTTAACAAATATTCATCATGGAAATTCAGCACTAGCTGATAAAGTGCAAAGTGGTCTCACACAATATTAAATAAATAAATAAATAAATGCTTGGGTTACTGGCCAAGTATAAGTCTTTTAAAAGTTTCTGCCAGTCAACCAAAGCTTCAGAAATAACACAGTAGTTTAGTACTGTTATACTACAACAGTTACACTGGGAGATGCAACATTCGATTTCTTACTGATTTGAAAGTAAGTGAAAATAATGGCACTTAAGGTGTATTTGGCAAGAAAACCATTTTTTCCATTTCAGTGTTTGACATAATGCATCTTGATTAAGTTCCAAAACAGTATGTAATACAGATAAGCTTGCAAGTTCTGGATTAATTATATTCCCATATTTTAAGACTCCAAATCCATTATCTTAAAAGAAAATTAATTACAATACTTTAAGTATTATGAAAGGCATCTTTTAAAGTCAGTATAAAAAGTCTGAAACATTGGTAGGGGTCCCTTTAGATGATCTCTACTTGTAGACAAAGTGAAAATATTTGGTGTCCTCACAAGAAGCTTGTTTTGCGCCTATACATTGAGACTAGCTACCACAGGGAACAGGTTTGAGTGTCTTCCAAAATACAAGTATTTTCTTCTTCATTGTATTAATTCTGAAAAAAGGAAAAAAAAAAAAAAAAAAAAAATCAGTTCATTTTGTCCTAAAGCTATTTCCAGTGTTCTCTACCTAAAACTTCACTAGGATTATTTATGAGTGCCATGGATTATTTATGAGTGCCATGGTTTTATGATTTTAGTTCTCGCTGTTCCACATCATAACATTATGTAGTGCACTGGGCTTTAAAGAGTTAATGCTCCAGTTCTGCAGATTTATGATATTTCTGGGTACCTGATTCTCAGGAGAGAAGAAATACATACCCCAGAAGACATCACAGTTCTGTCTCCATTTTCCTTTTCGAGGGAAAAACTGCTTGGGAGTCATAAGATTACCCCTTCTTTTCTGCTTATCTCTGCAGTGTGCTCTATAACCATCTCACCTTTAGCATTAGAGTAAGGCCTCCAGTTTTAGACATTCATTTTATTTGATTCATTAGCTTCAATTCCAATTGTATTGTGTTATCTCATTCTACTATCATATTTAGCAGATTAGTTTCCTCCCTTATCTCATTGCCACTTGTGGTTTTGTGAGTTTGTTGCCGGTTTTCCACATCAGAATATCATGTAAAACAATGGGAGTTAAAAAGTTAATGTTCTGGTTGCATGGACTGCCTCTTATGGGCATTTGGGGTCTTTGGATGGGAGGAGCAGAGGGCCTGGTAAGCAGAGGATAAAAGGTGGAGCTCCTGGCAGGACACAAGCATCTCACTCTCTCACTTTGCTGCAGAGAAAAGCATGTGTTTCCCCTGCAGTCTACTAGAGTAAGACTACTTCTTCTACAATCTCATATTTTGGGCACTCTTGTCTCTCTCTTTTTGTTTAATTTCATTAGATTTAGTAAATTACTTTCCTCCACAGATCATTGATGTTGTTTTTTTGTTAGACCCATCTGCTATCTTCCTACTCCTCCCCCTCTCCCAGAGGGCACGAGCTGGGCTTTTTGCCCCTTTTCACAGACTCTGATAAGTCCATGATGCCACTGTTTGACTTTTAGTCCCATCTCCCTACCTTCTCCCTATCCTCAACCCCCTCTCCCAGGGTGGTGGTCCATAGGTCCCTCCACCCCATTTATCACAGAATGGAGCCAAAACAGCCCAAAACTGTTGTCAATGAGTTTTTTATACATATACACACACAGATTATATATAGCTTGTTTTATATCAATGCAAGACAGTTATTATATATTTGGCTCATGTCATGTGAGTATTTCATGTACAAATCCACTTTTAGTTCCTGTAAAAAAGTGTAATAAAACCAAGACAAACCGATATGTTTATTGTGTGTGTCTGTGTATGTCTGTGTGTATATATATACACATATATGGTAGTTGTGCAGGCTGCTTTAGAAGTACCAGGTTAGTCCACTGTTTTTAAAAATAAGCATAGGTTGAAGATGCACACCAGTGAGTTACAAAACTATTCACTTCTAACTTACTTTTTCAAGTTCTACCCTGATTACCAGGGATTGCACTTACAGGCATTGCAGTCTGATAACTCCTGAGGTGTTGAAAATTATTTTCAGTGCCTATATCACATGGGTAAACTATAACACAAGAAACTTAAGTTAATAACTTCCTGTTCCAGTTTTCACTTGAGAAGCCAAGAAACTTCCCTAGAATGTTTTCAAAACTCAAATTTAAAAATATATCAATTCTTTATTGTCCATGGAGGACAACATAATAGTTGGTATTCTGTAATTCAGATGAGGCTGCTTTGCCCGTTGCCCGTATTCTGCCTTCCCATTAGAACATGAACTGCCTCTTCAAATTTGTAGTACTCTGAATTTTAATTACCTGCCCCCATTCCTCCACATCCCACCCCAACCCCCACATTGACAGAAAGACATAAGTAGAAACTCAGGTAGGCTAGCTGATCCATTTTCAGAAACACAACCACACAGCATAACTGCTCTTCAGCTTTGGTCTGCCCACGAAGAAGCAAAATTGCTTCAGTCAGGTTCTAGACAACATTAAGCAAAGTATTCACAGGTAGGCCAAGAGTCATATACTGAAAGAAGTACTGAAATCACCCAACTGGTGAAGGGAACATCCAGCTATGCAATACTCCTTCCTAGAAAGCAACATAGGTCTAAGATCTCTTAGACCTCTCTTCAGTACCTCTTAGCTCTCTCTTCAGTGGCTGGCACATATGTGAGCACAGGGTGGCTCCACCCTGGGTCCGTCCTTTCTGATCACCTGAGGAGCACAGGTACAGTTTGCCTGTGCTCCCTGGGCCAGCCACAACCCTTCACCAGGTGCTCAGTCACCAGTATTTATGACCGAATAGTTCCCTTACAAGGCTTAACAGCTATTAGAAAGAAAGAAAGAAAGGAAGGAAGGAAGGAAGGAAGGAAGGAAGGAGGAAAGGAAGGAAGGAAGGAAGGAAGGAAGGAAGGAAGGAAGGAAGGAAGGAAGGAAGGAAGGAAGGAAGGAAGGAAGGAAGGAAGGAAGGAAGGAAGGAAGGAAATAAGGAAGGAAGAAAAAGAAAGAAAGAAAGAAAGAAAGAAAGGAAGGAAGGAAGGAAGGAAGGAAGGAAGGAAGGAAGGAAGGAAGGAAGGAAGGAAGGAAGGAAGGAAGGAAGGAAGGAAAGAAGGAAGGAAGAAAAAGAAAGAAAGAAAGAAAGAAAGAAAGAAAGAAAGAAAGAAGCGAACAGATCAATTAAAAGTTATATCCTATTATTTCTAAGAGAATAGTCTGATGTATTATCTCTTCTTTGTTCCTCTTAGACCATGTCAGGTGAAATTTCCTGAAGTGCTGTTTTGTATGTAAGATAGTCTGCAGATGGCAAATTGCAACCAAATAGTTTAAATACTGCAAATTTGAAAATAGTTTTAAAACAAAAAATGTCAAGAGTCACAAATTCTTTACTCCTACTTATCTTTGCCTACTACCTTTACAGTAGCATGCACATTTATATAACTTGAGGAACAAACGCCTGTTTTTCTTTATTAAATGTTTTTTGTTTCCTTAAGGGTATAAGAAAACTAAGTTATTAATTAGCATGGTTGTCATAAGAGACGTTTATGCTCCTTGACAAGGTATAATTTGCTAAAACTCTTAAACTGAATACAAGTGCTATAGTTTTGTTTGAGCAACACTATCTTCTGTTCCATCTTGTCTTAAAATAAGGGTGATTTTTTTTTTTCTTATTGACAATGGGGAGTTAGATACATCTTTTAATTTGGAATGTATTTTTAGTTGGCTGTGTCATTCATCTGCAGGCTACAAGGGGTTGAGGGAAATTAAGGAGAAATGAAGGGTTCTTTTGCATGGGGAAATTAACATGCTGTAAGGTGGACTTTGCGCAGTGCACCATCAGTTCCGTTTCTCACTCCCCAGACAGGAGATCTAACTTGTACCTATCAAGAGAGTCTTTAAAGCACTTTGAAACTTGTAGGTATCTCTGCGATCCCTATCACATCAGCAGCTTGCATAAACATTCTGCTGAAGTAACAAAATGTCTTACAGAAAAAGTATCATGGTACTTAGAAAGAAGGACCTCACTTAACTTTTCTAACTAGTATTACCTTAATGAATGTAGCCATGATAGCTGGAAGCGTGTGTTGGAAAATGAATACACTCATGAAGTACCGAATACATGTGGGTTTCCTTCTAAAAGCAAAACAAAAACCACTCCAAAATTAGCTCAAGGTGATATTGTAGGGAGAAATATGAATAGCAACTATCCTAGACTTATAAGCCTTGCACTCTGTGTATACTGATTCCTATGTAGCAAGTCTGAACTTTATGAAAGTACATGGTAAAATAGGCTTCTGATTTAAAACTTTGACGTAACTATTTGTTAGAAGCAAATCTGTGTAATGTAGAATTACAGACATCAAAATTTTGCTACACTTGTAATGCTATTCATAATTAATCCACCTTTTCCGATAAGCCAGTAGTCTACTCAATAGCTATTTCATAGCTGTCTTCCTATGTGATAACAGCTGACCTGCAGTATTGTGATGTTAGCTACAGAAATACTATTTTTGTTGAATGGTACTTTTATGAAAGATTTGAATACTGGAGAATTTCTCTCAGTGTAATTAATAGATAAGACCTGTACTACATACCCTTGAGGCTCAAAGCTAAACATCTCACATAAGCTACGTAACATCACTTTGGAGAAAGATAGATGCACTGAACTTTCATTTTCTCTCTGACTCCTCTTCATATATACTGAAGAGATCCTCTTATGAGCATCTTTGAGGGTGCTGTTCTACCATTTTTCACCCAGGCATGCTCCAGTTGCTGCTATATTTGGGAACTTAGAATAAAAAATCAACAGAATTACTTAAACTGGAGGCAATCTCAGGAGGTCATCTTGTCCAAACAGCTGGTCAGAACAAGTTTATTTACATCGAGTTTATCAGCATCTTCTCTGTTCACACTCTGAATACCTCACAAGATATTAACAGCCTTTCTGGATATTTTAATTGAATATTCTGTTTGTGCAGATGTTTTCCTAATATCAAATCGAATTTTCCCCTTCTGCTACCTTTTTTCTGGTAGCTCTTACCTAATGATCATGAACATTCAAGAAGAATCTGGCCTGCTCTTCTTCACATCCTGTAAACATATAGTTGTAGATAGCAATGAGACTTCCTCTTCACCTTTCCATTTCGGGATGGAGCAAATTCAATTTCCATAGTTTTCTCCTAACGCTGTGTCCTTTCCTTCTAACCTTCTTAGTAGCTCACTGTTGAGCTCATACCAGTAAATTATTAACTTTCCTGTATTGAAGAATGCAAAGCTAAACATGGTACTCTAGATGTCATCTAATGAGTGCTCAGTAGTGGCAAATAATCACACTCTTCAGAATGTGACGTTTGTCACCATGAACCTACACTGATTGTCACAGTTTTTTAAAGTGACAAAGTGCAACCTTTTAGTATCAGCTTCTTCAGAAGAAACAGAGGCTTCCTTTCTTATCCCATGGCCATGAAATATGTCCAGATTAGCTATCTGCTCTTTAACTGCTTTACCTGCTACTGGGGGTGATACATCCTTTTCACTGTAAGTTTATGGTCCTGAGATGACTAAGGTCAAGACCTAACTGTTAAAAATGGTGGGGGAAACAAACAAACAAATAAATAAATAAATATTTTCCACTTCCTCTGCCTCATGAAGCTTCAGGTCCACATTTTCCTAACTTGCCTTTTGTAGGTAAGGTACTTTTAGAAGCTTTTTAATGGCTTTTTCATATCTCCCTAGTTTTGCCTTCACCAGAACATTGCCTTCCCTCTTCATCAGTAGTAGCCTTCTAGGATGGCTGATTTACTTTCTGTACATCAAAGCTGATGATTCTTGTACTTCGAGGAGTCTTTATTTGAATACCAACCAGCTCTCCTGAGCATCTTAGTACTTTGGAGCAACACCCAGTGAGGTCTTGACAAACTGCAGGAGCTGAAACTGGTTCTCCTGAAGGTCACATTTAAGATTCTACTATTCATTTTGCTCACTTCTCTCAGGACCTTAAAATCCTATCTGGGGCATTGTCACCAGCTAACTCTGCTGTTAGAATCATAGAATCACAAGGTTGAAAAAAACCTTCAAGATCATCTAGTCCAACTGTCCTCCCATTTACGGTAGCTACAGCAAACCACTAAACCATATCTTGGAGCTCCTCATCCAGACACCTCTTGAATGCTGCCAGGGATGGCCACTCCACCACCTCCCTGGGCAGCCATTCCAGTGCCTGACCACTCTCTGAGAAAAAAAGTTCCTTCTTATGTCCAATCTAAACCTCTTTTGGTACAACTTGCAACCATTTCCTTGGTTTCGGTTTGCTGCTTGGGAGAAGAGGCCAAGCCCCTCCTCATCACACCCTCCCTTCAGGAAGTTGTAGAGTGCAATGAGGTCTCCCCTGAGCCTCATCTTCTCCAGGCTAAACAATGCCAGCTCCCTAAGCCGCTCCTCATAAGACTTGTGCTCCAGACCCCTCACCAGTTTCTTTGCCCTTCTCTGGACATGTTCCAGGGCCTCAATGTCTTTCTTGTAGTGAGGAGCCCAAAACTGAACACAGTACTAGAGATGCAGCCTCACCAGAGCTGAGTACAGGGGGATGATTACCTCTCTGCACCTGCTGGCCACACTATTTCTTATACAGGCCAGGATGCCGTTGGCCTTCTTGGTCACCCAGGCACACTGTCGGCTCATGTTCAGCTGAGCATCAACCAACATCCCCAGGTCCCTTTCCTCTTCATAGTCATCCAGCCACTCACCCCCAAGCCTATAGCGCTGCATGGGGTTATTGTGGCCAAAGTGCAGGACCTGGCACATGGCCTTGTTGAACCTCATCCCATTCACCTCAGACAAGCGATCCAGCCTATCCAGATCCCTCTGAAGGGCCTCCCTACCCTCAGGCAGATCAACACTACCTCCCAACTTGGTGTCATCCGCAAACTTACTGAGGGTACACTCAATCCCCTCATCTAGGTCATCAATGAAGATATTAAAAAAGATGGGCTCCAGTACTGACCCGTGGGGGACACCACTTGTAACAGGTTGCCAGCTGGACTTAAGTCCATTAACCACTACCCACTGGGCATCCCTCTAGCCAGTTCCTTACCCGAAGAAGGGTATACCTGTCCAGGCCATGGGCAGCCAGTTTCCCCAGGAGAATACTGTGAGAGACTGTGTCAAAGGCTTTACTGAAGTCTAGATAGACTATATCAACAGCCTTTCCCTCATCTTCCAGTCTGGTCACCCAGTCGTAGAAGGAAATGAGGTTGGTCAAGCACGACCTGCCTTTCATGAAGCCATGCTGACTGGGCCTGATCCCCTGGACGCCATGCACATGCCATGTGATCTCACCCAAGATGATTTGTTCCATAACTTTCCCCAGTACCTAGGTCAGGCTGATGGGCCTGTAGTTCCCTGGATCCTCCTTACGGCCCTTCTTGTAGATGGGAGTCACATCGGCTAGTCTCCAATTCTCTCCAGTTAACCAGGAGCACTGGTAGATGGCGGAGAGCAGCTCAGCAATCACCCCCACCAGCTCCCTCAGCACCTGAGGGTAGAGCCCGTCCGGTCCCATGGACTTGTGGCAGTCTAGGTGGAGGAGGAGCTCTTTAACCATCTCCACCTGAATCACTGTGGTGTATTTTGCATTCTGTCCCAGACTTTCAAATCAGGGCATAACGTGTCCTGAGGATAAGTGATCTGCCCATTAAAGGCAGATGTAAAGAAGGCATTGAGGACCTCAGCCTTCTTATCCCCAGTGGCCACATTCCCTGTTGCATCAAGTCAGGGGTGGACATTTTCCTTGGTTTTCCTCTTACCATTGATATATTTATAAAAGGATTTTTTATTCTCTTTAACTGTAGTGGCCAGTCTAAATTCAAGTTGGGCTTTTGCCTTCCTAACTTCCTCCCTGCATACCTTAGCAACTTCCTTGTAAAATCTTTGCTAGTTCCTTTTATAGAATCATAGATTCATTAAAGTTGAAAATATCTCTAATATCATCTAATCCAGTCATCAACCCATCCCCACCATGGCCACTAAAGCACGTCCCTCAGTGCCACATCTACACATTTTTTGAATACCTCCAGGAACACTGACACCACTCTCTTCCTGGGCAGTCTGTTCCAATAACTCACCACTCTTTCTGAGAATAAAATTTTCCTAATATCCAACCCAAACCTCCCCTTGCTAATTTAAGTCCATTATCTCTCACTCTATTACTAGTATTACCTGGCAGAAAAGACTGACACAACGTCAACACAACCTCCTTTCAGGCAGTTGGAGAGAACAAAAAGTTCTCCCTTCAGCCTTCTCTTCTCCAGACTGAACAACCCCAGTACCTTCAGCCATTCCCCATCAGACTTGTGCTCCAGACTCCCCCCACTTAGTTTTGCTACCAGGCATGTGCTCTAGGCTTCAGGCTTGGTCCTAAAGCAATACAAAATAATTTCTACTCCAATAGTCTTACTATTAATTGCTATCTGGAATGTTATATTCTTCCACAAAAGTAGAGAGGCAACAATTGCTCTTAGAGCTTATTACAGAACTATCAGAAGTGTTCTTATTATAGAATTTGAGATTTTTTTTTAAATCTCTGATTCTTTTTCTTGCAACAACTGTTACAACTGTAAGGCACATGTTTCCTGTACCATTTCAGGTTAGGTCAGTATGATTTGAGTAAGGCCAAAGCTACAGAACAGGATCTAGAAATATTTTTTAAGAAGTTTGCATAAGACAGTTTTTGTTCAAGCTTGAGTAAGACAAATGTTAAGCACATGCTGACACTAGGGAAAAAAATAGAATTAAGGCTGTAATACTTTATTGCAGTTCACTGAGATGAGTTTCAATACTTAAATACATCTTTGTATCAAGATTAATTAAATGATGATTGCACTAATTTACACTTAGGTCTTTATGGTGAATCTATGGACACCTGAAGAACAGTTTATATGATTATGTAAAAATACAACATTAGAGTAAAAGTTTATACACGTCTCCTCTTTCTCATACAGCAAAGAATAGATAATTGTTGATAAAATTTTGACAAGAGTTAATTAAATTTTTACAAGTTTCTAATTCAGAGTATATTAATGTGTCACAGTGGAAGTGCTCTTTAAATATTCAAATCCTGAAAATGTATTCAAGAGCGTATGGTACAAGTAAAAATAATTTTAACATCCAAAGTTAACAAGGAGGTTGTGTGCTATGGCACTCTGAATGCAATGGGTACTGTCCTTTTCAGTACTACAAGAGATTCAGGTCCAATCTTCTGTCATAGGACACAGTTTCCACTAAAAGCCATACACAAAATGTGTCTTCTGAAGGGAAAGACCCAGAGAACTGTACCAGGAAGAAATAAATAGAAGCATGGCATCATGAAATCATCATTGTGATGGTTTCCTAAGATCCTCAGCCATTCCTTTTCGGGGTTGCAAATCCAGTTTTAATCCTGAAACCTAAATGAGCAAAACAGCAAATGCACTGAAAAACAAGGAGTGTTCCTTTATTTGAGTAATTAATGTGCTGAATCATTTCTAATTCATAGAATAGGTAGGTAAAATATCAGTCAAATTCACAAGCCCCGTGATATCCTTTCTAAACTATCTGCATGAACATCTTTACTGTCTATTACAGAAGACAGCTTCTTCTTCACTATCCTCTCCAGTGTCATCATCAGTGTTCTTAGTTCTCATTTACAAGCTATCTTTCAAATTGCTTTAAAATGCTTCTGTATTTTAAGTTATTGCTCACCACAAGGAAGTTTCAAATTATTTAAGCTCTATATAGGACTAAAAACATTTTTCCCATAGTTCACAAGTTTATTTATAAACTTAAGACCACCATAAAGATGATCAGAAGAGAACAAAGTTGCAAAGTCAATGGGTGGGCTATGAAGCTATGGGCATGTGTGATCATATGTCATACTGATTTTAATTGGTAAAAAATGGAGGGTTCAAATCCTGTCCCAAAGTGTTTCAGGGAGTTTGGAGATGATAGTTTCTATCTGAGCAGAAAATACATTCCAGGCACACAGCCAAGACAGGGAATGGCAGAAGAGGGAACCAAGGGGGAAATGAAAATAAAAAACTCTCTCAAAGTGTAGAGTCCAAGAGAGGAGAGTTTAATTACTAGCAAGATATTATGTAAACACGTGGATGGAATTGGTGAATGTTCAGAATTAAGCTTCTCATCAAAAAGTGAATAGAAAGTGACAGTTAGAATGTGAACAGCTGCTGAACGGGCAGCTAGAGATAAGAGAAAAAGCATCTAGATAGGGAAGATAAGCATTAAAAAGGAAGTTAAAAACAATATCCCGTAAGGGAACGATAATTGGTTTCTTAATGTTTTTTTTACTACCTTTCTGCTGGGAGCTGTTTTACTTCGTGGAGAGAGACAGTGAAACCAGTGCTCTCCAAAATTTTATTAAAGAAAAAAAATAAGTGCTGAAAAGACAAGACTTGTGATCAGATGCAGAAAAGCATTAGTCCATTCCAATCTAACAACTCTTGTAAGCACGGAGTAGAAGAAAATTAGGTATTTAACTGCTTTGAATAATAAGAGCATTCGTGTAGAGTTAGCACTTTGAATGTCTTTGGCTTTCAAGCACTTGGGCCATAGATTCATTGGAGCCTCCTATGTATGTCAGCCTATTGCTGTATCACTACAGTAAACAGTTCTATCCAATTCTTTGTCCCATTGAGAATTTTACTCACCTAAACTGCAATTCACCCTAGAACTTTCTAAGAAATCCACTATATGAATTAACAATAGTAGTAATACAGTTGAAGATAGGCAATGAATGTGGAGTGTAAATCACAGAAATGTTTTATCTTGAGTACAGTGATTAATTCAAATGAAGAGAATAAGACAAATCTCCCTGTTCTCTCTCTTCAGTGACCCTGCATGTTCCATATTTCTTGGTAGGAAAATACATATTTTCCTTCCTATTTATTTGTCTCTTGCTTTATAATATATTTTTTTAATACACTGTGACATGTTATTTAACCTGGTACCTAGATACCAGATATGTGCCTGGTCTACCAACTCCATAATTCTCGCAAACAAATAACTGTTTCAAGATTGTATGCTAAAAGGCCAGGGTTAAGTGAAACACGAAACATTTTTCAAATACACAGCATCTTAATAGCAACATTACGCAGAACAAAACAGAGTAACTTGATTTCCAGAATTAAAGTTCTAGATTATTTCCACTACACAGATGGCATTCCATAAATCTAAAAGAGAAAAAAAAAAAACTATTACAACAATCAAGATTTGAATATACAGTCAAAACTGACCTACAGATGTGGCAGCTCTTACAAGACTAACGCTGTTTCAGTTTGCCAGTCAAAAGTTCTTCATACATTATGAAGAAACAATATAAAAACCCCTTCAGTATAAAGTAAGAGTCCCTACGAAATAGCCCCATTTAATATTGCTTCCAAAGAATACATATGGAGGAATGCAAATGTATGAAAATCACACAATCATAGAAAAGTTGAGGTTGGTGGGGACATCTTTGAGGGCTGTCCTGAAAGTAATGCCTCCTATTTTATTATATTGGCCCACAAAGTCAGAGGCAGATATTGGTGCAATAGCAGTAGAAGATGAACCTTCCCATCAATATTCCATTACATTTTGTTGCCTAGCAATTCATAGCAGAAAAGTGCAGCCTGACAAAATGACATTGTTACATTACGTTTAACTCAGCATCCATTAGGACCCTCAGTACCTTTTCTGCCAAGCTGTTTTCCAGTCAGTCAACGTGTTTAGGTATATGGTGTTATTTCTCCCTGCATGTAGAACTCAACATTTCTCTTTGTTGAACTGTTTGAATTTCTCCAATGTTATTGAAAAAAACTGTTCGAAACTGTATTAATTTAAAATATTATTAACCTTTGGTATTCATTGTTTTTATACTCAAGACGTTGATACGAAGTTCAATAACAGACCTCTTTAGCCTCTTTTCATGAGTACACTGCCACTACTGTGTTAAATCACTGTCTCATTTTTTTTTTTTTTCACCCATAAAGCCATTCTTGTAGCACCCGTTAGTAAAATCTTCCCAAAATTCCCCAAAGTCTTACATTTTTGTTCATTATGCAGCTGTTAAGGAACTCATGTAATTTTAGAAAGCTCACAGATCTCTTAAAGAAATTTACTGCTTTCTCTTTTCTTTTTCTTGTTTCAAACTGTTCAGCACTCATCTTTTAAAATTCTTATTGTTTACTCTTGTTAGAAGACTCAAAGGATTAAGAAATCAGTAATTTTTCAAAATTATTTCAAGATGTGAAATTAGATAATAATGTATTTAAAAGAAAAAATCCCTTTAATAATTTTTACTCAAAAGTTCAAAAATTTCAGATTGTAGTTTTTAGTCATCAACTTTTAGAAACTAATAGAGATAATTTTATAGAGAAACTAATAGAGATAATTTCCTCACTGATTTTTATAAACGTCCTATGTGAGGCTGAAAATATAAGGTCTGTTATTTCCTTGAAGCCGTTTGCAATGAAATAGGTGTTACAAATGTGGGGATATGTTGTATAAAACAAAATGGATTATTATATCTTTATTTAATATTTGGGAGTTTTCTCAGGGGTATGTAACTAAAACACTTAAAAGATACATGATAGGGTTTATTGTGCAAGCTTGTTTACCAAATTTTGAAAGGTATTTAAAATCATCCCCACAAAAAAGAACTTATAGGAGAAAGGAAACATCCAAGGGCACAAGAATTTTAAGACCACTGTATGTGAAACAAGAAGGATAGTTCTTACATATAATATTTCCATATAATATAATATTTCCAGTTCTAAATATAGAGAATTCCATGGCAACAATATCTGCAACTATTTGTGCATTAAAAAAAAAAAAAAAGGAACAAAAAGCCCAACATGTTAAAAGCACTTAATTGTGCAACTGAGAAAGGTGAATCAGCAGCCTTTTCATAAAACCATCTATACAATTTTTAACATTTGAAAAAAAACAAAAAAAAAAAACAAAAAAAAACTTTGTAAATTTATGTTGGGAAAATATTTTGTACTGAATTCCTCTCACTGCAATACTAGAGTATCATACGATCATTTTCTCCATTACTCTAAGGAACACCAGGCAGTAAAGAACAGGTTGTTACATTTGTATTTGTGTTTTATTGAAAACAGCTGGAATGCCAGCATATGGTGTATACATGTAGTGTCCCAACATGTTTTTTTTTTCAAAGTAAAACTAAAACATCCCTGGGAGAAACCACTGCCAAAAATTCTGAGATCAGACAGTCCAGGGAACTGTGCAGTCTCTCCACCCCTGGAGATTTTATAGACCCAATTGGATATAACCATGAAGTCTGGTCTGTCTTCAAAGCCTAGAGCATGTGACTGGATAATAAGTCCATGGGGCTAGATGCGATCCACCTGAGGGCACTGAAGGAACTGGTGGAAGTGATTGACAAGCTGCTTTCCATCGTATATCAGCATTCCAGTTAAACAGAGGACTTGGAGACTTGCCCATATGACACCCATTTACAAGACAGGTCAGAAGGAGTATCCAGAGAATTACAGGCCTGTCAGGCTGAGATCTGTACTGGGGATAGTCTTGTAGCAAAACATCTCCTTGTACAATCACAGGGTCTGTGCAGGACAACCAGGAGATAAGGCCTAGTCAGTATGGGTTCATGAAAGGCAGGTCCTGCCTGACCAACCTCATCTCCATCTATGACTAGGTGACCTGACTAGTGGATGAGCCAGGGAAGGCTCAGGTTGGATATCAGGAAAAAATTCTTCACAGAAGGAGTGGTGAGGCATTGGAACAAGCTGCCCAGAAAGGTGGTAGAGTCTCTATTTCTGGAGGTTTTCAAGACATGTGTAGATGTAGCACTGAGGGACATGCATGGTGGTAAGGGATTGATGGTTGAGCTGGGTGATCTTAAAAGTCTTTTCCAACTTTAATGATTTTATGATTCTATGATAACAGACCTCCCATGGTCCCTTCCAAACTAAATGAGACTTGCTGTTTCTTACAATACCAGGATACATCTAAATTTTTCAGATTTTCCTTGATGGTATTTTGATATAGCAGTTCACATCTACTGAGTAACTAAACCTACATTCTGATATCTGTCAGTACTTTTTCCTCTCACAGCTTCAGTTCTTTGTGCCAGAATCCACATCACCTTCTCTTTTGCTTTTCTCTTCCTGAACTCTGACCAATGGATGTTCCTAGTTTTCTGGTGCCAGTGCTTTTCACTCTGAACTGCCATTAGTTACTCCTTAATCTAATGGCAGCACGGGCAGTTCAAGCACTGAAACCAAGATGATATGTACAACTGCATCTAATTGATAGCTTGATAGTTTTTAGAGCCACATAGTATTTTATTATAGTCCTCAGCACTTTTAGTAGCAGGAAGATAAGGCAGATTAATCTGAGGTGGTTCATATAGAGATATCACAAATATGGCAGTTGGGCTTTTTGTTAGAACCTCATAAACTAGGAATTACTGCTCTTAAAAAAAGGATCCCTCCCCACACACACACTTTTTTTTTTTAGTTAGAACCGGTGTAATCAAGACACCATTTGCAGCAGAATCATGAAGGCATATTCCAAAACATTTTTGTTATAAAAGAGAAAAATTTTGTATGACCTGACTGAATACTTCATTAATGGTTAATTCTGGATTTTATATTATTATGATAATGCTTCCAGCCATTTAATCTGTCGCAGAGAATTCTTTGTGCTTTTTCCTCCCAACGCTTATAGCTTCCTATCTCTAAATTACACTTCTTCAGAGAAACTCATGCAACCTGACTCAGAAACAAAACAAATACAAGGAAATCAAGAAAAAGTTCTAATTTGAATATACCAATACTGAATACAGAATAAGAGGATAAGATTAATCCAGGCGTGTGAAATCTAACTCTGACAACGATTTCAACCCAAGGTACTATTTTCCACTAACTACATGTGGTTCAGAATAAGAATTAAAGTTAGAGAAAATGAACATGGAGGAAAAGTCTGTCCCATCCCAAATAAGATAATTGAAGAAAAATCAGTGTCTTGACAGAAAAAGAACACTGAAATAGAAAAGAGTTTGGATGAGCTTTTAATCTATTAAGTTTCCCAAAATGCATTTGCTTGTAAGCACTCCAGAAATAGAACATAATTTACTTCCAGCTTCAAGTGAGAAAGATTTTGAGTAAATACTCAAATAAATATTTGACTCAAAAGTTATTTTCAACTGTACAGTTCAGGACTTGGGTTACAAAGCTTCATATTACTTAGGGCTTGAACTGAGCAGTTAATTCGTAAGTAGCAATTTATTTGATGAATTTTGTTCTCTTCTGTGCATGAATTTTCTATGAAGAGATTGATTTTTCTCTAACTTATTCAGTATTTGAAATTGTTATTCAAATAATTTATTTGAACAATTCCTGGTTGGTAAATTATCTGAAAGGGGATCATTGGAAATGATGTATGCTGAGCATATATTTCCCCAACAAGTCAGTCTTCTTTACTGCTAAAAGATCTCTATTTCTTGAGGTTAAAATATGGATTCAAACATCTTTAGATGTTGTACATTGATAAAGATTTGTTCTCACACTTTCATTGAATGTACTGATGTACCTCAGACAAGAAAGCAAATCTTTGAAAATTTACTAATAATTCTTCTCCCTCCACCCTTTCTTTAAAAAAAACAAAAAACAAAAAAAAAACTAATTGAGACTGGGAATTTCATGGGCATTTTATGAAACTCACAGGGAGGACTTATATCATAGTGTAACTCTAACCAGTTATTGAAAAATACTAGAAAAAATCTCATCCATGCACATCTATGTATCTATTCTTAACAGAATTAAAAAAAAAAATCATAATGATATGATATTAAAATCATACTGTCTTCAGAGATATTTGACCTGTTTGAAGACTTTTTAATTAGAAAATATATATATTTTTGAACTTGTAATTATATAATTTTAATCATGGCTGCTTTCTATTTGTTTTTTTAAATATAAACAAATGAAGCAGCAATTGCTTTTAGAAAAGTATATCTTGCTTTGCAGAGTCATGATTATAGCTCTCAAATTACCATAAATTTTGTTTCTCTATGTTCACAGTCCAGCCTACCTCTCATTGAGACACAGGTCAGAATTGGTCTTATATCTTAATAGAGAAATAACTTCAAACCAGCTGTCTCCACCTAATTTCTCTAATACACTGCTTAATGCAAAAGGAGAAAACAATTTCAAAAGTGAGTCCTGTACAAAATACACTGGCCATTCCTTATTTTTTCTATAATTTTGAAGGTATGACACAGAAATCTGTACCTCTGTGGGATGAACAGATTTGTTGCAGATTGTGTGAGTAAATAACTCACACAATTGAATGAAATAGCTCACATGAAAACAAACAAAAATCACAACATAACAACACCGTCAGCAGTGTTTCAGAAGGTGCAATTCTTTATTACTTTTCCCTTGATAACTGATAAATCAGATCCTTACCTCCAAGTAAAGGTCCTAGATTCTACATTTTAATCTGGCAGAGATTTCTTTCTGTGCATCATGAATGGCCTCGCCAAGGCTACCATAGAATCATAGAATCATAGAATCACTCAGGTTGGAAGGGACCTCAAAGATCATCAAGTCCAACCGCAGCCTAACCATAGTACCCTAACTCTAACAACCCTCTGCTAAATCATATCTCTGAGATATGATGGTATATGATATATAACCATTTACCCAGAATGCTCCTTTTCACAACTTTGATTAGAATTTCTTTTAGTGAAGTAACATTAAAACATGTAATTTTCTATGACAATTAAACATGTGAAGCTAAGTACTAAAGCACCCAAGGCGCTAAAGTATCTAAGCTCTAAAGAACAAAACGTTTACCTCCTGCTCCATCCCTGTAAAAAGTATACTAAAATTCTCTGTGGTTAGTATTATTTTGAACAAAGTTCAAATGGTATATTTTATTTTTATGTTAATATTTTATGTTGATTTGGAACAGTAGCAAAAATGATTTCAGGATTCTCTTTTCATTAACATAATTCCCTCTATAGACATTATCCACAGAAGAATCAGAAAGATGTAGTATTGTCACATTGTTTAAACAAAGTCATTGTAAGTCCTGTACTTCATTCCGCATAGAAGCTGCACCACAGTTTTTTGGTACGGGAAATCAAGGAACTCAGCAACTGCGTAAGTTCTTCATTACTTTTATACTTCACACTCCTCAAAGCTCAGCAATGGCAGACAATTTCCTACTGTATCAAAACTCTCTTTTAGGACTCTACAAATTAATGTTCAGAATCTTCAATAATTGCTTGTCGTAAAATTGTAGTTTTTTTTCTACCCTCAGAATCTTGCAAAGCCTTTTCTGATTTGGCTCTGTGTTATTGATGCAACTGTCAAAAACAGCAAAATTGAATGAGAAGCTAGTTTGGAGAAAAAAAAAAAAATAGTGTGTAAAAGAATTCCGAAATTGTCCTTTTCTAATGATTGAAACACATCTGAACCATATCTTCATATATGACCTGAATAGCATTTCTTTAAAATTTCATTATCCTTTTCAGTGCAATACTCTGAAGTGTAGAGACAGCAATAGTTTAGCATAAATCCTCGATGAATTATTTCTTCCTGCTTCTAGTTTATGTCTTAAAAGGGAGTCATCTTCTAGAGTTCACTATGTTCAAATTATTCAACCAATTATCTGAATTGACAAAGTTTAGCAATATCAAAAATCAGTTTTCCAGAGAAAATAATCTAGCTTAGAAAATTAGATGAGGAGAAAGTCAATGAAAGGCCCTTAGAATTATGTATGCATAATATTAATCTCAATGTAGATTGAACACATTCTATAAGTATAAAAAGAATATAACCTCTGGACAGGACAGATGGCAATATCTTTTGAAGAAAATTACTGAAAGAAAAAAATGTCTACCTTAAAATATTTAGGTGAATAATCCTAAACACTGAGTGCTTTGACTTCTTTTTAAAAAAGGGATTTTTACTTCTCAAGAACCTGACTGCAGAGGTTTGTCTTAACTACTAGAGGAATTACAAGGCCTGCTAGATTTCTCTCTTTCCTTATCTTTTTGCTTATTATAATCTTTTTCACTGAGATCACTCCAGACATTTAAACATCATTATTTTGAAACAAGAAAAAAGTATGATATGAAACCGCAAAGGTATTGCAGAGAACAAACATCCCCAATTTTGTTATATTTTTCTGTATATTAAGATGAATATTTAAAAGAAAAGAAAAGAAAAGAAAAAAAAAAAAAAAAAAAAAAGGTTGTTACCAGGCATAATGTGACATGACTGTGGGATTATGTGGAAAAAAACCATTCGAACCAAACCAAACCAAACCAAATTTGATCTATCTCTCAGAACGGTGTCATTTCTTTTAATACACTGTGAAATCTGACCAGATTAAGGCATAAACAGGTTTGATTTTGGTGTCTTTGTCTTGCCTTTGGCAAGAATTGACTTTAGAGAATTGTTTCACGTGCTGACTTTTGCTTTCATGTATGCCAAACTGATAAATGTTTAGCAGACTATCATGGATGGATTTTGCTTTTCATAAGAGTGAAAACCAGTCTCTGGGATGGTGTACCTGGTGGTGAAATGAAAGAAACCTATTTGCTGGAAATATGAGCCTGAAGATTTCCTGATGTTAACTGGTCCACAAAAGTGGACTGGACTGGACTGGAAGACAAACTACTTTACTTGCTTATGTATTCCCTACATGTTGGGCACATCCAGGACTGGAAAAGATGTGACAGTGATTTGGTAACACTTCTCCGTAGAGAGTCTGGATGATTTACACATTGTTGTCTTTCCTCAATAGAAAATGGAAGGTCAAGTGTTATCATTCTTGTATGTGGATTTAAGACTTTGAGTGATTTACAGTGAATTTTGTTTTCTTGTTCCTCAGTTTCTTGAAGCATAAGATTGTCTTTTAGGCAATATGATGCTAAGCCAAACATCCCAACACAAGGTTTCCTTTTGAAAGAAGAAATACTTTCAGTTGTGCTCGAAGCAGATGATTTGTTTGTAATTTGCAATAAAACATAATCTGTGATTTATTTCCAATTGCTGATCATGGACTTGCACTTCACCCATTCAAAACCTATCTGAATCTCATGATTTTCCCCTAATTCCTCAAGGATTCTAATGCTTTTGTTAGTCTTCTGTTATATAAAGTTTACTTACTGTAAATTTAAGGCACACAGATTTTTCTTTTGTTTGAACCCAAAATACCAGGGTCAAACATGTCAAGTTACTGTGATAGAGAACAAGGTCACTACTTCCTTTTTTATCTTCATGTTTCCAGAATATCAGCAACCTCTTACTCTAGTGCCTTGACCTAGACCTGCTTTGCCCTTGTCCAAAGTGGAATTAAAAGTACAGGTGAGAGTCATTTTATATAGATGATCCTACAAAGCACAAAGAAAAATGCAAAGTCAGTAACAAAGTCTGAGCTTTTTTATCCTCTCCCGTGTAAGAAACTGAAGTTTAAACAAACTCTAGTTTGCTTATTATCCAAAGAATTTCTGAACTTTGCTAGATGGTTATTATACATACAAAATTAACTCATTATAAACTCCTGCAGCCCACAGATTAGTATAATTTGATAATTTACTTGTTCAAACTAAATAATTTAATTGCTGCTAAAATTGATTTCATTCTACAGAAATTTAAAGTGATGTCATATTTAGATTTCTACCAATTTGTCTAGATCAGCTCTATGATAGATTTTATTAGGTTAGTATAACTCTTTAATACAGACATGCTCAGAGATATATGTGTATAGAAATCAGGGGAAAGTAGTATTGAGAAATATGTTGAGAAATATGAGAAATATTGAGAACTCAATTACAATTCATTTATCTACATATATTTCTTGTGAATTTCACCCTTGGCTCACACCAGATGACAAAGTGGATATTCGCTCAAATTAAAATTATATTTATGATTATTTTCTCTTCCAAGGGAAGGATCTACTTCCTAAATAAATCACTGAGGTGTTTTTAAAGGAATGGAAATGGACTGGGCCTAAGATGATTTATAGAATATATAAAAATTAAATTACATGTGAAATTATGAGTGAAAGGCATCTACAGATGTCTGAAAAACACAAGGTTACCCAACAATCATCCAAGTTTACCGATCTCCTTGTAAAAGACACTTATTGCCCTTCGTGAAAAAAGTTCAGCTATGGCTACCTGTCTGGGTTCAGCACATTATTAAGGTTGCATTTTAGAGCTCTTAATGTAGGGGAAAAAACGAGGCAATATCTCATAGCATTCTGCAGACAAGTCTCAAGAGTGTTCACTATCCTAGATGTACACATTATTTTGCATGTGCATAATAAAAAAAATTCACCTGATCTCTCAAACAATTCTAGAAAAGGGATCCTTGAGATTTGCAACTTTCAACCACAGCTTAATGTTATAATGTGATGTTTGGATGAAAATATTTGGGGATTGCAAGATTCTAAGTCAAGAGAAAACTAATAGTAAAACATAGCAAAATGAAAGAGATTCTTCAGAAATCAAAATAGCATTAGAATACGTCCTAACATTAAAATATATATATATTTATAATATGTTTTTTAGCTTGTGCTCCACAATGAAGTGGTTAAATCAATTGAACTCTATCTCTGTATGGCTGAATTTCTTCTCCTCATGCCTGAAATTATTTGGGATCACTCAAGCTATAGAAGGTCTTTCTTTTTCTTCTCATTTCCATGTAAGTAAAACTGGGACAAACACAGAAAATGGCAGAGACATATACTGTTCACCTCATGACCTTTCCCAGCTGACAGCTTCCTTTGAAGCTGTTCCCAGCACTGCTGGTTATGACCTTTAAACAAACTTTGAAAACAAAACAAAACAAAACAAACAAACAAAAAAAAACAGGTAATGTCTACACTTCCACAAGAGCTACTGCCCTCTATGTAGCTTTTATTCTGATAAAGATACAAGGGAAGTACAAAACAAGGGTAAAACAGTCAGAAGGTAGAGCTTGCTTTAGACTGAAACACCTGCAGCAGCTCCTTGTTTATTTTTCAAAATATTTTTTCTTGCTTCATCTGGAAACAATGGTTCAGAAACAAAACATAAATAAAATATTAATAGGTCACAGAATCTGTCAGAAGCCAGTCTCTTATCCTGCAAAATAGCTTTTGTCCAGTGTTTGCTATTGATGTCTGCTGTGTGCATGGTCTGCATGTTTGAGTGCCCCGCTGGCTCACAAGAGCAGAGCAGCAGGCTCATCAGAAGGAGAGTATGACTTATATAAAGGCACAATTCAAACAAAGCTGCTTGGTATAATTTCAAGCTTACAGGAACTGAATATCATACTTTTAAATTTATAGACGAAGTTTCTGGAAGGCTACTCTGAAAGTAATGCCTCCTCTATTATTATGTTGGCCTGAAAAGTCAGAGGCAGATGTTGGTGATATGACCGTAGAGGCTGAACGTTTCCAACAATATTCTATCATATTTTGTTGCTGTGCGACAGATGGCCGCAGAGGGGCAGTCTGACATACTGGAGTCTGACGTGGAAGATCGTATGAAGCAAAGATGCGTCATTGAATTCCTCCATGTGGAAAAGATTGTACCCGCTGATATTCATCAGTGCTTTCTGAATGTTTATGGAGACCAAACAGTGGATGTGAGCACAGTGAGGCAGTGGATGGTGTGTTTCAGCAGTGCTGAAAGCAACAGTGAGTCACCTCCAATGGTGCTGACCTCTATGAATATGGCATGCAAGCTTTTGTTCATCTGGCGAAAATGCACAGCTAATGGTGGTGAATATGTGGAAAAATAAAGTTCTGTAGCTGAGAATTTGCTCTATCAAATGATGCAATTGTGCTGTGTATCTGTTATAATTTCCATGGAAATAAATAGGAGGTATTACATTTGGAGCAACCCATGTATAAAGAATTCACCACACTTTAAGAAATGATAAAAAGTTGTTTTTTTAACATGTGATTATTATTATTTCATTATTATTTTTATTATGCATTTGTGAATAAAAGATGTAATAATAAAATATTTTCGATGAAGTACAACACTGTATACATGAGTACTTTGAATAATGGACACAATCTTCTGTATATTTGCAATGGACTTTCATCCATTTGTAGCCTCAGAAATAGCTATAGGCTTTATGTAATGATGCTTCCTGTAGTAACTGTTATTATTATTATTATTGCCTTTTAAAGGAAGGAAATAAAGAAAAAAAAAATGTGAGTTCCTGTTACAAAAATCACACTAACTCCACAGTAAATTACTTGCTTGTTTGTCTACATGTGGCCAATTTTCACATAATGCAGACTATTCAAAAAGTTAATTAATATCATACTTAAACAACTTCTGCATCATTTTCTAAACTAAGCTCTCAGAATCAAAATTTGCCATCTATGTAACTCTCTCAGCTTTGCGTATCTACATCTCACTATTCTTCTGAATGGCTAACAATGAAGTATAATACAATTTTTAGTGGCAGAAGTTTGTGTATATATAATATTCATCTGTTTAAAATATTTTGCTTATGTCAAGGAATTTTTAGGGATTACAAAACCAAGCACACAAACAGTCATACATACTGCTTGCCATCACTCCTAATATCAATTGCACGGATAAAATAGATATTTCAGTAAGACTCTGGATATACTAGTGCACATTGTAAGTGTTTATATTTGCATAATAAAAGCAGAAGTTAAAATCTGGTATTTCTTACTCGAACGCTTATATAATTTATATTAAAAATTAAATTTAGGTGTTATTAGTCATCAAACAAGATACAATGTACAGTTTATACAATGCAGAAATAACACTCAGAGTGCAGTCATACATACAAAACATCTGTATATTATTTGATCTTCCTGAAAAGAAAAATTCCTACTCACAGAGTCTAAAAATACTCATTATCACCCTAAAATTTTGAGATCAAAGAAACACTGTGTATCTTGGCCCTTTCAGGCTTTTATGTAAATAATTCTGCTAAGCTTCTCAGATCTTTATAGTGGATTGGACTGTTATCCTTTAGACTAAAGAAAAATCTCCACTAAAGCTTATATGATCATCTAAACCCCTCAAAATCCTTAGATAGAGCCCAGAGGAACTCCTCACACAGGCATTACTGAGGTTATTAATATATTGATTATTGTAGTTAAGTTTCAGAACTTAATACTGCAAAAATGAACAGAGTAAAGCAATGGGGTTTTCACAAGTTGAGGTTAAGAACAGCAATTAATATCTTAATTTTTAAACATTTCCGTGTAAGTCACAAAAATTAAAAAAATCATTAAATGACAATTCATGAGTTGAAATTTAAGGAAAGCCCTTACATCTTAAGAAAGACATGTTCAATGAAGATGCTGATTTGACCTTAACTCTGCTTAGTCATCGTGTCACAAAATATCAACATCATAGTCATTACAGTATTTTCTCGCATATGCTTATTTGATACCGAAAGACACACATTATTCCCACATGGACCAAAACAGGCTGTCTCATCTACTGCTTTATTTCTCCAGCACTGGTTTTGTTTAAATACACAGTACCAGGGGGATGCTTCCCAAGTTAATGTGTAGACACAAGCACTTTAAAATGCAGCTACTATTCTGTTAGTTGCTCACTAATAAAACTTTCCAACATACGGGACCAATTTCCTTTGCATCATTAAAAGCAACAGAATGTTTTTATATGCAAACAACATGAAAGGTAATCTACACTCAAGGTAATCCTCAAGGTCAGTTGATTACATGAATATTCTATCACAGCACAAAGGTATCCAATTCAAAATTGGCAAAGATCCTGTTTCTGATGTACACTCTATGCTCACAGACATGAATATAATGGCCATTGATAGGGAAGGAGAAAGTGCTGAAAACACAGAGGTTTTGATTTCCTAAGCTTTAAATTTGTTCTAATTTGTGAGCTAATTTCTGAATTTGCTTGCAAAGTGTAAAGTAGTTTGTTCTGTCATCAAAGTCTGAATGAGAGAGGTTTGGGAAAGATGTGATATGTTCTACAAAACTCAAATGCTGAGTCTTTAGAAATAAAATGACACAGTATCACCACCTTTTTGGTATAATCAAGATGTGAAATAAAAAGGTAGTTTTACTTACAACACTGTCTTCCTTTCACTTTATAATGAAGTATACTTTCATCTCTGTAAATGAAATGAAATATATTTTGCTTTTCTTTGACCTGTTTGTCATTTTCCTTTGTTCAGTATTATCTAACTGAACTTATATTTTCCAAAAGTTAAGTCATCTTCACTAAAAAATACCTTCATGGTATTTTTTTTTTCTAATTTGAGGCATATTTTACTTTATTCAGGAAAGTAAGAGGAATAAACATTTAACATTGAGTGATTTTCAATTCCCTTTTGGAAGTGTAAGTTTACCGACATGGGAAAATATTAGTTTATGCAATTCAGCAGATTTGAACAGTAGAGTATCTTAAAAATCAGAAAACATAAGATCCATGTGTGCATGTGTACTGCTATGACACCCGAGGGAAGATTTTAAGCAAAAAAGTCAGATAAGTGAATCTTGAGAGAAATTTAGTTTCCTGCTGCTCCAATTTCTGCTATTTTGTCTTTCTCATCATAGTTCTCTGTCCCATAGAGCAAAACATCACCCTTAGCAGACCACTTATTTACTTGATAACACTGTGCAATTTAAAATCAATCAGGACTATGTCTGACCACGCTCCTTTTCCTTCTACAGATTGTCATGGGTAAAAATCTAGTTGAATGATGGCAGCAGCTTGCAGGGAATAAGGGACAAGTTTCTTTAATGATAAAACTGAGACAACCAGTTTAAAACAGATAAAGAAGTTCCCTGTGTGGGTCTGAAAGTTAAGAACTGCAGCAATGGATGCAGATCCACAGGTGCGTTTGCTGAAGGTGAATGGCCTTTGGCAGCTTCCTCAGAGGACGTTCTCTCGCAACAGGGACTTTTTCATTAGTGATAAATCACTGTCAGAGGATGAAAGTGTTTGAGATGACATTTCCATGAGCCTCCTTGTGTTCACAAAAAGCAGCATTATTCATTGCTCTTTCCTATTTAGTGCTATGACAGGCACAATGACCATTCCTTCTTACACTTGTTCCCACTTTCTCCTTGTACCACAGCTATCTGAATTTATTCTTCTTTTAGTCTTCACAGAGGAAATGATACTTGAAAGTATTTCAGTGGACAGACAGTCTAGGTGCCCAAATAGGCAGGGAGTTGCTGGCTTGCTGCCAGTATAAGGAAGAAGATATGCAAGGAAGTAGTAGAAGGATAACAGAAGTGAGACCAAGCGAAATCCAAGACTGCTGTTTCTTTACAAAACAAACAAACAAACAAAAAAAAAAAAACAAAAGAAATAAAAGAAATGGAGTGTTCACCTAAGATGCGGGCCATCTACATACACCTACCTATTTTGGTACACATTTACATTTAGACCAGTATTTCCTATATCCTAGGTAAGTAATTGTAACTGTCATCACCAGCTGTCATAAACTAGGTTTCAGTCACACTTTGAATGAAGGTTGCACATTTTTACCCTCAAGATCTGTTTTGGTTTTGAAAATGAGATACATTCATACACTCTTTGAACCTTCTTCTTCCAATGGTTATCCATATTTGCACATTGCATTTGACAGCCTTACAAATACTAGTGAAGGATTCCAGCTTAAGTTGCAATCATAGAATGGAATGAATCATAGAATGGTTTGTGTTGGAAGGGTGCTTTAATATCACCTAGTTCCAACCCCCCTGCTATAGGCAGGGATACCTCCCTCTAGACCAGGTTGCTCTAAGCCCCATCCAGCCTGGCCTTGAATACTACCAGGAATAGGGAGGGGCATCCACAACCTCACCAGGCAGCCTGTACAAGTGTCTCACTACCCTCACAGTAAAGAATTTCTTCCTAATATCTAGTCTAAATCTATCCTCTTCCAGTTTAAAACCATTTTCACTCATCCTGTTGCTACCTGCCCTTATAAAATGTGCCTCCCCAACTTTCCTGTAGGCCCCCTTCAGGTACTGGAAAGCTGCTATAATGTAGCCCCAGAGCTTCTCCTCTCTGGGCTGAGGAGCCCCACCTCTCTCAGCCTGTCCTCATAGGAGAGGTGCTTCAGCCCCCTGATCATTTTCATGGCCCTCCTCTGGACGCGCTCCAGCAACTCCATGTCCTTGTATTGGGGGCTCCAGAACTGGTTGCATTACTCCAGGTGAGGTCTCATGGCAGCAGAGAGGCAGAATCATCTTGCATGACACTTCTCTTGATGCATCCCAGGATATGGTTGGCCTTCTGGGCTGCAAATACACATTGCTGGCTCATGTTGAATCCTTCATCAGTTGACACCTTCAAATCCTTCTCCTCAGGGCTGCTCTCAAGCCATTCTCTGCCCAACTTTTATCTGTGCCTGGGATTGCCCCAACCCAGAGTTAAAAGATGTAAAGCTGTAATTCCTGACATTGACTTGTCTTAATAGTGACAGACTTGTCAGATAACTTTATGGACCTTTTATCTCTAATTCTCTAATGCGCAAGCTCCCACATAACATAAGAAGCCTTTGGTCTCACAGATGTGAATACCTCCTGTATATACAGCTGACCAATTCCATCCCAGCTGAAATTAAGATGGTTCTTCATATAGCAAAGACATCCCCAAAAGTTAGATAATATCTCATAAAAATCCTTGTGCAGTTTCATGTTTTGTCTCCGTGTATTTTGTGATAACACTGGTTTGTACATCTTTGTAAATCCTACTCCATGGCATCCTTGAAACATTTATTCTATGAATGTAACTGAACCTGTGACAGTGTTGACTTTTCATTGGTAGAGCCTTTATACTCTGTAGAATCCATACTTTTATTGTCATTCTGAACATGTATGGTATTGTTCAGGATTGTAGGAACTGATAGAAAGTTTTCAAATGTCATTTACATCAAAGTTCCTATAGCATATCATGTAATTTCTTTTCTTAAGAATATTACAGAAACAAAATATTTATCTATCTATCTATCTATTTATTTATTTATTTATTTAGTGAAGCAAGAGTCTACAAAGAACCAAGAGGCTTTTTCTGAATCAGAACTGTAATTCTCCAGTCAGAGGGATTTGGACAGCGCATAGTAAATGGGCAATGAAATCTCCAAATAAACAAAAAGGAGGAAACAAAATATAGACTATTTGCTCATTAGTGGAGAAGATATGTTCAGTGAATGTGAGAAAAGTTATCTGAAAATTTCAGTTTTCCATTTTGCAATTTATGTTTGTATCATAATACATTTACAAACAACAGCCACATTCAGCCGGTACAAGCACTCTTAATTCAGGCAGTCTTCTTATGCTCTCTTTTGACTGTTTGTCTGCATGTCATGGCAATATCCTCTGCTTAAACGCTCAGAGGAAGGTACAAGACTGCAGACAGAAGAAAAGATAAAATAGGTCCTGAAACTCATCTTCTGAAATAGACACATTTCTGATTGTTTATATGGTTTATTGATAGTACATAGGCTTAAAAAAAAAACAACAAAATTTGAAGAATTCTGAAGAATTCTACTTCAGATTAAGTTTTAAATAAACTGAAGATGAAACGTACTGTGCAGAGCTGGAATGCAGTAAAGAGTTCACATTTTAGAAGGCTGTGGATTTTTGTTATCAAAGGAACTAGCCTGAAATAACATGTACTGTTATTGAGGAAAATATCATACAAAATAAATGGAAGCCAATATTTTATAAAAGTATTATACAATTACAAAGATTAGGTGTTCAAGAGTAAAAAGTCTATCATACATAGTTAATCCATAGTTAATTCAGCAATGTCTATTTAACACTCCATCATTATTGGGATTTGTATTTCTTGGGAGGCTAAAAGAACCTCCTCCTTGCAGGTCCCCACGTTCTATTCTTCTTTAAGTTTGTTGGGACTTCTTCCAGCACAACTAGACTCTAGGAGTCATCAGTTGCAGTGCCAAGGTGGTGATAAATGGAAGGGAGTTGGTTGAACTCATATGTACCATTCCCCTCCAACAACAAGCACTTACAGAAGATTTTCAGCCATTATTTTTAGGGTAATGAAACCAATGCTTACATGAAGAGTGAGACAGAGATATACTATTTAATGTTCTATCTTCGTGCTTCAAACATCT
The DNA here is from genome assembly GCA_030625065.1 of Alectoris magna. Taxonomy (NCBI): domain Eukaryota; kingdom Metazoa; phylum Chordata; class Aves; order Galliformes; family Phasianidae; genus Alectoris; species Alectoris magna. The sequence goes on along the minus strand of CM060560.1, from coordinate 181,652,121 downwards.
AAGCATGTGAAATCTCTGTTCCTGTGAATAACGGATGCATTTCTTAAATGAGGCAAGCCAGAGAATTCTAGTCCATCAGACAGATGAGCCTGGAGTTAAAGGTGCTGCACTGCTACAGAAAGAATATAGGAACAGAATTGAATTTGCCCTTTCTGAATATGCTCTGACAATTTAGCTATGTTAAATAACCCCACAGTGCTATTTGCCTACATTCACTTTGGCAGAAAGGGTGTTTTTTTTCCTTCTTTCTTTGTTTACTTTCTTTTAAAATTTTTGGGTTATTATGGTAGCCCACTGAAAAAAAAAACAAAACCAAAAAAAAAACCCAGACCATATGATACTATAACACTTCCATAATAGAATCCAAACACACAATTAGAGCATATTTTTACTTTCTCCTTGTGGCTGAAGGGCATGAATACTGCTCTATTTCTAGAGCACATTATCTTGCAAGGCAGAATATGATCCAGCTGGAACATCGTTCTAGTACTACCTCTGTCCTTCTGTAAATTAATTTTGACCTAAGTATTCCCAATTAGCAATTAAATGTTTACAACTGTGTTTTCCAAAGATGTTTCTTTAGACACTATATTTTATGCCTACTGAAAAAAATGGGATATCCATTACAGGTGTTTTTTTTCTTTTCAGTTAAACTCTGATAAAATACATTATTCCATTACCAGTTTATTTTCAGTTCTGAGTGATAATTTAAGTCAGTTTTGCAAAATGTGATAGAGGTGGTTGCTCATATACACTTTAAAATCTGCGTGGAGATCACCTCATTTTGCTAAAATAAATTGTTTATACACAAGTGTAAATAGGGCAATAAGTAATCAGGTTCAACATCTTTAATCTCAGTTTAGCTGCAAAATGTTAATATTTTAATATTCTTGGGATAAATGTTCTTCCAAATTGCATATATATATGTCTTACCTTTGCTTTGATTGTTCAATCCTAGTTGCTAATATATTAAATGAAATAAAATAGAAAGTGGATATCTTTTAAGAGGAGAGGAATGCTAGGCATGTTACTGCTGAAAACTTCACTATAGACAAGTCACCCACAAGTGACTTTACCTCATACAGATATGCATCTGCTCACCTCTCCCTGGAAGGCAGCCACTGGCTTGGATCCCTACAGGGGCCGAAATTGCTGAGCCTGGGAAGGCAGGTCGCTACGCCCAGGAGGCTCTGAGGGAGAAAGCTGAACCAGTCTGCCTAGAGGACTGCTAATTACTGAGGAAGCAACATCCTGTATTGCTAAATGTTTCTTTCTGCCCTCTGGGAAAGTCGGCACCAGGGGTTTGTCAGAGATAAATGGTTGTTAAGATCTGCCTGCAGTGGGACTTAGGATGTGGAGGTCAATATCAAGCAGGTGATTTTATATGTACACATAAAATAAATTCCCTTTTGAGAAGGCCATCAGGCAGGTTGATGTCTGAACAGATATCCTGTTTCTCTTTGCTAACTCAGCATGAATAGAGGATCATTACACTGTTAGTACACACATTTTACTCACATTTAAAGACAACTCATACCAAAGATAAAAGTGGTAAAAATTAATTTCCTCCTCTAGTAACTCAAGATATTTTATCAAAAATAACAATCAAGAGTTGAATTATAGAAAACTTACAATGCACAAGTGAAAAATAAATCAATAAAATATATATCCTAATAAAATATGCAGTTTATTACAATACTGGGAACTACATTGCTTTTCCCTGGATAGAAGACATTCTCAGAATTTTTTTTTATCAGCATATTTCTATCTCAAAATAAATTGTGGTTATAAATTATTTACACTATATTTTATCAAGAGACAGATATACACTGGAAGCAAGCTGTATATATGTGTACAGACATGTTCATACTGCTAAGGTAAAAGAGGGATATAGTGACAAAATGGTTACTTAAGGTAAGTTCAGAGACATTGGCTAAATTGCCGATGAGCAGTCTTTTGTGGGCACATCTCGAGGGAGTTAACCAGCCAGAGAACCTTCATGCTCACAGGTGTTGCTCATGTCTCTAACCTAAGTGCCCAGAAATGCTGTGCTGGCAGAAGAAGAGGATAAAGAAAGGCACCCTCAATCAAGGAGGGGTGTGCCCAATACCGGACACCTTATGGAGTGATACTTTCCTGCCACCTGATTTTCCTGGTCTGGTAAAACCTGCATTACAAGTGAAATATTAGTTTTTTTTCTGGGGGAAAACAAACAAACAAACAAACAAAAAACCAACCAAATTTTATGAATACAAATCTTCATTTAGGCTTCCACAGTGGAAGCCTAAATTTTATTAATTAATTTAATTAATTTAGGCAATGATTCTGTCCACCTTTATTTCCCTTTATTCCCTTGATACTTGCTGTTTTTGATGAAGTATATGTACATTAATACTGGTACCATTAATACAATATTTATCAAATATTTCTTGGGTGAATATTTTTGTATTTCTCAGCCAGCTTTTTAACAAATAAAACAGAACCTGGCATTAGCACTTGGCTTTAGCAGAGGGGTTGGATTAGATGATCTTCAGTGATCCCTTCCAACTCCTACAATTCTGTGATTCTGTGATTCAATTTCAACAAATTTGCCTATATAAATATGCAAACACATTTAATTCTTAATCTTGCACCTCATTTAAGTCTCCCATTATTTTTGAGGTTTGCTTAAGAATAGGCTAAGAGGAAAACAAAATATTTAGAGGCCACATAATTTAAATGCCAGTTTCATTTTAAGATTTCTATAAGTGATTCTCCATAGGAATCTTCAGGTGTCTCTAGAGGGTTCACGTAACTTTCTTGAACTGTTAGGTGCTTGCATAAAAACCTCAAGATGCTGTATTTAAAATGCTGTTTCTAAACTGTGGATTTCAGAATTCTGAGAGTCCTGATTTGACTTGACTTGGGCCAGTATTTTGTCATCTCTCTTTTTTTTTTTTTTTCCTTAGAAGTTAGGAAGCCTTAGTGGTGAAGACCAACATGTTTCCATGGGGATTTGATAGATTTGAGCTGTGATGTAGTGTGGTGAATTACATTTATTTCCACGCATTTGGGGAATATGATCTGTCTTTAAAAACTTCATATTTTTTCATTTGTATCATCTCTGCTAATGTTTTTTAATGATTCAAATACAACAAGCAACTCAAGTCTCATTGTAACCCCAGCCTGAACAGATTGAAACTGTAACAGAACAGAATTCCCTAACTTAAATGTTGAATAAAACTAGAAGCATAAATTTATGGCATGCAATACCCAAAGTAGACTTACTTAACCATTATTTCACCTTCTAAACTCAGTTTGACCCTGCATGCATACAATTTAGGAAACAAAGGAAAGAGAGACAACTTAAAATTCATTGTTTGGAATATTACCTTTATGAACTGACAACAAGTAATTAAAAGACCCTGGAGACTTCGGTGTGTTGGTGATCACATCTGTCTCCAGAGACCAACATGACTAAAAGTATACACAGTGAATATATTCTGGCTGCAGATCATGCACTTTCCAATAATTTCTTATTACCTCTACTACAAAATTTTCACAGCCTTTTCTTCTAAGTGGCACAGGGCGACTGCAAAATGGTTTAACAATTAAATGTACAAAGTCACTAGAGAAGAATATGACTACTGTAGGAATCAGCTCCGATTTTGCAGTTCTTGGCCTCTAATAGCCAATCTGTGTTTATTACATAGGTCTCACGTGATTACAAACATTTTTCAAAGTTTGTATAAAAAACATATGTAGTCGGTATTGTACCATAATAGTTAAAAAGGGTATGTCTCTTCCACTGTATCCTAATCATGATGCAGTGTTGGGCTGGGTGTCCATGTCTAGGTGTTGGCAATTGCGAGGATGTCTCTGTGGAAAGAGATTTCCCCATGCCACACAGGGCCAGATCCAGCCAGTTCCGACTAACCCCATCTCCGTACACAGCTGAGCTCAGCAGCCAAACTGTTGTCACCTTAAGGGAAATGTGCTTAGGAAGGGGCAAAACACTACACAGGCAGTGAGAAGTGAGGAAGAAAAAGAGTAAGAAGTAGCCCTGCAAGCACGAAGGTCAGAGAAGGACATGGAGGAGGTGTTCCAGGCACCGGAGCAGAGATTCCCCTGCAGTCCAGGGAGAGCACTAGAGCAGATGAACATCCCCTGAAGGAACTGCAGCGCATGTGGATGAGCTCACACTGGAGCAGATTTTTTCAGGACTGCAGCTTGTTGAGAGGACCCGTGCTGGAGCAGAGTAAAAGTATGAGAAGGAAAGAATTGGAGAGAGCAGCTGTTAGGGAATGACCACGATTAGTATTCCTGATCCTTCTGAGGATGCTCAGGATGGGGGGAGCAGTGGGTATTTCTGATCCTTCTGCAGATGCTCAGAATGGGGGAGCAGTGGGAAGGTAGAGGAGCTGGGAATGAAGGAGTTCAGTTAACTCTGGGAGAAGATGGGGGTGTGGGGGGGGACCTTATTTTTTTTCCTGTTTCTCACTATCCAACCCTTTTAATTGTCAACAACTTCACTTGTCGCTTCTGTCTTATTTGTGGTAGTAATTGATAAAGTGAGCACCCTGTCTTTATCTTGACCAACAGTATTTCCTCCCACCCTGTCCTGTGAAGGAGGGCAGTTAGCATTTGAAAGGAAGGCTCTCTGCAAGTGTGCTGTATGCAGCTTGATAAAACTGTATATTGTAGTGCACTAATATTGTTTGGGATTTTCCCAGCACTTCATTGTTAGTGGGTACTACAGTTCTTAACTTAACTTAACTACCCTCATTTTCCTTTTACACAGCATAACCTTTTCAGCCAATTCGCACATAATTACCAAGTAGTCAGAGACTCCTAACATCAGTGGCAGGGCTGATTCAGCATGTCACATTGCTGAACCTGCTAAATCACTGAGCTGTGCTGTGCAACAGAGAGATGAAATCTTTCTCAACACTTTTGATAACATGTCCTTTCAGTGACAGACACTACGAAGGGGCCATGAAGCCCACTGTGACAGATGTAACAAGGAGCAGCGTCTCTGACATGAAGACTTGGGGAAAAAAAAAGCAGCAGAGAAGGCAAAGACTGAGGTCAGATCTAAATCTATTAAATTTTATTAGTTATAGCATTCTTCACTCCTTTCCTACCTTGAGGGCTGGGGAATCTGTACACCTTATTGTCGTTGGCGGGAAAACTACCAGAATCTTGTCTAATTCAGTTAACCCATTTATGATCGTATAGAACTATGTTATAATGAGAATGTATATGGTGATTGAAATGATTATGAAAGAATACTCCTAGTGTAGACTAAACAGCAGTAATGTAAGCAAATAAATTACATTTAAAAAAAAAAAAAAAAGAAAAAACAAGATCATTAGTCATAAAATCAAGAAATATACATTAGCTCCTCAGCAAAACTTGGGGTAAATACAATTTAACAACAAAAACAGCTTCCAGTAGTTGAGTGTTTTCACCAACTATATTTTAAATGCCTCATGTCAAACTGCAAAAACAGAAAGAGCTGTGTTTTTCCCTGTGATATGAAGTTGTGTATCTAAATATGGGAAAAGTTAGTAGTAAAGCTGAACTTAATGGAATGATTTTTGGTAAACAACTTCCTAATTCACATTGTTCAGGATTTGTAACGATGCTGATGGCACATTTCCATTTACCTCTACAGATTGACTTCAGAGTTAACAAAATAAGTCTCTTGGAGTAGCCTTGTGGGCAGCAGCATTATTTCTAGACTACCTATTGCTGAACACAACTGAACCCTGCATGTCTCAGGACTATTCTTCTACTGAAATACATCATCCCAGAAAAATAACAGAGAAATATGTAGTGATACGTTCTCCTTCTATATTTAAGAAAACAGCAATGTAGAGCAATTCAGAAACAGTCGCAGCTTACACTTTTGGTCTGCGCCTTTCTATATCCTTTTGTTTTTCTTCCAAAAATTCCAGAAGAGCTAGCTTATGTTGAGCTGTAAGTCCTTCATGTTTTAAAACTGTGGACTGTGACAAAATGAGATGCAAGCAAGTGTACATTTCTACAATGATTCTCTTTTTTTGTTTCTTAGCTTTGTTCCTCATATTTTGTTTGAATGTTCATACACTTCTGTCAGTAATGTATATTTTGCTCATAATACTGTGTTAACTTTCCTGCTTTATTGTTTGGCTATGAGAGAAGTTGGAGTTCCCCTTGATAAACATGGCATATACTGATATACAACACATCCTGTAATACTCTAAAAGAGATCTCTCGTTCTTAAATATTCATATTAGCATCTTTTAAGAATCAGAGATCCCAGTGATTTATAAGGTATTCTAACTTACAGTTTTAAGAGTTAAAAATTCATCCTGGATGCTAACACTGATTCAAACTCTTTACTGATGTTATTGTCAAATCATCATCTTAAGCCAAAATGAAACACATCTTACATGAATAGCCAAGATATGTTTATAGCGTAACTGAAATTTTAACAGTTTAATTAAAGAATTTTTTTATTACTCTGCATTTTATTATTCAAGAAAAAGAAAACAAAGAACAGCAGTCTGGAAAATCTAACTAATAGTACTTGTTCCTGGTACCTACTTTCTCTTCTTTTAGACTTCTAGTGCTTCTGAGGGCATCTGAAAGCTTTGGATGCAGGCTAGGCATGGGGATTAGGCTTTTCTCAAGACATTTGCCCAGATGAGCATGAGTAAAAAGGCACTGGAGATCTGAAAACACATTTTCTATCATACTTAATGTTCCTCTTTAGTGTATATCTCCATGTTACATCTTAGTTTACTACTACAACCTGCCTTAAGAATGTTGGATACTATTTTGTTCAACATCTTCATCAGTGACCTTGACGAGGGGATAGTGGCCACCCACAGCAAGTTTGCTGATGATATTAAGTTGGGAGGATTGGCTGATATGCCTGAAGGTTGTGCTGCCATTCAGTGAGACCTGGACAGGCTGGAGAGCTGGGCGGCAAGAAACAGGATGAGGTTTAACAAAAGTAAGTGTAGAGTCTTGCACCTACAATAATTGCATGCACCAGTACCTTTAAATACCTTACATACAGTTCTTTTCTGAATGCTGATAGTGCCTTTTTCTTCTCACCATATCTGAGGTGCATGAATGGCCACATGAAGAATTAACTTTTATCTGAACAACTTCATTTTTCCATAAGAAGCTATTTTTCCAAAAGTCTATGATGTGCTGCAAAGTGCTAAAAAAGTCTTGGCAAAGGGCTCCTGATTGTCCTCTAGTTTTATGTATTCAAATTAAAATTGCAATAGTTGTTTTAGTTTCTTTCCAGCCAAATATCAGCACACCTAAACTCAGCTATACACTGATTGAAGAAGAGCAAACAGTTGAGTTAGCAACACTTCCTTGCAAAGTAAATTTATGTGCTGAGAATGTAAATCATACAGGATTTGTGCCAAATCTAGAAAAAGATGGCCAGAACCAGAGATTGTGAGTGTCTGTCTCCTTGTCTCTTATTGTTTGTTGTTTCTGAATTTGTTATACACATCTCTTCAGGGAAGAAACTGCCTTTGCCACATCAGGACACTGATGGAAAAAAAAAAGAAAAGAGAAAATAATATTAAATTCTTCTGTGATTACTTCATCCAAGCTTACTAGAAGTGGAGATCTGTGAGAAAACTGAGAACCCAACTCAAACTTAGTCCTATCACCAAAGAGAATTGGATGCTACTTCTCCTCATATAGCAATTACGCAGGAGTATGATCCTTCAGGTCCTTAGCTTGGGTAGATCCTGAATTCGCCAGGCAAGCCACTTTAGTGATTCCATTGGCTCCACTGAAATAATTATAAGAATATTTGAGCAGTATTGAATCCTGTACCTGATGATACACATGGAATTTCAGTTACTGTTTTATCATCCTCTTCTCTTTCTCACCTAGGTACTTCTTTTTAAAAGGAAAGGCATTATACATTAGTTTCAACTATTATTATTTTAAAAATAATGATTTATAGCAAAAAGTGTAATAACTGTTCTATTCTAAAAAGCGTGGCAATTAAACTTTTCCTTATTATATTTGTCAGTAGAAGCAATTCCATAGTTTGCATTTGGTTATATGTTCAACATATTTTAAGACAGTAAACTTTATACTGTTTATAATATTGTTCATAATGATACTGTTCATAATTTATTACATTAGCATGTATGGTCATATCTGCATTCAAGCAAAGTAACTGACAGAGAGAGAAGCAAATCTGAAGTGAATACCATTGTCATCAATATGAAGTTTGAAGTGTGGAGAAGAGTGAGTGTTGGCGTTGTCTGAGCACTTGCTGAATAGTTATTGAACTGTGATATATCTATGGCATTAGAAATTCAATGGAAGAAAGAAAAAAATTCAATATAGGCAAAAATATAATAAAAGAAAATAGATGAGGTTCTGATGTTCAGAAGTTACAAAACAAAGACATGAAAATTAATTCCCTGCCTACAAAGCAGAACTTCTACATCTGTTAATTCAGACCAGGTATTTATTTAGAGACCCCTAACCAGTTCATATTTTATGATTTTCATTTATAAAACTCACATTCCTGTAGAATACGGCACTATTATCAAACTCTAATAAAAAGGCTACATGATTACTCAAACTGACAATGACAAAAATAATTATCATTAGATTGCTTCAGTTGCCTTTCCTAAAATTCCTAACAAGATTTTAAACAGCACCAAGAGACTGATTCTTGCAGCTAAATTGAGGGCAGAGCCAGAAATAATTGATGTTACATTGACAATGACAAATAAAAATTTTAAATTACAAGGGAAGATTTAAATTAATTTCAGGAGAAATTGAATGCTCTGGCAAGAGAGATCATATATTGTTGCTAGTAAAATCTAAAACATCCCAGGAGACAGTATTTGAAGCTAAAAAATGAACTTTGTCAACATGTGAAGGTACCCTACTGAAATTAGTCTATGTAGAGAGTTGTGTAACTTTCTACATTTGTACAGAATTGTGGGAAAAGTCTCCTGCATTACTTCTTCTTACCATTTTGCAGTACTCACAACATTGAGAAAGGTCTTGTTCTGATCTATAATTTCAGCAGTGTGGATGAATAGCTGGATATAAGTATATGTGTAGCCAACAGGTACTGCAATTCTGCATTTACATTCTTTTTCTGCATTTTCTATGTTTTTGTTTTTGTTTGCTTGTTTGCTGTTGCTGCTGTTGTTTTTCCTACATTTCCCCATTCCATTAACTGTCTTCTGGTTAATGCTAGTATTTCTGTGGTAATAAGCATAGAATAAGTCACAAGCATAAGGGTAAAACATTTATAAATAACTTTTTAAATGAATAAAACTTTCGTTTTTTAAGGAGAATATGTTCATTTAAAAATATATTAATTTTTTCCAATTCTTAAAATGTTTATATCATGTTCGTAATAACACATTTGATGTATTAAATCCAGAAAAGGTGATAACAATAATCAATAATGATTGGAAATGGAAGAGTATTTGAGTCAATTAAAAGTGAATGAATAGTTGATTTAACAGAGTAGCAATGGATTTTCCATTCTATTTTATTTTTTCAGATGAAACCTCCATATCTGGAGTTGAAATTAGGATTTTATTATCTTCATACTGAGAATTTTAAGACTGGAATTTCATCTATAAGCATAGGTTAGTGACAATGTGGTCAAAATCTTGTCCTTTACCTCCACCCAGTGATGTATGTTGTGTTTAAGATCAGATTAAGATCTATTATAGTTAGATTATTTTTGCCTGGACTCATCTCTCACTTGGATCTTGCTCATTAATTGTAAAACATTAGTGATTATAGGCTTCCAGCATGATGAGCATGATACTGCATGCATACATAGTAGGAGACCACACCTGTTCCAATAAGCTTGTTACCCAAAGGAGTAGCTAATTAGATACAAGCCATTTTCAATTTATTATTTATTCAAAGTTGCTGATCAGATTTGAAGGCAGAAATGCATGGAATTCACAGGGAAAATGCTGGCTGACTTTCTCACTCACTCATAATGATAACAATAAAGTCAGTCCTAGGAAACAACATGGCCAGGCCAAAAAATCCTTGGAAATTCAGGCTTCCATATGAAGGCAGCGTCCAACAGCTTCTCCTTGATGTGCACAGCAAAACAAATTCTGCACTTTCTTTTGTCCTCTGTTTTTTTGTAACTTAATCACTGGCTAAATGCTCTTTTCGGGTACCTATGCCTGCACATCCTGGCCAAGGCTTAGCTGACTCCTCATGGGCTTTGGTCACATTTTTATTGATACGTGCATTCAAACCTTTGTTCTTCTTTTCCCTGAACTACATCAATCCTCACCATTTGTCATTAATTTTTCCTTCTTCACACTGAGTGGCTACAAGATTTATCTCTACCTACTGGCAACAGTTTCAGTGATAACAAAAAGACACACAACAGGAGATAATTCACTGGTGATGTGGCAAACGCAACTGTTCAAGGATATAGAGTAGCACAATGGCTGACCCAAGAAATCCCAGATTTCCCGATTTTAAAACTAGTGTCACTCTGTTACACGTCAGTGAAACTCAAAGATTGCAACAGACTCTTAGTATACACATTATTATAAAGTGTAAAGTATGAAGAAAAGCAGAGCAGTAAATATTTATGCAGATATTCTGTGGCTATTTTGTACCAAAAGTGAAAGGAAAAATACTCCTTCACTTTCTTTCTCAAGGTTTTTCACTGTACAAAAATCTTCCATACATAATTTTGTGTCAACATTATAAATACATATTTAATAAAAAATCGTGAGAAATTATTTGAAAGGAGTATGGAGAAATATAAAGTTAGTTGAAAGGAGAAGGAAATCTTGTAGGTAATCCCTGTTGACCTGTTTTTTCACAGCGCTGCTTTTGTTGTTGTTTTTTTTATATTACATTACATTTTAGTCAATCAAAATGATCGTTATATATTGACATAGCCACATTTCCATTGTGTAATTGTGAAGCATGATTTACCTGATAGTACAGTTTATGAAATAGTTGCATTTTGTCCAATTAAATTCAAATGTAATTTATACTTTAAAAACAAATAAATTGGAAAGGCATTTAGAATTTGAATGTGAAAGTTGCACATATTAATCAGTGTATATCTCGGATAGCCATGCAGTAACTTCAAACTCCAAGAAAGATGAAGTCAGTACACAGAATGCTGGAATAAGTGAATGTAGGATCCTTACTTTTCAGCAACAAATTGTTGTTTAAGTAAATAAAAAGACTATTCAGATCATTTCCTTACTGCTGAATCAAATCGCAGGTCTTGAAAGACAGCTGTAAATATTAATAGAACAGAATCAAGTTGTCATCAAAATCCTAGTTGACTCAAAACAACATCTAGAAAGCTGAAAAAAAAAATATTATAATAAGAGCATAAGAATATGTGTTAGCTATTTCTCTGCAGATATTCTAATTCACTGAAAGTTTTGCATGAAAATATATATTAACATAGATTGACTTTACTTCTGCTCTTAATCAATATCTTAAATTCCGTAGAAATTTTAGATTATATTTCTTGACTCACTTAAATGCCTATGAATCAGATACTATTTTGTCCATTATATCTGTAACAAGAATCAGATCTAAAAAAACTAGGATCTATCTACAGTTAAGAAGCACAATAAGTAAACTCAAGAAAAGTGTACTAAACAGAAAGCCTTCTATAGAACTCTTTCATGCAGCATGCAATAATGGTTATAGAAGTGTGTCAAAATCACACAACATTCCACAACTTACAATTCTTGAATTAAAAGCATGAGCCAATACTTTTCTTGCAATACACAGAATAAAAACCGTACCTCTTGTAAAGAAATGTGAGGTGACCTTTTCTTAAAACTTCTCACAGCTATTTTTTTATTGAGCAGAATTGTCAAACTATCCTACTACAGTAGTCCAGCTGTAATTGCATTTGGAAGTTGAATTCATCCCTCTGTCCAAAAAGATTCAAGACTATGGTTTTAAATTTCTTTGGGGCAATGGAGGAATCAGGATGGAGTGTAGGAGTCACACAGGTGCTGTTTTCTACCGATTGTGTCTCTGTGCACATGAAAGATACAAAATTATTGTGGAAGAATGAAATCCTGCGGGCAAGATCCTGCTTTTGTAACAATTAAGTTTTGCATTTCCAGTGAGATAAAATGGTGAGTTTAAGTCCCTGCCTCCAGTTTTCTTCCTGCTGTTTATCTGGTGACTGTTTATAAAATATTTAAGCAACTCTGAAGTAGAGACTGTAACCTAGGAATCACAAGACTATGATTGAATATGTGCCCCCCCCCCCCCCCCTCCCCTTTTTTTTTCTTCTTCATATCCCTGGATTATTTTCTTCATCATAATAAAGCATCAACAGGAAAAATATATGATCTATCCATTTTTCCTTCTCTGACTAAATTAGCTTGAAGTGTGATAGACCCAAGGCTCTGATCGTTTTAAACTGATACAGAAAATATTCATGTTCAGGTATTGCTATGTTCTAGGTCCAGATGAGCAATTAGCAGGAAACAAAATGTTAGCCCTTTCACAGTCAGGTCATTCTGGAAAGATATGAGGTAAAAAAATAAAATAAAATAAAATAAAATAAAAAAAATCTAGATTTCTAGGGATGGTTTTTTTAGGCCAAAGTTTGGCAAAACTGAAGTCTTAGCAACCTTTCAAATTCAGTAATTTCATAGAGGATTTTCTCTTTGGCTGCATCAGTCTAGGAAGTACACCAGTGCCCTGCTTTAACTACTTAAGAACATCTTCAGATCTTATATTTTAAACATAAAGTACAAGATTTAAAAGGTATGATAAACCTGTACCAGGACTTCAGCCAAAAAGATAACTCATCAAAAACATTTTGGAAAAAGGAAGAAACTGACAGATCTCAATCACAATGTTAGTCACAATGTAACTACAATTGCTTAGATTGCTATGAAAATGATCATTATACAGATATTAAACTGTAGTGTCCTTTCTCAAAAAACTAGAAATAGAAAAAAAGGAATACGTGTGATCAATATGCAGAATTATTATCCAGGTTGTCAAGCCTATTTTCCCTTCTATTTAGTTTGAGAAACAAAAAGTTTTCTGCATCCTCATCAGATTAAAAAACAAACAAACAAACAACAATGACTGAAATCTTTCTTTGAATAACTTAAACTTGGTCAAAAATGTGAAAATATGAAGTAAATCAACTCCAGCAAATGTTTCATTTTTAAATAGATCTTAATAGCATTTTTTTATATTATATTGAAAATCCATCAGACTTCATACACTTCTTCGATGTAGACTCTGAGTCTTTATGTAAGAATCCAATCAGAGATGGAATTCAGCTGAAGATACCGAGGTGTCTAAATGGAGACATGTTAACAATAGTAAACAGATAGCTAAGCGAGAGTCATTGAAACAGGAAAGAGCCTCCCAGGCCACTTTTGCTCTCCTGTTTCCTTTTCAGGAAGAAGAAAAACAAAAACAACCCAATTAAGAAAGGGAGAGATAAATGATTTACTACAAATTGTAAAGGAATGTAAGATATTGATATAAAAAAGGAGTTACAGGTAATAAACAAAAGGGAGAGAAGGATTTTCTGGCAGTGCTGCTAATGTGTTGCCCAGAAGTAAAAGAGACAATTTCACCCCCATCACCCCAAATTGGAGATCATGTAGGGAGTACAGAAGACTCCTGGGAATTGTAGTTTGTCTTTTCTCAGGATATTCTTCTCTCGGAGAGCTGGAACTCACACAAGAATAGCTGATGCTGCCAGGAGCTAAGACCCAGGAAGTCTAAGACTGCTAAGAGCTCACCAAGAAATGCAGCTTCCCAGCCCTATGTTCCACCACTAAAGAACTTGCATAATGTCATGTTATGGAATTCTAGTAAAACCAGGACACAGAAAGATATTCACAATGTGTTTTTCTAAACAATAATAAGATGACTTTTTTGAGTGGTAGATTGCATACGTATTTTACATGGGAATTGCAGATTAATTACTCTGAAGGCATAGTAAGAACTTTGTTCTTGTCCCCACTGAAGTCAGTGGGAATACTGCCATCAGCTTCAATGAAAGCAGGTTGAGGTTTTAGATACTTGACACAGAGCATATTTTAAAGCCACCTGTGCAAAGGCAACCACTGAGCAACCTTCTGTTGTTACTGTTCTACAGAATTTTCACTCTCTAATGGTACATTACTTTTACCTAAAAACACTGATTAAATTCATCATCTATTATATTTTCACATAGAATCACACTTCTGACATTTTATCTCTACAAGGATTAAGAGATCTGAGTAAATAAACTTATTATGAGTTGTTCATGTTTTTGTTTATGTTTTCCACGAATGCAGTCACATTTACCATTAAAAGTACAAGTGAGAAGAAAATCTGAGATTCCATAAAATTATGACCTCTAAAGAAGCTTTTGGAAAACTTGCTACACTGGTCACTCCAAAAGTAATGTATTTATTTTAAAGTATTTATTTTAAAGTATTTATTTCCATGGAAATAGAGCTGATAAAAAATGCACAACAACACTATTAGATACAGCAAACTCTCAGCTACAGAATGCTGTTTTTTAACATATTCACCACCATTAGCTATACATTTTCACCAGTGACGAACAAGAACCTGCATACCGTGCTCATAAAAACCTGCATTTTCACATGGAACACGTCTTTCATGTTGCTGTCACCACTGAAGCGCACCATGCACTGCCTCACTGTGCTCAAATTCATTATTTGGTTTCCAGAAATGTTCACGTTCAGCAAGCATCAATGAATGTCAATGGGAGCAATTTTTTCTTTCTTTCTTTTTTTTTTTTGTTTTTTTTTTTTTCTGCTTGGAGGAATTCAGCAGCACCCCTTTTATTTATATGCTCTTCCATATCAGATTTTGTCAGACTGCCCCTCTGCTTCCATCTCTTGCATAGCAACAAAATTTAACAAAATATTGGTGGGAATGTTCAATCTCTATTGCCATAACACCAACATCTGCCTCTGATGTTGTGGGTAATGTAATAAAAAAAAGAGGCATTACTTTTGTAGCATCCCACATATTATTAACATTGATTCAGACCTGCAGCCTTGTAGGTGTTGTAACAGTGGAAATAATTAAAGAACTTTAAGATTCTTCAATTTCCTACAGATTAGACTGTTCATGTGTATTCCACATCTGAAAAGGGACAATGACTTGAGAATTGTGAACTCTATGTTTGTTATCATAGATGCTAGTATAATTCTGACTTTCAAGACATACAGTTGGAAAGCAGCTTTGCAGGCTGAAGGGCATGGAGGCCCTGGTGAATACCAATTTGAAATGAGCCAGGAACGTATCCTTGCTACAAAAAAACATAAGAGTATCCTGGGCTTTGTTAGGTAAAGCACTGTCAACAAGTCATGGAAGGAAATTCTTCCTCTCTATTCAGCACTGGTGAAGCCACATCTGGAGTGATGTGTCCAGTTCTGGGCACCCCAGCAGAATACAGACACAGAGAGAGTTCAATGAAGGACCACAAATATGATGAAGGGACTGGAGCATCTCTCCTGTGAGGAGAAGTAAGAGACCTGGACTTGTAAAGCCTCAAGAAGTTTCAGGAGGATCTTATCAATGTATATCTGAAGGTAGCATGCAAAGAGGATGCAGCCAGATGGTGCCTAGGGGCAGGACATGAAGCAATGAGCAAAAATTGGAACATGGGAAGTTCTGTCTGAACACTGGGAGAGTTATAGAGCACTGGAGCAGATTGCTCAGGGAAGATGTGGAATCTTCCTCTTTGGAGATATTTGAAACTAACCTGGATGGTCTCACCCAAGTTGCTGTAGATGCCTTGCTTAAGCAGGTGTTTTATAACATATGATCTCAAGACAACCTTAACAATTCTTTGAACTATGGACAAGCTCACCCCATTCTGATAAGAAAGAGAGTGAAAAATAAGAGCCCTTCTCTGTCTTTTGGCATCAGTGCTAGACAACAATTCCTTGCACATTTTATTCATTAATGCAAATCTATTACTTGCCTTGCCACCTGTGTTCCCCAACTGCTCTTACTTCTTTAAGAAACTCAGCAGCAGAAGGCTAGAAACAGTGGAAGTGTTGTAAAAGAGGGAAAATATTTCAGCATAAACTCTATTCCATATTACTATGCATGTCCCAATCAAATGAAAAGCTTCAGTCGTAGATTGCATGTTCATAGACTGCAGAATCAATCAGCCGAAAAAAAAAAAAAAAATCTGTAAAAAATCAGGCTTTCTTAGTTTTGACATTGAATGTTTCACAGAAAAAAATCAGTTAGTGATGAAGTTGTTCCTACTCTTCTTTCTATAAAATACCTCAATGGCTATGTCATTTCCCCAGAACACGAGAGACAGGGTCAGTACTGGTTTACATCTCAGGGAATGCAAGCTTTCATCTCTCACCCCTGTGGCAAATGCAATAATCAACAAGATAATTTGTTTGGAACAGCAGGGAGTGTTCATCTCTCTACAGAAAATAATTCAAGATTAACTGGGATAGAGAAAGTGAAAAGAATAAGGAAATTAAGAAAATGAGAACATGATTTTTTGGTTTATTAAATATTCCCTTTGAAATGAAGGAAGCTGCCAATATCAGGCAGTACATAAAGAATGTTAATCCATTTTATTCATGACAATTGCATGTCAAACTAAAAAATGAAATTAAGAACAAAGGCTGGAGCTCGGATATCTTTCCACCAATAGGTTTTCCACTCTACTGAAGCATGTTTGTTTTTTTTTTTGCAGAGATACAGCTTCAAGCAGGTGGGGTTGTAGATGCATGAACATGCACAGCAAGACCCAACATATAAAACTAAAGGAACAAGATATAGAATAACATGCAAGTTTGATTCTATCAGGGTACAGCAAGTTCTGGCAGCTCCCAGAGGACAGTGAGCCAGGATATAAGGGTGGTCCCAGCCACACTGTTAGTGACGGGGACAATCACATAGGGTGTGGATACAGTGTGCAAAGCTAGGCTCCACTCAGGAGTATGCAGGTTGGAGATAAAGGCAATTTTGGAAACAGGGATGCAATGCAGGTCCAGAGTCTGTCTGGGACATAGGCCTGGAGGCAGGAAAGAGAAAGCTACAACATATGTCCCAGAAGCCACCCAGGAGATGATCTACCTATGGGTGTTATTTACCCAGAGTTGGGGCTGGAGCCAGGCACACCCACAGTATCACTGAGGCAGGCACTGGTGGCCCCAGTCTGACCTGAAATTGAGTCTTTAGGATATGGGCAGGGGTGGAATGTCCCAGCAGTGGCTGGACAGGGATAGTAAGGTCCATGGAGGGACTAAGGACTTGGACAGAATCCCTCTAGGGAAAGGCATTTGTAGCTAGGATCTACTCTGTCCTGCATGAACAATCTGTTTATTTAACCTAAGACAGAAAAAGGAAATAAATATTTTGCTGAGAAGAAGGATATTAGAATAGTAGCCCTGGATTTAGCTATCAGATAGCCACCTCACTTTAAAGAAGGCTTCAGAGTTTTATTGCAAGTAGGCTATTTTCCCAGAGGCAATTCTGAACATTTTCTCCATGTCCCTCAATATCCAAAGCAGGAAAACTTGAGTCACTTTTAATCCTCTAGAATTATGCAGAGGAGTAACATTGTGAGAAACTGGACTGATTTACCACCTTCCACAAACACTTGTTTTTTCAGAGAACCACCACTGGGGATAATATCATACTAGCTTTCTTTTAAGGAAATCCCACAGCAGAAAATGTTTTGTAGACTATTATGTTATGTTTTGTTTTGTTTTGTTTTGTTTTCCCAAGAAAATGGAGACATAAAAATATTGTAAACAAACAAACAAAAATAATTATCTCAACTTTTAATAAAATACAATTGAAAATTCCTTTACACTGTTTTATAGGACATTATTTGGCACAGTTTTCCTCCTGAGAGGACTGGGAATTTTACTCAGAGATACTTCATTGTTGGAAAAATGAAGTGATGTCAAGTCACAAAAGTTTTATTCCTGATATGAGGATCTATTTACATTCAAGAAACTGCAGTGTCTTTACCACTACTGGGCATCTGCATTTTTAACTGACAAACTACTACTCCTGAAGTAAACTTGCTTTTATTTAAATATGTTGAAAGGAAACACAATGAAACAAAAAGGTGTCATCACTAAACACAGGGATTCAAATCTACCAAAAAGATCCTGCTGAAAGGAAGGGACATTTTTTCCCTCCACCATATCAAACTAAGGAATCTTCTATCGTGCACAGGTAGCTTCTGACCTGTGCATTTCTAATGGTGATACACAGGAAAAGGGAGCTCTATGATTCTTCAGTAGTTTTAGCTTTATATCCTGGTGTAAAGCAAAGAACTAAAAGTGTCAGTTTTATCAGTATTCTGCAAGGTACTCTGATGTGTCATTCTGCAGTCAGAAAGTCTGGAACATATGTTTTCTGCCCAACCCAGTAGAAGAGCTTTAATACAACCCCATGCAGTGATATAGGCTGGAGGAAGAGTGGCTGGAAAGCTGCCCAGCAGAAAATAACATCAGGGTGCTGGTCGAAGGCTGGCTGAACACAAGCCAGCAGTGTGCCCAGGTGGCTAAGAGAGTCAGTGGCATCCTAGCCTGAATCAGAAGTAGTGTAACCAGCAGGACCGGGGAAATGTCTTTTCTACTCTTCTCGGCACTGGGGAGACTGCACCTGGAGTGCTCTTTTTGTTTTCAGGCCCCTCATTACAAGAATGATACTGAGTTGTTGGAATGTGTTCAGCGAAGAGCAAAGAAGCTGGTGAAGATACTAGAAGACAAGACATATGAGAAGCAGCTAAAAGAACTGGGGTTGTTTAGTCTGGAGAAAAAGAAGCTGAGTGGAGACCTCATTCCCTTCTGAAACTACCTGGAAGGAGGTTACAGGGAGATGGGTGTTGGTCTTGTTTCTCAAGTGGCAAGTCATAGGGCATGAGGAAACACTGATTTTGGTTAAAGGTCAAAAAGAATTTCTTCATGGAAGGGGTGGTCAAACAGGCTCTCTAGAGTTGTGGATTCATCAGCCCCACAGATTTTTAAGAGACGTACAGATAGGATACGGTTTAGCAGTGGACCTCGTAATGTTAGGTGATGGCTGGACTTGATCTATAAGGGTCTTGATCAACCTAGATGATTCTATGATTCAGTGATTCTGTGATACCTCCTTCAATTAATGAATGACTTCTCTTTCCTTTGCTTCTTTTTTTCCCTATTCTTCATCAACACTTTTTTTTTTTTTTTTTTTATTGTTAGGTGTAGGTTTTGTGTACATGTTTACACATTCTGAGGACTGATGCCACAGCATCGTTACAATGGTGACTAGTGCATTCAGCAAGTGGAGAAATATTAGGCTATATATTAGACTAGAAACGAGAAAAGATAATCTTTTCTTTTAACATTTCCATTAAAAATAAATTACGAACTACTATCTATTACGAAGAGAGTTTGCAAAAACTGTTTCACAGTTATTCTCCCTCTTTCATCCTCTCAGTTAATAACTGTTCTGTGGCTTGTAGAGGTTATTCAGAATTTATAAGGTTGAAAACAAACTAGTCTGGGAACTCACAAGAGCACACTGAAGCTTATCTGTAAACAGGGTCAGTTCACGCAGAAAGTTCACATGGTCAAATTCTAAATGGAGTAGAGGGCCTCAGGGATTTTTGTAAGGAAATAATGGACAAACTTCTTAATCAGACTGCATAAATTCACATGTAAATTAGGCTGTCTGAAACTTGAGACAAGAATGTTCTCATGTTATTACTTATTTAATACCTGAAGAGGACAGAGGGAATCAAAAATCTAATAAAAATATTCGGCCTGGGGCATCTCATCATTTCACTAAAAAGTATAAACACATCAGATGTTGTTTTTCTCTCCTCATGAGCTGGCAGCTCTTCTTTGCCATTCTTTGTCAAGCATGGCCAATTCTTTGTCTTGAGTTTTCTAATGTTTTCGCAGAAGTCTTTATTAAAGATCCGATTCATTGAAAAAAAAGTACTAAAGAAGATTTGTCTGCATAATCAAATCTCTTTATTCTGCTGCTGCTGGTTAAAGTTGGGACACTCCAGATTAATTTGGGTACCAGTGGATTGGAAATAAATCAGCATACTCAGAGGTTTAAAAGAAGACATTACTGCTGAAGAGTACCTTAGCTTAAAAATTACAGCCCCACTGAAATAGATATGCAGTTTGCTTTTCTCCATCTTCTCTTCAGCAATTTCCTTGTACACATGCAGCACAAGCATACACAATCCTTGAACAACATTATGAAAACAGGATGTAGAAAAGTATTGCTTTTCTTTATTACTACAAAAATCTTTACTAACAGCCAGCTTTATAAGAACATGGACTTTTCTACAGTACGCTGCAAATAAAAAAGCACTCTATCTATTAACCAGACTGACTTTATGGGCTTCCAGTTTTCTCCTGAGTTATAAAGCTTTGTATATTTATAAAAAAGTTATAAATTTAATTACTTACCTAGGAGTGTTTCAAATTACACAGGTTTTATTAAAAAGGACAAAAGGCCCCAGGCCCAATAGCTTCAAAACTGTAATATCATAGGTAAATTTAAAAATGACTGTGCTATGGTGTACAAGAAGTTTAGACAGTCTGTAAAAGAAAATAACTGAGGTTTGGTCAGATGTTATTTTTAAGACTAATGTCATTATGCAGAAAACCTGTTCTGCCTTGGAATTTCACAAGTTTATTAGTAATCTATAAGAAGGGAAAAGCTTACAAAGAGATTCCAGAAAGTAGTTTCTAATCAGAGAAAATGAAAGAAGAAGTATAAGTGGATGAATGCTGTCAGATGCAAAGAATTTAACCTCTTCAAAACAGGTATCATGACTGTTTCCAGCAAGGCAACTGTTTGATATCTCTTTCCTTTGTTATGAAGAATTCCTTTCTGAACTCTTTTGTTTGCTACCTCTGTGCAAAGAGACAGAAAGAAATTTATTCTGTGTATTTTGGTGGGTGGATCACAGCTCTTTCCATGGTGTTCAGAATATACCTGATTCACGAGTTCTCTAATGTTCTATAACGTATGCCTCAGTATCATCTGGAGATGTGTGTTCGTACTGGTAGAGAACTTAGATATTTCAATGAGAAGGAAATTGGAATTTGATGAATAACGTTTAAAAGTACAGTGTGGGAAACTAGCACTTCATTAAGGCAATGCCTTACCACCATGGACACTACAACATGTAGCTTTGCCAAGACATTGAAATAGACTAGTGACTCAGACCCCAGAATAATAAACCACTCAGCACATATCTAATTCCCAAGAAAAAGAAATTAAAAAAATAAGAATTGTCTTTATTGCATGCCCTCCATGAATTTGTTTGGTAAATGTCCTTATAGGAGACATGTTAACAAACATCCCAAAGATTGCTTTCCTTTTGCATAAGTGAATTTCTGTTTTGCATAATTACCCAGTATCTAGATCACTCCCAGTAGGGAGAAAAATATCAGGAAGACTGCCTCAAGTTCCCTTCTCCAACTTAAGAGATTTCTTCACACACAGAGGTGTCTTCACACTGATAAGCAGCTAGGAACCACCACTCCTGTCTTTCACTTCCCCTCCTCAAAAGAACAGGGGGAGAAAATAAGATGAAAAAAACAACAACGAAAAAGCTCTTTGGTTGAGATAAGGACAGGGAGATCAATCCCCAGTTACCATTATAGGCAAAACAAAACAGACATAGTATGAGGCCATAACATAATTTATTGCCTATTGACAACAGACTAGAACAATGAAAACTAAAAGTTTGGAGCAGAGGGGCTGGAAGATGGTGAGGAAGAAATGTACCTGGGGTGCTGGTTGATGCTTGGGGAACACAAGCCAGCAGTATGCCAGGTAGCCAAGAAGGCCAGTGGCATCCTGACTTGTATCAGAAATAATGTTGCCAGCAGGAGGAGGGAAGTGATTGTCCCTCTGAGCTCTGATGAGGCCATACCATCTTGAATCTCTTGGACTGGATGATCTTGGAGGTCTTATCCAACCTCGGTGATTCTATGATTTTAAAAGCAAACTAAAACCACTTTGCCTTAATTCACCCTCTTATGACTCCTCTTTCTGAGTAGTGGGAGCATGGAGACTGTGATAGTTCATAACACTTTTTCTCTGCTGCTCTTCTCTTGCTCAATTGTGGAGTCCCTCTCAGTGTATGCAGTCCTGTACTGACTCCGAACTGATGCTATGTAATCTGTCTTCCCACAGGCCCATGACAGAGGGCCCATCCTTCAGACTCTGCACGAGTGCTGCCCCCATGGGTGGCAGCTCCCCCAGCCCTCCTGCCCCACCACAGGCTGCTCCTCACAGCCCGCAGCCCTGGCCCAGGTCCAGCTCCTACAGGTGCTCTCCAGGGACTGTACCTCCTTCAGGTCATATCCATTGCTGCACCATGGGCTCTTCCAGGGCTGCACATGGAGATCTGCACTGTGTGGTGCCCACGCACTGCAGGAGGACAGTCTGCTTCACTGTAGGCCTCTCCTGGGCCCCTGGGAACTTCTCCTCCATTCCTGAGCATCTCCTGCCCTCCTTCTGCTCTGACCTTGGTAGCTGCAGGGCTGTTTCTCTCACATTTTCTCACTCCTCTCTCCCAGCTGCTGTAGTGCAGCAGTTTTTTTTTACCCTTTCCTAAATCTCCTTTCTGAGATGCACTCAGCATTGCTCATGGCTCAGGTCTGGCCAGAAATTGGTCCCTTTGGAGCAGCTGGAGCTGGCTCTGATCTGACATGGGGCAGTGCTGGGCCCTGTTCGCAGAGGACGCTCCTGCAGCACCCCTCCTTCTCCCCACTAAAACCATATTCCAGTAACACCCAACCACTAAAACCTTGACCCATAAGCCCAGTACATCACAAAAGTACACAAAAGAGTGTCTTCTGTAGAATTTAACACCTCTGCCACAGTACCAGTTTTTCATCAGGATAAAAATTCTCCACTGAGAAATAATTACTTGAAATCCATTAGAAAGAATAAGGGGAGAGAAGACAAATGCAAAGTGATGAAGGAAGAAGGAGAGCAACCTGGAATACATCAATCTGTCAATTATGGCACTGAATAATTGCTGTTGTGATTTCTGTAAATCAGGACATAGACAAGGAAGCATTTTTTCTGATTCTTCTCTATCAACTCTTCCCTAACCAACTGCTTTTTGCTTTTCAGAAAAGGTATTAGGGTATACTAATCTTAGATTTGACTCAGCATGTGACATAATAATTATTAGTTTTCCCATTATTATTATTATATAGTTTATGTATTATTATTTCCAAGTTCTTCACCTAAGTTGTGAAGTACTTCACATTTTCTAATGTCATCTTTAAGAGACCTCAAAAAGGAAAAAAAAAAAAAAATTCTCAGTATCAGTTAAATTAAGAAAAAAAACAACATAAAAATATACATATGTACATATAAATGTTTTATAACTATGTAACTATTTACTTAATGAATAAATTGATCATTGAAATGAAGATATTTGTGCCAATACCCCCAAAAAGCCTTATATATCCAGAATTGGAGGGATTGTTCAAGACCTGTTGATCTTTGTGAAATAATTCCCTACATAAAGTTAATTCACTGCATAAGTTCCGGTTGCATGAAGTAGTGCTACAAAGGCCAACTTATAATTCACTAATTAGTGTAAGTCATAGATGTTCATCTCAGTCCTCTTTACGTTTTTGATCTTATATTGTCTTGGACACTCCTTTTTTCAATATTACTGAATCATTTGTTGTGTAATCATAGAGATAAATGTGTTATTGAGCATATGTGGAACTCCTATTTCCTGAGCCCTTTCCAAAAAAGCTCCAGAAAAGCCTCTTTGCAAATATTTATTAAGTATTATGTTTCCTTCATAACTAGCCAGAAATCCTTGTTCTTTAAAAGATAACTTGTTACATCTAACTAGAGATGGAAGAGAAGGCAGCTTCATTGCTCACATATGCCAAATGCAAGCTTTTTAAATATAGAAAAATATGTGATAAAGTAATAACCTATCAGCTTTTTCCATAAAGAACTGATTCCGAAACAGCAAGCAAAAAAAAAAATAAAAAAAAATAAAAAATTACCTTAATCCATTCATTGGCAAGACCTTCTTTTAGGTCATACAGAATCATAGAATCACCAAGGTTGGAAAAGACCTCCAAGTTCATTCATTCAAACAGCCCACCTATCACTAATATTTCCCCACTAAACCACATCCCTTAATACTACATCTAAATATTTCTTCAACACCTCCAGGCATGGTGACTGTGACACCTCCCTGGGCTGCCCATTCCAGCATCTAGCCCCTCTTTCGGAGAAGAAATTTTTCTTAATGTCCATCCCGAATCTCCCCTGGTGCAACTTGAGGCCACTCCCTCTAGTCCTATCGCCAGTTATGTGGAACAAGATGCTGACCCTCACCTTGCCACAACCTCCTTTCAGGTAGTTGTAGAGGGAGATAAGGTCTCCCGAGTCTCCTCCAGACTGACCAATCCCATTTCACTCAGCTGTTCCTCATGCAGTTTGTGCTCGAGACCCCTCACAGCTTCATTGCCCTTCTCTAAACACACTCTGGAGCCTCAACGTCTTTGTTGTAGCGAGGGGTCCAAAATTGAACACAGTACTCAAGATGTAGCCTCAACAGAGATGAGTACAGAAGGATGATCACTTCCCTGCTCCTGCTGGAAGCACTATTTCTGATACAAGCCAGGATGCCATTGGCCTTCGTGGCCACCTGGGCACACTGCTGGCTCAAGTTCAGACAAGCATCAACCAACACTCCCCAGGTCCATTTCTTCCACACAGATTTTCAGCCACTCTGCCCCAGGCCTGTAGTTTTGCCTCTGGTTGTTGTGGCCAAAGTGCTGGACTCAGCACTTAGTCTTGTTGAACTTCATCCTATTGGCCTCTGCCCAGTAATCCAGCCTGTTCAGGTCTCTCTGTAAGACCTTTCAACCCCCAGGCAGATTGGCACTTCCAATTTGGTGTCATTTGCAAACTTACTGAGGGTGCACTCAGTTCCTTCACCCAGGTCACCAGTAAAGATACTGAACAGGACAGGCCCCAATACAGACCCCTGGGAAACATCACTTGTGACCAGTTGTGAGCTGGATCCAACTCCATTCACCACCATTCTATGGGCCTGTTCTTCACCCAGCAAAGAATGTACCTGTCTGAACCATGGGCTGCCAGCTTTTCTAGGAGAATACTGTGGGAGACAGTCTCAAAGGCTTTGCTGAAGCCTACCTAGGTCGACTGCATCAACAGCCTTTCCCTCTTCCACCATGCAGGTTACTCAATCACAGAAGGAGATCAGGTTGGTCAAGCAGGATTTGTCTTTCATAAATCCATTCTGTCTACGCCTGATCCCCTGGTTGTCCCACAGTATTAGTTACTCCTGACATTAAGAGATGAAATTTTAAATCTGCAAAAAATTGCCAGTCAAAAATACTGTTTATACTGCCTTAAAACCAAGGGTCCTTAACTAATTATCTCAGATAATTTTTGTTGCCAAAAATCCCAAATTTCTTGTGAATAGTAAAATGTTTTGGATCACAAAGATCAGGATTTGCTTGAGAAAACTTCAGAGGCTGAGTAGGAATGTCAGGTCTAGAAAGCTGGTCTCCCAGAGCTCTGTTGCTGGAAACATGACCAGTGAAATGCAAAAGTGGGAGAAGGTTCAGAGTGAGACTACATCTATTCAAAATGAGTCTTAATTCCTGATCTGTCCTCATTGTAGAGAAGTAATATCAGGGTGGTGGGCAAAATATACCCCAGTTTCTATTACTTGTAGAATCTCATTCATGGTTTGAAAATGCTCACTGTCAGGCTTAGGAGATGCTTATAGAGAACGTCAGTGTTCATGGTCTTGCCTTCCCTTGTCAGGCAGTAGTCCTTGATAAAGATGTAAAATATATGATGGATACGAGCTTTTACTTTTAAAACCATGTTTTATGTAAATGTAAACAAAAGAATAGTTCATGTGCACCATACTGTCACTTGGTCCAAGATAGAAAGGAAAAGAACTGCATCACTTGGCAAAGGTGCTAAATCTGAAATGAATCCCTTTAAACATGGCTTTGCATTTGGTGTTAGTACTGGATGTCAGCTCAATCTGTTAGTGATCCTTCAACAGAAAAAGAGTAACACAGGCTTTTGATTGGACAGCCAAGAGGAGATTTTGCTGGCCAGGTGAAGTAAATAGGAAAAAGAAATATACATCAGAAAGACATACTGTCTTTTCTGTAGTAATTCAATGCCTGGAACCCTTAGGAAGTGATAGGTTTTCATTTTAGGGTTTCTATATTTGAGAAAGCTCATGACTGATGATGTACAATTCTCAGAAAAGTCCCCTGACTGTTATACTATTGGCACAGAAGGAAAGAAAGATGTTCTTTATCTATCCTGCTGAATTTATACCCTTATGTGGATAGTACAAAATTAATGGGGCCTGAGAGAGAGACAAAAACAGGAGGAGGATGTCAGACAGCTGGAGAGAAAAAAACAGAGAGAACAGCATAAGCCTAGCTCTGGAGTCCAACAATGCATTCCAGGTGTCCTATCTGACATATTCTACAGTGGACTTGGGGATCTACCTTGCTTTTCAATTATTCTCTTAGACTTGATTTTTTAAAACTAAGGCATGATAATGTAATCTTTATGCCAGTTCTCTGTCTCACTCCTAAATCCAAAGATGAACATATATTGAGACAGTCTTTCCTTGCATCTTAACTTAAACCCTTGGAAATCCATTATTTTGGATCAGGTCCCTGGAACAACATAGAGTGATGAAATAAATAGGAATTTGCAGGTATCATAACTCAGAAAAAAAAAAAACAAAACAGCTATTTATTTTTGTATCCAAAAAAAAAAAAAAAAAAAAAGAAAGGATTTAAATGCTTGACTTTTGGCAGATTTGAAAATGTTATCCTTTTCCTTAAAACATCTGACTTAAAAAGATAACTTCTGTTATCCAGTCCTGACTACAAGGATAAAAGAAGTATATATTGGTTAGCTGTCTGTCACTACACTGTATTCTCTTGTGTTGTATTTACAAAGAAGCAAGAATTGTGTTGGTACAGAGGAGATCAATACAAAGTCTGTTATCAATCTACTAGCAAACTTTGAAGTTAGAAAAAAGGAGGACTATATTGCTTTCAAGCATCCTTGACAGTTTAACAAAGATGTAGTGAAGACAGAGAAAGAGATGGGGAGGAGCTGTAATGACTGCCCTTGGTAGCAAAGAAAAGAAGAATGACTCTGGTGCTGAAGAGTTACATGAACCGCATAGTTTCATCCTTCAGAGGTTGAAAAGTTCAGGGCTATTAGCTATTTTCCTCTAGTGACAATGAACAAAAGAACAAAGCAAGAAGCAGAATATCTGTCTAAACCGACTTTTCAGGTTTATTGGCCTAACAGCCTTGCTTTCATCTAAGAAAGCAAGAAATAATGGAGCAAAGAATCATGAAATATGCAATCTTCAGCCTTGAAAAAGATTTTTGTTAAGCCTTTAAAATGAAAATTCTGGATCTTTTTAACATGTGAGCCACATAGCAAAACACACCACAATGAAAAGTAAAAGCACACATATATTCATTCTTCTTGTGTAAAATTTTGTCATACCATACTAAACAGTTCACCACAGTAGGTGAGTTTTGCAAGAGACTGACCTTGCTGTTGGGAATTAGCCCTTTCAACCCTTTAAGGGAAGAAGCAGTCTAGAAACTATCTGGTTGAAATAAGGAGGTAGCTAAGCAGGACATGGGGAGCTCCAGGCATAAGGCTTTATCTCTTACACATTGCTTGCGTATGTTAATACTAGATATTCTGTGATTGCATATGTGCTGTAGGATCTCTTTGCTGAAAACAGTAATTCTTACCATAGTGCATGATGGTAATGAGACGTCACTGGAAGACGTTGTCTTCAGGGAAAGACTTTTGGCCTCAGAATCTTAAGTGTTCCTAACATGTTTCTAATAGAAAATAGGGCTTTCGTCTTTTGCACTTTCCTCCTGGCTACGTATGAACACATCTTAACAAACAGTAAACACAGCATCTGTGTCAGTTTCCTTACTTTGAAAGAACATGCAGTATGAGCTTTGCATTTCATTATGGTTATGAATTGTTAATCTAACTCCTTAAGTATGCCAAATATTAGACCTTGGAAAATGAGGTCATACTTTAGCTTTAATGTTTGCAGATTTGTTTGTAGATGTTTGTAATGTTTGTAGAGGTAAGTATGTTTGAGTGTGTGAGTGTGCATTTTTCAGGTTTATCACACCGTTTGGGGGAGCTGTTTCTCTGTGGTTCTTGCCCGCAAGCTGTGAAGATCCATTTTGGCCAACTGTGTCAGAGATGAAGAATCAGGGGTACAGATAAGGTGAAAAGAGCTTGTGTGACTGAACAGATGAAATTGAAAGAAAGAAGGCCTAACCTTGGGATATGTATCAAATGATTTGGGGGTGAGGGGAATTGACAAATGGTCAGTTTCAACAGAGGAAGGAAGTAGTCCTGAGTAGCATTCAAAAGAAGGGTAGAGTCAAAGGGTTAGAGTTGTAGCCTGACTGCTGCTGCTCAGGGAGCTGTCCTGAAGATGAGGAACGTATCAGCAAGGAAATTTCAGAACACATGTGAGCCCAGAGCAAAAGAAGATCATGAAGAGATGTGTGTGTTTGTGGGAGGCACTGCAGAGCTGAGGGAGGAAAAGGCAGATTTGGAGCAACAGGCATGTAAGTAAGGTACTCACTTTATATATGCATCTTTCTTTCTTTTTTTCCCCTAGGTTAGCAGTAATAGTCTCCAAATGCAGTCTGAGAAGGAAACAATGGCCTCATCCTTTCTTTCTATCTTTTTTTTTTTTTTTTTTAAATCGAATGATCAGTGCATCCCCAAAAACCCACAACCAAAAAAATTCAAAACAAACAAGCAAAAAGAACCATCATCACCACCACCACCACCAAAAAAGAAAAAAACAACAACACTTTAACCAAAAAATTAAGTCAGAAATTAAGTAAGTCTGAACTGTGAGTGAGAGTTTGTAGGTATAACTGCAATTTAATCAGATAATCAGTAAGTTCTGGGTATCCATTAAGAAATGCTGAATGTACATGAACAAGACCTTCATATTAAAAGAAGTAGCAGAAATAAATTTGCCTGTGAAAGCAAAAAGCACTTTATTTGCTTACAGGTGTCCCATGGAGAAGAGCCATGACCTGTATTTTTCATCGGTATGTGAAAGAATACAAAAAAAATGTCTCTTAGTATTTCCCTCATGCTGACTTAGAATCAAAGTTCTGTGATTATTTTGTGTCACAGTGAATCCCATAACAAATGGAAGATTACAGACCAGCTTGAGTTGCATGTGCTTAAAAATAATTTTAAAAACTCCACACTGGCAGACCATCATCCACTGAATGCTGACATGAAGTGCATGATCAGTTTTGCAATACATTTACTCAACTGCTTTTTCTTCTTACAAATTCTGACTATACATATAAACTAGCTTGCTTATGAACCAGTGTCATTTCACATATTAAACCTCTCTTGGAAAACATTTTACTTTATATGTGCCTACATTTTGCACTGTAATTTTTCCACTCAGGATTAAAAAATGCGGTTTTCCTTAATGTATTCTTATTTCCAAAACAAATATATTCTATCCCATTTTATAATCTACTGCCATGATCTGATTCTAGTTTACCTCTTAATGGTTAAATTATTCTCTCTCAATGCTAGTTTTAAAGCTGTGGAAATTCAAATTAATTAGGGTAGAAAGGGTTGGACAAACTTTGAGTTTATTTACTTTTCTTTCTAGGCATGATTTTCATTTCTGTAATTCCCCAACTCTTTATTTCCTTACATCAGCTACTCTGGAAATTTAATCCACAAGCTGCACCAGACTCATAGGGTATACTTCAAAACACAGAGCTAAAATAATGGTTCTTGCTATTCCTTATGTCTGTTTCTCTGCCAACAATGCAAAGTGAATCAATGACCAGCTGATTGCTCTATCCTCCAGTCTGTTCAGGTGAGAAAATCAGTGTACTGTTCTAAGGCACTTTTCAGGGTATTAAATAGAAAAATTGTATTCTGCCACTGTGTGATGGCTAGGTGATTTTTTTTTTTCAGCAATATTCACAGAGCTACTGAAAGGAGTGCATTCCATATTGTTTCAGTCTAAATTGAACCTTGAAAAAATAAAGAGGTAATCTGAGTCTAAAAGAATAGATAGATAGATAGATAGATAGATAGATAGATAGATAGATAGATAGATAGAGATATACAGAGAGACCAAAAGGAGTCTATGGTCTGCAAGAAATAGCAATCTTTGGAAGAAAGAAAAAAAAACACAGGTCTAATCTCCACAATTGTTACTCAGGCAGAAATTCCCTTAATATGAGTGAAAATTCTGAATGGTAAAGTCCTATAAGGCTGGACTATGAATCTGCATTTCCTCTCATGTGCCAGTTAAATTATTCATGATGAATCATCTCATTAATCCTCTTTTTTCCTTACTGTTGTCCAAACAGGCAGTGCTGAACAGCTATTAATTCAATCAGTTATCACTCAGTAAAGAATTCCCTTCACAAATGTGACAGGAGTGTCACTATGTTTTCAGTCTCTCAAGCCAAATTAAAGACTCACTTGTTTTCCCTTTGCTTTGCATTTTTATCTCCTCATACCAGAACACATTATACAATTAGTATACCACCTTAAAAAAATCCCACAGCAGACTGCAGCAGGATGAGAGAACCATCTTAGTACTTTTTATTGTAGAGGCAAAATCACCATTGAAAAGCTAAAGTGTTTGTAAAGATAGGATATTTTTTCCAGCAGGCAAATACAGTGCAGGTTTTCATAAGATCCAGGCAGGTTATTTCTTCAGCATTTTTTTCTTTTTTTTTTTTGTTTTTCCAATGATCTAGATGAAGTGATGACTTGAGCATAAATAAAAGCAGGCAGGAAGTTCCATTACAGAATGAGTATTTCAGGAAATGAGGCTAAGTGAAAGTAAAAACTCAAGTACCCTATCTTCAACAAAGCTTTTTCACCATAAAGAGATATTTTAACAAGTGTTAACATTCAACATTTTTCTCACCACTCACCTCCAGTATTACTCTCAAAAATACTGCTTGTTGCAATCAAGAAAAAAGGGAAGTAGAGCTCACAAGACATTTTGGTGTCAATACTTTAATTGTGTGTGATCAAGATAGGTGCTGTCAGTGAATGAATAGAAGGATATGAAAGTAATAAAAGCACTGAAAATTTTCCAGTTTCCGACTCTGGATGTGACTCAGTGTCAAGGAGTTTGCTGTCTGGAGGAATGCATGCAGGCAGTGATGGGAAGAATCTAGGATGGCAACACTCATGTTCCTGCTTCTAGAATAAGCCTCTGAAGCCTGGACTGCAGAAGGTCATGGGCCAAAAGGAATACTACCACAGTGTCCTAGAAACAGGTGGTGCAGCAGAAGCTTGTAGTCTGGTCCTGTAACATTGGTAATGTTATTTTACTTATTCACTAAACCAAGTATACAAAAATACTAATTATTGAATAGACTACAATGCGCACAGGTGACTAAACTGGGATATAGGCATTCTAGCTGCAGTCATGAAATGGCAGAGATGCCTGTTTCTCTCTTCCCTGTGTATCATGTCAGGATCAGCAGTAGGGGTACATCACTGTCAGGAACTAGAAGATCTGGTCTCGTTTCTTAAGTGAGACATATCAGCAAAATGAAGAGCAACGCCCTTCCATACACTTACATTTTAAAATGAATCAGTTACAAATGCTTTTTCTTGCACGCTAGTGCTGTCCGTGCATGTCAAATGTCTTTCCACTGTGCATGGGAAAATAAAGCCTCTTCCCAGATACATGTACTGATATGTCTTGCTTCTGAATCCATGACAGGTCTCAAGCTAACATAGGTTTTAGGCTAAGCAAGGAAAGTCTAGCAACACTTGGAAACTTCTGATCAAATGACTGTGGCAAAAAAAACCAAAAAAAAAAACAACACAAAAAAACAGGGAATGAAGTAATCTTTGAAATCCAAATGGGACTTGACTGCTCCAGCTCAACATGAATGTTGCAAAGCACCTCTATTCTTTTCTGGGCTTGGCTACACTTCCTCATCCAATTTCTATTGCTTTGCCTGACAACAGTGACTTCATATACTAGATAGTTTGTTAATCTTTATAGAAATAGAGAATTTAAATAATACATTGCTTTTTCAATGTTTTGAAGAAGCAATGATTTGATTTTTTTTACTCACTTTTGACATACTATGCTGCTTATCTGTATTAATTTAGAAAGCTTTAATCTCCACAAAAGGTCTGGAAAATATAGTAAGTCATATTGAAATCGCCTAGTTAAATTGGAGTGCAAAGTGATTTTTCTATGTTCATCTTACTGCTTTTCTAATTTTGACAGTAAAAAACTACGTTAGCATTATAATGTATTTACTGCATTCCAACAGACCCTGTGAAAAAATGCTAGTGAGGATGTAAGAAAAGCATAAAGATAAAAGATAAAATATCTTTTACATACAGATGAGATATCTGATTAGTTCCTTCATTTAGTACAGTAGATATCTTGTGTTTAACTCTAGCTGATCAAGGAACAGGCACCCTTTTAAGTCCACATCTGTGGACTTCATCCTAGCTTTCACTGTGCTCTTCCAAAAGAAAATTAAGCACAGTTTCTTTGTTTGGTGGTGTTAAAATCTTCTTATTCCACAGTTATCTGTTGGTGGCAATGGAAAACTAACAAACAAACATATCTGCTTCTCCTTCCTTGCTGGCTAGATGGTGGTTAGAAAAGAGATTGAAACTCAGACCTCCAGTAATGCAGGAAAAAAACAAGCTGCTTTAGGTTTGCTAGACTTTGAAAGTGCAGCTGTACTGAGGATGAATTTCTTTTCTCTAGCTCGTCCGTATTTTATGTAGCAACATATTTATTCACACTCATGACATTACGTAACATTCCTTTCTATGTTTAGTATAAAGAAATTGCAATGCATCTTCCATCA
Source organism: Alectoris magna (assembly GCA_030625065.1). Lineage (NCBI taxonomy): Eukaryota > Metazoa > Chordata > Aves > Galliformes > Phasianidae > Alectoris > Alectoris magna. Next base: position 181,619,128 of record CM060560.1, on the reverse strand, counting down.
TAACTGCATTTCTAACAATACAGAAAGGTTTCCAAATTATTTATAGCAAAATTGTTCATAGTGCAGATTGGCTTCTGGCGGAAAGCATGAGCAAGAGCTCTTACACAGGTTTAGATTCATAAGTTATTTATTTTTAAAACAGTATAATCATATTTATCTTAAAATACAGCAGAGAGATGATCACAGAATTGTAGGGGCTGGAAGGTACCTCCAGAGTTCACCCAGTCCAACCCCCCTGAAAAGCAGGCTCCCTACAGCAGGCTTCACAGGTAGGCGTCCAGGCAGGTCTTGAATATCTCCAGAGAATCCACAACCTGCCCAGGCAGCCTGTTCCAGTGCTCCATCACCCTTACTGTGAAGAAGCTCCTTGGCATATTTGTGCAGAACTTCCTATGCTCAAGTTTATGTTCATTTCCCCTTGTCCTGTCCCCATGGAATGACAAAAAGACGTTGGCCATGTCCCTTTGACTCCCACACATAAGATACTTATAAACATTAATAAGATCCCCTCTGGGTCTTCTTTTCTCAAGGCTGAACAGACTTAGTTCACTCAGCCAATAAGTCAATACTGTGATAATGTAGGAGAAAATATATATTTGAATTGTTGACCATTTAAATCTTTTAAAAAAAACTGTAAAGCCTACAACTGTATATGTCCACGTCAGCACAAAGAAATTCCTAAAATGCTCCAGAGCAATCTTTCCAATATATTCTGTTATACGAAGTTTCCACTTTCTAGATGCCTGAACAGTGATCGTGCTTCAAGAAACCAATTAATCAAAGAAAGAATGCAAAAACAGATGGCAAAAAAAATCAGGATAAGAGTGATATTAAATTTGATTCATCAGCTTGTTCTTACTGTTTGGAAAAAAAAAAAAAAAAGACATTATAAATGTATTTTAGTAACTTGGCTTAAAACCCGTTGAGGAAAAACCTGTATAAATCATAGAGAACTGTGAGAGTAAGATAGATTAACTGAATTATATTTTTATCAGATCTATTTTTAGTGGAAGTATGATCATAACATTATTTCTAGGTAGTTAGATACAAAATCTGAGCTAAGAAAAGTTCTGCATGATACCCAGCTTTTGGGATAATTATATTTAGTAGGAAAGGAAAACAAGCAATCTGTGTCTAATGAATTATATATAAAGCACAAAGATTGATATTAAGACAATTTTTCTTTAATGTTAGAAGGAAAATTATCACTTCTAATTTCCTCTCAACAGTTTCTCCCAACTTCCATTTCATACAGGACTAAGAGTAACAAAAACAAACAAACAACAAAAAGCCCAAAACCCCAACAACCCAGAAAATTTACTTTTCTTGCTGAAATGAGAAAGTACAAAAACTTTATTACAACATTCTGTGAGACACAAAAAATGTCAGGGGTAAAAAGAAGGCAGAAGATAAAAAAGGCTTGCCTTTCCATGAAGGAGTAGAGTTCTCTCTTCCCCAAAACACAACATTGAAAATATTCACTCTGGGTGAGGCAGACATTTTTCTCCTCAAACAACTGGATCTGAATCTGCCTTTTAGGAAATACCTTAACCATCACATTTCTGCAGAGGAAAAAGGTTGGTTTCTCTCAGTTCCTGTATTGTAAGAGTTCACTGTCTTCAATGGAGAAGAAACTGGTAAGCAGATGTCTCACATCTAGATGGCCTTTGATATCTACTAAGTGTTTATACACCCTCTGGGACTGAAATGATGAATATGTGGTTGAATAACATAGATCTGGAAGTGTGACAGATGACAGTAGAGAACTGGTCTAGAGTACGGTTTAGTAGATGAAGCCACTCAGAAAGCCTTGTATTAGACATTTTAAGCTATCAGAGGAGAGAGCCATTTCATTTGTATAGGGCTAGTAACGTATTTTATAAAACTTGGAATAGCTCCAGCAAAAGAGAGCTCTACTTCAGAAACCCTGAGACCCTAGTATGTAAAAACTTCACCTGTGAGTTAGAGGACTGGAGTTCAAATCTTAGCCCTGAAGCAGGGAGAAAGTGAATTTGAGGTCATTTCTCCTACCTCTCAGGCAGGTACCTTAATCACAGGGACATGATGTATTCTAAAGAAGCACTGCCTCATGTTGGAGCTAATGGATTTAATTAATGTTTGCTTCACTGAGAGGGAGTTTCTGCTGCTCTATAAGCATTAAGCAGTGTCATCAATCCTTAGCTAAAGCAGACTTCAGCAGTTACCTGAATACAGTGTAATCTGACCTGTCTCCAGTTCCTTCTTCCTGAAAAAAATGGTAATATGTGCATTAATGTCCAACTGGACAAAAACAAAAATTCTCTCATGTGTTAAACCATTCCGAAGTATATATATGGCACTGGAGTTGTAGAGTAGCTGTGATTAGAGACAAGATATTGTATTGATCTTGATTACACACAACATAGAAGTGATGCTTTCTGCAATTACAGTCAGAAGATGAACCTTTTTCCACTACAGGGAAAGAGTCAGTTAGATGATGTAGTCTGGTTTCCAGGTTTTTCTCACAAGACTGTCTAACATGATCTCAGAATGGCTAGCATACCTAAGCTGTGTATTTCCTCCTTGTCAGGGTCTTAAAGTACTTACAAATCTGTATCCATTCAAGTGAAAGGGAGCCGACATGAAAAAGAGCCTGTCAAATTTTAGTGCAGATATAAATTCATGTAGGGAGGGAAAACATTCTTCCATGTTTACTGTGAAAGTAGCTATGTCTGCATGCATCCTCTAACAACAGCATTCAGTGTCCCATAATTAAAATACTGCATAATTTTGCAGCTCACTTCTCACAAGCTGTATGGGCAGTTACTTGCAGAAGGACTAGCAGAGATGACAGGGAAAGGAATTTTCTGTCTAAGATGAACTTTAAAAATATTAATAGTCCTGTTATGTGATATTTGTGATACACAAATGTGATTTTTTTTTTTTTAAACTAAGCCACATCAGAATATCTTTATAGTATTAGTGTCAAGGTTTACTATACGTGACTATACCCCCACAAAGTAGAAGACTGCTCAGACTGCTTTCCTTATAACAATAACAAAAATGTGCCAATTTCACCAAAAATTTACTGAAGGAGTTCTGTCTAAAATAAAATAGAGCTGAAATGCTAAGGCATGGGTATTTTCATTAAGCTTACAAGGTAGCTAAACACTTGAGAATTTTTTCTTGTGTCCCATTGAATACTCACAGAAATGAATTAAGACGATATTTCTCTATTTTTGCCTCATTGCAGAACAAAGATTTTAGATTTCATCATTTTTCAATTTTCTTTTTTTTTTCATTATCAAGTTTAGAGATTAAGATAAGTGAAATAGCTTCTAATTACCTATACAGATTTTCATATGAAAACATTCTTTCTTCATTATTAAAACTGAGTGATTTCAGTAATAACAAATGAATATTTTACAGTCAAACAGCATAGAATTATTAAAATATCCACAGATAGGAAAGTTAGCAGTGCAACATGGGACATTCAGTCTGTTTTTGTTATTACAAAGTATCACTTAATGCCTACAGCGTATTTTAATTGCTGTGGTTTAACACAGAAGGCAGTTTAGTACCTCACATTCATTCATTCTCCCCTTCCCCCACTGGTTTGGGACAGAGAATCAGAAAATGGTAAAACTCATGGGTTGAGATAAAGACTGTTTAGTAGGACAGAAAAGAAAGGGAAAATAATAATGGCAATGATAAACAAGTACATAAAGCAAGCAATACAATTGCTCACCACCTACCAGCCGATACCCCATCAGACCCAAAGCAGCAGCAATCCTCCCAGCCAACTCCTCCAGATTTATTGCTGAGCATGATACCATATGGAATAAGACATCCCTTTGGCCAGCAAGGGTCAGCTGTTCTAGTTCTGTCCCATCTCAGCTCCTTGTGCACTTCCAGTCTCCATGCTGGCAGAGCAGTTTAAGAAGCTGAAATGTTCTTAGTTCTGTTCAAGCGCTCAGAAGCAACTGAAAACATCACTGGTTTATCAGCATTGTTTTTCTCCTAAATCCAAAACAACCACTATGAAAAAAGCCTTACTCTATCTCAGTTGAAACCAGGACATGTGTTTTTGTGTGTAAGATTTGGAAAACATCTATTCTTACGCTGACAAATACTTATTTATTTGCAACACTGGGGATATAGAGTGGAAATTAAAAATTTTTAATCAGTATTTACACTTAAACTTATATATGTGATCCTTTCCATGTTATAGTATGAAATATTTTTAGACAGTGGATTTCTGAGCACAGCCTTTGGAGGAAGATCCATGCTGGCTCTATCAGCATCATCCATATTTGTTTACACAACCTACATTTCACAACAGTTTATAGTTTTGAAGTTCATAATCTTTGACAATGACTCAAATTGCACTTCTGTCTATGTCTAATTTTAAGGAGTGTAGCAGGCTTTTTAGGGTCAGGAAGTCAATTTATATGAAAGGAAAGATGAATTTCAGAGTCAGGTCCCAAGACTGTGACATAGATTTTATGTTTTTTCATTCTTATTCATATGGCATTACGTCTATGCTATTAGACTTACTGCTACCATCTTTTCCATATTGCAAAAAATGCTACATGAATATTTGTCAAGACAAGGATTTTTTATATCACACTTAGATGCCAAAATGTTTACTTCACCTTCTTTAACATACATATTTGGCAAAGAAAACGTACGTCTTTCTAAATTTCCAGGAACACTTGTTATTTCTGGCATGTGTTCACATGTACATATGATTGTAAGAGATGTGACATTTGAAAGTATTGATGCAGTGACAACATGAAGGATTCTGAAAAGAGCGATTTAAAAAACTCATTAGAAAGAAGCCTAGCTAATGCAAAAGCATTTGATCACAAACTGTTGAGTTACCAAATTTCTTTACATGCTTAACATAAGTTTAGAAACGTCTTTTGTTACATAAAGGAATTAAATGTTGAGATATAAATCCTTTTAATGACTCAATAAACAAATAAAAGATTCTCGTGAGTAACTATCACTCTGATTCTGCATATCTGCAAAAATACTGCTTGGTATCTGTGAAGGACGGAGCTGTTTTTATTCTTTGTCTCAAAGCTTGCTTCTAAGGCATTTCTGGTGATAAGACGACTGCTGGGGGGGTGAATGGTGTGTGTCACCATGCCACTGTATCTCTGCTTATGATTGCAAAGATAAGCAGAAGCAAGACAAGCAGTCTTTTTCAGGGGTACGGCTTGAAGGAGCTGACCACTGCAAAAGGTGATAATGCTTGTGCAGGGCAAGGAAGGCGCCACCCCCTGCTGGCTTATCTGTTGGCCCAGGAATGTTACACAAAACTGAGACAAAAGAAGAAGAGAAAAAAACCCACAGAAATTGGGGATAAAAGGCCCTCACCAAACTAGGGACTTTGGAGACAAACTCCCAAAGACACCTTTGACGGAGACAAACTCCCAAAGACACCTTTGACGGAGACAAACTCCCAAAGACACCTTTGACGGAGAAAAACTCCCAAAGACACCTTTGACGGAGGCTGAACTCCCGAGGCCTGCTTGCTGCGGAGCTGCCTGGCTTTCTCCCATCTCCCGTGGTGACCAGACTGGTTCCTGAGATCAACGGACCTACAACGTACCTTGCTGGACCCACGGTGGTGACTATCCCTTTTGCTCTCTACAGAGATTCCTTGCTTTTCTTCTTACCTTTTCTATCGCCTGTTTCCCCTTCCCCATCTCCCTAAAAGGTTAGGATTTGTAATAAACTGGTTGGACTAACATTTGAACCGTTGTTTCTTAATCTCACGCCGGGTATATTAAAAGAATCTCCTCTCACTCCTATTAATTGGAGCGAGACATTTTTTGGCGTAGTCGGCAGGATACCCGCCATGAGAGTGTTGTCCTTCCAGATATAGTCTGAAACTTTCCTGTGTGTACCTCCTGGAGTTGCAAGGAGCGATAATTTTGATAATTTAAACGTGAGCACCTCTCCAGGAAGACCGCTCCATACTCTGAACCTTTACTGTTTATGTGTATACCTCTCGAGGACGTATGAATTAATTTTGACTATTTGCATTTGTTTAATACGTGTGTGCCTCCTCGGGAAGACCTCTCTGCATTTTGTGATTTAAGTATCTTGTAACTTAAGTGTGAAATTTGAACTTGTTTTCCGTGTGCATCTCTTGGGGAAGTGAGGAAGTGATATTTTTGACATAAACGTGTGTGCCTCTCCAAGAAGTTTATTCACTTTACTGAAACTTAGAAAGTGTTGTCTGAGGAACTTAAAGGTTTCTTGTTGCTTGGATCTCAAGTGTGTGCCTTGAAGATTGAAGTTTTTCTGTGTGGCCTGGCAGGATAGCCAGGAGTGATTTAGGTATTAGCATTTCCTTTGTAATTGTTGATTGAGCCTCTTGGTCTTTTGTGTAAGGGAGGAGTGATTTGAGAATTTGCATTTGTTTGAACTTTTTCTGTGTGCACCTCCTGGAGTTGCGAGGAGTAAGGGTGTCTTGTAACCTGGGTGTGGAGTTTGCTGTTTGTCTGTGTGGCCTCGCAGGTAAGTAAGGAGCCACTTAACCTAAAAGGTGTTGTTTTAGTCTCTTGTCTTTGTGTCTGCTCCTCTCAACAAAAGGGAGGCGTGATTGGAGCATTTGCATTTGTTTGATAGGTGTGTGTGCCTCCCTGTGGAGGGGTAAGGAGTTAAGTGTACCTTCTCCTCCCCTAGTGTAGATCTTTTAGCGTATCGAGAAATGAGTGACAGTGTTGCCACTATGAAAACTGAAGATGTGTTATTTGACCTTTTAGAAAAGCATGGTGCTCGACCCTCTTTATCAGGGGTGGATTGGGCACGACAAAACTGGCATAACTTGCAGGGTGTTTCAGACCGTATAAGTGTTTTGCAAAACAATGCTCGTAGCCGAGCTGGTAAAGGAAAATCGTTTATTTGTGCGGTACTCGGGGCTGCTTTAAAGGCTGCCGTGGAGTTCCGAGATGAACAGCTTAGGGCAGAGAACCAAACTATACAGGCGCTGCAGGAAACAGTTAAAACAACACAAGAATTGGTAAAAGCTTTGCAGAACCAAATTGGAAACCTTGAGGAACAATTGGAAAGAGAGAAACGCAATTCGGCATTGTTGCAAATGGCGTTTAAGGAGCTTTTTACTAGTAAAGATGCTGGTGACACTGTTATCCACAGTGCACCACAAGAAAAACCTTATCCTCAAGAGGGATTGAAAGAAATAAAGGAAAGGCTAGATAAATTAGAGGCCTTTCCAACCCAGTTGCGTCCTTTAATAAAAACTGAGTATACATTTGATAATGGTGAGGATTTAGACCCTCAAATGAACGTTAAAGAAATTCCTTTCTCAGCAACTGAATTAGCAAAATTAAAAAAGGATTTTAGCCGGTCTCCAAAAGAATCTGAAACGGAGTATGTATGGAGAGTTAGTCTTACTGGTGGAGACCAGATTCTGTTAACAGAAAAAGAAGCTGAAGGTTATTGGGGACCAGGAGTATTTTTAACTACTGGCAACAATCGTGCTCCTTGGTCCTTAACACAGAGGGCTGCCTATTGGGCAGGTGGTCTTAACCCCTTAGAAAGGGGAGACCCTCTTGCCATTACTGGAACAGTCGATCAATTAGTAGAAAGTGTTCAAAAGGCTGCCTGTCTCCAAATGATGTATGATAGAAAGCTGCAGCCACATCATGAATCACCTATGATGATACCTGTTGATCCTGAAAGGATGACTCCTTTAATCAGGGGGCTTCCAGAAACACTGAAACCTATAGGTATACAGCTACAAGGAAAGATACAAGCTATGTCTCAGGGAGAAAGAGCCCAGGCATTGTTAGAAGGAACTGTAACTTCTAACCGTCTGCAGTCAGGACACAAAGTATGGACATGGGGGGAGGTTGCCCAAGAATTAATTAACTATGGGAGAAAATATGGGCCGGTGATTTCTTCCTCCACTAAATTTGAGCCAAGAGGAGTAAGGCTTGCAGCAGTCAGCCTTGCCCCTAGGCCACCCAGCCCAAAGCTCAGTGGGACTGGGAGGGTCTCATTGCCAGTAAAAACAGGTAGGCGAAATATTGATCATAAACGTAATTGTCTCTGGACACTGGGCTGGCAAAAGGGTGTTCCACGAGATTTGATGAATGGATTACCCACAGTCAGGTTAGAGAAATTAGTTAACTGGTGGCCAGAACAAAAGCTCAAGAACCTCCAGGAAAGCTGATGCTTTCACCCCTTCCCCCTGGTGAGCGGGAGGTGGGGGGTGGGCCGCGAAGGGTGGATACATTAGAAAGCTCACAACAAAGGGAAACAAGATCCTCGATTTAACACCTTCTGTCCCAAGGCTTCACCACTCTTTCCATTTACCTCTGTGAGTCACAAACCAGTGGAACCGTATTAACAAAGCCCCAAAAAAAGGGCAAGTCGGTGTCTTGTTTTTATTTTACAGAAGATCTCCGAGGGACCTTGACTGAACACAGAATGGCTGATAGCTGATTTTAACCATTTGTGTTTTGTGACAGAAAAATTGAAGATGTGATCATACTAGATTGCTGAATATACCTCTTTAATTACATGTTTTGGTTGCAATAGTATTTTGTTTTGGGTTGTGGGTTGTGATTGATACCAGTTCTTGGATCTGTTAAACTTCACAATTGGATTCAGAGTTTTTACTGGTCATCCTGGTTTTCTGGTACTCACTGCACAGTGATAACATTCCTTTTGACCCCTTTTCTTTCACCCCTTTTTATCAAACTGATTATGATTTGCATGTAACTCCTCTGTGGTGTTTCCAAATTCCTAACAAACTGGGAAATGAACCAATGGACCCATCTAATCTGTTAGACGTGGTCACAAAAGAAATCTATCATAAAGCCTTTAGCACTGATGCTTTTCAATGTCACATCAGTCCAGGGGTTCCATCCACAACATGGTTGTTGGAAAGTGTTTAAGTTTTGATAAGAGCTATGTATGTTTCTGGGATGACCCCTCTTCTGGTTTATACTGTGGGGTATCCTACACAAGCTATCCTGTGAAAAGTTCGGTAGACTATAACAGTACTTGAACTTGCCAAACTAGTATTTATATCCCTCAGCATTTGAATTGCTTTGGAAATGCTCAAGCGGAAAATTCTCGAGACACTAAATCATTTTTCAGAACATTACATGGCAAGTCCACGTATTGTCAAATTGGACTAGGTATGCTTTTGGTGAATTAACTGAAGTGTAATATTATACGGCTATTCATAAACATCACAGCTTCCACTGAAGAATTCCCACCTGGATCCTGGCTTACACGGGGACTTCCTGGGTGGAAAAAGCAGCCAACGCAAATACCTCTATTTGTTTTACTTATTTATTATTGGTTGTTGTTAAATGTATGGTTATTGTCAAATGTATGGTGGTCTCTTTTCACTTTCTACCTTTTATTCATTATGTAATATTTGTGTCACCACTCCTGAAGAATCACAGGGTGGTGTCTGTGGCAAGTTAGTATTGTGTGCTGTTACAACTCTTATATGTGTACTTTATATGATTTCATGTTTTATTCAGCTTACGCAACCTGTTGTATCCTCTATGTAATTTGTAACCACTTCAACTGATGACGGACAAGTCCAATAGATCAGGGCAACATTTGTAACCAAGCCAAAAAAATCCTTTGTAGCCCTCTTAGCACCCATCCCTCTTTTCCCCTATGCTTACTTTTTTTTTTTTTTCCTTTCCTCACCACCGTGCATCAATTTCAAGCAACCTTTGAGCCACCGGGTGGTGTGAAGGACGGAGCTGTTTTTATTCTTTGTCTCAAAGCTTGCTTCTAAGGCATTTCTGGTGATAAGACGACTGCTGGGGGGGTGAATGGTGTGTGTCACCATGCCACTGTATCTCTGCTTATGATTGCAAAGATAAGCAGAAGCAAGACAAGCAGTCTTTTTCAGGGGTACGGCTTGAAGGAGCTGACCACTGCAAAAGGTGATAATGCTTGTGCAGGGCAAGGAAGGCGCCACCCCCTGCTGGCTTATCTGTTGGCCCAGGAATGTTACACAAAACTGAGACAAAAGAAGAAGAGAAAAAAACCCACAGAAATTGGGGATAAAAGGCCCTCACCAAACTAGGGACTTTGGAGACAAACTCCCAAAGACACCTTTGACGGAGACAAACTCCCAAAGACACCTTTGACGGAGACAAACTCCCAAAGACACCTTTGACGGAGAAAAACTCCCAAAGACACCTTTGACGGAGGCTGAACTCCCGAGGCCTGCTTGCTGCGGAGCTGCCTGGCTTTCTCCCATCTCCCGTGGTGACCAGACTGGTTCCTGAGATCAACGGACCTACAACGTACCTTGCTGGACCCACGGTGGTGACTATCCCTTTTGCTCTCTACAGAGATTCCTTGCTTTTCTTCTTACCTTTTCTATCGCCTGTTTCCCCTTCCCCATCTCCCTAAAAGGTTAGGATTTGTAATAAACTGGTTGGACTAACATTTGAACCGTTGTTTCTTAATCTCACGCCGGGTATATTAAAAGAATCTCCTCTCACTCCTATTAATTGGAGCGAGACAGTATCATGAACTGTACCTCTAACATGTTCTTTCTTTACTTTTATTCCTACTCACAAACTTCACTGAAGTAACCTTTTCACATGGAATAAACTCTCAAGTCAATGCATGCTTGTAATAGCATCTTCTCTTCCCATGATGTTCTGTGAAAAATTAAAAATGCATTATATAGTTAAACTATATAACTAGTGATTAAGAAAGCAATGATTAGCTTATTCAAACCTTTTAAATAGAACTGTAAGGGAAGCTGAGGTCTTTTAAGTTGGAAAAAAAAAAAAGAGAGAGAGAACAACACACATTCTTCATTGTTTTAAAAATGAATTTCTCTCTTCTCACCATACGTGCACACCAGAAGCTTGTGACCCTACACTTTATGACAGAATTACGCTGGGTCATTCTTTAAACTACTTGTTTTTTTCATACCCGTTACTTTTATTTTATAAGTTTCCTCAGTAGCTCTCTATGCTACTGTAGAATTTTTTTATTTTTTATTTTTAACACCACAATATTGGTTACTGTTAACAAATGTAGGTATTTTTCAATGTCTCAATTTAATTAAAAAAAATGAATGTATATGACCATTAAAACGTTATATGTAATAAATATTTTAAAATTATTAGCTAGATTTTAAATACTTAATAAGACCATATTTGTTAATTTCACCGTGTTAATATAACAGTTTTTCATTACAATGCAACAATAATTTCAGTACTACTGGTTTGCAGATGCTTACAGGAATAAGGTAAAATTATTTAGGCACAGTGAGATATATACCTCAACCCTGGTGAAGCTAGGGTTCAGATTTCAATCTGAGTTAGACAAAACAAAAGTTTAACGACATCAGTTATAAAGTGATGTTATAAATTGTAAACCATAAATCAAAGAAATAACATTGGACACGCTGATCTGAACATGAAAGTTCATGAAAACTTGTTAAATGACATATTTTCATAAACACAGGTTTCTTTGAGTATGAAATATTACTGAGAATGGAAATTACAGTTTTGAGTCAAAAAAAAACCCACAAGTGTTAAAATTATAATATATACAAAGCAATGTCAACTTGTACAAGCTGAGAACCTAGAGGATTTCTGAAGCACTATTTCAAGTTTCTAAATTTCAATAAATAAGAATGAATATATTTCTTGAGGTAAATATGTATTTCAATTCTATTTACATCTTTGTTCTATCTCCCTTTCTTTTACCTCCTGTAACTTGTCTTTCAATCAGCATAATTATAGACGTTTTATTAAAATAATGTATTCCTTGAAATGAGATGTTAATACTTGCATGGATTGCCCTTTACCAACTATCAGTGTGACTTTATCCATATATTTTAAATCAGCCCAATATATACAATGTTTTTTATTTCCCTTTCAGGGAGTTTCAAGATCACAGTCTGATTTAGAATTCTACTTGCTGCTCAATACCTAGATTTTCACTTCTGATGAATATTACGTGGGTGTATGTGAAATAACCTGGCATCTATAATCAGATCCATTATAAGGCTCCATGGTAAAATGCATATACTTGCACACTGCAGTTTTTCAGGCTGCAAGGTGTCATCAGTAAATCTTTTCTACTGAGCTGTGGAAGATTAACATTTTGTATTTTCAAGTATTAAGGAAGAAGGAAAAAATAAAAAGAATTACTTCACCTGGTCCAAATTTCTTCACAGTATACTATTCTAAACTACTTTCTCCATCCACTGATATGCTTTTTTTCTTGACCTAAGCAGACCAAATAGCACACTGCAATGTGGAATAGGGGTTCTGTCAGTCCATAGTGCTTTGTCTCTGCCACTCCTTCATCTTTGCCCTCTTCCTCTGCTTTAGCATGGGGTCACTCCCATGGGATGCCATCCTTCCCAAGCTGATCCTATGCGGAATTCCCCCAGGCTGCAATTCTTTAAGTGGATCTGTACCACGGGGCCCACCCTTCAGGCACTGTTTTAGCGTGGGTCTCAATAGGTGGCAGCTCCCCCAGCCCTCTTCCCCATTGTGGGCTTCTCTTTCCTGGGCTACAGCTTCAGCCCAGGCCCTGCTCCTGCAGGGCGTCTCCATGGGCTGTGGCCTTCAAGTTGCATCCACTGCAACATCAGGGGCTTTCCATGACTGCATGTGGAGATCTGCTCCGCGTGGTGCCCACGGGCTGCAGGGAGATGGCCTGCTCCACTGTTGGCCTCTGAGTTTGTTGTGGTTCAAGCCAGCAGGAAGCTGAGCACCATACAACTGCTTGCTCACTCCCCTTTACTCCCGGTGGGAGTACCTGGGAAAAGGAAAGAATGAAGTAGACCTCCCGGGTTGAGATAAAAACTAAGACAGAAAAGGAAGAGAGAAACAATGTATAAATATAAATTGAGTGACTGGCAATGCAGTTGTTCACCACCTGCTGACTAATGCCCAGCCAGTCCCTAGTAAGCAGCTGCTCCCCGAGCAAACTCCACTCTGATTTATAGTTCCAAATGATGTCATTTGGTATGGAATATCCTATTTGTCAGTTTGAGTCAGCTGTCCTGGTTCTGTCCCCTCTCAGTCCCTCATGCACCTTGCTGGCAGGACAGAAGAGAAACTGAAAAACCTAAAACATCCTTGGCTCTGTGCAGCACTGCTCAGGAACAACTGAAGCATTGGCTGTTGTTATCATCGTTGTTTTTAGCCTAAAGACAAAACATGGCATCATACCAGATACTAAAGAAAATCAACTCTGTCCCAGCTGAAATCAGGACAGAGAGTTTTACAAAGATTTGCATGAGAGTCTAAAGGTCCACCGGTCTTCTCGTTTTTGGGATAAGGAGCTATTTCTTCTGCTGATATTTCCATGCAATATGTTGCAAGTTAGGATTAAATCCTTAAGAAAGCAGTTTTTAAGCAGATAAATATTCTTCTCTACACATTCACACAAATACAGACCACACATTTGCCGATTCTAGTACAGGTAAATAGAAGCATATCACCACAGTGCACTTTTTTTTTTTTTTTTTTTTTTTTTTTTTTTTGGTCACGCTGGTAATATAAGGAAACAGGTTTAGATAGGTAAAGGAATACAGACTTCTGGAGAGCAATCTATCACACTTGAATAGGTCTATCCATACTAGGAGCATTTTTTCTTTTTTTTTTCTCAACTATAAAACCTTGAAAATATTTGAAATCTCAAAATACTGTAACAAAGCCAGTGCATATTCAGTTTTTAAGGATGTTTTGAAAATGTAATTGCTTTTATATGTTTACAATTCAGGACTGAAAATGCTTTAAAAGCACCCCAGCAGGAAGAAATTGTTGAAAATTTGTAGGAGAAAAACTAGGAAAAAAAAAAAAAAAGAGGTAAAATAAATAGAAAGCTTAAAGAGAAAAGATTAGGCAGCTCTTGGCATTTTAGTCAATAAGGTGGCAAGGTGAATAAGACTTCTCAAAGTATATTCAAATATTAATTGTGTCCCAGGGAGTGTTTATGATGGAGTACAAAAAGACCTAAGCAAGTAAAACATAGCTAAATGACAGCAGAGTATGTGGTATAGGAAATGTTCCTGTAAAATTGGTGGACCTAGCATTGATTAATAAAAGGGATCATAATAAACATCAGTGAACTTTGGAAGTACAAACCACAAGTTACATTTTCTTACTCCTTAATGTGTTCCAGTTCATTATTTCATATGTAGGTCCATCCAGCAAATAGTTCCAGAACATCAGATCTGGTCTTTATACATGAAAAAAAAAATATATACTACTAAGAAAACTACACTAAAATAAACCAATTAGATATTAAATTAATGAATCAGGTTATAGAAAAAACAGAATGTGATGCTTTGAAGTACTGATACTTAAACACTTTGAAATGGAAAGACGGTTATGGTTGTCTTCTTTTTGAAAATATATTTAAAATTTAAATATGATATATAAATTTAAATATTCTCACCAGCACTCAAAGTATTATCAGAGTTATTAGGTATGTCTTACAACAACTAATTATAAGTTCCTCATAATAAATAACTTCATTATTTAAGAAATGTTAATCTAACCTAGACAGAAATCCCTTCTGCTACAGGCAACCAAGTAGGGCCGTGTAGATCTGTTTCATCCTTTGCTTCCACGTTAAGAAAGAGTAGATCTTACTGTTTCAGTACAGTGCAGATGAAAATTTGATTGAATACTTTCCTTTAGAATTCATGTTTCTTGAAATCCAGTGGAGGATATTATACCATTTTAATTTAGAAGTGATTTTTCTCTAAGTCATATGTAATTTGAAACCATTGTACATAAAATCAGTGATTTCTTTTGATATTTTTCTATAGGCTACTGCTGTAGAATCATATACCTACCAAGTTCCATGTCACAGGCAGAACATAAAGCATTATCCACCTTCTAAAACTCTAGAAGAACCCCCTGTCCACACTAAGAAAAAAAACACAAAATACTTGAACAGTGTTTATACCTGAAGCCCACAAAGCTATGAAATATTAAAAGCAAATCTTCTTTAACCATATTATAAACTTCATAACTTTGACTCAAACTGTAAAGTGATGAATAGCCATATTTTCCTAATGAATCATTAATGAAATATCATTCAATCAACCAAAATATTAAATAAATAAATAACCATACAAGGTTTGTTTTGTTGTTTTTTGTTTGTTTGAATCAATAACATCAACTCTGCCTGAGCGCTTGTATAGAAGACACATTCCAGTACTGATTTATCTTTCTTTTTCTGTTTACACTAGCCTAATGTTTTTTCTTTTAATTAAATAAGTCTAACTTAAAGTTTAACGTTCTTTGACCATAACTGTGGCCTTATCCAGTTTCTACTAAATCAAAAATATATATTTAATATTTCACTCAAGGCTAACTTACGGTATTCTCAGATGCCCTTCTAAATGGTCTAAATTCCCAAGATCCAGTTATGAGGTTTGATTTTGACACTAATGTCTGCAGCGCAGTCGATCACATCCAGAAAAATAGAGAGAGTTGCATACAGGGGTTGTGTACTTATAAGGCAAAGAACAATAACAAAAGACCAAGTAGTGACAAAACTCATGAATAAAAAAGAAAATCCACAGGAGGCGAGAGGAAAATTTTCACTAGATAATTTTTATTTTTCCATTAGTATTTGAGGATTTGACCTTTTTATCTTTGGTAGAGCATGGCAGGCAAGAGAAGTAAATGTTTCAGAATTTAATAAAAGAGTAGTGGCTGTAGGCAGAGCCTCGAGTTGTGTGGTCCAAATGTCAGTATGGATGGAAAAGGAAAATTACCTACAATAGGAGTGAAACACTACTTCCCAGAGGGGATTCTAACAGACACTATTTGATTCCTGATTATGTCTGCTCCAATCTTGTTAACTAAATACTTTGATTTGATAAGTAAAAATCAAAATAGATTTGTTTTGGTAGCTTCATTATCAGGACAGCAAAATTAAGTAATGCATCCTATTTATGTTTTTTAAGCTCCTTAGTTTGATCTACGGAATTTCTAAGCTGTTAATCACACTGGTATTTAAGAAAATGAAATTAAAGCAGAATTGTTATTAAAAAAAACAACAACCAAACCCAAATATGACTATTTTTATATCTTCATGGCATATTTAAGATCACTTCATTAATATTATTAATTCTGCAAATTAGGGACTGACCTTGCATTTTCAACTTGATTTATTCAGTACTCAAGTCCAGAGGGCAAAAAAAAAAACACACACAAAAAAACAGAATAATGCACTGTCCCCACTTTAACTGTACCTTAATTAGTCAGGTAGGGAGTGGAAATGATGAGAAGAAGCCATATGATGTTTGTAGAAGACATCTCAGAAATATTCAGCGGGTGACTGTCAGCTCTCCCACTCTCCAAGCCAGCAGCAAGTATGAATGGTGCAATTGTATCAGTTTAGCACTCCTTCTCCTCTTTGGTACGCGTGTATCCTGGTCTCAGCTGGGATGGAGCTGATTTCCTTCATAGTGTTGGGTATGATGTTATGTTTTTCTCCTAAAGACAAAACAATGCACAGCTTAATGAAAGACTAAGAATCAACTTCAGTTGAAATAATCACTTCCTCAAATGAAACAGGCTTACTTTACAAGTACCTTCACTATGGTTTGTAAAGTTAAGTCAGTGATGAATCTGGCCTGCCATTATTGCCATTGCCTGGGGAAGAGGCGGCTGAGGGGAGACCTTATTACTGTCTTCCAGTACCTGAAAGGTGCTCACAGAGAGAGCGGGGCTGGTCTCTTCTCAGTGGTGACAGGTGACAAGACGAGGGGAAATGGCCTCAAGTTGTGCCAAGGTAGGCTTAGGTTGGACGTTAGGAAACACCTCTTTACAGAAAGGGTGGTTAAACACTGGAATAGGCTCCCCAGGGAGGTGGTTGAGTCACCGTCCCTGGATGTGTTTAAGAGTTGTTTGGATGTGGTGCTTGGAGATATGATTTAGCAGAAGGTCGTTAGAGTTAGGGTACTATGGTTAGGCTGCGGTTGGACTTGATGATCTTTGAGGTCCCTTCCAACCTGAGTGATTCTATGATTCTATGATTATTGCTGTTCTAGTATCAGAAAGAAACAAAAAAAAAAGCAAAATGAAATATGATTAATTGCTATGACCACTGAACACACATGGATAGCAAGAAGGACTCTTCCATGAATGGAAATTATTGCAATAGCCAGTCTCTTCCAGTATCTCAGTAATTTCTAAACATTCAGGAGAAAAACATATCAAATTTCAGAAGTTTGTTCCTTAATTTTCTTTAATGCATAAGGTAACATGAATATCTGCAATTCTTCTGAACTATGAAGTAGTATTTTTACATTTATCTTTAGATTCCTGTAATTCTTTATTTTAAATTCAGACTTTTTTTTTTTTAACCGTACGTATTTATCCATGTTTGTCACTTTTATTTCTACTTTTATTATTTTGTTTAATAAGCATGAACACAACACTGAACCTTGGAATACAAACAGTTCATTTTTTCACTTATTTAGTGGATTTTGGTTTCTCCAAGTTTCCTCTTCAAAGGGGTGATAGAAAAACCCTTCTTAGCAATGCAGACATTCACATTCATCCCCTTGAAGTCAAGCAGGGAGAGATTAGAGAACTTCGGAAGGGAAATTCCATGAAAGAACTATTGACCACAAAATTACAGCTGGGAACCTACATAAGAAACTAATTCTTTTCAGGTGCAAAAGAATCAGTAGATCTTAAATAATAGATGTTCACAACACCTCCAAGAGCTGCAGAGTCATATGCATGAAAGATGCATGCTAAGGAGCTTCTTGACCTGATCAGGGAACTTTTGATATATCCTTTGCCTGAATCACCACAGGGCTCCTCTTTCTGATCTATGTTTAGCATGTTTATTAATTTTAAATGATTTTTAAAATTAATTTTTAGATAGGATACTTAGCTACTGAAATGATTTTGATGCTCCTCTTTGTCTTTTTATTCCAGTTTGCCACATACAACTCCTCATTTAAATATAATCAACATCAAATTGTACATGAAGCAGTCTTTCATAAGCTTACAGGGCATTTTTCTAAATTTTTTTTTCCTTGAGATGCATATATTTTTGAGTTTGTCTTCACACTTTTCTACTCGTCTCTCATAGCTGGTCAGACAGACCTTGATGTGAGACTTCCTCATTGCTATAAACACTAATTGTTAGACGAGTAACTTTTTGTGCACCTGTAATGCTTCTCTAATGAGAGAAGTATGTTGTTTCCACATGTAGAATTTGATGTTTAACTTGGCAAATCTGCATGCAATTTTTCTTTTACCTAGAGATGTGTCCAGTTTGTATATTCCTAGAGAACTTCTATTAGCAGTGCTCTCAGGGTCACTGAAACAGCTAATCTTAGTACATCAAGCCTAGAGAATAAGTAGAACTCAAGCCTTGTTTTCACTTCCACAATTGCCCTTAATGAAACAATTTCTGTTTTCTAAGAACTGAGTCTGAAGTTCTCCTGCCTGTAATCTTAACGGATTACTATTTCCTGCTGAATTAGAATGCAGTTTCTGTGAACTATATATTGTAGCAAGATATTCATAGTTAAGGAAAAAAATATATACGTTACATTTTGGCGTGTTTCAAATAAATCAACATAGAGATTCCATTCAAGGAAGACATTGATTTTAAAAATATTGAAGGGAAATTTCATGTTCTATAACAAGAATGACAAAATTCCTCAGGTACTAATTATGCCAAGAGTATGGAAAAAAAAAAAAAAAAGATTAATAATATGTAGTATCCTTAAAGAAGAAAACAAGATTAAAACCCACCCAACCAAAAAACCACTGGAGTATTTCTTTGTAAAATGATGCCATCACCATCTACTTGCTTCTTAAAACAGTGTGACATGGCTAAATAATCAGGATCTGGAATCTAGACAGAAATTTAAGTAATACACATTTAATTTTATCTGGGAGAAGTGCTACTGCTTCTCAGAGCTGTTTTCTTAACAGAAACTAAAATGCACATTTCTGCAGTATGAATGAAATGTCTTCATTATTCATGGACATACAAACATGCCATGTTATTGAAATACCACAAAATAATTCAATATTTCTGTATTGTCTTTTCATGAATGTATTTTGCTATATATTGTTCTTATTTTTTTTTTAATGTAGACATGCTGTGTGATGTCAGTTGACTGCTTCAGCTTCTTCCTTATGATTTCATTAACGCCTGTATTTTTTTAAACAGTTTTTTTTTTTTTTGCCAACATTGTTATCTCCCTTCTGTAACAGTCTAATCCTCTGTAATCCTGCTTCATTGAGTTCAGTTTCATGCCTTGCATGAGTAGTTTTCTGTGCCATTCTTTCTTTGTGTGGCAGCATCTTTTTCCTTCTTGTCCTGCTCAGTCAATTGTCAGCTTCTTTTTTCCTTTCTTATTCCACAGGTCTGATTTCATATCTTCCTCTATTTCTAGCTTATCCTATTATACTCTGCATTATCCATTTCTGATTTGCTATTGCTGTTCTTTACTCAGACAGCCTTTTGGCCTTCCAGAAGAATAAATCACTGTACAGGTTTCTTTCCCTACTCCTCTTCTTTGCTCTGCAGCTCCTTATCTCATGATATTTAAGATTATTCTTTCCTTAAATCTCTATAACTTTCACATTATTTATAATTCTCTCTGAGTACTTCCACTTGGTTAATAGAACTTGAAGATTTCAATATTTAATATATTTGCTTCTATAGCTCTGTGATTTTGAACATTAATTGCCATTTCATATTGATACATTCCACACCTCCCCCCAGTACTGTTTCCATTGTAACAGTACAATGACAACACAATAAAGAGTGTTTCAAAAATGATTTAGCATTCATTAAGATATTTAGCTGAACGGTAGAAGCAAAATGTTGTTCTAGTATTTTCTACTGTTTGATAGGATGTTAGGCCCTCTTTTGCCAAAGACCCAATGCATTCTATCGTGAATGTCAGGAACAAAAGAATTTAAGGAGCAGGTATAAGACCATCTATTATTTAGACCAAATTTGAGGAACTTCACTTGATCAAGATTTTTCTTGTTTTAGAGGTTTTTCCCCCCCTTCTTCTTCTAGATCCATCGTCTGAGACTTAGTGAAGTACAGGGAAGCCACATCTCACTGAAGAAGTTCTCCAGTCTGTGAATGGCTTTCCTTTTTTGTTCATATTCTCAGTAAGTTTTGATTTTGTGAATTTAATTTGTAAGTAATATAAGACATCGAGGTATGTCATATAGTAGTAGTAGTACTGTGGATATTAACTTCAGGTCTGATACTATACCTCTGCCTTTTTTAATTATTTCTTTTTGTATTTGTGTATAACAGTAATCACTTGTCCTTCAAAAGAGATTAGAATGAAGAGCAAAATGGCACAACACAGTTGCCTTCTCTAGACTATGTGAAAGATTCTGTAGAATTGAATGAAAACAGAAAAAGTTTGCAAATAGAAACAGACAAGGGGGGGTACAGGCACAGTAGATGTTACCATTCTGCCTACAGAAGCACCAAGCATCTCTGAACTGTATAGCCTGCAAATCCACAAGTAGCAAACATATTAACCTTTCCTGACTGATGCTGAGTCAATTCAGATTAGAACTCATAAAACTGAAAAAAAAAAAAAAGTTATTCTCACCATTGACTGATCACTGTTTTAAAAAGAGATTGTGGACAGAAAGTTATTTATATTTGACTATAAAAATCATTAAAAGTTGGATGGGTTTTATTCTGTAATGTGGTCACCATTTCAGAAGTAGTTTAGCCCTGGCAGGAAACAAAGCACTGCCTGGCCACTTCCACACTCTCCCCCATGGGAGTCACAATACTACAGACTAAAATAAGTGTAGAAGAAGAAGTTGGAGACCAATAATTCCACATCCTCCCTCTGATGGGAGACAGGGGTAAGAGCTTTAAAAATAAATGAAACATGAATAATGACCCTTCCACTGATAATACCTTGACAGCTTCCAGAAATGTTCAGATTGATTTCATGAGACAAGGTTATGTCTTTGGGTTTAATAACCTTAGAGAATTGTTTTGAATTTGGCCAATTATTTTTAAATCCATACATATTCCTATATTTACAACATCCTCTGACATTTCAACCTATGCTCCATGACAACATACTTAATCTTTTTGCTTTAGTAAGACACATGCCTAGTAATTTCATTTGCTATTCCCTAGTTCATATGTTGTAATAAGGACTAATGACAGTTCCATTTTTCCTAGGTCATTAATACAAAAACACGACTTCAGTTTCCTTTCCCAAATGGTGAGAAGAAGCTTCTCACTTTCCATACGGTGCACCTCTCAGAGGGTCATCACACTTCAGAGCCTAGATGGAGAGAGAATTTAGACGACTTCTGGGCCAAAAAGAATAATAAAGGAGTTTTATCTGTGCAAGTGGAGTGTAGCAGTAGCTCACTAACAAGCCAGCTGTTAAAAACAACAGAAAACACCACAAACTTGTTCCAAGAGACTCTACTCTGCCCTCCAATAAGGTCACCTTCCAGACAATTCTCTCTTAGGTACCTCATTCTTTCTGGTTCCTCATTCATGAGCCCAGAAACGTCTTCCTCATGGATCTATTGTCCCATTGTCAAAGCCAGTTGATATTTTTCAAACAGAAGAAATAATGTTTAAGTAAAAAAGAGTCAATACAATGTGTTACTTCAGGGAAAGAAGGGAAAAAATATATCTTTGGTGACTGGGCTGCAACTATACATCTAGTGTGGAAGTGAAAAAAAATAACACTGAATAGTATGAACACTAGAGGCAATTCACCTTAAATGTATTGAGATTATTTTTTAGACTTTTTTTTTCCCCATCTTACTCAGAAGAAGAAATAACAAAGCCACCAGAAACTGAACAATTTTGACCTTGAGTACAGATTAGCATGACAGATTATCTTGGAACTGCTGAATGCATTTCTTATCTGAGACTTTGCTTGTAGGGAGCTCGAGAGCAATACAAACACTGTGTCTCTATTCCTTGATGTATTATAGACAATCATTTTTTATTTCACAGTTCATTATCAAGAAACATTAGCTTCCGTAAGATTGAAGCTAAGATTCCATGGAAGCTTGCTGGAGCATCAGAGCCTGACCACTGCTGCCACGTTTTTAAAGACTACATTTAATTATTTTCGTAATGCCACTAAAGAAGTTACACAGTTGTTCTCACATTTCTTCCAGTAGAAATAGCTACATTTACTCATCAAAAATAACTTAAGAATACGTAACATATGACTAACTTTTCCATTCAGCATTATTCGACCCCTGCAAGAGAAATCTGACCTCTAAACCACAGCTTGAGTTTTCCTCTTTTCAAATGAAAAGCCTTAGAAAAATTTGCAGCAATACATACTCTATACTACTGTCATTCAGTGAAAACACAAAATATTAGCTGTATTCTTTTCTTGACTCAAGCATATTTGGCAATTCTGTTTAACTCTCTTTAGCACAGTCATTATGTCAACAGACCAGACTTTGGCAGAGTGAGAAAGTCTATCTCCTGCTGTTAAACTAAGACAGCATGAGACAGAGTAGGTGTTATGGGTACATATTCTTTAAATATTTCATGTGATGTGTAATGCATCATACTAGCTATAAGAGAGATACTGCCTTGTCTACAGCAAAGAATACATACAATTAAAGAAACCAGTCTGAGCTTAACTTCTTTAATGTAAGCAAGGTAATGCTAAGAATAGCAGCAGCATGTGAATAGACCTTTGTTAATTTTCCAGTATAAGGGAACAATGAGAGTAAACATTTTGAGTTCACTTCAATGTGTAAGTCAGAGATAACACCCAATGTTCAAACACAGCTTCAGAAGTGGACATTCATACTACTACAACCTTTGTCATCCCTTCTAGAGCACATAACAAACAATGTACTTAAACAGCTGTGCAACTTCTCTCTGCACTGAGATCAGTTAACTCATTCCATAATGCAAATATAGCATATCAGTCAAAAAGTTGCCATGGGAAAGTGGAAACATTCCAGGGTCAAGCACATTCTCCTCCAAGAGGGCCCAAGTTTAAATGCTGGTTTTAACACCAATTTTCTGTAGGACTGTAGGCTATTCACTTACCCTCTCTGCTCCAACTATAATATCTGTGAAAGAAGAAAGAATACTGACTCATCTGCCTCAAAGGCAAACTAAAGATTAATTAGTTTGTGCTTGTATAGAGCTTTGAAAATGTCAAGGCTATATAGCTATTGTTAAATAAATGGCAAAGAGTCAGATTGGACAAGCACAGAACAGAACTGCAGGAAGCATATCTTTGTATCATAGCTGTTGTCTTTAACAGTACCCAGAAAAGATTTTATATGTTAGACATAGGTAATTAAAAAAAAGTATAGAGCAGCTTCACAGAATCATTTCTTCAGTGAACATTAGTAGAACGAAAGATCAAACACAGGTGAATATTTCTGTACTTTTAAATTCAGCACAGTAATATGTTACCGTTCTCATTTAATTTATCCTTTTTACTGGAATTCACAGGAAAATATTCCTATATAATACATACTGAAACATTCTGTCCACGTGAATGGACAAAAACAATGATAAAATAAAAATAAAAATTCCTTCCTTTAAAATCAGGAGCAATAGAGACATAGTGTTGAACGTAGCTGATTTGATTCCACTCTACTTCTTCACGTGATGCCAAATATCACCATTTTAAGCCTCGGATTTCACAGAAAAGGCTACAGAAGTCTGTCATATACAAGCAGTTTGGATCTGATATATATATATGTCCATGTACTTTTTAAAATTATTATTATTATACACATTTTTTTTTCAGAGATGACTTCGCATGGGGAGATCCAGCTCTCCAATTCTTGTCATCAAATGCAGTGCACAGAAAGCTCTAAGTTTCCTCATCCACTGTTATCAAAACTTATCTTCAGCTCACCTTTCAATCCCTTCCCTTCTAGGGATCATTGTATTCTACTGTTCACTGTACACGTGTGCAAACATCAGGCAATTTAAGTATAATAGCATAGAATAACAAGTGACAACATCTTTCTCCTAGTGTCAGTTACATATTTATTTTACTTAAATAAAGCATATTCTGCTATTTAGAAATACAAAAAAAAATTAAAAAAAAAAATCACCGGATCAAATCTCTTAAGTAATTTCATACTTCATGAGTAGGATGGAGTAAACTAACTGAAGACAAATAAATCTTCCTGCCAACATGCTCATCTGCTTTTGAAAGTACAAGCATATTTGCCAGACAAAGAATTACCATGCTACAAAGGTATTTTAAACAAAAAACAGGAAGGGTGAAGATGAGAATTAAGAAAATATATATTGCAAAAGTTTTTGAGTGTTATCTGCTATCATTACTGGGTTGGTTTTTTTGGTGGTTTTTGGTTGCGAAGCACTAATGATCTCAATACTGATATAATGAATTATATAGAAGACTGACATCAAAGGGGCACCATCTCCTTCATATGCTGTTTATACATAAGCACACCTATACATGCAAACTAAGTTAATCTGTAGATTCACAGCAGAAGCATACAAAATTTTATTTGATTCATTACTTTTATCTCAGAAAGAACTTACAGGAAGACCAAATTCTTTTCACTGACTATTCAGTCTGGCATTTGTTATAAACTCAAAAGTTGCTTGCAGACTGATATTCAAGTTTTCCATACCGTAGACTTCCAAAGATAAATCCTCTTCAAGGGCAAAATCAACAGCAACACCTCTAAGATCAGCAGGAAACCTGAATCATAGCATAGTAAAAAAAATATATAGGAAATAACTCTGCAGAGCAACATCGTGCTCCCACAAACACACCAGATTTTACACAGCCATCCCTCTAAACACTATAACCACCGACACTCACCCCATGATTATCTTCTCAAGTTACATTCCTCCTGAGCATCCTGAAAACTTGATTTATTTCTACTATTAATTTATCCACCCATCTGTGATCTCTTAGCTATTTAATTGATTGCCTTTAATTGATCTAGCCATCTGTGATATCTTAATCATTTATTTGATTGTTACTATTGATCTAAACATCTCGAAGCTTTGTTGCCACCTAGCTGGATCAAAAAGTTACTGGCTGCTGTCATTTATTCCTCTTAGTATGTGTCTATGCAGTGTCACCTCTCTTCTGAAAGAAAATAGAGAAAGAAATCAAACACCTGGAGCCTCATTTTACTCTGACCTGTCATGGCCAGGTATTGTTTGGCACAGTCCACTGACTCCACTGCCGCTTTTCCTAGCTGAGTTATGTCACTCATTCTCTTCATGAAATTCAGGCTTTATTCAAACTAAACAAGACAAACCAAAATAAAATAAAAAAAGATCTATGCATAACAGTGAGACTTGCAGCATGCCAACAGGGTTGTAAATATCTTGCTTACCATGATGCGCAGTTCAATTGAATTCCATATAAAAAGATCTTAGTTAAGGAAATTTTGTCCCAGCAATCAAGTTCTACTGACAAGCAAAGTGTCTGTACTGACTTTAATGCTCACAAACAGAGGCATGACTACCAGTAGGGAATATGATAATGGTATTCTGAATCATGAATGGCATTAAGAGCATCTTTTTCACTTAATAAGCTTTTGGACATAGAACTAAAAGGAGAGAAGACTATACCTGATATAGCAAAATATATATAAACGTGTACTTTTATGTAAAATTTTGTAAAATAGATGTAAATTATATGAGAATCCTATTCTGGATGGGACACTTAAATATAATCTATGAAAAGTCAGCTTTGGTGAAGGCGGACAAGGAATTTTAGGAAGTAGAAAAGGACTTGATAGTTTCCTTTAATAAGGAAATATCTTATACACTTTACACTGTATCCTGGAGATCTCTGTGTATTGCCCAATTATAGTAGTTCCT
Source organism: Alectoris magna (assembly GCA_030625065.1). Lineage (NCBI taxonomy): Eukaryota > Metazoa > Chordata > Aves > Galliformes > Phasianidae > Alectoris > Alectoris magna. The sequence continues at coordinate 181,593,268 of CM060560.1, read as the reverse complement.
AAGCCAGCAGTCAGTAAGGTAATGAGTGTAAATCCATGAAGAGAAGGAATTAATGTCTAGTAGTCTCTCTCTTGCTCTGGTCAGTGTTTGGAGCAGGAAGATGAACCACGTGGGAAATAAACAGATTTAGAACTAGGGCCACAGAAATGGAGAATAAAGGGAAAACACACGAGAGAAGGAAAGTAGTAGATGCAGACATAAGGCTAAGGCAAGTCATAAGTGTAAAACTTGAGTAGAGAGTTTAAAACCAGGAAAGAGTATTTTATGACTAGAAAATCAGCAGCTAGAATCCTCTAATCTACCTTTTTCTGAACATTTTATTTTCTTATTTCTTTCTCTGTACTTTTCTTTTCCTCTTTGTACTTAGGGGGCCATAGCCAGACATAAATGTACTTAACTCAACCAGACAAATGTACCACCATAACTGTTCATAGCATAAAGTACACTTTCTGACAGTGCTCCAACAAGTACATAACAATATACATATTCAGGAACATCATGAAAAAAAACTAATTATAAATGAGAATTAGATAAAAAAACCTCTAAGTATATGAAACACCTCATGCTACACAGTTTTCTCTGCGGGAAGATAAAAGAAGCTACGTTATCAGTGATCTATGTTAATCTCATCATCATCTCTGTTTTCACCACCATAAAATTCAACACAATCATGGGCACAGGGAAGAGCCGAATAAAACAAAACAAAACAAAACAAAACAAAAACCCAAATCATAGAAAAAACAAGGATTTGTCTACACTCGGCTCTGTCAAATTATATACTTAATTCAGTGTATTTATTTATTTCATCTTTTATGGTAGTAAGCCCTGTTACGACTCCTTCCTCTCCTAGCAGCATGTAACAGCTCCGTGCTTCTTCATGGGACTCCACACCTAAATTATCTGTCATGTGCCATGGCACATGGCTGTAAAGGTTCATGGAAAAGAATCACAGAATCATGGCTCAAGTTAAAAGAGAACTTAAAGATCACCTAGTTCCATCACCCCTGCATGTACAGGGTTGCCACCTATTTGGATCAATCTGTCCAGGGCCCCATCCAACCTGGCCAAGAACGGGAAGCCCACAGCTTCTCTGGGCAGTTCCCAGTTCCAGTATCCCACCACTCTCTGAGTAAGGAATTTCCTCCTAAAACCTAACCTAAATTTTCCATTTCAGTTTAAAGCCATTCCCCCTTGTCCTATTACTATTGGACTGTGTCAAAAGTCAACATTTTAAGTTTCCCTCAAGCACTGGTATGCTGCAGTGAAGTCTTCCTGGAACCTTCTCCAAGCTAAACAAGCCCAACTCCTTCAATCTTTCTTCATAAAATAAGTGCACCAGCACGGTCCTCCTCTGGACACATTCCAACAGCTCCACATTGTTCTTGTACCCCAGGCCTGGAAGCAGTACTCCAGATGGGGCCTCACAAGGGCATTACAGAGGCAGTCACCTCCCGCGCCCTGTTGGCCACACCGCTGTTGATTCAGCTCAGGGTACTGTTGGCCTTCCAGGCTGCGAGCATACTGCTGTGTCATGTAAAGTCTTGTGTCCTTCAGGACGCTTCAGGACTTCCTCCTCAGGTCTGCTCTCAGTGATTTCTTCTCCCAGTCTGTACTCATACCTGGGATTGCCTTGAACCAAGTGCACAGTGCACTTCACCTTGTTGAACCTCATTAGGTTCACATGGGCTCACTCTTCAGGCTTGTCCAGGTCCCTTCATATGGTATCACTTCCAACATATTGAAGGCAGGTCTGCTATATATATTCAACCCTTTTTCTTCACTTCTTCTCTGCCTATATGGTGACTTAGGTTGTCAAATTCTTAAAGCCATGTACTTTATTAGTCTGTATCTCATCACAGTTTATTCTTGTTACTGCCTGTTATGCTTAATAAATAAATAAATAAATAAATAAATAAATACTATAAGTGCTGCTCTGAAAGTAATGCCTCTGATTTTAATATGTTGTCCCGTGATATCAGACACAGATGTTGGTAGATGGTAAGGCAGTAGAGGTTGAAATTTTCCATCAGTGTTCTGTTTCCTTTTATTGCTGTGGAACAGATGGCAACAGAGGGACAGTCTGACAAAGTGATATTGACATGAGAGTGTGTATGGAGTAAAGGTGTAAGTAAAGGTGTGGAATTGCATTCCATTCCTCCAGGAAGAAAATATGGCATCCATAGATATTCATCAATGCTTCTTGAATGTTTCTGAAGACCAAACAGTGGATGTTAGCACAGTGACATGATGCATCATGTGTTTCAGCAATGGTGACAGCCATATGAAAGGCAAGCCCTATTCCAGACAGCCATGCAGATTTTTAGGATTGTGGCATGCAGGCTCTTGTTGATTGTTAACAAAAATGTATAACTAATAGTAGCGACTTTTTCCAAAAATAGCTTTTTGTAGATGAGAATTTGCTCTATTGAGTAGTGTTATTGTGCTCTTTGTAACTGTGATAGTTTCTGTGTAAATAAACCGGAGGCATTACTTTTGGAGCAAACTATGTATTTTTATGGTATCATTTACATTTTGAGCCATGTAGTGGAAACATTACAGGGGAAACATCAGATTGATTAGATTGTTTCAAAGTTTTTGTGTGATTGTGATTGACTGAATTGCCTGTGACACTGCTAGTGGTACTGATTGATTATTTAAGCAGGAGGCAACTTAAGGATAGTCTGAAAATGTTAACTTTGATCATCCGGTATCGTCCACAGTTTGTATTCAAGACTACTGCAATGTGCATTGTGTGACAAGTTTTCAGTAACTTCCTTTTCATATTGAATCTTGCTTCATAATTTTGTGGAAACATGCAAATACCATTTCCATGCTGGGAATGTCATAGGCGTGCCAAGTTACTAAAATGGTACTGGCTCTCTTTAAAGTATACAAGCATTGAAGTCTCCCCTCCCCAGAAGAAATTATCAGACAGCAGAGAGCCGAGGCTACTTGTCAGGAAAGAAGATAAGGAGACATCTTGCAGTCTCTGGATAAACAGTTGAACAGTCTGTGGGAATTGTCACATCTTTACACTATGGTGTCTTGTCATTTTACAATGTCATACAAGTCAATCTCAGTAGCAGAATATTTCTGCTCTTCAGACAGGCGAAGAATTCTTCTCCTGTTTCCATATGGTGTGTTCATTGCTCCTTCTGGGAAATTTAGCAGGTGGACAGAAGTGCAGAAGGCTATTTCCTCTTTCCCTTTTGGTGAATTTCCCAACAGCACAGTGCATTTGCTTTACTTCTGCCCTATATTCTCTCCTTAGGCCTCTAAGTTCTTGGATTTACCTACTTAGTCATCACAGTTCTCTCATGTTGTTAAGAGACAGTATCCTTTTACTTCTGTGATACTATGCTGGATTTATTTCTATTTGTAGCATTCCTTTTATAACTTTCTTTACTTGCAACCCACACACAGACATCTCTCTTGAATTCAGCATGGTGCAAACAAAAATTTCCTGTCAAACATTTTCTATTCAAAGGTATTATTTTCAGATTTGAAATATATGTACGTATAAGCTCATTTTTATTTTTATTTTTTAAAATGTAAAAGGACACTTATTTTTAAATATACCTCACCGATATAGTAGGATTGCGACGGAGGATGGTTGATGACATTTTTTTTTAGCACCGAACAAGAGCATAGGAGATGTAAATAAATAGTTTTTGAGGCCATAAAGAAAAGAGAGCTGAGTTAAGATTTGACTTTCACACTTATTTCTTATACTCTTTGCCTTTAAAGCATTCACAAAACACATCATGGTTTTGTAGATGAATTTTTAAATCTTTAGTCTCCTTGGTTTCAGAAAGAGGCAGAAGGGCTTACATCTCCCTGCAAACAAGAAACTTTCTTTTATTTTGGTTTTCTCTTTCTTTTTATTTATTTATTTGTTTGTTTGTTTGTTTATTTATCTATCTATCTATCTATCTATCTATCAAGCCTCACAGGAATTGATGATAATTGATGATTCAACTAGATATAGTATCACCCTATGAGAATATAGAAAGGCTAAATCATAGAATATCCTGATCTGGAAGAGGCCTATGAGGGTCATTGAGTCCTACTGCTGGATCCACAGAGGACCACTCAAAAATCAAACCTTATGTATAAGATCATGTTCCAAATACTTATTGAACTCCAGCATCTTGATGCCATGACCTGCTCCCTGGGGAGCCTCTTCTAATGCCTCCAGTGAAGAAGGGTGGACTGACAATATCCAGCTGGATCCTGCCCCTAATGCAACTCCATGTCTTTCTCTCAGGTCCTATAACTGTCACTAGAGAGATCTGTGTCTGCTCCTATGAGGAATTAGAGGCCACCACGAGGCTCATCTCAGTCTCTTCTTCTCTACACTGAATAAACCAAGGGACGTCAGCTGCTCTTCATACATCTTGACATCTAGACTCTTCATCATTTTTGTTGCGATCCTTTGGATGATTTCTAATAGTTTTATGTACTTTTCGCACTGTGGTACCCCAAAATGTGTAGAGTAAATTAGAGCAATCTCTTCCCTTGACCAGGTAGAAATACACATGCACCCCATGTTGGCCCTTTTTGCTTCCAGGGCACACTGCTGACTGGAATTCAACTTTCCATCAGCCAGAATCCCCTTTCTTCAGGGCTGCTCTCCAGCCTCTCATAGAATCATAGAATGGCTTGCGTTGGAAGGAACTCTGAGGATCATCAGCTTTTAAACCTCCTGTCACAGGCAGGGCCACCAACCTCCAGATCTGGTACTAGACTTGGTTGCCCAGGGCCCCATCAAACCTGGTCTTGAAGGTCCCTCCAGGGACAGAGTATCCACAACATCTCTGGGCAGTCTGTTCCAGCTCCTCACCATTCTCTCTGTAAAGAGCTTTCCCTTGACATGCCATCTAAACTTTCCCTCCTTGAGCTTGAAACCATTCCCCCTTGTCCTGCGACTGTCTACCCTTGTAAAAAAATTGATCCCCCTTCTGTTTATAAGCCCCTTTTAAATACTGGAAGGCTGCAATGAGGTCTCCTCTCAGCCTTCTCTTCTTCAGGCTGAACAAGCCCTGCTCCCTCGGCCTGTCTTCTCATGGGAGGTGCTCCAGCCTTCTGATAATCTTTGCAGCCTTCCTCTGGACCTCCTCCAAGAGCTCCACATCTTTCCTGTATTGGGGGCCTCAGACCTGGACACAGAAATCCAGATGGGGCCTCACATGGGCAGAGTAGAGAGGGATAATCACTTCTCTGTCCTTGCTTGCCACCCCTTTTCTGATGGATCCCAGGATAACATTGGCCTTGTGAGCTGCAAGAGCACACTGCTGGCTGATGTTCAGTTTTTCATCCACCGGGACCCTCAGGTCCTTCTATTCAAGGCTGTTCTCAAGGGGTTCTTCTCCCATTCTGTATACATACCTAGGATTACACTAACCCAAGTGCAAAACCTTGCACTTTGCTGTGTTGAACTTCATTAGATTCATAAGGGCCCTGTTGCTGTACACCTGGCAACCCATGTTCTTTTAGCTCTGTGCCTGTGCTGGTCTATCGGGTAAAACCAATATGAAAAATGGCGTTTATTGCGTCGTGCGATTTACCTATATACCTATCCTACTTCATCTACGCCCCTTATGCATACATTAACCTTTCGACCGGGGAGAGTTTTACCACGTCACATCCTGAATCCTCGCTGTTGTCTACTACAACAGGGCCCAGTTTGTCAAGGTCCCTCTGAATGGTATCCCTTCATTCTAACGTGTCAACCTCACCACACAGCTTGATGTCATTGGCAAACTTGCTGACGGTGCTCTTGTTCCCATCATCTTGTATGCATTTAGTCTCATGAGGCAGTCTCGGACTTGCTCTGCCCTTACAGTGGAGGGGTTGGACAGATTTACTCATCCATTTCCCACCTAAGAAGCTTCTGGGACATGAGAAATACAAGAATCCTGGCTGCCAGTGAAGACCCAGGCAAAATACAAATTTAGCACCTCATCTCTCAGTCTATAGATATAGCTAGGGTTGTCTGTTCCCAAGTGCAGAATCCAGCACTTGCTCTTGTTAAACTTTATGTGGTTGGTGATTGCATAGCAGTCTAATTTCTCAGGATCTCTTTACAAGGTCTCTCTACCCCCAAGTGAGTCAACAATTCCTCCCAGTGTAGTGTTGTCCACAAACTTAGTATACATTTGAGTCCTCCACCCAAGTTGTATATGAAAACATTTAGGAGAACTTGCCTTACAATGGACCCCTGAAGGACACTAATAGTGACTGCCCACATGCCTGTTGTAACCCAGTTTACTATCACCCTTTGAGTTCAACCTACCAACTCATTGTTTAACTATCACACTGTGTTTTTTGTCTAGCTGAATGCTGGATATTTTGTCCAGAAGGATGCTGTGAGCAATGGTATCAAAATATTTGCATTTTCATAAAGATAAATAAAGTTCATTAAGCAGGACGTTCCCCTCATGAGCCTGTATTGGTTGCAACCAATGACTGCATTATCTTTCAGGTATTTTTCAATAACTCCAGAATGATTTCTATAATTTTACCAAGCATTGAGGTGAGATTGACAGGTCTGTAATTACCAGGGTCTTGTTTCTTGCCTTTCTTATAAGCTGGAACATTTTCCAGCTTCTAGTCAACTAAAGATTCCCAGGATCATTGAAAAATAATTGAAAGAGGTTTCACAATGACATCAGACAGCTCTTTGATTTCCTTGGGGTGAATCCCGTTGCACCTCATATACTTATATGTATCCAGGTGGAGCAGCAAATCTTGCACAAGTTGGTGGTTGGTTGGGAGTTTATTGTTACAACTACAAAAAAAAAATACGTCTGAAAAATGTTTTGCAGCAACAAAAAAATGTGACTGAAAAAAATATTGAACAGTGTTTTTGTCAACAGATTCATGTGTACTTACATGTTGGTATTTTTTTTCCATGTGTCATTAAAATCATTATGTTTCTACAGATTCATGTACATTCATAGATTTACACATGACTGAATGGCAAAGTGATATGCCATGGTTTTTAGGTCCAAAGCAGCAGGCTTGTTATTTTAATACTAAATTGCTCCCAGGCTGAAGATGTGTACACCAGGTTTAATCCACAAGTTAATTAAACTGACTGACTTAGAAGCCTTCTGAGAATAAGAAAAAGGAAAAGGAAAAGGGGGAAAAAAAAGAGAGAAAAAGGAACGGGAAAAAGAAAAGGAAATAATCAAAAGGACAAGTTGAAATCTACTGCTGCTGAGGTAGTAATAATTGCATGATTGCTTTAGATAACTGTTTTTCTGTATGTCAGGACTACTTAAAGTGAGATGTTTCAAATGCACAAGATGTTCGTGGCCATTATTCCCCATGAATTTTTCACAAATTGACACATTTATCTACATCCCAGCTTCCCCAAAATAATGTTCAACACTTTCTTTTTCTGAAATTGCAGTATTCACCTGAACTGTTTGAAAGAATCCTATATTTTTGCTGCTGTTTAAAACAACATTTCACTGCTAATAATATCACAAAGATGTTGCCAGCTAGGTCAGAAAGCCAGACCTTCTGCGCAGCAGGTGTTCTGCTTCACTACGTCAAATTAGTTTTCTTTCCAATAAGGACCATAAGAAAGATTCCAGAATGATTTTTCTATAAATTGGAAGTGATGAAACATCTGGTTTCTTGCATCAATAGCTTCTAAAGTTAAAAAACAAAACAACAACAACAACAAAAAATCCAAACCCAAAACACAAAACAAAACAAAACAAAAGAACATATATGTGTGTATACACTTTAGAAAACAAGAATAACAAAATCTTTAAATAGAAATTCAGAAACACTAAGGGTCTGAGTATAGTTGGCTGAAAAATATGAGTTTGGCTTGAAATAAAGATATACACGTACTTTGTGAAGTAAAGCACTGCAGGTAAGTTTCCATACGTTTGATGCAAAGAGTACCAAAGTGGAACAGGGCTGGCAGACTAGTTTTCCTGGAGTACTTGGAGAAGTAGAGACTAAAACTTTGTTCACAGGCACAAACATTTCAAATATAGGCTGTCATTCCACTTTTTAAGTGATACCATTGGTATTTCAGAATATAATCAGGAATAATTTAACTACATTATTGAGAGTAAAATGTAGATTTCTCGATCATTTTCTTATGGTAGAAATAAGAGCAAGCTGCAATTGATTCAGAAAATGTTTTGTTTTGTTTTTTTTTTTTTTGGTGACAAAAGCAGTAATTACATAAGTATCATTCTTCCTGCCAGTATGAAAAGAATGCTAGATAAGTTAGGAAGCTATTTTGTTTTCTTTTCACTCTAGAGATGATCATAATCTTCACTGTTAGCTATCTGCTCTGCACATGGTGAAACGGATAAAAGCGCTATTCGGCTGGTAGAGAAGCATATACTGTATTGACACCACAGTAAAAACAATAGAATTTAAAAAATATTTGTCTTACGCATCTTTAAAGGTAGCTCCATAACTGCTCCCTTAGGTTCTTATTTGATTTAAAATTACATTTAAGGAAATGCTTAAATTGTAACACTAGATATGCAGAAATGTTTCATATCCACAAGAGCAGTTTTTGGTATCTGCAAAATTAGAGTAAAAATGCAGTAATCCCAACTAAATCAGAATTTAGCCTGTAGGATTTATTACAGTTCAGAAAAACATCTAGAAATCCATTGTCATGAATATTTTGTTAGAGGAGAAGATAAGGGACGTAAACATAGATAAGGACAACATCTATGTGTTGCCGTATACCTGGCAACCCATGTTCATTTAGCTCTGCGCCTGTGCTGGACTATCGGGTAAAACCTACCCGGGCCAAAGAACTGCATGTAGACACAATATGGTGAGCAGTAAAAATGGCGTTTATTGCATCGTGTGGCTTACCTATATACCTATCCTACTTCATCTACGCCCCTTAAGCATACACTAATCTTTCGACACCAAGCAAGGGAAGAGTCCTACCACGTCACATCCTGAATCCTCACTGTCGCCTACTACAACATCCATGGAAGAAAAAACCTTCATGAGTTTTGCACTGTTGAGTTTTTGTTTTGAATTACAAATTCTGACTGATTTTTCTATGACTGTGAAAAATACGTGTACTATTCCCTTTCATAAGTATTATTCAACTTTTCTAAATATTTCACATTCAGCATTCAACAAGAAGAATACTTTGCAAGATAAACTTATCTGTTTCATTCCACTTTATAAAGCCTTGTATCAACCAGAGCCATATTTTCAGCTCAGGAATTTTGATCTTCTTTTTGATACATTTAATATGTAGTACTGTATTGTCTTTTACACACAATTGAAAGCCCACCTCCCAGAAATTTTAAGCCAGTATTAGAAGGTTTGTCCCCAGAATATTTAATTATCTGAGCTTTTTGATTGCCTCATAATGCAATGACAGGCCTGTTTTTCCACTCAGTGCTAATACAAATGTTTACCTTACTCTGAAAAATGAAATTAAAAGAAAACAAATCAGAGATCTCAACCACAGTAAACCAAGAATAATTTTTCAAAAACTCTTTAAAACAAAATTGTACAAGTTCCAGTGGACTTACATTTTGTTCATTTAATATATATTGCACAATTAATGGTTTCTCATATCTTCAGCTTTTGTTATAAATAGAACCCAAAACAAAAAAAGCTGGTTATATTGATCTATCCTGTACTTTCTCCCTAAAACTTGTACATATATTTTAGAGTATGTTCAGAAGAATAATAAGTTGCCTAAAAATCCATTACTATTGTAGGTGCCTTCTGCTTCCTCTTAAAAAGGAGCTGATTTTTCTATAAGTTCCGATTCTTACCAGTTAGCACCAAACAAGTTACTCAGGTACTTGGTATTAGAAAACATGTCTATGTATTTGAGTAACTCAAGAGCAGTCCTGTAGGTTCTTTAGTGCACGAAAAGACATCTCACTTACTGTTCTTATTTTCTAGAACACAATGATAAGGTATATACTATGGGATCCCATGCACACTTTTTCTGGAGGTCATCTGCAGACCGCCTTCATTTGAACAAGAGAGGGACAGCAAGGTAATTCTTGCCTGTTTCATCCTCTTCACCAGACTTTTCTGAAAATGTTGCAGTCCATAAAAAGATTAAGAAATCATCTGAGATAAATAACTGATTATTGAAACGTGAATGAGAGCAAAAGCCACTAGGAAATGTCATCACAGGAAAGGAGAAGTACCAAAATAATTAGGTGGATGATTCCAGTCCTGAAAAAAAGGCAGAAGCTCTACTCAGTGAGAAGTAAAATTGACAGCCTGCTACATCTACATGCCATCCTCAGGATTCCATTGACAGTATACACACACAAAGATCTGCATTTAAAACAGGAGCCTCCTACATCTATAGTAAACATAGGGATAAACATTTTTCATGCCTTGCTTGCTTAACAGCCTTATAGAGAAGTTGATTTAGAATCAAGATGGCCTTACCTCTGTTCTGTAGAGTGGAATCAACCATGGTTGTCATGTAGGATTGTGCATACTGACTGGGGGTAAAGCAAGAAGAAAAAAAAAATGGAAGGATGTTCTCCCAGTTTGTTTGTTTCCTGAACTACAGGTGTTTTGTGCAGTAGCCTGTGAAATGCACCAGTATCAATTTAAAATGCCTTCAGTACTTGCACAGCCCTCAGATGCCAAAGCGTTGGAACAATGATGTGTTGAAGATCAAATGCTGTCACTGGGATACAAAGGCAATTCTGAATGAGCCCAGTTGACTTTTAAAAATTGGAGAGAGCAAAGGGTAAAGAGGAGGAAGGTCTGAGCCGAGAGCACACTAAAGAACTAGCTTTAAGTAACAAGAGGATTATCACACAAAGAACAGCTGTTGTAGATGGAATGACTCAGAGCTTAAATGGAGGCATGTTCATTGACCTTGTGTATAAAATATGAGGTCAGCTATACTCTCTTTAAGTGCTAGGTGTTCATAAAGTCAACACATTAAGGAATCCTGTCAGCAGCTTGAAAGAGACAAAAACTCAGTGTTGTGTCCATGCTCTCCTAGCCTGAAAATGTTTTTTTTAAAACTGCACTTTTTCATCAAAAAGAACAGACATATTATTTTTCTTGATTCATGTCAACACCTGCAATAGCTGGGCTTAGATAACTCCAAATCTACATAAACAAGATACCTAAAATCTCTGGAGAAGAGAAGGAGGAAACAGTGAGAAGAGGACATTAAACAAATGTTAAATAAGGTAATTGTCTAATTCCAGGGCATGTTGACAGTAAAAAATTTCTCAATCTTAAGACATGAAATTTGTGAAGTTTTGTTTGGTTGGTTGGTTAGTTTTTCTTTTTTTTTTTTTTCTTCATTTTAATTTCAGTATGGTTCACATCAAAAGAAGAAATAACATTGAATTTTAGGTGATCTTTAATATTTAATTCAGTCTGTAGCGCTGCATACATAGCTTGAATTTCATTATGCTTTACATAAACTACTCCAAAGACTTTGTCTCTTCCTTTCTGCATGAATGTACTAAATGTATGGATTTTCCTTCGTTTATTTGCTTATTTGCTTTCATTCAGTCTTCTCCTTGCCTGCCCTGTAAAAAACAGGTATTTATTTTGTAAGACATTAGACAGTGATTCATTTGGGAAGTTGCCTAAGATGCTTTTCTGAGGGGGGGGAAAAAAAAAGAGCATTTTGCTCGTTTCTACAAGATGCTAACATATAAGTGCAAATTTAAAACTGCTAACCACACTATAAATGATAGTTAAAAGAGTTAAAAGTCAGTAAATCTCTCGAACTGGCTTGAAGCAAAGGCGTGTTCACCTACAACCAGATTCAAATACAACCAGTCCCAAATAACATCTCTTTGCTCTGGATTTGTGTTGAAGGTGAATTGCAATATCCCAAGTATTTAGCTGAATGCTCATTTTCTTTAAAGCTGTACACAGATAAGGGCATAGAATCTTCCTCAGAGGAGAAGAAAAGATTGAAACACAAATATCAAGAAATCAATGCTGTGTATTTTTTGGACCCATCAACACAAGAAACTTCCTTCTGTTTCCAACACTTGCAAAATTTCTTACATTGATTTTGCCTGGTTCTTTGATTTATTTTTTTTTCTTTAGCTACTTTGAAGACAAACTTTTTTTGGGGAGGAATTCACCAATGGTCTCACCTACTGGTTTGTTCAGTTTCGAGATGGGATCTTTTCTCGAGCAATAAACATACTTGAAGTGGACACATATTGTGTGTTTAACTGGATGAGATCCCTTGGGTAGCAATTGAAGCTAGTTTTCCCATATGTCAGCATAGGACCAAAAGTGTTCTAATGGGGATGTAATGATGACAATTTACAAAGCATTGATCTTTAAAGCTACTAAACGCAAACCTACTGCAATTGAGTGAAATTATGATTCATCAAATCTTACTGAAAAAAAAGTCATTGCTTTTTCATTTTTGTACTAGTATATGACTGCATTGGCAGCCACTTAAAAAACTGAAAGCCAACTCTTCTTTATTTCAAGCTGTCAAGATGAAGAGATTTCAATCCCCCCAAACAAACAAACAAACAAACAAACAAACAAAATAAAAACACAAAAACTTGTCAGTTTGATTTGTTTGGGATTGGTGGGCATTTTCTCTAAGTGTTCTTATTTTGTAGTTGTTGCTATCTTTGTATTTTATAATCATTCCTTGAAGGGGCCTTAAACTTTAGAACACAACAGAAGAGATCTTATTCGTTGTACCCTGTAAAAAGCTGTAGTTTCTGCAAATAACTGTATATTCTGTCTTCTGGCATGTGAGAGAACTCTAGTCATGTGATCAAACAAACAAATAAATCAACTGCTAATAGTACTGTACTACACAAACTTCAAAGCAATATATTTTCAAGTAACAACAAGAGACTGAAAAATATTCTAGTACAGAGACACTTTTGCTACCAAATTGAAGACTGGGAGAAGAGGAGGTTTACTAAATACTATAAATATCAGGAGACTGTAGGAAAGATCACTGCAATGTCAGAAGTATGTCTTTTGCTCTTCAGACTTTTGCCATATTTTTGTTTTGTTTTGCTTAGTGTTGAAGGCTACTAAGACTCACAGCTGTTCCATTACGTGATGTATTAGGCTAACAAAGAATGCTGTTGGAAGGTCTACAGCTCACAGTATGTGGTAAGCAGAGCAAGATTCTTAAAAGCACTAAAGGTAATTAAATGCCGCCTCCTTCTTCAGCACATTAGTCAAAAGTAATCTTACAAATGTTCCAGGTGACAGACCAACATCTAGCTTCTGCCATTGCAGATGCAGCACTGATGACACAGTGCTTAACTTGGCAGCCTTCACAGTGTTTGCTGTCAGAGTATTTTCCTGTGCCAATAGCATGTTGTACTCCAAATAGTGCAGCCTTCTCCAATTGCTCAAAGGACTACAGTACTGCCATTCTTAGCTTGAATTTTCCAATGACCTCTGCAAGTTGCTTACAGAACGTTTTTTTTTAGTGTGATAGAGATTCTGTTTTCAGATTTCATTTTGAGTTAGATTCACAAAAGTTCTTAGGTAGCCAAAGAAGAACTGTCAAAGAATTCAAGCAACCCAGTCCAGCCGCATGCCCTCCTCTCAGGTGCCTGGAAATTTATAGATGCCCATATTTTTACTACCTTTAAAAACCAAGTGAGTACTCCAGTACTGATACACGCACTTATATCGTTGTGGTGGGCATTGCAGTTCTGAGTTTATTTCTCACATAAATCTATTCCATATGTTACCTAATTCTGTAACTAATTTTTATAGCAATAATGTCACAGAAATACCACACTCACACCATGAAGTATTTCACTTCAGTAATAGATACAATGCTTCTAAGAGTAAAGAGAAAGCAAGCAAAAATAGGTATGACAACAGATAAAGCAAAATAAGACTTGAATTCTGATACTTGCTTCCACATTTTATCTTAAAGCAACATCAAATAGCAACATTCATAGTAGAGAGAGGTGTCTCCTAGTCTTATGTCACTGACCAAAGCCCTCAAAAGTAAACATGGTACTCCTAATTTCCCATTACCCAGACCTTGATATCCTTCACATTTCTGTCCTTTCTGAGAGAACTTATTCCAGGATTCTTTACAAATTGCAGAGGGAGAGGTAGAACACCTCTGCCTCAAAGACCAAGTATCAAAACAGTCGGCAACAACTCATGTAAATTTGTCACCTCAGAAAATATTTAGTTATTCACAGCATTTGGTGGCAAGCAAATCATTATTTTTGAAATCCTGACTGTGTCTAAATTTTTAAGCTTCAAGTCCTCAATGCCTTCACATTCAGTTCACCTCTTATATTGTGACCAAATAGGCCTCAGATGAAAGAATGGTCTTTCATCCTCCTTGAGGATATAATAAATGAGAGAAAATATATGTATATTTTTATGTTGGCAGTCAAATACATGATGAATTAGTATCCATGAAAAAACTTGGCAGTTTAAAATACGGAACAAAATCTTGGTTCATGAGTCACCAAGGATTCCATTATTTTCATTCAATGTGTCTGAAAAATTAAGAAGCATTTACATTAGATTTAAGAGGTTTAATGTGTTAACATTCTATTTGTCAACCTAATCTAAATGCATCGATCAATGTAAAGACAATCACAATATAAAAAGTTTATATTGGTGTATTTTATAGCATCTGCGATTTTTTAATATCCATAAATATTCTATCAATCAGTTACTTTTATATATACTATTTACATGTTAATATTGATGATAGTTTAATTTACTCTACTTTGGGTTGCGAGAAAACAACTATAGGATGTTTTAAACAAGTTCAGATTGGTTGATGGAACACAAAATTGTATGAAGTGAAATTTGGGTTTACTGCTAGTTTATTATTTGGCTATAAACAAAAAACGGCTTATACTGGTAAAATTTAAACAAAAACAAGTGATGGTGAAAATGGAAAGCAAGTTTCTACCGGTATTTGAATTCACAATTTAGCTTCCATTTCTACCATGCTTGTTGATAGTGTCAGCACAATGAACGTAAGACAAAACTTCTTACTTGAGAAATTAGATTTCTGAGCATTATAATTACTGCTGCATGTGATGCTAAGTATACTAGCTATATTGATGCTTTTACTTCTCTATGAGTAAACATTAACATCTATATAACATTTAACACTGTGTTTGGAAATCTTGGTATTGTTTCTTACATAATAACTATTACAAACTGTAGATGAGAGGAAGAAATTGTATGAAATACCATTTCATACAATTATGATATGGATATAACATTAGGAATATTTGCAGTAGTACATAAAAAACCAGCATGTTTATCATCAGATTGTACTGACATAATCTGTGATGAAAATATTTTAAAGTATGTCTTTTATAGACAGTTGTCCTCTGTTTTGTACTTTCTATAGTGCTTATACCTGCTAGATAATCAGCATTATGATAAAAGAGATACTCTGAAATGATACTTCCTTTTTTATTATGTTGGAACACAATGTCAGAGATAGATGTCAGTGGTATGGCAGTGACGGTTGAACCTTCCATCCAGTATTCTATTACTTTTCTTTGTCATGCATTAGGTGGCAGCAAAGGGGCTGTCTGACAAAATGGTGTCTGACATGGAAGTGTATATGAAGCAAAGTTGTGTAGATATATCGCTCCATGTGGAAAAAATGGCACCTGTTAACATTCATTGATCAGCCTGCTGACCAGCCAGTGGATGTGAACACTGTGAGGCAGCCAGTGGTGTGTTTCAGCAGTAGTGACAGTGACATGAAAGGCAAGCTACATTTCTAATAGCCATTCACATCTGTGACATCATGAAAGGAAGAGTATCTCAGACAGCTCATCTGTGCCAATTGCCAGATTACAATCGGGGAACTATGTATAGAGTTGTATATTGTCTTCAATGCATTGGAAACAATGGTGGCAGTTAGAATGTTGCAAAGTTTGCTCCAGGTGTGTCCCATGAATGCTCACACAGGAGAAGAAAGAACACTGTGTGCAAGTTTGTCAGGATCTATTGAACCAATATGAGGCTGATAGTGACAGTTTTCTGTGACTAAACATGGTGTTTTCATAACAAGCCAGACTCAAAAGAGCAGTCCATGGATTGGTGAGATGTGAACTCCTCATTGAATAAACAGATCAAGGCACTGACCTCAGTGGGTAAAGTGATGTGCTCTGTCTTTTGGAATGGGGGAGGAGTGATCTTTCTGGATTTCCTGAAACCTGGGCAAGACATCAACTCTGACCACTGCATTGTGATGCTGAATAAGCTGAAGGCTCGAACTTCCAGAGTCAGGCCAGAGAAGAAGACAACCTATAAACACAATAATGCTAGGCTCCACATGACTTTAAAGACCATGGAGAACATTGCTAATATTGGCTGGACTGTCCTACCACAACCACTGTATAATTTGTATTTGGCACCTTCAGACATCCATCTTCTTAGGCCAATGAAAAATGGACTGTGTGGGCAACACGGTGCCATCATAGCAGCTGTGAAACTGTGGTTCACCTCCACTGGTGCAGATTTGCACAAGCATGGCATGCAGTCTGCTGTTGATTGCTGGTAAAAATGTATAGCTACCAGTGGTATGTTGAAAAATAGTGTTTTGTAGGTGAGAATTTGCTCTATCAAACAGTGTTATTGCGCTCTTCTCATCTGTTGTAGTTTCCATGGAATAGGATGCATTACTGTTGAAGCAACATATGTATATTAAGTAAGTTGCTCTATCATGACATAAGCTACTACCTGCAAAACAGAAATGGATAGCAAGTAGAGCTCCAATTGCTTTGTAAATCACAGAATCATAGAATCATGCAGTGGCTTAGGTTAGATGGTATCTCGCTCCACTGGGACATTTAAGTTCATTTAGTTCCAACCTCATGCCATGGGCGGGGTTGCCATCCACCAAATCAGGCTGAACAGGCCTGATCCAACGTGGCCTTGAACACTTCCAAGGAAGAGGCATCCACAGCTTGTCTGGGATGCTATGCCAATGCCTCATCAGCTTCTGAGTAAAGAATTTGCTCCTAATCTGTAGCGTAAATTTCTGTTTTTACTTTAAAGCCTTTCACCTTTGTCCTGTCACTATCAGAAAAGGTCTCACTTCTATTTATAATCTCCCTTCAGTACTGGAAGGCTGCAGTGAGCCTCCTGTTCTCTGGAGTCTTTTCTGGAGCCTTCTGTCCTCCAGATTCAGGTCTGTCAGCTTATCTTTGTAGGAGAGGTACTCCAGCTCTCTGATCATTTTCATGACCCTCCTCTGGACCCACTCCAACAGCTCAGCATCCTTCTGGGACATGAGAGATCTGGGAAACCTGACTGACCTTAATGATCAAAGCAAAGAATTCGTACCTCAGCCTTCTCCAGGTCTGTTAAATCCAGTCTTCCCTTCTCATTTATCAGAGGAGGTACACTGTCCTTGGCCAGTCTCTTCTGACCAATGTACCCATAGTGTCTCTTGCAGTTTTTCACATCCCTTGCCAAATTCAGTTTGCCTTTCCTGATCCCATCTCTGCATGTCTGAACAGCATCCCTGTATTCTTCCTTGCTTCCACTGCCTGTACATTTCCTTCTTTTCCCTCAGTTTGAGCAGCAGGTCCTTGATCAGCCATGACAGTTTCCTGCCTTCTCTGCTGGATTTCTCATTCTGTGGAATGGAGAGCTCTTGTGCTCTCAGAAAAGCATTTTTAATGATCTGCCAGCTCTGTTTTCTTACTTTTCCACTAAGGACAGTTTCCCAGGGGATTTCATCTAATCATTCCTTAAATAGCTGGAATTTCACTCTCTTGAGATTCAGGCTCCCGATTCTGCTCTTTGCCAGGACCATATTCTTGCAAATAATGAAATATGCCAGAGCATGATCACCAGTCCAGTTATGCTTCATCTCCGATTGGTCTGTCCAATAGCTGGTATGAATGGTTTTGTATGGATTCTGACTTGGGCCTAGAAAAGCACATTTGTTCAGAAGGATCATATTTAAGTTCATGAGATTAATAAGATATTATTTGATGAACCAGCCTTTGGAGAATATAAATTCATCAAATCATAACTTTAAAAAAAAACAAAAACAAACAAACAAAAAAAAACTATATAGTGCATATAATTTCCTTGGTAGCATAAACGATAAATTGCTAAACGGAAAAACTACAAATATTTGGTCTTCTGGCTTTCTTTGACAAATAAGCCTGAAAAGTGAATAAGCATGACTATCAATATCCGCATTTCTTGCTTAAATTTCTGTAAGATCTATGGCTGCAGAAATCTATTCATTCAAAGGATAACTTTTTAAGTAGTGGTACTGAATTCACTCAAAGAATCATGAATTTCACTCACACCTCTTATAAGAGCTAGCATTGTTTCTTAGATAATATCTACTATGATATACTCATTACAGAATAGATAACTCTACCCATAAGAGCAAAAACACACATGACTGGAATAGCATTTAAGTCTCTAAAATACTGGTATACAGATGGATTCCAGCAATATTCCACACACAGTTCCACACTACTGTGATTTCTAAAGATTGAGCGGAACTTGAACTTAACATTTCTAGCCACATCCAGTCACTATTGTCATTGCCAAATTGACCTCAGTAGCCTTGAACAGTTCCTGTAAACACACAATTTCTTTTCCATTCTTCAGTAGTTATACAAAAATCCATGTGATGAGTACAGTCATGCTTTTCCATCCTTTGATTTCTCTGATAGCAGAATATCTCAGAGATGATTGGTGGATGTTCATATTCCCTGATACTTTTCCTGTTGTGAGACTGGGCAGTTAGGAACTAGTGATACAAAAAACAAAACAACTTTAGGAATGGGTGAGATTTTGTAGGAGAGGGTGGCTTTCCTTGATCTTTGTCAAACTGTACTTTCTTTCTATAATGTGGGAGGACATGGAAAGAGATATCAATGATAAAAATCATCTTGCTTCCCTAAAGGCATGCTGTGATATTTACCAGAAAAGATTTCCACATTCACTACTTCACAGTATACTGTCATTGGAACTTCCACTGTTATTTTCCATTGTTGTTGTTGTTTTGATGTTTTTTTTTTTATCATGATTGACTGAAAAATTAGAAATACAAGAATCATCTAAAAATACTGTTGTCACTCTTTACTGCTGGATTATGGGCACTGCTGGATTCAAATGATTTTAGACATAAAGACGTTACTCAATTGTTGGCTGTTTTATTAAAATAAATAAAATAAAGATTCTTTGATAAAGTGAACTATTGTTTTTCTGTTTTATTAATATCAGAAATGTACAATATATTTAAGAACAAATTCACTAAGCAACATAATGGAAGGGACATATTATTATTTTTACTAATTATACCACTTTATAGGAATTTACCATAGAAAGCAAACCTTGGTACAAACATAGTGCATAGAAATACCAGAAGCTTATTTCTTAGGTGATCTTGAATGGTTAAACTCTATTATGCCATATGTTTTGAATATATATTCTAAACTGTACTAAGATGACCTCATCTACCACACTGAAAGAAACTATCTCTCTGTCTTCATCTTCAATGGTTTTCACCAGCAACTAGTGGGTTAAGTGTTAGAAAGAGAGGGTGGTTATAAATGCATATTTGAATTCTCTAGCATCCTATGCTCTAAGGAGAAAAGAGACATAAGTAGTGTGAATATAGATTATGTATTACATTCAGAACAAATTCAGACTGTGTCTGAGGATAAGAGGAAAGACATTCACCAAATTTAAGGATCATTCTGGATTTAAACCTACAACTGACAGTGGACAGCTCTGTTAAAACATATGAGTAAGGCATTTGAAAAACATTCATTGTTATATGCAAATACATTGCTATTGTACTCCAGGAACTGTGTTTGGAATGCACTTTCCAAGCATAACAGAAACTTCACTGTTTCAAAATTATATCTAAAGAAATGAAAAATATTTTTTAGTTTCGGATAATTTTGCAATGCTACCTCTGGTTATTTTCTTATTGTGAATCATTTTCAGAACCGTGAAAGGGTTAAAACCAATAAATTTCTGATGGCATATAAGGAATTGTTTCTTATTAAACAGCAGTTTCAAATATTATAAGTGTTTTGATATAACAAACAGATTGTAATCTTTTTTTGTGACAATTAATATGCATAGATGATGCGATAAGTTACAAAATAATGAAAACACTGCTGTGAACTGTAGTAATAATGACTGCAGATTTTCAAATTTTTATTGTAATAGCTCTGCTTGTGATACTGAAATATAAGTTGTATCACTCTTCTATGATAACTCTATATTTTCAGATGCTTATATATTGTCATAAAAGTTTGCTTCTGGCTGTCTTGAAATGTGTAGTTCAATGCTGACTTTGGGAAGCTACATTACAAAAAAAATCTTAATAGAATTGGTTTGGTTGCCTTTCACATTTAATCGTTTTTCCTAGCAGAATCCAGAATTCTCAGTGCTGGAGGAATGACTGGATAAAATCCTTCCTGTATTCATAGGAATCCACTCACGCAAAAACAAACAAACAAACAAACAAAAAAACCTCTGTAACTTTAATTATTGATTTTCAAATTTGGCTAAAAAATTAATAACAGATGAAAATACAGATAATAATTTTTTTATTGAAAATGCATTTCTTCTATATAAATAATTTAAGAAAAAATATTCTTGTCAAAATTTGAGGCTGAATAACTTCAGAAACAGTTTTCAGATATATTTCTGCTGTGAGGAATTAATTGCTTGGACAATGGGTTTTTTGGTAATTCATAAAAAAATCTTACTATCCTGAAGCAAAGCATTGTTTTTATAATCATTAGCTAAAAAAAAAATATGTTTCCAGTAACACAGTATTTAAATATTAGTTTATATTTTATCATTTGAAACAAAGTCCTTTTCAATATCTATGGTAGGAGAATATTTGACAGGAACTGGAATTATAGGATATTGTGACTTTATGAAGTGATTTATTTTGTATGGCAAAATCCATTACTTTCCTAGGGCAAAACATCCAAAATATTCTATTGTGTAATGATAAAAAAAACATAGGTAAGAGATTTGGGAACTTGAATCCCAAAGAGGCCATCTGTGCAGTCCGTAGACATGCACAGTCATTTGATTTCTATATATATATACATATCCTATAAAGCCAGATCACTAGATAACCTTGTGTGTATCTCAGCCTATTTATTGCCTCAGATGTTTGAGAAGATGTACGGATGGAATACAGCCAGAAACACAGTTAAGCAGATTTATTTCCTGACCATTTGTGGGAGAAAGCTTTCTCTAGTATTCTTTAGGGAAAGGGATCTAAATCTTTGAGGAGAGTGATACAATTGCCCCAAAGTCCCACAGGAAAATAAGGAAATGACAGACGTATTATTCTGCCTTGATCAGTTAACTGCAAAAATATCTACAATTATTACCACCACTTTTATTCTTAATAATTATTCTTATTCTTAATTATAGATTATTCTTAAATAGATTATTCTTAATAATAAAGATCCACAATTATCAATTTCCTTTCAAATCTTACAAAGTTGCTCACTCCACAGTGTGGTTCTTCACTTTATACCAGAAGGGGACATTATTTACAAACTACCATATAACAAGTATGGAAATTAAAGTGTATCAAATAAGGTCATCTTCCTCATTTATTACCTGTATAATTTTAGTTATGATTTTTTCTGCCCCTGATGATTTTAATTTGAATAGCATCACATTATACATTGCAACTTGCTGAACAGTTTTATACTTGAAATAATACAGATAATAAGGTACTTCTTCCAGCCTTGAATAATAAATACACATTTTGTGCACTTCAGAACATAGATGTAAATCTCACATTTCTTTATAACTTTAACGAATAAGTGATTTTTTATTTTCATTTTATTACTTTCCACAGTTAAAAAAAAAAAAAAAAAGAAGCCCAATTTTTCTAGTTAATTAGCAAGCAGAAATCTTGATGAACAGCAGGTATTTTTATGCTACCCATGAATAGTTCTATCTAGCATGCATGCTTATTTCTATTATCTTCCTAAAAATCTATGAGCAGAATGCAGCCGCATGCTGGGTTATTGACAGGATTAAAGGAAGCACACAGATAAAAGAAAACAATGTGCTTTGGGAAATATCTCTTTTTTTCCACATAAAATATAAATCACATATTCATAATTGGAATGTGCTTTGGGATTTCTCTTCTTCTTATACTACATAAATATCTGCAGTGTTACTGCATATTTTTATGTAGAAAGGAGGAAAAAGAACTAAAAGAAGAATAAAGACACATTCTTGAAATTTCCTTTTCTTTACCTGTGCAATGCTTTGCAGTATTACTGAGATACTATACTTACCTTTCAAAGCAAGCTCTTTAATCAGAATTTAATAAACTTTTCAAAGAATTATCATAGATGCATTACATGCAGTAGTATGGTACATCTGAAGAATGAATTCTACCTCTCTATTTACATAAAGTAAAAGAAGACAAATTTTCGTTGCTGCATTATATTGTTATTTAGTTTCTAAGAACTTTAACAAGTTTTACAGTTCAATTAACAAATTTAATAAAGAAATCTTAAAACTGTTCATCAAATTTTGCAGCCAGAAACTAGGTCATTACTGTTCAACTATCGTGGCATACTTAATCCAACAATTTTTCATAGGGCAGATGTGGTGCTAGCATCACATCACATAGAGTTGCAGTCCATTACCGTTAGCATTTTTAATGTTTCTACCAACACTTTTCAAACCAAGTAATGCCATAGTATACTGTGAATGCTGATAAATCACACAGAATCACAGAATCACAGAATGACCCGGGTTGGAAGGGACTTCTAGGATCATGTAGTTCCAACCCCCCTGCCTAGCAGGGCCACCAAACATACACATTTACTAGATCAGGTTGCCCAGGGCCCCGTCCAACCTGGCCTTGAACACCTCCACAGACGGGGCATCCACAGCCTTCCTGGGCAGCCTTTTCCAGGGCCTAACCACTCTCCTAGTAAAGAACTTCCCCCTAACATCCAACCCAAATCTTCCCTCCTTCAACTTGGATCCATTTCCCCTAGTCCTGCTATTGTCAGCCCTTTCAAAGAGTTTATTCCCCTCCTGGGTGTAGGTTCCCTTCAGGTATTGAAAGGCTGCAATGAGGTCACCCTGCAGCCTTCTCTTCTTCAGGCTGAACAAACCTAACTCCCTCAGCCTGTCCTCATAGGGGAGGTGCTCCAGCCCCCTGATCATCTTCGTGGCCCTCCTCTGGACCCTTTCCAAAATCTCCATGTCCTTCTTGTACTGAGGGCTCCACACCTGGACACAGTACTCCAGATGGGGCCTCACAAGAGCCAAGTAGAGAGGGACAGTCACCTCCCTATCCCTGCTGACCACCCTCTCCTGATGGAGCCCAGGATCCCATTTGCTTTCCGAGCTGCCAGAGCGCACTGCTGGCTCATGTTAAGTCTCTTGTCCATCAGGACCCCCAGGTCCTTCTCTGCCGAGCTGCTCTCAAGGACCACTCCTCCCAGCCTGTACAGGTGCCTGGGGTTCTTCCGGCCCAAGTGCAAAACCTTGCACTTTGCTGTGTTGAACCTCATTAGGTTCACCTGAGCCCAGCTTTCCAGCCTGTCGAGGTCCCTCTGAATGGCATCCCTTCCTTCCACCGTATCAACCGCACCACTCAGCTTGGTGTTGTCAGCAAACTTGCTGAGGGTGCGCTCAATTCCCTCATCGATGTCATTAATAAAGATGTTAAAGAGCACCGGTCCCAAGACAGACCCTTGGGGGACACCGCTCGTTACCGGCCTCCACCTGGACATAGAGCCATTGACCACCACCCTCTGTCTGCGGCCTTTCAACCAATTGCTTATCCATCGAGTTGTCCACCCATCAAATCCACTTCCCTTCAATTTGGAGATGAGGATGTGGTGGAGGACCATGTCAAAGGCCATGCTCAGGTCCAGGTAAATGACATCGGTCACCCTCCCTTCGTCCACCATCGCTGTCATTCCATCATAGAAGGCCACAAGATTAGTTAAGCATGACCTTCCCCTGGTGAAGCTGTGCTGGCTGTCTCGGATCACATGCTCATTCTTTATGTGATCGAGCATGTTGTCCAGGAGGATCTGTTCCATGATCTTCCCAGGCACGGAGGTGAGACTCACCAGCCTGTAGTTCCCTGGGTCCTCCCTGCTCCCCTTCTTGTATATGGGAATGACGTGACCCTTCCTCCAGTCATCCGGGACCTCACCTGACAGCCACGACTTCTCAAATATGATGGAGAGCGGCTTGGCAACCATCTCAGCCAACTCCTTCAGGACCCTGGGATGCACGCCATCTGGCCCCATAGACTTGTACTCATTCAGTCTAAGGAGGCACTCTCAGACTTGCTCTGCCCTTACAGTGGGGAGGGATTTACCTCCTTGGTCCCAAAAATAGAGGTTTGGGGATGCAGGTTGTGGTCATTCTAGGGAAATATATAAGACTCTGGTAAAAAAGAAACGATATTCAATATCAAGAGAGCTGTAATGCTAAGGAAACATTATTTAAACAGATATAATAATAAATAACAATGCTTAAAAATACATCCACACCTCTGGTTGCTGAATGACTTACTTACTATCTCCATATCATTCATACCATGTTTGCACAAGAATTAATGGTTCTGTGCTATATTCTGATATGGAACCTCAGGAGGACTACTCTTTTGCCTCAAGTCACTGATAAGCACAGGGCCACAGTCCAGAGGAAGATACAATGAGATTATTTTTTCAAGGATCTGTCAATGCAAATGAGGCTCCAAGTCTTCCTTCCTAGAGGTTCCACAGTTAGCCATGTTGGATCATTTGCTGTATGGGCCTCTGGGGTGTTTGGAGGATCTTTTTTGCATTTTTCTATGCCTTTTTTTTTTTTTTTTTTTTTTTTGTCAGTAGTCTCCTCATCAGCGCATAACATGGGATGTTCAATCAAACGTTACTTCTGTTGACTTCATTATCTCTTTCACCAACTGCTATTGTTTTCTTTGTGGTATTACTTCAGGGTGCTAATCTCCAGACACAGCTGTGACATATTCTTCATGTCATTTCTGGTTCACTACTGTCATTAATCCCCAGGCAAACATTGTGTACTTCCTTGCTCCATTCATGCTTAGTTCCTCTTTCCTACAGATAATAACTGCAAAGATTATTGTTTACATATTTTTTTCTGGCAAGTTCATGATGCCAAGATAAGCCGCGCAAACTTATCCACAAAAACAACAACAAACAACAACAACAACAACAACAAAACAACAAAAAAACATCAACAGAAAAAAACACCCTAGGATATTTGTTTCATTTCTTGCACAATAATTTAATCATTTATTTGTGGACATTTACAGGTCTCATTAAAATAAAAATTATCTTCACTGAGTGTCTAGCAATGGAATGATCATTCAAGCTAATATTTACTCAGTGAATTCATGGATATCATTTGAGGAAAATATTGTATAAAGTTTGAAACAAAAAGTCCTAACAGCAGCATCTGGATCCAGGACTCTTTTTCTTGATTAATTCCATGATCTATGAGCAAAATACTTCCCTCTTTTACTGGGCAACTTCTACATCCTTTCCTGCAGAGCTCAATAGCTATGATGGTGGCTACTGCCTCACCATTCTGAATGAGTGGGCAGCCTGCTGGGGAAGGCACTGCTCAACATGTTGAGGAGTGCTGGTTTCAATATTTTCAAATAAAAACATGTGAATTAATTTGGATTTCACCTATTCTGGGGTAATATAGAAAATAGTAAAGTATAATTTTGAAAGTCTGCAAAGCTATCACTGCTGTTCACTGCCTGCTGTGTTTCAGAAAGTAGGTCCATCTGAGCATTCTGTTAAAAAAAAATAAAAATACGAAAAAAACAACCTAATTTCTCTGGTGATTTTCTATGTATTTCTGAGCAGCACTCCGCATTTCTGACAGCTGGTATACAAGCAGTAGGGCTTTGAATTCCTGATATCGCATTACATAAATCTTTACTTAGAAGTAATACATATCCCTAAATTTAAGCACTGCCTTTTCCTTATTTTTGTGTCTCTTCATTGGAATGTACTTTTAGTGTAAGTTTCAGCTGCAGGAACATGGTACAGCTCAACAATGTGAGAGATATATCAGCCTTTACATAAAAAGTAATATGTGACTTTGAGTGGTTTATAACATAGCTGTAAAAAAAAAAAAAAAAAAAAAAAAAAAAAAAAAAAAAAGAACTTCAATAGAAATATGATATATATGGCCTACTTAGCCCAAGGGAAACACAACAGTCAGTAAAACAGCTTGCATTTTTCCTTCACTGAATGTGTTTAGGTATATGTAGTGAGCTCCTTGAGGTCATTAAAAATGAAAGAGTAACAATGACCAGAATACGTAATAACACTATCTGTTCTAGTCTGCTGGTACCCCCGGTTTTGACATAAAACAGTTCTCGTAATTTTCCTAACAATGTTTACCCAGTAGTAAAAAATTATCCCAAGATTTATCGTGACAATCTGCAATAGGTCAATTTAATAAATTCTTCACTGAGGTTGCAAAACCTATGGTGACCTTGAACAAATTTTATGTAATGAATTCAAAACATTAAATGGACTAGATGAAAATAAATTTTAATGTGTCCTGATATAAGACTTTCAGAGATTTTCATACTGAACTGCTATTATTTTCACACGTGTCTTGGAAACCATACTGACATGGAAATGACTTCTTATTTACTTACTGGACCAGTAGAAGTAGATCCCTAGAAATTCTAGTTTAATCCTGGGAGAACTGGCTCATGAGAAAATGCAGGAGAAAGCAGTAGGTTGTTTTCTGACTCCCCAGAAGGTTTGGTGTGACATGATAGATTTCTAACATAAACCCTTGTGAGAGTTCTGGGCTTCACTGATGAATTTAAGATTCTCCAGGGAGTGCAGGCAGACCAAAAAGTGTAAATTATGCTACAAGCCACCCTGTCTTTTAGAACAGACTAGAAAAGAGGAGAATATAAGGACTGAATGAAGTCTACCTTTACCTTACTTTCCGTGCAACTTCATACTGCTTGCATTTAGAGATCATGATCTTGCCCAATGTTTCTTAATAATGTAAGAATTAAGGAATTACTTCTTATTTCATAGACTAAAAAATCTTATCAGCTCAAATTGGTCAAAAAATAATTAGGCACTTAATATAATTCTATATACATCTCAATAATCTCTACAAGAGTCATGTACACCACGCATCACCTTTGACTTCTATTAATTTGGATTTATGACAAAAAGTAGGGAAGTTCACTGTTTCTTCCCACTTCTGATTTTGCAGAAGTCTTTCTACCCATAGCCAAAAAAACCCTACTCCTGTTATAAAAGTAAAGCTTGGTCAAAATGACTCCATTTTTTGTGGCATAATGTAACCTCCTTGGTTCTCATCAGCACCAGTCTCTTTCTTATTGTGACCCCTATTGTATTTTTAAGAGCAAGAAATCTCCTAAGGAGCACTTTAAGGTGCTGGATGGAGAGGATTAAGCAGGAGCAGGCAGAATAGAAAAGACTGAATGTAAGCCTCTTGTGATAACCTGTTATTCTTGAGTTTATTTTGTAGAGTGGAAATTGGAGTCTGAAATACAGTACAAATATCTGTTCTGGAGAAATCTCTAGCATGTGAAATTCAAGTTTTTCACTGAAAAACACTTCTCATGTTCACGGTGAAATATCAGAATTCTAATCAAGGGCATCCAACACTAAGGTGAGATACAAACTCCACTGCCTAGCCTTTTTCTGTAGTGATATCAAAGAAGTCAGAGACTATGAAAAATTGTGACATCAATATTCAATGTGTAACTTCTGTTAATCAGTCAGTAAATAATTCAGAACTACATTTGGAACTCATTCTTGGCACACGATGCTGTGCCTGTCACACTCTTTTTGTAGGGAAGGGAAGTAGGGAAGCCTGATGGTACTTTTTTGAAGCAGTGCGGGAATCATGTCAGTGCTGAGGAATGATAAAGCAAAAAGCTTCACTTCACTCTTTGGATTCTGAAAAATAGCATTATTTTTTTTTAACATAATCTAATCCTATAGGATTTGTGAGAAATTGTGGAAAAACTCAGGCTGGAAATTCTTCCATCATAACCATAAAATTGAAATAAATTAATTATTAATCATCACAGTATATGAGGAATCAGAGAACAAAGGCCTAATGGTAACTTAAGGCTAGTTTTTGGAATAACTGTGCATGAGTGTACAGAGGTCAGGTGTGACAGACGACCTAAGAAATTAATGCAGTATTGCTATGTGCACTGAACTTGTTAAATATAAAGGTAGAAAGGACAACAAAATGACTGGTCTCTCAAATAAAGATGTTGAGACTAAATCCATCCGCTCAGTGTAAAAGAACCCTAACTGATAAAGTCTGGAAGTATGTAGAGGGTGAGCGCATAAAACAGAGTAGAGATTCCTTGCAGCTCATGGAGACCCCAGCACTGGACCAGGTGGGTATTTACAAAGGAAGACGCATGCTGGAACAGAGAAAAAGAGTGAGGAGGAAGCAGCAATGGAGGGAAATTGCTGTGCACTGACCATATCTTTCCACCCCAGTCCCTCTGTGTAGCTCAAGTATGGCAGAGGACTCTGGAGTGAAGGAGTGAGACTAAGTCCAAGTGGGGAAGGAAAGGTATCGTTTTCATGAAAACGTTTTTGTTTCTCACTGCCCACTTCTAAAATTAAGTATCAATTTTAGTAGGCAAAAGCTTAGTTTTCCTAAAGTTGAATCTATTTTTCCTGCATCAGTAATAGGCAAATTATTTCCCTGTCGCCATTCCAACGAATGACCTTTCTTTTTTCTGTTTTTACCATCCCAAGGGGGAAAGAGGTTCTAAGCAGCTGGGAAGGAGTTTTGCTGCTATTGTTTAGCCCACCACATCTCTAGACAAATTCAAATCTATACTGAGACTTGTTTGCATTGGCTAACCATGCAGTTACCTCAACACTACAAAAAATCATGCTTTTGTGACATGCATTTTTGCTTGTATGCAAATTTGATTACAGTAGAATATTTTTACTGACCTAAAACAATAATGTATCTAATGAATCATGCATATACTTTGCAAATTTTTGGAAAAATGAAACAAAACAAATCAAAACCAAAATTATAAAATCTGTCAAAAACCTCTTAAGTAACATCATCTTGAAATGACATGCACTATAACTACATCTGTTGACTGAAAGTAATCTCTGCAACACTTTGCAGCAACTTGTTGGTTTGCTCCTCCAGTACATCCATCTGGAAATTCTCCAAGGCATCAACCACATCTGGAGTGACTTGGGAGCTGTCACTGGAAAATATTCCGTAGACCACAGATAGAACCAATCTTTTCTACCAGAAATGCCCATTCTAATTGATGCATCAAAAACTATAGTTTTTCATAAAAGGCTGAATAAAATGTAGTATGGAATACGTATGTTATATAGTGCACCTTGGGTTTACAGAAGAATACACATAAGTAAATAGCATTCTCCATTTCACTGATGCTTAAATAAACATTTGGTTTGGCTCACAGCTAATTACTTGTGCTTAAAAGCAATCAAGTGGTTTCACTGCAGTGTGAGCAGCCAATAACGTGAGGGTACAAGAACCAACTCCTAAACCCGGGAAGGAGATGGCAGCAGAATCTGCACCACATCTCGTTGAACGACTCAAATGTTCCCATGGAAGGTGAGGAACATGGATAAAAATCGATCTGCATTACTTCAGGTGCACATCATAATTCCTACAGTGGATTTGCTTTATTAACAGAGAAATTCCCATGCAAATCTAGTTCACCTTAATTACAACACCTCGCTTTTGTAATTTTCCAAATTTCTTGACTACTTGAATATTTTTAAAGTTACACCAATTTTGTTTCAGCCAAAATTATTTACAGAATTTCATCCAAATTTCTCATGACTTTAAGGCTGACTGAAATTTTATTTATTGGAAAGTGAACTATTCACCAAAAAAGACTCACCCTACCATGATGGTAATGAAGACCTTAACTGACTTACATACTCAGAAACTATTGAAGGCAATAGTTTTCAAGCCATACTCAACTGTGTCTTGTCTTTATTTACTTCTTTACGAGTTCATTTATATATTTATTTGAAGTGTTTACCAGTGCACAGCTGTCCTTTCATTTCATATTGATAGAATAATGTACAAGAGACACACTGATGCTAAATGAACTGATGATTTCATACATCCACTTGCTGCTATAAGTAATCACAAATTGCCAACTGTTACCACATCATAAAATCCCAGAGAGATATACAACACTAAGTACAATCAAATAGCTCTGGTATCTAAGATACCAGTGTGTGGCAACTTTTTGCAGAAGTTAACTGCTTAATAGCACTTAAGAATGCCAATAATTATATCATAGCCTGCTATCACAATTGGTATTCCTGCTGTCTGGGAAAGGAAGCCAAAACCAAAGTAGGCATTGAATTTCAACTACCCCCACATTCATCAAAAATAAAGTCAACTCAAATTAGAAAGCATTTTAAGTTTTCCTTCCACCTGTTTGTTTTCAGGACAAACACAAGTGCTCTTGCTTTTTAAAGCTTTATGTGCCACTTTTCAGGTATATTATTTATCTTTAAATTAGATTCAAAGAAGAAGGGCATTATTGCTTTATGATGATGTTTACAGGAGCGTTTTCCTGTGTTACTAAAGGCAGGTGACTTCATGCCTCTCATTATCAAGGGATCTCAATATTTCAGTCACCTAAATGATGCTGAATAAAATCCACCTGCACATACTCCATTACAAACTGAGAACCTGAATTGATTATAGAATTTTTGTTATGGAATCAGTCACTTCTCCCCATTTCATATAAATAAAAAAGTAAAAACGTGGCATGCTGCTGTTGAAATCCCTATACAAGTGGCTTGTATTTTGTCACACTAAACACGGCTTCTGAGAAGAAGTCTGAGGTCTGCATCTGACATAAAAGTGAACTGTAAAAGAATTTGGATAATCACAGTAAATCTCAAAAGTTTGTACACATCAAATCATTTGAGTTGGAAGAATCTTTTAAAGGGCATCTAGTCCAACTCCCCTGCAATGAACAGGGACATAAGGGACAGTAGGTTAAAACTGGACAGCCACTCATGTGAGCTCTCTCTTGGAGTCTTCAGGAGTTATCCAGTCATTCATCCTACAGGGATTGCAATCTGTCATCGGTATATTCTGATGCAGATATAGAGCAATAATTTTGGTGACATCCACTTTTAATCTGTGACCACATAAATCTGAGGTTTTAAACTTCACTCATTAGAGAGGTTATATTGCTGTCTGTGTTGACATTGAAGGTGCTTTGGAAAGCAGTGCTCAGATGTGTACAATTATTTCTCATTAGAACAAGCTCATAATTTTTGTAACTCTATTATATCCAAGGGAATCATGATTGCATTTAATTTGTCTATCCCATTCAGTTCAATTCAAGGGCTAAAGGACTACAAAGACAAGGGGGAAATTACGCATACTGGTGTTGCCTGTTGACAGAATTTGGAAAGGTAGAAAAGACAAAGAGTGTCAGTCCAAATCAAGCCAGATCTTTTTTTTTTTTTTTTTTTGTCTTTTTTTTCTTTCTTCCCTTTTTTTCTTTTTTTCTTTTTTTCTTTTTTTCTAAGGATAAGTGATGGAAACTGTAATAGCAAAGAAACTTATGTAACCCTTAAAAGACGTTCTGAGAATATGAACAGTAAGGAAGAATTATTGTTATTTTTGTTCACCAAATATATTATTTGAAGATAATTGTGAGACAGTAGAGATCTTCAGAAGTATTTACAGGGGGAGTTTCACCAACCTTAATTTTATGCTTATAAGTGTATAACTAAAGAACATCCCTCAATAAAAAGGCAGCAAGAACCTGAGGCCCAGGAAACTCACTCACTCTCAGAATCTGCACCTCTGTCCTGTGCATTAACTTGGAGTTCTCTAGAGAAATCACACAGGAGCAATTACAGACATCAGGGATGTCCTTTTCCTATCATGCCTTCACCTCTTCCTCCAGTGTGAAAACAAATGGAAAACAAGAGGGAACGGAGAGTAGTGAGTACCAGGGGGAAACTGGCCTTGTCTTGAGTGAGATCTGGATTGTCATTTGCTGCTCTGTCAATGAGTTGCTGAGCAGCTCAGAAAGACAGCTGCCTGTGATGATCCAAGTTGGAAAGTTCAACTGCACAATTGCAGCAACAGATCACCAACAGATTCGTTCAGAACAGATTACAACAGCAGGATGATACTCCAGAAGAGGGTTTGTTTTCTATCAAGTTTTCACTCTTGTGACATCTCATAAACAATATAGAATAGAAAAAAAATGGCTTAGAGATCTTACAAAACATGTTCTCACCATGAGAAAACATAGCTTTTTACTCAACTCCTCTAATCTGGCATAAAATACCAGTCAAACAAGGCAGCCTTTTATATTCATAGAAGTCAGAAACTGTAGCTGAACTGTGAGCATTTGTGAATGACTTTGTCTTCCATGTGATTTTAACTTAAATCAATTAGTGGTCATTCAAAATACTGCTGTGCATTTTATGATTAGACAACACCAAAGACCAGCTACAGAAAATCATAAAATGCTCCTGAAATAAATCCTTTTTTTCTTTTCTGAAAGAAGTCAGTTTTCTATGATTTCTGTAGCACATATTTTATTAAGCAATGATATTCTGACAAAATGGACTAAAAATGGTTATTTCCTCCCTACACAATTCTACAGGGCTTATTCCTATTTAATTACAAGGGTCTTCTCTATGAGGTCATATTTGACTTAGTTATATAACACCATTTGGATAATTACATTTATTTATGATACTGTTTAGACTGCTGCATAACTGATAGAGGAGGGCCTCAGGAGATCACAAATTTGTCAGGCATTGTGACTATATTTTTATTTTTGTTGCTATTCTGTTAAATCATTTCACTGTGGAAAAATTTCGCAGCTTGCATGTCATGGTGGTCTTGAAAAATATTGTGAAAATGCTAACACATCCCTAGAATGTCATGTCAGGAGAAGATATATGCACATACAGCAGCACCAGCATGTGTTCTATCCATAGAACCAATAATTTTTCATAATAGTTATTATTTAGATAGTGGAAGTTTTGGATCACAATTATGAGGTCTTTTAATCCCAATGTTATTTGTTAACTCTCTCTAAAATATGTAGGTAGCTCAAAAAGTAATGCCTCCTATTTATTTCCATGAAAACTAGAACAGATACAGACAGCACAATAACACTGTTTGGTAGAGCAGCTAGAATGCACCACTCACTGCCTCACTGTGCTCAAATCCACTGTTTGGTCTCTGTCACCTTTAAGTAAGCATTGATGAACATCAATGGCTGCATTTTTTTTCCACATGAAGGAATACAGTGACATACCTTTGCTTCACGCACTCATCCATATCAGCCACTATTTTGTCATACTGTGGGCTGACATAATAAAATGAGAGGCATTACTTTCAGAGCAGCTCTCTCATTACTGCCTAGAAAAGCATATGGGATGCATATGTTCATGTAGGTGGAGTAATCAGCTTAATATTAATTCCCTACTCTGCTGGTGTTAGAGACAGAAGCCTACATGCCAGTGTTACTGGGTGCAGATAGTTTACCTGCACTTTTAAAACTAATGGCAATGTATGTTTTGGCCAATGTCTGTCCCTCCAGGGACAAAAGAAAGTATTCAGTATTTCATTTCAGTGATGGTATTTCTTTCAGACAGAGATTTACCTTTTTTTTTAAAACAGCTCTTTCCACAGCGCTCTATCGATCCATCCATCCATCTATCCAGCTACCTCCTTTCTCTCACAGGTAGACTTTTCTACATTCAAACTGGACCCTTGTAAAAGCAGAAAAACAGTGTGGCTCAGTCTCTCTTTTCCTGGAACTAAGTAATCAAGGAAAAATATATATCCATGCTTATATGCTTTTCTGTCTCTCAAGGTAGTGTTGCTAACTTCTAGCTTTTCAGAATTACAGGACATGGAAGAGGCAGTAAGAGTGGTTTAAGATTCGTCACAAACTGTTCAAAGAATAAGTTTTGCTTAGGAAGCAGCATCTACATACTCCAGAAAAATAAATAAATAAATAAATAAAATTTCACACAAATCTTAAGTGAGAGAGAGACTGAGACGGAGAAATAGAGAGGGAAGGAGGGTGAATAGAAAGGCTGCCCTCAATCCAAATAAACCATAGGCTACTTTGAATAATCTTGTCACTTAGGACTCAAATTGTAAATGACCCAGCTTCTATTTTGAACTATACAGATGTCTTCCAGTGTGAATTTAGAGAAAGTTTGAACTCATGCATTAAATTCATTGTAGGAATCCACAGAGAGTAATAAACCTATGTCAGTCAGAAGTGTTCAAGGGCTTGACACAAGGAAGTGGGCATGCTGATGAGAGAAACACACATGGGACCAAAACTGTCAGCAGGAGTCAGGAGATCCTATAGCTAGACACTAGGTCATGTGCACAGAACATAATGCAGAACGCAGGTGAAAAAGGCAGAAGAAAGAACCAAGAAGTAAACAACAAATGAAAACATGGAGAAATGTGTAAAATCAGGGAGGCTGTATCTTACCAGTTCCTTCCCAGTTCCGTTCCCACTTTTATTGTGTGCTGCAGGTTTACTCTAGCGGAAAGAATACAGAGCTTAAGCAGCACAGATCTCATGGAAATCTGTTCTGCAAACAAACTATTCTTAGAACTAAACATAAGTATAATGCTAAAATATCAAAGTATTCTAATGTTTTTTTGTTTTGTTTTGTTTTGTTTTGTAACTGATAACAAATTAGCAAAGTATCCTGCACCAACTTTTCAGAATTTACCTCACATATAAATTAATTCAACAAGACTTTTACTTTCTGATGAAAATATAAGCTGAGGGTAAATTCTGCAAAATACAGGCAGACAGGCAAAAAAAAAAAAAAAAAAAAAAGAAACCAAAAAATAAAAGAGCATTTTAGGGGATAACCCTTATATTTTCTGTATGAAATGTTAAGCGAGGTCAGACAAATAGACTCATGCTTATTCTACTAAATTTCTGTCTGGAATTTCCTTCAATGTGATTATTCTGGCTTTTGAGTGAAATACAGCAGGATTAGAGAAAGTTTCAAGATTATCTCAAAAAATTACTTTTCTTCCTGCTCACTGTTGGTAGATACGTTTGGAATCAAAATAGTGCAAGACCTGCACAAATTCTTATAGCATGCTGTGAATTCTTTTTCTTAAGGATGAAACAGTGTATGGCCACAATGCTAACATTTGAAGGCCTGCTTCCTTCAGCTTCAGGAGCCATCATGCTCAGAGACACTCTTCCTTATGGGGGATTTAAACCATTTGGATATCTGCTGAGAAATCCACATGGCAAGCTGCAAGAGATCCAGATTGCTGGAGTCCATGGATGATAACTTTCCAATGCGAGTATTGGATAGTTCAACCAGAGGTGAAGTGCTGCTGGATCTCGTCCTCACCAATGCAAGGGATATCATTAAATGCATTAAGATTGGAGACAGGCTAGGCTGCAGCTACCATGCTACCCTGGTTGAATTTGTTATCTCAAGGTACATGGGCCTGGCAAAGAGTGGGTTCTCTGAGCCTCTAGGTGGGAACCAGGGGAGTAAATCTTCCCCCTCCTCCCTCCCCAGTTTTAAGGGCAGAACGAGCCTGAGGATGCCTCATAAGACTGCATGTGTAAAAGTCTGTGAGGCTGGATGACACGCATCCCAGGGTCCTAAAGGAGCTGGCTTATGTGGTTGCTGAACTCTTCTCCCCTACATTTGAAAAGTCGTGGCTGTTGGGCAAAGTCTCTGGGGACTGGAAAAAAAGGAAACATCACTTCCATTAACAAGAACGGGAGGAAGGAGTACCTGGGGAATTACAGGCCAGTGAACCTCACCTCTGTGAAGTGGATAAGCAATTGGTTGGAAGGCTTCAGACAGAGGGTCGTGGTGAATGGCACTTTGTCCAGGTGAAAGCTGGTGATAAGCTGTGTCCCCAAGTGGCCTGTCTTAGGACCAGTGTTCATCACCATCTTCATCAATGACACTGACGATGAGTGCAAGTGCACCCTCAGCAAATTTGCCGAAGACAACAAGCTGAGTGGTGCGGATGACATGTTAGAACGAAGGGATACCATTCAGAGGGACCTCAACTAACTCGAAAAGTGGGCCCTTATGAACCTAATGAAGTTCAATACAGCAAAGTGCAAGGCTTTTCACTTGGATTGGAGAAATCCCAGATACATCTACAGACTGAGAGAAGAACTCCTAGAGAGTAGCCCTGCAGAGAAGGACCCGGGTTTCCTGGTGGATGAAAAACTGAACATCAGCCAGCAGTGTTCTCTTGCAGCTCGGAAAGCCAAAGTTATCTTGGGATCCATCAGAAGAGGGGCGGCCATTCTTATTCTCACTGGATAAATATTCCTATCCAGGTACAAGATCTACAATTGACTCTTCTTTTCAAGAATCTTTTAAATTCACCAGGTTACATCTGTGTTTTGCAGAACTTTCTTTAGTCCTGTGTTTCTTTCTTTTTTCTTCTCTCAATTTCTTACTTTCCTCCATGTTCTACTTTGTAAAATTGTCAGTTCTCTTCTCTCTCTTTTTTTTCAGGCAAGTGAAATTCTTCTTTCACTTAGCAGTTACCAAACACTTTATTTGAGAGTGCAGCACTTTTTTCTCCCAAGATTAAATTTCGTATGAATATGTGCAATCAGAACAAAAGTGAGACAATACAGAAAATAAAAATGTCTTACCTAATCCACTGAAGATTCATTATTTTCTTATTTTCTTCACCTGTTTTATTTGTTCTTTGCAATAATCATTAGTTGTTATGTTACTTGAAAGTGGATGAGAAAACCAGATAGCCTACCATAATATTTTTGTGCAATTTAAGAAATAAGCAGCTGCTGCAATTCAAAATCTCAAGTTTTAGCTGTGTGTCTTTTGGAGAGATTTTTGATAATATAGTAGTGTTTCTGCAGCTACAAAAAATAATTCTCCATTTGAGTCACATCTAATTATGGCCACATAAAATCAAGTCAAATTCCTCATATATAGGTGATAAATTGTCCCAACTTCTTTCAAAATAAGAACACATTGAAATTCATAGGCAAGGGAGATATTCAGGAAATTAAGCCATTACAAATATGCAAGAGAAAAGTATATTCCACACACTGTTATTTCTAAAGTAAGAAAAATTTTCATAAATCATTCATTTATAAGAATATTTAACCTTAATCTATTTTCTATTTTGCTATTAATGTAACTATAGATAGCTGTATGTTATATATGCATGCGTTTGTATTCAAAGTATACATACAAGTAATGAAAGTATGTAGACTCAGTATTTTAACAGCTGATGAAAGTCATTTATCAATAGGACATTAGAATTTTACTAATGCATGTTTTAAAATAACAAATATCTCAAGTCTCTTTGTATTCAAAATGTACTTTAAATACCTAGAAGAAAAAAATTCAATCTCTGGTGTTACCTCATTAATTAATACCTGAGGATAATCTGGTTCCCAAGAAAGTACAATTATTCAAAAGCGGCAGAAATAATTATTTCTTGAAATTGCAGGGAGTGATGGCATAAATATTTGTAGAGAAACTGCCTCTCTACAATGTTTATGGATGTGGGTTTAGATACCTTCCTTCTTTTTCTGTATGGCTTTTCTGTTCATGACTCATTCCTTTGATTGGGATAGTTCCAGAGGCATTAGCAATGCAGGGAACTCACTGACAAAATAAATCACATGGACCAAAGAGGTAGAAGTAAGAAAAAAAGGCAAATAATTTGTAAAAGAGCATAGCAGCCACATATCTCCAATAAATCATTGAAATGTAGAGACTAGAGATTTAAGAGAAAGGAAAGGGCAGAAGCAATCACTATTTCTTCATTTCCTTCACATAGGTTGTTGGGATCTTATCATACAGACATCTGAATATTATAAATGAATCAATAGAAGCTCCTTTATTGAAAACCTATCCTTTTGTTGTTGTTGCTGTTGTTGTTCCCAAATAATATGGAGTAACCTTACATCAAGTCAAAATCCTTTCTTCCCTCTACACTTGAACATACTGTGAGAATAGTAGTAAGAATACAAGTTGTTGTCCAATACTACAGGTGTTGACAATTGTTTTCAAATTGGTCATACTCTCTATAAAGCTGGAAATATCTTTAATACTTACAAGTTTATAATATTTGTAAGACTTCTGACATGCTACCTTGCAGCATGGTCCTTGACGATT
This sequence comes from Alectoris magna, assembly GCA_030625065.1. Classification (NCBI taxonomy): domain Eukaryota; kingdom Metazoa; phylum Chordata; class Aves; order Galliformes; family Phasianidae; genus Alectoris; species Alectoris magna. The sequence continues at coordinate 181,555,028 of CM060560.1, read as the reverse complement.
AAGACATTATTTCCACCTGTAAGATAGCACTATTGTCTGGTGGAATAACCATTACCTTTTCTAGTGGATCATCTCCATCTTCTCTGACTTTAAACATCTGGCAGGCATTCCTGAATGCCTCAGGTTCCTTTTATACGACTCTGGTGAGATAGAGAGGCATTCATAGAGGAAAATACCTTGTCTTTGACCTGAACCACGCCTCACCCTTCCTCCCTCACACAGGTATTTCCTCTCTTGTTGAGTATACAGGGAGGGGAATATCTGTTAGAGATGTTTTTAAGTAAAGTGCCTGTAGATAAATGAATCAGGACTCCTGAAACTTTTCTTTCTTTATTTCAGAGCTTTATCTCTTTGCTGTATTTAATCATAAGCTCTTTGCAGAAGGGATTGTAGCTTTCTTTTCCTATATAGTAGCCTAAAAAATAAATGTTTTTAAAAGAAAATATTAAATACACATATATATATTAGAGTTACATGACGTATGTGCTATAAACACAGCATTTTCTTTTATGCTTATCAATAACTGTACTTTGAAAAATAATGCACTCTCCATCAAATTTACAGCCTTGACTTAAAACTTTCTACTGGCTTAAGTCAGAACGAGACTGGGCACTTTTCATTACATGAGCATTTCATTCAATTAGCTCTGGAGCAGATGTAATTTTGGTTTATTAGATTTTGTGCAGCTGAATTGGAAAATGGTGATGAAGTGAGGTGATTTTATGTGTTGCAATTCAAGTTACTTGAAATAATTCTTGGATTACAAACATTGCAATATCTGAGCATCTGAGATGTTATCAGTCATTCACACACAGTATTTTTATTTGATGGCTAATGCTAAAAAAAATAGCATATTAAAGACAATTGTTTTTAAGATTTTGTTGTTGTTGTTGTTTTGTTTTGTATTCATTGAATTTGTCATTCAATTGCTAAGATAGTAGTGCCTTAATATCAATTTCAGGTCACCTTTGTATTTGCTTTATAGCAGATGTTTCCACACACATACAGAGATGTAACTCTACACCTTTATCTTGCATGAAAATACTGCATTGAGCTTATCAACATTTTCCTTCTTGAACCAAATGCTTTGTTGCAGAAATTTGTATGGAAACAATTATATCCCTATGGAATATTAGGGATATTGTAAGCCAGTATATTTCATCAAAATGTCACTCAAGTGGAAGTGCTCCAAACAGTTGTAATGTTATGCTCTATATTTAAATATTCCTTAAAATCTTTAAGCTTGTTCCATACAGAACTGCTAGAACTACCATCCATAATTAAATTGTGTGATGAGTTTTTGAACTCTAAATTCAGCCAAAGACGATCTTAAAATGTAACCTTAAATTCTATGAACTGCTTTTCATGGTCAAAGAGATTATCAGGTGTCCCTTCAAAGGAAGACTCCTGCTGAAGCAAGTTAGAGCATTTTGTAGAGTCATCTCTAGAGGTCACAACAAACTTAAGTCTTTAACAGTCTACAGGGGGTAGTGGATCATTTGGAAAACAGAGTTCTGAGATCTTTTTAAAGACAGAAGAGTTATTCTTTAATATCTCTTTATTTGATTATACAATTTTACACTGCTTTATTATAAATCCTGTAAAGGCTCTATGGATTGATTTATATTGTTCAGATTATCTTGAAACTAGAAGACCAGAAACTTTCTTTAAATAACATCTTAAGTTCTGAATTATATTTGGCAAGCTCTTCACAAAAGGTCTAAAAGGCTGTAAAGTCAGCCTTGAGGAAGTAGAGAAGTTTGTATGTCTCAATTTCAAGTTGGTGAAAAGACAGATTTTAAAACAGTTGCAACATATTTGATAGTACGTGAATACAATAGGAAATTAATATAAAATAAGGTAAAGTAAGATATAGCTAGGAAAAGAAATGTAAAAGTAAACAATGGAAATTTCACAGAGTCTCGAAGCTGGTGAATGTTAGCTCAGGGAGCTGGATAAAACAGCAGCCCTCAGCTAGATTTCCATGACCAGAGCAGAGGAAGTATGGAATATGTTCTCCTAAGTAGAGCTCATGAGTATATTTCACCAAAAGGCAAATGCTTGGATCTGTTTTTTTGTCAATTTTTTTCTTATAGTTCATGAAATTGAAACTAATCTTTTCTATAGATAAATTCTTTCTAACAAATTGAAACGGTAGTGTCTGCTTACCCATAATGAGTTGCACAAGATTTTTGGGACATCAAATCAGTGCTGTTCCAGAAACAGTTCCAGTCTACTTATGAGAGTCTCCCTTAACAGCCAAATATAATCCTCACTGAGATATGTACAAATAAATAAATAATAATAATAAATAAAAAGTAAATGTTTGATTACAAATTTGGATGAAAGTTGTATTTTGGGAGAGGGTCACTAATCCAAGAATAAACTCATTCCTCAGAAGTAATAACACATTTTGGAATCAGGATGATGGGACAGCACTCAGAATCTTGTATGCTAAGGGGAATATACAGCAGTTTGATGCAGTTTATGGCGAAATGAAATCATCAATTTCATATGATATGGTCAATATGTTTGATGACTCATTTATGCTAGTAAATGTAGTTTTTTGTATCGGGTTACAAAACTTGGAAAATTCAGTCTTCCCTTCTTAATCATAGCTTACTATAATTCACATGAATTGCAATCACACTTGGCAGTTCTTGTCATTCACATGTACACTTTGTCAAGGAGAACCATATACATAATTTAGAAGTGTAATCACCACATGTCCTATTTATTTCCTTTCTTTACTGGTTGATACTCTTCCAGTGGAAATGCATTTCAAGAGATTTTGTGAAAACTTTGTGCCAGGATTACAAAGAAATGTTGCCTGTGCATACTAGAAAATTAAGTAGTATATTTAAGCTGTTTTACCTCAAGAGAAAACCTGTAAATCACATCCATTAATTAATTAACTGGCCCATCAGTTGAAATGCCACCAATCTGAGGCTTTGAGAAGATCATTATCTTTTCACTTGCAAATACAAGTGCAGACTGTAGTACTGATACAAATATTTTATGTACTTACACAATACACAAAAACCTTGCCACAGATTTTTAGGAACTAGGTTTACCTCTAAGGTATAGCTTTTATTTTACTAAGGTCAATGTGAAAGATGCAAAAAAGTCTGTGAAGTTGATTCTATCTGAGAGTAAGACAGTGCATATAAACAGTATATAAACAAATGTACTTTTTTTGTGTTGAATGCCTAGAGGGGACTGGAGGTTATGTAAGAGAAGAAGCTTCCACTCTCTCGTAGACTTTATATACTGTATTTTTTTCAACCTTCTAAGCTTAAAGTAAAACTCTTAACAAAGTTTGTCTGGGATCTAAACTTTGCAGAATGAAGATATGAATGTCTTATATTCAGAGTGCCTGCAAATTTTGTTGTCCTTCATTATAGTCCTTTATGAGATATGTTAAAAAGCGGTTTTAATTCACTATCTCCTACCTGAATCTCTTATCCAACCTTATACTGTCTTCCCAAATGCACGTATTTTAGTCAGCTACTGGTAGGACTTTGAGAAATTTCCATAATTTTTAAAAATATTTCAGGCAGTATCAGATTTAGAGGAAACATATTTCAACCCATAAACCTCCAGTCAACAGCCCAGAGTTTTACAATTCAACTTCTTTCACGATGCTTTTTAGCATGTCCTTCAGAACAAACTGGCATCTGGACAATTAGTCCAGATTGTATTTCAAATGAAATAGGAACAATCACCATTCAGATAAACAAGGACATAGATGCATCAATATATACCACCCTAGAGAAAATCATGAGATTTATAGCCATAGTTAAGATTTCTGCTGACTGAGTTCAGAAATGCGCTACACAGGTCTGTGACTGTATCTTGGTCTTCAAATTTCTTAATCTTGGTACATGAAAAGCCTCTTCAGAAAATAAAACGAAAGCATATTGCTTTTTTTTTTTTTTTTTTTTTTTTTTTTTAGATTTTTCAGTATATCAGAGCTAATTCGAGGTCTGTAAATTGAACTTTTTTTTTTAGTTGCTCATATGGTATGGCTATAGCAGATATTCTTTGAAGCTCTAGTGCACAGCATGGCAGTGTTCTTGTGACAGTCTAGTTCTAGCATGTTTTCTTGCATGTTTTCTTGCATGTTTTCTTATATGCAGGTATATACAGTGAGAGTATACAGAAATTGTTGTTCATATACAGAGATAGATGTCTGTGAAATGATTCACGAAAACATTCATTAACATTTAGAATTGTCAAGATGGTGTGATCACCTCCCATGGTATTCTGTAGTATGCCAACAAGATATAGTCCTTCACATTAGATCTATATTTAGAATAGATTATGAGAAAATGGTAGAAATCTGCATAACTCCAGTGAAATTGAATCATTTAAATAGGTTGGGAATTTTCCTGCGCCTTTGTTATGATGCAGGCATACACGGCACTGAAATCTCTCAGTGCAATAAGCCTCTCAGCATCTATTGTGTAAGCTTACCTGATTATATCTATCCTTGTTTTTTAATTAATTGAACCATTCTGTGGGATGGAAGGAAACCATACCTTTGTCAAACGAAAGGGCCATTACTTTGTAAATAAATGATATTGCCTCTAAATAAGTTGAATAAATAAGTAAGTTGAACCCTCTGACATGTGATGTCTGAGAGAGCTTCATATTGATAAGACTTAACATATGACAGAAAATTGCAAATTTCTGGCCAACAGCAAATTCTAAAATATAACGTAGTCTATTTGAGTGAGAAATAACTTGTTCTTTATGCTATTTCTATCCTGAAACTCTCTTCAAAAGAGAGAAATTGTGATAAATTATGTGTGGTGTTGTTCTCTTGTGATTGATGGCAAAGGAAATCAAGCTATTACACATAGACACTAACTGTGGAGTTGAACCAGAAATAGTTTAGTTCTAGTTGAACTAGAAACAAGACAAACATTTTACATTGAGTATCTCAGTCCTGTTGTTCAGTCTAGAAGCTCTGTTTTTAAATTTCGTCTACCCCCATTATTCAACAGGAGTCTCTTCTTTCTTTCAGAGGACTGGTAATTAGCACAATTACAGTTATTGTAAGCTAATTATATGTTCTAAAACTAATGTACTTACATGAACCAGAGGGTAGCTTACCATGTGAGCATCTGATAAGCAAACAGGTGCTTAAAAGACATAATGGATCTGTAGCCATCTGCAGTGATTAATGATGTTTGAGAACCTCACTGAAGCTCAGAATATCATCTTAAATGAACACTGGGAGTTTTCAGTTAAAAAAAATGTAAACAGTTCTAAGATTTTCCTCCTCAAATATTGTAGGCTGAGTTACAATTGTATATTCCAAGGGGAAATGAATAATTGAATTTTCCTGGAAGCCATGCAGAAAAAAAAAAAAAAAAAAAAAAAAAAAAAATCTTCCCTCTAACTTTTCCTTACATTTTTATGGCAGTATAGAATGAAGAGTATTTTTTTTTTCCCCACAGTAGAATAGAAAAATAGAGCAAATTTCCTTCTTATCCACTGTATTACCTCTCAGTACTCTTACTAGTTTATGAACATGGGTTAAGAAGTTTCTGCTCTCCAGATTCTGTGGAATTTTTTTCTGCTCTGAAATCAGTGGCACAATTTCCACTGTAGCCACATTCCTCACCCTCCCTGGAAAAGTGGAGCCAAGAGAAAGAGAAACTGCTTCAACCTGTGACTAAGATGTGGCTATGATTGTACAGCATTAAACCGTGCATTAAGTTGTAGCATTAAGAAAATGACTTGTAAATGATGGTGAAATACAAGAGATGGGTGCTTTTGAGATTGTGGTATCCTATGGCAGTTATACATTTTTTCTTAGGAATAAAGAGAGAACGTTCTTCAAGTATTATTGAATTATATTCAAAACCTTGTCTCAAAAGTGAAGGTAATGCTGTTGAGGTCCTCCTATAAGGAGCTCATATGGCTTATCAATTTTAGCCAGGATAAGAAATCCAGAATTCATTACTACAATATATGCTGTATGGCACAAATCAATTTCTAAGGCAAGGCAGAGTGCGGGCCAGTTTTTATATTGTCAACTAGTAAGCTAATATAAGGAGAACAAGGGGATGTAATCTCTACTCCAGGAAGTTTCATTATATTGAATCCAAAATGGACAAGTAAGCAGGCTTGGTTCTAAGTTGAGCAAGGTCTATGATCAGCTTCTCACCCACTTTTTTAACCATTGACAAATGGGTGACTAAACTTATCAACTAGAAGAAAAACCTAAATTTTATTGTTCACCACAGACATTTACAAGTGTGAATTCTATGAGATTTTCACAATTCCAGTAATGCATTCCTGCTTTGTTCTTAAAGCCAGTTAAAGCACTTGAGTTTCTTCCAGTGAAAAAGTCCACAAAAAATGTAAGAATTCACTGTCTTTAAGGCCTCTGCCCTCTTGGGTTAAAATTGCCCAGTAGGAATTTAAGAAAAAAAGACCTTATTAGAAAATTATTTGTTTTGTACAAGTATACTCAGTATACTTATATACATGAATATATATATAAACAAGTTAAAGAGAAAGAAACTGTGTAACAAAAGGTCTCATAATCTCCTTATGTAGCAGGCAAGCTAGAAAGAGTTCTAGTCATTTGTCTCTTATTCTCTTTTTTTTAATGTTTCTTTCTGAAGATGTTTTTAAACAGAATAATTTTAATACCAAATAAATTCTAAAATGTCCAGTTTATTATATATCATAGCAATAAGAACACATAAACTAAATAACACAGAATTTTTTTTTTTTAATACAGACTGCCATCCATCTAGCAATAGAGACATGTATTTCTGCTTTTTCACTTAGTCTTGAGCCTGATTTAATCCAGATACTTCAAGTACTCATGAAGATATTGCATCACAGCTCCCAAATTTGCCACCGTAACTGAGTGGCCTAAAACCAATGACTTAGAAGTGTCACTTACTATACAAGCTAACTGAATTAGCATTAGATTGGAATTGCCTACAGTAACCATATATGTAACGCAGTATAGGCATTGATTTTAACAGCTATCACTTTAGTATTATAGCTTTGTATACTCAGAGGAGTTTGTAAAACTTCAGTATTGAAGCTTAGCAAGTTCACTCTGTCTAAACTTTTTTTTGACCTGCCTGCACTTTTGTTTCCCTTGGTTTAGTGATGATGGCAATTTTTCTAATTGACCAGGTGTCTGTGGTTGTACCTTTCTATAGGTTATGTGATGAAATTAGATCTACACACCCACAAAGGAGTAAAGAGATAATGGCAAGTCGGGAGACCCAAGTAGTACCCTGACAGCTGCTCCTAGGCCCAACAGCAAGGAGACACCACCCCATCAAAACATAATTGCCATAAACTCAGAGATCAGGGGCACCACTGTATCTTGGGAACCCAAATTAAAGATAGAGGAAGCTCTGTCTAGGCTGCTCCCACGACTTTTCCATCAAGTACAAATTTTATTACTACCTTTTGGCATGAAGGGGGTCGCTGTCAAGGAGTGTTGGGTACAAAAAAGGCACAGTAAAAGCATTTTAGGACTGCTCAAGATATAGCATTAGGAATAGGACACAGTTTAAAGTTGAATAGAATGTTTAGGGGAGGAAAAAAGGTGGGAAAAGAAATAAGTTCTTGTGATTTGGGGAATAAAAGAGGAATGAAAATGTCCATTTACATTGAAGCAGGACTCCTCAGTGTACTTGTCTAACTGTACCCTGTGCCTGATCACCATCTCACAGTGCTCTGTATTTTTCTGTTATCTGTGTGGCTGGACATGTATAAAAGTATATATAAGACACGTATATTACATGTATATTTCTATTTATGTATATACATGTGGAGTATATCTGTGCTTGATGTGTGGGGTCCTGTTGGGAATACATTTTCAGCCTCATTAATCATTAGACCTGCAGGCATGAAGCTGCTGCAGCTTGCCTCTCTCAGGTTGTCAGATGCAGCATGCTGTATTTTCCTCTAATATTTGTTTATCTTTGCATCATAAACCGGAGCTTTATATCCATAGAGTAATAAGAAATTATTCTATAGATGTCTCTCTTTACACTTCTATCAAAATGACATAATATAGAGGCGTGGTACAACAGCAGCAGCCTGAGAAGTGGAGATGCATTGTGTAGTATGGAAAGGTATGGGAATGAGATTGTAAGAGATGGGACGCAGACTTAGATCTGGACAGCAGATCTGTTAGCAGCTGACCAGCAGTCAGCTATAGAAATGCAAACTTGAATCTGGAGAAAACTGGCTTTAATGGTAACAAGGAGAACAAAGAAGTGGAATCAAACATACAGAAAAGGCACTACTCAGTAAATTTCAATGAAAAATGGCCAGTGGCCAAAGGAAGATGTAAAATCATGTTAGAAAACATACAAATAAGACCCAGCATAGGTCTTGGAGAAGGACGAAGAAGTCAACATCAACATCATAATATTCTGGCACAGAAATCAAGATGCTGGTGACTCACAATAACCTCACCCCTGCCAGACTGAAGCCACCAGTGTTTAGATCCACTGGGGAGAGGGAATGGGTAAGCGTAACATCAGGAGTGGTTGTAGAAAGTAAGAGTGTATGCAGAGAAGTTTCAACTACATTATCTTTTTTTTTTCTTTAACAAATCTGGGCTAATAATGATTAGATTCACAAGAGTTCCATTATATTCAAATAGATTTGTAGCTTTAATTATATGTAAGTTGTGCTTCTTTTTTACCCCTAAAAGGGATTTAAAGGGTAACAGAAAATGTACTGAAAATTGACAAACTTTTAGAAATGATGTCATTCTAAATATGGCAAACTGTGTGAAAACATGTGGCATGTGTGCTGGAAAACTGCAGGTTTTCCAGTTTTGTGTGAACAGAAGGGCAAAAAGAAAAACATGATAGTGTTACAAATGAAGGGAAATTTGTAGAAACAGTACATGAAAGAAACCAAGCTCTACCAGTTAAGGAAAGTTTGACTAAAAATTTTCAAAGGAAGTTATCAAAAAGTATGGTATCACTCCTATGAATAGTGCTGACAATATAATATTAAGTACTGCCTATCTTCTTCTGAGCTATGAAAGCAGTTCTAAAATCACTTGGATCAAGAATACACCCTCTAAAAATAAAATCCCCTACTGTTGCTTCCTCAACAGCTGTGGATCAGATAGATACTTAATATAGCAGATACTTGCACACAATACTGCCATTTTTTTGAGTTTAAATGGACAATATCACATTCAGCACAGAAACTGTTCCTGATCTATTTTGAATTTTGAATACATTCCAAATTTGTATCCAAAACTTTTATTAAAAAAAAAAAAAAAAAGGATAAAATATTATTATGTTTTTATTGCAAATAATTACACTCAACTGCTAGGTTACCCAGGAATACCTTAAGAGAAAATAAAAGATTTAAGGGCTAAGCACCTGTACAATTGCTGTTACTATTCTGACCAATGTAGCTGCTCATTTGAGTGTGTTTATTTGAAGTTTTAAATAAATGCAGCAGCATTTATTTGCAATCAATGCTAATTTATGCATATGATTAATTTTGCTACCTTAAATGGCAATTAGTCCAAATTTGGTTGATACCCATAACAACTACCACATGTACTCAAGCCAAGGAAACACAGGATTCTTTTCTTTGAAGTGACTGACGTCACACACAAATGAGCTGATATTATTTAATTTAGCTAAGTTATTTCCAAATTATTCCTTTTTTATTACCTTCCAATTCTTGATCTGTCATCAATGATGGTGATTATGTTGTCTATCTAATCACAGCTGACCTTTTTAGTGAAAATGAAGCTGAAGTGTCATTAAACTCTCTGGTTTTCACATTATCTGTTATGGCTCTTTTTACTTGAAAACTTTTGGGCCATCTTCTCTTCAGTTTTCTTATCTCTTCTAAAAAGTAAAATATTTCTGCCTATAAGCCTTACATCCTCTGCTAGCTGCACCTCATTTGATGCTGTGCTCTATTTACACACTTCGTACCTTTTAATTTCCTGTCATTTATAATTTTTTTTATGGAAAGAAGATAGATATGTCATTTATATAATCATCTTAGTAATATTGGTAGTTCCAGGTATAGTGGTTCACTCAAGTTCTTTGATTTCATTTACTTGGTACAAAATGGAAAAACTAATTAAGATGCTGAAGTGGTAACTAATTACATGAAACATGTTACATGGACTGAAATTCAATGGAGCTCAAGCATGAACTTTGAGCCTTAAACAATGAAGCAGAATGGATGCAAACTAAACAATGTTACTTTGTAAGCAAAGCACTTACAAACAGTGAACATTTTAAGGTAGAAAAATAAGAAGACATAGCACTTTGGAGCAATGAACGCTGGGCTTCTGCCATGGGAACCACTGTCTCTGAGTGAGATGCAGAGGTCATCCTGGACAATCAGGGAAATATGAACACAGAATATGGATGCTTTTGCTAAAATCTGTCAGTCTGAAAAAGAAAAGATTGATAAAAACACTTGGTTTACTCTATACAATTTCAGCTTCTGTTAACACAACATTTCTGGTTCTGTTATTTGTAATTCAATAAGTATGTTGTTAAATTGGAAAGAATTCGAAGAAAAGCCTCAAAACTGATTGAAAAAGAATGGAAGCATTCAGCAAGTTAATTGAATTAAGATCACACAGTCTTAAACAGAAATATTTGGCCAATACTGTTCTGAATATACCTGTGAGAAAGACTGTTGAAAACCGAGGAAATCAGAGTTACTTTCTGTATATTTCTTTACTAGTATTGCCATAGGAAATGTAATAAAAGACAGCTCTTTTCAATCTAGTAAAACAAGCTATAATAAAATGCAATGTCTGGAAATAGAAAGCAAAAAATATTTCTAGAAATGTGATTAATATTTTAAGGTTGGGAATGAACAATTGGAAGAGCTTACAGTAGACCACATGTGAAAATAAAGATGATATTATTTCCTGCAAGACTGAAATTAGTGCACAAGGGTTATGTAGAAAGTCAGACTAAATGATCTCAACTGCCTTTTTTTGATTTTATGTGTCTATCACATACATAAATGTCAAATGAAACTCTTCATTTCAATCTAATTAAGAGATAGCTACCACATATCTTGACTGGGCAATCTGGGATCTAGATGCAATCTATTTTGAAATCTTCAGACTCAGGACTTGTTAATCCTTTGTTTCATGAATTTTAAAGAAGATAGTAAACAGTGTTCAAAAGGAAACTATGTTTGGAGCAAATATATCCAGGTCTAATAATTCATAAAATGTATTTCTGATATTTAAATTAATAAATAAAAGAATGAGGAAAATATTTTTTTTAGATTTTACAGAAGAATAATATTTGTTGATAGCTTCATAACTGTTGAATGATATTTAAACACTGAAATGCTAGTCCCATATGTGTACTATGAACCACTCATAATGTTGAGTGCTAATACTTATGAAACAGTAGCCCACTGTTTGTGGATTGAAATGCACAGAACTGTTGCTAGTCTATTATTGCTGCTTTAGTCTACGAAACTTCAAGCTTAGATTTTAGTAGTTAACTGTATACCAGCAGAAAATTTCCCCCACTTACACTGCCTTTAACTTGCAGTCAAGTCATAAGTACCTAAGAGTTAAGATTAGAGATCTTTGTGATCTCGAGATTCCAGATGCAAATATTGTATCATTGCTCACAATGCAACATAAACTACTGATGCCAAAAGATTTAGATAAATTGTTTATTTTGACAACACAGAAAGAATATAGCAAACATGCATTTATTGAACCATGGCGTACTGCAGTATTGAGTAGTGCTGCTTTAAAGGACACTATTTCCTGAAAGTATGTGTGAAGAATACATTTATTGATTACTACATGCTACTTTACTCACCATGCAAGAAAGGCTAGCAAATACAGCTCTCTTGGAAAAAAAAAAAAAAGTTGTTTTCACCTGTATGTTCCTCAAAACCATAGTTCCATTAATTGCATACACAGCTCTGAGGTCATTAATTAAAGCAAGTAAAGACACTAAGATAAATAAAGGTGGGAGGCGAGGGTCAGGGGAGACCTATTTTTATTTCAAGGATATATTCACTCTTAACAGAAAAAAATGAAATACCTTACCACCGCAATGATTTATGTGAGACACATTTGAGTTGCTCTTTATCTCTATTTTCCCCTGTGATCTCTGTTCCCAAAAGAAGAATCTCCGATGATTCACTGGAGTCATGGTAGTATATCATGAACACTACAGTCTAGTCAGAAAGCCAGCTTATTTTGATATTTGGATAAAATCCAGCTTATTTTGAAGATAGAAAACAACAGAATTTCATCTCAAAGCCCAGTAATTCTTTCACCAACCAAAATTCGCATTTCTGCATGAAGTTTTGAAACGAGTAATCTTCATTTATGACTTTGTGTAGTAGGAAAAGGGACTAACAATTTTCAGACAGGTAGAGGTAGATACCATTTGCAGTGCACTGTGTATTTCCAGTTCACTTGTTAGCTATCAGTGAAAAATCATAGAATCATAGAATCATAGAACCACCAAGGTTGGAAAAGACCTACAAGATTATCCAGTCCAACCTTTTACCTATCACCAATAGCTCCCACTAAACCATGTCCCTTAACACAACATCCAGTCGTTCCTTGAATCTGGAACAGATAGTTCCTTGAATCAGCTGGAAATGTCTGTCAGTGTTTCCTTGCCTATGAAAATGATTCCTTTTCCAAAAATAAAGGATATATAGGAGATCTGTTTTGGAGAAGCATATGTGTTGACATTAAATTCAACCTTACAACTTTTGGAGTGTCGTGACACTGAGTCAATGAAACATCTGGCCCTTTATGCAAGCATAGTCACTTTAGTGATTACAGTATTTACAATAGGCCTCTAACTGAAATGCAATTCAGAGGAACAATGTTAAGAACCAAAGTTTCCTAATGAATGAATGGAGGAACGTAAACCCATATAAAAAAGTCATAGCACAGAAGTTGGATGTACCCCAAAAAAAAAAAAAAAAAAAAGAAAAAAAAAAAAAGAAAAAAAATACTGTGGGTATTCTGTTACTCACAAATATACCAAAAAGGTAAAAATAGGGTGAGGTCCTGTCTTAAGTGTTTATACGTATTTTCACCTAACCTGTGAGGCCCATTGGGCATGCAATTCTTTTGTTATCTTTTATTATCATTGTGACATTTCTGGGCACCATTCAATAGAAACATGTATTACTTATTTCTTTGATTTTTCTTAAATACTTTGACATTTAGGTAGCTACTTCCCAGACTGTTATTTTTCAGTATTGTTTTTGTTCTCTATGCCCTCCTGTCAAGTAGATATTTTCTCAATAACTCAGTAACAGGAGATGTTCCAGTAATGAACAAACTATAAATAAATAAACTATAAATAAATAAACTTCCAGCTTATGATAAACAGTTATGTTTATATTATTTATATAATTACATATATATAAATCTCCCAGCTTATATAACTGTTTATCATAAGTTGGAAGATTCTTCAGAATTTACCTGTTGGAGTAAGTCTTGCATAACACATAATAAGTTAAAGGTACTGGATATAAAATGTCTATAATTTCCAGGGGTAAAGCATGCAGATGTTGCATTTAATTTTACAGATTTTTAATTCTGGACCCAGTTTTTCTTAGTCCTTCATTGACCCAATGCCTCTCCTCACAGAACCGGTAATGGTAAAAACTTAATTCTCCTATAACATGTGCAAAACAAAGAATCCTATTTGTGCAATTTTTAATATTATAATTCTGATTCTGTATGTACAGCTAGTAGCCCAACCTCATACAGACCTGATCTGCCCAGCGTAGGATCTGTCCATCAAGCAAACAAATGAACCTCACTGGGAGGTGTTAATAGCATGATGCCCACGTTCCCTCATTTTCCTGTTGGTCTGTGTCCTATGACATGATCTTTACAAATTATATCTTGGTTTTTGCATTAGAGTCAAGTGAATATTTCTTTTTTGTATAGTATCAATATGAGCTGCATCAGAGTTTATGGAATGGCATTGCTCTTGGGACTCATCTCCAGTCCCGTGATGTATTCACAAAGTAAACTGACAGCACTTCTCTACCTGCTTTCAATGATAATCGTTGCCCCACATTTCCTAGGTAAATTTTACATTTAGTATAAACTGCTGCATGATTAAGGTCTCTGAGGAGTCATTAGTGAAAAAGATTTTTCAATATGCAAGTGACTCTTACTTTTCCCTTACATGAAGAACTGAATTTCTACTTCTCTTCATTTAGATGGAAGCACACCGTTTATATTCTGTAACTGTACCACAAGTTTTTCCAGCTTTTTGCCCTTTATATGCTTTTTTTAGATCGTTCCTCAGCATGCAGAAGCACAACGGAAGGCTTGCTAATATGGAGCACTCTGTTCAATCAGGAAGTGCTTAATCAGGTCACCCACTTTATCAGGATATCTTCACAGGAGTTGGTGCACATAACGATAATGTTAAGGACAAGAGACGGAAGATATCGTGTTGTGCTATATTTGGACAGAGTCATATTTAATGTTTCATGCATTTTATATATGTATCTGAATTTCATATTTCTAGCAGCCCCAACTATGAGAGTAAGATAAAGTAGACCTCCTGCAATGACTAAAGACAGCAGAAACAGTAATTAATCCCTACTGCTGAAGCAACATTAGTTTGTTTGTTTATTTTGTGCGGTTTTTTAATTGTTTGTTTTCTTGAGGCTTAATTGCATCAGGCTTATCGAGTCAACAGGAGAAGAAGAAAATGCAGAAAATTGAAAGCTTGACTCTACATGCATTGACAAGTTATACATGGAGTAGGACCACACTCAAATCAAGCACACAGGATGGAAAACACCCTCAAAAAACTGTAAAGGAAGCTCAGATCCTCTAGAGGATTCAAAGAGAGCAACTCAAACTACATAGAAGGCTTGTGAATACCTAGCCATATATGCAGTTAGTATCATGAAATTGTAAGATCTTAGAATAATTTAGGGTGGAAGGAGTATCTGGAGATTTATAGTCCAAATTCCCACTCAGTACTGGGTAAGCTCTATGGCCAGACCAGGTTTCACTGGTTATATCCAGTCACATCTTGGAAAGCTCCAGGGGTAGAATCATGAGCTCTCTGGGTAGCTTGTTTGCAACCAAACTGCAACTACTTTCTTCTGTGGAAAGATTTTCTCCTTATATTCAGTCTGAACCTTGTTTTGATTTGCACACATTGCCTCTCAACTGCCTTCCATGTTTTACTGAATAGAGCATGGCTGTTTCCTGCACAACCTCCACATAGGTACTGAGGGGGAAGGAAAAGCTGTTTTGTCCTTCTGAAGACATCTCCTCCCCAGGCATTGCAATCCAGCCTCCCTCTGCCTCTCCTCAGTAGGCTGGTGCTCCAGCTCCTAGCTATCTTTGTTGCTTTGGGTGAACTTCTTGCAATTTGTAAATGTCTGTCTCATATTTGAGGGAGACAAAGCTACACAAAGTATGCTAGATGTGGCCTAATGAGAGATGAATAGAAGGGGATTAGCCCTCCCCACAGTCAACTAGTTCTGTATGTATTAATAGGGCTTTAGGGGCTATTTTCTGGCAGAAAATAAACCTGCTGGTTCATATTCAGCTTGCTGTGTGACAAGACATCATGACCTTTTTTTCACAGGACTGACTTCCCACCAGTCCATCCCCAGCTTGTATCACTGCAGGGGGTTCTTCTTTTTCAGGTGCAGGATTTCTGGTGTTATTGAGCATCATACGTTTCCTGTGAGCTCATTCCTTCCACCTAAGTCACCCTGTATGGCAGTCCTGTGGTGGAGCATATTAACAGACCTGTCTGATTTAGCATCATCTCCAAAGTCGATGAGATCACACTCCACTCTCTTTTCCTGGCCACTGATAAAGACAGTAGACTCAGTAGACCCCAGATAGATCCCAGTGGCACTCCTTTTCTTACCAGCCTCCATACCAGCCAAGTATGACCCATTAATTATTTGAACCCATTCATTCTACCACATTTTTATCCTCTGATTGCTTATTCATCAGCCTGCCATGTCCTAACTTACATGCAAGAACATGGTAGAGGACAATGTTGTAAGCTGTACTGAGGTTGAAATAAATGCTATCCACAGTTCTCCTTTCATTCCTAAGCGCAGTCATTTTATCACAGAGGCAACTAGTCTGGTCAGGCATGATTTGGAGCATCCTCAGGACATCCATGCTGATTCTTCCCAATAACCTTCTCCTTCATGTGTTGTGCTCCAGATGTGCTCCAAAATGATTGGCTTTATGATTTTCCCAGGGACAAACTAAGGTTGAATGGCTTTGGACAGATTTCTTATTGTCTTTTTTTGAACATTTTTGTAAAATTTTCTTTTCTTCTGTTATCAGGAATCTCTCCATTACATTTGAAACATGACAGAAGCAACCTTGCAAGGATGGTACCCAGTTCACACAGCATCATTGGATGCAGCCTGTCAGTAGGAACATGTACAGATGGAGTTTTCTCAAGTAATATCAGCCTTGATCTCCATTCACTGGTAATACATTTTCTCCTCCTTCAAGCCTTTCATCAATAACAGAGGCTTAGGAAATGTTGATTAAGACTGAAGTAAAGTTAACTCTGAGTAATTCAGTATTGTTTCCATCCACTGTTTCTAAGTTACCTGCACAATTCAGCAGTGTTCCACTGTTTGCCTTTTCAGCCTTTTACTACTAATACAATGGTAGAATCTCTCCTTGCTTTCCACATCCCTGGCAAACATCAGCTCTCAACGAGTTTTAGCTTTCTAAAACTTTCTAGTGCTGAGATAGTATTTTTTAAATTCCTCAATTACAGCCCGTTCTCATTTCCACTTTCTGTAAACTCTTTTTGCACAAGGAAGGTGTCATGAATTCTCCAACAACCCAATCACCCGATATTGAAGCTTGTTTTCCTCTGCGTTAGGATGGACCATTCTTGATTCTGAAAGATTCTGTCTTTGAAAACCTGCAATACTCACTGCTTTATCCTTCAGAGCTATCTCCATGGGATCCAATAAAGAAGTTTCTAGAATATACTAAAGGATACTTGCCTGAAGCATAGGGTAGGTATTCACACTCCTCTCCTTTGTCAAACTCCGCGGGATCCTGAGCCCACTGTTTCACATCCAAGACTGCTCTAGATTAACATCTTGTCAGCCAGTTATTCCTTGCCTGTGAATAGAGAACTAGCTCTTTCCCACCTGATTGGACAATCCTGTATCTCTGTAACCTTCAGAAATCTCCTTGACTGCTTGTATCCCAACACACTGTCATTTCAGAAAATATCAGGAAGATCAAAATATTCCATAAGATCCAGTGCCTGTGATACAGAGAGTTCCATGAAAGATTCTCCTTTTA
Source organism: Alectoris magna (assembly GCA_030625065.1). NCBI lineage: Eukaryota > Metazoa > Chordata > Aves > Galliformes > Phasianidae > Alectoris > Alectoris magna. The sequence continues at coordinate 181,537,681 of CM060560.1, read as the reverse complement.
TTCTTTCTCTTATGATAGTAATCTGGCCACAAAATAACTTTGTCATTGTCTCTGGGAGAGTGGAAGTTCAGATGCTGAACTTCAGTGATCTGCTGTAGTGAACAAGATAGATTCTCAATCTTGAGTTCAGGGGCAGCAATCCTGCCCAGTGCAGCCTTGAGAACATGGTGCAACAGCCCTTTTGGTGAGAGGCCTGAAGCTGCAGTAAATCCAAAATTGCAGAAAGATGGCAATAGCCCATTTTCTGAATGCACGCACTCTGCAGAAAAGGAACAGAAGATCAAAGCCATGGCAAAGCTGAATTTTGTGCCTTACATTCACCTTGAAAAGTCACAGCAATGACTAAAGTTTAATTTACAGAACTGCAGTCAGAAATCTGCTTAAAGTATTCAGGATTCATGGTTTAAATTGCAGGGCCTCAGCCCAGGTAGCATAAACCAGTCATAGAGTCAGCAGATCTTACCCTTCAAGTACTGCACTTCCAGTGAAGAATTTTTAGGCAGCAGTGAGAAGTAATTCAGCACAAGATTTGGTTGCCTCAGTTATGAGTTTCATTCAGTCATAAAACTTGGTCATTTTAATAGCAAAAAGATGCAGAGGAACTACAGCAAGGAATACTTCCAGGTCTTTGCTGCTTTCTGCAAAATTTCATGTCATACTAAATTTTTGCAAACTGTATATTTTTAAATAGCTGAAGCTCTTGGAGTCTAATTACTATCTTGTGATGAGAACAACCATCTGTATAGGGGTGGAAAAGAGGTGAGGATGAGGATCCTGTGAGGACGAGGACTGTATTTGAGGAGGCCAGGACAGGAAGGACAATTGTATTTCAAAGAGAAATAGCTCATCTGTCACACACAGATGTGTTGCACATTCAGACAGTTTCCAGGCCCATAACGACTGATGACAACACTTAACGAGTATGCACTTTTACTGATTGCAGACAACAAATTTATTATTTAATTAGCGTAGTATAAACATAGTATTTCTTTCCAGCACAATTATGCTCAAATAACAATTAAATTCCTAATACTGCAGGCTGGGATAATCTCTTGGATCACTGTTGTGCTGATATAATTTAGTGAGGCACAGCCAGCTAGACTTGGATTTAGAAGCAGTACACTTATTTCTGCACTATAAAAATTTTTGACTTATTGTTTTTGTTTCTGAAATCCAGGCTTATTGTTTCAGTGTGGTGTTCTGCTGGGTCATACAGTGGTACTAGCTTAATCACAGGCACAAATTTCTGTTGTGTGGAGTTATATGGAAATCCTAAAAATAACAACTTAAAACTCCAAATTTAATGTGAAGGCTGCATTTTATTTGCTACTTCTATCTGCTAATCTGGGAGCCACCCATGGTTTTTTTTTGTTGTGGCTAGATACAAGAATATTATGACAATTCTTTGTTAAGGTACTAAATTTGAGCAATATATTGCTTTATACAATGATTTTTAATAAATTTTGACTTAAAAGTCTCATTTGTTCCCATAGAGATCATATTTTACAAATCTAAATATCTGTAAATTCCTTATTTAGGAATTTTATTGTATTTATTTCTTCAGAATTGCAATAAGTTGCAGGACTCTGCACATCATTTGTAAGAGTTCTTCATTGCTTTTCTATGTAAGTCAAAGTTAAGATGGTAAACCATGCAATATTAATGCTGCTATTGTTTTAATCTTAGTTTTGGCTTAATTGCAAACGCAGTCTTGATAAATGGCAATGTTAACTGGTGCTCTTTTTATTACCAAGAAATGTTCATATGTTCACATTGAATGGTAAAAATCATGTATATGTGTATGTATATATGTATATACATATATATATAAATTTTGACAATCACATTGATATTTCCAAAGGCTTTTATCTCTAGATAACTTTCCCTGTGGTTTCATTTGTATTATCCTCTGAATTATAATATAGCAGCAAACTCAGCTTTCACCCTGCTACAGTGTTCTAAGTTCAAAATATACTAAAGGACAAAGCTTTTAAGTCAACTAATGTGGTGATGATTATTATTCTATAAATACCTAGCAAATAGTACATAGTTTAAAGCTTTATTTTTTGTTAGAAAATTGCTACACTTGGAAATGAGTTATTAGTTCAGCACTGACGTGTAAATTATAGTTTCTATGAAGATGAAGAGTAGTGCCCAAATTTCACGAAATAATACCCTGCTGGATTTCTACATTTCATTTCCACATAAAATATGATTCAATTATGAATCACAGAATCATAGAATGCTTTAGGTTGGAAGGGATTTTTAAGATCATTTAGTTCCAGCTCCTCTGCTATAGACAGGGACACATCCCTCTTGACCAGGTTTCTTAAAGTCCCATTTTTAAATAACTGAGTAAAACAACTTTCTATTGAAAAAGCAGCAGTACAGAAATAAATATATTTTAAACAACGAACCTTTGAGTGCAAGTCATGTAGCATATATCTGGGTGTAGCATTTCTTCCAGCTTCTTACCCCTTATTAGAAATTTGGTAATGTGAACTCCACTAATTAATTAATTAGTTGAATTAATAAAACTTTTAAATAATGTAATTGATACAGTTTTTATACACGCATCTCTCTTAATTTTTTATTTTCATAGGAAAGTCACATTACAAAACATCAGTAGTAAATATTGAGTGTTTTGAGGAATTTTGAATTGGGAAGAATTTAGAGAGTGGGTGTGCTACTTAGTAAAATGAATATAAAGTTATGAAATCAAGAGGGAAGCAATAATACTCTGGATGTTTTATATCTGTAATTATCCTGGATGGCTTGGTAAAGAAGAGACATGCATCTCAAAGGCTACATAGATCTCCACAGCCAAATATGGTGTCAAGTTGTAGCTATTTTTACTCTTTCATTGTGGCTTGAAATTTTATTTAATTAATGCACAAAATTACAAAGTTTGGATAAAGGAATAATCTACTAGCTGTCAAAACTTCAAATATCTCGTCATTATTTTATGGGAATAGTTTAAAGAATGTGTTTATTTCTGAAGGGGTGAGTTTGCTAGAATATTAAATATCTTGTCATGGTTTTGTAATTTTTGCTATTAGTATTCCACATCATGATGACATCATGTGGAGCACAGAGAAGAACTACACGTACCAGAGGACCTCATGGTCAGAGAGGAAAATACGTCACGAAAGCAACGCTCGCTCTCTCTCTCCCTGCCTGGCAGCGGGTGTGGATGTGCATCCAAGCTGTGTGCCTTCAATTTCAAAGTAGGCTTCTTGGTTTCCAGAAAACGCTCTCTCTCATTTTACTTGATTTATTAGCCTCAATTTCAATTGGATTCTATTATATTGTGTTATCTTGCATTCTGATATCACAGTTAGTTAAAATAAATTTTCCTCCTTAGATCGTTGCCTCTGCTGTTTGTTTCTTTGAGCCCAGCTCCCATCTTCCTACCCTTTTCCCTTTTCCCTTCCCATTTTTGGGGGCCGGGGGGTCCACAGGCCTACAGCCCCGCTGTCACGAACATAGATTTATCTAGATAACTCTATGACATGTCTTCATAGGAAAAACAATTTTCTGCAACAGACTCACTGAAAGGAAATAATCTCCAGATGTTACAATTTCTATGTAATATATTTGAAAGTATTAATTGACATCTTTTTTGTTGCCCTCTTCTCCATGTTTTTGACTTCCTCAACCTTCCTTTCTTCTCACTAATTAATGTGTTCCCTTTTTCGCTACCATAACACTTCCCTTCATTATTAAATTGTCCCAGCTGATTTCCAGTATTGCTTTCCTCTGCCACTTCAGCCTAGATTTCTCCTCATTATCCTCAATATTTCTTTTTTCTTCTCCAATAACAATTAGATCCTCTTGACAGTTTCTAAATTCTATCATGGAAATTGGGCCAACTTTGCAGTGACATTTGCACTCCCTTTTGTCTGGTCTCAACATAAGCGTGCCTGTATTTTTTATAATCTATTTTCCTCAGAGACTTCTTTGGTCAGAGCTGTCAAAGACAAATCTGAGTATCTCATGCCTGGTGAAGTCTTGGGGAATTATAAAAATAATTAAACAAACAAACAAACAAACAAAAAAAAACCTGACAAATATCCTTAATTAGCACAGACAATATATATGCACTGAAGAAGTCAAGATTTATCATATTTAGAGGTGGCAGTTAATGAAAAATTTTGGTTTATAACTACAATGATCTTTTCCTAAAATAATGAGCCACTTAACACGAGGGGAGGAATTTTGAGGAATCGGACCTGATTCCGATTCAGTCTTCCAGCATGCTCTACCAAGAAACTGAAAGAAGATTTTCCAAGGCCTGCAGGATTTCACTCTTTTCTGCTGGAACAGCCAGTCACCTCTTGATATGTTTCTTACATACTCAACAGAACAGAGTTTGTCCTGTCTCATTGTAAGGACAGCAACACCTCATGGAGGAGAGCACAGGTTTCAGGTAGAAGAAGGTTTCAATTTTGTTCCCATATTTCTGCAGAAAGAAGAGAAAAGAAACAAGTAAAGAAATAGAGGAGACTGAGAAATTAATTTATTTATTTTCCTAAGATTTAAGCTTCCTAATTAATAACACACTTTATTTTTATTTCTTCATCTTATGAACTACTATTAATGTGACATCCAAAATCATTTAAATCTTACTGTATGTTTCCTTTTATAATTAGCTTTCTATGAGTACATCAGAGCTATTTATGAGTAAAATAAAACTTCTTCTCAAAAAGAATACATCGGCATCGTGTTTGTTTTTTCAGTGGAGATAGGAAACAAAACAAATGAGACTGAGACACATTGTTCCCATATAATTGGTGAGAAGAATTAAAAAGAAATATCATACAGCTGTGCTGAAAAGTTAGTATTCTTGTAAGTTGCTGTTATTCTGTAGTGAGTGAAGCTTAGAAGTCCCTCGGTTTTGTTACAGCTGAAGAATAAAGCTAGGGAAATTGAATAATTCCAGTGAAACTCATCTAAGTGTCAGATTCTGCAAAAATTCTGCCAGGCTTTAATTATCTATACATACACACATGTGGTTGTTTAGTGTCCTTCAGACTGTTGTCTTAGTTTTTTTCTCACAAAATGATACAGTGAAACATTTTTTGCAGTTTCAGTCACACAGAGTAAAATTCAAGAATGTTCTTCCCACTCTTCCAAAACTACATATTAAGCATCTTTGAATGCAAACAGAAGCATGTATTTCCTCTCACTAATATTTCAGGAGACTAGAAGGGGCAAAATAACGTGACGGCACTAGTTTTTTAAACAGCTTTGTTATTCTGAAGATGTCAAAGTATTTTACAAATTATTTTAGTCTTGAGATATCTATTGCCTAATTCAGTTTCAAAGATGCATAAACTAAAATTTCGCAAGGCTTAGTGAGGTGCCTGAAATCAGCAAATGAGCTAGAGAGAGCGCTTAGAGCACCTGCTTATATGTGTCTGCACGAATAGAAAAAACTGGGAGCTACCAAAGAAAACATTGTGCATAAATGGCAGTCAGAAATTAAGTGGAGAAATGCAAATGGGGAAGATTCAAGTCTTGATTCTGTGTTTTCAGCAGATGGGGCTACCACAGAGAGGGCAGCTGTTCTCCAGCCTGTTCACAGTACTTTCCTCTGTGGCAGTGAATCCCAGCCCTGGATATACAGTCTCACAACCGTCCCTCAGTGGGCAGACATGCAATAGTATTCACCTCACTGTTCTCTGTGAATAACCAAAACTTTGAATGCTAAAAAGTGTACAGAATAAGGACTACAACATAGCAAAAGGTAAAGGAAATATAAATAATCCTCATTGTACACTCATCTCTGATGACTATTTTTTTATGCACCGGGCAAAACTGATTTGGAATACCAAAGGTTGATAAAAAAGCAGAACATGAAGAAAAAAACATCATAATTTTTTTTATTTTTTTATTTTTTTAAGCTGGAAGACCATTTTGTTTTTTGTGTTTTTTTTTTTAAATGCATGTTTCTTTCCTTGTCAATTAATTTTTTTTTTCAGTTTTCCACAGATGTGTTTTTCCCTTATGAGAGATTTATAATAAAGTGCTGAATACTAAGTTAGAAATTTATTCTGATATGACCAGAAAAATCAAAGAGAGAAAGAAAGAAAGAGGGAAAAAGAAAAGTGGTGGAGAGGGAAGGGAAGATAAAGAAATACAGAACAATGCGGAATGAAAGAAGATGAATAAAAAGAGACAGAGAAGGAAAGAGAGGACAAGAAGGAGAGGAGAAAAAAAAAAGAGAGAAAGAGAGAAACACAGTTCCCCAAATTTTTCCATCTTTTTCCAAAGTTACTTTGGATTTTATGAATTAAAATTTCACCCTAATCCACATTCCAAAGACTACTTTGTACTGTACATCAGTTTGTCAACACAGCCAATTTCTGTAGCATAGTCTGCCAACATGCAAAGTTTTCTCCTGTAACACCACCTGATCCTTCCACAGCAGTACCAGTTCACACAAGAATGACAAGCAGGAACACAGCTGTCAGACTAAAGATATTTGATTTGTCTAGTTTTGACAGTGAGAAACCCAGAGTATTTGCTATTTCAGCTATGAGCAGAACAAACATCTCAGCTATTTTTAACCTATGTCATCATGATCAAAAATAAAACTTACATGAAACACAGCATGAGCCACGATGGTTTGGATCCATTTCAAAAATTGCATCCCGTGGGGTTTCTGTTCACGTCTCAGCCAACTGTGTAGAGCTTGAAGGCACAGGGACAGAAACAGCTGCCTGCAAAATAACTGATCACATTCTCCTCACATGCTCAAAGCTAGAGTCAACCTAGAGTCTTGTGGCTATCTGAGATTCCTGTTCTCTCTCTAGTTATTTTAAATAATGGAGATAGATAGCTTAATAGACTTAGTGCTGTGCTGCATGAAAGACCAGAAGACTATACTCGTGCTATTGGATAGCTTCTATTAATTTTCATAGAGTGCTGACCTGTATCATGATTCTTTGGCACATGCCTAACAAAAACACTCACTGTTCCTTCACTACAGAGCTTTTATTTGTTACGTTTTCTTTTTCATGAAAGAAATGTGGTGTAAGTGGAAAAAGCATTCCACAAACATTAGCAAGGAGAAACAGAAATAATACTTCTTTTCACAAAGTACTCTCTGAAATAATCTGATTGGTAGTGTAACAATGGATTACAATTAGATGGAAATAATAGTTATTATTAAGTTTCAGGATCTGTGATCCCTTTGTCATATTCAGAGGCAGTTGCAGTAAATCTAAAATGACACATCAAACTTAGAAAATTTAGAGTAAGACACTGAATTTGGTAGCATCGTAGACAGACTAACATCATGGTAACAGAAAGTAAAATTACGCCTTTATTGTGTAATAACAGTGTGTGGTTTACTGGACAGTTTTAGAGGCCTCTCTCCCTTCCTTCCTCCCTCCCTCCCTCTCTTCCTCCCTCCTTTCTTCCTCCCTCCCTCCCTTTCTCCTTTCTTCCTCCCTCCCTCCCTTCCTCTCTTCCTTCCCTCCCTCCCTTCAGTCCCTTCCTCCCTCCCTCCCTTCCTTTTTTCCTTATCTCCTTTGTAAGCTACAATACTTGTTTGTTTTTGCAATAATATAGGGACTAACTTTAAGCATTCTTGCCGAAATCTCAAAACATGATGATCTTGTAGTGCCACTGAGTTTTAACTAATGCTACAAGCACAATAGCACTGCTGGAAACATTAATGTAGGAAAAAAAGGAATAAATTTTCTCAGGATTGCATAGATTTTGTAAGAAGTATATCACCACTGATTTACAAGACAGCTGCAAAACTTTAACATTCTATCAGTTCTTCCCAGAACATGTCATAGAAGCAGCACCTTCAAAGAGTGATTTAGCAATACAGCAATTTCTCTAACAAAGAATGCATTTTTAATGATGTCTCCACATATATATTTTTTGACAACGTATTTTCACGTTCATTTCTCTTATGTTGTGTATATTGTTAAATGATCATTCCTAAATCCATCAAGACAGGACTCATATTTGAAATGAATCCATTACATTAAAAAAAAAGAAAAAACAGCAAAAACAACCATAAAAACACCAACAGTAAATTATGTCATTGAAAATTAAGAATAAGTTGAAAGGTTCTGAAGACTTTTGAGTAATGAAGAGGGGAAAGTAAGCCTCTGGGAAGTGCCTGGATAAGGAACTATGAGTAGACATATGGAACAATGCTTTTGTATCAAGGTCAGTACTCCATATAATCATTTTTTTACTGTAGTGCATTTCTTAATACAACCAATGTCTAGGAAAAGTTAAAATCTATGCAAGTACGTTGAAAAAAAATAGTCTCCATGTGTCTAACTTAATCATGTCTGATCTTAGCTATGTATCATGGCTGAAATCCTAGAGCTGAAGTGCAGAAGTGCAACTGACATCATTAAAAATTTGAATCTGAATTTTTCCATAGCCACCATCTGCACATTTCTAATGTGCTGCTATCTTTCTACACAACAGACTTTTTTCAGCAGATTCAAACCAATTGATATAATTGAGATTTACGGTTCATGTACATACGTGCCACTAGTAAGACAACAAAAACATTCAACATTTCTTAGAAACTGAATTTTCCAGGAGTCTTTCAAAAGCAAACCCTAGCTTCTGCTGTGACAGATAAAATGTTTTTCCACATTGATAAAAGAGAAAATATTTTATCTAATTTTTGTGCTTTCACAGTTTGAAATTTTTGCTAACTCAGCATATCCACATATTTAAATCCAGTCAGAGGAAAACAAAAATAGGGCATACATGCAGTTCTCACTGACACACAGTATGTTGTGGAACAGAGAGCAGCTACAGCTGTGAGGCAGTCAACTTTTCTCGAGGTGCATTAATGCTTCTAGGCCTCTCCATGCTCCTGAAACTAAGCTCTTATTTAGAAAAGGCTTACCTAGAATAGCGGCATTCAGTTGGGATACTCATTTTTTAACATCTTATCTACTTTATTTGTATGAGTCCAAAAGTCCTGTGTACATTTACTGTTTGGTTTGTGCATTGTAACTTCCTCCATGCTGGATCTCTGGCTACAGAGCACATGAGCTTTTATACTTGGACTGGTGAACTCCAGAAGCTGATTTTTGAAGTTCCCAAGTTAGTCCCCAAATGTCTGCAGAACTTTAGTAAAGAATGGGGTTGAACCCATAAGGTCCTTGGTGAAATCATTTTCATGATGCTTTGGAAAGAATGCCCTGAAAGAAACAGCTAAAAAGGAAACATGAAGAAGGTATTTGAAAACTCGTGAGGATTTTTAGCTAAGTTGGTTGACATATGGTAAATTAAGATGACATATTTACTGTAACCAAAATGAAAATTAAAGATATTCAGAAAAGATGCCATGAAAACTTGTATATATTTTACTTCTGTTCTCTGCACAGGTTGAACTGTTAGTCATAACTGAGACTACAGAATTACATTATCGGGATGCTTCATTTCTCCTTGAAGTAAAACAACTAATTCTTTCAAAGGAGATCAAAAGTTAATGTTTTTTAGTGCTTTTTTTTTTTTTTTTTTTTTTTTTTAGTGAAGTAAGGGTGATGTTATATTCTGTCTTTGAGCAAAATAAGTAACATGCTAGATTTGAAATAAATAGTGTGTGAAGTGGCCTTAATTTAGGGAATTAAATAAATTATATTCAGTAAATTGGATTAAATCAAATACATGGATTTAATTTGGTTTAACCAGTGAGGCTTATATAAAAAAAAAATTAACTAATTCTAGCTGCATTCCTTGAATTTCATGTGTAGCAAATTTACAAAATAATATGGATTAGGCCTGAGAAGAATGAAACAACAGTAAGTAACTTTAGTGTAATTAATTATATTTGTATTTCTTCTGCTACGTGTTCTTACCATTTTTAAAAAAACAAGAAAGTAAGTATTTCCTTTTCTGCCAGACCCGGAGGCATTTTTTGTACTTGAACAGCTTTTAGTATCAACTGAATGCTCTTCCAGCGCTGTTGCACAACCTCCCACTAAGAGGCACATTGTCAATTTTGCCAAAGGCATTAAAAACTCTTGCTGCTAGTACTGGCTAAAACTCAAAACAAAAACCAAATGAAAGAAATTATTTTATATTTCATATAGAACATTTGTTATGTTAATATCAAACTGTTAGGAGTCTGATTACTGCACTTACAGGCATCCAAGGTCTTCTTGGGGAGGAAAAAAATATTTTTATTGGACAAGCAGTGAAGTACTGGACCAGGTTGCCCAGAGATATGGTGGATGCCCTATCCCTGGGAACATGCAGTGTCGGGCTGCTTGGGGCTGATCTTGCTGTAGATGCCCCTGTTCATTGCAGGAAAGTTGGACCAGAAAAGTTAGTTGAGTTTATTTTTCTTAAATACTTAAGTGATGATAAAGGAGACTGAGTAAGCATTATATCAACTGCATCGGGAACCACTGGGAAGTTGTGAACACGGATGAGGATGGATGTTACTTAAAGAAAAACACTAGATACAATAGGGGAAAACAGGAAAAAATAACCAGGCTGGTATTTTCAACAAGGTTTTAGAATGTCCAATCTTTCCAGATTTCTATATTTATAGTTCAGCACAGCACAGGAAAGAAGTTAACGTTTTAAAGTTACAACTTCTATAGTTAATTAGACTGGACTGGAAACAAAACTTCCTTGTGGCCACTTGTGTGACTTGGAAAAGATTTGAAAGGATAAAGAAAACAGAGAGAGCTATTGATTCAACTATTTTGTGTGGAGAAATATAAATTAAAGCCAGTATATCTGCTCATTGTTACTGCCCTGGTTAGAAGTATGAAAACACAATCTGCAAAAATAAATAAATAAATAAATAAAAAGGCTTATAATGTGCCACAAGTCTATTCCATCTCTGTTCTCTAAGTAGATAACTGAAAACATAAACCTTGCCTTGATCTGTTCTGCAGAAGTACACATAAGCACTCACTACAGGTGCAGAAAGAAAACAAAATGTGCATTACATTACACTAAACTGCTAATATTGGTTAGGTGGATAGGTAAATTATTGAGTATAGTCAATTTATTTATATAAGGTAAGAGGCCTCCTCAGACATGTCAGATCCTGCGATCTCCAGAGGATGTTCCTCAGCTACCATGAGGATCCCAGGGCAGCTTGATGTACATGTTTACTGTATCCACATCAAGACACAGTGGCTACACAACTAAATATATCAGTCCCAGAAAGAGATCTTTGGCCCCAGATCAACTGATGCAGAGTGTCTCAGATGCATATGGCCAAGATTTAGCACAGTATATAGCACAATGTATAATTATTATCATAGATATGTGTCATAGACCTTTGGTTCATTAAAGTGAATCACATACCACATACCTAGACAAAATTATGTCTGTGCATGAAAAATTATATAGAAGTAACAGAGACCTGTTAGTCTGGCCTCATGAGTGATAGGTCATACAAATGTGCCCATCTCTATCATAAAGTTAAGTAGTAAGGATAAAGTACCTGTAGCAAAAGTTACACAAAATTATTTTTTTAGTTGAGTTCCTCTCTAAAATTCAGATAACTCATGGACAGTTTTATAACCATTCATTTCTGTGCAATCATTGCTTATTTTGATTAAATATCTTTTTACAACTGTGGGTCAGAAAAATGTACACTCAGTGGGAACTCAAATTATGCTTGACTTGTGAGAATTCCTAATGAACACTACTGCACAGAGTGGTGTATTTCCCACTTCAGTGAACATTTTTGTCTTATTGTCTTAAAGTGTAGTGGTGCCAGGTTTGATACAAGAACTACACCACTTGACTTTGCATAAGGCAAATAAGTCTTAGACAAATTTTATCAAGGATTGTAAATTTTGGTATGGCACATACATCATGTGCCTAAGGTAGCTGACATTCTTTGCACTACAGTTGCCTGATTCTCTTGTAACATCAAATATCACTTCAAGTAAAAAGGTGATATCACAATTTTTTTAAAAACCCTGAAATTCCTATAAGCATAAGACGTGTCTGAAAAAAGACAAATTGAATCCGCCTTTTCTGTTCAGATTTAGTTTCTTGGAACCATAGGATACATAGCACATAAACTGAGCAGACTCCTTACCAGATAGGATAGTATAAAGTTCATAAGTAACTGTGACATTTTGAGAACGAAAAAGCTTAGTATGCATAGCAGCTCCACATCTACATCGTGCATTCACTGGTAAGAGGACATATGGAAAAGCAGAAATGTCATTGCATTACATTCTGAATTAATGCTGTGGCTGTCTGTTACTATTAAAGTCATGACTTATACAGGACAAAGTCTTCATTCTTTTTGTTTATCAGTACTAGTTATACTATTTGCACGTTTTTATTTCAATTTTCTTGACAACAGATATATTTTGTCTAGACGTTTACATTTACCTGAAAAACTACAGAAGTAGTCACTTCAAATAATGAATAACAATAAATATTTTTTAGTGCAATAAACTATACTCAGTTCATGTCTGACCTAAAGTTTATAAAATTTAAGAAAAATATCTTCTACTACTGAAGATACTGCATTTTAAGCAGATTGGTACGTTAGTATTGGAAGCTGAACTCGGCCGTTTAAACTATATTTTTAAATTAAGGGATATACTGATAACAGTGGGGTATGTGTAAATTCATGGAAACTTCTCAAATTTTATGCAGAGTCTTCACACACTATATGATATCTTCTCATGATTTTCTCCTCTTTCTTTTTCATGGAAAATGTATTTCAAATCTTGTACTTCGGTTATATAAACTGAAATTCTTCAGTTCACTTTCCATCTTTAGCAGTTTAACATCCAACACAGTCACAGATCTTTGAAGTAACTCTTGTTTACGTGCTGTTCCATGCATCGGTATATTTATAATGCAGACATCCAGTATTGACATTCTTATATCCATATTGATTGACAACTTCAGTTATCTTTCTAAAAAAATGTTGGGAGAAAATTGATCATGTGGTGTACAGTACTTACCTAAAACCATTATGTATTTAAAACTAAATAAAGCATATGGCTCTCTTTTTTTTTTTTTTAGCAGAAATAGCATGTTAGCTCATTTTATTAATTTTGATGACCAGCACTTATGTCAGCATCAAGTTTAAATTAATTTCTCATGTAAGAGAGATTTGGAATAGGTAAAAATCTGCAACATCATGTATGTCTGGACTTGACAATTCACTTTTAAAAATTTGTCAGAATTGCAATGAAAGGAAGACATGATGCTCACTCTGACAAAAACAAATATTTTATTCCTTCCTTTTTATTATTAAATAAAATTGAGCACCTCATTCTACTAACATGAAGGGAAAAAAAATGAATTTCACTTTTTTTTTTATTATTTTTAATGTCAGAATTCAAGTTTTTACCTTATGATCACACCTGCTGTGCTAACAGTTTATACATTAATCCTCAAAGCAGCATAACGTCATACCACTATTGTATCTGCCTTGCAGCTGAGACACAGAGAAATTTTTGTACCGAGTTGTGCAGAGTTTAGGAGGAAAACCAGCAAGCAGTGTGGTAACCAGAAGTAAGTTCAAAGTCCTGAGCTCAGGCATCTGCTCAGGTAGCTAACCTCAGAAAACAGAGCTTGCAAGACTCTACGTTTAATTGACAGCTTTATAGGGCACTGCAAGAAAATATAGATCATGTGCAAGCAGGAAATAGTTTCTAAGCTAAAAGACCCATCAAAGAAAAGTAACAGTATGCCCCAAATCTATCTGGATCCGGCTATTTCAAATGAAGCCCAATTTTTGAACACTGAAAGCACATCTGGCAACATCAATTGCCTGTGGAGTGGTCTAGCCATAGTGGGAGCACTGACGAACTTCTGGAAAACAATTCAAACACAGTCAAAAATCCAGGTCTTGTCTGCTTAAAGAAGGATCTCCTTTTTTTTTTTTTTTTTTTTTTTTTTTTTTCCTGCTTTTCTCCTACTTTTATTTCCTATTGATTTTCAGTTGCTGTCTCCAGTATGTAGGAGTCTTATGAAGCCAACGGATTGAGACAAACATCTTCTTAAAGCCCCCTGAGACACTGTGGAGGTTGTGGATCTGTATCTCCAGTTGAAGAAAAGTGCTCTGAATCATCCTGCTGAACAAACATAAGCTCTTTACATATTGAAAGACTTGAAGTGCCCATAAAAGAAAATGTGAATGCGGAGAAACTAAATCCATTTTCCCATTTTACACTAGAAATCTCAACAGAAAATGAAATCAAATTAAAGCTATGATCACTGTAACTCCCCTTCTTCAGCTCAACAAAACCACTTTGCAGAATTTTCTTAACTATAAATTATCTGCTTGTAAGCAGCAAGCTTTTCTGCAAGCTCCACAGATCTGTAGGTCTAGCCAAACTGTGTAATCCACTTCTTACTTACGCCTATTACAAACCCTAAAAAATTGCCAAATTCAATGGAAAAATTATGCCATGGACAAGCTGTTGAAAATCAGCAGTAATGAATTACACCTGCTTACCTAAACAAACCTTTGTGCACAGACTGAAAGGAGAAAAATAAATATTAGTACACTGAAGGTTGGTTTACATTGTTAGATGTTACTGGGCTTTGTTTTCTAAATTCCTGCATGACATTTGTTATGTATTATTACTATTTAATTATTCTGCTGAGTTGTTTTTTTTTTTTTTCTTGCATAGCTGTAAAACAATAACACTGTCTTCAGCAGTGTGTCAAAGGTATTAAAACTTCACTGTATTATGGTAAGTAGGCTGCAGAACAGAGGTTAGGAAGTTAATTCAGTGGTGGTAGATCAGATTGCAGCAGTCCAACAAGATAGTTAATAGTCTAGCTGGAATTTTGTTTGCTTGAAAATCCATGGACATCCTCCAAAAGTGTTCAAGATGTCAAAGGCCTCAGCCATTTCTACAGCTGCACCAGGGAGCATAGGTCTTTGGCCTGGAGAGAGGCAGGTGCTCTGCTGCTTGTGGTGAGAGGCATTCCTCTGCACCAGTAGAGGGGTGAAGAGCAAAATTATTTGGAGGGGCACTTGGCTTTTAGAGCAAAGCCTGAGAGAAACAGATTTAACAGTGGGTGCATGAGTTTTATGTATAATTTTAACATATAGTCTGCCAAATGAGCCCTTGGCATAGTCCTCTCCTAAATCCATACACAGACAGGTAAGGGGTAATCAGAAATGCATGCCCGGGAATGAAATATTCAGTCTACTGTTTTGAACACCTCAGGGATAACAATAAAGTGCACTGAAGAAAACACTGGTGCTGGACTTCTGAATTATCCATGAAATGATAAACAGCTCCCAGAACTTTTTTCCAGGCAATTACCAAGTATATTTCTTTGTAGAAGAAGAGGGATAAAACCTTTGGGTAGTGAAAGCTTTAAATGCCAGAAGCTATAATAGACAAACCTTTATGTGCCACAAGTTGCATACAATTTCCTGTGCAACAACAGCTGAACATAAACTATTATGTGCTGCTTATGCACAGTTGTACATAAATAACATAGGGTTCATGCAGAGCTTCATATAATAAAGTTTATATGCAAAATCTTTCCACTTCACTAACTTTTTGTCCATATATTTAAGATAAATCAAACAGCCAAACATAACATGAAAGACAATTAAAAAAACAAATAAAATGCAAAACCACGCTACATGTTACGTAACACAACCTGGAGGAGCCAAGATTTTTTAAAATTTTAAGTCAGGAGATATTCCATTTTCAATAAAAAGTCATCTATACTCAGTTTTAATCATACTTTGAGACAGCTCCAACAAGACAACTGTCAAGGAAGAATCTCCATGTGGGAGTTTCTGGGGGTTTACTTAATCTTGCATAACATTTATTTTCCAGCAAGCTAAGTGTTGACACCAGGAGAAACATAAACACCTTCTCAATTTGATGTAAGGAGGTAAAAGGAAGAAGGATCAAAATCACCACAAATAATTCTTGAAGATTTGTACAAGCAGTACTCTCATGTCTTCCAGCATCTAAGTTCAAATCTGTGTTTGATAAAAGTCTTTTTAAAAATTTGTTTGAAAAGTAATTGCATGTATCCATGCTGCTGCACTTTTCATTTCTGTTCCTATATGCAAAATATTTACTGCTGCAATAACTGTGTTAATGAAGGTGTAGTGCACTTTCTAATGTAGCAACATAACAGATTTTGGAAGAGGCCAGCTATTTTGATTTGTCTTTGGTTCTAGTCCCTGGAGTCATCTTTCAAGCCAGCAAAGGTAAACTATAACCCTATTTATGACATCAGCATATTTTAATATAGTTGTTTGGTTTTCTTTACAAGTCCCAAAGGTTTCTTTCTAAACCTTTTTTTTTTTTTTTTTTTTTTTTTTTCTCCCAGTCTCTACAAGACTTCAGTATTACACTCTAGGAGTTATATTATAGTAAGAATATTTACATAAGTAATTCTACAGGTAATTTCCTTTAAGTTATCCAGTTTTGGGGCCATTTATATTTTGCTACAGTCTGGTACATGTTTTTGTTCTGAAATGGACTCAGCCGTTTCATTAAATCTCTTTCATCCCACTAATCAGGATTTTAAAAATATGACCATTCATAGATATGGAGGTTGGTGGTCCTGCCTGATACAGGGGGGTTGGAGTTTGATGGTTCTTGAGGTCCCTTCCAATGCAAGCCATTCTATAATTCTATGATTTTAAGTAAAAATAAGCAAGTGTGTAATTTCTTAAATGCTTGCCAAAAAGAGAATTAATAGGATACTAAATATTTAACTTTAAAATTGTGGAGATCTAGGCATAAATACAAATTTTCTCTCCTCTGTTAACTAGTCCAAGACTAACATTGTAAAATACACCTTTATTATTCTCCTTGATAGAGAAATCAATCCAAGGCCTCTAAGAAGACCTATATTTGCTGAAAGGTCTCCTAGCTCTAGAACCATTTTCTAATATTCCTCACTACCAGTGCTCCAAATGGTATCAAAATTGAGTATTACTTCCTATAAGGCTTAGTAGTCTTCAGGAAGTGTTTGAAAACATTAATGTGTTGGATTCCTAAGCTAAATTGTAATAAACTGTTTACTTTCCTCTGTTGCTACTCGCTTACCAGCATTAATTTTAGTTCTTCTGGAAAAAGCCATGATCAAATTTCAGCAATATTTTACAAGCTCTTGCAAAAAAAAAAAAGCTCATTTGTCAACATATCAAACTTCTGCAGTGACCCTGCTCATGCTCCTGTTCTGAGAATGTGTTTACTCTCTAACAAGATAGATATTTTTGTGACCTAGGCAGCTTCTGGATGGCTGCAGAGTGTGCTGTGAGGCACCAAACATTCCAGATCATCTACGCTGACAATGCAGCTGAAATAGAGGTATAGGTGTCCACAGAGTCAGAAAAGCAATTCATCTTCCTTTGATAAACAAGAAAAATGAGCATTTGCTTTAAAGTACTTGCTTCACTAGATAGACTAACACTTAGGTTAAACACTTAAGATAGCCAGAATGTATTCCTTACTGTAGGTAGTCCAAAAGCTGAAAACAATCTGAGAGAGGCACGGAAGAGTGAGGGCAGTTGCTTCCAAGGCTTCCCCCATCCCATGACTATTACAAAGAGAGCAAAAGTCAGTGCTCAGTGGCTGAGTTTGCTTTCCAATATCTCCTTTAGTTTCTCTTCCGTTAACAGAACCCTTGGATCTGTGTTCTGTTCACAGTGGTACTGAAACATTCCTTTTACTTTCTATGTGAACATTGAAATTGAAATTCTCAGGCAAAGGTTCTATTTATTATAATTTAAACATTTGAAAACTGTGACACTAAGCACAAGGAGTAAAAATTACTTGGCAACACAAAAAAGGGTAATATTCATAACAGGAAGTTTATTGGAGCAAGGGTATGAGGAGTCAGCATCCAAACTTAAAAACTGGCGAAGAAAAAGACAGATTTGGGAAAAAAAAAAAAAAAGTAGTTTTAAAATTTATTTTCGTTTGTTTATAATGTTTAAGCAAGTTTCAAATTGGCTAAATTTTCTTAAGATAATATGGAATTAAAGTATCCTTTCTACTTATCCTTTGACGGAAATCATTCAAATTCAAAATTGAAAAGGATGCCAGAGAACAATCCAATAGCTATTTCCAGCTATTTTTAGGACTGTTACAATGTGGACAGTCTGGCTTGTAGTAACCAACACCACCCCTGGTGGTAACAAATTGCAGCTTGGAACATTAGGATCAGACGTAGGAAACAAATAAGTCACTAGGAAGGCTGTCCCTCACTGCAATAAATCTCCCAGAGTGACTGTCAAATCTCCATCTTGGGCACTTTGAAGACAATTATGCAGTTGCTCCTATGCTGTGCTATCAGCAGGTTCAAGCAAGAGATTCCCACCAACACTTCCATGATACTATGAAACAATTTCAGTCCCTTATTACTACACAGAAGTAATAATAATTGCTGTGTAGCACAAGAAATAACTTATCATGTACTTAAAGACTGTAGTACTTTTAAGCCTTAGTGCATTAAGAATAATGCTGACAGATTTTTTTTTTTTTTTAAAAAAAAGCTAAATCATTTGCTTTTGTTGTTTATATTTACACTCTTATTTTAACAGTATTATTTTAACAGTTATCTTCAGTGATTCAATAAATGTTATCTTGCTTTTTTCGAAGTGGAAAAAGTCCTTTATAATAAGTGTTTATTATAATGCTGCAAATGCTATACAATCTATAATTCCAATCAGCAAGAAAAAGTAGTGTATAGCAATAGCCTTTGAAAATTAAACAAATCTTGTAAGAAAGTAAAAGACAAAAGTATTGACAATGGCTCAAAAGTCCATCTCATTGATTTGGCAAGAATGCTCTTCATCATCTGAATATCCAGAAGAACTGAATACAGGTGAACACTTCCTCTCTTTATACTTATCTTTACACAGATATAACTGTGTTGGAATTATAGTAAAAAGTATATTTCTGAATCTCTGTTAATTCCTGATTGATTGAATTGATTTATTCATTAAATGCTAGTCTGTCTTTTTATTTTATTTTTCTCAAGGTGTTATTTTTTAAAATCTGCTGACAAACTAAAGATATTGTTTATCCACATACCATAGAATGGAGACTGATGGAAATAGTGTAAATAAATGAACATTGACAGGAGGCTGGATGATTTATAATGAGGAATATTGTTCCTTACTGTGGAGAAAGAGATTGTGATCCAGGACTGACCACGGCATTGCTTCTTATTCATTAGTAACAAATTTTTATATCTGGTTTACTCAGTTGTTTTTGGCAGTTCAGTAGATTTTCTGCAGTTAAGGCCAATATCTATATAAGACTCTTGAAGTTCTTTCAATAAACAGTGCTGTGAATGCAGAAATATTAATATTTTTATTATTATTTTTATCTGTAATAACACTGCAAAAAAAAAACCACATGTATGCATACAACTCAGTTATAAAATAGTTTTAGTTCTATTGAACCTTTTTCTCTTTCATTCTCAGACATAATTTAGGAAGGGAAAATGTATTCACAGAAATAACACACTCCTGTACAATGTCTGAAATCTTTGGAAAAGAAAAATCTGAGTGGAAGTTATCTCAGAAAGAACCTGATCTCCAAAAATGTATTTCCTCAATGAGTGAACAGGAATAGAGCTCCAGCTATGTATATGATTTCCAGAATAATAGTAGTGGTTATGATTTTTTGTAAAACTGCTGTTTGAGGAAAAATTATCTACACTGTCCCCAAGAAAGATGCAAATTTTACCAGAAAGTTTTCGAAGTGGTTTATTCATTCTCATAAATAATGAGTGTCTTAAGCAACGGATTTATAAAGCTTCAGCTTTTTCCTTGAGACATTTTTCACGTGAGCCTGTAGCATCTAGTAATAATCGAAAATATTTCAGGCCAACATTTTAGTATGCACTTTCTAGAGGTCTAAAATTTGAGTAAATTTGCCTTTTGTAAATTTAATATGGACTCAACGCAAAAACTACCTCATCTGAATGGTGGAGAACATGGGATGTCTAACAGGTTCCTATATAATGATTTAGATTCAGATAATGCTTGATGTTCTTGTTGGTAATGAAAATTATCAATAATAAATATGTGATAAATAGGTCATAAATAATGACTAAACATTTACTAATCAATATTTTCAATGATAAACTATTGGAACAAGTGAATATTTCTGGGAATTCTGTATAAGAATAGACAAAACGATTGTTGTGCAGCACTAATAAAAGTGGAGATTTCTTTCAGCTGACCAAATTGACGTAAATTGCCAAAAATTAATTACAGTATTTTGGACTTTCTTACAGACAACATTTGACATTTGGGAGTTAAGTGAATGCTTTTGTGCATCTAGCTTAGGATAATTGGCAGAAAGAATGTGAGGGCCTGAACTGAGTAAAGAATGGTCTAAGAATAGGGACTTAACAGGCAGGTAATGATTGTCTGAGTTGCTGCTGACAGCATACATACTGTAAAGAAAATAAATATATATTTCCACTATGCAGGGAAAGGTATTCTTTTCTTTAAAAATACATAATCTTCCAATTTTTACAAAAGTCATACAAGTTCTGATACCTGAAGTCAAGGTTATTCTAAAAAGAAAAAAAAAAAAACAGAGTGGTTAAAATAATTGCTGGTATCATTAAACCAATAAGAATATATCTAGGTGAAGGTTAAACTTGACATTGTTAAAACCATCCAAGATGAGACAATAGGTAAAAAGTGGAGAAAAAAATGTGGTAGCCTGGTTAGCAGGAGGATAAGGAGCTCTGTATTCACCAAAGGTGCCATTGCTGCAGTTATCAGCACTGCTGCGTCTGTCTATATGCTCATAGACATTTACCATAATTGCAGCATCTGTTACATATTTCATTCTTCTTGTCAAATAAATAAAATAATCTTTCTGTTTCAGGAAGAAAGAGTAGATATCTGATTCCCAGTGCCTCTTCTCTCCTCTCCCTTCACTCTCTGTGATAATCCTTTATTTCTTCTTTAGAAATAAATTTCTTCCAGTCTTTAATTAATTGTCCATAAAAAAGCCAGCCTTTAAAAAATAAAGTTATACTTTTTCGTAGATGTGAAGTGTGCATATCAAGTGCACATTTAAACAGACTAAGTTCTCAAAGATCATCAATTAAGCATATTCTGAAAATTAGTTCTCTTTTGCTTTGTAAAATCTTGTACATTTGCTGTTCTTTCCTATACCTCCATTCAAAAAATACATAAAAATAATTAAAAAAAAAAAGTACAACCAACCAACCAAAAAACCCACATTCACACACACACAAAAGAAAAACCCACCCCAAACTGTCAGAATGGACTGGAAATATGTGATTTTGAAATCCAAACAAATGCTACAAAAAAGAAAAAAATGACAATTAAAAACACTACTTCAAATCCACATTTTCAGTATCTGAAATGAACTTCATTTTTAGCAGTTCTCAAACCTTCTGAGAGCCCTCTCGAATTACTCCTGTGCCCTTCCTGACAGAGTACTCACTAAATGCTGGAGGTGAGAAAAGCAGGTCTTAGAAATATGTCAGAGGAAATGCCCTTGAGCCTGTATCCTCCCTGTATCCAGCCAAACCATCAAAAATGAATTCTGAAAGGTGTTTCCCTGCCACCAACACCTCATATACACTTTACAGATGTAAATTTGTCAGTACAGGAATTCCCTATCACTGGCACCTCATGTACACATTACAGGTGTAAATTTATGGGTACGGTTATAACATCCAAGTCACAGTTCATGTTCAGCAGGTATAACACTAATTGCAAGAATAATCAAGACACCTCTAATTAGGATAAAATCTATAAGCTTTGTATAGCTCTTTTTTATGGGCTGCTGAAGAAGGTTAATTGGGAATTCCCTGGTGACAGAATATGTCTCATGGTCATACTGCAGCGCTTCTGATTTAGTACTTACTTAAGTCTAAATTTAAACACTATCCACATCATTTGCATGGAGATGCACACCACAGCTCTTCTCTAGTATAAGTACACTGTTCTTTTGACAAGGAGGTCTGGGTAAGGAGAGAGGAGTAAAGACAAATCCTATATAGAGCAGGCTCTGGCAGTCATGAGAGAGGAATGAGCAAGTTTCAAAACCATACATCGAGTTCAGAGCTTAAGAATTCCTTTCTCTGCTCTCAGTATTGATTTTATCTAGAGAAAAGCAGTGACAGGAGTGGCAGCAGCAAGCATGCCACAGGCTGGCTAGATGATACAGCAGCTGTGAAGTGGAAGATTATCTACACTCCTTCCCCAGTAATCCTTTGGTATTGAACACTCATTTGGCAGATATGAATCATCATTCTACCTGAACAGCTCCAGGAATTCTTTGGTCCATTCTCAGCCTTTTCAATTCATGGACAGTCAGATCACAAAATGTGATTCAGTGTTTGGCATAGTCACTCTTGTTTAAAGGGAAAGATTTTCTTTTTAGATACCATGAAGAAATCAGAAAGTTTGTTTCATCACATAACTCATGTTCCAGACACAGGGACATTGCTTTATCTTTTTCCACAGTGCCCATGGCTTCAAGAAGCAGTGTAATAGTCTATTACAAACCATCAGATGCAGAACAGTTCATCACAAGGACTGATGGCAAAGGTAAAAATTTGCAGTAATTCCAGCTAGTCTAGATTTCCATGAGAAGCCTACCAAGACTGAAGCAGTCCACCCCTCACAGGCCCCACACCACAGTTACAGATATATTTGATCAGAAAGAAAATAAAGGCACAGCTGGAACAGTCAATAAGCCAATACTGAAATGCCCACTCCTCTTTCAAGGGTAATACAGTGATTATTATCTTCTGGTGCTTAAAACACTCATCATCTGGAACAGGATATTGAGACAAAATACATATATCCACTGCATGTGTGGTGTTTCTCACAACATGAAGCCAGGCTTGCTTCTCTTCTTCTGGGTGGAGATCTTGCTAACAGTTGGTGTGGGATAGGGAAGCAGATTGATACAGTTCTTTAGTGAGGGTTTTGATCTTCTTTCCCATGCAGGTAGATTTTCTGACATAACGATTGACTTTTCAATAGTGACACTCCTCTAAGTTAATATTGCTGAATTTGCTCCCCATTGTTTACCTTGACTGATTCTGATAACTTCTGTAAACATTTATACATTCTTTGCATTTCCAAAAACTTATGTTCAGGAGAAGCCAGGAAAATTTGCTGTGCAAAATCTCCTCTCAGACTACAAACAGTTAGAAGAGGAAGCAGTGGCATATCACAGAGTTGCAGGGGTTGGAAAGCCTCAAGAGATTATAGAATCGAACCCTCCTGTTAAAGCAGCTGCCTTACACTAGGTCATACAGGTAGGCATCTAGATGGGTCTTGAATATCTCCATAGAAGGAGAATCCACAGCCTCTATGGGCAGCCTGTTCCAGTGCTCTGTCACCCTTACTGCAAAGAAGTTCTACATGGTAAACTTCCAGTGCTCAAGTTTTAGGCCACTAAGCACCACTGAGAAGAGCCTGCCCTCATCCATTTGTTTCCCGTTTCCCTTTAGATACTTATAAACATTAAATCAGATCTCCATCATCATCAGGTTCCTCCCTGCCCAATTCTCTGATCTGCCCAGGTCTTGTTGAATGGTAGCACAGCCTGCTGGTGTGTCAACCGCTCCTCCCAGATCCTATGGGACAATTAAGAAGTTTTTCCACACAGTTTCCTAAAAAGACAACATTCCCTGGCCCTTTTCTAATGTCCCCTTCTTCTTGTGTGTCACCTAGGAGACACACAAGACCAGGGACAAATGCCTGCCTGGAATGCAACTTCAGACCCAAGTGACATGGAAATATTGTAGTGACTTTTAGTATGAGACCAATGTCCCTTTAAACATGTTCGTGTAAATGCATTTAAAATGTTCAAGCAACTTGTTCTTTTTGCCTCCCTATGGATTCCCAGGCCTCCTGGCTCATTGTTACAGTCTGCCATGGAGGATGCCTAGGTGCCACAGTATAATGACAGCACTGGTAACATAAGGCATATCTTCAGTAGCAGTAGCAATTCAGAAAGATGAATTTGCTCTACAGAATTATTTTGTATAAAATATGGACTTCCTTTCTACAAGAAGAGGTTAGGCACGCCTGATAACACATCTTGGGAGACCAGGCTCTTGATGGTTCAGATTGCAGTTAGTTAGCTGTGTTCCATCTTCAGCTTAGGGGAGTGGTGTTTAAGTGAGGGAAACAGTAAGTGGAATAGAGAAAAGGAGCAGTGTTTATAACTATGGTCAGAAACATGAATATAAAGGCAGTACTCCAGGTGGGGTCTCACGAGAACAGAGTAGAGGGGCAGAATCACCTCCCTTGTCCTGCTGATCATGTTTTTCTTCATGCAATCTGGGATTCAATTGGCCTTCTGTGTTGCAAGTGCATATTGCCCGCTCATGACGTTTTCATCAACTGACGTTCCCAAATCCTTCTCCTCAGAGCTGCTCTCAGGCCATTCTCCTCCCAAACTGTATTTGTGCATGGAATTGCCCATACCCCTTGCACACATAATGTGTCTCAAATGGCTATTGCAGGAGACTAAGTCTCTTATTCTAATATTAACTAAGTTGATCTCGAGAATCAGAATCACTGAGGTTGGAAAAGACATTTAAGATAATTTAGTCCAATTGTCCACCTACATACAGTATTACCCACTGAACCATGTCCCTAAATACTATACCTATAATCTCCTTAAACACCTCCAGAGGTGATGACTACACTATTTCCCTGGGCATTTTTTTTCTGAGAAAAAATGCTTCCTAGTATCCAACCTGAGAACTAACTGCTGAATTTTAACAACTTCAATGGTTGTTGGATGGGTACTTTTATTTCCCCATCATTTGGAGAACATTTCTTAAAAAGAGCATGAATTTCTGTCTACTCTTTTACTTGCTGACATGATGCCTCTTCAGATGAAATAATTTGCATATCTCCTTCCAAGAGCAAGAATCTGTTTTCTCAGGCAGTTATTTTAATTGTGTACAAAATAACTTTTCTTCCTACAATGGACAATCTATTCATCTGTAGGAACGGTTTCTATTCGCTGTCTACGTGTGATATCTATCTACAATTTGATCACTTCTGCAGCAGCAGCCACCTGGGAATCTTAGGAAATTTCTACCTCAAGTGTTAATCCACACATAAATTACACTTGACATAGCAGGGGCTGTCTAGAGAAAATTTCTAGAACTGTCCAAACTGTCACCTGAAGAGTGGCTAGGAACTGAGTCAATCTCATTTGAGACAATCGAAGTCAGATCCATTTTTCTAAACAAGGCAGTATTTCATTTGTGTAGTTGACTTGCTGTGGAATTCCTGGACCAACAAGGTAGTTAATGTTTTAAGCATAACAGCTCCATATAAAGACACAACCTTAATTATCATCTGCATCAGAATTGTAACTAAAGAAAAACTAGGTTTTTGTACATACAACTTTGAGTTTTAGTTCCATATCTCTTGCCAAATCATTACCATATATATAATCTACATTATACTACTCTTTTTACTTCTCAGTTAAAAGGCCAAAAAATTGTTTCAGTTACTTCTATTCTACTTGTAGGTCCTCTTTGCTTGTCATAAAAATTAAGCCAGTTAGGAGAGTTGAAGAGACTTGGAACTTCTGAAAATGGTTCCCTGTTGAAGATGATCCATTTCATGCAATTTTTCATACCAGCTAAAGACAATAGTCTATAATCATCAGTTAATGCTGGTTGCCCCTGATCAACTAAGGAAAGACAAACCCAGTCTAAAGATTTGACATAGTATGTTGTCCAAGGAGAAGACAGAAGTAGCTTTCCTATCAGAACAGTATGCTCCCTCCAGAACTTGAAGGGAGCATATAAACGGGAGGGGGAACAGCTGTTTACAAGGGTGGATAGTGATAGGACAAGGGAGAATGGTTTTAAACTAAGATGGGGTAGATTTAGGTTAGATATTAGGAGGAAGTTTTTCACAGAGGGTGGTGACACACTGGAACAGGTTGCCCAAGGAGGTTGTGGATGCCCCATTCCTGGAGACATTCAAGGCCAGGCTGGATGTGACTCTGGGCAGCCTGATCTAGCAGTTGGCAACCCTGCACATAGCAAGGGGGTTGAAATTAGATGATCATTATGGTCCTTTACAACCCAGGCCATTCTATGATTCTATGAACAGTCTGAATTTCCACCATTGTCAGTGATAAAATAGGAATTAGCATATTTCTTGAGTCTTCACTTATTTCTCATTAGAGGTCTGGATTAATGAAATGTACTTACAGACTTGATTATGTGAAAATTGTGATAGGTGCATGCAAAGGTACATTGGCCTCACATCTGGCATAGTAAGTAGTGTTAGAACATAAAGAGTATGATATAGATATCACAGTTCATTGAGTTCCTGCTAAAATGCTGCATAGACATGCACAGTCTTCTATCCTTGTATTGTTGGCCCTGTAACATGTCCAGAGAAGGGCAACGAAACTGGTGAGGGGTCTGGAGCACAAGTCTTATGAGGACCGGCTGAAGGAGCTGGGATTGTTTAATCTGGAGGAGGCGCAGGGGAGACCTCATTGTACTCTATAATTTCATGAATGGAGGTTGTGATGAGGAGGGGTTTGGCCTCTTCTCCCAGGCAACAAACAGGACATGAGGAAATGGCCACAAGTTGTACCAGAGGAGGTTTAAATTAGACATAAGGAAAAATGTTTTCTCTCAGAGGGTGGTCAGGCGCAGGAATGGCCTGCCCAGGGAGGTGGTGGAGTTGCCGTCCTTGGCAGCGTTCAAGAGGTGCCTGGATGAGGAGCTACAAGATATGGTTTAGTAGCTTGTGGTAGCAATGGTGATGGGAGGATGGTTGGACTAGATGATCTTATAGGTCCTTTCCAACCTTGTGATTCTGATTCTATGATTCTAGTGAGCATATTACAGTCCTGATAGCATCTACACAAGCAGTATATGCTCACTTGCCTATGAAAGTAAGTGTTTATCCAGGTACTGCTACAAAATGCAGTACAGACTTAAGGAGAGCTACAGTATTTATCATCATTCCTTTAGAACTCACAACAAAGAGAGTATTTATCCATTGTATCCTTTCTCCAAATATTAAAGTCAGATGAATTCAATTCATAAAAGTCATAGACATGGATACACCGTTCCAAAACAATCTTCGGTAATATTATGCAAGTTGTTGAGATGCTTTTCATTGCCAGGAATTTCATCCAACTCCTCTGGAAAGGAAACGGGGATTTACAAGGATGTTGCTCAGAGACCAGGTAGAAGCAATTGGACATTGAGCTTTGTCTCTTTTGTCATAATGTTTCCAAATTGTTAGCTATGAACAAAACAACAAAATTACTCTATAGCAGCTCTTATTCCAGCCCAGCCAGGAGCTTTTATCAGTGTAAACTGATTACGCCATATTTACACAGGCACAGTGAAAAACAGAATGAGTTTCCTAGCAACCTCATCTTCATCAAAACTTGAAGGAAAAATAATTGTATTTAATAGTCTTTCTCTAAATGAAAGCATGTGTCACTTCAATTTAACTTTCTGAAAGACTGCTTACAGTTCTACCCTTGTTCTTGTACCCTTCATTTGCTATCTGTTACATAACTCCTTATTTTAGCCCATATGCATCAGCATCAACTATGTTAAAATTGTACTCTACTTTCGTTGAAATCCAAGGTCTCTGTGCTATAATACATCTTTTGTATGTTTTCCTGAGTGGTGTTCAAAAGACAGGAATAAGAATAAAACAGATATCAGAGCTCAAAATACATCCAATGAATTCAAGTATAAAGGTTGATGCAGACACAGTGTGATAAGAACTGGATAGCTTCTTACTGTATTATTTAGAATGCCTATGTTTATAATAAAGACTTCACAACTTTTTTTTTTTTTTTTTTTTTTTAGTAGTAGTAGTAGTAATGTTTAGTAGAATAAATATTCTGGCCCTATGCTTAATCCTCTGCTGATGTCCTGGATGATATTTCTAACAAGAAAATTCAAATGAAAAAATCTACTGTACCTCGAACAATAGCTTCTGTCAGACTCCAGGCACAGAGAAAAAAGAAAACTGTTCAAGATCCAGGACTGTAATTTGACTGTATGACTGGCAGTCTGCATAAAACAGTACAAATCTAAATGAACACAGAAGACTGATTATGAGGCTAAAGAGAGATTTCTTAACCAAGAAATGGACATAGATTATTGAATGAAATAAGCACAGTGTATAGTCAGGGTATGGGACTGAATTAACCTTGGATGATTTGTTAGACAAGTATCTTACCAGAGACTGGGGTACTAATTTTATGATGCTAATCATATACTGAAAGCAAGGAAATGAAAATCTAATGTAAATAATGGTAACTTCCAGAGTAGGTGAGTGAATGCTTCTACCTGTTGCCAAATACTTTACAGTTCTCTTCCTCGGCAGAGTGGAGCTACTGCCACCTTGACTGAGGAACAGGAAAAGTAATACCTGAAATTTCAAAGAAAGCTTTGAGAAAACTGTTTTAGATTGCATTATTGGTTCAATTCATTTCACCAGAATTCTTTCTGTACTTATTATACAAAAGTGATTTCATTTAAAAATATACTATGTTAGAAAAATTATTTTCTTTAATAACCAAGGCTAATACTGATAAAAGCTCCATACATTGTTACAAATGTTTAAAGATATTCAGTCATTATTGCAAGCCTTTTCCCAGAAAAAAATATATATATATATATATGCGCAATCACAACTGCTATTTTCAAAAAGTAAATAATTTACACTTGCATCAATATACATACACATTTTATATAATAAATGTATTAAATATTAAATCATGTTTAAATATATCTGCAGGCAAGTAGTGCAGCTATTCCATTTTTCTTAGAAATATACTCAAGAATCCCCAAAGAGGAAAATTCTGTTATCTGAAAGTTGTTTTGAAAATTTTCTTTTAGATCCTCACAGATCTTTTTGTTAATTTTTCGCTGATTTTAGTCTATTTTTATAACCTTTCCAGTGCATTTAAATCATTATAATTTTCTCTACAGAAATTTTCTTTAATTCTTGAAATTACTTTTATACGTTACTAAAGAAAGTATTGATCATAGTAAGATATATCAGCTCCCTAGGGCTTTCTTTCCATAAGTGCAATTTCATAGGTCCTGGGAATGGTGCTTCAACTAGTCGAGATCTCTGACAACACTCCTACCTCACTAGCAAAATAGAAAATAATGAAAAAAAGAAATAGAATTGCCTTAGTGGAAAATAATGGCCATCGTCTGCATGGCATACCTCACAAAAATTCATAATCTAAAAGCCAAAATATTGAAATATCTGTACCTGTAGCAAGCTATTAGCACAATTCTGCACTAGCTTTTCTACACCAATGTAAGTCTACATTTTCTGACAAGCTTTTTGTTTGCTTGCTTATTTTATAAAGTGATAAAACTAAATACATATTAGATTTCCTGCCTATATTGCTTTATTCCATCTGGATCATGTGCTCTGGGCAATGTTGAACTCAGGAAAAGCCTTACTTTGTTGTCTTTTACCTTCATTATTACCACCTTTGTGAGTCCCTCTCTGCATGCATCTGTTGGTCACAGATTCTATAATTCTTACTTAAGGTAACATTCAGTAAAAGTACACAAAAACTCATATATTAACCCATGACAGCAACGCCTACAGCAATGTTTCCTTTATTTTTAATAGAAATGCCAAACAGTTATTAAAAACAACTTTCTAAATGTCAACTCCATTCAACACTCAAATATATTCTGATATCATTAGTAGTAAACTAGCCATCTTTATGAAAATATACTGCAATCTGCACTTTTTTTCCAATGTAAAAATATTTACGCAAACACAATAGCAGTATCGGTAGACAATAAGATAATTTTAAAATATTCTTTTAATTCAAATTGAAAATACTATTGCTACCTTGGGAGAGATTAGATCTAGACTTAATCTAGATTCAGTTTATTGTCCTTCTTTTTCCTCTTTAGATTTGAAAATTTTATTCAGTAGTGTAGCTCCTTCTACCTTGAACTGTTCTGATAGCTAAATGAGTTTGTTACAATTACAATACTAAATAGAGTGTGAACAAACAATCCTTCACAGAGTAGGAGTCTCGTATTAGAATGAAATATGACTTTGTTCATGGTCTTAATATAATATCAGTTGAAAAATAACTAAGTAAGCATTATTTAAGACAAAAATATTAAGAAACCACCCCCTTCTGAGAATATGGAAAGGACTTTGCAAAACCCAAATCTCATTTAAGAGCTTGAGGCTTCATTTCAAATATTTTACTGACATAAAAACATTTTCTTGGCACACGTATTTCACAGTTTTTTGGTTTTTTTTCCATTACTTTTAGACTTTTTTTTATTACTTTAGAGACTTTTACTCTCTGCTACACAGATAAAACAGAGCTTGAATACAGAAAGATTTTCAATAACATTGTATTCCTAGTAAGTAAAGTAGTGAATAAATAACTCAAAATAATCACTAACAACTGAATAGCAGTAAAAAAAACAACACCAATAATCTAACTAGTCTTTATTAATTAAAGAGCTGTAGGAATTGCATTGGATTGCTAAAATCAAGGCCACAGTACCACAGCACTAAAACACTTCCTCTCATATATTCATGAGTACAGCAACAGCAAATCTCTTTCCAAATACGACCAGTTAAGAGTAAAATCTATCTACTTAAAGGTAATATGGGTTCTCAGGAACAGGAACAAACAAGTTTGTAAGAAGATAAAAAGTGTACAGTAGAAATATTAAAAGTGATGGATACTCTACTAGAAAGAAAAAAAAAAATATTTTTCCCCCCAGTTTATGTTTACATGTAGCACGTGACATAGTTCGAAGGAAGGTATGAAAAAAAACACAAAGAAAATAAAGCACATCAGTGTTTTACATGTAGATTCAGTATTTATATACAATGACAACAATAATAATTTTCAATACCCTGTAAAAACAGAGGAGCTGGAAACAGACGTTCCATCTAAACATTCAGTGGTTCATAGTACACATATTTTTGTAGAGCTATGGATATACTGCTTCCTTTTTCTTTAAGTGCTGTCGGATTGGAAAATTAAGTAAATGTAAAAAAGAGAGAATGATGTTTAATTGCTTCTGATTAGTCTTAAATGGCTGGCTCACAAGTGTTTTAAAAAGATTTTAAATGTAACATTAAATTGCATTTGCTATTTGATTTATAGTAGCATAAATAGAAATCAGTTTAGCATGATCTGTCCCAGGGAAATGATCTGCGAGATGTTCCCCAAGTTCCCTAAAGCTAATATTTTAACAAGGCAAGAGAGACTAAAGTAAGTTAGAAAGTGAAATAAGGGCTGTCTAGACAATATATTACAGGATTAAAAGAGAAGATATCTGAAAATAAATAAATAAATAAATGTAGAAGTCCTCAGACCCATAGGTTTTTTTACTATATTCTTATCATACCTCTATACCTTCTGCCAGAAGAAGCCTCAGACAGTCCTGCTGAAGGACCAAGCAAGAAGAATTATACTGCTGCATATTCTCCACATGTCTAGATAGTAGCTTAGGCAGCCTGGGTGAAGAGAGGGAGCTAGAGACCCTGCTGCCAAGCCAGGTGCAGCAGCAAGGTGCCCATGTGACAGCCCCATGGAGGCAGCTGGGACTTGCAGGAGAAACTCATCTGTCACAGGTAGTTTGGCAGTACCTACAACTTCAATAACTGTTTCTATTAAACTGGATCTGGTGCAGCCTTGTATAGAAAAATCAGTTCATTTGAATTTGTCAAAGACTCTATGTATTTTGACAGTGTTCAGAAAATGCGTATCTAACTCAAACTTAAAAACAGCTTGCTGCACCCTCCAAGGCCACAGGGCTTCCTCCTTTGTCCTCCTGTGCCTCTGCCTTGGCTTCTCTGTACATCACAAGTTACAGACGTATCCTCCTCTGTGAAGATTTTCTTCAGCCCTCTCTCCATCAGGAACAGTATGGACTACAGCCCCCACCCTGACATGCATATGGAAATTTGAACATGCATCTGTCACAGCTAGGCAAAAAGCTCCACAAGCCTATAGGAACTCACAGAACTGCTCTTTCAAACTACATGTTTTCTGGGTAGTTACAGATTATACCGAAACTCTGAATTTATACTTCAGAATATGATTGATCCAGCAGTCAGAAACTAGCTCTAGTTTTCAGTAGTCTTATTTTAACACTACTTCTGTCAGTTTTTACAGTGCATGCTGATTACACAAATCTTTACACTTAAAAACTATCATAACTTCAGAAATTATCAGCATTAGAATACAATCTGCCTGCAAGGAATCAGTTAAAACAAGTGCAAGCTGTTTCAACCTATCTCTGTAGCTATGTAGAGGCTGACAGAGAGCTTGGAAGAGAAAGTGAAGAGTGGCAAAGCAACAGTGTACCCACATAAATAAAATGATGAATTTCATCAAAGTATTCTTCCTGTAGCCCTGCAAAAGATTTTCAGTAAGAAAAAATACAGTCTGGGAAAGGGCTTTTCTCTCTTTTTGTTTTGTTTTGTTTTGTGTTGTGTTGTGTTCCATTTTGGGATCTGAGTTTCTTTAGGGGAAGATTTTTGCTGACGCATAAGGATTCCTAAGGTGACAGTGTGCAGAAGGAAGCTAAAGTATCCTATGCCTTTATAGTTAAATAAAGATAAGCTTGTCCTTGGAAGAAATTCAAAAGATCCAATGACATCTTTAAACATATTCCTTTATGGAAATCCATCAATAAGGATACTAGTTGGTAATACAGGAAATGATTTTTACAACATAATTTGCAGAGCAAGTAAGATCAAAATAATAGTAAAAAAAAATTATGTCTCTTTATTTTAACCATGTAAATCCAACATGGAATCTGAAAACAAAGTTCAGTTATTTCTCTTTGTGTACAACTGCCAGTAGCAGGTTCTTCAGATTGATAACTGCCTTCATTTATACCCGTACAAACCCATTGTCCTCAAATAACTTTTTTAGTTACTCCACAGAAATGTTCTTGCTTCCTGTGGGCTGCCACTAAAAATACCAACAAATAACTTGTTATGGCTTTATGATTTTTGGTCATTGGTATTCCACATCATAACATCATACAGTGCACTGGGAGTTAAGGATTTAATGCTCCAGTTCCATGGATCATGGGTAGTTCTGGGTACCTGGTTCTCAGAAAAGAAGAAGAATTACATGCTACATAACTCAGAGGACTTTGCGTTGTTCTGTTTCCGT
Source organism: Alectoris magna (assembly GCA_030625065.1). Classification (NCBI taxonomy): domain Eukaryota; kingdom Metazoa; phylum Chordata; class Aves; order Galliformes; family Phasianidae; genus Alectoris; species Alectoris magna. Next base: position 181,504,508 of record CM060560.1, on the reverse strand, counting down.
TTTCCATACAGAGGGAAAAGATAAAACCATTCGCGTATCATGAGACATTCCCTTTTCTCTTCTGCTCAGCCTGGCTGGTTGAGTCTCCCCAGCATTAGAGTGAGGCCTTCTGTTTTTTGGATGCTCTCATTTTATTTGTTTTATTAGCTCCAATTCTAATTATATTGTATGATTTTCTATTATAGTGTTATATTGCATTCTGATATCGTACTAAGTAAATTAGTTTCTTTCTCCTCAGATCGTTGCAGCTGTTTTGTTTTTATGCCCATCTCTCTACCCTTTTCCCCTTTTCCCCTTTCCCAGGGTGTGGCTCCATGGGGCCCCCACCCTGCTAGTCACAGAACCAGGCTGAACCAGCCTGTAAACCATTGACATAACTACCGGCCCTTAAAGGCTCACAAGTAGAATATTAACAACTCTGTCAGCAGTGAGTGATTAACAGTAAGTGATGAAATAAATAAATAAATAAATCAGTCAATTCTGCTACTATTTTGTTAGTCTTACAGCCCTCGGAAGTAAGTAGTAACCCTCATAGATAGACTCCAAATATGCACAGAAAATAAATTTATGGAGTAAGGAGGAGCATAATCACACAGTTGTTTTTCAGAGCAGAACCCACATCTTATGGAATGCACATTTTCCTATTACATGCATATTAAATCAGTAGCCTAAACAATGGATCCAAATAATCCAATTTTTAAAATGCCTGTAGTCATTCTATATTCATAATTGCATTTTGAAATTATCGCATTTTAATTTCATGAAAGTTTGTTTGAGTGAGATTGAAACTATACTTCTGAAAATCAGATAAACTGATGAGATTCCAGAGGCTGTGTTTTTAAAACATATTTCATATACAGCAAAGCTTTTAGTATGAAGTTCTATGCATTTATAGATCATTAATGATATTACAGAATAGGAAATATGTCTTCTGGTACTAAGAAGTGGAATTCATTTTTAAACTTAACACTGAGATACTAAATATTTACAGATTGACGCAGCATATCTTTTCTTGCTGCAGTTAATTCCCTAAAGAGCATTTTAAAATAGTAGCATGCAAATTGCAAGTGTATGTGTCAAGCCAGGAACTCATTTTTTTGTCCCTGTAGGCCCAGAGATTGTAAATGTATTTGGAAGAGGTTACCAGTCTACTGATGATTCTCACTCAGATCATGTTTTTGGCACAAGACTTCATACATTCATCTGAAGTTATTAGCAAGTTATCTGATTGTAAAATGAGTAATAGGCTGAACAGGAGCTTCCTACATATGCAATCCAAGCAGTAGGCAAGGACTAGGTGGCACACTTAACTAAGGGAATACAAATTTTGTAGGAGTTAAAGTTGCCTGTTGTCTTCCTTTTATGTTTCAGATATTTTTAAACAAGTCATGCACTCAGAGAAAAGACGAGAAAAAAGTTACGAAAAATAATAAGACATTTGTAAAAGGAGGAGTATTAATGTTCAAATCTGTCTGCTAACATCTCTTGAAAAACAACAAACAAAAACAAAACCCTGTAAAGTTGTTTTTTTTTTCCCCCTTTACATTTCTACCTCCCCTTTAATCCCCAAATGCTCAATAAATTTGAGATTTGCAGCTTTTATTTATGAAGACATAAATTTTTTGAAGTGTCATGTTTTCTCATGTCTGACTCAGGATTTTTCAGCATTTGAGTTTAGCAGAAGTGGAGATATGTTTTCCATCTCAATTCTGATAGAAATAGGTCTTCATTCTTATACTAGACTTTAGATTACTTGTCAGGAAGAGATGTCCAGATTTCAATGAAGCCAGAAAATAATCTTTAATGGAAATACAGCTTAAGACTGGGACATGCACTCAGTACTTAAGGCTACTTATACTGAAAATTATTTAAAAAAAAAAAAAAAAAGATAAAGAAATTATAAAAAGGTTTAAAGGTAAGACGTGCAGAGATCAGAATTCAAGAACTAGAGCCCAGAACTCATCTGTAAGAAGCATGTCAAAGAGCCAGAAATCACTGTGACTTTTCAGTACTTAGTGGATAGAGCAAAGATAGCATCCCACAGGCCAGACCTTCACTGCTTTGCAGATTAATTACAGCCAGCTTTAGCTTGATCGCCCAAATGGAACTGTCCCAGACATACAGAGGCTGGTCCTCTAATTTCATTTTGGAAAAGAGCTTTCATGAGATGTCTAATCTAGTGTTTTCTGTGTATTTGAGGGCAATTTTTCCTCAGAAACTTCCAAATCTGTAAAATCTGTAAAAGAAAGAATTTCTGAGGTGGTTTGAAAGATAGCCCCTCTCTTTCGTTGCCATTCAGAATTAGCAGATGGAAACAGCAGGCTTCAGGAACTGAGCTCCCAGTTGGTGTCTGAGCAATGTTTGTGCCAAGAGAATTGAGAAGGCCACAGAGGAACCAGCTCCCAGCCAGCATTTGGACATGAGCCATGCCAAGATGGTTAAGCAGCCTGCAGGGAAATCTGGCTTCTGCCAGTGTATAGATGAAGTGCAAGGCACAGTGAAATGTGGCTCCCAGCTGGCACAAAGGCAAAAATGTATGCCAAGATAGTTGATCCAGTCACAGAAAGACTGCCTTTGTTGGTACCAGGCCAAATATCAATAGCACTGAGTGGGGGACAGCTTTCAAAGCTCTCTTGTTTCTTGCATCAGATATGAGTCCTGTTGAAGCAAGAAGGCAGAAAGGGTTCATTACCATTTCCTGAATCTCAAGAGAAAGCAGGATTCCAACGTCATTCTTACAGTAACTAGAAACAAAAAAATTCTATTCCTGGTCAGAATATGCCAGTAATGAGTTGAATAACAAGAGGAGAATTTCTGTCCTATGTAAGTCTTTAGCTTCCTTGAAACATTCAAAGTATTTCTAACACCAGTTAGTCATTTTCATTCAATTTATGTACTCAGTTGTCATTCTTAGAGTTAAGTTCTACTTCATCACAGACTCATACAGAATTAAATTGTGTTTTGTATCTGTTGTATATGGAGATAGACCTCTTTCCTTTCTTCGTTATCCCAGAAGAAATTATAGAATGGTGATTATTTTCGTTAAAATACTGTTATTGAGACTAACAATGATCCTGGTGGCAATTTCATGAAAATCTATTTTAAAACATATTCAAGGAAGAGTAAAATGTTGCACAGTAGTGAGAAGTGGGGAGACAAGACTGTGAATAACAGTCCTGCAAACACAATGGTCAGAAAAGAAAGAGGGGGAGGGAGTGCTCTGGAATCAGAGCAGAACTTCCTCTGCAGCTCATGGAGAATACCGTGGTAGAACAGGTATTTCATTACAGTCTTTGAAGAGAATTTCATGGCAGTGCATGAAGAGTACCACACTGAAGAATGTATCTCCATAGTCCATGCAGAGGACTGTGCTGGAGCAGGTGGTCACGCCTTGAAGGGAGTTGCGTTTTATGGAGAGCTCAGGCTGGAGCAGGTTCTTCACACATAAACTGTGGCCTCTGGAGGACCCATAGTGGAGCAGGTTAGTCCTGAAGGACTGTAGCTCATGGAGATATTCCAGCCTGATACCAGTGAAAAGTAGCAGGAGGAAGAAGAAAGGAGAAAAAGTTATGGAGTGACTGTGCCACATGATGGAGAGAATGTAGAAGTAGAGGAGTAAGTAATGAAGGACTGAAATGTTGGCAGAAAGATATTATTTTAATCTTTGTCCATCACTATTTAATTTATTTTAATTGGCAATTAATAAAATTAATTTCTCACAAGTTGAGTCTTTTTTTGCATATAATAGTAACTGGTAAGTAATCAGTAAGTTTTTATCTTGACCTTTGTCGCAGACGGAAACAAACTACACCATACTGTACTTGCAATAAAGAAACTAGAATACATTTTTTGACTTAATATAGACATAATGTTGTAATTCAACAACTTAACAAGATTCTATGTGACTGGATACACTTGATTATTTACTGTATAGAGGGTAAGACAATGGATACAATATAGTGATTTAACAAAGCTTAATTGTAAATAGGACAGTGAATTAACACATTTCAATACGGCTGGATACAACTGGTTATTTACTGTATGGAGGATAGGATAAACACACTTGGCCTTCCCATTGATTCACAAGGATCAGAGTGTATTCCTTTGCTTTCCAAACTCCTGGAACCATGAAGGTAAGGAGTCTAGATGCAGCTGAATCCACTCCTAGTCCCAGACTTAGTCAATGGTTTTTGTTTAAGGAATTACATATACATAATCAATGTAAGATATAGTCTTAGTGAGACTAACAAAGCCTAAAGCAACCAGTCTGAGTTAAGTGATCCTAGTGAGGCTAACAAAGCCTAAAACAAACAATTACTCACTTACTGAGGATCTGTATCGGCAAGGTGTCTTAAGATCAAGAAGCATAGGATGTCTGCACAGGCATAACCTCAAGAAGAATCCCTACACAAGGAGAGATCCTGTTGTACAGCCCACTGCTGTGCAGAAAAGCTCAAAAGGAGGGGAGGCTCTAGGGCTGCTCACTATTTATGGACTAAGATGATTGACTAATAGTCAGAAGTTGCTCTTTCTTTTAGGCACATGCTCAACAGGTCTTCAGCCGTCTCTAATCGGTTCTTTCAGCTCCCAATTTTGAGGTGGACTTTTGATTGTTAATCTGTTTTTACTGAAGATAACAAGAAAGATAAAAGAAAGATAACAGGTGAAGCTGGCAAAGCATCTGAAGAAGGAGAAGGTCAACACTGACATTATCAACTTTGGAGAAGAGGAAGCCAACACAGCCAAACTGACGGCCTTCGTCAACACCCTGAATGGCAAGGATGGCACAGGCTCCCACCTGGTGATGTTATGTTATGAGTGCAATGAGTACTGTTGCTCATTCTCCACTGGTGAAAGATGTCTGCAAAGACAGGTGAAAGGAGGGAGTTGAAGGAAGGAAGATGGTGGAGGGGAGCAAGGAGAGCGTACTGTCACAATCCACAAATGCTTTTCTTCCCCTGTCCTGAGACTGAGAGGGAAGACAGAGTGACTGGCTGGGACTCTGGTGGCTGGCTGCTCTGCTCTGATGTTCCAAAGGAGAAGGTGATTGCAGTGAGTGTGGGGTTCGTCTCTTCTCACTGGTGACAGGATAAGGGGAAATGGCCTCAAGTTGCATCAGGGGAGATTTAGGTTAGATATCAGGAAAAACTTCTTTATAGAAAAGGTTGTTAAGCACTGGAATGGGCTCCCCAGGGAGGTGGTTGAGTCACCATCCCCAAATGTGTTTAAAATCCATTTGGATGTGGTGCTCAGGGACATGATTTAGCGGAGGGCTGTTAGAGTTAGGGTAGTATGGTTAGGTTGCGGTTGGACTTGACGATCTTTAAGGTCTTTTCCAACCTGAGCAATTCTATGAAAGAGTCAGATTATACCTGGAAGTAAATCCAAGGACATGTTTTCACAATTTAATATTCTGCCTTGTAAAAAATTTCATTAAGAAGCAAAATTTCTTTCCACTTTGTCAGTCTTAATTATCATATGTACTACTAAGCAGACAGATGTATCACTTTGATGTACCAACATAGGGTAACGTGTTCAATTGATAATTTGAAACTTTGTGTTTACGTATTGGTATGCACAGGTAATTGATTTATTTTTGTTACATTACTGCAATGAATCTGTCAAAAACTCTGTAGCCAGAAAACCAGTTTAGTTTTTGTGATCATCAATTCTTCAATAAATTTTCAATTGCGAAGAAAAGGCAGTTTGTCTGAAGTTCATAGTTACTGTACAGCTCAGACTAATAAATGTCTGTTACAGCTGTTATTCTAACAGTAGATTACTAAATATTGCCTTCTAAAATCCTTTTCTTTCATCCATTCACCATTCACCACTGAAATGTTTGCCTTGGAGATTAAATTTTCCAAGTCTAGTCCAAACCTGCAATTTGTTTATTTTTCTTCAGTATTTGGATTAATGCTGTTCAGTACTCTGGAATACAAGAAGACTAAAATTGACTTCTCCTGTAATAAACAGCCTTATGACTACTTGCTGATGAACTGTACTGATGAATCAGCTAAACCTAGAAAATTAGAAATAGGCAGATACTTATAGCTTATTGAGAAGTAGTGCACTGAAGTGTTGCAGGGAAAATTGCATTTGATTTGGGTGCACTGTAAAGGACTGAAAATAGCACCTCTCAAAAATGTCTTATGCTTGGAAACTGATTTCCTTCAGCATCTATCACCAGTGCTCTTATATAACTCAGGCTGCAACTATACCCCACAGATTGCCCAGAGTACTAGGAAAGATCGGGGCACTTCTGAAAGGCAGGATGATTTCCAGATCCTTCATTTTTCAGTCTGTATTGGAATGTACAATAACAACTGTATGCACAGTGTTCACAAAGTCTTCCCAATTAACTGCATCCTTCTTCCTTTTGTCAGGTAAAGAAACATACCTTCTTTTGGAGTTATTTTTATATTATTTTTATGTAACAGCTGGGTGTCATATTTGCTTGGAGGAGAAGGGATACTCTACATTCCCCGAGGGGGTTACTGAGCACACTTAAGGCACAGTACCTCACACGCTGTGGGATATGGCAGAGTTAGTTAATGGTCACAAGTAAGAGCTTGAAGTTCGCAACAGTATATTAAACAACTACAGTGGGAAGCAGGTAGCAGAAAGACTTCAGAGGGAATTCTTCCTAAAAGAAAGATACCTTTGGTCTAGAACAGTCTGAGATATATTTGATACTACTCAGAAGGTCACTGAGTTGAGAAAAGCAATAAAAATGACAAAGGATGTTTACAAGCAAGTTTTCAGTATCTTTTTTTTTTTTTTTCCTTCGGCTTTTTATTTAAATAAAGTGTGTTCTTTCAGGGCTTTAGAATCTTTTGATGCTGTAGGGGAATCAGTAGAAGCAGAAAGCAGAAGCACAAAATCTTTGGCATTTTGTTCACCAGGTCCCGTCAAAGTTAGGTCAGGACAAATATTAGCAACAGTTTGCAGAAGGTGAAACCTGTGACTATTTCATTTGCAGAATAGAAAAGAATATTCTGAATATTGTGGCCACAGCTCTCTGTTTCAACAAATGGTGTCAGCCACCTCTACATAGCACTTAAATTTATCAATGCAGTAAGTACAGGAAGAGTCAATACTTCCATAACTGGAACCGGTTATAAAACTGCAGAAAAATGTTCAAAAATTGTTTTTCTTCATTGCTGCAGGATCACAATAAGGAAAAGCTCACCAGGTATGACACAAGTTGGATTGATATGACTGGTTTCACTTCAGCATGCATAGCCTCAGGGTAGTATGAATTTCTCGAGGATGTGCTGGAATTTTCAACTACTATTCCTTTTAGAGGGCCAACTTCCAAAAATATGTTTCAAATCCTTGAAGTAAATATTAATAGAGTATAAGACATGTTTTAAACGGAATGCACAAAGCTTAGAAAATAAATAAAAAGTGCTCAATGAAATATTGGCAAAGAGAGGGAAAGATGCATTTTCTTCTCTTCTTACATTTTGTGCATCATAAAAGAAGTAGACATTTTTAGCTGATAATAAAGGTTATAAAGAGTTGATAAAGAGTTTAATGCAATAACTTTAATAAAGCAGTCAAGAAGACATGCCTACAAATCAACTTTTAAAACTATTGTTTCTGTGTTTATACAGTTCATTTTCCCAGGACAAAGATTTCTACGACATATATAAATGACAAGGTTCTCAATTAACTTTGTTAAAATAATTATAAAGGAATTCAAATGGTTCATGGATCTTGAAAGAAGTCCTTGAAATGAGGATTATTTTGCCTGTGATCATACATGTTAGTCAGGGATATAGATTAAAATTCCTGACACTCATATAGATAAAAAATCAAAGGAAAAAACTTCTTTAATTATATAGTCTAGAAAAACCAAACCATTTACTGTAGAGAATAATTCAAGTGAACTTATCTGGATATTCTATCTGTCTCTCAATTGACTGTTTCCATATTAGACATGCTTGTTCTTAATCGTGCAATCAATCAGCAATGAAAACACCCAAGTTTAGTGTCTCAAGAGTAATAACAATTTTTCTGGGATATATATATATACACTGAATCTAATGCCAATTTTTTTTTGTTATTGTGTTGATCTCAGAGACAACTTAATCTCTTAATTTTCTGAAATAACTTCTGACATTGTAACCATGTGCATTAAAAAATCTCTTGGAGGCATTAAGATTTTTCCTGAGTTTATTCATAGTAATATATTATGTGCTAAAAGGAAGAAGATTCTCAGGTCAGTAAATTATCTTCCATTTATATTATCAGTAATAAATGTCCTTCACAAGTGTTGTAGTTTAACCAATAGGCAAATAAGCACCAATCAGCTATTCACTCACTACCCTCACAAGTGAGATGGGGAAGAGAATCAGAAAAAGATAAACTTCATGGGTTGAGGTAAAGACAACTTAATAGGATAGAAAAAAAGGAAAAATAATAATAAATGTACGTATATAAACAGACAAAACGAGCGATATGCAATGCAATTGCTCACTACCCACTGACTGATGCCCAGCCAGTACCTGAGCAGCAACAACCCTTTCTGATATTATGCCAAATGGAATGGGACATTCCTTTGGCCAGTTTGGGTTAGTTACCCTGCTCCTGTTTCCTCCCAGCTTCTTGTGCTCCCCTAGCTCCTTGCTGACAGGGAAGTGCAAGAAACTGAAACATCTTTGACTTAATGTAAGTACTGCTCAGCAACAATTAAAATACTGGTGTGCTACTAGCACTGTTTTTTTCTCCTATATACAAACCATGGTATCATAATAGACATTATAGAGAAAATTAACTCTATCCCAGCTGAAACCAGGACAAATTAATTTCTACAAGATTTGCACTTAGACTGATTATATGCTGAGCCTACAGCATACTTTGATTATATTATCTTTCTTCTAGTTTCTGATACAGCACCTTTTTGTAAACCTCATCAAACATTTATGAAACGTGTGTGTATTTCCTCTCCTGCTTGGAAAATTCCTGTAGTGTTGGCTAGATAAATTTTGTGAATGGTTCTTCAGGAACATCAGAATAAAAGGAAACTGATATATGCTGATCTGCCATATAGGCAGGACATTACTGAAACCCTTCTATTCTTATATACAAAAGTCCCAGAAGTTACGTACAGTTTCTTGTTTAACAACATACGGGAGCATACTGTTCATAAGAGTATGTTGGCACAGATGAATCACGAACATAAACAGAGAGAGACAGATTGTATACATAGAGTCTTTTACTGTGCCTATCTCTAAAACTGAGTGTGGTGGATGCCAATACTTATGCTCGAGGCAGGAACTACCTTCAGAACCTCTCCCCCTCATCCTCAGAGATATCATATTAATCCCAAAAGAGATGTTGATTCTGCATTACTGTCTGTAAATCTCTATGTTCTAGAGACACCTCCAGCCTTACTGTCTGCTGAGTCTTCAGCATGGAACTATCTTCGCTATAACCTTTTATTGTGAACAGCTTTCTAGGATCTCTTGAGCTACACATAGAGTCTCTGCTCCACTCATTTTTCACTTACTACAGAATTAAGGCATCAAAGCTGGTAAATTTTGCTGTGGAACAAGTTGCTGTGCTGCAGAACAGCACAGTGAGGTTGCTGCTGAAGACACTTGAACACAGACAGAAAGATAATAATTAGGAAAAGAAGGCAAGTTTTTTTAAAAGACAGGTTTTAAAACATGGAGGTAGTAGAAAGGACACTATAGACGCAAAACAGGAGAAATGTGCAAAAAAGTATAGCTACATCAATGATGCAATATTTAAACTGTAAAAAGATGAGACATGGGGATTTGCAGGGGATTCATTTATTAGAAAGAGCAAACAAACAAAACCCCAAAGAACTGGAGCATAGTTCTCCATTCTGTGTACTGAACAAAAAAAAAACAAACCCCAAAACAAAAAAACAACATTCCCTCCTTCTGCTCACATCTGGCCACGAAAGAAAGCCAAGAACCAATCAAAGAGAGCAACTCACTCTGCCAAGCACATGCTAGAATTCCTATAATTGCTATCATACCCATGGCTCTGGCTTTTGTCTCAGGCTCAAGAAAATAAATGTACCCCAATATAATGAGGTTTGACACAAAAAAAATTACAACCCAGGAATTCAGTGTAATCAGTTTCAAGATGTTCCTCAACATGAGGCTTCTAACAGAAGTCTCCAAGAGCGGAAGATCCCAGCATGCCATGCATTAATTACCTCACTTTGACACACAATGGCACATTTCAAATATCCAGCCACAAGATGTCAGTACAATCAATAGGAATTGTTAGAAAAGGGAACGTGTAGGAATGAGATCTTTCCGTGACACAGATCTCTCTCCTTTCCAAGAGGAGGAAAAACAAGAATTTTTGAGTTATCATAGAATGTGTATTTTTAGTAGAATTTCAGTACTGAATTTCAGCATTCAGATTGTGCCTTCTAAATGAAAATACTTGAACAATTATAGTCTGAACACGGTATATTAATGTGGGTAAAATGTTGCACCAGAATCAAGAATGTGGTTTCCTCTTCCTTCTCTGGAACCAAAGAATAGTGGAGAAGGATCTAGAATACCTCGCAGGCACCTAACATGGTTTTCAATGACAAGGGTAGCTCTCTCACTGCACAGATCTCTGATTCTGCATGAAACTGACCACTTGAAATGCTGCTCTAGTATATCTCGAGAGATGCTTTCATTTTAGTAAAGTGACTAGATACCTGTTTCAAGGACTTCATAATCAAAGTATGTATAAAACTTTAGCAACAAATCATATAGGTATGCTCTGCCTTCTGTATTTTATATCCTTACTGGACAGCATATGGGATGTGGGTGTATCACAAAACAGAGTAATCACAGTCACTTTACTTCAAAAGCAGCTCAGAATCAAGATGTGACAGCAATAATCTTTTGCAATTTACACACTGATCAAAATATTCAGTGAGTTATTACTCTTGTTACATTTCAATCTTTAGATACTCAGATTTCACCTTGGGAAGGTAAATGCTTAGAATCTTCCTAGCAAAGTGTAGTGAGAATTTCCTCCACGTTCTTTGAAATCTTTCCTCATGTCACGGTAGATGCAGCAGATGATATAACGAAGGCTTTCTGGGGAGACTGCAGAAGCTAGTTTCTTTAACGTGGCTTCTGTATGAAGTACATCAGTAGACAAAATATATTATTGAATTAGCAGACATCTGGGTAAATATAAACTATTTGATCAGCATGACTCCTGTAGATGGAACTTCTGTTGAAGCAAATCTTTTAGCTTTTCTGACAAATTTATCAAACTTGAAAATAAGAATGAAGTACTTTTGATAGTGGAGTCACAGATAATGAAGGGGAAATTTTCCATGGATAAAATAATTTAGTAAAGAGACAGAAGAAAAAATTTAAAATAATTAATTATTGTCAAGGAGAGAGGTCCTTATAGAATTCTACATGTAGCTATGGTGAGACTTACACTTCTTCAAGTCTTCATGATTCATCCAGAAAAGTCTTCCTTTAGGGAGTTTACTTTTAATACTATATAAATTCAGAATAGGAAAAACACAGACTGACTGACTGCAAGAAACTGTGGCAGACATCTATGAGGCTCATTGGGATACAAAATGACAAATGAAATTCAGTGTAGAAAAATGTAAAATGATGCGCAAGGGAAAAACAAACAAAAATGACAACAAAAGTGTAAAATCATGAGCTCTGAGATAATGATAATAATCTTGAGGTAATGAGAGTTCCTTCGATGAAAATGTCAGTCCTGCGTTCAATAAAAGGCAAAAGAAAAATAAAAATGAAGAAAAATAAAAGCAAATTCACTGTTACAAACTGGGAGGAAAAGGATATGCCAGAAACAGAGAACAAGATAAAGCTTAGTTGAGTAAATCATGAATCACGATTGACATTTAAAATTTCCCAAACAGTGAGTACCTGCCCCAACCTCGCACCATCTCCAAAGAGATACATTAGAATAGAAAATGATTTGCAAAATGATTATTAAAACAACAACAACAACATCAACAGCAAAAAATTTGTTTTCAAATGGTAGGGCATTAATTTGCTTTCAAGTGGTAGAAAACTGAGGCACAAATGGTGAGCTTAGACTTTTCTGTCTAGGAAAGAAAGAACAAGGGGATAGGTAAAACAGGAGTGGAGGGTGAAAAGAGATATATGGGATCTTCAGCTGTATGGCCTTTGGTCTGATCTGACACAACCACTCTGACCAACAGGTAGCATGAAATGATAATAGGCACTGTCTTTATTAACGAAGTCATTGGCTAGTGTCAATTTCAAAGTTGTTATTACTTGAAAAGCTGCTATTTATGAGTACATTTTGCTTAAAAAAAAAACATTTATTTTTGAGAAAATAAAAGGGAAAAGCTTTTGGGAGCAAAGTTAAAGAGTATCATAATGGTGGTATTATGCATATTTTAAAATACACTAAAAATATCTATAGTATGAGAATCATCTCATATTAATCATTTCCCAGGCAAAAGTCTAATTGAAATTAATGGGCATTTTCTCAAAGGAAAGGTTTTGGGATTCTGCTCTTTACAGACTATTTATATCATGTTCATCACCATAGTTTCTGAATGTGTTCCCGTAGTACACTAAGCAGTGTGACTAACATCTGTCACGTTTTTTTCATCAGTCTTTCTCCAGGAAGATAAATGTATGCAGTAGAGTATCTTGTTGACTAAAGGAATTTTTCTGAGTGAAGAGGGGAAGAGAAGATGAAATAATAGGGGTTAGAAAAATAAGTTTTTTGTTTCCATAAACATACAATTTGACATATATTTACATCAGTGAAATCATGGACAAAAGTATGCATGAAATTTAGATCATACCATTTCAATTTGCATCCTTGCTTTTGGGAATAAGTTTGATGCTGAAATAAACTGCATGTTTAACAAAGTTATGTCCACTAATTTGACTCTTTTTCTCCTGATTTAATGCTTGTAGTCACAAGACAAAAGAATATGAAATGCCTTTTCTTTAAGGGGAAGAAAAGGCAATAAAGCACTAGCTATGAGGTATTAAAGATTTTACAATGATGATAAATGAATGGTACCTTGTTACTAAGAAATAATGTTAAAAGTTTTGAATTTTTAATTTTGTCAGTTGTAATTGACTTACAATATAAAATATATCATATAAATGGATTAAGAAAAAAAAAAGAAATGCTAAGAATTAACATTTTAAAATAACTAGGAAGTTATTCTAAAGTTATTATATTGGATTTGGGATGTGTCTGCAAAATTTCTGAGCGGTACAAATTAATAATAAAGATTAATATATTGTTTTCTTTGTGAACCATTTTAGGATGATTTTTCAAGGAGCAGTTACTATGACCAATATCCATATTTTCCAGATGGTCTATTAACAGATAGATAGTGTTGTACATCCCATGACGGGATAAACAGCATGTATATATTCTGCTTAAGAGCTCTGGGAATTATCCTAAGTAAGGACCTAAGTAGCATACACACAAACACACCCATGCACCAGGTTGTTGGGCTTTTTCTAGAGATCTCTGTTGTGCCTTTGATGAAAATAACAGGTTGCTTAGCTTCATAAGGAGGTTCCTAAAGAAAGTTTGTCTTCCCAACAGTAAACACATCTGAATATTTATTATATATTGAAAAGCATAAATGTTGAAGAGAATACAATAATGCTTTTTATTTTTGAGAATAACTGTCCTGGCATCCTAAGTGGCAGATAAGAGAGGAAACAAAAGGGGGGGGGGGAGGGGGGGGGGGCGGGGGGCGGAAAGAAAGAAAGAAAAAGAAATATCAAAATTAAAATAACAAAGCTTATCTGAATCATCACAGTACACCAGACTGAATGCCATCCAAAAGTGACCCATGCATGCATACAGCAAAATGACAGACCAATAAAAAGGTGAATTTTTTTGAAGCTTGATTATAGAAATAGTTTGTATCTCCTAAGAGAGTTAAAAGGTATAAAGAGCGTCAGAATTTTTGTCAGAATTAGACATTGCATGCTAGTGGATGTTGCTGACCAGGGATCCAGAACTATAGCTCATTTTCTTTATATGTGATTTAGTATGGCTTCTTGCTATACAAGACCAGAATTATTCATGCTGATTAATACTTAAGTAATTGCCCGATAGCAGTTCTGCATATTGCATGTGCCAGACACACAAGAGTTAGATATGTAGTTTAACTGGGTCTAGTGACCTTTAAATTTCATGAATCATCACTTTGTTTAGCAGACAGTTAATGCTCATTCACATTTCTTGCCTTTGCTAACCCCAGCCCAGCCCAAGTCTCTTGAAGCAGATGAATGTTCTGAGGTAAGCGTAAGATGGTAGAAATCACTGAGTTGTAGCTATTCAATGACACTTGATGACAATGGCATCTTTTTTTTTCTTTTATACTTACCTTCCAGTTTATGTTCACTGCAGTTCCTTTGGCAGGAGACATCCTACCTTATTCACTTCCTTCTCTTTTTTAATTTCTCTGTTCCTTTATTTCCAACATGACTCTCTTTTTATACTCCCTACTTTGAGTGTATGTGTGCAAAGTGGATGATCTCACCTTTTATCACACCTTTTAAGTTGCAGAGAGCCTCCAGCTCTTGATCTTCTTATCACACACATTATGTGCTGTGTTCTTATAATTAATAAAAAGTCTATGTTGGAAGCTTTTAGCTATATAATAAGAAGTAAACTGATACTTTGTTTAATTTACTTGTTTAAAAAGGGACCATTAAAAATTTACCAACCTATGAAATCCCATATGACTATCAGATAACTGACTGAAATCCTAGATTTTCAGGAATATCTCTGCCCTTTAAGTGGCTACCAACACTCAAAGATGCAATCTGTTCCATCCTCCTTCCCTAGCACAAGTTCCTGCTGAATTGAAGAATATTTTTCTTTCCACCATTTTCCAAGGTCACTTCTTTCGGTGTGACTGACATGGTGTGATGATGCTGGGATCAGTCAGTGGCCTGTGTGAGTCTGGTTCTCAGTTGATCAGCCGTATTATGGTAACTGGCAGACAGATGAGCATACTGCCTTCAGGCAGTATATATGCAGTGGAAGGAAACCATATATCGTCTGTACTAGTGTTGCATTAGAAATATGTTTATGGCATCATTTTAGCCAAAGCCTTCATTGTATTACCTACATATATGGATAGCCATTATTTGCATAAAGATGTTGTATATACCTTTGCTTATAATCCAGCAAGACCTCTGTATGCATATTTACAGCTGTCATATTGTTACCTGTGTGCAACAGTAGAATTAAGAAGACAAATGTTATTCTTGGTGCTTAGCTAGTAAAAAAATTAAAATGCTTTCATCTAAACCCCAAATACAGAACTTGGATAAATTCATGAGGGTAATGCTCACTTCCTGCAATGGACCATCTGGAACAGAAGAGACTGCACCAATTAATATAGATTGAATGACTTTAGTAACACAGAGAGTAAATATTTCAGACTAATTTTTTTTATTTTTCTTTTTTAATCGTTTATAAGCTGATTTTGTACTTCAGAATTTATGGTTAGAGTCTCTAGTATGTTGAAATAGATCAATCGCATTCAGACTCTGACTAGCATGCAAGTAGTTTTCTTTCTTTTTAACTCTTATAGAGTCCTGGTCCCAACTATTTGTGTGAGGGTGAGAGAGTCTTTTGAAGTGCTATAACAGTTAGCAATATTACTTGGCTGAGTTGCCTGTCTCTCACTAAGGATTAAGTGTTGCTTATCCTTAATCATAAAGATAGTAGTTCACCTCCTTTTCTCAAAGGAAAATACAGCTTGAATAATCATAGAATCATAGAATGGTTTGGGATCAAAGCGACCTTTAAGATCATCCAGTTCCAACCCCACCGCTATAGGCAGGGACATCCCCCACTAGACAAGGTTGCTCAAAGCCCCATTCAGTCTGGCTTTGAATGCTTCCAGGGTGGGGACATCCACAACCTTGCTGAGAGACCTGTTCCAGTGTGTCACCACCTTCACAGTGAAGAATTTCTTCCTAATATCTAGTCTAAATCTACCCTCTTCCAGTGTAAAGCTATTTCCCCTCACCCTGTCACTACATGCCCTTATAAAAGTCTCTCCCCAGCCTTCCTGTAGACCCCCTTCAGTTACTGGAAGTCGGCTCTAAGGTAGCCCCATATCTTCTCCAGGTTGAAGAGCCTCAGTTTTCTCCACCTGTCAATGTAGGGGAAGTGCTCCAGCCCTCTGATCTTCTTTGTGGACCCACTCTAGCAGCTCCATGACCTTCTTGTGTTGGGGGCCTCAGAACTGGATGCAGTAATCCAGGCAGTGTCTCACAAGAGCAGAGTAGAGGGGTAGAATCACCACCCTCAACCTGCCGGTCACACTTCTCTTGGTGCAACACAGGATACGGGCTGCAAGTGGGCTGCGAGTGCACACTGCTGGCTCATGTTGAGTCTTTCATCAACCAGTACTCCCAAATCCTTCTCCTCAGGGCTGCTATCAAGACATTCTCCTCCCAGTCTGTATTGGTGCTTGGGATTCCCCCTACCCATGTGCTGGACTTTATCTTATAATGCATCTCAAATGACTAATGCAGGAGATTAAGACTATTACTCTAATATTAACTAAGTTGATCTTGAAAATCATAGAATCATTAAGACTAGAAAAGACCTCTAAGGTCATTTAGTCCAACTGTCCTCCTTCCAACAGTACTGCCCACTAAACTATGTCTCTAAGTACTACATTTACCTTTTACTTAAACACCTCCAGGGTTGGTGACTCTACCACTTTTTTAGGCAGCCTGTTCCTCACCACTCCTTCTGAGAAGAAACTTTTCCCTAATATCCAACAATCTCAGGCCATTACCTCTCATCTTTGTGCTGTTACCTGGGAGAAGAGGCCAATCCCCACCTCACTACAACCTCCTTTCAGGCAGTTGTAGAGAACAATAAAGTCTCCTGTGAGCCCCTTATTTTCCAGACTAAACAATCCCAGTTCCTTCAGCTGCTTCCAATCAGTCTTGCGCTCCACAACCTTCACAGCTTTGTTGCCCTTCTTTGGACACACTCCAGGGCCTTTTTGTCTTTCTGGAAACGAGGAGTCCAAAACTGAACACAACATTTGAGGTGCATTCAAACCAGTGCCAAGTACAGAGGGATGATCACCTCCCTGCTCCTGCTGACTGCACTATTTCTGATACAAGCCAGAATGTCATTGGCCTTCTTGGCTACCTGGTCACACTGCTGGCTTATGTTCAGCCAAGTGTGAACCAGCAGCCCCAGATCCTTTTCCTCCTTGCAGCTTTCCAGCCACTCGGTCCCAAGCTTGTAGCATTGCATGGGGTTGTTACACAGAGAAACATACCTCTCTAGTACAGATTGTAGATATAAGAGATTTTTCAGAGCTGGATTTTGTGGACTTCATTCTCAGTTGCCTAATTCTGACTATGCACGGTGTTTGGAAATACAGGAATACTTGTTTGTGTTGAGGACATTTTATGGAGAATGAGACAAGAATTATCTTACTGCTGCCAGTTTAGATTTATAGAGCAAGAAGTCATGACCAAACAATTACACTTTACAGTCACTAGTCATTGAAACTCAATAATTTTTTCTAGTTCTTTTTGATTCTATTTCTTTTTTTTTTCTTTGCCTCTCTAAAACATTGGACCTTGGCTTGCACGTCTCAGGTATATTTTATGTAAAAGAAGTTTAATTTATTCTCATCTTTGTTGTATACAAGTCAATTCAATCACAGTTGGTAAAGAAACTTAGTACGCTACACAGTCACTATCTGAGGAATCATAATTGGTATCCTGAAATCACATATGTGGGCAGCATCAAGATGATTTCTGGTGGGGTGGCTGCCTCCAGGTATCCATACTGAATCTTCAGTTTCCAATGTGCAATAGAGCATACATGTCTAACTTGATAGTTTTATGGTTTTGTTGCCTTTTTTTTTTTTTAATGTTTTAATAAAAAATATAAAAAAGAAACTGTGTGATTTATATACATTAACTACATTATATATTTCATAAGAACAGAGTTAACTTTTTTAATAATGAATCATAAAAATGATTCAAAATTGATCTCCTTGCTTTTATCGTTTAAAGACAGTTTAGGAAGAAAAGGATAAGATAGGATGATTAACACGGATATTGTAAAATCATTTACTACTTCCAAAAGTATTTCAAGATATAGTTTCTTTTCCTGCATCATGTTTATCTTCAACCTTTATTCCCATTCCCCTAATATCATTTGTTTTTGTTGTACAAAATTCATTTAGTTGTTCATATAATCATCTGGTTTTTAGTATGTCTTTATTTTTCTCTTTCATGTCAGAATATTTTTCTTTTCAGAATTTTTTATCATATGTTTGCAGGTTCCTGTCTTTGAACTACAGAAACAGCAACAATAAAAAACCCCTCCAGATCTCTGTAACTATTTTTTTTAGGTTATTTACTTAATAACGTATTGAAATGATTTTTTTGAGTGCAAATCTGCAAAGGATATTTTACAGAGCTTTAGAACACTGACTAGAAAAGGACAGGATTCATAACTTATCATAGAATATAAGGATACCCAGCCCTCTTAGGATTCAGAGATTCTTGGAAGCTTATTAATTCCTGTGAATGACAAAGTTTTGTGTTGTTTTTGTTTTATGTTTTTTGGTGTTTTTTTTTTAAATTGTTTTCGGAAAATAAAAGTCTTGAGTCTACTATACTACATAAACCTGAGAACCAGAAGTAACAGTGACAGGAGGTAAGCAGGATAGTATTCAGAGCCTGATTTTGTTTTTCACAAATCTATATAGACTTTTTTTCTGAAGTGTGTGAATGCTTAAGGAATTTCTAAGTTTCTTGCTCTCTTGCCGTGCTCCTATTAACACTTCCTACAAAGAAAGCAGAACTCCCATACACTGTTGATCTCCATGTTAACACCAGGTCCTTGGAATAGCTATGACAGCCATCCTGAAAGCAAATTCCTGAAAGTCATAGCACTGTGAGCAGTGACAGTCACTACTCACAACACAAGAAGCGTACAGATCCAACCAAGGCAAGCTAGTGCCTGCCCAGAGAGTGGGCCTGTGCCAGCTGGAGATGGCAATCTGTACCACTGCTCTTTAAGATGCACCAGTACATTGCTGAGTATCACTACTTTCACAGTGCTGCAGCTTTATGCAGTTCTCAAAGCTAAGTAAAGCAAGGCTTTGTGAAAAACATAACTGCCTGTGTCTCAGCATATGATTTCTTAATCACTTTATTCTGCTTACTCTGAAAGAATCACCACTTCTCTGCAGGAATAAATAGAAATGTAAATCTTTTTAAAACAAAAAGTGAAATAAAAGTGATCTCTCAGTATATTTTTTCTTTTCTGTGTCTTGTCTTTTCTGAAAATTGAACTGACAGAGGTTAGACTGTAAAAGACTTAAGAGACAGTGGGGTATTGTGAATGAGAGGGAGGGAGGAAGTGAGTTCTAAGAACACGGGGTCAGCTGCAGGGGAGAAAATGTAAAGTCAAGGACAGAAAGCCTCAATAAGCAGTTAGGGGAAGGAAAAAGAGGCAAATGAAAAGCATGGGGAGTGTAACATTATTGTTAGTATCATGATGAAATGTAAGCAGAAGTGGAGTTGTGTTTATAATTGAAAAGAAATTAGAAGATGGAATAAGCTATGATACTCTTACCAACAGCAGATTAATATGGAAACACTGCATTAAAAAAAAAAAATTAATTAAAAATATGATGCAAGTAAAATGTGCTCAGATATTTCCTATTAGAGGAGCACAGCAACCGTTTACATTAACACTGTGATTATTCTGACTGAGAGGTAAGAAAAATCTTGAGTGAAAGTGATTTGTTCTCTCTGCTTTCAGGAGAGCAAGGCTCAGAAGGAGCCATTCCTTGCTGCCTGCTGGCATTAACATGAGAGAGTTCTGATCGACCATTCAGAAGCTCTGTGCTACAGCAAGGCTTTTATGAGTCAAGGTGCCTGGTCTTTATAGTACAACCAAGTACGACAATCTTTGTTTAGAGCTAGCAAACACAGACTTTTTCAGTTCTCTGGAAGCCCAGGTAGAATAACCTTTTATAGACAAAAAGCACACAACAAAGTCCAGTGGGTTCCTTGAAGCATAGCTTTTATCAACCTAAAATGAGAGACGGAATAATTCCTGGAACTTCTCCAAGGACTGAGGCACAGTGAGCCTTTCCTCTTTGGCTCTCCAATTCTGGTTTTCAAATAACATGGTCACAGCAGTCCTTCTAAGAAGAGAGCTCATTCAGTATACTTCCTCTGCCTTAGAGGGTTCTCTGGTTGTCCATTAAAGTCTTTCCTTCTGATGCATGAATGTATGCCACAGGGTTTGATACTGATTGGTATGTTTGTTTCTTGCTGGGATTAATGTGTTTTTAAACATGTGGGCTTAATGATCTGGCAGTAAGCACAATGACATAAATAATAACAATTTTGTACATGCACAGAGAGGTGCTGTTTTTCTGGGGAAAGTCCCTGTCAGGAAGAGATGCAACATACTGGGGAGCTCAGCTACAGTCATTCTGTCACAACGCTGTTTACAGACCGTGTTGAAAAGCTGTACCCCAAGGAAGTTATCAGTAAGACCATGTTCTTGAGGGTATTTCTTTTTCAGTGTAGGAAGAATGAGCCAAGTTTCAGCCTCTAATCTTCCATCTGATACGTACACCATTTATCCAATACTATAGTTTACTTCAATGGGTATAAGAACAGGGAATCCAGGACCTGTTCTGTCTCCAGAAAGCTGAGCAAAGATGTGAGTATGTAAGAAGCTCAGCAAATATAAGAGTATGTCCTGATGATATAGGGTGACAAAAAGGCTGGACTCCATAAGATGATATTGTGTATTGAGTCTGACTGCAGTGGTGAAATAGTAATGTAAGTTACGAACTTTCTCATACATGAAGGTCAGGACAGACCAGTGAAAAAATTGTTCAATGGTTGACAAACACATTGCACAGGAGTGGGATAGTAGTTTCATTGCAATAAGGGAGACAGTTAATGAAAGCAGCCGAGTAAATTTTTTAGCATAATTTATCCCAATCAAATGCAGGAAATATCTGTATTACTAAAAAGAAAATCTTTTTAGTCTTGGCTATGGTTTGTTTGTTTGTTTGTTTGTTTTTAAGTTATTTTGCTCTGTCTGAGGAGGAAAGAAGAGAAAAAAAAGTGGACAGAATTTATCACTGAAAGTACTCATTAGGCTAAAAAGTTACGACGTGATAGAAAAAGTGTACTCTAGGCCAGGCCACTGTTTGTTTGGAAAACAAGTACAAGTTATTTTGGTCCCCAAAAATAAAAATATCAGATAAGAAGGAGGATTCTGACTTTGCCTGCAAATACCTTAAACAATACCCAGTGTTCTCATTTTTTTTTCCTAGTATATAGCCACTATGTAAGCAAGAGGCCAAATGTGCAGGCCTTTTTTCTCAAAGTCTAACTATGTTGTGGTGCCAGTCATTCCTGGTTGGCCAGTCAGGAAGATGGCTTTTGGAGTCATCTTGTAAAGCTAAGTGGGAGAACTGTGTAGTGTTCCTCCCTTCTAAAAAGCCATAAAGCTCACGAAACTTGTAAGAGCTCAGGAAGTTTGAGATTCCTATGACTCTGTCAAACACAACTGAAATTAGCCTGTGCCTATAGGTTACAAGAATTTGGCTGGCTGGTGGCTGGGCAAACAGCACAATCACATAATCCCTGCTTTCTTAAGAAATCATGCTAAAAAAAAGAAGGCAGAAAATGGGAAGTGGAAGAAAGACCTGAGAAAGAGAGATAGGACTGGAAAAAGTAGGAGGAAAAAAAGAGAAAAATAAAACCAAAAAGCATTAAATTAGGTTTCAACTGGATATATGAAACTTAATTATACACTGAATTCAAAGTTACATAGGCATAACTTTTTAAATAAAAAGATTAATTAAAATTTAAAGTAGAATGCATTTAAGAGTCTTAACAGTTATAAATTAGATAACTGTGCTTTTGTTTGTTTCTTTTCCTTTATTGTAGAATTGCTAAAATTGTAACAATGATAGACTTGCAAGTGACTATGCTAGAGCAGCTTGAACTGTACTTTCTTTTCCCTTTTCTCTGCTGTGATGGGAAGCAAAACATCTCAGGTATGACTACATCATGTGTATTTCTCCTTTTGCAGTGGTTGTCCTTTTGACAGCTGCTCTGGAGTAGTGAGCAGCACAACTTTCTTAGCCCATCCAGATTCATCAGTTGGCCCAGAGGCTTAGGACAGCCCCAGGGGCTGGCACTGTGTCAGTGCATTCATAGCCTTTGGTTCCTTGAAAGTGAAAAGATAGCAGGATTCTTGGAAAGCTGAGTTGGATGATGTGAAGAGCCATAACAACATCTTGAAGACTCATTGCTGAAGATTTTTTCACTACTTCAAAGAGATTTACAGAAATGATCTGTTTTCCTTTTATTAAGTGGGAAGAGTAACTGGTCTCTTAGTACACACAATATACTGAAATTGAAGCCATAAACATCAATACAACAATAAAGTTCTTCAAAATTAGTGATAAAAGGAAACATAAGCACAAAGGTGATTGAACTGGAAAGGCTGAAGCCTTTCAGACACCATGTTCAACTAAAATAGGATTTGCATTCTAGCTAGCTATCCCACTTGAAACTTTAATTGGGGCCTATTGAAACTAAAGCAGATTACATATAATTTTAATTTCTGAGACTTTCCCTGTAAATGTAAGACATAAATATCATTCATTAAGAATGAAAGATGATATTTCGATGCAAATTCTTAGGCAAGGAGTTTATTTTAACACAGATTCCATCAAGATAGAATCTCATAACATATCCTATTGAGTATAATACATTTGTTCATTAGTACTTGTTATAAATATTGAGAAAAGCTGTACAGTTCTTAAAGTTATAGCTCCTATATCTTCACTTGAACCAATAACATTGTTTAGTATATTGTATGTTTGAAATCATACGATGGCATCATATAAAAATTGTGCTTCCATCTATTATATCCTTCCATTTAAAATCTTCAGGCATGACTGTATATCACTGTTACTATTCACACGTGATTTTCTTTTATTATGAAGATTAAAGAGGCTTCACCTATTTTAGAAGTAAAATCTTATTACGCACTAATTCAATTAGTGCTCTAGAGTTTGACTTTTGTCACAGACAGAATCAATTGAACAGTCAATCCTGAGCAGGAGGAAAAAAGCAGAAAACAGAGAGATAGAGACCTTTAAGGAATGCTGCTGACATAATGTTTTTTTTTTTTTTTTTTTATGTCAATAGATGCAAGGCAGAGTCAGCATGCTTGCACAAAGAAGAACTTGAGCTTATAAAACGTAACTTGTTTTATTACTTCTGAATATTCCAAATTTTATAGGAAGATTATTACACTACTGAGAATACATTTATCTAGGAAAAAATATATATTTGATTATTATTTCTTTCTTCCTTTTAAAAATCGTATTATTTAAACAGATAATACTGCAGCATTTATGCCTTTTGCAATAATTTAACTTGTTCTGAAGAGCATTTCAGAATCTGTTTCTAGCCCCATGTGATTCTCTGAGATAAATATTTTAAACTATACATATGTTAGTAACTTGACCCAAACAGAATATGAAATTTAACAGGGAGGCTTATATCATGCATGAAGAAAACTCTGGACTGAGAAATCGGTTTCTCTTACAGGTAAAAAGCAAATCATATCAGCATGGATAACTTGTTATAACATGTAGAATTTTTCTTAGGAAAGACTTTGCTTGCATAGATATTTTAAGGTAGAAAGATTATTTTTTCCTGCTTTTTCTCCTTGTAAGACTTAATAATACAATTTTCCATGAACATCTCCTCTCTGTGCCCCCATATCTTCTTTTCACCCAGATTTAACAGTCTCTCTTCATATGTCAGATGTTACAGATCTTTGAACATCTGTGAGGCCCTTGTCTGAACTCTTTCTAGTACGGTTATGTACTGGAAGCTAAAGACTGGAAACTTAGGACTGGATACAACAATATCTCATTAGTGTTGAATAAAGTGGAAGGGTCACCTCTGTCAACCTGCTGGCAACGCTCTTTGTAATGAAGCCCAGGATACTACTGACCTACTCTGCTGCAAGAATACATCACTGACTCACATTCAACTTGACGTCCATCCTCAGAATAAACATAGCCAAGGCATTCTTGTATTTTCAATGACAGTTGAAATGAATGTGCAATTGACACATATTGTAGGAACCTGGATAAGTTTAAAGACAATATTAGCACTGAGGCCTTTGTATCAAAGTTTAAGCTCAAGCTTAAAACAACAAAGTTGTTGAGCATGGATTTGGCTGGGGAGAACTCAACCATTTCATCAAATTGTCAATCAAACCAGTCTTATTTCAAAGCTCATCTCCGATCTCAAGAACAAAAAAACCAAAAAAGTTTAATTACACGGTTCAGTGCACTTCAGGATAGCAACAGACCTTTGTTAATCACTACTGCAAGATCTCAAACACCACTGAGATTCATGATCATCATTTTAAGATGAACTAAATCCACAATAACAGGAAAGTGTCTGTAATACAAAAAGCAGAAACCTGAATTCTACTTTGGATATAATGTTGGTAGCAGCAGAGCAGAATTCAGACCATAAGAAATTGGGTGGCTTCACTCACTATCTAAAGCATGAATACTTTAGTGCTTATTTCATGAACCATACGGAATCATGCTTTTGCTTTCTTTAACAAAAAAAACAAAAACCCACCTAGTTTAAAATAATATTATCTTAAATTGCTTTTTAATTTTAAAATTGATATCAAAATCTTATTTCTTAAAAATACCAATAATGACTATCAGCTTTCTTTGAAGAACTGCAAAGAGTTAAAGTAAACTACAGAGTACATTAAGAAGACAGCATTATAAATAACTTGACAAGCAGCGAGTCTTTGAGAACAGGATGTTAGCTTGTTATCATTTACAGGAGCATGCTTGGAAATTAACAGAGTTTACAATCAAAATTTCTAAATAAAATTGAGCTTTCTGACATCTGAGATCCCTACAGAGACTAGCTGTGAGAGAGTCTGAAGTCTAGTTTATACACATAAGGAAAAGAGTCAACTAAAACAGTGGAGAAGTACATGAAGGAAGATCAAGAAAGGTTAGTAACATTAAAATCCTCGTTAAAAGTTTGTCAGAATCTTAGTATGAGTGAAAAACAAACAGTATGGTAAAACTGACAAATGCTGAATAAAACTCGAAAGTAGCATAAACACAGCAAAGCACGTAGAGCAGAAGAAAGCCCAACAGCTGGCAGAGAGGACTGACAGAAGAAATCCCGTATATAAGATGAAGTAAGAAGATAAGCTCCAAGTAAAAGTGGTGTTTTCTGCTGTTCTTAAAATTAAAAATAAAATTTAAATTTAATTACTAAAGAATAAATTAGCACTTATTTTGTTAGTTCTGTATACTGTCAATTTTTTACAACTTCTGTGAGAAAGGCCAAAAACAGATGTGGTTTGATTATACTCTATTACAATTTTTTTAATGCCAAAAAGAAACTATGCACTGTTCCAAGCAAGAGTTACTTTGCAAGCTTTCAGCTGAGACTGGTTCTGGTTTTCCAATTGGCCGGCTGTATGCTGCCCCTTTCTCAGCACTGCTTTAAGTTTATACACTCCAAGGAGTCAAGGGACAGAGTAGGTTACTGGCCAAATTAAGTACTTGTAGACTCCCAGAGAGGCTTACCACTCTCCACTGTCTATTTATGGAGTCTGGACTGCTGATTTAGGTGTACTCGATTATCCTGCTGAGGCCCACTGACTATACTGTGTTTCTTGCACTGAGATTTGTGCTGTATGTTGTTAGAAATTTGAAGTTAAAACTGGGGTCTCTGAGTGCTGTACTCACATATAAATGAATCAGCATACAACTGTACAATTGAGATGTGATTTGTTTAATTCAGTTCCCTATTCATGTTTAATATTATGATCATAAATCTTTAAGGTACAAAAGAAAATTATTATAAATTCCTCTGAGGAGGATGGTCTATTAACATTGGTTTCAGGACCTCAAGCAAGAGAGAGATAAACCAAATCAAACCACAAAGACTATGCAATCAAGTAAACATTGTGTGGGAATGATGAGGATGCAGTGTAGTTCAAATATAGATACCTGAGGAAAAATGAACAACAATAATCAATCAGAACGAAAAAACAAACAGTGGTGTTCCCCAGGGGTCGGTGCTGGGGCCTGTCCTCTTCAATATCTTTATTGATGACTTGGATGAGGGCATTGAGTGCACCCTCAGTAAGTTTGCAGATGACACCAAATTGGCTCGGAGTGTGGATCTGCCTGGGGGGTAGGGAGGCCCTACAGAGGGATCTGGACAGGCTGGAGAGCTGGGCTGAAGCCAATGGGATGAGGTTCAACAAGACCAAATGCCGCGTACTGCACTTCGGCTACAACAACCCCAGGCAGCGCTACAGGCTTGGGCTGGAGTGGCTGGAAGACTGTGTAGAGGAGATGGACCTGGGGGTATTGATTGATGCTCAGCTGAACATGAGCCAGCAGTGTGCCCAGGTGGCCAAGAAGGCCAACAGCATCCTGGCTTGCATCAGAAACAGTGTTACCAGCAGGAGCAGAGAGGTGATTGTCCCCCTGTACTCAGCACTGGTGAGGCCGCACCTCGAGTACTGTGTCCAGTTTTGGGCCCCTCACTGCAAGAAAGACATCGAGGCCCTGGAACGTGTTCAAAGAAGGGCAACAAAGCTGGTGAGGGGTCTGGAGCACAGGCCATATGAGGAGAGGCTGAAGGAGCTGGGAATGTTCAGCCTGGAGAAGAGGAGGCTCAGGGGAGACCTTATTGCTCTCTATAACTTCCTGAAGGGTGGTTGTAGTGAGCTGGGGGTCGGCCTCTTCTCTCCTGTCATTAGTGATAGGACTAGAGGGAATGTTTTCAAGCTGCAGCAGGGGAGATTCAGGCTGGACATTAGGAAATATTACTTCTCAGAAAGGGTGGTTGGGCACTGGAATGGATGTCCCAGGGAGGTGGTGGAGTCACTGACCCTGGGGGTGTTCAAGGAATGATTGGATGTTGTGTTGAGGGACATAGTTTAGTGGGAGCTATAGGTGAGCGGTTGGACTGGATGATCTTGTAGGTCTTTTCCAACCTTGGTGGTTCTATGATTCTATGATTCTATGAAAAACAGAAATGCAGAAACGTCAGCAGAACTGCATATAAAGCTACCATTCTCTATTTTAAGTGTGAATATTACACAATAAAGGTGGAATCTAATCTACTGAATTTATGTGTAAGTCTTACAAATAGTTTTGGTTCATAAAAAGAATGCAACCTAATATGTTCAGCTTCACAATCTAGACTAAGAAGAGAAATGGCTCCAAAGCTGAAGATCATGTTCCCCTGAAAACCTACAAAAGTTAAAGTAATTCGGAGTGGTGAACAAATAGGAATGTACTTGCTAACGAAAGGGAAAGGGAAACATCTGGTAAGATTCAGTTCAGGTTCAAACACTTACTTTTAAGCACCTACAACATTATCAACAAGTGAACTAGATGTTTAATAGTGAGAGCCAATGCAGTCAGTAAAGCTAAGAAAGCCTGGAAAGCAATTCAGCTCATTCTAAGGCTCTAGGTTGCACTGACTGCTCTATCCCATTAATGATAACTGAAGCTTAAACTTTTATGTTATCTATAGACATATGCAGGCTTACATTTAGATATTTTAACCTGCAGGCTGATTTTTCCCCAAATTGTCTCACAGATGGAATTCTTGCATTCCAGACTTTGCTCATCTCAAAAGGTATTGAACCCATACCTATAATATTCAAAATCTGCAGACTGTAGAACTTCTTCAAATGGAATCTTCTCTGCTATTCTTGTTGAAACTACTGAAGATACTCTAACCTAATCAGAATAGGTTAAAACTCTCAGAAAAGGGTAAGACAAGTTTTCGGAGGTTCTTGGTATTGAATACATATTTGATATTTGACAAATGAAAAAAAAAGTCAAGTAGAGTCAGATTGCTTCTTGTTTCTTTCTTTCCCATTCTATTTCTCTATACCTCTGGGCTTAACCTCCACAGGAGGGATGGTAAAGTTTGATTTAAGATATCATATAGGCTTGGTTAGAGTAACAGTGTTAAGGTTCCGAGAGAAAAGGCTCAGTCATCCTTGAATTTAAGCAGAAGCTATAACGCATATACACCACTTCCTCAATGAGCACCCTGAATGCTAGGCCATTGTACGAAAGGTAGGAACAAACGCTTCAACATCAGGTGATGGCAGTTGCCATCCTGATGTCATCTGACTCCAAATTTATCCAAAAAGCCTATTTACGGTGTAGCTGATAGTTGACTCAAAAATGAACTAGTGAAGCACAGGGGGCAGGCAGTCTATATGTCTCACAGTGATTTCATATGTAGGTTTTCCTCATAAATAAGTTTACGTTATTCCATTACTCTGTATTCATTCTGGTCACTCTGATTACACAATCACAGAAACATCCATGACAGACATGTTGGGACCTCAAATATAAGGATAAACAAATGTAAGTTGGAATCTGTCAGATACATTGAACGCTTCCAGCAGTGATTAAAAGATCATTAAAAGGCAAGAACATAA
The DNA here is from genome assembly GCA_030625065.1 of Alectoris magna. Lineage (NCBI taxonomy): Eukaryota > Metazoa > Chordata > Aves > Galliformes > Phasianidae > Alectoris > Alectoris magna. The sequence goes on along the minus strand of CM060560.1, from coordinate 181,475,912 downwards.
AATCTGTTCTTCCTGCATTTTATATTCTAGAAGCTTCTCTGTTCTGAAGTGTCATTCCATCAGTTTTTCAGCTGGATAACACAGAGAATGCTTTTAGCCAAAAATGCAAAGCCTTTGTAGAAGAAACAGTTAAATGGCTTTTTCCTGCCTTGTTACACTAGCTTATAGACAATTCTATCCTAGTATCTATCAAAATATCTTAATTTTCTGTTTTCAGGATCGTTCCCAGCAGGCATTTTCAACATACCGGGTCCAAGTCATGGGAGATGCTCTCTTCTGTGCTTCTTCTCTCCAAGTAGGGAAAAAGCATTCCTACTAGATCTCTCATTGTACTGAAGAAGAGAATGAAGCCTAGAAATGCTCATACTGACTCCGAGTCTACCTTGTAAAAACAAAATGGCGTTGTAAATGGTAACTTATTGGAAGAATGAAGAAATGGAATGGAATAATATACTTATCCTATTACAAGTAACATTATTAATGATAAAGAAGAGAGATTTCTAAAAACAAAAATTTTCACAAGCCATGCTACAAGTCAACTGTGGCACCTAAAGCTAGCAACACAGTTAACCCATTCCTCTGTACAACCATGAAGTATGTCATTGTTCCTGAGGAGGAATTAATTCTTCCCCAATAACCTGACAGACAGGAAAAACAAGCAGAATCTGCAATAGAATTATGGAGTGAATCAGTCTCATTTTACACTTCAGCAGCCTCCAATTGCTTTGCAAGAGTGATAATCACATGGACTAAAGAACTAAGAGAACTAGCTGCAAAGGACATTGCAATCAATTCCCTGCTAAATAAAATGTGTTTATCGGTGATGTTCATGGGGAAAGTGTCTATGGATGCTATCAGCAATTTAGCAAAATGGGAGCTCACACATTTGTATCTGTGGCTATGGACAGTGGAAATGCAGGTGCTATACGAAACCTCAGATGAACGCTCTGACAAAGCATTTGAACGAGGTGGGAAGAGGTGGAGCTGAGATGACAAAGAAGCAAGTCAAGCTTCTTTATTTTAAGAGTTTTTGGGGATAACTCAGAAGTAGATTAGGGTAAATAGTTTCAGCTGAAATATAAATGTAGCTGAAAATGTATGCTAATCAAAGCTGGATGTTTTCTGAAGTAATTCCAGATCCACTACTTAAAGGTTAAATGTTTCTTTGTTGATATAAAATCTTTTGCATTTTAATATTTAAATTTCCTTCAGTTTTGTTGTTAAAAAGTTCTTATTTTCCTGAGATTAATTTTTGATGAACTAGCTTTCTAGTTAAAACTGAAAGAAAAAAAGAAAAAAACACCTTAAAATATTTTTTTATAATTAGCCGAAAACTTAGAAAATAATTCTAGTTCTGTTGAAAGTCGATGTGATTCATGTGGTAAAAATTCCATTGAGTTCAGCTGATTCCATTTATTTTCACTGACTGGAAAGATTTGTAAGTGTTTAGTAAAAGCATAACAATCTCTTTTTGATTCTATAATTATACTAAATCCCTGATATAGGTTCAGTCTTTCAAAGGAAAGTAATTCAAAGGAAAAGATGGAGAAAATAATATACCAGCAATTAGCCCAATTTCCACTAAATGCTATTTCAAAATGGAGGGAAAGACATCACATTTAAATATATGCAAATTTACACATCTTCGTTGTCTCATGTGGAACAGGGAATTACTCAATGAATATTGCTGTAAGTAAAATAATAAGTATTTCTTCAGAAAATAAAGATGTGTCAATATATTAGAAATATATTTACAGGAAAAGTGTGAAATAAAACAGCACTTCCTTCTGGTTTTATCTTATGATCATCATTTATTCCAGTGTAAGAGATTATTCTGTTATACCATTGCCTCAAAGCTTGCTGATGTCCTCCCCTTTCCCATCTTCCTGATTAAGATTTGTAACAAACTGGTTGGACCAACATTTGAACCGTTGTTTCTTAATCTCATGCCGGATATACATATATTAAAGAACCTCCTCTCCCTCCTGTATATTAGAGCAAGACATCCAGTAAGAAAGAGATATTTCATTTAAATTTATTGTTGAATTTTAATGTGATATAATAAATTGTTACTTTGTGTTGTATTATCTTTATTATATTACCTGGGAATGCAATTTTATCAAAATGGAACACAGTAATGTTTGAGTCATTACTTTTTCCAAAGTTCTCTTTGTTAAGAAAAATCTGAGCATTCTTTTTTCAATCCAAATAATAAAAATAAATTTTGTAATGTCTATCCTATGTTTTCAGATGAGCTATACCTGATAGTTGATAGAAAACAGCTTTTATTCACTCTCCATCTTCCCAGGACATTAAAGAATATAACAATTTATTTGAAACTGTTGAGTGTTTCATTAAAATTAGATCAATAGAAACTCTTCAGCTGAGATTTCTGTTTAATTCTCCTTCTAATATTGAACAGATTAAGGAATCAAGAGCAATTACAAAGCCAAAGAAGTTAAACGGATAAATTTTCTATGAGATACTGAATTATTTGAAATGTTACTGAAATTTTCTGCCCTTGGAGAAGGTTGGAGAAGACCAACATTTTACAAGAGTTTTTCTTGTGAACAGGATGTGCAACAAACCAAAGTGGATATAGAGCGAACAAGCTTGATTTAGGCACTTCAGAAAGCAGAACAATTTTCTAGTTTATCCTCACTTTAACTCTACATGTTGTTATTTTAATAAAGCTGCTTCTCAGTTAGGTAGTCCAGCTATTTTATTTCACATTCATCTCCTTTTTAATATACTGAGTTGAAAATCTGGTTCAAACTTGTTATACTCACTGTTTCTGAGAAAATACATTTCCCCAGTACAGCTACATTGGTTCAGGGAGCTAGTATCACCAGAGCTTGGGCTGCATCATGATGTTGGTCAGTTTTCATTTGACATAATGATATACTGCTTGTCTGACAATAAATGTCCAGGGTATGTGATCTGACATAGATTGATCAATCATATTCATTCAGGTACTAAAAAATATACATCTATATCTGAGGTCCAAGATCAATAACTTGTACCCTATATCAGGAAAAAAAGAAAAAAAAAAAAGGAAAAATTACATACTACACCTTTTATACTGAATTAAGATGCTCAGGAAAATAATACTGTAATGGTTTTATCCTGAAAGGCCACAGTAGATGAAATAAAGGATCTGAAACATACAAAATATATATTCTGCCAAGAACATGGAACTCAATTGAAGATATTCAAGTTTTGTGATTAACTTCTCCTTTTCAGTTTTAATCATGGTCAGCAACTTCTCAAATTTATTGCTTAGAATGAAAAGCTTAGAACTTCTACACGTAATGCAAAATTCTACGCTAGAAATAAATGGAAATTTTCTTCTCAGTGAGAAAAGGAGACTCAAAATGTAAGTTGAAAGAATTTTGCTTGTAATGTTAAATACAAATAATAGCCATGAACACTTCCAAACTGGAGAACACTATAAAATGAAGTGACATACCTGAAGATTTCAACATTGCTATGTGAAAGATAAATATTTGTTTTAGAAGTCAAAGCTAATAGAAATCTAAAAGACATTTTAAGTAAAACATGCAAGAAAGAGCTAGAATACTTTCCTCACACTAAGATCCATATTTCTTGATTCATCTGACTTGAGCTGCCTCAGAAAAATTAGTTTTCTGGCTCGTTTTAATGCCATAATTTTGATAAATTAAAACTGTGAAGCTCTTGGATCTGTTTCATATATTTGATCAGCATAATTGTATCACTTCTTCCAAAATTTGTTATTTGTCTGTAACACGATTAAAGCACCCGCTGTTATAAACTTCTCATTACAATTACATTGATGGAAAGTTCACATTCTCCATCTACTCAACACAAATCTGCTTAAAAAAAAAACTAATGGAACAAAAAAACCCCCACCTGACTAACATCTGGGAAAATATGTCACTATGTTCTGATTTATAAATAAATTGTGCCATGATGGTCTTACAGACATATAACAAATCTTGGAAATAGACATTTCCAGATAGATAAATTGAAAACAAGATTACAGTAGTACAAAAATTTTGGGAATTGCTTTAGGTGCTTCTACTGTAGACAAAGCCTTAGAGAAAAGCATGTACGCACGTCTATATAAAAACATAGAATTACTTTCTGAAGTTAAAATTAAGCAAGTACTTCAGATGATAAAATGAGAGTAATATCAGAACACGCAAAATAAAAAGACAGAAATCTTTTGGAACATAATTGATTTAATTGGCTGTATTAGTCAAGGAATAGTTTCATGTTGAAAACTACAAAAAAACGTCCTGTGAAATAGGCCTGTGAAAGCTGAGGAATTAATCATTGTTTTGAAGCTAATAGACACCCTTTAGTTAGTACTCAATAGCAACTATCAGCTAATTGTTGTTCATTTTCCAAATATACTATCCATGTTTCCGTAGATCTTTTGACTAAAGAAATAATAGCCATATTTGTCAAAATAAACATTTCAGTGTTTTAGTATGCTTATAAGCATCTTTTTTAGCCTTTTGATGAAGATGTTGAACAAGACCAGATCTTGCACCAGTCGTTTTGGAACACTGCTAGTTACAGGCCTCTAACCAGACTCTGCACTACTGATGACAATCCTCTGAGCTCTGCCAGTCAGCCAGTTCTTAATCCACCTCACCATCCACTCACCTATCCCATATTTTCTAAGTTTCATAGCAAGGATATTGTGAAAGACAGTATCAAACACCTTGCTGAAATCAAGGTACACAACATCCACTGCTCTGTCCCAATCTGGTCAGCCAGTGATGACATCATAAAAAGCTACCAGGTTGGTCAAGCATGATTTCCCCCTGGTGAATCCATGCTGACTACTCCTGATACCTTTTCTTTCAATTGCACGGAGAGGGTACGCAGAATAAGTTGTTCCATCACCTTTCCAGGGATGGTGGTGAGGCTGACTGGCCTGTAGTTTCCTGGATCCTCCTTCTTGCACTTTTTGAAGACTGGAGTGACGTTGGCTATCCTCCAGTCTTCAGGCACCTCTCCCATTTGCCAAGACCTTTCAAAGATGATAGAGAGTGGTTCAGTAATCACCTCTGCTGTCTCCCTCAGCACTTTAAAAGGTTTCTTTCTTTGGATGCCTTCAACATTCAGTGACACTACTACAAAAACAAGTAGAAGTTGTAAAGGGAAGTGAGTATTTTTAAAAATGTCAAGAAGCTTACAAACACAAAATGTGTTGTCTACTTGCTCACCATTCTGAAAAAAAAAATATGAAAGTAGCTAATGTAGAATATTTCTGAAACAAGCTTCATAATAGTCCCTGGGTCCTCTGAATTGAATACGAAAATGTCACAAAAGATATTTTGATCATTCCTCTCAAAAGCATGTAGCTCAAAGTCATACTTTTGTGTCAGACAGTCTTAGAAGTGATAAAATATTTAGATTTATGATCAGCAATTATGATTTAATTTAGATCAGCAATAGCTGTATAGATAGATACAGAATTTCTAAATAATTGGTTTAAAAGTAAAATTTATTACTGTAGAATTTTAACAGTAATAAAATAATAATCACTGCTTTTGCAGCAGAATCACACCTGTATGAACTGCTATTGGAAACTCCCAGATGTGCTATACAGCTGCTATCTATTTTAATTTATTACTTCGTTGTAAATAGATGAAACAAACTAAATTCACACTTTCATTAATGTAATGACAAGCACTATATGGAGTAAGTGCCTTGATGCTATTTTTATTTTACTGTTTTTTAAAGACTTGCAGAGACATACTCCTTCAGAAGACTTCAATTCTTTTATTTTCATTTTTTTTAAGTCTACTTCTCTGATGACAAATGAATGCGTATAAATGCCTTTTATGTTGGGACAACTGACTGGATAAATGAGGGGAGGGCTATGGATAAAAGGAGGGAGACCAACTTTCTTCATGGTCTGATCTTAAAAGTACAAGGGATAATTGTTTTAGCTAAATGAGAGGAGATTTAAAATAGATGTTGAGGGATTTTTTTACTCAGAGAGTAGTGAAGCACTGGAACAGATTGCCCAGATAAGCTGTGGATACCCTATCCCTGGAGGCATTCAAGGCATGGTTGTGTGGTGATCTGCGCACCATGATCCAGTGCCTGATTTAGTGGTTGGCAACCTTACCCACAGAAGGATGTTGGAACTTGCTGATATGCTATCCCCGTAAAATGTCCACAAACAAAAGAGTTAATTTGTGGTAATGCGTGTATTATGTGCTCAAAAAGTCAAAATAGAAATGTCAAGGACAGTCTGAGATAGTGTAAGATAATGAGACTGTTCTCAACGACACTGTTGTTGACATTCAGTTTTAGAAATGGACATTTCTCTTCTACTCTTCTGAATAAGCCTTGTTGAAAACAGTTACATAATGATATAAAAGGATATTACTGAAGTGATCCTACACCTTCGTCAAACACCTGGAATAGTGTCTTCTCTTAATAAATACTCTCCATATGTTTCTGCAGAAGAAATAAGATCAATTTTGATATTACACAAATAGAACTTAATATGTTTTTTTTTTAACTTCCTTTCTTGTTTTTTTGTTTGTTTGTTTTTGTTTTTAATTTAATATTTTGTTACAACATGCTACAGCAAGCTATGGTTATCCCTTTTGACAGTTAGATGTTTCTTCAGAAGACCTTTTTCCTATTTCTTATTTCAGTTTTCTAAAGAAAATTTGGGAATTGTCAGGAAATATAGAAAACACTACCTGTGATATCTATGATAATCCAAGATAAAACAGTGTCCACAATAATTTCTGCTGATGTCAGTAGTGGAACAAGCACTGACTACATGACGTTGAGATCTAGAGTTCTTCAACCATTCAACAGAGCGGCTATAGATTATTAGCATTCAAGTGAGGACTACAATACACACTACACATTAGGAATACTGCCTGCTCTGCTGCATTTAATCCATTTTTGGAGGGAGATCTGATAACTAACTTCAGCTTTCTAAACTAATAATCTCTGCTCCCTCAAAGGTTCATCTGAAGGAACTGTGTTGCTGTTTTGCTGCTCCAAAATAGTACCTGAGACATGGGACAGAGCTCGTTGTACCCCTATTACTGTCTGCTGTCTTACAAAAGGAGTTGAGACAGCTAGCTTAGACTAGTTGCCCTACTTATGGGTGACTGAAGTCATGTAAGATGAATCCCATCCCCGATTGCCTTCTGTCAGAATGATTGTTCATATCCCCAGGGATGGCCATACAGGAACACGACAAATAAAAAGTTTTTTCCTACTGCGATGGTACAATATCAAACATTTTCACCTGAATATTTCCTAAAAAGTTTTCATAAAATTGTTTCTTTTGCACTTGGGGATTTGACGGGAATGCTATTCTTTTGATATTAAGACCAAAGAGCAATTACATCTAAAGAGGTTTTGTGTCACTATCTATTGTTGTGTACCAAAAATGACTGTTTCACAAGAGTCCACCCCTCCAACAATCTGTGCCTGTCAGAATACCTTTGTTGGGATCCACAGGAAACAAAAACAAAGTAAACACAAAAAAAGAAAAAAAAAAACCAAAAACCCAGAAAAACAGCAAACAAACCAAGTGCCAGAACTTAAACAGTTTAATATTCTGAATTACCCACTCCTGAAGAGAGATCTTTCTTCAGCCCTACTAGGTCACTGTCTGTCAGACTGTGATAATAAAAGCAGTGTACGTGCTAATAAAGGAATGGAATGTTGTTCCTGCATTAGATATCAAGAAGGGGGAACTGATCTGAAGTAGAGCATATTGTGTTTGTATTTTGTAACTTGTCCTTAGAAATAGCTGTTGTGAAAAAAGTAGAAATACTATATCTGTTAGTAGAACATTTTAGAAATATAGTTGCTGAATTATGTGATTAATTCTTGCTTGCAAAACTGCAATAGTTTTTAAATGTTGCAAATAATATGGGTATAGCATTATGGACTAGAAAGCACATTGTAAGGCTATTCTGTTTGGATAAGAGACCCTCAGCAAAAGAAAAACAGACTTAACTGATTTGCGAAAATCAAACTCTATAGCCGAGAGATATAGAGCAGGTATGTTTACTCCAGCACTGCACATAAATGCCGGGTGCAAGGGGGATCACTCCTCCTAACTTGCACACCCGCAAGCAGAAGTATTACATTTTTAAAAGCCAAGCTCATCCATAATCAGCAGGTTTCTGAGAACTCATTTTCATATTCAGAGAAATCGTTTACATAATGTCCCTCCTACTGGTGCATGCATTGTAGCCTCCTCTGGTGGTCATTGGATGAAGGCTCAACATCTTCCTCCCCATCTGGAGGTCGTTCTTGGATGAAGTCAGTAGTCTTCATCATTGTGTCCTTCCAACATTTGTCCCAGTTTAGAGCATTCTCCTTATCTTGCATGCCTCTGCAATTCCTTATCATGTCTGTTCCCCTTTCCATTGTTCTCTCATTAGTCCCTTCTCTGCTGACGAGAGGTAACTTTCCTTTTGGGATAGCTTGCGGTAGCACTTGCTTGGGCCAATAAAGGTTAAGCTAATCGAGTGCTTGGGCCAACAAAAACTAAACTAAGCGAGCGTTTTCTTGAGCTTGCAAAACCTGAACTAAGTGATGCAATTAATCTTCCAAGTCCTGCATCTTCTAACTAACTCCTTACTTCATAACAAACATCAAAATAGCCACAACCTCCACACAAGGCTGGATTGCCTCATTCTGTGGGTAGGCTGGGATGCAACAGGCAGGCATCAAGATACTCCCCTCTATCCTCCTTCCAAACTTATCATCTCTATCCAAGGACAAGCAGATGTCCAGAAATAATGACCGAATGTTGAGTGAGCAAAGGTTAGAAGTTAGTGATTTATGCTTAGCTAGCAAAAATTTATGTTTAGCCAGTATCCATACATTTAGTTGAGTGTTGGGAACATTGTGAACCTGAAGTACTCAGCCAATGAGGAACCAGGGGAGGAAGAGATAAGTGTAGGGTAATAGGGCATAAAAGATGTAATGCTGTTTTCTGTGCACACTCCTGCTTGCAGGATGCCTGCCACTGCAATTGCGAATAAAATCTGCTATATCAGAGATACCATCATGATAAAATATTTGGATATTTCCAACACTAGGAATCCTAGTAAAAGTCAGAAAAGCAGGTTAATTCAGCAAACATTAGTTTGTATTATTTGCATTTAACCTAATAGATTATATATAGGTGTAAGAGATTATTCTTTCCAACTTTTGTCTCAAAACTTGCTGAGGACAAGTCCAGGCACATCCTGGTCAAGGGTTGAGACATCTTTTGTGTGAAGGGCACAGATGGACAAGTACAGACAAGTCTTCATCAAAGTCTGCAAAATCTTTTGTCTGAAGATTTGCAGGCCAGGGGAAACGAGAGAGATAACTTTTCTGTGGGCTTATCTCAAGGGAGATAGCCATTTCGGGGGGGTACTGACCCAAGTGCCCAGGAATGCCACGTTGGCAGAAGAAAGAGGGTTCAATTACCCTGTTCAACAGGGTATTAGGCTTCCTTAAAATTACTGTGGTGCTTTAAGCTACAGGATGCTAGCAAGAAACATGTTTGTCTGGCCCCGGGGAGTCAAACCATGTATAAGGTTTTCCTCACATTGAAGTTTGCAATGAACTATTTACAAAAATATTTTTACAGCTGTCTTCCACAATTCTTCACATATCCTGATGTGGCTCTTCAGATATACCCAGACATGTGGAGTTGGGTGGGGTGACTGAAGACACATCTGAGGTAAGGAGTAAAGATTCCATTTATCCATCCACCTATCCATCCACCCATCCATCCATGTATGTCTATGATAGTTGAAGAATTTAGTATTCAAGGCTAAGTTAATCTAAACATTTCCACAGTAATGCAGAGGTATTTGAAATATGTTCCAGACATTCATTTCTTATGAAACCTCTGCAGGTAATTTAATTAATATAAAACCCAACTATTCTGGGCTTGATAGGTTTTGTGGAAGATAGTAGTATTACGTTTGTTCTTATATTTTTATGTGCTGTGAAAGCCTAGTATTATGCCATGGCATAGATAGGACTAGTTTTCCAGTATGATAATCAGAAACGTGGAATACCTATTTTTTTTCTTCTTTTAAAAGAAAGCCAAGATTACTCCATTTTTTTCTTTCCCAAGATTTCAGAAGATTATTGTTCAAAATGTTTCCTTAGTGCTTGAAAATAGTTTTGCAATATTGCCTCACATGCATCCTGAAAATACTGCTTTGAAGTTTTTTATATTCATCTACCCTCTTGTGGATGACTTTAACCCTAACTTTAGAAATTACTCTTATCCTACGTTTTACAAGCCATATGTTATGGGCTTTGCTATCATGAGAGATTCTTCTATCAAATCCACATGCTGTTAGGAAGCGAACAGATACTGTGATTGTTTTCCTCTGTTCCAGGCAGTTACCACTTGGGAGTTCTTGTGAATTGAGCTTGTTCTCTCGATATTCACCCACATAAATAACTGAGATGTATCAGCCTTCTCTAAAACGGTTTAGGTGGTCAATAAGCAGGTTTTGCCTGTTCAGTTTGCAAGTCCGGTGGGCGATTTACTGCTCTTCATCTGTCCTGATGGGAGAGATCACACTTTTACCAAACTTAGAAGCAACAGCATTTAAAAGGATCTATTTTCTTGACAATTTTCTTTAGTTAGTTAGGCATCTTCATTTAATACAGAATTTTCTGAAATATTTTAGTCAATCTCACATTTTAATTCAGATATTGAAGCCTGATATTCCCTAGGATTTTCAGATAAGGCCTAGGGGACAGTGATTCAAGTGTCATTTTAGACGCCCTAGTATAGTTTGCCTGTTTTTCAGCTGATTTTCTATCACAAATCCTTATTATTGCCACTCAGAAGCATTTCTCAAGCATTCATTCTTCTTAACTGAAGTTGAGCAATTTGCATGACTTCATTTAGATCTTCCTTTCTGCTCTTTTGCTGGCTCTCATTTTTTTTGTTTTACGCAGACTTTACAACCTAGTTTACTGTATAGTTGTAATTACACAAGGTTGTAATAGATGGATAGCCAGAGGTTATAGAGAAACCACTCACCAACACTGAGGCTCACAGTTAAGATGGATGCTCCACACAGGAGCAATCAAAAGAGATGCTGCCATAGTGGTGGTCAGTCCTTAAATGGGATCTAGGAGAGGTGGAGTCAAGCTCCACCCCTTCCAGTAGCACAGCTGAATTACCTTCACCTGTGCTCCCACAGCTGACCCATCACTTGCCTCAGATGGTTAATCAGAGGTTCAGGCTGTGATTAACAGTTTCCCATACAGTTACCCAACACCAAGCTACATTATGATCAATGTTTATTACCTAGAGAAAAAAAGCTATGTCTCAACAAGGGTATGCTGATTAGGTTTATGAGAGTATTTCTACGCGGATGCAAGCAGTTCTCTTTCTTGAGAATTCTCAATACTAATCAGTTGACAGATTCCATGATTGTCTCCAACTCCAAACAAAATAGTGTATATGAATTTCAGAGCAGCTGAAAGTGAAACGTAAGTTCATTTCTTCAGGTTCTTCAAGATATTCTTCAGTGAACTCTTGGCATCTCATTTAGGTCTTTCACTGAGCTTTATGAACTCTGAACAGTTCCTTTTTTTTTTTTTTTTTTTTCTTTCTCCTTTTTTTTTCTCTGATATGTTATTTTTAATTCTAGTTCTCTGAATGGTTTGTTGTTGTTTTCGGTTTTATTAACCACGAGTGCTATTATACTACTTCTAGCAAAAGAGAAATACTCTCAGATGCTCCTTAAAATTGTTTTCTATCCAAGAACTTTTTTCTTCTTTGTGGCAAATATTAAGCATTTCATTTAATTTCATACTTTAATATCAAAATATCTTCCTACATATCAAATAACCAATTCTATGAAACACGTTGTCTAAAATCAACATACTTTTCTGTTGGTAACATTAACTCATCCATAATGCTTAACCTTCTCCATGAAATGCAAATCTTTTGAACTTATTTGCACTAAAAAGATGTGGAAAATATTTGGTTGTTTAAGCGTGTACTTTTTATTTTTCTTTAAAGAACTTCTTTAATGAGTGAGGTTGTAGAAACAGGAACTTTCAGATCTGAGTATGCAATTGTACTTACAGAAATTAGAAACTAAACAGAAGTCTCTTTATTCACTCAAATTGAACCCACAACTTCACTAATGTCTAAGCTTACACTGTGTTTTCTTAGCCCTGTTACTGATCTGTGTTAACTTTTCAAATCTTGCAGCAATCACGTACTGAAGACCAAGCAGTCCGATTTTGTGTTTCACTTCCCAAATATTTTTAAGGAGTCCATATCTGATCTAATGGTAGAAAGTTACAATCTAAGATGAATTCATGTGTAACTCAGACAATTCAAACGTATGTGATAGAAAAGATTTAGTATAAGTTAATTTGTTTTCCATGAGCTGTATTTTATTAATCAGCAGTATTCACAGATCTGCTGTGGTTTTCAAGAGGAGAAACATACACTCATTCAGGGAGTCTTTGCTTGATTGTTTTCTGTTTTCAGTAACTCTATAATGAAAGTTGTCCAGAATGACACTATTGTCTACACCTTCAGATGTAGAAAAGCATAACAGTTCTGGTTACAGAATATGAAATTCTGAACAAAAACAACTTTAAGACATTGAAGAGATTTCTGAGACAGTGCTGAGAAACTGCTAGAACACTGGATATGCTGTAAGATATAAAATGTGAGAGATAAAATTACATTTCTCTTACTAAAGAGATGAAGTACCTTAAAGAGCTTGGACGAAAACTTGCAACAGTTATTGTATCAAACCCAACCTTTTTATCTTCCTATATTTCTTCTTTGAAGAGACAAAAAGCAAATGGCTACTAAGGAAACAGCGCTCTGTAAATCGGATTCATGTTCTTACATAACTGTACAGTGAAAGGTCTGAAATTCCAGCATCCAGCATATTTCCACAGTCCATCTGTCTCCTACTATGCAGTAAAGTTGCAGCAGCTTCAGTCTAAAATATTCCAACAAAGACTTGGTACGCATACAGTTCACTGACCTTTGTCAAGCACATACTGAAAAGAGTTTGGTTCTAATTCTATGAGTTTTTTGTAATACATAAAAGATTTTTCCAGATCTATTAACTTGAAGACGTTTGGTGGAGGCCCTCTAAACTAATGGAAGACCTTCTGAATGTAAAGGTTGACCTTCCTACTCACAGTAACATAAACCAGAAACCACGTAAAACTTGGCAACCTGTTAGATGTTATGCAAAGATACCTGTCTCTGAACATGTCTGTCTCACTCCCTTTTTTCCCCTCGTTTTTTATGTTGCTCTTCTCTCATGTTAAGTCTGTATACTATCACACCTTTTTTTTTTTTATTATTATTATTATTTATTTTTTTAAAATATATATAGCATTCCAGAAGTAGCTAGTAGATTAAAGAGCTCCAATTCATTTTTCATACTTGGAGTGAACAGCAAAATTTACTGTCATTATTAATGTGATTCCTAAGACCAGTGAAGGTGTTCAAATATATCTATGAAACCTCACCTGCCCACAGGAAAAGCAAAATAATGACTCTAAGAACTCCTCAATCCCTGCCCCAAGTATGGGCTTTCAGAGCTATTTGCTACAGATAATATCAATCAGTCATTAAAATCACCTTCAATTCATTTTCTGTTCCATTATTTTCATGTTCCATAATTAAGTGATAGGACAAGAGGGGAAAAATTTTAAACTGAAAGAGAGATTTTGATTAGATTCTGGGGGGAAATTTTTCACTGATAAGGTGATGAGGACTTGGTACAGCTGCCCAGGGAAGCTGTGGGTGCCCCATCCCTGGAGGTACTCATTGCCAGGCTGTATAGGACTCTGGGCAGCTGGGGCTGGTGGGCGGCAAGGGGTTTTGATCTAGATGATTTTTTAAGTCCCCTCCAGCCCAAGCCATTCTGTACTATTTTATAGTTCCTCTAGACCCATAGTATGGAAACAGAAGTGTAAAACATGGGAGAATTTCAGAAAAATATGAGAGACTATTAACTGATTGAGGTCCAAAGATTAAATGTTAAGGAGGATTAAAATTAAATACCAACACCCCTGTTTTCTCCTTCCTCATTCCAATTTCTTATATTGCTATATTTGTAAAGTTAGCTCGCCAAATTTCTGATCATGTGTGTTATTTGTGCAATAATAATTTGAAGATGCAATTGGAATCAGAATCAGCTTTTCTTACCATGCTGTAAACAACACTATATGGAGGACAAACATTCACCAGATGCAGGGAACAGGGGTGTGACAAAGGTTAAATTCTGGATTTTTAAAATTTAGTTAATTATTTTGGATGGGGTAATGGTGAAAAGGGAAACTAGAAGAAGCATGAAACAAATTACTAAGAACAAGTGCAGACTGACCTGAATCTATTCTACTCATTCTAAGCAAGCCAACAACCAGACACATTCTAGCCAAAAGCTGCTCTGATGCATTAGCTGCACGTTGTTGTGTTTAGCTCCTGAGAGGTAGGGTTTATTAGTCCAGGCTCAGTGACGCTCTATCACAGCCACATGGCTTTTGGATGGGAGCTGGATTAAAGCCAGACAGCTTGCAGGGTGGGCAGAATGAATTTAGGTCTGCCTGCATCTGTCTGTGTGGATGTGCCAGATGCTTTGAAAAGGGGCTTTTTTTGTGTGTGTTGAAAAGGGGAAATAATCTGTTTGTTAGTTTGTTTCCAAATGTAGTTCCTTCATTGAGGCACAATACAGCGTTAAAAAGGAAATCTCCCCTAAAACAAAAGCTTCACAGAATATATGACTGCAGGTCTCCCATCACAACCCAGTGACCAAGACCCAAGGTATCTTCCAGAATTCTTTTAACATTAGAGGAGAGTTTCTTACATTTGTACATAGTAATTGCAGATTTTGAATAGCTCAAAATAGGTTTTGTATGAGAAGCAAAATAATCTTATTGGAGGAATAAATAAGGAACAGAAGAACACTGTTGCAGGAAAGAGCTCTGACAGATCTGACAGGAGAAGTAAGGCAGCATGTCAAGCACCACAGGGAAGAAGGGAAGATATTGTACTCCATTGTAGTTAGTTCTCTGTACTGTTAACTATAGTTGTGTGGGCCAGCTGTATAAGTACAGGTTACCAGACTGATATCAGTCTACTTTGGAGTACACCTGGAAGTCAAGAAAAATGAGGTGCAAGAGGCTTTCTCCTGTCAGGTTACATGGAGGATTAGCTGCAGAAGGCCTGGATATGGATGTAAACTATGCCTCTGCCTTTCTCCACTATCTCTCATGCACGTGCATCTGCAAATGTGGCTTAATCACTGTGCACCCAATGATGCACCACTAAGTGGAATCTCCTTTCACACATATGAAGAAGTGAAAGAAAATTCATCTTTCGTTACTAGAGAACAATCATTGCAAACAGCAAGAAGCAATCAGATCTATTTTTTGGAGTAACACCTTTCCATTTGCATCTCTTAGGAGAAAAATTGTAGTAATCATAGAAAACCCATACAGCTTCCAGAGATTGACATGTTGCTATTAACAGTGACCAACAAAAGAATACAGCCTGTGATTATAACTCTATATCTCCATGTTATCAGATGCAAGATTGTTTAGACTAATATGAAAATCCAGTGTGGTATAACAGTTCAAAGACTTTAAGAAACAAAATTCTTGTTCAGAATTTCTATCCTTTACAACTGAAGGCAAAGAAAAGAAAAAAGAGTGGTGAGATGTACCCTTTTTATATCATGAACATGTTTGAATTTGATCTTTATTGTTTCAGATGAATAAATTAATAGTGAATAGCTGTTTAAATTAGGGTATATGAGCTATGACGCTCAAAAGGAGTGCTTAAGTATTGTATTTGAATTGCATGAATTTTAATTAAAAAACAGTACAATTTATAAACTAGCCAGACTCAAACCAGGGAACATAACAAGGTGTTTTGTTTTCATGACCCTCAGCACTGAGTTTCACAAAACCTTCATCTTTTTCACTTGGTCTTTTATATTGGTACAGCATCTATTTTGAAAGTGTTAGCATAAAATACTTTTCCTTAATACAAAAAGCTGCGTCTTTTCAGAGTACTCAGAACCTGACTCATTTTCTTATTAAAAGTTCTAAATGTCCAGTGCCATTGAAATTGCTAGACATTTTTATTTATAAAATCAGGGTTTCAAGAGGAATTAAGGATATATTAGTGTTTTATACTTACTAAATAAAATATGACATATTTTTCACATACTGAATGCCATCACAAAAGTATAAAATCATCAAATAATATAAAGCATAAAAACCGTTCCTTTTATAGTTTTTTCCAGCTCCAAATATCTACAGCACTTTTTTCAATCTTTTAGCTTAAGGAAATTTTGAGAGATTTTTTTTCCAGTTGCAGTTAAAATGCATTGTGAACTATTACCATATAAGTGTTAGCGAAGTATTCCATTTCAGATAGTTCTCTTTCAGATACAGAGAATAAATTTGTCTTAAAGAAGATGGATCAATTTTCTAAACTGGTGTTATTATGACAGGTGAAGCCTTTCTAATATTAAGCTGCATACACACACACAAAATGTTGAATTTAAGTCCTTCACATGGAAAAATACTGAATTAAAATACTCTTAATATTTTACATAAGTGACAGCATTTTCCATGATGAAGTTTCCTTTTTTTTAAGCACTTATGGATCATCACTGTGGAAAAACTAAATAGTTTTAACTGGAAACACAAACCTCATCACAACATTTTTTCTTTTTTTTTTTTTCTTTTCTTTCTTTTTTCTTTTTCTTTTTTTCTTTTGGTGACACACCTGTACCTGTAAATAGCCAGGTGGGATAGACACGTCTGTCTCAGACCATCTCTAACAGAAAATGGATGAATATTCACTTGTCTGGATAATGTAGGTATATTATTTTTATAGAATAGCAGTTATTTAATGTCATGGGTGATAAATGGCACAAGAACAGTTAGAAGGAAAATAATAGTGATAATTTGTCAAAGGTTTAAGAGAGAGAGTGGTAGGGTAAGTGAGGTAGAAAAACTTGATGTAGTGCTGAAGGGTTAGAGAATATCATTGTACGGCACAAAACAACAGCAAAAAAGGAAACAGGCAAACACTATTGTCAAATAGAGGACAGAGAAAAAAATAGGAAAATGTATGTTCTTGGAATACTTCTGCTGCAATATAAATAAAGTCTAAAAATAAGTGCAATAATAATTATGGAAATATAGCAAAACATAAGTTACACCAATCAAAAAGATATGTCAGAAAAGTAGTGTAGTGGACGTTCCTAATGTCAAGGAAGGGAATAAATACAGTAAAATGCGATTTTATGTAGCATTCTCTTGGATTAAATCTTTCTGAGTTACTGAATTTACATGTTTCAGTACAATCACTGAGTAGACAATAAAAATACATAAGAACAGAAAGGCATTCTGGAAGATTTCAAACAATTTGTGTTTATTTCTAACTTTTAAAAGATTTTTTACAGACACGATCAGGACACTTGAGGATTTAAAATTATAATAAGTACATGGAAATTAGATCTTTTTAATTAAAAAAAAAAAGCTAAAAATTCTGATTGTATGAATCTTTCAATGTAACAAGCAGAAACTGAAAAGATTGAAACACAGGAATGAGTCACGCATAGAGTAGTTATGTGGCAGTAAGAGATAAAAAGAAAAGATGTAAGAATTCTGAGCATCTGGTAAGTTTGCTAAAAATCTCACCACTGCTACAGGAACATTCCTATGAAATCTAAAATCTATGTAATCTAAAGGGAATAATGAAGACTACTGTTTCTGACTGCTATGAATAACCAGTTATGAGTTATGATAGGAATGAGAAGCACTGTTTTTTGATACAGTTGTCCTTTGAAAGACCCCATCTAGTTCATTCAGTTTTTCACCAAATAAAATAATTTTAGCAATAAATGGAATTCAGGATTACTCAGTCTTCCCCACGGGAAGTTCAACCTCTTTCTGTAGAACAGCTATGTGGACTCTTATAAGACGATACAGGAATGTCTCTGAAGCCTCACAATTTTCTCACTTTTTAGGTGATTATGTCTCTTATTGCTAAGAAAGCTATCCCTATGCTTTTTCAAGTGCACAGATTTCTCACAGAGTTACCTAGGCACAATACTCAATATAAGTGCCTGGAGTTTCTCTGCCCGTATCGTTAATACACTGGAATAAAGTAAGGATTATCCTCCTGAGGTAAATGCAATATCACTACTGCAAAATCAATAAGACAGAATAGTCAAATTTCTCTTCCTTGCTCCAGCCACCATCATGCAATGTGTTATATTTTCATTTTTAGTTGAGTTCTGATTTATCAATTTCTTTTTTCTTTTTGAGTAACAGACACGGGGGAAAAAAAAAAAAAGAGTAGGAATTGAAGGTACTAATAATGGTTACATAAATTATGCCAGCACAATTCTTTCCAGTGTGAAGAGATGAGCCAGAAAGTCACGATCTGTCTCCTATAATCCAATTTATTTTCTCCCCACACTACAAATAGGCTTTTCTTGTTGGATTAAGAAAAAAAAAAAAAAAGTTGGTAATAATAGATTTTCTGTGTGTGTACAATACAGATTCCTAAATCTGTTCCTGAGCACTTTTTTTTATGCTTGTTTTTCTGTATTCTTTTTTAGATAACTGTCAACAGGTGTAATCAAGTGTATGGAGTCATGTTGAGAGGCAGCCTTGCTGTGACAGAGCAGAGGCTTCCTACTGAAGAACCAGCACATGCAAAGCTCTGCAAACAGCAGAATTTACTTGGCACCTATGCCCTAGTGAAGCTGACATACCACCTTGTGTGTGGGCACAATGCCATCCTGACAGATGGGGATGAGTACTAGCAGCCAAGAGACCATGTCTGAGCATCAAATATGTTTGTGGAGGGCAGGATTCCCAGCTAGAAATGTCAAAACAGCTGTTTGTCCGGAGTTTTGTGTGCCTACAGGTTAGATAGAATATGCCTTCGCTAATTCATCACTGAGCTTGATTAATTTTTTAAGAGTTTCTGCTGTATCAGTCATTCTTTGGGGTTCTGAACTACTGTTTTGTGCAAAGTGAAATCAGTCTTATTTTGTCTTAGGAAAATTGTATCAGAATAGGACAGTAAATTTCCAAATAAACTATGAGGAAGAACCCCATTCTGTGCTTTCCCATTTTAATTGTTTTGTTTGATGTAGTCATTCAGAGCTGACTTCAAGCATGGCTGTTCTATGACTACTACTAACACAATATTTGTAATTTCTTTTTATGAAACCTCAGTTTCTTTGATTCTAGCGAATAGCTTCATAATGACTGTGAAGTGCTTCTTTTTTGTTTAAGGCTGAAAAGACTACCTTTCCACAGGCTTTATCATAACCATTGCTCTTTGTTATTATTATAGCTTCAAGCATATTGCTAACTATTGTTTTACTAGGATTTTAAAGTGGCTTCTATATCTACTGTCCCACTGTGCAGCCATTGAGTGTTTACAAATATCATGTTAACAGCTGAACACCTTTATCTTTTAAATTAATAATTAAAAAAAAAAGAAAAGAAAAGAAAAGAAAAGAAAAAAAAAAGTTGTTCATTAAAGACTTATTTCACTGTAAAATTTTGTAGAAATTTTGACCTCACATAAAAGGTATGATTTTAGAACATAGAGGGCACTCTGCATTGTAATTTATGGAATGAGGTTAAGACTTTCATACCCGATCTTCTAAAATTGTGTACTTCAGCAAGTGTCCTGCCTTCATATTCTTTGTCAGGTGACACTTGTTCCCACGGTAAAATCTTTTAGAAGGACTATACTGACCTAGAGCAGCAAGAGGGAATTGTATTTCTTGATGAGGACACAAATGGTGCAGACAACTCAGGCTACTGTCTACATAACCAATGGGAAAATGTATGGAGCAGAGGGTTAATTTATAGTAAACATTACAAACAGTTTCGTATTGAAGAAAGTTGAAGATGACAGACAATGAGAAATAATTGGGAAATTCAGATATGTGAGACTTGCTCTGCTGCAAATGCACATTTTGTAACAACACATCTCAGGAGACCCAGGCTCTTTGAAACAAAGGTTGAAGAAGCAACCTTATATTCTTAGTCAGTAAATAAAAGCTTAGTGGGAAAAGAAAATCAAGTTTATCCAATTCATAAAAGCTGTATAAGGATTGGAAGTCACTGTGTTTTCTCAGTTTCCTCACTTTGACTTCTCTTGTCGAGACAAGATGCCAGCGTTTGCAGACACTGAGACATATGTTGAATGTATGGTTGATTGTTAACTCTTTTGTGGCATACTAACCATCATTTCAGTAACATTTTATACTCAGAAGGATACCATGCTCCCAATTTGTCTGCAGCTTCTTTCCATCTCTTACTTGACATAGAATCATAGAACCATCCACTTAGACAGACGTCTTCCACTTCCCCTCCTGACAGCATGGCATTTCACCACCATGCACTAGACAGCTCTCTAGCTTGCTACTGCAACTATAGCTGCCTGCATAAATCCAGTATAAAATCATGGAGAAAAACTCTGTGTCCACCTTCTGTTCCCAGCAGTACCACTACCATTCAGTAGCTTCTTCACGTTATCAACTTACCCACCATTCCAATCGGACAAAGAGCCTCAAGAAAATAATCGTTTCTGCCATCTCAACTCTCACTCTGAAGTTAAATACAAAAAGCAAATTAAAATGGGCTAGAGTAACTATAGCTATTTATGATTAAGCAGCTGGAAATGCAATTATAAAAATATAATTTTGTATAAAGCTCTGAGAAGATACGGAATGGAAAGTAAAACAATAGTCAAAAAACATTATTAACAAGAAGCTTAAGAGAGAGTCTTTCAGGTTTGGTTATGAAAGAAAGGATTGTGAGTATGAACTTAGTGAATAAATATGATAAAATAGTATCTTGTAATTTTCATTTGAAACCAAGTGTTTAGGGAGACAACTGGAACACCGAAGTCTGGCAAAATATGTTGAATTTGTGAAATAAGGAACTCAAGCAATTTGAATAAGTATAAATGAAGCCACACACAGTGGAAAAATACGGGGCCCAACACAATTTGGTAAAAAGTATCAAAACTGTAGTGGGTTACATCACCCATCTTGCAGGGCTTTGTCAGAGTTGTGCAGCATGACAGCAATAACAAGCATCTCTACAGAGAGCTATCTGGATTGCTGCACCCAGAGACATTCCATACAAGAGGGCATAATCAGTCATAAGCACAACTGTGACTGACTCCCTGGATCCTGGTTCTTCTAGATTTCACTAGATGCACTTGAGCACCCAAGTCAGCCTTTTATTAACAGTACAGTTAATTTTTGAAGTACTTTACGTAGTACCACTCACAGGAAATTTTACAGAGGGTTCAGTTCATTATTTGCTGTTCTCTATCTATCTTCCACCATTTGGGAGAATCCCCAGTAGGGAAGAAAACAAAAGATTTTCTAGCAGGAACAGCTCCCAATCCATCTTTATAAAACTTGCACAATAAGGAAAGAAAATCTTTGAGAATGATGTGGTAAGCAATTGTCAACAGTTTATGGGCTGGTTCGGCCCCATTCCGTGATCCGTTCTGCAGATGAATCCACAGATCCAGGCCTCTGGAAAGGGGAAACAGTGGATCCCAAATAGTTATAAACATTGGCAACAATCTGAGGAGAAACAAATTAATTTACTAAATATAGTATTGGAATGCAAGATAACAGACTATAATACAATATAGTTAGAATTGAAGCTAATAAATCAAATATAATGAGAGTGTCTGAAAGGTGGAAAGACCTCACCATGATGCTGAGGTGAGCCATGCAGTCAGGTTCAGCAGCAGGGAGGAGAGCCAAAGAAAAAAAGGGAGGTCTTGTGACCTTGCCAGGGGTTATATCTCCTCTCTGAACACAAAGTGTTCTGGGATATGTAGCTCTTCTTCTCTTCCAGTCAGGTGCCTGGAACTGGAGCATTAACTCTTTAACTCCCAGTGCACTACATGATGTTATGATGTGGAATGCTGATAATCAAAAATCATAAATCCGTGATAGCAATTCACTTAGGAGCTAAGTAGTAAGTAGGGAAATAGAGGGGGACAGAGGAGACATAGTCTCAGCCTTGCTACAGTTTATAGTCAGTATACAATCTATGAACTTACATCCTCACTCTTCTCCTTTTCTTTTGTTTATACTTTATGCAGGTCAGGGAAGAAAGAACAGATGTTCAGGCTTTTTATCTAGCTTCTCAGTTGACATAGGTGGAAAAACATCTCATCCCTGACCATAAAAACTGATGAAACTCACTCGTGAGCAAAATACTGAACTAAACAACTTTGTTAAGCTGTAGATTATCATTAAGTGCGTACACATGCAAACTTTTATGTATATAGGAATCTGTACTAAGGAAAAAAGAGATGTTTTGAGGATTTGGAGGCGGAAAATACCTCCAAGAAGTTTACAGGCAGGTGAAAATTGCAGTTTATTTGTTCAATGATGCCAGCTCTTGATTTTCATCCTGAAGAAAAAGTAAACAAACAAAAACAACAGTGTCCTAAAAAGATCTGACTTCTGAGCAGATTTCCAATAAGAATTCCATGCCTTTTCATTTCCACAGTTTCTGGTCATGTAAACATTCTGGGGCAAATGGGGCAACATATGTTTTAAGGGATTAGGTGGTTTCCAGTGAAGAGAGATATGTTAAAGAAGATCCTCAATCTGACCCTAAAAACAAGTAGTGTGGGAATAATTCCTAGGCCCACACGGCAGGTAGAGAAATAATTAATGGCTGAATAAATATTTAGGCTCAAGGGATGCTTTAAAAAACAAAAACAAAAACAAAAAACAAACAACAAAAAAACACCTCAGAAAACATGGATACTGTCTATTTTATCCTCCTCAGGGTTCCCTTAAATTGTGCTATGTGTGGATGATTCCATCAAATTGATGAACAACACTTTTGTAATGAAATGAGTTTACTCTTACAAAAAGTCTGAGAAAAAATAAAGAGGTTTAGCTTACAAGAAACATTCTTATATTTCTTGATCGCAGCTTTTATTTCAATTAAGTTTTACAATGACTTTTGCAGTTTTATTTTCCAAATAAGAAAGATAGAATACTTCTGATTCGAGGCTCCAAAATGCAGCACATTCATTGTCGTGAAATTATCTTTACATTTGTTTTATGAAAATGAAGCAAAGAATTTGTATCATAGAGTCCACAAAAGTGCAAAAGGAAAATTTACATTTAGACAGATGCATACATGCTTCTACAGCTGAGGAATATTGAAACATCTGCAAACTCATTTTTAGAGCAGACTTTTCTATTCTAATGTAGTCCATAACACTTCTGTGTAAAGAAGAAAAGAAAAAAAAACAGCAAGCAGTTTTCGTAATACAGAGTACAGATCATCTGTCATTGAAGAACAGCAGCGTAAGACTGTGCAGAATCACTAAAGTTCTAGTCAACACTAAAGACAGAAAAAGCAAGCAAACAAACAAATAAACAAACAAACAAACCAATCATTAAATTATATCGAAATCTTTTTTCTCCATCTTCTGCAGTGGATGCAAACAGTTTAGCCTTTAGCCTTGATGAATCGCTCTAATGATGATGACAAGAAATAGCTTGAGGAACCTAAGCCTGGAGGTCGCTAATTCAGATCAGGGCAAAATGCCACTAAGGTATTAGAGCATAGCACTTGTTTCAGGAGACGCAGAAACTCTCAAAGTTTTCTTATCACATGTACCAGTATCTCATATGAGGGGCCTCCGGTCTCACATAGGATGTGGATGTGCTACAAATCGAATGCACTATTATTTGCTACTTCAGCTGTTTACAATAATAGCACATATAGGAAGTCAGTGCTTGTGCTTAAAATTAAAAGTTACAATAAAAGTTTATACAAAGGGCAAAGTATGCTCTTTTACCCAGATATTCATAGCAGCTGTACTTCATTACTTTCCCACATTTTACTTTAAGTAAAACTCTGGTTAACATGACCCAGATGAATTGGCTGACCAGCAGAAGGCACAATCACCATCCTAAAATTCTGCCAGGAAAGGAGTTACCCTTTCCTGGGAAACCCTCTGACAGGTCGAGACATTAGTGTGTGCAAGGGGCAGAAGTAATGGCTCAATTTACCTCCATTGCTTGGGATAGTTATGAGCAGTAAAAATAAAGCATAACTCAGGGAGACCAAAGAATGAAAAAAAACCTCTACATGTTTAAGAGACAAAACCTTTTTTTCATAGGTCTTTTGTGTTTTATGGACAGTCATTTACTTAGAAATAGTTCTTGCAATGAATTTTTATGGCCAGAGCTTAGGCAGTGCTTCTGTGGATAAATGGTTAAGAGCTATTTTTCCACAAATTATCAAGAGAGAAAACCCATAAAATTTGTCAGCAGGCTTCAAAAGTGTGCTATTTTCAAGCAGTACAAATTGTGACTGGCTCAGCACCATATGGTATTTAATTTTCTCTAATGTATGCATGTGCACAAATTGCATTTAGGTAACTGGAATGCTGTCAGTCTGAAGATAATTCTGCGTATACACTAACAGGTACAAAGCAAAGGTCTGTGACAATTTCTGAGTCATTTCAAAAGATGAGCTTTTTATTCATGAACCATCCAAGTAAACATGAAGAAACATTAAGAGCTAGGTTCTAGCTGAATGTTTTTATCTCTGAACTGTCTTGATTCAAAACAAGAAAACCAACAAAAAAACCTCCACCAAAACTCAAAATAAATATGTATTTTTCAAAGGCATATTCCAGGATCTTTATTATATTCAGCTTTCACGGAAAGACAATTTCTTCCACGAAGAACAATGTCTGTATCATAGCCTGTCATAGTAACATTACACTACATGGTCCATATTCAAGAGAAATCAATGAGATCTTTTTCTGCTTTAGATAAGACTCTTTGTAGATATTTGTGTCACATTTCTTCTTTGTTGTCCTTTGGAAGTCTTAGGAAGTAAAACAGCAGCCAGATTTTAAGCAGGAGCACTGTAAACTACTCTCCTGCATTACCTACAGCTGCACCCTCATGCACCATAGGGTCAGCTTGATATCATTTGTGTGCAGATAAATAGATAAGGTAATAATTCCTCCTTACTTTATTTTTGAATCACATTTTTGTTTACTTTACTCTTTAATATTTGAGACTGAATAGTTATGTCTGTGCTGTTTTAAAATGAATATAGACTTCTTTCAGAGCAATTATATTAATTTATGTACTCAGAAAGCACTATGATAAAACTACTTCACTGACTCAAGAGGGAGGATCATGGCATACATGTAGCAATGTTAGCTGAATCTGTAATTGCCTTTTTCATGAACTTTAATTCCAACCACTACTTCATGAGTCTTCACCAGGAGATTAATGAGTAGAATCAGAACTTGATCAGAAAGAAAAAAATAGAAATGGACGTATGATCTGTAATACAATGATATAGTGCAGGGTACATAAGTAATGCAACAGGGGGGAAGCGAAGAGCTGAACAGTCCGACCAGATGGCTGGTGAAGAGATGTTCTACATTGTATTTAGGATGGTGCCCATTGCAGCTGTCACAAAATAGATAAATAAAACAGAATAAAATGACACCAATCAGTGTAATAGAAATGATGAATAAGAGAGGTTGGAAGGAATGGAAATTTGAAATGTAGTGATGGAACTCAAATTAGAATCTGTGAATCAATACCAAATGGCCAAGTCAGAATAATACGCTCTACCCTACCAGTTTGCCTCTCCTTTCAAGCTCTGAAAGGGATATGATTTGGAAACAGCATGGGAATTCTATCCAAACTTTGAGTGAACAGCTATGATTAGCTACTTGACTTTGAACCATTCATTTACATCACATGTTTTGCAAACATATTTAGAGGAGAAGCTAGACTTCATCTTTCTTTATAGATATGAACACTTATACAGCATTGCAGTGGTTTGGAAAAATACATATATATATATAAATTCTACATTATTAGCATATATTCACAATGAAAGTTAGCATTACATTGTTGAATATAATTACCCTAGTAGTACATAGAAAAATAAAAGGCAACAAAGCCTTAAGACAAGAAAGGGAATTTAAGCAGGTTGATTTTTCTGAGACGATGAGAGATGATTTATAAACGTACTGTGTAGAACTGATAAGTAGGAATAGGATCACAGACGGACAGTAGTTTTAAAAAAAAGCAAAACCCTGATTCCTCAGTAGTAAATAATACTAATCTAAGGTCAAGAAGGCTTAAATGTCTGAATATCAGTGATATACTAAGTTTGGGTCACACAACAACTTCTCAACTTTATCGTGTTGCTGGTAGATGCCTGTGGAGAAAATATTTGAAAATACTATTATCCCAGCTACTCCTTTGAAAGACTGAGAGGAAGAATGAATGCATGAGTTCCTGTTCTGTTTCAATACAAAGTCACTTCTGCTAGCGTATACTAACTACAATGACAGCATCAACTGATGTGTCAGAATTTGAACTAAAACCAGTGAGGGATACACATGATATCTTTCAAAAGCCCCACTGTGAGAAATCTTGTCCATCAGAAAACAAATGACAAGTAATCATGGAAAAAGAGATCAAATGTGGAAGAAATGACAATAACATTTTCTTTCAGTGTATCTGTTTGCAAAATTAATGTACATCAAAGCATTTATGGACAAAAATAGATGCTGTACGTAGTTGGGAGTCAAGATAATTGATGAAGATGATATTGGTTATCTTTCGCAGAAATGCTTAGCTAATATTTTCTTAAGGTATCTTACAATACTTCTGAAAACAGTATAATGCAATCCAAATAGTATACAAAATTATTTCAAGGTATATGTTATTTTTATATTTCCATACAGGTGTATGCAAAAAAACTTTATCCATTTTGTTTGTTCAAATGGATTTGTCATGAGTTTCATATTATTTGCTATAGTTTAAATTCCTGGAATCATTTGAATACTTGGAACCTCAGTATTTACTAAAAATAAATTTATTGCATATACTTAAGATGTAAACCATGACAATTTAAAGAAATTAACCAAATAGATTCCTCAAAGAGTGGGGAATATGCAGGTTTGAAAGCCTGGCTTTCATACCAAGTCAACATAGAGCATAAGAAAGCATTATTTACAGGATATCTCCATAACTGTTTAAGAAAATCCAATTCCATAGACTTCCATAAAGAGTAGTTTTGTCCAAGAGTTATACTGATACTCTTTTACAAAGTTGAAAGCACAGAGATAGCAGCAATTAAATTAATGTAGCCTGTCTGGATTTTCAAAGACTTTTTTCAGTGCCCTTCATTGGAGGCTCGTAAAGTAAACAAGCAGCCATTGCACCAGTGAAGGGGAATTTTACATGGGCAAATGTATTGAATTAATGATTAAGAGATCAGAAATAGAAAGTAGCGATGAAGCATCCATTCCTTTGGTGGACAGAGATCAATAGTGGAGTAATCCAGCACTTTCATAAGTATCCTGGAGACGACGTTGAAGAATTGACAATGGGACTGATATAAAGTAATTCAATATACTTAGGATGATGGTAAATTTTGAAGTATCTTACAAAGTGATTAACTGGATATACAAGTGACAGATAAAATTCAATACAGACATATTGAACTGAAAAATAATTTTAGAGTCATATACAAAATGAGAGGCTCTCAGCTGTCCAACATCACTTAGAAACAAAACCTCGGGGATTTTTTTACGTAGTTCTGTGAAAGCGTTAGCAAAGTGCTAGATAACATTAAAAAACAACAACAACAACAACAAAAAAAAACAATTTAATAAAATACAAACAAACATAGTGCTCTTCCTATTCCCATGATCTCAGTTAGGAAAGGAGATGATTATTCCTGTAATACAGTTTGCTAAAGAATTTTCATGAATGTCATAGAATAATTAAGGCTGGAAAATAACTTTAAGATTATCTAATGCAACCATCAACATGTCACCACCATGCCTACTAATCAATCCACGTCCCTAAGTACCACATCTCCACATTTCTTCAACACCTCTAAGGATGGTGACTCTACCACCTCCCTGGACATCCTGGGCCAGTGGCTCACCACTCTCTCTCAGCAGAAGTTTTTGCTAATATCCAACCTGAACATAAACAGCTTCTCTGGCTTCAAAGAATGAAAAGGCAATTGCTTAGAGGAGACGTTCATGGGATGTCAAAACTACAAAAGACTCAGATGAGAATAAGTGTATAGGGGCAACTACTTCATATGCTTTTCCTGCTCTTATTCTTTCTTATGTGTCTGCTTTCAGGAGACCTTCCTATCTCCAGATCTTTGATTCAAACCAGCTTACTGTTCTAATATTTATATGTTTACCTGGTTTTATGACCCACTTATAACAAAAAAACAAACAAGCAAGCAATGCTGTACAATAAAAATCACATAGTATTCCATATAGAACATTTAGAAAAACAGTTCCTTATGTTCTCTTTACTAGTGACTTCTTATTCTCTAATGTGATTCTATTTGAGGTGGTAGCATGAAGGAAATCATTTTGGAAATTCCCAGAGCATTAATTTTAACTAAGAAAACAAGCAACAGTGGAAAACTTAAGGGAATGTTGAGATGTTTCAAAATGACTTGTAGTGATAGAAGACAAGACCTCGTTTCTTTAGTATACACCTGAATCAAAACCCAAATAAGAAATAACAGAATATTCAGAGGAGACTGAAGCAGGCCAGACTCTTGACTTAATTACTCTTTGTTTTAAAGGCTCGTGGATCATCTATAAAGAAATTTTGTCCTAAAGAAATCTCAAGAAAATCAGAACTTCCAGAAAAAATGACATCACATCAACAAAAACAGTGATTTACTGGCAATAAACACTCACCTCCAAGAGGTTTCTATGCAGAAGATTAAGTAAATGCTAACATAGCTAATATTTTTCTGCAAGATATACGAGGGCTGCTCTGAAAGTAATTCCTCCTATTTTATTACACTGGCTTACGATGTCAGAGATGGATGTTGGTAGTATGCCAACAGAGACTGAACCTTTCCACCAACATTCTCATTCATTTTGTTGCCATGCAAGAGATGGCAGCAGAAGGGCAGTCTGACAAAATGGCATCTGACATGGAAACGCACATGAGGCAAAGTGTCGTTGAATTCCTTCATGTGGAAAAATTGCACCCATTGACATTCATCTATGCTTTCTGAATTTTTATGGAGACCAAACAGTGGATGTGCACAGTGAGGTGGTGGGTGATGTGTTTCAGCAGTAGTGACAGTGACGTGAAAGACAAGTCATGTTCTGGATGGTCACGCACAGTTGTCACACCATGAAATGAAGAGAATCTCAATCAGCTCATCCATTTAAAAAAGTAGATTTTGTCACAGGAATTGTGTGTGGAGCTGAATGTTAACTTCAATGTGTTGGAAACTATGGTGGCAATCTTGGAGTATCGCAAAGTCTTCTCACAGAAACAGGAAGAACAACATATGCCAGTTTGTCAGGACCTGTTGAACAAATACAAGGCTGAAGATGACAGTTTCTTGGATCTCATCATTATCAGTTACCAGATGTGATGTCAACACTACAAGTTGGAGTCAAAACTGCAGTATATGGGGTGGTGATGTGAATTCCCCATCAAAGAAAAGGTTCAAGATGCAGCCCTCAGTGTGTAGTGATACACACTGTCTTCTGGGATAGGAAAGGAGTGATCCCTGTGGACTTCATGGAACCCAAACAGATCATAAGCTCTGATCACCGTATTATGACACTGACTAAGCTGAGGACTCAAACTTCCAGAGTCAATCTGTCACATTCCACCTGTAAGTGGAGGGAAAATGTGACCAGATGCATGAATACCCCTTGTTAAATTAAGGTAAAATGATACACAGATGTCCACACAGAATCATCAATTTTAATGAGAATCTGTATACTATAATTATCCCAAAAGTATTCATACACAACTATCTCAAAACATTGGCACTCTAACACTTAGAATCAATCTTAAATGGTGCAGATAAACTATACAACCTTAAGGAACCAAAATAAGCCTTACAATTACTTCACAACGTTATGACTTAACAACTATACAAGAGATACAGCTTTTAAGAAGACGAAATAAATCTTGCAAAATTTCTTAATTTTACAAAAGAAAAAGAATGAAAAGAGAAAACTAAGGTAAACAAAAAAACATGAGAGTCAGAACAATAGACAGGGAAAAAAAAAAACAAAAAAAAACAATGATCACTAGTCTTTTATGAAGGTCTGTTTTGAGGAGTTCCAGAACCAGTGCTAGAGAGAGGCTGGGGGGTGGGGAGGGGCGTGCACTCATCTGTAGATCATAGTCTCAAACTGTCAAACAGCAGCATCCATGACCACAAAAAAGACTATGAAAACCCTCTCAGCCCCTCGTGGGCATCCTTTTATGCCTGCTAGGCTTAAAGGCACACCATCTTAAGGCTGTAAACAAGCCAGTTCACAATAAAAACTTTGTCAAAAATACTTTTGTAGCAAAAACTTTCCCATGGAAGAGGTGGGGTGGTTTATCAGTGAAGCAGGACTATTCTATAAGTGAACAGGATCTCAGACTTGCTGATATCATCTGCTGGCTGGTTGTCATGGCAACAGCCTTGCACTTCAAATGTTTCAAACAAACTAAACACACCTCTGAAAGTCAGAAAGTGCTTTTTTTTCCCTTTACAGAGGCCAGAGAAGATGTCAACGTTTCTCTTGAAACACATTATCTCCAGGTCCTATACTAACTTGAAGACTGTAGTGAACATGGCGAATCTTGGCTGAACTGTTCTACCACATCCACTGTATAGGCTGGATTTAGCACCTTATGACTTTCATCTGTTTGCACCAATGAAAGATGGACTGTGTGAGCAACATTTTTCCTATCAGCAATGTTGTCATACTTGTAGCAGCTGTGAAACAGTGGCCACCTCCACTGGTGTAGATTTTTATAAGCATGGCACACAGGCTCTTGTTCATCATTGGCAAAAATGCACAGCTGATGGTGACTATGTTGAAAAATAGTATTCTGTAGATTAAAATTTTCTCTATCAAAGCATGCTATTGTGCTCTTTGCATCTGTTGTAATTTTAATGGAAGTAAATATGAGGCATTACTTCAGAATGAACTACAAATAGAATAAAATACATAATCAGGATTTTACATCCTTAAATGCATTTCAGACCACAGGCTAATGCCAGGATGATCAATCAGAAAAAGGAGACATGAATACATATCAAAACAGTAACAGAGGCATTGCATTAAGTACTTAGGTGATTTTTAACATCAATTTCACGTTTAAACTGCAGTGCTTTTGTTTATGGCTTTTTTTTTGGGGGGGGGGGGGGGGGGGTGATTTGTAGGTTTCTTTTCTTCCTTGATGATTTTGTTTGTGGCTGCAGGGAAAAAAAAAATGGTAATATCGTGGTACTTTAAATATCATCCTTAATAGCAGAATCACAGGCTGTTTGTTTTTCTAGATTTAAGAGCATATGTATTGTTTGTAATTTGCCTCTTGGTTTTCCCTTTAGAAAATCTTAAACCTGTTAAAATATGCACAAAAATAACTGAACCTATCCAATATGTTAGTAGAATTTTTTGAAATAGCTTCCCATTAGCAAAATATGTTCTTTAACAACAAGCTGTACTTACCAATCGTAAAGCCTCTTATATTTTAGGGTTTATCCCTAAAATCACTGTCTTGTTACTAAACAAGAGAATTCTATTAAAAAAAGTCAAAAACTCACTAAAGGCAACTTTAGACATAAGTCTTCTAGGACTGAATTTCAAAGACAGCTCAGAATTGCAGAAGTTAAGAAGTTACATCTCTTCAAAATCTGCTTAGAATTAATCCTTTAATTACCATAGAGTTCTTGGATTAAGTGTATCTGTTGAAGGCACTGTGCTCTGAATCTAATAGAGCTAGCTTTACTTTAAATTTTATATCTTTGGTCACAATCTGGCTTCCTGATATATAAAAAGGACAGCACAACACGTTGTCAGAAGAAGCCATTGCCCACACAGCAAGGAATTACTGTTTTATTTGAAACCCTGTCAGTATAAGAAAGTGGGGGAAAAAAAGAGTACCTAGAAAACTTTCTTATCTTCATGTCAGCAATCTTGTTGAAGATTGGGAATAATAGAAACAAAGCTTTCACATGCATATGAATACCTTGGATGAAAATAGCAGAGAAGAGGACCCACAAGTTTTTA
This sequence comes from Alectoris magna, assembly GCA_030625065.1. Classification (NCBI taxonomy): domain Eukaryota; kingdom Metazoa; phylum Chordata; class Aves; order Galliformes; family Phasianidae; genus Alectoris; species Alectoris magna. The sequence goes on along the minus strand of CM060560.1, from coordinate 181,443,727 downwards.
TTTTATTGCACACAGGCAAGGAAGTCCTGGAAGAATTAACTTATTTTATTAGAAATCAATTGAAAATGTCCTGCTTAGAATAAAAACCTAAAGTTTAAGAATTACTGTAGTACAAGAAAAGCATTCTGTTTGGTCATAATCATACTTTCTTCATCAAATAGGGACAATGAAGCTGAAAGGAGGGTGTGGGGGAGTGGGGGTGGAAATCCAGGTTCTGAAACATCAAGAACAGCACATTCATGTGTAGTGCTCCTACTGAAAATAGCCTAAGAAGAAAATAGTGAAGACATTCTGATTAGAACTTGAAAAAAGATGTTACAGAAACATCATAAATCGATGACACAGGTTAACAATTTTAACATAATTAGGAAGAGAAGTGGCAGATATTATTGTTTTATTAACTAACGTTCACAATAAAATATTAGATTTCTCCTGAGGTTGCATCATTCTAACTGCGCATTAGCTGATATGCAGCACCAACAAGATGATCAAAACAATTTTACTTGAAATAAAGACAGGTCCTGGTGAGACTGACAACACGATTGATCAGCTGAGCTAGCAGTTTCAAACATCACACAGCAGCTACAAGTTTGTACACTTGCATTTTGCAATAAACTGACATAGATAATGTTTTAAAGAACTAAGAAGTATCTATATGTTTTTAAAAATCCACATGATGACATAATGGCAGTGTCAACCCCAGTTGAATTCAGACACGGAGGCAAGTGATGATAAGGAAACAAAGGTACGAAGCTGATTTTCAAAAGATTCCATCCATAAGTACTCAAGCACATAGGACATATGCTCATCAAGTGATGTAAGAATGTAATAAAACTGGTTGTCATAAGAACTCTCAGAACAACGTAGAAGGTCCTTGAGAACTTGCTGTACAGTATTTTACTGGTGAATTGTTTTTCACAGCTGCTCTAAAACAACTGCTTTGTGATACCATATTTTGGCAATCATGAAAAATGTGACAAAAGTACGGCAACAAAAGAAGACAACACTGTCATGCCCTGTATTTACATTTAATGGCCCTAGTAAGACAGTCACCGCTCAAGCAAACAAGCTCAAATATGATTTAATAGCTTGTCTCTAACTGGAAGCTTTGATTCATAGGTCTCTCATGCTCTAGCAGGTGGAAAAGAAAATGATGTTCAAATTGAGAAGACTCTACTAGCATTTGCAAGAAAGAGACTTCATAAATATGCATATGTGTTAGATCATACGCCATGCAGATGATAATGCTCAAATATCTTGGAAGGCAATTGAAATATCTAAAATAGGCTTTAATTTGAAGAAATAGATTAAAAGTCTCACATAATCTAGAAACTATAATTGCAAATAAAATCACCCAGAGTTATACAAGATTCAAGTAAAAAAGTTACTTCACAAAAAGTAATCTATGCCATTGATTCAATACCTGCATTTATTTCAGATTTTTACTACAAAGAAAGCTTCACAATGATTGTCTAGAGAAGATCTGATCTAGGACAGATTTGTATATGGAAGCTACTGTAAGTTCATAAGAAATAATTTAAAAAAATGGCAATAAACATTTTTTACAGAAATTAAATGAAACTAACCAGAAAAAGACCAAATCTTGACCCAGGCAAAAAGTGCACTGGTCTAGTGTGATTTAACATACAGAGAAATTTCTGCATAAGGTCATGAAGTCCTTGTATTTTCAATTACACAAAAAGCTAAACTTATTTTGTTTTATGTTATCTTATTTTGTCTTGTTTTCTTACTTTGGCATGTAGTTGTATGGCATATATGATTTTATTTCTGCTTTCCAAAAGGTTAGTCTCAATGACATATCCAGCTATTCTGCCATTACTAAGTGGAATGTTCTGTCTTTAACACGTGGAATCCCAAAACATGTATTGAGCATGTTTGATATTAAAACTTACAATTTGTAGGATGGGTGTATCAGATTGTAGTGTTTTTTGTTTTGGTTTGGTTCATTTTTAATTTGTTTTAAAGATGAAATAAGTAGATACAATAGGTAGAAAATCATATTCTGCTCAGTCACTGGCTAATGCTGTGACTCACTGACTCCAAAGAGCTTAGGATCAGTTAAAGCAGTTATCGTATATAAGACTGCAATGACAATGTGACGAGGCAGTAAAACTAGTTTCTTCTGTTCTGAAGATGCACACATGTGGAAACAATGCACGTACCTGACAGTGGGTCACAGTTGAGAGGTGAAAGCTGTACATGTAAAAGCTGGCAACTGAGACTTGGACAAATGAGGACAGTAATAAAGACATCCGTGTTTGTGTCTGATGAATAAAATTATAAAATTATAGAATCATAGAATAGTTTGGGTTGGAAGGGACTGTAAATCGCATAGTTCTAACTCCTCTGCCATGGGCAAAGTTGCCAGTCACTAGATCAGACTGCCCAGGGCTCCATCCAGTCTGGCCTTAAACACTTTCAGAGATGGGGCATCCACAAATCCTCTGGTCAGCTGTACCAGTGCCTCACCACGCTCTAAGTAAATTTCGTCCTAACATCCAAACTAAATATCCCCTATTCTAGTTCAAAACTGTTACCCTTATGTACTATCAGACCATGATACTGTGTGTACTATCACTATGAGATCATGTTGAAAGTCAGACTCCACCTCATTTATAATCTCCCTTTAAACACTGTGAGGCTGAGGTCTCCATGGAGCCTTCTCTTCTCCAGCCTGATCAGCCCCAGCTACCTCAACGTTTCTTCATAGAGGGTGTGCTCCAGTCTTCACCTTTGTGGCCCTCCTCTGGACCTGCTCTTGTGATGGGGGCCCCAAACCTGAATGCAGTACTTGGATGGAGCCTCATGAGGGCAGAGCAGAGGGAAATAATCACCTCTCTCTCCCGGCTGCCACACCACTTCTGATACAGCCCAGGATACACTTGGCACTCTGGGCTGCAGAACACTGCTGGTTCATCATCAGGTGAGCACAGCAGGGCAATAACAACATCCGAGGGACAAAGAGTTACGTGTTTTTGCCAATCTAATATCAGGAGCTTCTGAACATCAGGAGCTGTTTGGCTAAGTGTTATCTATCTTTGACAGACACAAAGAGATATTAATCATAATGTTAGCTCAAGTAATGTAATAATCTCCTCGAGCCTCAGGTCAGATGGTGGAGATATTAAGAAGCTGTTTAATAGGATTCTTAGTAACATAGCAGGGAAATCCAATACATTGTCCTACATTTTCTTTAAAAATAGCTATGTGTAATCATCAGAAGTGTAATACTGTTGGAAGAAACATCTCTTGCTATTTAGGTGCTGAGTCTTCTGCACTGCAGTGCTGTTAAAAGATATCACTGTCTGCCATCTAATAGAGAACTCTGATCTAAGCTTAATAGCTGTGGTATCATCATGGATTGATCACAAACCAGAGGTATGACATTTAGAACCAGACAAAGAGTCTCCCTCCCTTTGTCTTTCCTTTTTTCTGTATAACAGCAAGTCTGGAAACTGCTGCCATAGAGAACTACCACAAAGAGCAGATACTGTAATTATAGAAAACATACCTTCATTCCTTTCTGATGGACTTCATACCCTATTTAATTGTAATAATAGCATCAAATTGACAATACACAGAGCTGTGATTACAGACACCTGGACTACCTCTTTTTATTTGAGCTAAAAGGATGGCATTCTGTTAGTGACAACAGCCCAATATTTACAAAATTGTTCTTTCCTGCCATTTTCTTCTATGTATCATAATTTGTGATATTTTATTACTTTTTAATTAATAAGTACACAATTATATTTTCCAAACATTTTCCAAACATAATCTTTTCCCAGACAAGAAAAATTAATGATGATGTCTCTGGAGGTGTCTGTGTAGGTGGGGAGAGACAAGACGATAGAAAATAGCATAAAAATAAGATACATGTTGTGTGAGAGGTTGGAGTGTTGGGACAGGGAAGGTGCTGCATGGTAACATGGCACATCGTGAAGAGAAATAAATTTTAATCCAGTAGCATGATTATTTAGATTTTAAAGTAGGGTTTCTTTAGGCAGTTGGGTAATGAGATGTTGAGAAGAGGGTGGGGAAGGAGATAAGGATAAAAATAATTATGATAAATCTACCTTTGAATATCATGAGTGCTCTTGGACAGTGAGCACTAGAAGGCTAAGACTAGTTTAATTTCATTTCAGCATGAAGTGCTCTGTACCAGTTAGCTGTATTTTGAAATCAAGTTTGTGTAAGAGCAGGTATTTAGTCCTGTATTAGGGTAGAACTGCACATACAATTGCACATACAGTTGCACATACGTAAGAATGCGAGTGATTCTGGCAAAAAACAGAAAGATCATCAGTGTCTGAGCTATAAATTGGTTCTGCAAAAAGGTCTGATTTCTTAGACTGACTTGACAGGTAACTTTAGGAAAAAAATAACTTGTGATTACACTGAAGTGATGAGCTTGCTTCAAAATGTATCCATCTTGTCCATCACTAATGGTGCATGGACTGGACAAGCTGGTAGACCAGGACACTTTTGGAGACAGAGGTGTGGAAGATCAGTTTTTATGTCTGTATTTCATGGATCTTTTAGTGTCTGGCACTGTTAGATAGGCAGATCATCTCAGGGAGCTGAGTATAGGAGACATGAAGTTCATGAAATTCACATGAATATGCATTCATTTGCTAGAAGCATCGGCAAACAGCTACAGGAGGTAACCTGCAGGTAAGAACCATCTACAGAAAATAATGGAATTAAATGATCAGAAGGATTAGAACAGTCATCTTCTCTTATTCTACGTAATCTACTAAAAGCTGACAATTACATTCTCACTTTTTTGTTTTTGTTTTTGTTTTTTGTTAAATATCCTAAGACTATCACAGCTTTTAGGTACATGTATTTATCTGTAGAGCTACTCATCCAAAATACAAAATAGATAAGAAAATACATTCTATGCTTGTTTCTGCATCAATCTCTCTATAAACAGTGAACAGAATAAAAGCAGTATTTAAAATATATGAATGAAATGCAAAGGGAAAAAATATCAATATTTTATAAGGCAACCTAGAACTGCAAATGAGAAAGGACTGTTTTTCAAGAAAAAAGTTATTAGAACAAATCTAGGCCAGTTTTGATATCAAGGTCACAACTTTGGCACTCTGAAGGGGGCTGCAGGGAAAGAACCTTGTTTTATAAACATCCAGATATGGAAAATCTACCCTTGCTTTCACATTTTGGTGTAGTAGATATTCACCCAGCATGAGAAAAAAATAAATGTCTAGTAAATAGTTTCATTTAATCTGTCTTATGTTTTGCATATTTTATTCCCATTGTGTTTTTTATTGATAGAATAAACAGACTTTTAGCAAATATCCTGTACTTTCTTCCTGTGAAAATACTTAGAAACTGTGATCAAATAACTCCTCAGACTTCTTTTTATTTAAATAAACACTCTGAACTCTTAAAGGCTTTCTGCGACTATTAATTTTTTTGCATGTGTCTCTCTGAAGACCTCTGACCTATAATTTTCCAACATTTCTTTCCATTGTAAAATATGCTATTACAGCTGTAGCACTGCAAATGACAATAAGCTGAATTGTGTCATCTGCACAATTCAGGGAAGGGATGCCAATGGGTGCACCTTGACATGCTTGAGAAGTGGGCTTGTGCAGACCTCAAAACTTATGCAAGGCCAAGTGCAAGGTCCTGCATCTGGGTTAGGGCAATCCCAGACATGAGTGTAGTCTGGGAGAGACGAGGATATTGAGCAGCCAAGAGGAAAAGGAGTTGCAAATACTTGTGGATGAAAAGCTCAACATGAGCAAGCAGTACAAGATTACAGCCCAGAAAGCCAACTGTATTCTGGATTACATCAAAAGAAACATGGCCAGAAGAAACCTCTATCCCAGGCTTGTGAGACCCCAGCTGAAGCACTGCATTCAGCTCTAGGATCCCCAACATGAAAAAGATGTGGAGCTATTGGAATGAGTTTAGAGGAGACCCGTGAGTATAATCAGAAGGCTGGAGAACCTCTTCTATGAGAGGCTAAGAGATCTGGGGCTGTTCAGCTTGGAGAAGATAAGGCTCCTTGGAGACTTTATTGTAGACTTCCAGTATTCAAAGTCTACAGGAAAGATCAGGAAAGACTTTTTATCAAGGAATATAGTGACAGTACAAGGGTAAATGGTTTTAAACTAAAAGAAAATGAATTCTACGTTTTAGGAAAAAATTCTTTACTCAGAGGGCGGTGAGGCATTGGAAGAAGTTCCCCAGAGGAGTGTGGATGCTTTTTCCCTGAAAGAGATTGATGCTAGATTAGGTGGGTACCTAGGCTACCTAATCTATTGGAATGTGTCCCTGCCTGTGAAAGGGGAGCTGAAACAGGTTTCTTCTGACCCAAATAATTCCATGACTCTATGATTCTATATTCTAGTGTTTATGTATTATTGTCCCATAAATATGTTTCTAGAAATGTAAGAAGAAATGAAAACATTTTCCTATGATGTGCTTTCTTCCTTGCAGTCAAGGATCACTTTATCTCCATGCTATATGTAGTTATTTCCAAGCACTCTGCATGGAATTTCTGTCCACCACACCCATATAAATCTACTGTTGCCATATGATTTCTTAAGTTTTATTCCTAGATATTACAGAATTATTTCACTTCTAGTATGAATCATATACATATTTGAATTTTAAGTTTAATTAACTTCATTTTCTAAAAATAAAAAATATTTTTATAGAATTGCAAGATAAACAATTATACTCTATCTTCCATTTTTTCATCTCATAAATTTGTTGAGTGTTTCTAGAGCCTTAATAGCTGCAGAGAGATTTCTATTTAATTACTAAAATCTTAGGGGCAACAGTTATTTTACTTGTCTTATCCTTTCATTATTGGTGCCATGGGAAATACATTTATTATAACACAGTGCCTAGAAATATAAAAAATATGGAAAAGTGTTCTCAAAATTTACTTCAATGAACTCAAAGGTTTCTGCAGCACTTGTATTCATCTTGCATTGCCTTGATTGTCGATAAATCACAATTTTATGTTCTTAGAGCAGTAACAATGAAGCAGCTCAGAAATGGCATTAGAATTTCAGTTGGGGTTTTCTTCCAGTACTATTCAGCATAAACATGTGGAATGGAATGTTGTATTTTTATGTACTTGGTAGCATTTCTTCCAAGGGACAGCTTTCTATTCACTTATTATTGTGTAGGTTATAACTTGTAGTCTGCATTTCTTCTATCAGAATGCACAGCTAGTGATATTTAACTGTAAAGAAATATATCACTAGGCAATGAATATAGTCAGAAATTACTAGCTGAACTCAACCAAGAAGAGAATGATCCCATATTAATACAGTGTATAAATTTTCAAGTGTGGAACAATGGTCCCTATTTATTAACTTTTTATTTCCATATTGAAATGCTTGACCTTGCTTCAGCAGTTTTATGAATAGGAAGATCTCTGAAAGTTCAATTTTTCCCTCTAGAAAAGGAAAGTCACCAAGCTGATGGGAATAAATACAGCTCAGATGCAATTTATTTTGTTTTTCTTCAGATGTAGAAGAAAGATGAGTACCTCTACATCATAACAATTCAGATAATAAAAAGACCAATTGTCATAGAAGTGAGGAGAGGAAATATCTTGAAATGCATACTTACATTATACACAGGTGAAATATTGAATGCCATTTGATGAGGGAAAGATAATTTTTAATGATGTGGAAGCCTTACCTACCACTCCTCTAAATTTCCTACAACATCTGGGCAGGCATGCAGCAGAACTTTTGGGCAACCAGTAGTACTGCAGATGAAATTTAGAAATCTAAGTTCAGAAATGTCATGGAGTTATCTAGATCAGTCTATGTCCATGACAGGGGGGCAGTAGGCCCGTGGGCCCCCCGGCCCCCAAAAATGGAAAGGGAAAAAAGGAAGGGGTAGGGAGATGGGAACTGGGCTCAAGGAAACAAACAGAGCAGCGGCAATGATCTAAGGAGGAAAACTTATTTTACTAACTATGATATTGGAATGCAAGATAGCACAGTATAACAAAATCTAATTGTAATTGAGGCTAATAAATCAAGTAAAATGAGAGAGAGAGTTTTCTGAAAACCAAGAAGCCTACTTTGAAATTGAAGGCGCACGGCTTGGAAGCACAACCACACCCGCTGCCAGGCAGTGAGAGAGAGAGAGGGAGCGTCACCTCTGTGCTGTATTTTCCTCTCTGACTGTGAAGTCCTCTGGGACATGTATTTCTTCTTCTCTGTGCTCCACATGATGTCATGATGTAGAATACCAATAGCAAAAATTACAAAACCATAACAAGAAAACGTAAGCCTCAGGTCCTTAACACTTAATATCTGAGGCAGTTGTCAGTATCAACTCCCAGTTTAAATGGGAAATACCACTGAATTAAAGACAGTAACCATGAGATCAAGGTGAGTACTGCCAGGACTCAGTGGAACTGGATCTTGGACATAGAAGAATGTGAATTCTGTTGTAGTGAGATAACCTAAACTATGCTGGAAACAGTCTCAGATACTCTTTGCCAGTTCAAATGACATAAATGTTCCCAATGTGATGTATCTAAAGCATTGTACCCCAGTTTAGCATTACTTCTAAGGTATCATCTGCCCACCGACAGGCTTTGAACACTAAATCTGCACCATAAAAATAATAAATCTGTGGAAATTCTTTAAAAAATAATTGCAATAAAAATCAAAAGAAAGCAACCGTCTACTAGTCCCAGCATTACATAGAAAGGAAAATACTTTTGATATTTTTTCTGAAAAGTCAGGACAACTACTGTTTCTTGGGAAGAAAAGCTCTTTTCATATAGAAAAGCTAATTTAGCATCACCACCTGACAGAAGGACTCCCTGGAAGGGACTTAGCCTTCTTTTTTCCTCCTACTTGACAGACTCACATGGTTTTGAAAGAAGCCTTAGATGGTGAGAGGTGTGTATTTTTTCAGAATGAAATAAACAGCTGGTTTCTAGGCAAGCTGCTACACAGGAAATTTTATGAGTCAAACCATGACAGATTAATCGATGGGTTCGTTTTGAAATTATCCGTTATTTAAAGAAATTAGAAGAAGAGATGGACTTCATTTCTACACGGAAAAAAATATGTATGAAAGAAAGAGGAAATGTTCGTTATAACAAATCATTATTTCTTTGGATTTACTCCAAAGGAAGTGATTGCTTTTGTTAAACAGAAGCAAACATTAAGCTCTTTAAGGATTCATAAACCTCAGTTTGATACTCACCCAAATGCAAGACTTTTATCAGCACTGAGACTGCCACTGATGTTTGTAATCTGTATGTGCCTATTGATGGTAGATTGTTAGTCAGAGAAAATGACTATGTATGGTCCTCAAAAGACAATATTTTAGAATGTGAGAGGTTGCACATATGGCAGAAGTAATAGGTCAGGACAAGAACATAGAAATGTCATTGCAGAGGGAGAGGGAAAAAGGAATATGATTCACAAGAAGAACTGGAAGTGCCTGAAAATTACACCTCCAAAATCTACCATCTGTGTATTAGCATTCCACTGACCTTGTAAGATTAATTCTACAGATAACATCCACTGAAGGAAAAAAATAGGCTACAAGTCTCTAGTTTGAAGAAAAGTATAATAGAACTGTATAAAATTATGAATATAATTCAATATGAACTTCCAACTTGAGAAAGCAAAAAATCTAAATGGCAGTTATGAAATAATCAGGCGAAGAGAATTCACGTGATGTGAAGAATCAAGCAATACAATTCCTTTCTACATCATGCTTGATTACCAGAAGATTAAATGGCTTCAGAAATGAATTAAACAAATTGCCTGAAGAAAGATAATCCCAAATATATTCAGAATGTGTAAATTTGAATCATAAAATGTTGCAGGTTGAGAAAATATATATAAATGCTTGCTGGTGTATGCTTACCTAGGCATTCTTTACTTGGCCGTTAGAATGCTAATTGTTCCTTCTGTAAGTCTTAATTACTCTGCCTTGAATTGCTCTATGTATTAAACATATGTGAAGTGTTAAAAAGGAAGGCCTGTACTAGGTTTTAAGGCATATTTTGAACTATTGCTGAACATCATACAGATCTATAATATACAGTATCAATGTCTAATCCACAACAATTAAAATGGAGCACCTCCTCCAAAAGAATACAAAATGCAGATAAAAGATTTCAAGTGCTAGATGTTTTTTTTTAAGCAATGACAGGCCAGTTTAACAGTCTTCAGGGAACTCAGCTATCAATTCATAGACTGTTTTCTCAGGAGCATGGCTAAATTTATTAGTCTTTAAACACCAACATGGGAGGGAGGTTTAAAAGGGCTATTTATTCATTTACTCATGAAGAAATTCTTATGTATGTTGCAGGTGCCAAGGTGTCATCTACATAGATGCAAACAGTGTCAGATCTCAGATTGTTTATTTTGATGTCGATATTCTTTTAAGTTGATCCATTAAATTGCATTGGCAAACTTCTCAAAATAGGAGTTATCTTGTATGCAAAAGCACAGACAGTGTTATTAAGATTGCAAAAAACTTAGTACTCTGGCAAAATTAGGTTGTGGTGGAAGTTATACTTTTCATTGAAAGTAAGCTGAAGTTGCTTTTGAGATTCATATTTGAAAGCATGAGTAAAACTGAATAGAAATCTGAGACAGAAAAGTTATACCGATGAATAAGAACGTTACAGATATTTAGAGTATTGAAAAGGTGTGCAAAAATAGGGTTCAGATTGTTGCATCATTTATTTTATGTGTTGTATAATTTTGATTCTTGATGGACGAGTGAGATTTTTACAAACAAGCTATCTCATCATTTTTTCTTTTTTTTTTTTCTGCCAAAAATCACATTGTTTGTTTTTCAGACTTCTTCTCAGTGTCTTCAAAAACCTTATCTTTTTTTCATGGAATGTAACTTTTCCAGAAATCAAGGTCTCTTTTTTATGACAATTGACCAGGTAAGTTGTGTGCTGCATCACAATTATTAATATATAGGAGAAAGGAAAAGGAAACCTGACACTATATGGTCTGAACTTTCTTTCTATATAGATCATTCTTAATGGAAATTTTAGAGGAAAAAAACAAACAAACAAAGAAACAAACAAACAAATACAACATCCAAACTTCTTCAGAAATGAAGACTGTTTCTAAACCAGAAGAATATTTCAGGTAGTATACTGGATCAGTCTGGGCCAGTATTCAGCCTCTAGCTATTAAAATAAACACATAAATAAATAAATAAATAAATAAATAAATAAATAAATAAATAAATAAATAAATTTTTAGGAGATGAACAAGGCAGTGTTATATGTCCTAGAACTGTTCTGTTCTGGTCTTCAGCCATTTGTGCCTCTTCACCCAGAATTTTTTTTCCATGTTAGCAGTAGCATTCCTCTTTCACTGATTTCCCTTTGAAGCTATGTAAACTTTTATTTAAGATTTTTTTGGCAAAGAGATGGGATAAAATATATAATAGCAGAGTAGTATTTTCATAGATTCATAGAATGGCTGGTTGCCACCCACCAGATCAGCATACTTACATACAGTTGAATGTCCTGATATCATCATGTCAGTGCTCACTCCAGGTCTCACAGCATCAATAGCTACTTACTGCTTTAACATTTGCCTTGACTGCAACGCAAAATAACAGAGAAAAAAAGTCCACCAGACGTGGTAAAAAAAAATAAAAAAAATCAGGAGAACAATCCTCAACTGTCTGCTCAGGTATCCATTCAGACCAATCTCTCCTATGACAATGACTGCTGATACCAAGTTGAGAGCAATTTAATAGGTCAAGATAGAGTTCTATTTCCTCCAGTAGGCTGTGTATTGCACAAAAATTATGCTGTGAGTTGATTGTCTTGACTATTTTCACAAAATAGAAGTGAAATTTTACTTATACTTGATGACAGTCACATTACATTGAAGTTTTTACACCTATTCACATCTTGCCTATATTTAACTTGGGGGAAAAAAAAAATAATAAAAAAAATCTTCTATTATTGAAATAGGTGAGATGAGAATAGAAATTGTTTTACTTCTTACAACATATAAGTAATTTAACCAAATTTTTCACCGGTTTATCTAAAAAGCGTAACTAAAAAACAACAACAACAACAACACAGCAAAACATCATGAGTAAAATAATGATTAATCTGGCAAACAGATTATTAGAAAAATCAAAAGTATTGATGGTAAGTGTAAAAGCATAAGAAAATAATTTAAAAAAACTGCCATCATTAACCTTGCTTTTAAAATATGCTTCATAGAAAGACAGGTCAGAGAATGCTTAATTTGTCTCTCTTGCAATAAAATATGAACTTTAAATGGGACTGATATGAAGATCATCTATACACAAAGGGGATCTAGGCTATAAATTAAATCAGAAAACTATTTTAAAAATATAATGTAACATATTTCTTTTAGTCTAAAAGAATGATCAGACATTTTCCCATGGCACAGGAGTTAGTGACAAAAGGAAAATGTCAGTAATGAAGTAATAAATGATGGGGTTTGTCATCATAAAATATTATATCCACAGCAAAGATGGGAAAAAATTTAGGGAAATGTTCTTCATTTAACTAAGATCAGCATTATTAAGATTTAATAGCTGGACATTAAACAATGTGGTAAGGAGAAAGACTGACATCTTCTGTTAAATCTAACCTAAATGTACGTTCTTTAAGCTTGAAAGCATTTCCCTTTGTTCTATCACCTCAGACCCTGCTAAAGACTCTGTCCCCTTCTTTCCTGTAGCTCCCTTTTAGATATTGAAAGGCTGCCATCAGGTCACATTACAGCCTTCTCCTCTCACATTAACAGCCTTAGCTCTCTCAGCCTGTTCTCATAGAAGAGGTGCTCCATCCTGTGGATCATCTTCATGGCCCTTATCTGGATGCACTCATACAGGTCTATGTCTCTCCTGTATTAAGGATTTGACATCTGGATGAAGTACTCCAGGTGAGGCCTCACCAGCGCAGAGTGGAGGGGCAGGATCATCTCCCTTGACCTGCTGGCCACGCTTCTTTTGATGCAACACAGGGTGCGGTTGGCTTTCTGGGCTGCACATTGCTGGCTCATGTCCACAATTAATCCACCAGTACTCCTGGTCTTTTTCAATAGGGCTGCACTCAATCCTTTCATCTCCCAGTTTGTATTGGTAATGGGGATTGCCTCAAACCAGGTGCAAGATCTTTCTTGCACTTGTATTTGTTGAACATCTTTATCAGTGACTTGGATGAAGGGACAGAGACCACCTTCAGTGGGCTTGCTGCTGAGATGAAGCTGGGAGGAGTGGCTGACACACCAGAAGGCTGTGCTGCCATTTAGCGAGACCTGGATAGGCTGGACAGCTAGGCAGAGAGGAATCTTATAAAGTTAAACATTGACAATTATACAGACCTACAGATGGGGAGGAATAATTGTACACATCAATACATGTTAGGGGCTGACCTGAATGAGAGGAACTTCAGAGATGGACCTAGGCGTCCTGATGGACAACAGGTTGGCCATGAGCCAGAAGTGTGTCCCTGCAACCAAAAAGGCCTAGGTATTTTAAAAGAATAAAACACTATACAATAAATTATTAATATAATAATAATATATGACATAAATAATATAATAATAAATATATATTATTAATACTTTATTTATTAAATAAAACATTAAAAAGAATGTGGTCATCAGATCAAGAGACACGAACCTCCCTCTCTACTCTGCCCTGGTGAGGCCACATCTGAAGTAGTGTGTCCAGTTCCTGGCTCCACAGTTAAAGAAGGATGGGGAACTTCTAGAGAAAGTCCAGCAGTGGGCTACAAGGATGATTAGAGGCCTGCAACATCTCCTTCATAAGGAAAGGGAGAAGACTGAGAGTTAATCATATCAACTTCTAAATGATGGGAATAAAGTGGATAGGTTCAGGCTCTTTTCAGCGGTACCCAGAGAAAATGGGGGACAATGGGAACAAACTGGAACCCAGGGAGTTCCATCTGAACGTGAGGAAAACCATTTTTACTTTATGGATGACAAAGCACTGGAACAAGCTGCCTGGAGAGGTTGTGGGGTCTCCTCTGGATTCAAAACCCTGTTGGATGCTTTCTTTTGCAACCTACTCTACAGAACCCACTTTAGCAAGGTGGTTAGTCTAGATGATCTCCAGAGTCCCTTCCAAGTTCTATGATTCTCTTTCGTTTTTCAGAGTGGCATCTTGTGAATTTTGGATCAAAATCTTTGGACAGATATCTGATTTTCTTTCAGTCTATCCTGAAATGAATACAAGTTTTGGTTCCCTCTCCTCTCCTCTCCTCTCCTCTCCTCTCCTCTCCTCTCCTCTCCTCACTGTCTCTCTCAGTGACTTTCCCTGATTATCGCTTTCTGGGTTCCATGGGATGACTGCTCCTCAGACCTGACATGCAAAAAATGTTACTGTTTGAATGCTCTGGGGCACAGGTAGAACAGTGCTTTCAATGAACTGAGATACTTCTGTAAATTTCTTACAAATGGAAGTACTTTGGAATGTTTTAGCGACATTTAATCCTGCCTACCATTCATTGTTCAACATCTTACACATATTACTTTCACCAATTAAAGAGAATCTGTAGGAAAAAAAGAAGAAAAGAAACCCAAACATCTCATTATTTTCTACTGATTAATGTCTTTTTGCAAAGTTGTTGGAAAATCATCAACATATACTTAAATTTCTCAAATATTTAATTTATTGATCCAAATTTTTTTGGCATATGAATAGCATAGATCTTTTCTTGTGTCTCACATGTGAAAAGTTAATAATTCTTTTAGATGTGTTGTAATAACCTGGCTATTTTTTCCCTTTCCATCTGGAAGGCACATAATAAATTCTTCCAGAGGTTAAAAAGCCCTTGAAACTGAAGCAAAAGAAGAACTCAAAACTTTGAGGCACTGAAGATCTCAATGGGATATGGAAACACTACAGTATGCAAATTCATATGCCTTGATTTAAATAAGATATTAGCATATTAGTTTGGCATGAATGTATGCATAAAACAAAACTGACTCTTAACTTTAACCACTCTCCTTGAGTACTACAGGAACACAAGAGGTGCTCTTGCAATTCCCTCTCCCAATCCCCACCCCCGCTTTACAAAAAGATCAAAAAGATGTTAAATGAGAGAACACACTATCTCACAGCTCAGGTACCTGGAGCTAAACTCTGTCAGATTTGGGAATTAATCTCTTTAAGTTGCTTATAAAATGCTTTTTCTCCTCTAGTAGGCGGTGGTGATGAATGGCTAAGTCTGAGGTACTGCAGTTGTCTTTGATGGGCAGTCTGCTTCAAATGAGTTGAAGTACTCTCTTTCTTTCCTTCCCCTCCTGCTTCTAGGGAGAGTGGTACTACAAGGAAAGTGCCCTCTCCTATTAATTCAACTTTTAGTATGCATGATTTTTTTATCATTAATTTTTTTTTTTTTTAATTAAGGCTTGAATTAAGAGAGATTATTCTGTATCCTCAAACTGAGAATAACAATGTATGCAAAACAAAACAAAACAAGAAAACACATAAAGAGGACTATTTATTTTAAAGGACACATTTTGTTTTATTCTTCTGAGCCAAAAAATAATATTTAACTACAAGTCAGAAAAATTCCTGTTCTCCACCTAAGCTAAATATCTATTGGTAACTTTGACAACATTGCTAAGTAAATCTGAATATGCACTTTGTCCTTTAATGCTGTTTGTTTGTAGAGGTATCTGCTATAGTTTGTACATTATATTTGTTTGAATGGGAAAATCTGCTTTACTTCCAATGTCATGCAATGGTTTTACTGAGGTAAACCTTTCAATATATTCTCTGCAATACAGATGCTCTTGACAGAGGAAGTTTAATTTTATGATTTTTTAAAAAACAAAAATTTGCAAACTCAGAATTACCCTGGCTTTTTTTTCCAGTGACGTATACTACAAAGGCATGTTGGTGATGTATCATAACAAACTATGGAACAAGTTCACATAACTTGATGCTAATAATGCATTTTTGGAAAAAAAAGAAAAAAAAGAAAAAGGAGGGGGAGATAAAAGATTCTTTTTTGGAATCTCAATTAAAATGATACCAGTAGATGAAGGCAGATGGGACAGTGAAATATGTGTAGATTCCAACTACCATCTGTCCGTAATTTATTATCCATCTGATTGCAGGTTATTATTGTTCTTCTGTTATCATTAAACACTTCTTATTTACCTTGTTACACCACTTCTGCATTTAACATTGAGACCTTCACAGATTTGAGTGCTGTTATCCCCAGTGACTGATAATTTATGTAAGTCCTTTTTGTGTCCTTACTTCTTTTCACCAGGCACCTAAAAATGAATATTGCTCTCAGCTTAGATTGCTGAGTAATTAATTTCTACCTTCTCTATTCCTGTGTTGCAGCCTTGGGTTACATGTTTCAAGTAATAATTCACTGTTGCATATGGTTTGTCAAGTTATATTCTGCAAACTTCTGATAAAGTTTAATTTCCATGCTACATTTAATAGCTGGTCCCTTAGAAATTAATCCTTCCCTATCTGTGATATATTTTTTCTTCTGCTACTTAGCGTCAAAAATGGATTTTTTTACCCTGATCTGTAGTGATCTGGCCACCTTTCCTTCAGGATTTGGTGTAAATGACATGACTCCATCTGCTACTTTTTCTCTCCCTTGTGCAGTTTTAACTCTGAAGATTACACCATAAGTTGGAATGTCAGATCTGCAGGTGGCAGAGCTACACATATCTCTAATTTGAAACTGGTAGCAATGGTGAAATTTGAGTACAAACCTAAAAATCTCAACACTGGTGCAAATGCAAAATTTCTGATCCAACCCCTAGACATAGGCTTTCCACAAATTGTCCAAAAGTGGATTGATGGCACCTTCTAAGATTATTTCTTATTAACTCAGTAAGGTTTATTTTCATGTTACAGAGTCACTGCAACTAATTATGAGTTCGACGTAAGCTGCTACCTTAACTATACTATTGCATATGCATTAAATGGTGACCTACCCATTCCCTAGAAATGTCTCTTTCACTTGACATCAGACTTCCTACCTTATCCATGTCAAATAAAGATCATAACTAAAGACCTGGAGTTAAAGTTACAGAACTTGTGAGAAACATTTTACTTTTTTTTCAACTCTAAATGATTTGTCTGTTTCATAAACTTAGACATCTGTTTCTCACCAACTTTAGTGCTGATTTAGTGGTTGCCAATCCTGCCAACAGCAGAGGGTTGGAATTAGATGATCTTTAATGTCCAAGCCAAGTCATTCTATGATTCCACGATTATCATAGACACCTTCCCTCAAGATTTTCATTCTTTTCCTCTAGTATTCCATTCCCAGGCATCACTGCAAGTACTGATCTTCCTGTTCTCCTGTTCAGAGTAAAACTGTATGCTTTTATAGTGCATAGAAAGCATATAAAGATTAGCTGGTGCTATTGCATTAATGTCTTGCAGTGATGATATGATGTCAGCTGAAGTAGGCATCATTTATGGAGTGCTGGATTACAGATTCTCATATCCTGAAAATTCTTTGCTGACGGTCATAGACTTCTGGAAACTGGATGCAGCTAAAAGGATAGCATACATGCATCTGCTTTTGATGTGCTCTGAGGGTCTCTGTTGGGATGCAGCTGTTAGCAGCATCAACAGTGGACAATGACATGAGGAGTCAATTTAATTTAAAAAAAAAAAAAAAAAGGAGAATTATTATGCTCGGAACAGATTCCAGATGAGAAGGCAATCTTATATAAAAACTAATTCAATTAGATAAGCACACATAGGAAATTTTTATTTGATATTTTCATCCCACTTGTGTCAATTTTTTCTTCCTCTGTCAAACTCAGTCTTTATAGTCTGTATTTCCATTAAAATTTTGGCTTTGTAATACAAATGTTTGGTTATGTTCAAGAAAAGGACACCACTGGAGGTGTTAAAGAGTCAGCGAGCAATATCTTTGAATGGTCTGATGTATGTATGAGGACTGCTTCAAAAGTAATGCTTCTATTTTATGATGTTTGCCCACAACATTAGAGGTGGATGTTGGTGGTTTGGGAGTGGAGGTTGAGCCTTCTCACCAATGCTACATTAAATTTTATTGTTGTGCAAGAGATGGCAGTGGAGGGGCCAGTCTGACAAAACGGTATCTGACATGAAAACAAAGTATGAAGCAACGTTGTGTAGTTTAATTTCTCTGTGCAGAAAACAATTGCACCCATTGACTTCACCACACTTGCTGAACATTTATGGAGACCAAACAGTGGATGTGAGCACAGTGAGGCTGTGGGTAGTATGTTTCAGCAGTGGTGACAGCAACATGAAAGATAAGCCATGTTTTGAATTGCCACGTAGATTTTTGTGAGTGTGGCAGGTGGGCTCTAGTTCATCAGTGATAAAATTGCACAGCTAATGGTGGTGACTGTTGAAAAACAGTAGTTTTGGCTGACTATTTTTTTCTGTCAGTGTTATTGTGCTTTCTGTATCTGTTGTTATTTTCTTGGAAATAAATAGGAGGCACTATTTTCAGAGTGACCTACATAGAGCTGCTCCAAGCATAGTGTTACACAGAATGACCTATTGTATAATTCTGTAAATTCAAAATCTTCTGCTGTTCCAAATTTTGTGTCAGGCTGAACAGCATAGGTACTGTGTCTCCATGTCAGGTAACAATTACCTGCCTTGAAACATACAGATGCATAGTTCCATCACGTAGTATTTGCCATGATAAATCATAATGATGTGCAAGACTGCAAGTTAAATGTTCTAATTTAAGAAGTCGGTGACTGTGGAAATCGAAATATTATTTCATTTTATGAAATAAATTTAAATTGGGTCATTTTAGCTATGCACTGTGCCTCTTTCCAATTTAAATCCCTTTCTGTCATGTTATTTTTGGGCTACACTGTACAACCTTCATTCAGATTGATTCAACATGAATTCAGATGCATAGTCCCGTTTTACTCATCCATTAAGCTTCCTTGATTTGAAAGGACCTACTCAACTGATTTGACAGCAAACGTGTTACACAAGTTCTTATACAAAGCTGTTTTGGTTTAGATATTTCCACACTAGGGAAAGAAAAAAAAAAAAAAATGTTTTGCAATCCCTTACCTGATGTTGTTTATTAGTGTGATTTGACTGTATGCCATGCCATTCTGTTATTAGTGTGATTTGACTGTATGCCATGCCATTCTGTGTCAGTTCAGGTTTACTTTACATTAATAAAAATTAAAGTAATACAGAAAGGCATGATGTGCTTTGGGATTCATATTCTACGTTCTCCAGAAAACAAATTCTGATCATGTTGGAGTCTCCCCTCAGAAAGCACTTGAGCAAATGGTGAAAAATGCTGCATTCTATGATTCTGGAAGTAAATTCAAAGCAGGTGGACAAGGCAGCAGGAAGCCATTTTGAGGAGAAGTGGACAGTTTCAGTCTCATTACGTATTCATCAGCTCCACCTGTTTAGGTAACGACAAACAGCCAGATATTAATAACAGCATGTAAGGACTCACTTTGAAACACAGATGCTATTCTGAAGTTGTATATGAAGTTTCCAAATGTTGCCAGTAATGATCTCTCATGAAAATAAAAAAATAATAATAATTTTGAAGTAAAATGAGTGTGAAACCACTATCAAGGTAAATACTAAGCTATGGAAACAATACTGTGCTGTTAAGGATCCTGTTCCTTTTTGCTGTTGGCTACATCTCCTCTACTGTTTCCCAGTGGCAACCTGTGCTGGAAGTTTGTAGGATTCATAATTAACCTGATTGTTACCATCAGTGAGCTGATTGCATTTTCAGCCTTCCCTAATCTGTACATTCACTGCAGGAACTGCATTCTTCCTGGCACAAACTTCTATAAGAGTGGAACTATTGGCTTCCTCATACACGGATGATGCTATCTCAGAATAGATTTAACTGAGTACTATTTACATTTGGAGCTATGCTTTACATTAATTGATTAAACTAGTGGACACAGATTAGTAATCTGGATTTTTGCCAATATATCCACAAAGCACATCTTGTTTGTCAGCCTGTAGATGGTTTATTCCATTACTCACCTAAGGCATCTTCTTTACCAATTAATTAACCAGTCATTTTGTATTAGTTTTTAGTTACCAGTCTGTATTTTCAACTTTTATTTTAAAACAACCAGGTTGTCTGTTTAGTGATTTTTCTACTCACAGATCCCTGAGTTCTCTCGGCGATTTATCCTACAGCTAATTAGGAAGCTGTTTTTATGATTAACTTTACCAGGGCTGTGACAAACAGCTCTTCAACAAAGCAAACCTCTTGGGTGAAATGGAGGCCAAATTCCACTCTCTCTGTTGAAAGAATGACTTACTAGTTCACAAGAGAAATAAGAGACTTAATTCTCTCAAGATTTGGAATAAAAAGTGTGAGAGTTTGCTTTGAGGCATGCCACTAATCATCCAAAATTTAAAATTTAAATTTTAAAATTTAAAATTTAAAAAAGAAATTTAAGAACATTTTTAAATGGCTTTTTAAATTGGTCTTCTCGTAAAGGTTGAGACATTTTCCTACGTAGTAAGGCATTAAACCAATATACTGGAGTTATTTCTAATCCCACCCTGTCCCAAATAATCTGTACCACCCAGCCTCTTGCCCCAAAAATAAATTACATCACTGAGTACGTAAGATAAGTCTTTGCAATGGGGTAACTTCCTAGCTACCTGAGGAGGCATTTAAATGTGCTCTGTCTGAAATAAGAGTTAAAATTAGATGAGTGAAAATAAAGGGCTGCTCTGAAAGTAGTGCTTCCTATTTTCCTGTGTTGATCCACACTGTCAGAGGCAGATGGTGGTGATATGGCAGAAGAGGTTGAACCTTCCCACTAATATTCCGTCACATTTTGTTGCCATGTGAAAGATAGCAGCAGAAGGGCAGTCAGAGAGAATGGTGTCTGACATGGAAATGCATATGAAGCAAAGGTCACACTGAATTTCTTCTTGTGGAAAAAATGGCACCTGTTGATATTCATTGATACTTGCTGAGCATTTAAGGAGATCAAACTGCGAATGTGATCACACTGAGGCAGTGAGTGGTGCATTTCAGCAGTGGTAATAGTGACGTGAAAGATAAGCCATGTTATGGATAGCCATGCAGATTTTGACTAACATAGCATGCAGGCTCTTGTTCATCACTGGCAAAAAAACATGTAGCTATTAGTGGTGGCTATGTTGAAAAACAATGTTTTGTAGCTTTTTTCTATCAGAATAGTATCTAAAATTACACACTAATTTGTTTTTACCAGTCAGGAAATTAAGTATTATATCATCTTTGCTGCCATCAATCATTATTTAACATTAATTAATTATTCCCCCCCCCTCCCCCCAGAGAGTACATCTATTACTTAGAACAATATTAAATATCACATTAGCATATCCCCTTTTTTTTCAGTGAGCACACTAAAGTGGTGTACACACCTTGAATACAGAATACTTAGTCAAATGAATGTAGCTACCTTTTGAAAGTGGGAAATTTTTGGAAGGCATACCGCATTCTTAAAATTAGACATGTGAAGTTCAGAATAGCCTATCCAATGGAAAGTGCAGGACATTTTATAGGTTTCAACTTAAACTAAACTACTACTTCTTTGTTTAAAAAACATTTCCCTTTTGAAAGAGCTTATTTGAGACTATAATATCTTATATCTCTTTTTCAGATGGTCTAAAGCACTTCAGTTTTGTGAAAATTTGTTCCCTTACATTTCCAAGACTGACTGAAGATTTCTTTTTGGTTTTGGGCTCATGCAATCCATTGCTCAAGAAACAAATTTTCAATTGCTTTTCATTTAAAAATCATCCTCCCTATTGGGATTTTTCTTTGGCAGTGACTCATGTTTTTTTACTAGGACACTTACAAGCATTCACCTAACTTAATTTGTATTTGTGAGTCTCATTTTGAACAGAGATATGTAAAGAATTTCCCATTTTGTTTTAATTTTTTTCCCTATAGCTACAAAAATTATTATTGCATATTGCTTCTGCTGAAACACACACAAGTCCTGAATCAGTTTTAAACTAAAATGTTTAAAGGAGAAAAAAATATGACTTTTCTTATTTTATTTTATTTTTTATTATATGTAGCAAACTAGACGTAGAGCCAACATCCAACATTTTAGAAAAAAGTATAATGAGAATTTCTGTCCAAATATTTTGTACTTTTTATTTCTGGCTCAGTAAAACTGACAATAAATAAGTAGTTTGGAACAGTCAAAAATAGCATGCACTAAAAGAGCATGCACTAAAAGAGCTTCTTAGAGTCTCATTTTTATCACGTCTTACTGCACTTTTCAAGTATTACTGCTTTCATAACATAACTTGTGAGAACTATTATAGATCCTTTATTATTAAAAAGAGGTGTTTTATTTGTTGTCATACAAAATGAATAAGAAAAAAAAGTTAAGATTTACAGAGCCTCTTTTTTTTTTTTTTTTTCAAAATCTAAGCTCGTTTAAGTGACTTGTTCTAAACTGTATTCTTTAATGTTATTTCTGACTTTAAAACATAAATTGATTGAACAATGGGCTAATGATTTTCTGTAAATCATTAATGATTTTCATCTATACAAAAAACTTCAAACTTGTCCTTTTTTTCTCTCTGAATCCAAAAAAGGGAAGAATTTATAATTGCCGTTGGTTTACTTAGTCTGGTAATCTGAATCAAGTAGAGGAAAAATGACAGAAATATAACCTACTGAAGGATCTAGACAGGAAGCAGAGGACTGTTTTTGCCTGGCTTGACCAGATTTTGGGCTTTCCTTAGCCCAAACTCTCTATAGTGTATGGCTTAGCACGTAATGCCCTTATCTATCATGCTAGGCAGATAAACTCAGACTTCGTCTGAAGTTGCCTATACATCTCATCTGCCCTTGCAGCAGGCTACATTCAAGTCATTGAAAAAATTAATCAAGGCATCTTCATGAGGGAATTTTATGTTGTTATATTGCATCCACTTAGAAGGCCAATGACACTCAAGGCTGATTAAAGACTTCTTTGGAACAACAGTTGTTCACAGTCAGAGCTAGCCATAGGGATACATCTGCAGATAATTGATATGGACAGTTGGCTAACCTAGTCCTAGGCACTGCCTTTGGGTTGTGCACATAGTATGATTAAGAGTGAATATGTGATAAATGCGATCCATTCAAAAGCTAATAAAAGGGCATTTGTCTTCATATATATTAGAAGGAAGAACAAAAGAATGTCAGAGACAAAATTAGAATAATTCAAAAACTGAACTTTTCTAGAGAGGTACAGATTATCCATAATTATAGGGAAAAAAAAAAAAAAAAAAAACAACAAGGAAAAAAACCCAACAGTATAAAAATATAAGCAACTCTTCCACACTCCAAGAATTATTATCAAATTTTAAAAATTGAAATCAAAATATTTGGTAGTTCTTGCCCATTTTCCACCTTTCTGATAACATCTTTCCCTAAGACAGCTGCTACTTTTCACAATGATAACATGATAATGGACGCCCTGGTCCATGTATCTGGGCTTTAAAATTAATGCAGTAATCAGCACAACTATAATCAGCATTGCTTCCGGGACAGCTTCTGCACGTCCGTACAGTTAGCATGTCAGACTGCAAGGGGACTTTCTGAAAACATAAAACAACAACAGCTATTATTAAGAAACTGATATTTCTGATAAATAAGTGAAATGTCCTTCATTAGGAGGAAAAAAAAAAGTG
This sequence comes from Alectoris magna, assembly GCA_030625065.1. Taxonomy (NCBI): domain Eukaryota; kingdom Metazoa; phylum Chordata; class Aves; order Galliformes; family Phasianidae; genus Alectoris; species Alectoris magna. The sequence continues at coordinate 181,419,994 of CM060560.1, read as the reverse complement.
CTCCCTACATTTGTAGCTCTTTACCAATCTATTAGTTTTGAGGCTTCAAAAAACTCTGTATATGTAACATTTGGGGTTTCTGGTAATTTATTAAATGAAAAAGATGGAGTAGGAGGAAAAGTGGACATTGTGCCATGATTAACAGATTGTACAAGTTTTTTCCAGATCTTATCTACCACTGACAATGTGTTGGTGTTTTTTGATTGTCATATCAGTGACAGTGATCTTAACAGAAATACAGGTATTATTCATTAATAATTCAGCTTCTCTTAATCTTTTGCTTTTCTGTCCATCTATTCTTTTTTTTTTTTTTTAACTCACTGCTTAGCCCTAAAGTACCTACTTAGAGCACAGGATCAATGGAATATACTTCTATTTTGGGAAAAGAGAGAAAAAGGCCTTTCATGAAGCCACCTGTGTTTATTACTCTGGGAAAGGCTGTTGTTACATACAAACCTGTGGCAACCAGGAAAATATGAGGCTTCACTGGATATTGAATCAAAATGGGAAAAAAAATGTGTGAAAAATTGAAATGGAAAGGCTACAGAGAGAGTTTACAGTGCTATAATATACTTAAATAAAATGGGCAATATACGTATGTTTAAGGCATTTGAACAGAGTTAAATAAATATTTAAGATTCTTGTCCTAGCAATGGCATTCCAATTCAAAGTACAGCTGACATACAAAAGGCTGCAAAAATTATATTTGCTATATGCAGAAGAGGTCCAGTACCGGGCCTCTTATACAAACAGTCTCCCATTCAACCCTTGGCATTAAGGAAAAGAAGCAGGGCTCAGTCAGTGTAGGATGCAGCTAAACCAATGCTATTAAATAATTTTGACACTGCAGATGCACAGCAATTGGCTAACAAAAAAAAGTAATTTACAAGTTAATTTGTCTTTCTGGTTAAAAACATAGGCTCTACAGATGTTAGAAAGGCATAAGCTAAAAGTACTGCATTGAGCCTTGCTCTAATCTATCATTAGTGTTAGCCATGAAGAGATAAGTTAAAAAGGAAAAGTAGAGTTCATCCTTTCTCAGCCAGTGGGAAGAGTGTATTGCCTGCTCTTCCACAGTGAGGTGTCTGTTTGTAAATAAGAGCTAAGGTAAAATTACCTAAGAAAATATTTTATTCTTGAACAGAGACAATGAAACAGGATATTAACCCAATTTATTCCAGACAATACATTTCCTAAATGTATTATGAACAGTCTCTGAATTCACCCTGGCAACTGGGTCTACAGGCCCACTCCCTCCTTTCTCTTCATGTGCAAAACTAATCTTTTCAAACCATGGGTTTGGATTCAAAATAATAATTAATTACTAAATTACAGAAAGTTCTGGTTTACTCAAGGGCTGGGGGGGTTGAGGAGGGGGGTGGGAATGAGGGGGCTGTTTTTCAGGTTTGTTTGGGGTTTTTTCCACTTGACTAAGTTTAAATACATTCTTTGTTGTCTTTTTTCTTTGTTGTCTCAGATCGTTTGGGAAAAAATAATCAAAAGAAATCCATACCAAAGAAGATCACTTTGTATTACCCAGGTGCATGCATAATCCTCACTCATGAGAAGAAACTGAGGATCAAAGTGCAATAACAGAAAGAGAGCAAGTCAGAAGAAAGACCTGCATCATCTAATGACAAGGAGATGGTAAATGGAACTTCCTTCTGAAAGCTGGGACAGTTCTATACTTTTTCAAATGGAGATAACTGTACATATTTGCAGGGGAGCTGGAGCCTTCAGAAGGCAAATGTTACTTGAGAAATTATATTTCTGAATCTGAGCTCATAGAACTGTCTTCTGAGGATAACAGTGCTGGTCTTGTTATTTTTTCCGACTGTGACAAATTAGCTAGAGGATGAAAATTTACTTTTCACAGTGCTTTGGCCACCTCTTTACATTTCCTCATATATGGTAGACAGAGGTAGATCTTACTTGGGAATAATGGAGTTAACAACCACCAAGACTGTCTCTGAGTTTTAATTCACTCCTGCAAAAACATTAGAGCTGTCACTGCCTGCAGGCATATTTAGTTGCATTTTCACCAGTGTACTAACACTTGAATCCCTCTAGTACTTCCTCCCCTCATTACTCTGGATTTCTCTTCTACAGCTGGTTTCAGAACTGCTGGGTTATGCATAATGATACGAAGTTCTTCCTGTTGAAAAACTAGGTCATTGAGATGTAAAGCGAGTTTCTACGTGTAATGATGAAAAAGTTCAGCACAGTTGTTTTGTAGTATGTGGTCACAACACACAGCCTGAAAGTATGTGTTTTTGTTAGTTCTCGCCTGTATTCTAGTCACACTCTCCTTTTTCTCACTCTCCTATCTAGGTGTAGCAAGCTGTGCATAACAGCAAAGCCGTTTGCTGGTAGCAACAGCAAGATCACTCAGTTGTTATATTTGGCTCCTCTGGGGAAAGTAACAGCAAGGAGATCTTGGTCAGCCCATGTGTGCTCTCTCATTGTCTCCCTCTCAAACTGTCACCATGATAGCAGAAGGACCCAGAGACAAAGTAAGAATCCCCACTCAAAGAAGATATTTTGTGTACTTTTCCTTGTTGTGATTCATACTGCCATACCATCACACGCTCCAGGACATCAGTTGGTCTGTGCTCTACTTGTCATTTAGTAGTGAAGCAGTTCAGACAGAAATACAGTCCCTGCAGATTTCCCTATGGCTCAATGCTGGAAAATCTTGCACACCTCAAGTAGTCTCAGAAATATTTCTTTTACTTATATAAAGGTAACCTGAGCTTGAAGCTATGCATTCAGACAAAATAGCATGTTATGAATGATGAATGAAGAATGCGTCGCAAACTAATAAACAATACATCCAAAAGACATACTATAAAGACCCACATTGATGTATACGTACAGTGGTTCTCTCTCTTGTACTTTTTTAAAACAGATGATCTTTTGATAAATAGCAAGATTTTCCAATGATAGAATTATCTCCAGTCTAAACTGTCATTTGATTGTTTCATGGCTCAGAACTTCACCTATTGACATAAATATTATCACATAACTCACTCGGTGCATGTTAAAGGGGGTTTTCTTGCAAAGATTATGTCATGCAACTACTGTGACAGTTCAACTGTCTAATCAGATACAGCAAATCCTACTTTTCACATTCTTCACCTTTCAAGAAGAAAACTACTAATATTTAAAAATATGACAACTGTTAGATGGCATTTAATTGCATGGTCAATTATATCTGCGAGTGGCTGGTTCAAAGTGTTAAGTAGAACTCCAAAGAACCTCATAATCATCAGTTCTGAAATTATCTAACAAAAAAAAAAAGAAAACTTACTTCATAAATCTCTGACTCATTCGTTGCCTACAAAATGAAAGACAACTTATTCAAGAAATAGAAAAAAAAATGTTGGTTGCAATAGGACATCTATGGGAAAATATTTTCATTTGGATAAGGGTACTGTAGATTTTAGTGGCTACTTGGCTAGCTCTTTCTCATGAGTTTGTTTCTTCTATTACAGTAATCAAAGCTGTTGTCTCTACTCTGTGGATGAATGCTCAGCTGAAAAATGTTTTATCTTTCCTTAATAGCTAGCAACAGCTTTTTCTTTTGTTCTGTTTATTTATATAATTTGTTTAGCATAATTTTTGTCCCTTAGATCCCTAACAAGTAATTAAGTTGACTGTTTCCCCATTGATAACAGACTCCTACACAACCCAAACTCTCCTGTGATCTTACCATCAGTGCCTTCTGCTTTATCTAGGGATTTTTTTTTTTTTAATCTTAAGAATGTGAATGCTCTAGCAGTCCTTTAAAAAAGGTTTTATGAAAATGTGTGTTGCTGTTCCATAACCTCTGGTCTTTGGCTATCTTGAGTCTAATAAATTGAAATGGAAGAGAAGGATTGATAAAGGTTAACTCAAGCTATGTTTACAGCTCAGTATGTAGTCATCTACACTCACAGTGCTTTTGACTCATCTACACCCACTCTGCAAGAAACTAAGAGTAATGTCAGTCCATTAATTGTGGGACTGATCTGTTATTATCTCAAATTTCTACTGCAAGTTGGATCAAATGGAACAGTGCTATAATATATTTCTGTTACTCTGAAGGAACAGTCTGCAGTTCAGGAATCATCAACAGAAAGGCTGTGCTGCTCTTGCACTACAGGCAATAAAAACATTGTACAAGACAAACAGAAAGATTTAACATCATTATTTACAAAGTTATGGTGAAATTGCATGCATTTTAGCTTATTTTCAAGCGTAAGTATATCTTTATTCAGCTGAAATAGAATAAGAGAACTGATTAGACACTTCTATTAAAATGTCGTCTAAACGTGCAGTGAAATTGGTGTCTCAATGTTTGAGCTTCAGTGATTTTTTAGTTGTGTTGGAAAGACTGGCTTTTTTGAAACAATGCAAGTTCCTTAAGTGCTCTGCAAAATAATGGTAGATACTGTGTTGTTCAACATGGGAGATCTTAAATTACCATTCCTGTCAGTATAAACTGATGTGTGGAAAATTAGCTCTAAATCAGCACCTAAATGTCATGACTATGAGTCTGTCTGAAGCCATAAGGATATATATATATATGCCTTTACCAAGTAAAAATCTCATCTATAATTTGAGATTTCATTTTCACATAAATACTTTTTAAATCTTGTTTTTATTCCAATGTGTAATTAAACAAATGTCAAAGTTTCAAATGTTACTACAAAATAGAACTGGCAGCTTCTGCAAATCTCTGATCTGGCATACTCCGTTAACAGTATTTGCAGATAGATGGCTTGGCAGATAATAATCATAGAATTGCTATAGAACCACCATCTTCCATCTGCAGAATTTTCCTAACTGATTCACTCAATAATCAGCCCCATATAGTTAGACTGTTGTCATATAACATTCACTTGAGAAGGACAGCCAATAATCCAAAGTATACATGTGCCTACTATAGAGATTGATATTTAAATAAAATATCATTTTTATCTTTTATCTGATTAAGCATGTTAATAAAAGTATAAATGCAGTTTAATTATGCATTTCAAAAAACTGTGATCTTGTATTTCTGTTAGCTTATACATACCTCAGCATGATGGAATATGCTGCATCTTCTAGCTGGATTCAATTAAATGAATATGCAGAAGCTTAGGTTGAAAAGGTACTATAGATGTAATCCATTAAACAGCGATATTTCATTTGCTGTTTTTAAACTGATAAAGTAGATCTTAAGATATCAAATAAATAAATAAATACGATAAAGAGGACTAATACTAAGGGTAAGTGCATGCTAAGCACTGTGTAACTAGACCTCTGCATGCTCAGGGCACATAGACTCCTGAAGTTGGTGAGCAGCTGTTCAAGGAACTAGAAGTCACACTTCCAATAAGAAGGAAATAAATACTGGAAGTCCTGGAGGGGACCATAAATTCTGTTACCTGAGTGCAACCCTGGAGAAAGTCATTCTGTAAGGTTACATGGGAGATAGATCTGTGCTGATTTATGAACCTGCTTTATTTCTATATTGGTCTCCCCGGATTTTCTGTTATTTTACAAAATTAAATGTATTATTTTATGCTCCAATGAAGGTTAGCTTGAAGACTCTAGCTGAAATCTTGTCTGACCACAAGTATGCCTGTCTTTTCTTGAGTTCATCACTCATATGCTGTTGTGCAGCATCATAAAAAAAAATATGTATTTCAGTTTTGCAGATGAGACTGTCCTTCATTGTGCATTCATTACTAGTGTTACAGCTAAAGAAACAAAAAAAGCAATATAGAATTGCTATTCTTCCTTTCAGTCACTTATTATACTTACTCAATGGACAGCTTCTAGTGCTACATATTATGTGTCATAATTTACATCACCATTATATTTTCAAAGTGATTAGGCACTGTTTCTGTTCAATTGCTTAAATGATTCTTGGGTGAATAACTTAAGCTTTTTGCAAATGTGAATTTTTTTTCCTGGAATGCAGTCATTTGTGGCTGCAGGCTGAAAATCCTACAAATCTTCCTTCTCATTAGACATTAACAAATGTTTTTAACTTATTATATGGAAAAATAATACCATGAAATTCTGGAAAAAACATCACATCACGTAATTTTTCAATATTTGCCTACACACCCAGTTAGAGGACTTCAGAGGTTTGTCAAGGGACTCCTGTGTCTGACTTGCAATTCTGAAGCTCAGTAGCTAAAGAATATCAACACCAAAAAATGAGTTAAGTATAACATTGTGACTGTACATGATTTTTATGTTGTGTAAGAGCAGAGAGTGAACAAACTCAAGGAAAATAGGATTTGGGAATGAAAGATTCAAAAATTGATTCAAGGGCTCTTGTTAATTGGACAAAGCCAACCAAGATAAGATAATCCATTGGCTGGGGTTGAATGTTGACTGTAGGACTGGGCTATAAATCTTGTATCATAAATTGTCATTAATTATCCATTTTCCGTGCCACACTTCAGATTTTAATACTAAATTATTATGACTAGACACTAAATTATAATGCACTGAGTTATCTATCTCTAAAGAGACAGCTTCACAGTAAGAAGAAAACTGGTAGTGTTTTGTCAGAAAATGAAAGAATCCAGCACACTTGCCCTTAAGGGAATCAAATTTGTTATTATAATTCCATAACATAATGTGGATAGATATATTCATATAGTCCTGCATTTTTTTTTTTCCCCAAACCTTCTTATTTTTGAGTCATTAAAAATGTATGTGATCTTTACAGTCCTAAGTCCTAAGTTTTTTTGATTCCCAGTCAGAGATTAGTAAAAGGCCAAAGGAGAACTAAACCCCGTAACACAGTTACCCAGTGTGAATTGCACTCTTAAATTACTACGAAGACAAGTTCACTTAACACTTTTATTATTAGGAACTTGTAACACCCTATCAGTTTTTCTTGTGTGCAGCACTGGAGGTATGCCTATGATCATACATTTCTTCTAATAAAGTTAATAATGTTCTTTAGTTCAGATGATGTTTATGTAAGCCATAGAGCATGCTGGAACTAATGATGTAGAAGCCACAAAAGGTTTGACTTGTGTGACCAAAACATCTATAATCACAGAAAAGGCTATTTCAATCAGCAAAAAATAAATTACACTATTGCTAAATACTGCTAATGCACTTAGTAGAGACAGCTTGAAGCAACTGGAGTCAGAAAAGTGAAAAAGTTCAAGTTTTAACTCATACAAATTCAAGGTAGACATCTACACAAATTCCTCATCTTCTTGTATGAGTGCTTATACTGCTAAGCTGCTGCACAACAACAGCTATTTAATAATCCATCCTGTCTTCCTTCCCTATACATGCTATAAAAATAATTTTAAAATGCATACCTTCTTTTTCTGTGCCTCTTCTGATTCTACTTACTTAGCTCAGTAGTAAAATTGAACTAGCGCCATTTGCAATACATGTGCTCTTGATCCTTAGGTTGGAGGAATTCACGTGCTTGACCAATCAAGGGGAGGAAACTTGAGCACATTATGACTAGATACTTGCCAAACTGAAGCTGCTCCACTTGCAGAAGAATGCTTCATGCAGCGGTTAACTTATTGCAGCCGTGTGCTGGAGCAGTGAGGTTGACAAGAAATGGAATCAGCAGACAGCGGCAAGAACAGTATTTTTGAAAGGCGGTGGTGGTTGTTGAGTTGGAAGAGAGAGAAGAAATTAGTCATTATTCTTACCACCTGTTCCTATGCTAAATATTGGTATTAATTATCTAGTTCAGAAATGCCAGGCAACTGAGCACAGGAGGTTCAGTCTAAGTGGCTTGAAGAAGTGCTTCATGACGCTGTTCCTCGGGAATAGAGGAGCCTTTATTGTGACTACTCCTCGAAAGTGGTGTTTAGTGTCAGGAATGTCTCAATCTCTTCTCTTTATTAAGGACAAACAGTATATATTTCTTTTTTTTTTTTTTTTTTTCCTTTTAACTGATTCTTCAGATTCAAGATACTTAACCAGACTTCTCTTTTATTAAATTCTTTTATAGAAAAATATCTATTTTTGAAAACATCTAATTTTGAACATGAAAGGAATTCAGAAAATAACACCTACCCATTGTAATTCCAAAGATTTTTAGTTAGTCTTACCTCAAATAGTACTTAAATATTTTTATTCTTTGTAATTAGTTATAAGGTTTTTTTTTCCTACTAGTAATCATACAGGAGAATTGCCTCTGACTGTTACTCCTCCAGTTTTACACTTATTTTAGACAAAGGGAGAAAATGCAAAACAGCCAGAATTGTAGAGAACATTTATTTTCTCTGTTGTCCCGAATCAAATCTATTTCAAGTTTAAATGCAGTGGTGATAACATTGACAGTAATGCATAAACCAGACTTTTTGGATGAAACATATACAAAATTTTAGGTAACCATGTACCATACCATATACTTTTCAGTTTTTATCTCTAATTGACAAAATCCAGGTCTAGAGTTTTGATTTCCATTTAAGTTGCCATAATTTTGATTAATCTATAACAACCTCATTAAGTTAAACTAATGTTGAGAGTCTACTAGTACCTTTAGAGTCTGGTGGAGTCTATCTCCCTTATTCAAACTGTGCAGTGAAGTAATTTGGTTGAAAATACCTGTGGATTCAGTAGTAGCCTCAAAAGGAGCATGGAGGAGTTGCTTCTTTTTGCTGTTGTTCTTTTGTTAGCTTGAAGTGTGCTGCTAACAAGCACTCCAGGCTGAGGAACAAACTGAAAGCACCTTGATGCTAGTGAGCAATGAGGGGAGAAAGGGAGAAATCAAACATTATCCAGAGTTCTTATATTCTGTGCTGTAAGTGGCAAATTTGGTTTTGTTTTTTTAAGATATGTGAATTTATTAATCTGTCTTTTTGGGGATAGAGTTCCTCTTGGGAAATCCTTTGACCAGAGAGGAAAATGATATTTTGCTTCTGCCCTCTTGACTTACCTTCAAGAGTGGTCATACAGCCCAGTGAAGAAGGTGGTTGAAACTGGCCCTTGAGAGTTGAGTGCACTGGTATTTGAGGGAGAACCAGAAGCTTGTCATTTTCTGTAAAAATATCCTGCCCCTACTGGTTTAATTTCTCCTGGCAGTAAATGATACTAGGAAATAAGCCATTGGGGTAGTCATTATCAGGATGCATGCTGTTGCTTTCAATTTCTCTTTAGGTATTTTTGCATTTCTTCTTCTTTTTTTTTTTTTTTTTCCCCCTCCCCAGAAAGCCACATAGTCTGCCTAACAATTATTTTATATTTGCTGCAGTGTAGGGCATGTTCATCAATGCTTCAATTAGAAGTGCAAACCTATAATTACTGTCTCCACAGCCAGAAAAATGTGAAGTTTCATTTGTGATGATGAATATGCAGCTCTTTTTAAAAGTTTCTCAATGTATTATTAGAAAGTGAAGGAAAAAAAGGAACAGAGGGAGAGGAGATTTGCCTGACATTTCCACTAAGGAAATGGCAGTTATACTGAGACACTTTTGTCCCTTTCAGTAGCAAAACATCAAAGTCTTTATACCTATTCTTCAATGTATAGGACAAGAGTATAGAGACTACATATAATCTACTTAGGATAACTTGACTTTAAAGAACATAACATTTAAAAAGATGAAAAGAATATTAACTCCATTGAGATGTGCATTTCTATGCCATTAAAAAGAAAATAAATGCTTCTTTGTAAGAGCATACTTGAGCCAATGGCTGAAGATTAGGAAGGAGTTTTTATACAATGAATATGTCCAGTTTTGGAGTATACCTTAGAGCTTCACAACACTCAAGTGATCAAGGGAACACTCAAGGGAACAACCAAACTTCAGAAAGCTGCTGTCCTCTGCTCCCATTTCTAGCTTAGAACTCGCCTCCAAGGAAGCCATACCATGTTTCTGCCACTTGCTATAGAATTTTTGATCATAGTCATCTGGAAGTCACTGCAAAAGCTTTCTACTTCTCTGTCTGATCTGACTGTATTGGAATATACTCCTGATGTACATCAGTGTAAAAGTATTTAAGACCTCAATCAGTGTTCACAGATCTTGATCTGAGGTAACACAATTAAAGAATAAAAGCAATCTCAGATCATAGATTCTTCCTCATAGACCCAAGCTACTGCAGAGAACTAGGAACAACTTAGCTTGTCTTTCTTATTTTTGCAATTCTGCGCTAACTCCAGTGGCTGTTATGTTCTACAGCCACTGGTATCTTCTATCAAAGTTACATCTAGACAATTTCTTCTTTGACTCCTTCATTATAGATATTCTGCACAAACAGTTTTAAGTGCATTGCTGTTTTTTTTTTAATATATCTATATATGATATAGATATATTAAATATATATCTATATATATCATATATAGAATCTTCTACAGATACATATATATGACATATGCACAAATATATATATGTCTTATTCTACTAAAGGCAGATAAGCAGTGAAAGAATACATCTCAACCATAATAGGTAGTGGATAAAAGCTGAAGCAGAACATGTCTGCATGGAGAACAGTGCTGATTCTCCAAAGTTTACTATTCAAAACAGCTGGGTAAAAGTGACTCCCATATTATTTTAAGTTGGGCTCTGCTCAGTACAATTTTTAAGTTCCTACTGTTTCAGATGTAGAGATGTAGAGATGTAGAGCCAATGCAGGGGCAGAATATGTATGTATATTTACGTATATATATATAGGGAGGGTACAACTATTCAGAGCTGTTTTTCTGCTGAACGTCCCTTTTTATGCAATGAAATTATCCAAGGAGTCTTCCACCTTTTAACAGGCATCGGATGGTATCAGACCTCAAGCTCATGCTTACAATTTAGTAGGTTGTATACACAAAATTCTCCTAAAGATCTCATTGAGAAACCCAATTAGTTTCTCTTAAGTGCCACTATGTCTGTGTTCTCTGCATTTCTAAAAGCTCAAACTACATAAGAGTTGTAAAAACTGGAGGAAAAACACCTCACATACTTATTGTTCTAATATATATATATATTTCTTGTAAAATTAAAAAGTTAAGAGAAGAAAAAAAAGTGAGAAAAGCTTCAAATGCCAATATAAGATAAACATTAAAAAACAAAAACAAAACAAACAAAAAAAAACTCCTAAAATGTTATTTTGCTTTTTGATGTGACAGTTCTTATGCAAAACATTCAAAAAATTAGCTTAAGGTCTGGATGTTCAAAATGCCACAGAAGATTCTGTTTCTGTTTATGAGACTGTTCTACTGTTTGTTTCTGTACCAGCTTGGAACCTCTGGCTCTTGTCCTTGTCCAGGATAATTGTGTCCCTTCTGAGGAAGCAGCTTGTCAAACTTTCTTTGTATGTCTTGTGTGCAAGTAAATCTTCAGAGAAGTTTTTTAAAAAGCACAATTCGGACTAACTTTGGATTTTTTAACAATGCAAAAAAAAATAAAAATAGAAATGGGAAGATCAAACTATGTAGGGTGAATAACTTTGATATACTTATCACATCAGGCTTGAAGTTCTGGAAAGTATATTTATTTGGAGCCTTTGTCATTATTTCAATCTCTGACAAATGATTTGCATTGTACTTCATAGTTTCAAAAATGGTTTAAATTTTAATAGTTTTGTATAACAAAAATTCCATATATTTTTGTCTTCTTGTGGATACCAGAGAAAATGCAAAAATAATGATGAAGATTGACTTAGCTTTGGGGTTACCCATTTCTTTCCCACAATTTTGCCAGATATTTGGGGCTTACACCAACATATTGGTAATATTTATTTTTGATCTGCACTCCTGCATTTTAAAGGAATAGGGGAGTCAGCCATCAGCTAGCAGCTGTGAAGTGATATCTTCTCTCTACATTGTAGTTATTGTTTTTACAAACTTGAATTGAAAAATCCTTTAGAATATCTTGGCTTTGTTCTTCTGTGCAGTGGGAAAATTTCTGACTTGGTAAGTCTCAAAGGATGGGAACACATTTTTTCTTTTTCTGCATTTGCAGATGTTCTATCTTCTAACTAACAGCCAAACTACATTTTAAAAGGGACCCTGAATTACCTGGCTATCACATTGAAGTAAAAAGACATCAGTATGTGCAAATACTGTGTCCTGACCTACTTGCACTGTAGTTATTTTTGACAAGCACCCAAGGGACCTCTCACCTTCTTACAATTTTGCAACACTTTTAATGCTCATCACACCAATAAAATCTCTGAAGTTAATGTACTAAATTTCTAATGTGGTTGCATCCTCCTTTGGAGCATAAAGTTATGGCTTTGAGTCCAATGCAGTATATTAGAAAGCAGAACTAATTTCTTAGAGGTTCTTTCTAATGCTATCATTTAATTGTTTCTGCTTAATAAATTTTGAATCATTTTTGTGGTAAAGTAAAGGGCAAATCATCATCTACTTAGTGAGTGAGGAGTACCTGAGTTGTGTCTTTTCTGTGAAGGTCACAGAAGGGTTGTATGTGTGAAAAATGAATAGATTTAGTAATTACAGCCTAGCATATAACTCATAATCTCCCTGTTGTTTGAAAATGAGTAATTCGGTTAACTATCCTTTTTTTTTTTTTTTTTTTTTTTTTTTACTTCTTTTACTTATTATTCTTATCTAATTTTTTTTTATGCAATCTTTTTATTGCTATTTTGAGAGTATTATTGTCTTAACTGAGCAATGAGGTTCTTACAATTTGTTATCAATACATTCTAGCTTTCCTAAAGATTCTAGATATGACCAAACATCATCAAGATTTGTTTCTCATTTGCAGCCAGCAAACATGTTGCTACAGAGCCTTGTCTGTGAATTACTCACTAGTTTAAGAAATCAATATTTATAGGGCTGCAAAAGATCAATTATATCATACTGCAGAAACAGTATGGTACTATCAAAAACAGCTAGTTATTGAGCACCTTGACAGGTCATCCTTTACTCATTTGCACACTCTTCAAGCTTCAAACTGCTTTCTGTGTTAATCTTTACTCAAGTGCACAACCTGTTAAATAATTATTATCCAATGGAAACATTGTTCTGTATTGCCTGTAAGCATTACAAAGGCTGACAATGAAAGTTAGGATCAATGAAAATATTTGTTATTTTTATTTTAAAAAGGACGCTATTTTAAATATTTGTATATCTGACTTTTTTTATCTCCTCTTGTGTATACTCTCTCACACAAGAAGAAATGAAACAGCCATTATCAAGTTCAGTTTAACTTGTTTTCTAGTGAAGGTGATAAAATGCACTGATAGTCATAGCAAAAGAAGAAACAAATATTTTTACACTTGGATAAAATATATCTGCTTTTTGTGTGTGATGGGAGAAGCAGAGAGGAGATCTATTGTGCTTGCCTCAACAAACTTATCAGAAAGGCAGTGTCCATGACAAATTTCAAAACACCTTCCATTTTTCCTGTTAGTGGTACTTCCTGTCAGGAGAATGAGAAGAGAAAGATAGGAGATAAGCAAACATTGCTTTGAGTTCATTATGGTGCACTGCTGGAACATACCATTCAGTTTATTTTAATTCAGATTGAACCTAGTTTGCAGCCTTTGAATTTATGCAGCAAAGTAAGCTGTGGATATAAACATAAAGCCCTATTTAAAACTAAGGTCTTGCTCCAAATTAGAAAATTAGTGTAGCCATCCACAATGCAAGCAATTGAGAGCATATTTTATTGGCTTGACAAGTTATGCTTTTGTGTATGTTCTTTGAAAAGTATTTCCAAGCTGAAAAGACTGGCTAGAATTTTGCATTCTTCCATCCTGTATTTCTTTTGTATTTTACTACTCTTTGACTAAAATACTGTCAACAGGCTGGTTCGACCCAGTTCCGTGACTAGTGGGGTGGAGGGATTTTGCAAAATCCGTGCCTCCAGAAAAGGGAAACAGGGGACCCCAAAATAATTAAAAACAGCGGCAACGATCTGAGGAGAAACAAACTAATTTACTAAATATGGTATTGGAACGCAAGATGACACACTATAATACAATATAATTAGAATTGAAGCTAATAAATCAAATATAATGAGAGAGAGACTGTCCAAAAAGCTGAAGGCCTTACACTGATACTGAAGCGATGCACGCAGTCGGGACCGGCAGCAGCGAGGAGAGGTGAAGGAGAAGAGCGCCAAGATGAAAAGCCTGATCGGGTGACCTTGCCAGGAGTTATATCTGCTCTCTGACCACAAAGGCCCCTGGGGAATGTAGTTCTTCTTCTCTTCCGGACAGGTACCTGGAACTGGAGCATTGACACTTTAACTCCCAGTGCACTACATGGTGTTATGATATGGAATACCAGTAACCAAAAGTCATAAAACCATGGCAAATACTAATTTGGGTACATTGTTTCTTTTTCTTTTGTGAATTATTGAAATAATTTCCTAATGGAAATAATAATTGTCTATGCTTTCAACAAGTTTCTGTCATTCATTTTTTTGGCCTCTTTTGTATTTTACTTCTGTCAAGACTTACACTATTAAAAAGTTATTATACTTTCTAAGATGTGAAAACACACCTGAATTCCAACTATTCAAATGTTAGATTTCAAGCTGCAGTGACATTTCTCTATCATTTGACAATTTAATTATTAAAGCATCTCGACAATGTCCTGATTTCAGCTAGGATAGTTATTTTGGCTTTAGAAGAAGAGCAACGTTGATAACACACCAGTGTTACAGTTGTTGTTGAGCAGTGCTGTACAGAATGAAAATGTTTTCAGTTTTTCATCTTATACTGTTCTGCCAGCAGAAGGGCTGGGTTGGCACAAGAACCTGGAAGGGGATAGAAGCAGGACAGCTGATCCAAACTGATCAAAGGGATATTACATACCAAATGATGTCATATGAAAATCTAATAAATCTAAGGGGAGTTGACTAGGGTGCAGCCACTGCTTGCAGACTAACTGGGTACCAGTTTGTGGGTAGTGACCAATTGGTTTGTGCGTCACTTGTTTTGTAAATATTTATATATATAATTAGAATTACTCTTATTTCTCTCTTTCTATCTTAATAGTTTATATCTCAATCTATTAATTCTACTTTTTTTTTTATTTTTTTTTTTTCCCAGTTCTCTCCCCCATCCCTCTGGAAGGAGGTGGAGTGAATAAAAGGTTGTGCACTACCAGAACAAAAAAAAAAATAAAGAAGACCAGTTAAATGAAATATGCTATCATTTCTACTTATGGACAGGATGGAGAACAGGTTATTGCTTTGAGGGTACTGGGTCTTTAAAGTGGGCCTACCAAGAAGTTCTACAGATACCCCAATAGACAGAAAATATAATTTGCTAAAATTGAAGAAAATTAGTTCCACTAGATGAGGCAAATGTGAAGTAGTTTTCTTTTTATTTTAGTATCACGACTCA
Source organism: Alectoris magna (assembly GCA_030625065.1). Taxonomy (NCBI): domain Eukaryota; kingdom Metazoa; phylum Chordata; class Aves; order Galliformes; family Phasianidae; genus Alectoris; species Alectoris magna. The sequence continues at coordinate 181,404,712 of CM060560.1, read as the reverse complement.
GAGCAGCTCTTGAGATAGGTAGTACAATTGCACTAGTTGTTACATCCCTGTGCTTTTTATTCACCTGTTCATCCAGGCCTACTGCCTGCTTGGAATGGTTTGCTACTCTTGATGCCCTCTGTCTGCAGCCTCAGTACTTATCTATTTCTCTCTCTGCTCATCTATCCTTCTCTTTCGATTGGGTACATTCATTTGCACTTGAGGAAAGAACAAACTGTCACTTCCACCCAGGAAATCTAGAGTTCCATCTGGGTTCCACCATGGCACTCAATGTACTGCTTTTCCACTGCACTCTCCAGGCACACTGATCCACAAAAATGTGAACAACGTCCCAGTAAATATATTTTCCTGTATCACCAAAAGTGATGTCTTATGCACTTCTAATGTGCACTTCTCATGTACTATAAATGCACAAATATTTTGTGATTTGGGTAAATCATGGTAGTTTGTTTTTTTTTTAATAGATTTTCTTACATAAAAGTCCTGCTAAGCAGAAAAGTCAAAGATGTTCTTTCATATTGTCTGGATTGAGCATTCTCTTGATGGTGTATGACACCAAAAAATGCACAGAAGACTTGTATGCACTTAACGCCTTACCTTATGATTTTTCTACTAAAGCACATACTGTCTGGACATCTACACTGTAAGATATGGATTTTGGAAAATGACAGGCAGCATAATCATTAATAAAATTCTCAGACAATTGTTAATTATTAATTAATATTAATATTAATATTATTTATTTAATTATTAAAAATAGGCCTCTTCCAGTGCCTGACCACTCTACTGGAGAAGAAATTTTTCCTGATGTCCAATCTGAACATTCCCTGGCTCAACATGAGGCCACTCCCTCTCATCCTATCACTACTTGCATGGGAGAAGCAGCTGACCCCCACCTCACCACAACCTCCTTTCAGGAAGTTGTGGGGAACTGTAAGGTCTCCCCTTAGCCTCCTCTTCTCCAAAGTGAACCATCCCAGTTCTCTCAGCCACTCCTCATAAGGTTTGTGCTGCAGACTTTCACAGCTTCATTTCCCTCCTCTGAAAATGCTCCAGGGCTTCAATGTCCTGTTCCAAAGGGACCAAAACTGCAAACAGTACTCAAGCTGCAGCCTCACCAGTGCTGCGTACAGAAGTATGATCACTTCCCTGCTCCTGCTGGTGACGCTATTTCTGATGTAAGTCAGGATGCCATTGGCCTACTTGGCCATCTGGACACACTGCTGGTTCATGTTCAGAGGAACCGACGTGGGGTGGGGCGTTACTGGACCTCATTCTTACCAACAAGGAAGGACTTGTTAAGGAAGTAAAGGTTGGGGGCAGCTTGGGTTGTAGCGACCACGAGATAGTGGAGTTCAAGATCCTGAGAGGAGGAAGCAAAGCAAAAAGTAGGATTCCTACCCTGGACTTTAGGAGAGCAAACTTTGATCTCTTCCAGGACCTACTTGGGGCTATCCCGTGGGCCAGGGTATTAGAAGATATGGGGGCCTGTGAGAGCTGGTTAGCATTTAAACAGCTCTTCTTCCAAGCTCAGGATCAGTGCGTCCCTGTGACTAAGAAATCGGGAAAAGGTGGCAGGAGACCTGCATAGATGAGCAAGGAGCTCATGTGCAAGCTCCAAGGAAAGAAGAAAGTTCATGAAATGTGGAAAAAGGGTCTGACCACTTGGGAAGAATATAAGAATGTAGTCAGGGCCTGTAGGGACGCGATGAGGAAGGCCAAAGCCAACCTGGAGTTGAATCTAGCTAAAGGGATAAATGATAATAAAAAAGGCTTTTTTTAAGTACGTTAACAGCAAAAGGAAGGCCAGGGAGAATGTGGGCCCCATATTAAGTGAGGGGGGTGTTCTGGTAACAGGGGATGCTGAGAAGGTGAAAATACTGAACGCCTTCTTTGCTTCTGTATTTAGTGAAAAGGCTCTCCCTCAGGAATCCCAAACCTTGGAGGTTAATGAGAGAGTCTGGGGAATGGGAGACTTCCCTTTAGTCAGGGAACAGGTGGTCCATGAGTGCCTAGGAAACACTAAGGTCCATAAATCCATGGGACCTGATGGTGCATCCACGGGCACTGAGAGAGCTGGCGGAGGTCATTGCTGAGCCTCTCTCTGTAATCTTTCGGAGGTCTTGGAGAACTGGGAGGTGCCTGATGACTGGAGGACAGCCAATGTCACTCCGGTCTTCAAAAAGGGCAAGAAGGAGGACCCAGGTAATTATAGGCCAGTCAGCCTCACCTCTGTCCCAGGGAAGGTGATGGAACAGCTTGTGCTGGATGCCATCTCCAGACAATTGGGAGAAAAGGAGGTTATCAGGAGTACCCAGCATGGGTTCACCAGGGGGAGGTCGTGCTCGACCAACCTGGTGGCCTTCTATGAAGTTGTCACTGGCTGGGTGGATGGGGGGAGAGCGGTAGACGTAGCCTACCTTGACTTCAGTAAGGCTTTTGATATTGTCCCCCATGAGCTCCTTATAACAAAGCTGAGGAAGTACGGGATAGATGAGTGGACAGTGAGGTGGGCTGAGAACTGGCTGACTGGCAGAGTGCAGAGGGTTGTCGTTGGCAGTGCAGTGTCCGGCTGAAGGCCTGTAACTAGTGGCATCCCTCAGGGGTCTGTGCTGGGTCCGGTCTTGTTCAACATCTTCATCAACGGCCTTGATGAGGGGATAGTGGCCACCCTCAGCAAGTTTACTGACGATACGAAGTTGGGTGGATTGGCTGACACACCTGAAGGCTGTGCTGCCATTCAGCAAGACCTGGACAGGCTGGAGAGCTGGGCAGTAAGAAACAGGATGAGGTTTAACAAAAGCAAGTGCTAAGTCTTACACCTAGGGAGGAATAATTGCATGCACCAGTACAGGCTGAGGGATGACCTGCTGGAGAGGAGCTCTGCAGAGAGGGACTTGGGCGTCCTGGTGGATGACAGGTTGGCCATGAGCCAGCAGTGTGCCCTCGTGGCCAAAAGGGCCAATGGCATACTGGGGTGTATAAAAAAGAGCGTTGCCAGCAGGTCAAGGGAGGTGATCCTCCCCCTCTATTCTGCCCTGGTAAGGCCTCATCTGGAGTATTGTGTCCAGTTCTGGGCTCCCCAGTATAAAAAAGACAGGGAGCTCTTGGAAAGAGTCCAGTGGAGGGCCACAAAGATGGTGAAGGGCCTGGAGCATCTCCCCTATGAGGAACGACTAAGTGAACTGGGTCTGTTTAGCCTTGAGAAAAGAAGGCTGAGGGGGGATTTGATCCAGGTTTATAAATACCTGAGCTGTGGGGGCTATAGTGGTGAGGCCAGACTCTTTTCAGTAGTGCGTGGGGACAGGACAAGGGGAAATGGAATGAAGCTAGGGCATAGGAAGTTCCGCACGAATGTGCGCAAGAACTTCTTTATGGTGAGGGTGACGGAGCACTGGAACAGGCTGCCCAGGGGGGTTGTGGAGTCTCCTTCTCTGGAGATATTCAAGACCTGCCTGGATGCCTACCTGTGTGACCTGGTGTAGGGAATCTGCTTTGGCAGGGGGGTTGGACTCGATGATCTCTGGAGGTCCCTTCCAACCCCTACAATTCTGTGATTCTGTGATTCTGTGATGTTCAGACAAGCTTAGTCCAACATCCCCAGGTCCATTTCTTCCTCACAGTCTCCCACTCACTCTGCCCCAAGCCTGTTGCATTGCTTGGGACTGTTGTGGCTGAAGTGCAGGACTTGGCACTTGGTCTTACTGAACTTCATCCCACTGGCCTCAGCCCAGCGATCCAGCCTGTCCAGATTTCCCTGGAGGTCTTCCTCCCCCCAGGAGGATCAACACTTCCTGCCAACTTGGTGTCATCTGCAAAATTACTGAGGGTGCAGTCAATGCCCTCATCCAGGTCATCAATAAAGATATTGAAGAGGACAGGCCCCAGTACTGACTCCTGGGGAACACCACTCGTGACTGGTTGCCAGCTGGATTTAACTCCATTCCCCACCACCTTCTAGGCCTGGCCGTCCAGTCAGTTGTTTATCTAGCAAAGAGTAGATGTGTCCAAGCCACGGGTTGCCAGCTTTTCTAGGCGAATGCTGTGGAAGAAAGTGTCAAAGGCTTTGCTGAAGTGTAGGGAGACTATGTCAACAGCCTTTCCCTCATCCACCATACGAGTCACTCAATCATAGGAGATCAGGGTAGTCAAGCAGGACCTGCCTTTCATGAACCCAAGCTGCCTGGCAGTGATCCCCTGGTTGTCCTGCACATGCCATGTGATTGCATTCAAGATGATCTATTCCATAACCTTTCCTGGCACCAAGGTCAGGCTGACGGGGCTGTAGTTCCCTGGATCCTCCTTATGAACCTTCTTGTAGATGGGAGACACACACACACACACACACACACACACACACACACACACACACACACACACACACACACAAGGGCTGAAATAAATGATAAACAAAAAGATTGAAATAAAAAGTGAAAAGAATACGGTACCAGAAGATAGAAAAAGGTATTTAAATTGGTGCATTATTTTTGTATTCTCCAGTCAATATAGAAGGAGAAGCTGCAGGAAAGCCCAAAATATGTGGCTGCAGTAAATTGTGCAGTCAGATTCTACAGACTTATACCAGTCTCCCACAACAGACTTCAGAGTAATAAATTTAACTGCATCTTGCTCCTTTTCTCCAGGAACATATACTCAGGAGATCTCCTATCCCTTGTGGTCCACATTCACTGGATGTTTTAGTTACTGGATCTTCTGCTACTTACAAAAAGATTTTGCAAGCAGGATCTGAGCATTTATTTTTTGATTAACACAGCCGCTAACCAGAGCTGCAGTACACCAATAAGTGAGGTGTTAGTAAATTCACCTTCTCCAATGGGATAGTTGATGAGACTGTGTTGGCCAAGCAGTTATTAGTCAGAACAGGAAGGGCTGATTTCTGTAGCTCCTTGTAGTGAGTTGATTCTTAGTGTTGCTGACCTTCTCTTTTCTGCTTTTCTTCTAAGGGCTTTGCATCTTCTCATGTAAATCTTTTTCACTGTGAATCTTTCATCTATTCTTATTCATATCTTAGCAGTTTTTACTTTTTTTTTTTTTTTTTTTTTTTTTTTTTAATGCCAGTGGCTTAGCTTATATATTTTCTTATACTTCACTTGTTGTTAAAAGACATGTGCCATAGCAAAGATATATGACCATGCTTCCACAAAATTGTCTGCAGCAGAGATGAACCCCTGAGCTGGTTACATGAAGAAGCAGTACTCCACTACCATGGCTGCCCTCAGAGAACTGTGAAATCAGTGGAGCTTTATTGCAAAGGGCTTCTGCAGTATTGAAGCTAGGACAATGATTTCTCTCTTAACTAGATGGTTTTTTTAAAAATATAACTTTTACAATATTTTCTTCCTTTTCATTGTCACATACATTATCAACAATCTATGGGTTTGTTTCTTCTCTTATATTCTTTCTGAAGCTGGCTGTGAAGGTCTGAGATATAAAAGTGTACACACTGGGCTTTCACAGATAGATAGTTTATCATGTGATTGACAGAAAATGATTCATTCATCGTTCATTGCAAAGAGCTTTTCTGACTTGCAAATGTGATAGTGAATTGGAACTGAATGTGGAGATACCTGGGCTGATTTTCTAGCACTAGAGAAAGATTTATAGTTTCTAATGGAAACCAAAATAACTCAGTGAACCTGACTGCCATAACAAAATCTCTAAAATTACACTAGCATAAATGCAACTCATCAGAATGAGGTTAATAATAATCTATCTCTAGGGGTTCCACTATAATTTTCTTTGATTGTGTCATAAATACAAAGAGAAATATGAGGAAAGGTATATAAACGGAGTCCTTGCAGGTAAAAGTAATAAAACTTGTGTGAAATGACAGTGAGCATAAGCCAGCAGGTTCTGTGTGTTCCTCCTTCTGATCTGAAAATACTCATTTCCTTTTTGTGAAATAATATTGCAGCTTCTTTTTTTTTATTTATTTATTTCATTTTCCCAATAAAATGTATACACACTAAAGGAATGTAAGTATTGTATCTATTAATTCATGACATCCCTAAAACTTTCTCAGTCTTCAGAAAGACTGTAGCTTTTATACATTTAGAAAGTTAACATTCAGTTAAACAACTGTGCAGTTGTGTTCTGTTTTTTGTCTTAAGTAGAAAATGTACGTGGAAAATATATTATAGCTATATAGTACTTCCAGGTTTAATACAAGCAAGTATCTGTCATTTATTATTTGCCTTATTATTGTTTCTCAATATTTGACTTATGATTTTCTGAGAATATATTATCTGACAGATTTCCTTTTTCTTTACATTAGCATTACAAAGTATCTGAAGACAAACATTTTTATTTCAATGGGTTTCATGGGTGCATACTTTGTTCAAAAATATAAAATATATTAATGCAGACACTTTTGATTTCAGCAAATAATAATGAAGCTTTTGTGCTGCTACCAAAATTTGAGAGAGAAGATATGGAGCATTATCTGCATCACTGCATTGTAACTGGGAGTAAAATATTGCTTGAACACTCACCCTAAGTCATCCGAAGTACTAGTATGGCTCTTTCTCCTTCCTTAAATCCTTCATGGATCATAGAAATCAAACATAAAAGGAACTTTTGCTGGACAGTTGGAAAGTTTCCTTCTTTTGTATTACTGAGCATACTGTTAACAGGAATATTATGAATTCATGGTTGTTTTCTTTCTCAAGATATGCGACATGTCTCTGAAACAAGGACCGTAGCATTTAAAATGCAGAGCACATCAATTTTGCAGCAAAGTTGTTATTGTCATATAAAATAAATTAACTTTCAAATGTTTATCTGGACATGTCTAAACTCATGACTTTGTTTATTTTTGTAAACACGGTCCCATACCAATTTAAGAGATTTTTCTGTATCACTGCCAATAATGATGAAAGAGTATTCAAAAGTTGGAAGCTAACAAGCCTATCATATGAATTTAATAAAAAATATGCTTGTCATCACTGAAAAAGAATTCTGAAGAAAAGTCAGGGGAGCACGCATCTAGTAATTTATTAAACACTGAACTTTAAGGTATTAAATCTGAGTGCTTTCTGAATGGCTGGAGATGTTCTGCACTCTCCTCCACTACAACAGCCACCAATCTTGGTCTTGTGTTAATGCCAAACCTCTGCATCGTTCTTGCTAGATGAGTATGTTTCTATGATTTAAGTACCTATAACTGAGACTAAGCTGTCAGCTTGTTCCTTCTGGAATTGTGCAAATAGTTGTTGTTAAAATAGGATTCTTCACTCTGCTGCCCCAATGCATAGAGCTATCTTGATGTGCGTTTAAGGTGGGTGCTGTAGAAGCTCTTACAAGGAGAAAGAGTGGGGCACACTTTCATCTGAACTTTGTAAGTCTTGCTAAAATATTTGCATTTCTGTTTTTCATATTGATACAAAGGGGCTGCACAACACAATAGATGCTTAAGATAACAATATCATACAAAACAAGAACACTAGAGATTATTCATAACCAAAATAACTCCAATAAGAGAAAAATGTGCTCTTGCTGCTTAATTGAAAACAGTCAATAACTTTGCAAATTTATGGCCTGTTTCCCTTTTTCAGTGAGCCCTGGAACAATAAATTCCCATGGAAGATAATTCTGCAGGCACTTTTGCACCACTCTGGGCAACAGAGAATATATAAAAATGCTCCCAAGCAATATTCGTTACTGAGGATTTCATTACACCTTATTGTCTCTCTTCCTCCCAAATTTCCTATGAATCCATTATCCCGTGAAATTTCAGCAGAAGGGGATTGCACCAGTACTTGTGATTTTGAATGTTCATTGAAATAATACTTACTAACAAAGATTTAACATTCAGATTGTTTCTCAAAATTATCCAAACTTCAAATAAATTTTAGTATTTTAATTTCATGTCATGCAATGCTTGCTTTCTAAAATTGCTTTTTCTAAAAACCAGGGCATAAAAACCTGGCAATATTTGACCTGTACAGCAGTATGTGAAGCTCTTAAGAAAGGCAGGGGCATCGGGACATCAGAATATATCATTTCACAAGCAAGAAATTTATTCTAATGTGTCAAGACATCCTAGAGTATGCTATTACTTGTTATTTGAGTTTCTTTGGGTAAATCTATTACTGTAAGTACCAATGTCTTAAAATCTAAGAACATACTGTACTTCAAAAAAGGGAGCTTTGGACAAAGTGAAGATTCTGAAAATGCATGCTGAACCACAATATTTCATTAGCTCACAAAAAAACTGGTAACTCATTACTCCTAAACTATTCTCACAACCCCTCTGTACTGCTAACACCTTCTGAGTGAATTTTAGTAACTGATACAAGAGCTAATATTGAGAACGTAACATAAAATTTACATAAGTCTTCAGAATTCATGCCCTTAGTTTCTTAAAAGCAATTTCAGAGGAGTAGGAAACAACACTGGAAAAATAATCTGCACTTTTTCTCTGTGTGTTGTCTTCAATTCCTCTCCAAAATATTAGCATCACTTTACTCCCCTCTGAGACTTAAATGCACAGAAAATCAAAACAAACCAAACCTTACTATGTGCAGACTGTAAGTCTGACATTTCAAACAATCGTATGGCTTTGTTTTCAGGACATGCATTTAAAGCTTTCTTGTGCAGACAGAAAACCAAATGTAACAGTCTTATTTTGGAAGGGATTCATATTTTTGTTGGGATAATCATTAGAAATAAAAGGAAAGATAAATAAGGATAATGGGTTTCCATTCTATTCAGTGGTTCACTACAGCATCAGCCTTTCTGATTCTGAATGTACTGGTTATTTTTTATTCATACACAGCACAGTTATGCTGTGAAGGAAATGGTAAACAAAACCCTTCACTTACAGCTATCTCTTCCTTGGTTTTCACTTGCCATTCTTTCTGATGACCAAAACGCCTAGTGAAAATTAGCATGACTAATACAGAGCTTATTCAAGCAGGCATACCATATGTAAATTGTACCTGGTGACTGATGGACTGACTAGTCGAAGATTTAAAATTAAAATCCCTTCTCCGTGTTTAAATTTTATTTATTAAAGAGCAAGATCAAGCAGAGACTGATAGAATACTAATACTGGACAGTTAGTCAGGAAGTCACGTTATTTATCCTACATTTCAAATTCCACCCCATGCTTTGGAGCCTTGTAAATACTTGCATGAATAGTCCTAAATCATAAATGCCAACTATTTAAGATATACTGAGAGAGATTAAAGTGTACGCACAGACATTAGCAGCATGGGTTGTTGGAGGTCCTTCTGAAGCAAAATGCTTGCTGATGTTAGCTGCTGCATTTATTAACATAGACTACTTTCCCATAAGTAGGCAGGTAGCTTGAATAAACTGAAGATTTGGCACCTGATGTATGATGTCCCAAGTGTTTTAGCCTTAGCATAGGGAGATGAGTTCCAATCTTGGTGAAATAAGATACTTGAGTTGCCAGTCATGTAAACTGTCCAACTTTTCTCTATAAGGCTAAAGATTACTTTCTGTCCAGGAGTCCTTGAGTGATGACAGCAAAAGACATGAGCTTTTGATTACCTTCTTTATTCAGTGAACACATGCAAGCAAGATAATAATTTATAAATAATGAATGAATTATAAACTGAGAAGGTACCCCCTGGTACAGTAACAATCTCAGTCTGTTACTGTGTGTAAATCTCTTCAGCTTATCTGCAGCTTTCTGTAGAGACTACAAAACACACCAAAATAATTTTCTTTCTAGCATCTCTCATCTTCGAAGAATACTGAAAGGAAAGAGTATATTCCAGATCTAACTCTGGAATAACATGAAATATCAGTTTCATTTCAATTGAGCTATATTGCTGTAGCAGGTCTTATGAGCAAAATATTATTCTAACTATTCCAAGATAAATACAGCATGAAGAAAGGAACTAATGAGGTTACACTGATTTTATATCAGTACATCTGGCATAAAAAAAAAACAAACAAACAACAAACAAACAAACAAACAAACTTGGCCCATGGGTTATTTTTTATCCTAAATTTAGTTTATTTACTTTGCCTGTAAATTACCTTATTTCTCTCTCGGAAAACAGGAAAAAATCCCTGTTGATTCTATATAACATCTATAGACAGAATGCATTTGAGATATTTTAAAGACATAATATGACTTCATGCAATGAATTTCATTTGTTGTCTAGTTATATTTCTTTTTATTTGCAATAAATAAATAAATAAATAAATAAATTCCAGTTTTTCTTCTCATTTTAGTGTGTATCACTCCATAAAAACCTCTAGTATGAATACTGATAGATTTGTAAGTAGGAAGCAAAATCCCTGCTTGTCTTAGGAAAAAAAAAAAAAGATAAATAATGTTGAGGATTCAAGATCTTTCTTTAACAATATAAATATTACAGGGGAGAATAGGTAAAGTTTCTTTTCAACTCTGTTACAAACCTATTTAAAATTATTCCAACTATTACTGTAATTAGTATTAGTGATGAAGTCAAAATCACAATGTACAGTAAATGAAAATGTTTAAAAGAGTAACAAGGACTGTTCTGACAATGGGTTTTTAACCACTGTGTAGACACATGCATGCAGGTCCATATGTACATACATTTTCATCCTCTACTTAGTTCATTTTTCATGTTGTTGAGAACTTTTGCATTTGGAGTTAAGATTTGTTATTACTTTCCTCCAGTATAGGTGTGTGTGTTTCCTTGTTGTTTAAAAATTTACACTTCAGCCTAATTGATTCATACTCAGAAATGAAAAATGAATCTGAAATAGAGATAGACCAATAGTAACAATGAACACATTGCTGTTTCCTAGCTTGCAAACTTATTTACTAAAAGATTCAAATCAAGCATATTGTTTAATTTCTTCAACTTTGTAAATAAACCAGTTGATAGCAATGACTTTTGTTTCTTATGGCAATCTTCAGGCTTTTTATGGCAAACATCCCTTTTGTTATTCTATATCCATCTATTGCAATATGGACCAACTTGTGAAAGAAGACTTGTGTTTACATTTGTAAATACAAATTACAAAGAACACAAATCTTGTTCTTAGAAAGCAGCTGAGTTCAAATGTAACCGCAAATCTGTGTTTCTTTACTGTTTTTAGAAGTTCATATTACAGCTGGAATAGCTGAATTTGATGATAAATTCAGTCTGTTTTTATGAAGTCTCTCTCTTAATTTAGAATAGCCAAGAAATATTTTTAAGACGAGGACAAGTTCTAGTTTGAGGAGGAAGGTCTTACAGGTCCAGATCCCCAAAATGCTTTTTACCAATACAATTCTATGGTTCCAAATCCTGAAAGTCTTTTTCTTCAACATATGCAGTTGATTCTTATAAAAAAAAAACAGCTATAGATTGTGCAATAATCTGCCTATAACCCTGCAGTATATGCTTTCTTCTTCATGGACCTATCTCACTTTTACATACGATGCTTAGCACCTCCAACAATTCTATTACCTTATTTACCCAGTAAATGTTGCTCAGCAATAACTTTTCAAAGCAATGTTGTGTGAAAAGAAGATGACTCAGACATTATTTTCTTTAGATCATATTGACTTTTCATTTTCCTCATAACAATACATTATGAGAGCAAACAAAACAACAGCAACAACAAACCATATGGTATGTTGCACATTCATTACTCACATTTATATATAGGTTTTTCTAGGAAAAAAAAAATCATGCAGAAGCAGTCTAATTTCAGACTTTTCAAGGGGAGCATAAATAATAATACATTTAAATTCTTTCAACTTAAACTAAGCTCAAAAATTCTTAAATCTCTCTCTTGGAATTTAATTGTGAAAGCAGCTTAAGTTATTTTACAACAAATCAGAACTTCTCTGATGCCATTTAAAACAAAACAAAAAAAACCTAACAACTCAACATCTTCACTACCTTGCAAGTGTAAAGAAATATTTCATATTACAGAGTCTTTGTAGATTGTTCTTTCTCAGCACTGCTGTCTACTATCAGTGTATAATGGCAACATTAACAGCAAACAAGTCATTTTTCATTCCAAGTAATGCAATATTTGGCAGTACTCCCAAAAATTTCTTTTCCCCTTTATTCTTCCCCTTTCTCCACCATAGTGGTGATGGGCTGATTATTTGTTTACACAAGATGAAAGAGTCAATAAGTGAGTTTTCAAATCTGCAAGCACAGACATTTGTCATTTAAATAGGAAGCTCTGTGCCTGCAGCAGAACTCAGTTTGATCTGCTAAGGAAAAAAAAATCCATTTGGTTAAATATGCTGCCGAGGATGTACATTGCCTCAGCAGAGGGAATAGATTAAGAAAAGATATACGCTTTAGCTCATCTAAAAATAACAGAAAACATTATGACATATTTTTCAGCAAAATACAGTCTATATGATATTTCAAGGGAAAACATTACAGAACTCAACATTAACATGCAGCAAACACATCCTTCAAAATGGAATCAGAACAGTATTTTTTTCTTTCTTTTTTTTTTTTTTTTAATGAGCATATTGTCTTGAGTACTATATTTAAATTTCAGAAGATTCAGTGCTGTTGATGAAGGAGTCAGTACTCTCCAGTTAAGAAAAACAGCTGTAGATTTGATTAGAATGATAAATGTTGTAGTGATGTATTGTAAATAAAGTAATGTGTTGGCTTAAATGGATTAAATGGTGCAACAGAGATCAAGTAAAGAAAATAATGCAACTCAAATCTAGGTCTTTCAGAACAATATAATTGTATTTTCATTTAAATCTTCTTCAAACTTAAGACCTCCAGTATAGCTTTAGACCTGAGATACCTTCTGAGAGTCAGATTTAGTAGAAGATGCAGGCAGGGTAATATCTGAATGAAATTCATAGCCTTACAATATTTATTTAGATTTTCCATCATTTCCATGGAAGTTTAGATTTGAAACATATCCCAAGGGGTCAACAGGCTGGGCTAGGAGACACATAAGATCAGCACACTCAAGATACCTCCAAATAAAGCTGATTAACCATAAGTAATTCTTAATGTTATGTTCTGAAGTGGATTTCCCACATCTTCCACCACCTGAAAATCACAGTGCCTTAAACCACTTCATGAGTTTGTGTTTTATATCAGGACTTCTTTTCTTGTGTGGTGGAAAAGACTCAACAGAATAGACAATATTCCTTCCTTATCAGTGTGAAAAAAAATCTGCCTCAGGAAAAGGAGGTAACTGATTCTGGATCTCAGTCCAATAACTGTTCTAACAAACAGACCTTTCCAGAAGAGGAGTCTCACCTATTAAACAATTTCTATAGTTACAGTAGGGACAGAGTTTGCCACTGCCCTTTGAATATACTAAAAACTTATGCAGGTGTTTTAAATATTCCATGTGTAACAAGCACTTTTGGGGACTAAGGAATAATGCGATGAGTTACTTGGGCATTAACTGAATGTAGGATTCATCAGGATACTCAAGATGAAGAAAGTTCGCGACAGTGAAAGTTGTGACTTCCTTTGCTTACAGAAACATGAAGCAAAAATGAGCACTGCATACAATTTTTTGGCACATTCTGCCTTAGAATCTGGAATAGATTTTTCCGATAGCAATTTGAAATAAGGTGCCGGAGTCAATTTAAAGGTTGGACCTAAGTTATTATGTTCCATAACAAAGTCAGTCAAAGTGACAATTGAATTTCACCTATCCAGAGAGTATGAACTGGTGTTTCAGTTCTATAAACACTTCTGAAATGTGGAAATAAAATATGTAAATAAATTGTGTAAGAAAATCCATACAAAAAAAACAGTAAATATCTGTTTTGTTCAGTTTTGAAATGTTAGAAATAAACAAAGCCTAAAGAGAACAGGAAGTGACAACTGACCTCTTCTGCTTAAGCGGTAGTATTTTGCTGAGGTATCGTAATTGCTCAAATCTGCACATTAATCAGAAAGGTCTATAATAGAATATTTTGTTGGACTCACAGTTATACTCCCAAAGATTAGTATGAGAATTCATGCAGCTTCCTAGCCTTAGTCCTGTAGAACTCACTATTGATCCAGAGGTGAAAACTAATGGATCGAGAAGAATAGACCGTGGATTTCAGTAATAACTAAGGTGGTTATATTGATTCACCTCCAACCTGTACATGTAAACAACAAAGTCCATAACAGTTACAGACTAAGTAATGAACACCACTGAGATTGCTTCTGCAAAATTTAAGTGATTCCAGAACAGATAACAGATGTCTCCATCTCTGCTGGTAAACAGAAATTTTGATTAAGGAATCAGAGGAGAGTTTCATCTTACATTTCTGCTATTTAAAGTCTGGACACAATCATGGAAACCTTAAAAATGTTCTGCTTATGTTGTAAACAAGCTACACCCCGTGCTTAGCTCTTCAGAATACCATAAAGAGTCATCTGAGAAAATGAAGCAAGCTTTCCTCTTCCCTACAAGTATAAACACTGGAAGTTGAGTTTCATTTCAATTGAACAGCTGAGATACTGAGTTTTCCTCATCATTTAGAAATGCAGCGTTGGAACATCTTCACAGACATCTTTATGTTTTTTCCTGGAAGTATATGTTCTAACAGAAAGTATGTAATTAAAAAACATGGCTGTGTTGGTCTTGTTTTATTTTAAGAAATCGGAAAATATTTTTTTTAAATGGCTTTGTTGTAGTAAAAGGGAGAAAAATCTTCTAGCTGACTACCTGGTTGATTGAGTTAACATGGTACCTAACTCAAAAAAAAAAAAAAAAAAAAAAAAAGAATTGCTCAGTTCTGAGCATAGATTCAATCTAACAGAAATCCAGTAGGTACTATCATATGATTACAATGTCAAAATCACAAATTATAACCTGCTTAGAAAAGATCAGATAGGTAAAATGGGAAACAAAAGAAATGGTATTCCTTATCTCTATCTCATGACAAATTCGTTCCAAATATTTACAGAATAGTAGCCAAATGGATAAAAACAAAGCTGTAGTAGAGAAGATGTGTGCTAGAAATCACAACATTCTATTGGGAAAAAGATATATTCGTTAAGTACTGTCTATAGGAAAATAAAACAAAGAACTCCACAGTGTGGAGTGGAACAACAGTGTGATGAGGAACTTCAGTTCATGCTAAAAGCCTGAGATTGCTGGTACACAATTTTATTTGCAATTTATAAACACTTACATAAAACAACTGCTACATCTAAGGCAAAACTAGGATCTATATGCTCTGCAAGTACTGAATCTTACTCCAATTCTTGTTCCAAGAAATAAAGGGGAGCAGGTGACAGAACTTAAAGGTCATGGTTGATTGGAATTAAGTGGTCATGACTTGTGTACATTTGCCAAATGCAGACGAGAATTAAATCCCAAGTGGCAATGTATGCACATTTTATGCCTTAGAGATGCCAATTTCACAAAGTAGAAAACAATTATGTGCCAGATACACTGAAAGAGAGTCTAAACACAGCAATATGATCAATATGTGGGAGCTGCTTACCAAGATTTTACTAGATTCCCTACAAGCTCCACCTGTTGTTAAAACCATCTTTGCCTTGCAGTTAAAGAGAAAGCAACAACAACAAAAAAAAACACAGTAAAGAAAAATGGATGATACATAGAATAAATTATAAGCTAAAAGTTGCAGAAGTCTCTTAAAGAAATAGAGAGAAATGTATGGTCAAGAGAGAATAACTAAAATTTTTAATAAGTCATTAACAATGGCTAATTATCTGAGAAAAATGATACAAAATATAATTATATTATTCAATCAGTATTTCCATTCTGTAGTTAAGTAAAAGACAGATTGTACATATATGCATATGTATTTGTTATGATTTGGGAGTAGTTTGCATAAGGGCAGTAATTCAGGACTTGTTGAACAGCAAATGTTGAAGTGAGAAAAATTTCTTCTTAGAAAGAGTGGTGAGTCATTGGAACAGGATGCCCAAGGAGGTGGTAGAATATCTGGAGGTATTCAAGAAATGTGTAAATGTGGCACTTAGGGGCATAGTTTAATGGTCATGGTGGTAAAGGGTTCACAGTTGCAATTGATGATCCTAGTGGTCTTCTCCAACCTTTATGATTCTGAGATTCATAGAATCATAAAATCATAGATCATGGCATAGAATCATAGATTCTATGATTCTATTCCATTATTTTTGATGTCATGAAATGTCAAACTGTAACGCACAGCTGTGTGAATGCAGTGATATCCCTGGTAAGAACCAGTAGCTAATTCTACTTTTTGAAAGGAACATCTAGCTAGATATTATTCAACTTCAGCTTTCTACTTTCTAAAATCTTGTTTTCCTTTTTTCATCTGTTTTCCTGAAGTAATTAAAAATTTATTCCAGCAGAATATTTACTATCAGTTGCCTAATTCAGAGACAAATGTATCATATACATCACGTTTTGTAGTCTGTGGGACGAAATAAGAGCTAGTGCTCTTGAATGAGACTAGAGCACCACAGACAACTTACGCACCTTCTGCTGACATTTATTTATTCTTATCTGGGTATTTTCTTGGTTGGTACATGTGAGAGAGTGTTTCTTGCACAGTATAATGATTAAGCCTGGGTAGAGTTACATATGTTTGCACTGCTACCCAGAACTACTAAAAATACACATATATTTATTACTGGTGCTGAGTTCCAAACATACAACAACATCTCTCACTACTTTGAAGGATCTCACAGAAACATGAAGACTTCCAGCCTCCACACAATTATTAAAAAGCAAAACCAAACTGAGAAGAAAATTAATGATTTTCATGTAGTTAGCCCAGAGGGCTTCAAAATTTGTACAGGAATACAGATACAGCAGCCTTTAATTACGAAGATGATGAGCTCCACACTTTCGAATTCTACTGATTTATTATTATGCCGGTGGTCTTCATAAATCTTTTGTGACTAGTAAAAGGTACTAATAAAATATCGCAGATCGTGTAAAAAATTTCAGATAATTTCAGTCAGAAATGGAAATGAGATGTGGAACGCTAATATAATAGAACAGACATTCTGCCAGAAGGATCACAGAATAAGAAATATGCCATATCAGGTTCTGCTTTAGCTAAGTTTCAGTATAGCTTTGTCATTCTAGAATGTATCTTCATTTTTCACTGAACTAAGGTGTATCTACTTTATTATTGCAGTGTAATTTGGACGTAGCTGAGTGGTTGATTAACATTAAGACATTTGTGCACTTAATCTTGGTCTTTATCTTCTCTAAGCATGCAGGTGGCATTTCTGGGGACAGAAGGGCATAGCTTTAACTTTCCTTATAAAGCAGTGTGTATTGAATTCTTGTCTAACTGGCAGGACTTGAACAAGAGAAATGGCGAATCTACTACTACTACAGCCCATGTGGGCAGACATTGCTGTGGGGGCTCAAGAAGTGGATTTCATTTACTTAAGTAGATAAAAGCCTGAGATGAAATGGCTTCTGTTTAAATGTATTTGTTTTACAAGCTGAAAGCCCCTTCATTTGACTTTATCATAAAAGTAGAGTCAAGTAGAAACTAGTATCTGGTTGTAGAAACCAAGCAGATGGAGATGCTGTGCAGCAGCCTGATGAACACATCTGAGAGCATATTGGAACTTGCTTATAAGCCTAGCATTTCCAATGTGACTAAATCTGGTGTGCCACCTTTAGGCACTAATTCCTCAGAATTCATATATTTTGAACAAGACTTGAAAGTCCTTGTTACATTTCAAAGTTTTAGATTTCAGCCAGCGGACATCACCTAAATCTCAGCATCATCTAGCATAACTAATAAGTATTTTACTGACATTTCTCAAGTCTTAAATTCTTGGTAAACATACACATTCTTTAAAGATAGTGTGTAAGTGCTTCTTTGTGGCTAAACTTTACACTTGTTTGTCTTTATAGGACAAGTTTCACACAGTTTTCCTCCATAAAAGTGAATCAAAGACACAAATTGACATTTCTTCTCATCACATATAGTCAGCAGCAAAACAAAAATAAAATATTAAATCACAAATCTATTCTAATCTAAGTTAAGAAGGGTATATCAGGGCCTTGACCTGGATTGACTGTCTCCCAGTTCCACTTAATCCTACCACATTACTGCACAGTGTACAGGGAAACATTTGGTTATTCCTGATTTTCTGAATAGCTACCAAAGTGTTGAACAGAGTATGGGGAAGGAGCTTATTCAGAGAACACCATTTGAACAACTACATTAACAATTAAACTTGAAGCAATAACGCAAGTTTTTAGCAAGCCTTCTGGATATTCAACCTTACTATACAGCATTTTAGATCAAAGTTTTATTATGCTCTAGATAAATTTCAGTAAGTATAAACAAAAGGAAAATTTATCTCTGTTAGACACCAAATACCTTCTAGCACCTAAAAAGAACATGGGGATTAAACATTAATTGGTCATTTGATTACAGTTGAGGTATATACATCGTGGGGACACTTCATAAAATGCACCAGAATAGATCTAGGCTGAACTGGAGTAAATTTCTGAACTGCATGTGGTGTAGCTGCGAGGGGCTTCAGCACCTATTGCTTTAACCATTTAGATTCTTGGATCCAAACTCCCATAGAGGTATCATCATAGACCATGGTCTTCAGGTAAATAGACGTTGCTTGTGGAAACAGGGAACAGTAGACCATAAAGAAGGATGTGCTTTACCAGTTCAACTCTTTATACTTCACTCTTCAGGAGCAACCAGCCATAGATTAGGACTCTGCACCATTTTCACCTTTCTTGCAACCTCATTAGCCATGAAAGGAAAATCTGTAGTGCAGAAGAAGACCTAGATATCTCTTTGTGGATGAGCTTCTTGTGTGCACATTGGCAGTAGGCACTGAATGCTTTGCTTGCCATTTAACAAATACTTATAGAGGATAACAAAGATGTGAACGTAAAAGTGCATAAGCATGAACGTAGCAATAAAGGAGTACATTCAGAATTTTTGCTTAACAATATAAACTCAGGTTTATGCTGTGCTCCTGCATGGCCTAATTGTAATAATTAAAACAATTACATTTAGAAGAAATAAGTAAGAGTGGATAATTATTCACCTTCCAGAGACATCTCAAATGAAAGTTGATTCCAAAGAAACATTGCGTTAGACTACTTACCTTTTTTTAAATCAATGCAACAGGTAGTACCCAATTATTTTGATTATAAACACAGCTAGCACCATTCAGAAACCTCTCAACCTTCTTGAGAAAGGTTTAAGTTATTAAAAAGAAAGAACATTGCATGGATGTGCTCATTTTCCTGGACAAAGAGAACAACGTCTTCCTGTAACAAAGGAATCTTATTTTGCTAAAACTAATTTATCCATGCTCTTTGCAGAGAGAAAAGTGTTCTCAAAATATTTGTTGTTCTTTTTTTATTATTTTTGTTTGTTTGTTTGTTTGTTTGTTTTTGCATGGTTCTTCCCAATATATCTTCTTGGATTTATTACCCTAAACTATATTACAAGTTAGTTTCAGTTTGGTTAGGTTTAGAGAAGTAGTTTTAAACAGAATTAGTCGTAACATAATGTTGTAAGAATTATCATAAATTTTGGAACAGTTTAAGAGAGCCATTAACTCACTTTGCTAATCCACTGGGAAATTCCCTGGTTCAAACGGGAAGAAAAGGATAATATGAATTATATATAACGTGGTAAATATTCTCTCTCTGTTCTGTTTGTTTGCTGTTACATGCAAAAAATCATGAATGCATCATCTTCTAATTGCTAATCAGACCCCACACTGTTTTAATGAATTCATCTACTAAGATTGTTCTGTCAATATTTAATTAATGTGGCCTAATATAATGACTGCTCTTGTTAACATCTGTTCATAGCAAATACGGAATTCAGGTATTCTATAACACATCATCACTTTTCTTCACAGGAAAGGGGTATTTAAACACAATATTTTCCTTTCCATAGCAAATAAGACATCCAAGAGTTTATTATATCATCTACATTAAGCATAGCATAATGATACAGCAGCCTTAAAGTTGCAATGTTTGGGGTACTGGAAATATGCTTTTGAATTGTTAGCTCAGATATTGTTCATCCCCAAACCTGTTCTAAGTTATGTAATAAGATTATATAACAAATAATTTATGACATGGTGAAATGTATGCCCCCCCCCCCCCCCCTTTTCTTTTTTTTTAAATAAAATGAGAATCCAAGTCATTTGCAGTTTAGATATGCAGTTCCTCAGTTTAAATGCTTCTAATTCAAGTGCCAAAGAAAAGTAAACTTTCTATTGAGCCAAATACACTAACTCCTGGAATTCAGGTTAACAAGATGCTAATTTTAATTAATTTTGATATTTTTCTTCATTGTTTATACTTTAAAGAGTGATTATACAATATCGCAGACCTTCATGACCTTCAAGAACTTCATACATTTATTTGCATATTGACCACATTAATTCTTCACCATACAAATCCTGGCAAATCATCGGGAAAATGCATCAGACGCACTTCATTTAAAGTATATAAATGCAATTAATAGGATTTTATTACTCAAAAGATAAGTGACTGAAGGAAACTTCAGAAATGATAATGGTCCAGTTTCATTAAAAGTTTAACAACTGAAGAACCTGTTACATCTAAAACATCCAGCAGTAACTTCTACTCTGCTTAACAGAAACAGAAGGGTTTCAAAAATAATAAATATGTATGTACTCATATATAGAATGGCTTTTATTAAAGCATATCACTGGTATTTAATGAAGTGACAGGACACGTTATAATTTATTTTTAAACTAATAAGACTTTATGGATCCTCTAAGTTGGACTTCATCCTCTCTCCAATCCTGGTTACTATAGCTCTTTGAATCTATTATTATTATTATTACTATGAAACTATTGCTGTTGTTGCTACTATTGTTATAATTGGTTAATAAAGAATCTAGTTTTGGTTGCTATATTTTCTGCTAAGAATGTTTTCATATTATTTTTATTATAGCATTTTGATTTTGAAGAACTGAGTCACAGTGCACAAATCACAGCAGAGCTGCCGACTCTTGATTTGGAGAAGGGGTAGAGAAAAAATAGAAAAAAGATAGACATAGTGGTCTGGAAAATGTAGATGAGCTCAAAAGTCACTTTGTCACAACTTGATACATTTTTATCTTGTTTTACTTTAAAGCAAATAACACAGTAGAAAATAATAAATTGATTATGTCTAAAATCCAGCTACAGCGTGACATGGCTGGTTCACAGCAATTTCTGTGGTTAGACTGTATTTTCTACACCAAAATCCTTGCTCAGAAGTCTGGCCATGTACTCTTTTGTCCACAAAAGCTCTTAAATGATAATGAGAAGCATATGTATTCTATTCTAAAAGTGAATATCCTTTTTGATATTTTTGTATCAAGAAAAAAAGTAAAAAGCTTACTCCAAGATTCTAACGCTTATTCATCCATTAAAAAAAAAAAAAAAAAAGAGTCCTAAAAGTGGCTAAGAGTGATAGTGAGGGAAAGGGTATATTTATTATTCTTGTGGCAGGAATAATGCTGATTTTATAATAATAATAAAAAAATAATAATAACTGCTCTTTCTGCTGTAAGTTTATCATATTCTGTGAGTCATAACTCAGTTTTCTTTGGGGACCAAACATAAGTTCAGGAAAAAAAAAAAAGTATTTAAATCAAATAGTGTTGCATTGTTGCATGTTAACCAGAGATATTTTCAATTATTCACTTACTTGGAAGTCACAGGAGGCAGAATTTCTTTGGCACCATTTTGTAACTGGGGATCTGGATGTATTAACTGTTAAGCATAGAAATAGCTCTCTTGATGAACATTTTCCAGTGCAGGAAGGAAAGGCAGTTCAAACAGAATTCAGATGCCCAAACAAAAAATATTACTGTAGGTAGCTCAGCCAGAATAAATCTGATCCTAACTCACTGCAGAACTACATGTTGATATACAGACAGTTCTGCAGCTGTTTTTCAGTATACTTATAGCTTAAAGCTATATAACTAGCTATGTCTTAAAGCTAAACAACATGCAGGTAAGTGAGCTCATAATCTTTAAACTTTGAATGACCCTTGTATTCTTGAAAAAAAATGGAAGTATTATATTTGCTCAACATCTCTAAACTTCCAAGTTATATATATGGATTTCTGAATCCAATTGATGTTGCTGAGTAAGGTATTCAAGTTCATAAGGTCAGGAGAAAATGGTACCCATGATTCCATAGGTTAGTGATTGTGACATAGAACTGAGAAATGGAAAAAAATTCTATTCTTATTATATGGGTGTCATCACTCATATCTGAAGAAAGTGTAGTTATTTGACAGCATAGTAACTACTGATCTGCCATGAGGAAGAAAATTTATTGTTGTTCTTAATGAAAATAATTCCATGTCAACTCATAAATGTTTTCACACAAAGTTTTTTGTCTGGACACATTTTTAACTATTGGAAATAACCTCAGTTCTAGAACTTCTTTAGCACTTCAAATATAAAAAATCTGAAGATTTTAAAAATTTATTTATTTTTAAATATGGTATCTTTCTCTTAATGTCATAGGTTTGTTAAATAAACTGCACTGAAGAGACACCAATGGCCAACTTTCCTGTGACACCTATTAATCTCCTAAGACTTTCCTACTCATGCATTATGATTACCCCATGCTAGCTTAGCTTCTCTGAAATTCACAGAATCACAGAATCACAGAAACGCGGGGGTTGGAATGGACCTCAAGAGGTCATCAAATCCAACTCCCCCTGCTAAAGCAGGTATCCTACAATAGCTTGCACAAGTAAGTGTCCAGACAGGTCTTGAATATCTCCATAGAAGAAGACTCCACAACCTCTCTGGGCAACCTGTTTCAGTGCTCTGTCATCTTTATGGTAAAGAATTTCTTCTACATGTTAGTACAGAACTTCCTAAGTACAAGATTTAGGCCATTGCTCCTTGTCCTATGGCTACGCACCATTGAGAAGATCCTGGCCTCATCCATTTGCCTCCTACCTCCCTTTATATATTTATAAACATTTATCAGACCCCCTCTTAGTCTTCTTTTCTACAGGCTGAGCAGACTCAGGTTACTCAGTCTTTCTTCATGTGGGAAGTGCTCCAGGCCCTTTGTCATCTTTGTGGCCCTCCAATGAACTCCTTCTAGGAGGTCCCTGTCTTTTTTGAACTGTAGAGCCCTGAACTGGACATAGTATTGACAGATTCCAAGAGATTACATTTACAATCGCATGTTAACATATTACTTACTTAAACAGAAATTACATTGAATAAGTCACAGTTAAGAATTTTTATCTACGTAAAATGTACCCTGCTATTTAATTTTGGCTATTTAAAACACAATTTTCATATCTGTTCTTCATGTTAATCAGTTTCACTGTAAAGTTACTGCAGTGTAAGAGAAGAAATTTCAATCCTGTAATTTACACTGAACATGGTTTACTCTATGGTGCCTGAATGCTACGTTTCGCTGGAATACTAATTTATCTCTACATTGCAGATTTTGGGACATCTCTAGAGTACCACAGATCCATGTAGTATGCAGTCCTGAAAACAGTTATTGTAATTGGGTTTTTTTGTATGTTTCTCAGAACACTGTGTATGAAAATTACACATTACAATGAGCTTTACTTGTCTTTCCTTAAAATCCAAAGTGCATCATCTTAATTAGACAACTTCTCTTCAGGTAGTGAAAAGATGAAAACCTTAGCAAGTTACATAATTATTAGCAAATAAAACCAGTAGGACAAGAAGTGTCATCTGTTGTGAAATGAATGTGACATAACCTAAATCTAAAGAAACAAGACATGACCTCGCTCATGTACACGCACACACACACACACACACACACACAAAATTAAAAAATTATGTTGCACTTCTGTCAGGAAAAAACGTATTGTCCAGAGGCCAAGATGATCCTCCCAAACCAAGTTCTGTCCATTACTCCTTCTTATATCACCTGCTTCAATTAAAATAGGATTTGGGTGACCCACTCTTACAATCACTCTTCAGGGAGCTGTAGGTTGCTATTAGATCAGCTGATTGCTCTCCTTCTGGGCAGACACTTCCAACAGGACTTCTGCTGACCAAGAATGCCTGTGTATGTTAGGTTGTTCTTTTGTAAATATATTCACTTCACACATAGGACCAAAAGTGTGTACAGTGATCAGAAATGAAGTCAACTGCCATTATGATGCAACAGCTGATCGTATACAAACTGTTAGTCAAAGTATAATGTTAGGGAAAAACTAGATCCCTGTTCTGATTTTGACTGGAACAGTGCTAATTTTCTTTATAGTAGTGGAATGATACCTTGTTTAGGATTTAGGATGAGAATAAAGTTGATAACATACCAGTGTTTTACTTGTTGCTGAGTAATGCTTATATTAAATCAAGGACCTTTAGACATTTTGTGCTAGCCTGAAGCTTAGTTTAGTTAAGTTTAGTTTAGCTTAGTTTAGCTTAGCTTATTTCCGCTTAGCTCAGCTTAGCTTTGTTTAGTTTATTTTGAAAACAAGAGAAACCCTAGAAAAAAAGTAATAATCAAATGTATCACTTTTCCTTTGGTAAAATTTGTCACAGGGAAAAAATATAATTACACTGGTCGCCATAGGCAATCCCTTAAGTCATTGCAAATATGAATTCTTACGGAATGTATATTTGTACCTATCTGCTCTTCCTGACATTTGACTTTGTGTGAGGCGAAATGTGAAATGAATGCCTAACCTGAATACTTCCCTCACTTACATACTGCTACCAGGTAAAAACCTGTCTGTAGCTTTAAGGTGAGTCTTCTGAGACAGTAGTAGTCAATAATGCAAACTGAGGTTTACACATAACTTTTTTTTTTCTTTTTTTTTTTTTCTATGACCTGTTTGTTTTTTATCACCAGCGGTTATCAAGACTGATTTTTCAAAATGCATTTTTCTATGGCTTTTGACAACTGAAGCCATAACGTAAGGGAGAGAGGGAAAGAATACACAAGGGGTGTGATTCTTGGGCAACCTAGTATGTTCATTATAGATATAAACAGTCTTTAAAAACAGAGATCTTTGAGATCTTATGCCCTTGCAAAAGAAGAATTCATTGCAGTTCTTTCAATGGCAGCTTTAAAAAAAAGAAATCATCAATAACTGCTTGGCAGTTAACACAAAAGGGTTAGCAGAGAGGGCAAATAACATGTTCTTACGATCAGGGAAACACTAGCAAATATGCAAACTTCTATCAGCAATGCATATTCATTTGTGAACCAATTAACCTAGTAAAGATTACTGAATAAGAGAATAAATCTACTGTATTCACCTAGAGGACTAAATAGTTTCAGTGACATTGTTTCTGTATTGCATTTGCTAGTCTTACCCTGTATGAAGTATGACTGTCTTCACTTAAATGGGACACACTTCATTAGAGAATTCGCTTAATTGAGACATTTCCCAGAGAAACAATTTAGCTGAAAGGCAAAGTATTCTACTTAACTCTAAATATCACTAGAATCAAAGCTATCCTTCTTCTCCCACAGAAATAGAAGAAAAACTAAGAAAAACTCCCAGTGTTTTCAGTTACTGCAGAAATGGTGATAAAGTTAATAATGAGCAACTGAAACAAATATGAAGCATAGGGTATGCCTTCCTGCTGTAAGAATCGGATCCAAAAAGTCTTGCTCTCCTAACAGTTTGACACTGAAATCTTTAGAAAGATAGGACCTTGGAAGAGAACTCAGAATGCTGGCAGTTTCCTGAGCTACACTTGAGAAATATACAAGTTGGAATGGGGTTTGAAACATAGCACTGATACTTAATATTATGGCACTGCTGACCACTTAGCGGTAGAAAACATGAAGATCAGAGTGCTTCTGAAACACCACCTTCTTTTTAGGCATAGCTATTCAGCCACAGCCTTGAGTCATAAATCTCTATCCCTCTGATGTTGATTTCAGTATGTGCAAGGAATCTCTTGTTTCAAAGAGATGAACTGTACTCACTCTCTTCTCAAAATACACTGAAAGAGAAGTTTTGCTGAAGCTTTGTCACAATTTGTCAAAAGATATGAGTTTTGGAAAAGCATAATTGTTATTAAACAGCTGAAAAGAATGTTAGTTTCTGAAATGATGTCCTTGTTTTGGCTTGAATAGTCAATTTCCTTCATAGTGTCTGGTAGGGTGCAGCACTTTATATTTAGGAGAATAATACTGTTGATAACACACTGAGGCTTTAGTTAGAACTACAGAATTACAGAATATGCTGAGTTGGAAGGGATCCACAATATCATTGTCTCTAACTTTTACCTCCATACAGGACCATTCAAAAATAAAACCATATTTCTGAGAGTGTTGTCCAAATGTTTCTTGAACTCCAGCAGCATAGGGCCACGACTACTGCCCTGGGGAAAGTGTTCCAGCGCCCAGTCACCCTCTGGTGAAGAAACATTTCCTAATACCCAACCTGACCCTTCCCTGACACAGCTCTGTGCCATTCCCTCAGGCCCTGTTGGTGACACCAGATCTTAGCAATGCCTCTCTGCTCCCCATGAGGACATGCAGCTGTCAGGAGGTCTCCCTCAGTCTCCTCTTCTCTGGGCTGATCACCATCTTTAGATGCTCTCTAATATTTAGACCTTCTTATACTGTGGTGCCCAAAACTGCCCACAGCTCTTGAGGTGAGGGTGCATCAGCATGGAATATTCAAGGACTTTCCAGCTTATCACACAGTTCTGGCAGCAAAGAGGGTACGGGTACAGAAGAAACTGAGAGGGGATAGAATGAGAACAGTATAACCAAACTGGCTAAATATGGAATCATGTAAAAAAATAAAACTGAGGGAGCTGGTCAAGGGGTGGCTGCTGCTGCTGCTGCTGCTCAGAGCTGTACAATTAAGGCTGTACCTTAGTCTATAGACTGAAAAACTGCCTTGTGCATCGCTTGTTTTGTATATTCTTTTATTATCATTATTATTACTATTATTATTATTTTCTATTCCCATGTTCTTTTCAAAGTCCTATTAAATTATCTTTATCTCAAGCCATGAGTTTTATCTTTTACTAGTTATCTCCCTCATCTCAATGCAAGGGGAATGAGTGACTGGCCGTGTTCTCTTTAGTTGCCCAATGGGTTAAACTGCAGTAAATGTATCTACTGCAATTCATTTTTATATAATTTGCACAAAAGGTTTTTGAGAGAAGAAACAGGAAGACTATAATAAGACAAGGACACAGGTCACTATTCTGCAACTATGTTCTTGTCTGTGCTTTTTCTAGCTCACTAAATTTGATGACTTTTTTCCCACTGCATGATACCATTTTGAAATGATTGTGTCTATATTCACATAAGTGGATAAGTCCACAGTTAATTTCTCAGTATGATGTGTTTTCCCCTTCTTCAGTTTAGTGAAATTCATACCTGTGGTTAATTCTATGACTATAAACATTTAAGCACATAAACTGTAAGCTTTTCCACAGGATGCATTTAATGATAATATACTTTTTTTTTTCTTATTTTGAGCATCATTGAATGATAGAAGGTACCATACAAGGGCAACTGCAGACTGAGATCTATTGGGAACTTACACTCCTTTTTTGGTCTTTTTCAAATTGTATATTTTCTTTTTATTTAGAGACTGTTTCCCAGGGTAGATTGTCATTCCAATTAGACAAAGAAAATATAAAATAGTTTCATTTACTTCAACATAATTAAGGCAGATGCCTTTCGGAACAACTGAAATAAGGTTCTGATTCTCAGGATAGGCATTTAGTTAGAGTAGTAATTCATCAACAAGCATGATCCTAAAATATTCAAAAACAATAGTCAGGCACCCATACAGAGACCAAATCCCAGTTTTCAGCACTTTATTGTGCATTAATGAAACAATAATCATATTGCTTTACTCCCTGCCTCAACTGTCAAACTTTCTGAGTAGTTAAACATTTATAGCTTGTGATTAGATTATTTTATTTTTGGGACACACAGTGCTTGACAGCAACACAGTGTATTCCAGTCTAGACTACATTTATTTCAAATATGTGTGCTCTTGAGGAGATATACTGGATAGCAACATCAAATCAGAGCTCATAATTGATACAGACAGAACTCATTAAAGTAAACCTGAAACACTTACCCCATTATGTTTTATAGGTACAATTCTTCTCTGACTCACACCACTTATGTATGTTGAAGAAACACCAATCAAACTTACACCACTTTTGAAGGAAGCTACAAAAAACTGGTTTATTTAATTGAGTAAATCTCTATATTTTCCCTGCATATCACTTTTTGATCAATTAATATCTAGTAAGATTTTGTTGCCTCACTGAAATGAGAAAACTGGCTCTGTGTTCTGTTTTCTTGAAAGACAGGGAGCAAAGTGGAATACTGTTTAAATTCATCACATATTCCTTTTCTCATTCCCATCATCTCCATGCAAGATTACTAAACAGTGTCCGAAAGGTTCTTAAATCAATTTTCCCAGCCTACAGTGCCTAAGCTGCCCTTTCTAATCAACTTCAAGCATTTTTCCCCATGTACATGAAGGAAGGATGTGCAGGAAGGATGATCACAGGATCATGGAATCTTTTAAGCTGAAAAAGACCCATGAGATCACCAAGTCCAACCATCACCTAACACTATGATGCAGAGCTGTCATACGAGTGTCATGCACATAGTTCTAACAGATGAGAAGCATTCAGAGGTCTTTCATGGCTTAGACACAGCATACTAGACTCAAAGCATATAATCTATACAGAAGCATAGCCCAGAAGAGAAGGCTCCAATCTCTTGTTTCTAAATACCTTCTTCCAAGCAGTACTCATGTAAAAATAAAAAACTTGGATATCAAGTGATACAGTTCTCAGATACCATCTGGCAACCTGCGCCACATTTGAACAAAACAAACCATTTGTCACAGGTGATTCCTGGCTTCTCTTTGTTTACTAGTCTTCTTTCATTACTACAAGTAGTACTATTTTACTACTACTTCACCTCCCCATCCCTACAGGCATTCAAGGCCAGACTGGATGGGGCCCTAGGCAATTTGATCTAAAGTTAGAACAGTAACGGGGTTGGAACTAGACAAACATTAAGATCTCTTCCAACACAAGACAGTCTATGATTCTATGACTCCATGTTTCCTAAAAAGGAAAAATTGTAAAATAGCAATATGTTAATACTTAGATCCAGTTAAGGACATAAAAACCTAAAATTATTTTCCAGTTATGTTTGGGTCATTTGCTATTAACCCAGATGTTTAGTAGACTCCACACTAAACTATAAACCACACTAAACACACATACTATCTTAGTAAACTGTTGAGCTGAGTCAGAATTCAGAAACCAAGGGTGTCAAAGTGTCAGGACAGGAAGTCAATAGACAAGAAGACAAAGCCATCTGCAGACCAGGTCAGGCTCAGGCTCAAGCAACTGGAATTGAAGGCTGGTAAACCTACTGCCAACCTCAAGCAGGGACTGATGGTCCCAGGCTGAGCTGAAATGAGATTTCCAGGTTTGTGGCTGTTCCTGGATGAGTCCGTTTAGGACCACTAAGACCCATCACTTTGTCTTTACTAAAAGACTACATACAGGACAGTAGTAGCTTTTTGACAGAAGTTTATCCAGTTCTTGATTACTAGTTAATTTTCATGTCTTAAGTCCTTCTTCCTAATTTTACATTTTATTCCTTTTCTCATTCCCATCATCTCCACGCAAGATTACTAAACAGTGTCTGAAAGGTTCTTAAATCAATTTTCCCAGCCTGCAGTGCCTAAGCTGCCCTTTCTAATCAACTTCAAGCATGTCTCCCTTCTTACCAAGCTATTTGCCAATTTGTCAGTTTTCCAGTTTACCAATTGGTTTATTAGTCAGGTTTTGTTTCTTAATTTGTTCATTTGTCAATTTGTTAATTGCTTGCCACTTTCACAGCGTTTACCCAAATGCACACATGTCTTCATTCTACTGATTGCAGTGGAATAAATGCAGATACTCTGCTCAAGCCAATATCATAGGGTTCTTTCTTGAAGGGAAGAATGCTGATTTGTAATATTTTTAAAACACCATACTTTCTGAATTTGTAAATATTTTAGACAAGAAATTTTAATACTACGTACAAAGTGACTCCAAATACCTCACACAGGGACTTATCAAATCTATATATTCTATATTTGCATTCTGTAATATAATATACTTCAGCCAGCACCTCCCTTGAAATTGAACTTAACTCATGGACTGGCATGACTTTTGCTCTAGGACAGAATGCTAAGTTGCCAGGAAATTAGCTTTTTTTCTGTTATAGAACCACTCTAGCCTTTAAAAACAGTAAAAACAGAGTAAATATTCAAAATAAAAGGAAAAGGCATAGCAGGGAAACAGAATTTTTCCCTGGAAACACACCGGTCTAATGCTACAGATGTCAAGGTTTGGTTTTCTTTGTAAGGATCAAAATTCACATCTCCAAACTCCTAAAAACGTTATCTTGAGTTGCTCTGTTATTGTGGCATTATCAAGCTAGTCCGCTGAAGGCAGTTTCTTTGCAGAAAACAATTTAAGATTTATTGGAGAGTTTTACTCTATATCCCATTGGTTATAGCCCTGGCTGTGGAAAGACAAGACATGGGTTCTGATCTCTCTTCCAACTGCTTGTTGTTCTTTAAAAAAAAAATCCAATAATGTTTAAGTACTGTTGTGACATGAGCTTTTAGTTTCTTCTTGTTATTACTCTTTCTTTCATGTACTGTCAATTTATCTGAATACTGTTGTTACTAGAACTGTCTTGGCTGAAACACTATTTTTCATCTCATTCTCAGTGTGACAGTCTGTTTGATGACTTAAAACATCCAAACTGAAAATCAAGATAGTTAACTTTATACTACTTTAATTTGCACTTTATGATGTCACAACATACGACACAGACATGAATAAGACTTGTTAGTCACAGAAACACAGAAAGTCAAAACTTGGAATTCCTCCAGATACTGGCTTGTAAGGACATCATAATGGTGCTAAAATGATTGAAGTAAGTAAAGGGAGAGTTTGATCTGCTTTATACATTATTTCTGAATGACATAAAGTCTAGTAATTACATCAGAATGTACTAAAGTTGCAAAATTTCTGGGGAAAAAAAAAAATGCATACTGAGAGAAGTCAGAATAACCAAGATAAAGTTTGACTAATTAATCTAAGAGAAACTGAAGAATTTAGAATACAGTTTTCTCTTGCCTTCCAACAAATATCAGTTATGCAATCATACGATTTTAAACTTTATGTTTTATTATACACATTTTCTTCATCAGGCTTAAGCACTTGAATCTAGCTTCATGCATTTTAAAGCATAATAGCATACAAATAAAAAGATAAATTTTTATACTTTGTGCACTTTTATAAATATTTTGATATTTTGAAATTTGTTTTGTACAAATTCTTAATTTGTAATTGCATGTTACAATTGTCATGAGCAATTGCCATGTTACCCAGATATGTCAGGAAATACGGAATGCCAACATACAACAAATCATGTGCATAAGGGTATTTCTGGTATAAAAATGCAGAAGTTTACATGCCATATATTCTTTTCCAATGCAGAAACCTTACCAAGTACATAACAGTAAAGGATTTAACATATATTATACATTACATGCCTAAATGAATAATTCATCACTCAAAATGATTCTTCCACTAATTATTTGCTATAAGGATTGACTACACACTGTCTTTTGAAGCATGGACTCTTATTTTATTTTATTTTATTTTATTTTATTTTATTTTATTTTATTTTATTTTATTTTATTTCTTAGTGTGACAAAATAAGCATATTAAGGATTTCAGCATACAGTCATTAACCTATTATTACACATTATCAGAACACAGCCTGTAAATATCAGCTTAAAATGTTGCTCTCCTAACAAGAAAGTGAAAACACAAGTAAAATTTTCTCTAAAAGGAAATATTCAAGAAATTATTTAGAGCTGAAAGAACTCATCAAGAGTGGTTGCAGCCTTCTATACCAATATGCCACCAACTGGCAGTATTTCACGCAACCATGGAGAGAAATGCTTGGATTAATTCTTTGTGAATTTTATGTACCTACCTTGGAGCCCAAACATTAGTTTTATAATTGCCCCACACTAGCATTTGACTAGCAACTTCAAAAAATTATTTAGTCCTACAGGTTTAAAGTCAGATGGCTGTGGATTAGGTACAGATACCAGTCTTCATGAAAGAGGAGGTAAGGTTTGAGCCCTTAATTTAACAGGGCACTACCAGGTCTTCTGAAAACTCCAAATCCCCCGGAAGTCAAAGCTTTGGAAAATATTTTTATGGAGTATATTTGGACAAAAACACTGATACAGAGTCCTAAAAAGATTTTCCTTTTGACACGTCAGTTAAATGCTTCACAGTTCTCTCTTGCGAAGTCTGTCAAACAAGTGCTTTCCTACCACAGGCTATGTAGGTCCATTCGTGGAACAAGGGAGTGTTTCTTGTTTGTGAATACAGTAGGTCCTTCTCCGTCTCTGATCAATTGGTTTTCATTTCCTGTCCATATACATATCCATCTAGATTTCACACAAAGGTTTTGTTTGTTTGTTTGTCTGTCTAGATTCTGCAACAGTTTTCAGAAAGAAAAGAAAAAAAAAGTCAAGAAAGTTTAGTGTGGTCACCATAATTGTAGAAATTTTATATTGAGTTACTTTTGTAGATGATCAATTTTACAATTTAGAATGTATAGGACGTCTTTAGAGAACATGCCCATGGCTACATATTAATCCAACAGATCGTTTCCATCTTTTGTTTTTATTTCATTTATTGCTTCTGCTCAGTTACCTGATATTTATCTTATGTGCACATTTCCCTTTAACTTTATATTTTCAATTTCATTTCCAATAATTGCAACTGAGAAAACCACAGCAATGATAGCAGGAAGTGAGATGAAACCTGGCAGAAGGATAAAATTCATTCAGATATTTAATAATTGTACTTTACAGAAGTGCAAACAACTTCCTGCAGTCCAGAAAAAATAATCCAGTTCCTCAGAAGAGGCATCACAAAGCTAGATAAAGAGGCAAGGAAAACTATCTTACAGTCCTCTTCAGTTTTATAAACTGTAGATGTATTATTCAAAAAGGAAACATTTATATGACTGTTTACATTGAACATATCTGCAAGAGTCTTTGTGTTGGGGGCTGTAAGGTGTGTGATGAGCCAGGAGTTGGCCTGTGCTGGCCTAAAACAAGAGAAGCTGTGATCAGGATGGAGGGAAAAAGACTTTGATCGAAGGGAAGAAGAAAGTAGATGTTTTATTTTTGTATTTTCTTTTTCTAAACAGTCAAATTAGTGATCAGAAGTTTATGTTAACTGGCAATAAATTCAACAGATTGCCCATGACAGAATCCAATTCAAAGAGGTTATGTGCAAATAGGTGGGCAACCCATCAAATGGGGCCCAATAACATGCATTGCAGGGTCCTGAAAAAACTGGCTGATGTAGCTGCCAAGCCACTCTCTATTCTATTGGAAAACTCATGGTTTGTGAAATTCCCAGTGATTGGAGAAAGGAGAACATCACTCCCATCACTCCCAGTCCCAAGATCCAGGGAACTACAGACTAGTGAGCCTCACTTCTGTGCCTGTGAAGATCATGGATGGGATCCTTCTCGAAGTGATCTTAATGCATGTTCAAGATGAGGAGAAGATCTGAGACAGCCAGTGCGGCCTCACCAAGGACAGATCATACCTGACCAATGTGGTAGCCTTCTATCAATCAATATGGGAAAAGGAACTAATGTTCCTTGACTTCTGTAATGCCTTTGACATGGTCCCACACTACATTATCTCTAAATTGACAAGATACGGATTTGAAGGCTAGACTACACAGTGAATAAGAATTGGCCGGAAGGCCACAGAATAAGTGACTCATTAGTATTATTATATTAGGAGACAAACATTCTGAGTAGTTATACTCAGGTGAAACAAGATCTTCAAGAGTCTGTATTTTTGGGAACAATGTTCTTATGTAAAGGAAAGAGGAATATTTTTCCCCATAAACTGAATACTAGTTGTACACATTATTTAAGTATGAAAGGACATGAAGTATTTATCATTATTCTGCATCAAAACAAATGAAAGTAGAAATGAATGTATGATTAATTGAAGTATGAATTTAGAAAAAATCTATTTAATAGATGAGTTAATACTCAAGTCTTACATAGTATTTCTTATAGGATTTTACAAAGAAAGTTGTTATATTTATCCAACTGCATAATTGAGACAAAATTATTTGCAGTGATTTACAAAATATTAGATGCTGAATAATGGAACTGATAACAGAATAATTGTTTCAGTTATCATTGTTCTATTAGCAGGAGGCAACTACAGTCAAAGTTCCCTTGTCCTCCCAAATCATATATGGTCTTCAAAAACAGACCACATAGAATGCAGAAGCAGCAGGATGTTTTCTTAACTGAAAAATTTATACTAAGTGAATGATGTTAAAAATTAAGTATCAAGCACTGAAAAAAAGAAACCAAAAACTTCAGCTGGAATAAAGGTCTCCACTGTAATCGTAATTCAATCCCACTGCATATATGTGTTATGATGTGCTATCTAATTACCTCTTGTCTCTTAGGATCCTGGATCCTAAGGATCACGCACTTTTTCAACATTTTACATTCTCCTCATCTTCCAGTGCCTGGTCTCCTCCATTTTGCCCCTTCCATTGCTTATCTTTAAGACTGAAAGCCTGCTCTGGAGAAGGAATCATTAATTTCTTTATAAGCATTTCTACAACACTTATTACTAGAGTGTGTTACTGCTTCATAAACATTAATAAAATCAATTTCACATATAGGTACTGTCACAGCAAACAGACAGAGAACTGAGACAGTGAGAGACTGAGATTAAAGATCTCTGTCTAGAATACCTATGATCTCATTTTTCACAATATTAGCATTAATGGAACTTCATATATTCATAGCACAGCAAATCAACTTTAATTACATCTGTGAACAGTCAATATTTCTGTAACTTATGTACAGCGTATTCAGACTATTATGAACACACACCTTTAAAATATATAGTTCAAGTGACTTATCAAATACATTTAAACACAATGGCAGAGGCACAGACACAATTTGGTTTCCAGAAAAGCATTCAACTTCTGTAAATGTAACATCATCCTCCATTTATTTCAGCTTTTGAAATAAAAGCCTGACTCCTCTCTCCCATTTCTACTCTTTTACTTCTCTGTTTTGTGTTTCCTTTCTGGCCTTGCCTCTCTTCACCCTTTGTCTCCACTGGTATATTTGTCAGGTAATCTTAGCCTCAGTAGATTCCTTGCTTTTTATCTTATTTCCTGTTTTCTTCTGTATTTCTTTTCACCTCTTCCTTTCTCATCCTCAAGAACCTTTTAACTACACCTCACTCTCTCTTCCTGACCATATAGATATTAGAATTTTCAAAAGAAAATATCATCAGAATTGGCTGTTGTGGAAAAAGCAAATTTCTTTCTTTATTTTTTTTTTAACTGTGTTTGATATTGAAAAAAAAAAAAAAAACCAGCAAAACAGAATCTTTAGAAAGTCAGATTTCTTAACTGCCATCAAAAATTTCACTGTTAAATTTGACTGAGTTATGAGCAACTGAAAACAAAGTTTTATGTATCTGGACTACCCAATTATAAATTCCAACCTGGCCTTGAACACGACCAAGGATGTGACATCCACAACTCCTCTGAGCAGCCTGTGCCAGTGCCTCACTGCCTTCTCAGAAAAATGCATACATGTAATTGCATTTCAAAATCTTCTTTCAAGTCAGGAGGTTACCAAATTGTGGCAAGTATGCCCATGACAAAAGCATATGAAAACCAATGATAAATGTGTATGTGCATGTCAAACAAATTATGCAGTCAATTAGCAAATTAAGCAATATGTTGCAATCTAATTATTGAAAAAGGAAGTTAGTCAAATTCAGATTTTAGAACCTGGTCAGTTATTATAGCTCTTGGCTACTGTTCAGATAGTAATGTACAATTTTACTCCATTTTACTAATTGCCATACTGTTTGCAGCCAGGAATCCTGAGTGGCAGTTGTTAAAGAATATCTGGTTTTGACTAAGGTAATGGAAGATCTATATTGACGGGAGGGGTAGAACTTGGTCCAAAAAAAACCAACCCAAAAAATAAAAAAATGAAAAAACCCAAACCCACAAACAATCCAGTCACTGAAGAATCAACAAAAAACAATTGTCGGTGTCTTGTCATTGTAGTATAACTTGAACTTAGGACTGACTGAATGTCAAAAGATACATTGTGCTCTACTGATGCCTCCAAGGTCTTTATGTACTTCCTACAGCTGTGCTGTGAACGCTCACTGACTCTTAGATACAGTGAGCACGGGCTTCATTTCATCTCAGTGATCTGTTTCCTTTACAGTCCTTGTGATTGGGGATTTACACTGTCAGATTATTAAGTAATTTAAAACAAATGTGCAGGCAACTCTATCACCTGTGTTCCCCATCACTGATGACAGAAAAACTATTCATTTTTTCTGGTTTTAATTCTTCCAGGATCAGTTTTGGAAATCAATAAAGAGGCTTTATTCACTTAGTTTAGTCTTGAATCAATCTGCCCCTTCCCTACAGCGTTTAAGCTCTTGATTATCTTAGGCTTAATATTGAAATATGCTCTATGATCTGTGCTTCTCATTTAGAAAATATTCAAGGTAGGAATTGGTAATATATGAAACAGCCCTGAACTTACGCTGTTTCTCCACTGCTTAGTTAATTAAATACCCAAAAAGATTAGAACTTCTGTGCTCACAAGGCCAGCTTGCCATTCTTAGGGCCTTAGGTTCATCTTTTAATTTTAGGCTTCTGTTGAAGTTAATATATATGCCTTGTCCTTATGGATCTTCTAGAAACTTCCATATCTTTTTCTTAAGCTTCTCTAAAACTATGGGTCAGAATTTATTTCTCAGGAAGGACTTTATAAGAATATCCATTCTCAAGGAACCTTTTACAAGAGCACAAATCTTGAAGTAATAAAAAGTAAATAATATGAATAATAAAAAGCTAGAAGAGCAGAACACACACAAAAAAATATAATTATCAATTTTTACAAAGATTTTTGGGTAGGCTTGGAGCTTGATGTTAACACATGTTCATAGAATGATTAATTGTAATAAAATATCACTAGATAGTTCATTCTAGGAGAAGAATGGATCATCTAGATCAAAAAAGATTACTCACTGAGATGCACATGAAAAACTGTATTTCTTCTTTCTGTTTGTGTTAGGTTTCAGGGAGGTATTCTTTGGAATCTGGAGTTAGCAATGTAGTTAAGATCAGTTTTAAACCTGTAGAAAAGACATATCTACAAATGCCACAGCAGGACGCCTATGGAAAATGTTGATATACCATGTGTAAACTCATTTCTTCAAATGGTGTCAAATATTCAGCTGAAATCAGACCCAGAATACATGTTTAAGGGAAAAAGGAAAGGAAAAAAAAAACCTGAAGGACCATGGTTAGTTTCCATTTAGAAATCACAAAGCTATAGGAAAAGCAAAGTAAGAAAGCCAATACTTGCTGATTAGAATTAAAATGGATAGAGTCATGTAATGAAAGCTAAGGTTTGCGTTTATTTAGACTACTAACAGTTGATTAAATGCAGTGTGTCTTTTTAAGAGATTATACACTGGCTTAAGCTAATTTGAATTACATTAAAGCAATTAGCTCTTTACTTGGATATACAAGCAATAAAGTCAACAAGAGCTCCACAGCGGCAGCTATTTCCACTGATTTGAGAAACCTGCTTTAGAAATATGCAATCTTTTTGAAGGCTTTGTTGATTTTCTATATCCACAGTTTGGCTTCTACAGAAATTATTGTTCTTCTGATATATTGCATCTGAAATATAGCTTATATCAACTCTAAATTTACATATTCAAATGAATTTTGCCAGTGTAAATTTTAGCACTCTGTACAATTGCTTACAGTAATCTTTAAAAACTCCTTTTAGATAAAACATTTGGTTCATGGAGGCTATATTTTTTGAAGTACCTCTCAGTGCTCTTGGGTAAGTCTGGCTTTATTTTTTTTTCTTCTTCTTTTTATTTTTTTTTTGTAAGGAAAGAACTCCCCTACACAGAGTAGTTTATTGCCATGCTGTTGCACTGCTTCAGTAATGAGTTAAAAACAGAAGTGGCATTCCTCAAAATACCAGTGCAATACATTGCTGAAGACTAGGCTTTCAAGGGAAGACTACTCTATTTAATCTTGCTTCACTTGCAAATTCTGACACAAATAAAGATCAAGATGAGACAGAAGAAGCTCACAAAACCCTTTTCAATTTATCATGAGCAATCTCTAAACAGTGAGCAACATATCACTGTCACTATAGATGAGCATGACTTTCAGTTAATAAAAAAAAAATCAGCATTGAGAGACAAAACTCTTCAAACAGATGTTTCTCTACTGGTATCCTCACAATCTGATAGAAGACTTTTTACCTTGCTTTGGTCATTGAAAATTTCCATGATTTTTTTTTTTAATAGTTCAGAAAATTTTGGGGGGAACCAAGGGAACAGCAACAAAGATAGAACACCCAAGGTCTTTTCAGCCCTGCTAAATTGCATCTATAAACAAAAATTAATATAGATTATAACTTGAATTAGAGAGCAGACGAATTAATTGTAATTCCTTTAACAATGTGGTCAGGAGCTAAATGGAAACAATGGAACAAAAGAAACTGTTCATAATGGTAGCAAGAAAATGAATGATTGCTTAGTTAAGCATGAAGAATGGAGATGGAACATGGCCAAAATATACTGCTACATTGGACATGAAAGGAAGAAGTATGAGAAACTGAGAGCAAGCAAAATGGTGAAATGAACAAAACCAAATTTATAATCCAGATGTCAAAGTAGGAATGAAAATAAAAACAGATATTTATTTAATGAGGACTTCCATGACATGCATTAGAACTTAACTAAAACAATATTAAAGTAATACACACAAAGTTATATGTAAAAAAAAAAAAAGTCGGAATCTTTAAATATGATTTTCCCTACCCACCAAGTTTTCAATTGAGGAATTAGAGAAGCTCCTTCAGCTCTAGCAGTGGTTTTTGTTATTGTACCTATGCAAGAAACAAAAGCAAGTTTTCCTGAACAGTGTCATGTTTTGAGTGCCTCAAGTTTCTTTGAGGAAGGCAGCTAAAATCATAGGCTTCATTCTGAAATTATGAAGTAATTTCTTATTGGCATAAAAGATCAGCAGCTCACATATCCTTAAAAGCATCACACTATGTCATAGTTGGCACACTACAGTGCTCCAAGGATATGCTTCATTCATGTCTCTGTGTGATGCTATTATACACTGTGTATATTTGAATTTGCCCCACAAAAACCTCACTCAGAATCACAATAGCAAGGAAGGAACCTGAGAAGGTCTTCAGTTCAATGTCATGCTCAGAATAGGCTCAGCTGTGAGATCAGACCAGATTGTTAAGGGTTTTACTCAGTCTTGAAAATCTCCGAGGATGGAAAGAGACTGCACAGTCTCTCTGGGCAACCTGTTCCACTGATTGGAGCTACATAAGCACAGCAGAAGCAGAAGCCAAACCATATGCTCGTCTCCAGTGTGAGCTGTAATTAACCACTGTATGTACACAACTGTAAATGACTGTTATATATAAGGTATATTACTAGCTCACTTTCCAGTGCATTAGCAAATATGGAGAAAGGAGGAACCAAATGGAGAAAGAAAGGTTGAAGATACTGTCTGTCTAAGATAGATCTTATTTTCTACAACAGTAGAAGCACAATTAATCAAATTTCTGCTTCATATTCTGCATTTGGATTGTTTAATTGTTTTGGGGGAACACTGGGAAAAGTACGGTATTTGGACAACTCAAATTCAGAGGACATTTAGCATCAATCAAAAGAAAGACATTGAGGCCCTGGAGCGTGTTCAAAGAAGGGCAACAAACCTGGTGAGGGGTCTGGAGCACAGGCCATATGAGGAGCAGCTGAAGGAGCTGCAAATGTTCAGCCTGGAGAAGAGGAGGCTCAGGGGAGACCTGATTGCTCTCTATAACTACCTGAAGGGAAGTTGCGGTGAGCTGGGGATCGGCCTCTTCTCTCGTGTAACTGGCAATAGGACTAGAGGGAATGGCTTCAGGCTGCGGCAGGGGAGATTTAGGCTGGACGTTAGGAAATACTACTTCTCTGAAAGAGTGGTCAGGCACTGGAATAGGCTGCCCAGGGAGGTGGAGTCACCGACCCTGGAGGTGTTCAAGGAACGTTTGGATGTTGTGTTGAGGGAAATGGTTTAGTGAGGACTTTTGGCAATCGGTGGATGGTTGGACTGGATGATCTTGTAGGTCTTTTCCAACCTTGGTGATTCTGTGATTCCATAATTTTATCGTAGTAAAAAAAGCAACCAACCAACTGAAAAAATAAATCTGCAAATTTTCAATGTAACAAGTGTATCCTTCTTTCAGGGTATTTTAAAACAATCTTGTATAAATCTACACTTTTTACCTGATTTTTTTTTTTTTTAAGTTAATGATTTATGCAATATAGATGTTCAAATAGGCATCAAATTTCTGAAATACTTTATTTTGCCTTCAGAAAGTAAGTGGTATTAAAGTAATAATTACCCTATCATTTACATTTTGTTTAATATCACTTCAAAATAATATAATTTATATTGTTTATACTACGCCAGATGATTTAGAGTGAAAGATAATATTTTGAATATATTGAATGAGGAGCTATATACCTTATCATAAAAAGACTGTGCAAAAGGAGAACTTCATTTTTACTATATTGCTTTTCTGTCTGAAGGGAGCTCTATACCTGCTACATATATTTTTTTAGGAACTCTGTTGTTTATTAAATTTATGTGCTAAAGAGGGTAGTACTACCTGTATCTCCAGATTTATTGTCAACAGAGCTTTATAACACCCAAGGAAAATAAAATATATGGTTTCTATGCATTACCACTGCAATGTATATAGCAAAAATACTTCAGTATAAATTAGTAAATGAAGCTTTTTGATTTATGCACAATATACTGCTGCAGTTACTGTTTCTTTCCAGATCCTGTAACTAATGCTATATGCATAACAGGTGTTGGTAACTCACCATAAACTAGCATCAGTTGTTATTTTTAACTATGTTTAGGAAGGATAGGGATGACTTTTCTTTTCTTTTCTTTTCTTTTCTTTTCTTTTCTTAACGATATAAGTAAAATGAGGGTGTAAGGCTATTTTTAGAAAGACTGAAATACAAAAAAAAAAAAAAAAGTATATATAATAATAAAAATGTGCTTTGTAAAGCATCTAAACATAAACATACCTCAGCCTTATTGTGTTAGACCTCAAAGGAATAACACTCATTTTTCACAGTTAACCTGTCACTATGGAGGTTTCAGTTGTGTTGTCCTCAGTAGCAATGTCTAGGTGCTGACTAGACTCAGAAGTCTGAGTTCATGGTTTACCTGATTTCTCTGTGGAGACCTTGGGGCTACTCTGATGCACGTTAATTGCATCCATGCTGTGTTTAGGTATGTGCATGCTTATCCATGCTAGTTGTCTTAGAATCTGTTCTCCTTCATGAAAACATATCTACACTATAGCCAGAAAAACATGTATGGTAGCTTCATCATCCAAAGAACTGGAGACTGTCTTGTGTCAAGAATATCTGTTAGGTTTTTTATCTGGAATTGTATGTTTTCCAGGGTATTATCTTGAGATATTGGGAAGGGAAACTGAATTTGTTCTTAATTTGTTCTTTCAGAGTGTTCATTACGGACTGTATGTCCAGAGATCTATATTTTGTATTTACAGGATTAAAGATAGTTCAGGCTGGACAATAGAAAAGATCTTGTGCAAGAAAAGATCTAATGTGAAAGAGGTGGACTGAGATGAATATTTTTTAAATATTATACTTAAATTAAACATCTGCACTAAACTAGGTTTAATATGTCATTGACTAGAAGCTATATTTGCGTGTTCAAGGAGAGAAAACTGGTCATTATTTGTTCACATTTTTCTTGAATGGATTTAATTTGAGCTAGCTCAGCATCAAGGGTACCTTCCTGCTTTAGCTGCTCCAGTGCACTGAAGCAGGTGATTTCACTTCTCTCTTTTCTATTGATACTGTTGAAGTACTTTCCATGTATGGGAGAGTATGTATGCCACCCACGTGGTGATGCTGGTCTCTTCAATTCAATAGACCTCATAATCTGCAAGAAAACAGGGCTGCTGCAGGATAACTCTTAGTTTTGATTTATCGGTCTTCTGATTTCATACTTTGCTAAGTGTTATGTAATGTTATCAAAATCATAATGCAAATAAAATCTGTGAGTCTGATCTTGAAATAATTGCCATCTCCAGCCAGTGAAGATTCAGTGTCTAGAATAGAAGGAAGCCCTAATAAATTCAGCTAACCATTTTACAGAAACAAATGAGGTGGTATCAAAAAAAAAACCTGCCAATACCTTACGTAGTTTATTAATGGTCCATCAGAAAATAAATAAACCATGTTATGAAGTTGCTAGTAAAATCTGTAGATATCAGCAATATAGATCTTAAAACGTCCTTGGAGGAAACATTCAGACTGATGTTGTGCAACAACTATTAATGTTTGAAAAGTGTGTATGTGGAAATTCAGCCTATATGAAGGAATTTTAAAAAATACAATAGATTAGACAATAATTATTTAGGTAAATTCTAACAAGCTCAAAACTGTATCCAGCCCAGACGCCAATTAAATTAAATGTAAATATATACAAAAGTTAATGAAAGAGAAAAAAATAGGACATTATACTACTACCAACAGTAATTATATGCAGCTAACTAATGGAGAGGAGCATTGGGTACAAATTAGATTTTTGGAAACACCTGTCAAGATTCCACATTAGAGATTAATGTTTAAAGCAAACAGTCACAAGAGAAAAGATGGCCAATTGATTGAAAACAAAACTAAACAATTGTCTTGAGGGCTGATAAGAAAAGGTATCAATAAAGAGAAGCAACTAAGTGTCTGTGCTCTTATGAACAAGGACAAATGAAAGGGCTGCCACTCATTTGGGCTTTCTGTTAACAACCCCTGCATTCCCTGTACATTCTTTCTGTGAAGCAGCATATTTGATTTGGGAAAAACAAAAGAAAAGAAAACAAACAAACAACAACAACAAAAACAACAAACATACGAAAAGCAAAAAGTCATGAAGAAACTCTTTCCTAATTTTCTGTTATATTTAGATTTAAAACTGCTTTATATCTGGCAACCCCAGCTCTCTCTTTCTCTCTCCCCATAATGGGACCATATCACTCTGGACAGCCTGACGTGGAAGGATTTTTCCTTATTTAATCTCTGTTGAGCCAGAACTCCTTGGACATCTCTCCCAAGCTCTTTCCCTCCCCCCTCCCCCCACTTATATTAAACAGTTATGACTCTACAAGGATTTGCAACACATCACATACAGAATACAGCATAGCAAGAGGATGTGCTGAGAACATTAAGGCTCCTATCACATTACTAGCTTCTGACAGAATGTCTTTGTCTTCTTTGGACAGGATATTATTAATGACAATATTTTTACTCATAATAGTATATACTATTTAATACTTATTATTATTAATAGTAAGGTTACTTGGGGAGATCCATCTTCTTTTTCTACTTTCTTCTTCTCCTTTTCCTTTTTAACTTTCCTCCTTCCTAATTTGTTTCTTCTTTGCATGGTTATATGGCATTCTCCATTCCCTACCTGTAAATTAGGATCAAAGTTTACCCAACTATATTATCAGTGAAAAGTCCAGGCAGTGTAACTCTGATAATGATTAAAAAAAAAAACAACACCCAAAAACTTTCAACTTTCAGAGACTGGCTATTTTCAATTGGAGAAAAGAATCTAGGCACATTTTCACTGTAGTTTGGTGGATTCTGAAGCGAACCCTAAGGATGCTAAAGCAAAGAGGTTTTTCATCTAAAGCAGATGCACAGAATATAAACAGTAAGTATATTTTGCTAAATGAATGTGAAAATTCACATTGTGATTCAGAATGCAGCATGGAATTTGCAGTAAAATCGGCGACTATTAAATTGTCTTATTAAGAATCAGAGAATAGTTATAGGAAAAGGAATACTGACTTTAAACTAAAAGACGGTAGATGAATATTAGATATTAGGAAGAAATCCTAAGAAAGGACCAGAGAAGTTGTAGATGCATGCATCCATCCCTGCAAGTGTTCAACGCCAGGTGGGATGGGGTTTTAAGCCACCCAAGTGAAAAGTGTCCCTGCACACACTAGGGAGATTG
Organism: Alectoris magna; assembly: GCA_030625065.1. Lineage (NCBI taxonomy): Eukaryota > Metazoa > Chordata > Aves > Galliformes > Phasianidae > Alectoris > Alectoris magna. Next base: position 181,360,513 of record CM060560.1, on the reverse strand, counting down.
GAACTAGATAGACTTTAAGATCCCTTCCAACCCAAACAATTCTGTGATTTTATGATTCTATGATTCTGATTCAGAAAGAATGAACTAAAACAAAATCATCGTGACCACTTCCAAGGAAACATCATTGATAAAACAATTCTTACACAGATTCATTGAGATTTGTTTCTAAAATTACCAGGCACTGCTTTTAACAAGAAATACAAAAGCAAGTGCATATTATGTAAACACTGGAAAGTCTACCATATGGAATAATATAAAGAGAGAAGCCATTAAAGCAGCGAAGCAAAAAATATCAATATGTTCAAAAGACAAGTAGATAAGCACAAAACAAGAGAAGACAGGTCTGGAGGATATGAGGCAACTAAGGAAAGTCAACAGAGATCAAAAGGCTATTTTTTGCTTCTATAACTTCAATTTTATATCTTCCAATTCTCTGGCAGTGCAGCTGATACTTTTTATGAGCATTCTTTAAAGGGCAAGGATTTTGTATTACTTCTCCTGATTTTGTATGCTTTGTCCTGTTTTGGGTCACTGACCATCAGTACCACTTCTGCATTTAACTCTAAGCCTCTATTTACTTGTGCCTTTATCAATTTATTAAATGTACCTTGTATTTTAGAATTTAGGTGGGGTTTTCTTTGTTTATGTTTGTATAGTGTATACAGTACCTGGTCCAAGGCAGTGCAATAATGTCAATAATAACAATACTAAAAAGATTCAACAGTGCAGTGCCTTCAACTACCTAAATTAGTTGTATTTAAAGAAAACATATTCCATAATGCCTGTTGAGAGAGATGGTTTATTCTTGGAGATTGCATTAGCAAACAAGAAGGGTTTGTTTGTGTTTTTCTAATAAGCAGTTGCATGTAAAGAGGTGTAGACATTATTTTCTACAAGAGTGTGAAACAGCTATTCCCAAGTAATGAGAATTTTAAAGATGACTCTGTTTTAAACGCCTGCATAAGTGATTCACATTCAGAAGAGCTCAGCATCAGCATCAGCTCTTAGACAAACTCATTTATACAGGAAGTGGGCTGGAAGACTATCTCTATTGTTCTTTTGTAGATTAAAACAAATTATCTTAATTTAATTAAAACCTAAAATATTATTTATTAATTTATCCAGTCAGTAATCAGGAAAATTGATCAGCTTCTTTCATTTATAGACTAAAAGCAGTGGGAATTAAGCTAGATAACAAGGTAAATTGCTAGTACATCACCTATGCTTGCTTCTGGATGTGACTAGAGCCAAGTGTAAGTTAGATTCTGCTGTCTCTCCTAATACTCTCTTACATAGAGGAATAAAAACAGAATACATATCTTCAAATATTTATCACAATATTTTCACTGTCATTCTTTGAGTTATCCTCCTGAGCTCAAGAACTTGAATTCTTCTCAAAATATTTAACATTCAATGTGATTTCTAAAGGAAGATTCATAGCACACTTTGACTCATACTTTACTAGGTTTTTAATAAATATTTATATTAATAAAGGTAGCAAAGACCTTTAAAGGTATCAAAAAAAGCCAAGGCAATGGCTAAAACTTGAAATATAAGTTCCACACAGAGTAAAGAGAAATATGTGGTTTTTTTTAAGTATTGGAGTTCCATAAACAAACAAACAAACAAACAAACAAACAAATAAATAAAAGGCTAAGATTAACAAGAAGAGTAGAGGAAGACGAACTTCAATAATACCTAACACAAAAACCTAAAATGCATGTTATATTAAAAAAAATCCATTACAGATAAGAGTCATTTAAAACACTTTTATTAGTGTTGTGGTTTAACCTAGCAGACACCTAAGAACTAGATAGCCATTTGCTCACTCTCCACCTCCAAGTGAGATGGGGAAGAGATTTGGGGGAAAAAAAGAAAAAAGAAAAAAAGAAGAAAGCTATTTACTAAGACAGAAAGGGAATGAAGAAAAATAGCAAAGATACCTGTCTGTCTGTCTGTCTGTGTCTATCCACAATACAACTTCTCACCACATGCTGATATCCAGACATTCCTTGAGATTGTGAGAAATATGAGAATCTGTTCACTCAAATGTAAAGACTCCAGAATGAAGATGGTGAAGGGTCTAGAGAACAGGGTGTATGAAGAACAGCTGAGGTCCCTTGGTTTGTTCAGCCCAAAGAACAGGAGATTGAGGGCAGGCCTCACGACAGCCTACAGGTTCCTCACAAGGGGAGCAGAGGATCAGGTACTGATCTCTGGTGACAGGACCCAAGTGAATGGCAAGGAGCTGCGTTGAGTGAGGGTGATGTTGGGTATTAGGAAAAGGTTATTCAACAGTAGGGTGGCTGGGCTCTGGAATGGGCTCCCCAGAGCAGTGGTCACGTCACCAAGCCTGCTGAAAATCAATGCACTCAAACACAGGGCTTGTTTTTGAGATGGTCCTGTGTGGAACTAGGAGCTGGACTTGATGTTCCTTGTGGGTCCCCTTTATCTCAGGGTACTCTGTGGTTGCATGATTATTCTGAGATTGTAAGACCTTCTTCCACTTTTCAGATTCAGAGATAGAAGAGGTGACAATGCTTTGTGATTTTCTTTCTTTAAATGTCTGTTCCTTAAGGGAAAGGGCTACTGTCTTTGTATACTCAGCTATAAGGACACACTACAGTGACTTTCATGGCTGCAGCATGCTGAACAAGAACATAACCTCAAATTTTACAATTCATAACTTATCACTATTATACAGACAAATATGCTGTCTGCATATAAGTGCTGGTATATATCTACTTGAAACAGTAATATATGAATTCTAAAAGCGTTTTTTTCCCACATCTAGAGAAGAGGAACATAATCAGAGATCCAAACTAATGCCTATTTACAGTTCTGAAAATGGTACTAGATTCCATTGTGTTAAACAGTTAACAACAAAACCAACAAAAATACACACAAAAGCACACATTTTGTCACCTTTCTTCCTTTTTTTATATATAGCATTTTATAACACTTCCTTTGTAAACATATGAATTGTAAAGCATTTGAAGATCCTGATCACTTGTAGAATTTTTCTTTCCTTTAATATGGTTTCATTTTCTGCTTTTTTTTCCCAACTATTGCCTCATTTGCTTGACCTTATCTCTCTAAGAATAATGGTATTATCTTAATTCAATTGCAATCGTTTGAAGTGAAAACCTGCTCATCATTAATCTTATTGTGACAGGCTCTATTGTAATTAAACTCCAAAGATATGTAACTTATTATTAAGACTGCCCAGCTCACAATTCAAATTTATCTGTTCTCACAGGCTTTTCCATTTTGCAGTAGAAAGCTGTCCCTTATTTTATCTGAATGTTTTCAATGTGTTGGTTTTTGATGTCACATTTATGAAGCTGGGATATCAAATCATAAAAGAAAAAAAATCTTGTAGGTAAGTAAACAAATGAAAATCACAACTGTTGTATTATATTTATGGAAAAACTAATGACATTAATAGTTTGAGGGTTTTTTTTTTAAATTTTTGAGATTTTAAAAACATACTCTACTACTGATCAGACCAATTATATATCCATCACCCTTTACATTCTGATGTATCATTGCTAGTAAGAGAAACATGCTTTTGTGTAGCAGTGAACTCATAAAGACAGGTAGGAACAGACAATTTGGGCGGCAACATATCTCAGCAGCCTAGAAGATTAGGAAACATGCTACCATACTTTCTGATAAGAACACAATGAAATTTTATGTTTTACATACAGGCCATTCCTTGTTAGGGCCCTGAGGACCACAATGATTTTACCCTGCATAACTTGGGATTTCCCTCCATGCCAGTACCATGGCTCAGTCACTCCAGTAATGCCATAGAATCATCAGTGTACAGCAGAAACCCTCCACAGCAGAGTCCTGGGCTCTGATGAGCCCAGCCTGACCTACAGGGTGATGCTGCCACATCATAAATACCTGATGCCCCAGCCTAAGAGCTGCCCTGACTGGGGTCTGTGGGACACGGTCTATCTGGCAAGGCCCACAGTGATCCCCTGTGGCTCCTTGTATCCAGCTTGTGAGCTTTCAGGCCTCACAGCACCCTATGATAATGCATGCATCCTATTATTACTCATATGAGAGTCTCTGTTCCTTCTCCACAGAGTCTCCACAGAGGCTAAATTCTCAAAGGCAAGACTTCAAACAACTCATATACGATAGTGTTCTCAATTCCAATTATTTTTATCCAGTGCAACAGAACAAAATCATTAAAGAAGAAACTGTAGTTTGGTTTGCCATTTCTCAAGGGAAGCCAATAAAGCTACATGCATTGTCTAATCTTCAGAAGATCCAAGCAGCAAACAAGAGCTAGAATCAATTCAATTTCAAGATTCTTTGGAAGGCAGGTCAGATCCAACATCCCATTTTTACAAACTGGAGTGTGGGTGAGCTATCTGGGTTCCACTGTACTTAACTGAAACCTCATCCTGTTGGTCTATAAGTTACATTCACTCACATTCTTATATGCATCAGCAGAGTTGGCAGAAGAATGATGTTTTTGTAAAAGGGCAAACCTTCTTAAGTGACACTTATACTAACATCGATGTTGCAGAAAAACTGGGTGACAGCCTTGTGAAACTCACCCTAGAAGAGGAAGATGTCTGTCATAACTGAATTTAACTTCTAGCAACTCAGTTATTCTTCATATGTAAGTTAATTTATCTTATATTCCAAATGCTGTGCTTCAATCCAAATGGTGTACTCCACTGCCAACATTTTTACATTCTGCTAATAATGAAGTTCGGGATTTAAAATACAATATAGTTCAACAGCTGCTTTCCATTGGCAAATAATTCATCTGCTATATCATCATTCTCTAAATATAACACAGACCTATAAATAGGACTAGCATTAAAGGAAGTGAAACATTTACAATATTTCACACCACTGCCACCTCAGCTGACAGATCCTTCTAATTGGAGAAATCGTAAAAATGACATCACATATAAATAAGGCTTGTTTAAGGTTGGGGTGAGATAATCATACCCTCAGTAAGTATAAGTTGAAGGTAAATAATGAGGAGGAAAACCAACCTATTTTAAACTGCATAAGTATAAGCAGTTGAATAGAAACTTGCCATTAATATATCAAAACTGTAAATTGAAAGATTTTTAGACTGGTGAGAATCTAGAACAATTTTCCAATAAGAACAATGTGTTCAAAATGGAACTATTTGCTAAATCACCTCACAAAAACATTGTCAGAGCCTTATTTTCTTTCCAGAGTTAGCAGTCCTGAGTAGGACCAGCAGCTAACATCATTGATACTTCACTAGAAATGACATATGTTTTTTAAACATTATATGTATATGTTATGGTGTCGTCCTTAGAAGTCTAACTCCTGCCTGTGCTCCAATTCAGGTATCTTAAGACTTTTGTGTATAAGCATATTAAACATTTCTTGAGCAAATACTTTCCAAGATTAAATATTCAACAGGTATTCTCTACTTACTTTTTCCTTCAACTGCCTCAGGGACCTTCAGGTTCCAAATTTGAGGTTTGCAAACACCAACTTTATGTTGTAGTAGGTGACAGTGAGGATTTGGGACGTGACGTGGTAGGACTCTCCCCTTGCTCAGTGTCGAAGGGTTAATGTATGCATAAGGGGCGTAGACGAAGTAGGATAGGTATACAGGTAAATCGCACGACGCAATAAACGCCATTTTTCTGCTCACCATATTGGTATTCACGTGCAGTTCTTTGGCCCGGGTAGGTTTTACCCGATAGTCCAGCACAGGTGCAGAGCTAAAACAACATGGATTGCCAGGTGCACAGCAACAACTTTATAAGTCATTTATTTTGAAACAGAATACTTATAGGCAATAATTTCTTACAAATTCTACGGACACATGAGTATTAACCCCAATCTGCACTCAGAAGAGAGCACTGAAATTTATTTAATTGCCTGAATTAATTCTGAAATCCAAATGTTCATTATTAAACTATTTCTATGCACCAAGCCTGAATTCTGCAAATTGCATCAGGAAAAGAGTAGGCCTCTGAGAATTTAGAATCAGAGAATCATAGAATATCCTGAGTTGGAAAGGACCCACAAGGACCATAGAATCCAACTCCTGACTCCACACAGGACCACCCAAAAATCAGACCACATGACTGAGAGCATTTTCCAGATACTTCCTGAACTCCAGCAAAGTCTGTGTCATGACTACTTTCCTGGGGAGACTGTCCCAGTGCTTCACCACTCTCTGGTGAAGAACCATTTTCTGACATCCAACCTGAACCTCCACTGCATTTCCCTCAGGTTTTACTGCTGGTTTAGAGATGAGACAGACTCAAAATTTTTCAACAGATCTGCAGAATAGGATTATCATGCCCCCATGTATAACACTTTCCCAATGCAATTATTTATGGTCTTCCTGGATCTTCATTTGCTAACTCACACTGCAGTTCTGTGCTAAACGACTACCAGACTAGATGCGTGTTGAGGGACCTGACAGCAATCAGAGTCTTTGCTAAAGGTTAAATTAAAGCTCCTTAACAGGGGAACAGCTGCAGAGAGATCAGATCTGCCACCTACACTAATCCATGCAGACAAGCTTGGGTATATTAATATGGTATTCCTGGCTGCAAATTCAGGAGCTAATGTATTGACTATGGCTTTTCTGAGCTGAAGAAAGATAAAGGTGTAGAAGTCCATCTTACCTAACTTTAAAAGTCTATAATGTCTGATTTAGTTACTGATTTAGGACTAACTTAACAATCAAGAGAACAAATGTTTAGTTCCCACTTGAACTCAATAGTGTTAAAGGAGGCACAACACAACCTATGCTTTAGTCTCCATTGATTGTAGTGACTACTTGAATACCAATTTCATTAATTTTAAGCATTCTGAACTCTCCTGTTGCAATGTCTATTGCTCTCTGTTGACTATATAATGAACTTCTGCTCCTAACATAGCTGCTCTGATTTGTGTCAAAATAAAATAACTGAAGTAGTCACACAGTAACCAGAAAAAGTGAGTAACTATTCAATAGCTTTTTGCACATTAATCACAATGGACTAGTAGGCTTCAGAATGTCAAGAATTGAAACTGTCTTCTATTAGAGTTGTTCTTAGAAGAGTAGCTTTATCTAGACTTGCTAGTCTTTAGAATCAATAGAGTAAATTATGTTCTTCTGAAGATCATTTGGGAGAAGGAGGTAAACAAATGTTATCAGTCACTGCCCTTGATCAATAAGCTACTCGTGCTTAGGTCTGTGCATGTAAACCAATATACAGTAAATAAAAACAAAGAAAAAATACTGTCTTCCATGGAACTGTTCAGTCTATATGCTGTCAGATTATGTATGTATCCTAGTGACATTCTTTGCTCTTGAGCTACAACTGCTCAACTACTAACATCAGTATACTTTGACAATATAGATACGTTACATTAATAGAGTTTATTTTGTAATCTGATCTTTTCCTCAAATTGCTATTGATGGAAGCAGCATTTCACATAAGGGTTTCCCCTTCATGGAAACAAACAAAAAAATATATGGAATTAAACAAATTCTATTCACAAGCCTAAGAACTACATTCTTGCATTCTTCCTTCTTGTTATCAACCTTTAGCAACCTTCCCATGTTCATCCAGTCCATTCAATTATTCAATATTTTTCTTTCCATTTAACATCTTTCTTGGCTACTACCTTGCAATATGACTATTAATAAGGTGATCAAACTTTCTCAAGCTTTTTCAAGGTAACTACAGTACAGGATTTAAATATTGGTAACAAAGCATATGTAAGTCACTCTGAAAGTGATGCCTTCTATTTATTTACATGGAAACTACAGCAGGTAAAAAAGCACGATTACACTATTTGATGGGAAATATTCTCAGCTACAAAATGCTACTTTTCAACATAGTCACTACCATTAGTGATACATTTTTGCCATCAATCAACTACAGCTTGCATGCTGTGCTCATATAAATCTGCACCAGCAGAGATAACCCACTGTTGCCACTGCTGAAATTCACCACCCACTGCTTCACTGTGACCACATCCACTGCTTGGTTTCCCTAAACATTCAGCAAATGTCAATGAATGACAATGGGTGCATTTTTTTCTCCTTGAAGGAGTTCAATTCCACATCTTTGCTTCATATGCCCTTCCATGTCAGGTGACATTTTGTCAGACAGCCCCTCTGCTGCCATCTGTCACATGGCAGTGCAATATGGGCGAGAAGGTTCAGCCTTTACTGCTATACGAACAACATCCACCTATGACACTGTGACTCAACGTAACAAAATAGGAGGCATTACTTTTGGAGCAGCCCTAATTGTTGTAGTAGGCGACAGTGAGGATTCGGGATGTGATGTGGTAGGACTCTCCCCTTGCTCAGTGTCGAAGGGTCAATGTATGCATAAGGGGCGTAGACGAAGTAGGATAGGTATATAGGTAAATCGCACGACACAATAAACGCCATTTTTCTGCTCACCATATTGGTATTCACGTGCAGTTCTTTGGCCCGGGTAGGTTTTACCCGATAGTCTAGCACAGGCACAGAGCTAAAACAACATGGGCTGCCAGGTGCACGGCAACACCTAATGATTGAAAACATTTGTCAGTGGTTTACGGGCTGGTTTGGCTCAGTTCCATGACTAATAGGGTGGGGAGACCCCTGGACCCATTCCCCAGGAAAAGGGGAATGGGAAAAAGAAGGGCAAAGGGTAGGGAGATGGGCCTAAGAACAAAACAGCGGCAATAATCTGAGAAGGAAAAATGATTTACTAAATAAGATACAGGAATGTAAGATAACACAATATAATACAATATAATTAGAATGGAGGCTAATAAATCAAATAAAATGAGACAGTGTCCAAAAACTGAAGGCGTTACTCTAATTCTGAAGGCAAGATGGCTAGGGAGCACACACACTGTAGAGATGAGCAAAAAAGGGGCCATCTCATGATCTGTAAGCAGTTTTATGTTTCCCACTGAATGAAAAATGGAAAACAGAATGGTGAGTAGTCCCCCGGGATATGTAGTTCTTCTCTTAGACAGGTATACCTGGAACTATCAACAATCCACAGAACCGGAGCGTTAGCTCTTTAATTCCTAGTGCACTACATGATGTTACAATGTGGAATACCAAAAACAAAAATCATAAAACCATGACAACATTATATGTAAGACTGCGTTATAGGTGGTGGCTCATTTATCTCTCTTTCTACTTAAACGTCAGAGGCTGTGGTCATTCAGGTTCCTTTTGTGCAATGTAGCGGTCTGGACAACTGCAGTGTTATGCATTACTAGAGAGGGGCTAGAAACCAGCAGCATGTCATCATTTTGCATATCCCCCATGGTGTGTTGTTTGGCAGGTACTGTTATAAGTATTCTTGTGCTTGGGCTCTGGCAGAAAGCCAGTCAGTAGTTATGCCTACATGTTCACTAGCAATTGCAGATACATGTGAATAATGTGCAGAACCTTTGGCCTAAAAAGGGTTGGCATATAGAAAGAAACAGTTCAAAATAAGAAAATCAGGGCAGATTTTCACAGTGTTGAAGATTATGTTGTACAAGAAAACACAAGTTTTACAAAATGGCCTACATAGTAAGATTCTACTTCCAAATTAAATGTTATATGCCCTTCTGGGTCATTTCATTCAGTCTAATTTGTACATTTTCCAAGACAGACACTGTGTGTGTTTTTCCTTTGTCAGCACTGCTACAGGCTGTGGTATGCCAGTACCCCGCAGCTACCCATTGAATTGATTGTATAATAGCAGTGGGCCATTTCCTGCCACCCTTGGTATCATAGAAAAAGTCAAAGTCAAACACTTACTTTCCACCATTTGAGTCAGGAGCATGAAGTGAGCATCACATTAGAACAGCAAAAACGATTGAAAAATTAAATCCCTGCAGAGGTGGATTTATTTGACTCTACAGAAAATCAAAGCAAACTTTTCTAACAGTAAACATCACTTTCTCTCACAAACTGTTCCAGTTCCACTTACTGAATAAACACCTGTTTTGACTGAAGCTAACCATGTATTTCCACTCGGTTTAATGCCCTCTTGATCTGAATAATGACTTCCCAATTTTCTGAGATCTGCATCCACAGATGTGCACACAGGTGTGTGCACCTTGTTTCTGATGTAATAGCACAGGGCAGCCCACTCAGCCCATTCCAGCCCAGTTCCTTGGACACACTCCTTGTCTCTGTCTACGGTATGACAACAGCCTATAGGGAGCTCTAGCTTCTTGGCTACAAATACCTGGCTCTGTGTGGCAATAATCTAAGAAATATGTTGCTAAAAAAGTGTTTGCTTTGTTTTGTTTTTTAATCAGTGAACTCTTTACATTTACATACGGTATAAAGGAAGTTACAAAAGAACAATGAAACCTCAAACGCAGAAGTCCCACTCTGATCTCACCTTGTAAGAATTGAATAGGGTCTCAATCTTTAAGTAGGTAGCCCCTCTGAATTTTGGTTGACTGACATGTTTTTAGAAGAATGTTTTGATTTCCTTAGAGAAATATACCTTACAGGTTTGTTTGCTCACATACTAAAAGAAATGTAGAGGATCTGCCAGCTTCTACGTGAACACATTCAAAGCCAAGCAGTGGCTGACTAGAAAAGATTTGTTCAGTTTCTTGTAGTTTCTCAGTTAGAGTAAGAACAGATATCCAAAGGCCACCCATCCTTCATAACTGGGTCTACCTACAATGTAAACTGTGAACCTAACAGTAAAATAATGTGCAGTAATAAATCAAATTATTATCTTAAATCCATATGGAAATGTCAATGATACTAAAAATGTTTGTAATCACTTTATTTTGGAATGAAATGCCATTTTAGAAGCCATATACCAAAAGAGGTATGTTCAGTAACACTACTTGATATATATTATTAAAAAATCAATCACTTCAGCTTACTTTAATTATAAAAAAAATATGCATAATCTGGCTGTCAAAAATATTTTCTCAAAGGTAATTTCATTCTAAGCAGTTAATTTTTAGATAATCACTCCGAACAGTCATAGTAATGCATTAAATTTACATGCAAGTCATGTATCTCATTATCATAGAATTATCCAATCACAGAATGGCCTAGGTGGGAAGATACCTCAGGGATCATCAAGCTCCAATCCCACTGCCACAGGCAGGGTTGCCAGCTGCTAGATCAAGTACAAGATCAGATTGCCCAGGCCCCTATTCAACCTGGTCTTGAGCACCTCCAGGGACAGGGCATCCACAGTCTCTCTGGGCAACCTGCTCCAGCACCTCACCACTCTCTCAGTAAAAAACTTCCCCTGACATCTACTCTAAATCTCCCTTACTTTAGTTGAGAAACATTCTCTCTTGTCCTATCACTATCTACCCATGTAAAAAGTTAATTTCCCTCATGTCTATAAACTCCCTTTAAATAGTGGAAGGCTGCAATGAGGTCTCCCTGCAGCCTTCTCTTTTCCAGGCTGAACAAGACAGTTCCTTCAGCCTGTCTTCACAGGAGAGGCGCTCCAGCCCTTGGATCATCTTTGTGGCCCTCCTCTGAACCATCTCCAAAAGCTCCACATCTTTCCTGTCTTGGGGGACCCAGATATGGACACAGTACTCCAGATGGGGACTCATGGCAGAATGAAGAGGGACAATCACCTCTCTTGCCTTGCTGGCCACCCCTCTTCTGATGGAACCTGGGATATCATTGGCCTTTCAGGCTGCAGACACACACTGCTGGCTCAAGTTAAGTTTTTCATCAATCCCTAAGTTCTTCTCAGCAGATCTGCTCTCAAGGAGTTCTTCTCCCAGTTTGTGCATATATCTGGGATTACCTAAGCTAAGGCTTTATTTTCCTTGTGGAATCTTAAGAACAGACATGATCAAGCTTTCTACCTGTACCATAGAGGTAAGTACACTAAGTCAGGGAGGATAATGTGTTATGAATTAACACAGAACTGTGATCTGAAGCTTTGTACATAGGTTGTTCCAAAAGTAACGCCTCCTATTTATTTCCACAGAAACTATAACAGATACAAAGAGCACAGTAACACTACTTGATAGAGAAAATTCAATACTACAGAAATACTACAAAACACTACTTTTTTTCAACATAGTCACCACCAGTAGCTATGCATTCTTGCCAGCAATCAACAAGAGCCTGTGCTGCACTTGTAAAAATCTGCATCAGCAGAGATAATCCACTGTTTCATAGCTACTATGATGGTGTGTAAGAGATTATTCTTTTATGCCATTGTCTCAAAGCTTGCTGAGGAACAAGTCCAAGCAAGTCAGGTATACATATATCAAAGAACCTCCTCTCCCTCCTATTAATTAAAGCAAGACATGGTGTCACTGCTGAAATGCACAGGTCACTATGTCACAGTGTTCACATCCACTGTTTGGTCTAGATAAACATTCAGCGTGTATCAATGAATGTCAATGGGTGCAATTTTTTTTCTACGTGGAGGAACTCAGTGACATACCTTTGCTTCATACGTACTTCCACATAAGATACCATTTTATCAGACTGCTCCTCTGCTGCCATCTCTTGCACAGCAACAAAATGTACTGGAATATTGTCAGGAAGGTTCAACCTCCACTGTCATACCATCAACATCTGCTTCTGACATCATGGGCCAACATCATAAACTGGAGGCTTTACTTTTGGAGCAGCCCTTGTAAAATAGGAGGCATTGCTTTCAGAGCAGCCCTTACAGAACATCACAAATGCAGTGTGAATCTTCCTGTCTAACTACATCCTGTGAGCCTTTTCATTGTGATAAATAGACCTACCTGAAAACATAATAATTCTAGTGAACATAGTTGTCATTTTTTAATTTGCTTTATCTTCATGCAAGGGAAAAACTAGGATATTTAGAAACTTCTTCAGTAATATGAAGGAGGGAAACTGAGAAAGATTTACCCTAAAATCCAGCATTCAAGTGCTGAGGACAGCCACCTTGAAAGTGCCAAAGCTCACCCACATGCTGAAGCTCAAAATGACAGAATTATATCTATGCCTGCTAACTTGCCCTGTTTACTTACACCACAATGGTAGGTGTATCTCCAGTTGTCAGGACTCAATTAGAAAACCTATTCTGAAACCGAAAATGAAAAAAACAATGTTATGAAACTTTTATTAATAAGAGAGAGATTTCTGTGAAAAGCTTTGGTTTTACCAACTCAACATTTTCTGATGAAAAATATTTTGTCAAAATTATTCTCACCAGATCTTCCTGAAAGAGACAAGAAAACAACTCATTTTGACATTATTTAGAATATTTGACATTATTATATACTTATTCTTTTGCTTCCTATTTGGCATTCGAATCAGCTTAGAAGTATGTTTATGTTTCTGCAACACTGGAAAGGTATCAGAGTTTCCAAGAATGACATTTTAGTTTATGGGAAATTTCATAAGATTTGTTATCTAAGTTTAAAAGTAAGTTAAAAAGAAGCTAAGGTGGCTGGACTGCAAATAAAGTAAAGAAAATGTGTGCTGTAACAGGCTCAGCTCTTGCCATACCATGCCTGTAATAGCTTTGCAATTAGGTAGAAAATCTAGTGATTCAAAAGCTCTCTTAAAATCATACTGTAACTAGACAAGATGGGAAAGAATACTTTGTAGGAAAGCTACACCCAGCAGTACAGTTAAGCTTAATGCAGAAGACATAATTGTCTAAAAAACTTCCCTTAAATCCAATTTTCATCACTTCTGAAGTTTGAAGACAATCTGAATCAGTCAAACGTGCACAATTCTGCTACACCAAAACTTCTCAGAGCAGCCCTTTAAAGTATGCAAGATTTTCATTCAATGTGTTCTCAAAACCAATACTTCTTATGCTTAAAATACTGTGTAAATCTGACATAAAGAGAGGTTTTATATCAGGTCAAGGTTTTTTTTTTTGTTGTTTCTGTTTTTGTTTTTGTTTTTAGGGGCAAGGAAGAGGACAAAATTTTGTAGAATTTCAAACAGCACAGATAATCAAAGTTCATGTCATATCAGGTGCCAATACTGAACATCTTCGAAAAGGTCTGTGGACATACAGGCATTCACAATATACTTTAAGCATCATGTTAGTTTCATGTTTGCCATGTTCATGTAATAAATAAAGACATTACTAGTGTCGTTCCTGTCTGACAATGAAGGCTTATGCAGCTGATGAGATTTAAAAATCCACTGTGTTATGAGCATCAGAAAAGCCCCTAATGATGAGGTCTGGCAGCTTGTCAAGGAATTATACTGATTGCCTTAATTCATGATGACACAGAAACGTGTTAGGGTTCCATTTTCATTGTTCAGCTAAACTCAGCATAAGAATAAAAATGAATTAAATATTCATTATTGTTCTTGCAATCAAATACATTATTTCCCTAATTTAAGGCAAGGACAGTTGAATTATTTTTAACAATTTGCACATTACTTTTTCAGTGCAGGACCTACAATTGGATTAACAAACTGTGTGGGTCACCTGATTCCAAACAGAAAGCAAATCTATTCAATTGGAGATAATATTGCGGGATATTGGTATGATGGAGAGTGAAACTACAGATGAGCAGCAAAGAGATATCTGAAAGAAATACTCACAGTCCAAGGCAAGAGTCGACCAGTTTCTTGCTAGCTTGCTCACCAACAGACAGAAGCTGCCCTGAGTGTAGAATCATATCAAGGGAACTGATGAAACAGTTCTAATTGTTAAAGCCTTATGAATAACACATATCTATGACAAGTTAACGTACAGCTGAGACATTCTGTCTTCCTACTGACGCTACGTGTTCAACAGTTTCCAATGGAGAAGCATCCATTTCTAAAAAGAAGAATGATAATGCTGTTTATTCACAGAATGTCAGACCTAGGCTGGAAGGGATTTCAAGAGCATCTAGATCAGACCTCCTGTTCAAGCATGGTAAGTTACAGCAGGTTGCTCAGGTTCATGTCCAATCAGGTTTTGAGTATCTCTGCAGACAGAGAACTCTTCAACTTCTCCGGGCAAAATTCATGAAGAACAGACTCTTGCAGCTTTTTACATCCACCCATTCAGCTGCCATAACATCCATAAAATCCAGCTGACTCTACTACCACATTCTGCTGTCACACCAGGTCCCCATCCTTCATCCACACCAAGAGCTGCTCTGAAAATTCCAGACTCCATCATAGTGAGGCTGAGTTGTATGGTTTTTGCTGCTCTCCATTAGGGCTGGGACCATTGGCATGGGTATGTGTCAAACCACAGTGCATCCATGTCCTCACTTCCTGCAGAGAGGTTCCTGCACTAGGTATGGGTGCTGCACAAAGAGCAGGTGTGGTTTATATGCAGGTAAAGTTCATATGCCAGGCATAAGCACTACATAATAGTGCTCAATTTGGATTGTAATGGATAATCCCCGTGAAGCAGAATTTGACTTCTCATTTTACAAAACCTGCAGATATTGAAAGGTAAAAAAAATGAATACGTAGAAAGAAAAAAAAGTATTACACAGCAGAAAACTATTTTTTGTAAGAAATGGCATTTCCAGAAATCTCAATTTCCTAATTAATTGTCTCTGTTAATAAAAGATAAAAAAAAAAATAAAATTGGTAGAATGTGAGTCTGAAAAGAAGACTTCAAATGAGTGAATAACAGTACATCATTATATTTGTTTGATCTTCTTATAAAACATGCTGAGATTAATACAACATTTTTGTTTGTTTGATGAAATTTGTCCTAGATGTAGCTATGTGTTGGCTGGAAACTGATTCAATGTCAGAATGTTAATATCATGGGTTATCTCATTATATGCAACATGATAACAAATTTGCCATGAATATTACATAATTACGCTAGGTATTATCAGCTTCACAGACTAAGCATGGAAGCTAAGACTAAGTAAATCAAAGTTTTCTGATATCAATCTTCTACAGTGGTCTGTCGTTCTCATAATTAAGCACATTATACATTCATTGTTAAAATTGCAAAAACTATCTCGGGATCAGGCAAGAACAGATTTGTCTCCTCTCAAGGTGACTACCCACATAAATAGCCATCAAATCAGCTTCACTTTTATACTTTCTCCTGCCCTGTAATTCTTGATTTATTATATGTGCAGTGACACTGTTTCAACAAGGGGATTTTAAGTGCCCCATTATAGAATCATTGATTGATGTAGATTTGCCTAAGGCAGAGAGGAGAACTGAACTGAGCTGCCATACATCCTGAACAAATGCTGTAATAACTAGGATGCCTTGAGGACATGGTGTGGCATCTGCCCTACCGTCACCACTTTGTTCTCCTCTAAACATGACACATAGTTAGAACGAAGGATTATAGGTGACTGCCTTCATGAATGGCATCTGGGATAAAGACCCAAATGGATAGCAAAAATACTTGTAGTCCCAATGACAGAACAGAAGTTAACTTTGTCCTCAGTATTTTCTACTGGCTATTTACCAGTTATGTCTTAAGTTACATCCATGTGCTGACTTGATGTTTAGATCCTGTGCCAAGGTATCTAGCTTTCTTCATGTTCCGTAAAAGGATTAATTTTACTTGAAGCCTTTAGGTGATAGTCAAATACTTTTTAAAGAGGCACGCCAGCATCTAACTTCTATTACTTTTTTTTTTTTTTTAATGTATTATTATTTAACAATACTCATTAATTTTGACAGTTCCAGCAGAAACTAAGGAAAAGAAACAATGAAACAATTGTTAAATAGCTGCTCAGAAAAAATACTGGCTTAACTATCAACAGATGTCAGTTCCCAGAAAATGATCCAGTACTCTACCTTCAGACAGTATCACCTCTTTCTTCTCCTACAGTAATCTTTGTAAAGAAGTGATGAGATCTCCAGCAAATGCCAGGCAGAAACACTTACCATATTTGCCCTCACCTCTCTGCTGTGCGTTTGAGCATCAAAGGAAACAATCACTCTTTGGAGCGCACTCCCTGAAAGACAAATGCCAGGGTCATGCAACTGCCGAATCTACAATTACACTTCTTTTTCTCAAATAGGTAGTTGCTGAATGTATAGGATGTGCACCCACAGGATACCTTGATTACTCTCTCCTGGAGAACTACATCCTACAGACATAAAAAGACCAAGGAGAAAGTGAGGGAAAAGAAAAAAATATATATTTTTTGTGATCCTACAGTCTTTAATATTACTATGATGTGTAAGTTAACAAACTGTGTTATGCCATGCAAGGAAAGCTTGCAAAAGGAAATTAGAACAAAAACATACAAAAATTGAGTACATTACCCCAAAAACCTTTTTATTCTTTCCTTGCATTTATCCTATTGAAAAAGTTTTGTACGATAATGGCTACCAATCAAACACAAGTTTTTCTGTACTTTCAAAAAGATAATTTAATGTTCCTTTCACTTCAATACATTAAATGAAACTAGACCTAACCCACAACAGATTTGATAGTTTATATAATTTTTATAATTTCCAACACAGAAATTTGCTCAGTTAGTTATGATCTCATATCCCTCCTATTCTTTAGCTATATACTGAAAGAAAAATGATCTGCAATATTTTTATTTATTTTAGTTTTATTTTGTCATGTCCCGATCCTTTTCTTACTATCTAAAAATAACTTCCTAAATTGCCCCTGTATACAAGTTAGTTATTTCTGTTATTACTGTCAGATCCAGTCTATAGCAGCACCGGAGCTCAGGTAATGACTCACTTCTGAATGCTTTGATAATTTGCTAAACTCCAGAATATTTCAATAATAGCATTCCAGATACTTTTTTTTTTTTTTTTTTTGAAACAGTGTAGGTTGCTAAGTTACAGAAACGTACTTATCTACCACATCAGTTGTAGGCACTTCAGTGCAAAGAAACAATCTTACACACCCACATCATAAAAATAAACATTTTATTAGTAAGTGCTATAAAAAGATGTATTTTATTATAACCAAACCTTAGGTCTGACATTTGAGCAGTGTTTGCTTTTGCGCACTAACTCTTACTACATTTCTTTAGCTCCATATTTTAAGGATCTAAATGAGAATGAAATGTTTTTACAAAAAAAAATCATTAAATTTTTTGGTTATTTATTGTTAGGATTTCTTGAAAAAACTGCACAGGTTTTGATAGGATATTGTATTACCATTCTTCTTCTCAAAAGCATAGACTTGCATCTGTCACATACTGAAATTAAAATGCATGGTTCTCCTTCAGACTTTTCCTGAAATTTAGTGCAAATTCTATGAATACTATTTGGTCAGAACGATAATGCAGATGTTTTGACAACACATCAGTTCTACAGACAGGTATAAAAATGTTTTGTACCGACAGTGTATTTTTACTCCCACTTGTTTTTTGAATGTTTTTCTATTTGTCTTTGCAAATAACTGGATAATTGGTTGACACAGGTGACGGTGAAAAACTTTACATATTTTGTTTTACAGAGTGAGGATTTTCTATGGCAATGAAAATTGTCATGTTGGATCAGAAACATAATTTAAAACTATAAATATGATGCCAATTAGCAGTCAATTAGATTAAGAAAATAATGGAGTCTTTTAACTGCTTTGTTGTAAATGGAAATGTTTAAATAAATTTGAAGTACTTACTTTCTCAGTGTTAAGTTCCAGTGCCTTATCTCTGAAAATTCTGGTGAGATAAAATAATAAGCTGATGTTAGGTAGATCTTTTGGTATTTAAATCATGTTTGTAACATGGCAAGAAAACATTTCTCTCAACATTAGCACATTTAAACAGAAATTCTTTTTTTTTTTTCTTTAAAATCAACACTTAGAATCAAATAAAACACTTTACCTGAAGTAAAAACTCAATTATTGGCTCACATATTATGGGTTAGTAATTCTTTACTATATGCATGTAATCACTGCCACAGAATTTAACCGCTTTCTACTTAAAATTTCTCTTATCAAAATAAATGAAAAAACTCAAAAAGAACAGAAGGTCTCTGCGTAAGACCTGAAGAATGTTTCTTTCCCTCTACCCTCTGCATGCTTTGTGCTAACAGAACGTTAGGATTTATCCTCTGAGACTGCACCTGTAATAGA
This sequence comes from Alectoris magna, assembly GCA_030625065.1. Classification (NCBI taxonomy): domain Eukaryota; kingdom Metazoa; phylum Chordata; class Aves; order Galliformes; family Phasianidae; genus Alectoris; species Alectoris magna. The sequence continues at coordinate 181,341,557 of CM060560.1, read as the reverse complement.
GGTCAACATCACTGCACATGCTTTACAGGTCTGACATTCTAGCAGAAAGCAGTGGTGCGTATACACATCACGCACAAACTGTCTGACACATATACACAGCATACAACAGACTTCAAACTATGCCTGTTTCAAGTCAATAGAAACATTTTGCTTCTAATTTCAGTCACAGCAATAGCAAACCCTATCTTAATAAATAGCATAACTATTATTTTAATTTCCTTTTAGATATTAACTCTGCCAACAGCAATGGCAGAAGAAGAGATCTGTGTCCCTGATTGTAGGGGAATAAATCTGATTTCTGACAAGCTTTGATATACAGCCTTTATTGTGGGTTTCTGTTCTCTTATTCAAGGTATATTTGCTTTCAGACATCTGTCTAATGCTTTAATCATTGTTTCTACATCTCTGCACACTCATAGGTCTGAATACTGGGAATTTGTTGGAAGAAAAGGTAAGTATTAGAGGCATCACACATAACACAATTTCCTTGAAAACGACCATGGTGGAGATGTGTCAAGAAGGATACAAACACATTAATTTAAGGTCATATCCTGCCACTGTTTCACCACATAAAATTTCAGTCTATGAGTAGTGTCACTTGAAGGTGACTTACTTCTCAATACAAGACATAGCAGAACAGCCAGACCACTGCTTGGGCTCAAAACATATACCTTCCTAACAACAGTGACATAGTTATTTTTAAGGCATTTTAAGGCTCATCTTTGACAAACAAATCAGAAAGTAATATGCCTCACATAAAACTGTTATGTGGATAGCAACACAAAAGCCCCATCTCAGTAATCCCTGTTCTCAGTGAGCGGTACCTTACATTCTGAGTAGCCAAGTAGTTCTCAGCCAGCAGAGTTAGCCTGGTCTCAAGTGAGCAATGTCAATTTTCAGAACTAGCAAAGCAATACTTTAACTTCTGCAAGGCTTCAGGCTTTATTTAGTTGAACAGTAATCATGATTCCCATTCCTCAGAGTTAAAACTGGATCTATTTCCAAGGGAAATCCCCTCGTATAACCACAGCCTAATAGGTAAACTATAAGATTTGCTTTATAAAATTCTATGGACTATACTGAAAGGTACAGCAGCCTATATAAAGCTGCAGCTATTCCTCATGGCTTTAAAGTTTATTAATTTATATGTCACACTATATATCTCTTATCAAGCTACTCGTGCTCTTTCTCCTTCTCATAATAGTTAAAATATATAATTCAACAGTATGTTCAATATATGCAGGTGTAATGGAAATCACTTTTCATATATCCAGAAAATGGCTTAATTTACATGTTAGTCCTGGAATTGCAATGAACAGTAGCACATCATGCTGGGGTATTTTTGTTGCTTAATACTTATTTACATTTGTTCTGAGAATAGGGAATTTGAAAGTCCAATTCTTTTAAAAAACTCATTATGCAGTAGTACTTTATAACATCAAATTGAACTAATACTTCAGGATACCAAGGGAGGCATGGAATTTATATTGACTTACAAAGGAAATCTGGTGTCTAAGTGAGGGATAGAAGGTGTTACATAGACTTAGTCTCTAAATGCAAAATAATAAAAAAGCTTTTTTAAACGATAAGGGGGTGGAGAATAAAGCTTGTCAAGTTACATTCTGATTTTTAACTGTAATATAAATAAATTCCAACTGTAAGTACAGGAAAGCCACATCCTGGGAGGGGAGGTTGTGCATATGTATACCAAAGCGATAGCTACATCTCTGTGAACTGTACTTGAACACATAAGCCTACTGCCCAAACAGTTAAGGTTGCAGATAACTGTTAGAAAATCAGATCGGAAAATCAGAGACAACATTGACAACACTTTCATGATGCAAAACTGAACTTAGTTCCAAATACCTAACCAACTTCAGCTGTACTAAATAAATACAGGAGGATGTGGTTGGGATATTTTGTGACCAAGATTCTCCTCTTGTTTGCCATCCCTACCTGTACCCAGAGCATGACCACTTTGTACAGAAATTCAAAAATTAATTTGATGACATTGCCATGGAGACTTCTAATTGAAAAGCTCAACTATTTGGGCCCTTTTAACACACTGCGTTTTTTTTTTATTACCCTGAAGACTACTGAGCATGGGTGAACTGGAGCCCCTAGGCAGAGTTCCACACCAATGCATCCCTGACTCTTTAGTGGCAGAAACCATGTGCCCAGTAAGGATCACAGATGCATGCAGGAGGAAACTACAAGAAAGACATCAAGACCATGGAGCTTGTCCTGAGGAGGGCAATGAAGCTGGGAGGGATCTGGAGCACAAGTCCTATGGGGAGCAGCTGAGGGAGCTCGGATTGTTCAGCCTGGAGAAGGCCCAGGGGAGACCTTATTGCTCTCTACAACAAAGAAGGTTGTGGTGAGGTGGGGCAGAACTCTTCTCCCAGGTAAAGAGTGATAGGGAGAAGTAATGGCCTTCAATTGCGCTAGGGGAGGTTCAGGTCAAATACTAGGAAAACATATTCTCAGAAAGTATGTTGAGGCTTTGCAACAGACTGCCTGGGGAGGTGATGGAGTCACTGTCCATGGAGATTTTCAAGAAAAAGGCAGATGATGCACTGAGGGAAATGCTCTAGAGTGGTTACAGACATGGACTTACAGTTGGCCTAAATGATCTTACTGATCTTTCCAACATTAATGATTCGACAAATGTTTCTGTAACCAAGATGTCGAGCCGCGCAGATGATGGGACAGGCAGAGGCTTCAGGCCCCCTCCCTTCCTTTGGAAACGCCGTCTTGGGAGCTCCGAGGGGCTCTGGCCGGGTGCTGCCTCCTTTCCTCCCGTCGCCTCCCCGAGCCTTTGAGCTCGCCCCTCGCGTTCCTTCGCCTCCGGCCCCACCGCCTCGGGACCCCGCACCGTGCCCGCAGCGAAGACGGCGGCGAGCAGAGCCGGAGTGGCCCAGCCGAACAAGACGCCGAACGGGATCGCGGCAACAGCGGATGCGCGCAGGTGGTGCGGCGCCGGGAGAAGGGCCGCTCCGTGCGCTCTTCACCTGTGGGCGTGACCACCATCCCCCCTCCTCCTTCTCTTCCTCCTCCTTTTTTACTTGAAGGGCCGGCGCTGCTCTTGCTGCAGAGATTACAAAGCGGGGCTGTGGTTGCAGAGCGGAGGACGTCTGGTTGCTGCTACTGCCCCGCGCGAGGTGTCCCGCTCGCAGCGGATCCGCGGGACCGGCCGGGAAGGGGAGCAGGCTGGGCTCGCTGCAGGGCGCCGGAGCGCCGCTTTGCCTGGCGGACCGGACCGTCCTTCCATTCTGTTTCCATCCCCGGCCGCTGGCGGGAACCTCCGCCCTCCCCGTCTTTTCCGCGGGATCGCTCTCTTCCCTCTGCGGCGCTGTACGACGAAGCGCTGCCCGGGCGGCAGGGACCGACGGGCTTCTCGGTGCCCCAGCCCCGCGGCGGCCATGCGGCGTTGCGCCGTCAGGCGGCGGGCGCCCTAGCGCGGCGCTTGGGCGGGCGGGGGGCGGAAGAGGCTGCCCCGCCGCTGGCACCGCCTCGGCCCCGGTCCGTGTCTGAGGAGATCACCTCTCCTGGGGGAGGGGGAGGAAAGCGGAGGGAGAACGGGACAACTTCTACCCCTTTGATAGAGGAAGGAGGGGGGGGGGGGGGGGGGGAGGGAAGATAAGCTGCTTTGTGGGACATCTTCAAAACTCGGCATCACGCCAGGCATCCGAGTTCCCATAGGACACACTAACGCTGGTGAACATCACCGTAGCGGCAGGAGGAAACCTGGTTGCAGCTGCCGCAGCGAAGTCCCGCACGCCTTAGAGACTCCTGGGCTTTCCGGCTGGAAGATGCGTCCTGCCGCAGGAGTGTGCTGCTGCTGCTGAGGAGCGTGGGACTGTGGAACATGCTTGCCTTTGGGATTATGTATGGAGAAAGGCTGTCGGTCCTGGGGAGAGCTGGCTGGTGAACCTATCTGACTTTGTCCCTTCCTGGGGAAGTGGCTTCAATGGCTCCATCTCCCAGGAGAAGCAGTAGAAAAGATGCCAATGCCTTGCCAAGCATGTCCTCAACTTTCTGGGCTATCATGATCCTGGCTAGTCTCCTAATCGCTTACTGCAGTAAGTACATGTTTGTCCTGGTGACTTTCCTGGATGTAAATCCTCACTTTAGGTGAAGGCTGAGGTCTGAGTCTGGCAGGTATGGGTACTTTGCTGTAGTTAGCCTTATGGCTTGGCTCTTCTCCTCTCCTGGTAAACTAGGTAGAGTGACGCTTTAATACTGCTGTTTCTTGGGAGCGTGAAGTGTCTTTAGTTTGAAGATATGCCTTATCTACTCTAAATATGAACATTTATTGGATCTTAGGAGCTAACTTTTCAATTAGAGTCACCGTGATCCAGTGTTCGCTGTTACCAGATGTTACCCACTGTTCCCTCTGCATACATGCTCTACTATTTCAGTCCACATTTCATCAATGGGAGCAATTTTGCTTATGTTAATTCCTATAGGAAGCATGTACTTAATTAAGCGACAGGTGCCTTAACATCTCTTGGATCATGTGTGGTTCTCTGACTGTGAAATTGCACTGGAACGAGCCAGGAAACTCCCAAAGCACATCTTCAGCAGTTTAGCGAGCCCTTGTTATTGGTTTTAGGTTCATCAGTAGAGAGTTGCATATTCTTTTTCAGGTTTGATAGATAGTCCATTAATCACACTCACTTGGAGATAAATCTCTAAGAATCAAGTGGCTGGAATATCAATACTTTTGAAGGTCTTAATTTTTTTTCTTGCTCCAGTTCTATGATCTCAGAAAATGTAATTTACAAGCAGTTATGCAATATAAATATTATCAGTGCCCATACTTTTGGGGAATGCACGTTTCACCATCAGACCAGGGTAAGAATTTTTCAACTGGAGTAGAAGCAAGCAAACAAAATTCCTATGCAGTAATTTAAAACAAACAAAACAGTAACTTATCAGGAGGGGCCTGCACAACTTTGCCAGAATGCATCCACACTGTATTTTCCCAAGCTGGGTGTGACCTGTAATTTACTGTTTGTGTGTATTTTTTTCCTTAGCTGTAATGTGGAAGACTTAGCCCAACACGACAAGCCCGAGCAATAATAGGTGGAGGTTATGAGGAATAGGAAATGGATTCTGGTTTTCAGGAGCATGTCTGCTGCGTTTCTCAACTCTGTTCCATTTTTTCAAAATGTAGCACATTCACATCCTGTTCTTCTACGTTTTTTTCTTTTTCTGAAAAAAAAGGCTTTTAATTGGCTAAGAAAACCTTTAATTCACTTCTCTGCGCATTACAGGGATGCTGTACTGACAACAGTGAGAAGAAGCTTATTCCAAAAAGAATAGCATATTTTGTAATGACTTCTTATAATTTAACACATTTTGCTTTGCACTTCTCATTAAAAAATCATATCAAACAGGCCACTCTTCTGAATAATTTCATTTTGTACATAGATCTGTATTCCCATATTCATTGCACTAATATGTAGGGTACGCTCGACAACACTTAAGATTTACAAAAATTTATATACATACCAAGAGAGAAGTGCATCAGTAAGAGCATGTTTGAGAATGAATAGTTCAAATGTAAAAGGAATTATTAAGGAGTTCAGTGAGCGTGTCTTAAAAATCTCTGGAGGATCCTGGACTTTTTAGGAAATGACATAAATTCTTCTGTGAGTTTATCTTCTACAAGCTGACCCAGAAAGTGTTAATTGTAAACTCCTTAAAAATATTTTTGCTCAACAGTGAGAGGCTTGACATTGCTCTGTTTTTGAGGAGTAAAGCCTTTCACTTGAGTTGTTACATCTTCTTTATTATTGACATTATTTACAGATACATGTAAATGTTAGCTAATAGGAAGGCAATTTCTGATGTGTATAAGTGACCAGTCCCTAATTACTTCTCTCACTCAGTGTCAGTAGTTTTCCTCAAACATGTAGTGCACTCTTCATGCCATATAACGCTGAAAAACACTATGCAGCCTAAAATATGCAGTGTCAAAACACTCCACCATTTATGCAGTGTTTCACTGATTTGACAACCGCAATTCCAAATGTTAATGAAGCACCATGTACACTTCATCTAGCTGTAGTATTTGCAAAATTGAGAAAATGTTTTTTTCTATGTGGGAAGGCTGAAGATGTCTAAAAAATCAAGGGGGAAAAAATGCAGCTATTTCAAGGTAAAGTACTGCAAAATTTATGAATTCTTTTCAAGATTGCCTAGAATTTATTCAATATTTTTCCTTCAGCTGACTTATTTTTTTTTTTTTTTCTTTGAGGAAAAGCATAACTGTGATGGGGAGGAGTCATGTCTAGTTTGCTTTTTAAGAGAAAGAGTCTTGCAATTTTCATTTATTTATTTATTTTTAATGTAAAAGGAAAAGAACTTGACCATGTAAAGAGTTCTGTATTTCTCTACAAACCTCGTATTCAGCTAAATTGCGGTATGGTTACTTATATCTCTTACGTAAAGCAGGGTTCTCTGGGAAAAAGCAAAATACATGTGAGTATATTGTTCATGAACCTCTTATTTGTTTTTCTCTCACTGTATCATTTGCATCAAACTCTGCAGCTCAAAAAAAAAAAAAAATCAGAACTTTTGTTTACAGTGCCGTGGAAATGGAAAAATGTAAAACTTCTGAGCTACCGTGCTTACTTTAATTTTTAATATACTACTCTGGTGAAGCTTATTCCTGAATTAGTCATATGAATATTACTTTCCTTTCTCCTAATTGCTTTATGTATCTTTGTTTCTGAGAATGTATTTATTGTTCCATGGTTGTCCCTGTTTACTGAAAGCTACTAGTAAATACTGTACTCTGAGCTCCATCTGACAGCTAAAGAGATACCATAAAGCCTGTTCTGAGTGTTTGTGTACGAGCCATTAGATTTTAATGTACACTTCAGTTTCCAAAGTACAGTTATGTTCTTTGTCATGATAAAATGATGAGCAGATAACTTTTTCTTTCTTAAATGTTTAGATTATACATAGGGATAGTGGCTCCATCCTATGGTGGAAGAGAAACCTGCATCAGATCAATTAGGTTAGTTGCTATAGTGATAAATATAATGTAATATTCTCCCCCTAAACTTTCGGTAGATTCTCGATGGGAGAAGGCTGTTGAGTAGATTAAAGTAGTAAATTAGGCTGTTAATATACAAAGTTCACTTGTGTGTCTACCAAGGAGTTTGTTCACAGAAGCATTAAATGTAGAAACAATCTAGAAATGCTGTCCTGGTAGAGGAGGAATGCCTTCAACTGTAATTCAGCCTTACAGGAGGTTTTGCAGTTTTTGGATCTCAGATGTGTGCTCTACATAATTGAGTGGTAGTAGACCACACAGAGGTTCCTGTACTGGAACAGGGTGGTGCGCCTGAGCACCTGCAGTACATTGATGATATCATTGTGTGGGGCGATACAGCAGAAGAAGTTTTCAAGAAAGGAGAGCAAATAATCCAAATTCTTCTGCAAGCTGGTTTCGCTATAAAGCGAAGCAAAGTAAAAGGACCTGCCCAAGAGATTCAGTTCCTAGGTATAAAGTGGCAAGATGGGCGTCGTCACATCCCAGCAGATGTGATCGACAAAATCGCTGCTATGTCTCCGCCCACTAGCAAGAAAGAGACACAGTCTTTTCTGGGCGTAGTGGGCTTTTGGAGAATGCATGTTCCAAACTACAGCCTCATTGTAAGCCCCCTTTATCAGGTGACGCGGAAGAAGAATGATTTTACATGGGGCCCTGAGCAGCAGCAGGCTTTTGAACAGATTAAACAGGAGATAGCCCGTGCCGTGGCCCTGGGGCCAGTACGGACGGGACAGGATGTAAAGAACATCCTCTACACTGCTGCTGGTGAGAAAGGTCCCACTTGGAGTTTGTGGCAAAGAGCCTCAGGAGAGACTCGAGGCCGACCCCTGGGATTTTGGAGTCGAGCATACAAGGGGTCTGAAGAGGGCTACACTCCCACTGAGAAGGAGATCTTAGCCGCATATGAGGGGGTTCGGGCTGCTTCCGAAGTAGTCGGTACTGAAACGCAGCTCCTTCTGGCACCTCGACTGCCAGTGCTGAACTGGATGTTTAAGGGAAAGGTTCCCTCCACCCATCATGCTACTGATGCCTGTGAATTTCTTAAGTTACTGCTTTAATGTTGTGAAGGTGCACTGAATTGTTTCTTTTTCCCCTTTTGTAACTGGACTTTGCTTTTTTTTTTTTTTTTTTTTTTTTCCCCCCATGTTAAGAAGGTCAGTAGACCAAGTGAACTTTCTGTGTTATCACAGCTGTGAAGAATCCAACTGATGTGATTTAGAGTCAGCATGATTTTTTTTTCTAGTGCATTTTTTTTTCATTTGCTTTGGCTGTAAATATGAAGGTGCTTTTTATGTGTAAATAATGACTTTTAAACAACAAATGATTCAGTGTTAGTGAAGTTGTGGTTATTACGAGCTTTTATTTTCCATGTTTTATGCTGTTTTGTAAGTATAAGGAATAGAACATTACACCCCTGTGATGTTTTGCTGTTCTATTAAAGTAATACTTTTAAGAACAAGCAAGCAGTTTACTATATGTTTATTTATTTTGAAAGGCTGTATCAAAAACAAGTACTTGGAAAGTTCACTTTCATGTTTTAAACACTGTGCTTGGAAGAGAGCAATATGAAGCCCTGGTGATGAACTTCTGATTTATTTATTTTCATTTTATCATCAAAATGCAAAATATTTCCTTTAACTCAACAATTCTGCGTTGTTAGTGCAAGTTATTTCATGAAAGGTAGGCCCTTAGCACAAATAAAATTTCATCTGAAAGACTTGGCTTTGTACAATGAAAAATGCAGATTATTCTTATCAAAAATATTGCATTGATCTCACCTTAATTTGAAATTCTGCTGTTACATGTTGGACACTGCTCACTTGAGAAATACTTTTTAACTGTCCTGTTCTGTAACTACGTATTCTGGAAAGCAAAGGTTACTATAGTCTTCAGGTCTTATAGTTTCCTTACACTGTTTGAGACTGCTATCAGGGATGAACATTAGCAGTGACTGTCAAATAGGCAGTACTGCATCATCATCTACTGAACAGTTATTGAATGATAAGTCACACTACTTGTGTTTAACATAAATCAGTCTCCACTGAATGAAGGACTGCAGCTCCCATTGCTGATCTTATGTCATACATATCACTTCCTGTTTTTTACAAATGGAAAAAAAAAAAGGTAATAAATCTGTACAATTGGTCTGTAGTTTTATTATGTTTTCTGCAAGAATTACCATGCTTGTGTTTCGCCAAAACTCTGCGCACAGAATTAATGTGACATATAAAGCAACAGTTGTAATTCAGGCTTCTTTTAGTTTGCTTCTACATCATATAATCTTTTATTACATTACATAAAGCCAAGATATTAAAGTTGTTTTGTTGTGTAATACCCCTGCTGCACCCTTTTTAGGAAGGTCATTTAAAAAAAAATAAAAATGAAAGCAGCATGTTAAATTTAGTGGCCTCTACAACACTCTGCTGTTTGTCGGTGCAAGTACTGAATTGACAGGGGGATTATCTGTCCTGTTATCTTGTAATTTGTTCAGACGATCTTTATGTAGGACTCATGGGTGACAACATAGGACATGATTTCTCATTGCCTTTAATGTTGAATTCAACCCTTTAAGGATGAGTAATCAATGTTTACAAATTCTCAAATGCATACTCAAATTATGAAAGCTACTGTTTCCGTGCAAGTATAGCACAAGTGATAGATATAATGAAAAGCAGAGAAGGATGGAGACACTAGAAAGAATTGATATTTTCAGTTAAACATATGGCATAGAGTTCTCCATGTCCTTCGCCGTGGTTGTAGGAGCGAGACCAAGATCTCGTAGAATATACTATGAAAGCAGTATTGGGAGTGTGCAGTAGAGCCCCTTTGCTGTGGCCTCTACTGCTATACCACCAGTATTTGCCTGTGATTTGCCAGCATTATAAACCAAGAAATGTTACTTTCAGAGCAGCCTTTGGAATTTATTTTAGATTTCTTGCTTGCTTACTGTGCATTCTAGCCATAAAGCCATTATTTGAAACAACAAGGCTTGCATCTGACATGCTAAGTATGTTCTCATTATAGGTGCCTTGAATGTTGTCATTAATGCAAATATGCTTTTGGATACTGAACTATGGACAATAGTGTAAAAAGCAAGGACAAATCCAGATAGTGTTGATTAACCATAATCTTTCTGATTTTATTCTTTGTTGCAGAACTCAGAACAGAATGTTTTCATGCTTAAGCTCATATTTGACCAGATGTGTTGTTCTGCTGTTGAAGTGGGAATTGGTTTAGTTATTTTGGGGCTGTTTAAAGGGAAGTTACTCTGTTATTTGCTCGGGCGAATGGCAAAACTGCATATTGTTGCATTTTTGGGAAATATATTGGGGATGTACTTCTATGTTGAATTTTTGGGAAGTCAGTGATATACTTTCATGTTAGCCCTGCAAATAGGAAAATCTTCTGTAGTGCCAATTTGGGAATGTATGAACTGTAAGAAATATATGTGTTTTCCAGTATTTTTGCTGGAGACATTTATTTCAAAGATTTTGTGCATACTTTTAAATGTGTAGACTGGCTAAAGCACAGGAATCGCAGACATAATTGTGCATAATTTTGCATTCATACGATGATTTACTGATCTCCCGAAGTCTTTGTGACCTGTCCTATTTCCGGCTTTGGGTAGACTTTTTTGTTGTTGTTGTTTTCTTTTTTTCACCTTTCTTCAAATACTTATTTGCCCTCAGGCAGCAACCAAGTATCTTGTCTAACTCTGAAGTGAGGAACGTAATAGGATATTTCCTGAGTCAGAGTTAGCTCGTTACTTCTTAGCCTGTAGCCCAGGACATCAGTAAATAAATTTTTCCTAATGTCCAGCCTGAGTCTCCCCTGATGCAGTTTTAAGCCATTCACTCTTTGCTCTCCAACAATGGCAGCTTTTGCTCTCCCAAGAAGAGAGTGTGGTAATAGGGTGGAATTTTACAGTGCTTTCAGGATAACATACCTGACAAAATAAAGCTTCCTTCTGTCTCTGTGACTGGAACTGGCAATTTGAGATGTGACCCCCTTCTTCTCTTCAGTGTTTTGATGGTTCAGAATGGGAGCTGTCTTTGTCTTTAGTCTGTTTGTTTTGTATGGAGGTTAATTCCTGAGTGCTGTTAACGGATGTGTTCTGTTTGTATTTTAGGTAGCAAAGACTGAGCAAAAGCCCAGAGCAGAATGCCAAAGAGAATGGTGACAATTCAAATTGCAAGTTCAGTTGGTTGAACTGATCCCTGATTTTTTTCTGTTATGAAGTAGAATCGTAGCAACCAATTTTACTCAAGCACAGGAGTAGAACCTCCTGGTTCTATTAGCTAACGAAGCTGTATCATTAAGGAGAGAAAGGTTCTCAATTTTTTCAGAAAGAACAAATTACTAGGTATGGGGAAAACAAAGAAACAAAAAAGGGTTTCTGAATTCTACCTATCAAAATATAAAAGGAATTCGTATTGCTGTTAATCAGTGTAATTTATGGTGGCTTTTACCTTTGGTTGTAGGCTTTTTTTTTGGTCCTGATTGTCCCAAGACTCTGATATTTACAAATGGATTCTAAGAGATGATACTCTGACAAGATGACATACTGTTAATGCCAAATGCCTGCACCACTTTTAATACTCTCAGATGCCTTTAGCCCTCTTTGTAGAATATTTAATTTTTACATTGAACTATACCACTGCAGCTTGGTAGAACAGCTTAGCCAAATGGTAGAAGTGAGTCTAAGCTAAGCTTCTGCACTTTTCTTTAAATGGTTCATTTGCTGACAGAAATGTAGAAGTTCTGTGGGACCAGCAACTTCTGACACTTATCTTTCTTCAGTCTAAACTAAATATGAGCATATCTAATATTGTGAAAAGTTCTGTGTCACTGATGTCATTCTCTGGTGTTACTGAAAGAGTACCCCATTTTCTCTTTTTCTCTTCTGGATAGGGATTTGAATAATAAAAATACAAAATTATTTTCTGAATAGAGCTAGTACAGTAATCCGAGTTAATCTTGAAAATATTTTACTGAAAAATATTAGATAGCTGTTTTAGAGCTTTTTCAGTACTCTCTGTCAGCAGTACTTCATTGAACATTCACCTTGAGACTCATCTCAAGATGAGTAAGTGTATAAGCATTTATGAATGTGTATGCACTAAAAGAAACAAACAAAAAAACCCTTCAATTTTTAAAATAAAAGCAAGAAATTGTTCTCATTGAATGTTATTTAAAGGCGGTAGTTTCCCTGAAATCATTTCCTATAAAGCATTAGACCTAGAATGTATTTATATGTCTTAGCAATCCTTTTAAGATACCAAAAATAATTTTGGTGGATGTTTTCCTCTAAGGTTTTCAGCTCCAATTAGAAAAAAAAACAAATATTTATGTTATGTTTGGGTTAAAAGACATGACAAGCACATTTTGAGCTTTTTGAATAAGACTGATCTTTCCTTAATGAAGATTTCTGCAGTACAGTCATTTGCATTTATCATAATCTCCTTTTAAAGTCAATGGAAATTGAGATAATTTACTGTGCAAGCCATGCAACCTGCTTTAGATACCTTTCAGTTGCACAGTCTGCCCCAAACTGCATTACATTTGGTTTTGTGGTCCATAATGCACCTTAGACAGCTTGCATTAACTTAAACATACATGTTATCAGAGGAATCCTACCTTTTGTGGCAGCATCTTGAGAGTATTGCTTATGTTATTTTCAAGGTCCACGCTTAATGTTTAAATGCTTAATTTTAAGTAAGCAGTTCAGTATCTCTGTAGGGAAGAAAAAGTGTGGAGAAATAGGCTTGTGGTAAAGATTCATTAAGAGTGTAGGTCAAGATACTGAACTATCAAAGCAAAAAAAATTGTGTGAATTGAGAGATGTAGTTGGCATACACTACTGGGATCTTCTGAAGACATCTTTGCAAACAAGTTGTATCCTGAACACGTTTTTGCAATGTGTTTTGTCTTACTGTAAATGCTCCCGTTTCACTGCCACTGTTTTCACATTCTGGACACTCTAAAAATGCTGTCTTTTCCGCCAAAGCTGGAAACTAGGTGAATTTTTGAACAGGGTACCAGAGTTGATTAACTTCACTGCTGTGCTTTCCTCATTTTCAGGTGTGTTCTGTAGAAAACAATTTTAGACATTTCTGCAATATGCAAAATTTTACAGCGTGGTTAACTTATTTAAATCGCCTGCTAGTGAATTAGCTAAGAAAGAGTTTGAAGATTAACAATGTGTATATAAATACAGGAAGCTGCAGGGAAGAAGACGACTAGGAATAAAATCCTTTAACTCTTGGCTAGTCTTGAAGTAGTCAGGCAGTTGGACTAGCTGATCTTTGAGTGACCCTTCCAGAAGACCTTATTTATTCTACTCTATGTTCTATTCTATCTATATTCTATTCACCTTGAACACCAGGGCAGATATGAGTTCCATACAACATTGAAGTGCCTCTCCTTCAACTCCTCCTTCTCTGTCTCACTCCCCTACTGGGAAAATAGAAACTGTTTTTGAAAAAAATGTACATTGTGTTTGTTAGAGTATTGCCTGTGATAAAATAGTTTCTCCAATTTTGTGTTCTTCAATGCAAATGTCACCTTTACAGTCCTTTTCATCTTAAGAGGTTTGTTTTATTTCTGTACTTCATTCTTTTATCTGTATGTGACCATTCAAGGAATACATTCCTACTTTTTACATGTTTCCATGGTATGTATCTTCACTTTGGGTTGTTCATGGACAATTTTGTCTAACAGCTGAGCAAAACTAGATTTGCTTTCTGTACAGCTAGAGATCCCTACCTTAATCCTATCTATAAATGTCATTATTTTTAATATAATCCTACCAAGAATGCCTTACTGAAGGGACTTCTAATATTTAATGATGTTATACTGCACCTTTGCTATGTTTTGTAGAGTTTCTAAAGTGCTGCTGCAGACTCTCAGGGTGATAACAAGTTGCATGAACTGGCACTTGTAATTACAATAAATGGATTTAAGGTATTTCAGATACAATTCCAAGGAATTAGTTTGAAAACAATTTATAATACTTAGTTGGTGGCATTTCAAAAGCAATTTCTGTGAAACAGCTTAATCCTTATCTGTTTCCATTTTGACATTTGACAGGAATATAGGTAAGGCAGTATATTCTTTGGAACAAATATTACATTGACTTTATGAGACTGATATCATATTGAGCATATGTTACACTAAGAATCATTGCTTAATGTTTTCTCAGATAATTTATCTCTATATAGAGGAAAGGGATGTGCTTCAGAATCCTCAGTTTTGCAGTGTGAAAATAGTTTTTCCCTCTTGAGTTCTTAGTACAAGATGCAAAACAAAACGAAGCAACTACTTTCCTCATAATTTGTGTTAAGCCCTTGAAATTTCTATAGTGTTTTTTTTTTAATCTCTATCACAGACCAAATCTGTAAAATCAAACAAATATTTCATACATTATCTTAATAGAGTTCATTCTTGGTACATTTCACAGCTTTTTTTTTTTTTGGCTTTTTTTTTTTTTTTCCCTGCTTGTCACAACTGATGCCCGTTTTCTTCCTGAGTGCTTCTTTTAAAATTTAGTGCTCTGTGTTGGTGCGGAGTCTCAGTAATAATTTTTGTACATTTTTCAGTTTTCTTTATTTTTCTTAACTAAGGTCAGATGAATTGGCCCTACTATTCGTCTTGCTGCTTTCTGAAGTGCTTTGTCTATTACTAAGTCTGACATGTACAGCTATGTGAATCACATAGGCTTGCTAGTGACTTCTCAAACAAATTAACTTGATTTATGTGTGGAGGCTTTTCTTCCCAACTGCTAGCCCTGCAGAGGTTTGAGAATCGCACTTGATTGTTTTTCTTCCACATGCATCATATTCTCTGAGCCCAATTATGAACTCTGATCATTTTGCATGTATGTACGTTATTAGAACTTAGTGAAACTGCAGTGTGAATAATGCGCACCCAACAGTAGGTGTTTTTTTTTTTTTAAATTTAAATTTTATTTTTCTTTGATTTTTAAATTAAGTTAAAAGAATTTTAAAATAACAGAAGTGGGCTGCTGAGGAAATACACACTTCCACTTTCAGTGCAGGGGATTTGAGCAAACATTTTTAGTTTCCATTTTCTCATCGATGGGAAGAGAGGTAGAACATTTCTCAGGCAGTAAAAGTAATATTGCATTTTATGGAGGTACAGTAGACCTGCATGCTTGAGGCAATATTCTGTCATGTCATTCTTCCATGACCAAAATGCTGGAAAACCATGTTACATGGTGGTTGTGTTATTTGTCATGATTGGAACATTTAAATTTTAAATACATTTTAGTATTATTCAAGTGATGAATGCTTTGTGTGACAAAAGACAAGCTATGTTTTGGTTGGATGTTATACATTTTTCGAGCTGTGAAATAGCTCTCCTTAAGGTAGATAGCAGGAATGTAAAATGTAAACCACAGTCTTTGTTTGAGAGAGACCTGGAAAAGTTAGCTTTTGGCAGGTCACAGAAAACGTGGAATGAAAATTTCAGACCTCTTCTGTAAAGTCTAAAAGCGGTATTTCTAAAGTTTGTTTTTATCATAATTTATATTCTTATTTTGCTTTCTGTTTTACTCAAGTCATTTTGGAGACTGTATATTTGTACAAATGCATATATTTATTCTTAGGGTGTACCATTGAATTTGAACTTAACTTTCCAAAATGTGATTTTACTTCCGAAGTTCCACCAGTTTATTTTCTTGAAGAGGAGAGATAATCACAATATGTTTTTTAAAAGGGAAGGAAATATGGAAGCCTTGGAGCAAAAAAAAAAAAAAAAAAAAAAAAAAAAAAAAAAAAAAAAAAAAAAAAAAAAAAAAAAAATTGATTTTAAATAAAGAAGAGAAGAAATAAAATTGGCTAATCTTGGCTATTGACAGGTTGAAAACAACTGCAACTTAGATATTAATTTGCTGAGTTTAATAATGTTTCTTTAAAAGTCAACAGAGGGCTTTTCATATCAAGAACAGCTGTGTGACAGACACCTACTGAAGGAAAACCTGTCCTTAAGAAATGAAAGCATGGGACTTCACACTTACGCTTGTTTGTGTGTTCATTGTTTTTTCCTCTTACCTTCATCTCAGGATCTGTTGATGTATAAACACAATTAAGCCTACTCTGGAACATCGGTTTTAGTTTTGCTTCATTTGAAATGAAGTTGTCAAATTGGTTTACTTATATCTTGTCTGGAATCTTTGAGAGTGGCAATTTTCTTTTATTTAGGAATATTTTGATCAGTAAATAAATGTAATTTTTATTTGACTCTTTCCTGAAACATCATATGAGAACCCTTTAAATCTTGATAACATCAGTTCTTCCCAGTCCTATAAGGCAAAGAACTTTATTGATTTTATAGGTCATTATATGCATCTATGGCTGCAAATCATCTAAAGAAAGCTAAAAATTGAGTTCACAGATTGCTCTGAGGTAGTGGTTTGTGTGTCCAGCCTTGTCTCTCTAGTGTCTTTTTCAGAGGCACCTGGGTTTGAAATATGAGTGCTTGTGAGCAACCTGTACTTATTGAAAGATAGAACTTCCAATTCCGTGCTTGCATAATATGAGAACTTTCTTAGTTAAAGAATAAAAGCTGCTGAAAATAATGAAAATCTTAGTTCTCAACAGTACTGTAGCTGAGGCTGGAAGAACAGATTTTTTTTTTTCTTTTTCTATGTTTGGCTAATTAATCCAGTTGCTGCACAAATGCATACTGACACTGCTGGGATCTCAACCAGGAGGTTTATCCACTTTCAGTGGATAACCAGGAGTTTACAACTTTTGGCTCTCTAAAATACCATTGTGGCAAAGAAAGGGCATTTATTCTTTCAAATTGAAAGCAGGTGTTATTGGAACTACACTTAGGCAGAAAGAAAAAGGTGTTGCTTGATCTATTTAAAAATTGCATAGTCTATCAGTTGATACTATTTTGGGCAAATGACCATAATGCTTCTTTTCTTGAAAACAAGCATTTTGAACTAGTATGAATACACAAGATGAGGAATGATTTATTGTGTGTAAACAATTGAAAAGGCTCCTTTTAAATCAATTGCAGATAATGAAAGAGAATTAATGGTGAAAAGAGTGTTTGTTTGTTTTTCCCTTGAACTTTGATTTAAAATGACTAATGATGAAACAACACATTGGAGATTTGCATGAGTGTCTGAGCCAGCGAAGCTAACGAAGGAAGAATAGCTTCCGCAAGTGAAATCCATGCAAGCACAACATCAAAATATCTCTCAAAATTTACCTAATTAAATATACATTAAAAAAAAAAAAAAAAGCTAGATTACTAAAAGTGGGATTGAAATATCACTCTTAAAATGTGCTTTGGTTTTCTGTTCAATATAATAAAATATGAAAACATTTTTGTGTAGTATCTACCAAAACAGGATATTTTTTTTCCCAGAATGTCATTTTACACAGATATTCTGACTGCATTTAGAACAAGCATGCACTCAGCAGAAGCCTTGTTTTATAGCAGATTTTTTTTTTTTTCCTCCATTGCTCAACTTGTTTCTATACTAAAAGAGGGACATTTATGCAGGATGAATCTCAATTTTCTATGAACAATATTGATTTTATAGTAACAATAGGCTTCTAAATGTAAATGCATTTCCTATATATGTTTTTGATGTCATTGAAAAAGAGAGGTTGTGATATGTTGGATTTTGTTTGTTTTGCAGGACAGGCATAATGAAGCTGTTATTTTGCGTTTGATGACAGATATTGTATCAAGTAAATTAATTATTTTTAAAGAGAAGTGAATAAATCCTAGGAAATTTTTGTGAGTGGTATATTTGGCTGCTGTGATGAATCAAGCAAAACAAAGTAGTTTCTTTTGGCATGTCAAGTATACACAGAATTTGTGAAGCTCAGAAACAAGTGTCAAGGAGTTTTATGGGCCCCATTACCTTTCAGGTTCATAAAACACTGCCAACAAACATATCCGTCTCTTTTGTGGAATAAATAGCTCAATAAGTTTATAGAAGTCTTTTTTTTTTTTTTTTTTCTTCTGTGCAAGAGAAGAACTTTAGAGTAAATTGATCTTAATAAATTGCATTTGTAATTTATTCCATTAATCTTGTGGGAATTAGTATCAGAATGACGCTAATACTGTTTTAACATCTTTTTCTTCATTGCCAAGAATGGCAAACAACGTCTGTCTTGGAATGATGGTACCATGAGAAATTACTTATTATAGACCAATGTAGGCCTTTGAAAGTTTGAACTGGGCTTACTTTATACGAGTTTTCATTGCTTGATGTTTTCTGCTGCTGAACACAAGCTCTTGAATTTTGTCCAGTTTTGGAGATTCATTTCCCAATAAAATCACCATTTCCCCTTTATTGTGTGCATATGTTGCAAATAGGAAATTCTGAATGATTGTTTCACCATGCCCAGTCCAATCTGAAAAGCAGATTAATTCCAGCAAATCTTGAATGAAACTCAGGAGAATAAATCTTGTTTAGTAGCACAAAGACAAACATTTTTAATGGAAGTGATTGTAAAGGAAGTTTGTTTTTTAGAACACTTCTGTTAAGCTTCCAGCATTATTTTAGCCTTCCTGGAATTTAGTTTTACCAGCTTCTCTTTAGACAGGCAGTTGACAGAGCTTTTATTTGCAATTAGCATGGAGGTGAGTTGACTGTTGTGAATATGGTGTGCTGCTAATACTCAGGTCCTAGATCCTGTTAACAAGTATATAGGATGAGTGTGATCATTGTGAGTCTGAAGATGGTAGGCAAAAAAGAAAAACCAACAAAAACAAACAAACAAAAAACCCAAAAACCAAACAAAAACCAGCCTTTACTATCCTGAGTGTGGTCAAAGAAAAATGACTGAAGTCATCTCAAGCTATTATTGTTTACCATCTGCAGCTGACTTTAGAATGGAAAAAGGAGTATTTGGAGGTCAGCTGTACCAGAGCTGCCAGAGCTTTTAGAATGAATAGGACTGTTCCTTTGTTTCCCTGTAATGAGAAGGTCATCCAGCTGAGCTACAGGTGCTGTCTCAGCCTGGTGGCCTGGTCTGAAACCCAGCTGACATATGCTGCAGTTAGGCAGGAGAGTTGTTTTTTGTTTTTAATTATTTTTACCACTACATTGAACACCTTGCTTAGAAGAAGGTATTCAATACTGTCCAGCAGTTGGGAATGCATCCAGCACTGGTGTATTTGAGTGTTGCATGGTTTAGCACTTTTAATACCTGGCATCAGCAGTCATAATCAAAAGAAGATAAATAAACATGATGTCCATTTTTGTACATGCATGTTCACATTCAAGATCGAGTCTTGTTACTTCATTTATGGTAAAAGTTGCTGTGTTAGAAAATAGTGACAAATTTTCTATAGAAAAATCATTTATTTGACCCCTTTTTAAAAGAATGATGCATTTATTAAAACTGTAGAAAAGCTATTGATATTCTCTTGTTTGATGTGTGAGTGGAAGGAATAAAGTAGAGCTTAATCTTTGCTGAGTCCCAGTACAGCTTTTGTACTTCAAATATGTGTATAGCTCTTCACTTAAAAAATTATGGCAAAAACATAATAATTCAGGTTTTCTTGTTTGTTTATTTGTTGCAATAAAACAGGGAAAAGGAGAGAAAAGGATAGTGGTTGCTTTTCTCGTAATACTTCAAAGCTCCCTTTTTCAACATTTTTTTGATACGTTAGGTACCTACTGTAGCATGTCAGTGACTTGAAAATTTTCTTAGGGTTGTGTAGTCTTAATTGCTGATATGTTAACAGTTTTTACTTTTTTGTTCTTTTTCTCATAATTATTTGGAAATTTTCTGAGTCTTCATGCATTTTATTTTAGCGCTTTGCTAGTAATTTTCTAACAACTTAGTGGCATCAGCAATTATTCCCAAAGTTGAAACCATTTTTCACAATAAATGATATGATTGTTCTAAACAACCACTTCTCTTCATGCTTTCCAGATAGTAAAGTCAGAAGTGCATGTTTCTTACTAAATGAAAAGCATTAATCATTTTCTTTTACACATTAAGTCAAATAGCTGTTGCAGTAGTCTCTGTATGTAGAAATTGTTGTTAGTTTGGTTGAAGTGCTTTAGAACAAATGATTTAACCTCAATGTCATTTGTTACAAGTCAAGGATATTTTGTGTTTCAGTCAAGGGTCTAAATAATGTTGAAGAATGCCTTATATCTAATGCCTCAAGAAACAATTATATTTGGGTCACACATATCAAGAGAAATGTATTTGGGTTGCATTTAAAAATACTGCAGATACGAGTATAGGATGAAGTGTAACCCCAGTATTGAATGATACTGAAGACTTAAATAAAGGAAAGGGATGAACTACAGTTAGGTAAAAGTATAACATCGTGTGCTTAATAACTATCCACATTAATTTTTGAAGTAAAATGAAAGCTCCTTGACCATCGTTCTGAACAAGAGGTTGTTAGACCTTGTAGAATTCCTTATGGAATTGTCTTCATCTCCTGAAATCTCTTCCGCTTTTAACTCCTTTGAACTCATTACTAAGGACTCTTAAGTTCAAATTTTAAGTTACAGCTCTAATCTCTCTTTCTCATTAATATTATATGTCCGGTGGTAATGTACTTGCTCTGAGAAGTTACCATAGTGAATACTGGGAGAAATCCCTCTTTTTATTTAACACTTATGTTGATAAAATATGTCCAAGTACCCAAAGTTGTCTGGTATCTTCATAACTTACAGGCTACATCTGTATTTAGTTCAGTTATTTATTCTGAAGCATAAAAACATATGCTCTTGGTTCTATCAAAAATTCATTCCGCCCAGACATTGCAGCAGTAGTTGTAAATCAGTATTTAGGAAAGCATAAAGATAGCACTTGTCCCAAAAGCCCTTCAATCCTTTTGCTCTTTTCTGCTCAGAGTCCTGGGTTAATTGAGATTTCTAGGCAGTCTGTAAACCGTGGCTTATTTCTATTAAATTCATTTAGCAATGGCATTGAGATATGAAGTTACTGTTTTGCCTCCTTTATCTCATTGGGTCATCAGACACCGCTAACTCCTGTAGTTTAGAATTGCAGTATCAATGGTATTCAGGTATAAGAATCAGCAAAGTGTAAGGATTGAGAAAACCTGTTTATTTAAAGTGATTTAAATTATTATTTAAAGTGATTTAAATTATTTTCAATGTGATGGATAAGGCTTTAGTTCACTTTTTGCTCTCTTAATTCACAACTACCACCTAATGTTCTTTCTCATGTACATAACTGAAATCAGGAACGGGGAATGAGAACAGTAGCAGTACATTTGAGAGTACAAGTGTGCATGTTACAATATTTAAATGTTCTTCTCCTTTTGCTGAATTCAGCTTAGTATGTTGTGTGTTCCTTAAAATATTCTTTTTTTATGCATCCCTTGAGAAGAAATTCTATCCCAGACTTACTTAATTTATGTACGTATGTGTGTATTCCTTAGTTCCAAAACCACTTTGGGGACAATAGGATTTTTTGGATTATAAAAAAATATTCATTTCAATAAAAATTTGCTAAGAGTATTCAGTTTTTGAAATAAAAATTCTAAAGAGAATCAATACAAGATAGTTTTTAGCTAGAGCAGTAACTAGGTCCAGTTGGAAGTTGTCAGGAATTGAATGGTGAACTTCTGTAGGACTCTTTGAAATTGGGATTATGCAAAACTGCTTGAAATTACTTTTCAACTCAAAGATGTTGAAGTGAATCCCTAAATCCCTGCCTTCCCTCTGGTATTACATACATTGAATAATGAATACTCCACATTTCACTTGCCGAGTTGATCAAAGAAGTGGATTTAATATGTCTCACTGGCATATCTTTCCTTGCTGAAACGAGGATTGTGATTGACTTTAGGATTTTGATTCTTTAATCAATATGACTTTAATAAACTGCAGGTTATTGCCTTTTAACGGACAATCCTGTAAGATTTTTTTTTTTGATGCCATAATATCTTTTAAACTATTTTAAAACTATTTCAGTATCTTTTATTAAAATACTTACAAAGGATTTTTGTAATCTGCCTGAAACTCTACTTTAAAAGAGTATTTTAGATTGGTACTAAATTTTTCTGAATGCACAGAAGATTTGAGTCAACATAGAGAGACAATCCTAAACTCACATCAGTTAAAAGTTGGCAGTTACCTAATTCTTATGCAAAAGCTTTTTACACTGACCTCATCATCAGTGAGCTTAAGAGAAACATCCTTGGTGAAAAAATCACAACAGACACATTCTTTTTGATTGGCTTAACAATACTGTTACTATTATCTTTATAGTGTACTACCTAAGGAATAATTAAAACAGATGGTGTGTTAAAACCAACTGAAAGAATGAAGACATTTTTACTTATAAGTTGATCAAAATTAGGTAAAACAACATATGTTCATGTTCATTATGATTCCTTTAACTACATATTAAGTACTTTCCTTAATATTCTTCATGGTGATCTGAGAGCTGTTCCTCTTGAGAAGTGGAAAACGCAATCTCTCCTTGAATGCTTCCTTTCTGATTCTCTGGCCACTCATACTTGTGTGTTGCTTTGTTATGTAATTTTAAATAAGCAGATCGCTTAATGCAGTGTCCTTGAATTATGTGAAATTAAAATGCAGGTCATTGTGGGCCACATTCAAGTTGTACAAATTGGGGCAGATATATCCAAAAAGGATTTGGAGATTTGCTAAAGAAGTAGCTTGTACAAATGAGCAAATTACATTTTATGGAGCAGATGTTGAAAGGGTAATTATAAATACTCTAGTTCCTGTTATATTAGCTCTAACTTGTCGCTATTTCTCTTTAGCGATACCATACAGGGCTAATAATACTGAATAACATATCATACCACATACATTGTAACTGTAATCTTTGTGCTTCCTGTGAACCAGAGTTACATTGCATTACTCCCCAAAGCATTAGGGACTATTATAATTACCCTTGTCATAACAATAACTCTTTTCAACAGTGACAGTATTTCCCTCCTAAAGTTGATCCCATGAATGAACTGCAGCTCATGGAAATACACAGTCCCATAGCTTCAACTGATACAAAATTTAATGAGTGGAAATATCCAAATGAGATTTACAATCATAAAGCATTATGAACTAATTCTTTGTCTTTATATCTGCTTCTTATCCAGATGCTGCTAAAAGAAATAGGAAAGATTCATAAAATGAAGTTGACTGTATCTTCATTTTGAGAAGTATTCTGAGTATTCATGAACTCATTCATTCTATATACTTCTGTCTTTCTAGTGTAAATTACTCCTTAGTCACAACTACCTTTTCAGTTAACCAGCAGAGTTAGCAGTGAATATCTCGTTTTGACTGGTTGAGCCTTCTTCAGGCTTTTTTAGTAGGAGAGGTGTACATGGACTTTAGAAGTGGGAGGAAAAAATTAGCATTTACTTGTCTATTATTTTCTTCAGCTCTGAATTTCTTCTTATAAAGAAGTCCATAGCAGTAGTACAAGTTGTCATTCAGTCTTGTAATGTTGATGTTATAAAGTATGGAGACTAAAACAGAAATGATCCTTGACCCCTTATTTGTGTTTAAATGGAGAAACTGTTTGATAAAAAGGTGAATCAATATATGTCACAAGCTTTGTAAATTTCCATGAATGTGCCAACCAGAGCATTTAGTATGTATTTAATGCGTATATCAAGGCAGTTCTATCAGCAGTGTTTGCACATCTGTGACATACTGCCAATCAGTTAAGTGTGTTGGCATTGGTAGTTGGCAAGGAACTTTATTTTATTTAATTTAATGCTTATTTAAATAGAATTAAGATTATTAGCTAAAGCTAGGCTTGATGCTGTTAATTCAGTTTGATTCTGTATAGGATCCTGCCACCTTTTTTTTTTAACTGCTCTGAAAACTTTGGTTTTATGACTTCTATACCTTCACTGGTCTACAGTAATACAACACAAATCTCTGCTACATAAGAAAAAAAAAAAATTGAAAAATACTTCTCTTAATTGTAATCTTGCCACCTATTCAATTATTCAATTAGTACTGAAAGTATTGAAAGCTTTCAAGTTTTTATAATAAAAACTTGGCTTCAGGTGAAGTAATTTTGAAAGTAGTTACAGCTATGACCTTAACACAATGATTATCAATTATACCAATATATACTGTATTGTTGAGTCTTTCCTCATGGGGCTGGGGTGGGAGCGTATTCTAATAACAATGAAGAATGACTTCTCTGTAGAAGAAAAAGAAGCTACATTTAGGTTACACTGCTCAGTTTGCATTATAATGCAATGTTTTGTGGTTATTACTATGACAGCTCTGATGATGCTTCCCCAAAAGAGGGTTTGGAGTGCTCTAGGCTGTTTTGTTTCTTAAGTAGCTGTATGAGGACCTCAGGAAAGTAAGAACTCACCAGTAGCTTCTGGCAATAGCTTGGAAAAAAGCATCCTTTATTGTTATAATGCTGTGATTTAGCTAAAATAACTCAATTGTGTCTTGTGGTAAGAATAGGGAAAACTGAATCCTCTCACTTTCTTTTTTGTTTCTCAGTCTACTTCCACTTTAATCGCAGATCTTCAGAGAATCACAGGATATTTGATGTTGGAAGGCACCTCTGATACAACAACACCCATGTTCAAACAGGACCAAATAGGGCAGGTTTCCCAGAACCATTTCCAGATGGCTTTTAACTGTTTCCAGTAATGCAGACTTCACAACCTCTCTGCGTTACCTATGCAAGTGCTCACCCATGCAGTAAAGGAGTATTTCTGGTTGTTGAAATTGAAGTTCCTGTGATCAATTTGTTCCCTTTAACTCTTGCGTCCCTGGGTATTAGTGAAAAGATCTTGACTCCATCTTCTTTGCACCCTCTGTTCGGGTATTTATAGACGTTCATAAAATGATCCTTGAGCCTCCTTTTCTCCAAACTGAACAAGCGCAGCTCTCTCAGCTTTTCCTCACAGGAGAGATGCTCCAGTTCCTTCATCATTCTTGCGACTCTTCATTAGACTTTTTCCAGTATATCCATGTCTCTCCCAAAACTGAACACAGCGCTCCAAGTATAGGCTCACCAATGGTGATGGAGGGGAAGGCTCTCCTCCCTCAGCCTGCTTGCCATACTCTGTAACTTAGCAGGTTTCTTTGCAGCAAGAGTGCTTTGCTGATTCATTTTCATCTTGATGTCTACCAGGACCCACTGGGTCTTTTTTTTAGAAATCTGTTTTCCAGCTGGTTAGCCTCCAGCACATACTGGTGCCAGGTTCCTCCTTGGGTGTAGGACTCTGCATTTTCCTATATTGAATGACTAGTACATAAGGTTCCTGTCAGCCCATTTCACTAGAAGCCCGTAGAAGTCTCTACAAAACTCTGGTGTGTTTGTCAGTGCTCCCTATTGAGTGTCACTTGCCAACACACTTACGACCATCCAGTCATGAATGAAGATGTTAAACAGTATTGGAACCAGTATTACTCCCCACTGTACACCACTAGTTTTTGGCTTCCAGCGAGATTTTGTGCCACACTGAGTGGGCCTCACTGTCTGCTTATCTAGTTCATACATCAGCAGTTCTCTCTGCAGATCTTCAGAGAGGCAGTGTCAAAGGCCCTACTTGTAGTCCAGGAAGGCAATGCCCACTGTTATCCCCTCATCAATCAAGCCAGTAATTTCACTGTAGAAATTTATCAAGGTGCTAAGCATGACTCCTTTGTGAATCCAATACTGACTACACTTGATGACCTTCTTGCTCTCAGTGTGCGTAGAAATGGTTCACAGGATTTGTAAGTAGTTCCGTCTCCTTCCTGGGGTCTGAGGTAAGGCTGACTGGCCTGTCATTTCCCAAGTGCTGCTTCTTTCTCTATTTGTATGTAGAATTGGAGTTTGCTTTCCTCCAGACTTCAGGCGCCTCTCCCAATAGCCATTATCATTCAAAGAGACCTGAAAGTTTACAGTCATATCTGCCAGCTCCATCAGCACTTATGGATGCATCCCATCAGGGCCCATGAACTTACAATTGTCCTGTTTATTTATTTTCAAACCTCATCCTTTTCAATTAAGCTTCCTTGCTCCTTTTTTTCTTTATTTTTTAAAATAACTAGTATATATTTGTTTAGAACAGTAATCCTTTCACAATTTTTGGTTAGAAGGGCCTGGAGCATAGATTACTGTAACTTAGAATGGAGTTGAATAAGACTTGGAGGATACAGAATGAACTATAAAAGAAAATTAGACATTGCCAAATTATGACTGCTTAGAAAGTCATAATTTGTGAAATAAATTCAAAATAATGAAATAATATCAAAAATTAAATGTTCTGATACTGTAAAGAGTACTGTAAATGTATTCAGCCTACACATAGATTCATAAGACTTATAAAGACTATGGGAAACCTTCGAGGATGTCTCTGTTAAATTTGATATTTATGGCTTTTTTGGATACTGCTGAAGATGCTGTGCATTTCAGAGTCCTTTGAATGAAACAATTCTGAGGGAGGTGATTTGCGGAAATCAAACTCTATAGCCTGGGAGATATAAAGCAGGTATGTTTATTCCAGGGCTGCGCATAATGCCAGGTGCAAGGGGAATCGCTCCTCCTAATTTGCACACCTGCAAACAGAAGCATAATATTTTTAAAAGTCAAGCTCATACATAATCAGCAGATTTCCAAGAACTCGTTCGCATATTCCGTCCTTTTCCGAGAAATCATTTACATAATGTCCCTCCTCCTGGCACATGCGTTGTAGCCTCCTCTGGTGGTCGTTGGATGAAGGCTCGAAGTCTTCCTCCCCATCTGGTGGTTGTTCTTGGATGAAGTCAGTAGTCTTCATCATTGTGTTCTTCCAACCTTTGTCCCAGTTTAGGCCATTTCCCTTATCTTGCATGCCTCTGCAATCCCTTATCATGTTTGTTCCCCTTTCCATTGTTCTCTCACTGGTCCCTTCTTTGCTGACAGGAGATAGCTTTCCTTTTGGGATAGCTCATAGTAGTGCTTCCTTGGTCTAACAAAAAGTTAAGCTAATCAAGTGCTTCCTTGGGCCAACAAAAGTTAAGCCAAGCAAGCGCTTCCAAAAACTAAACTAAACGAGTGTTTTCTTGAGCTCACAAAAGCTGCTATTAATCTTCTAAGTCCTGCATCCTCTAACTCCTTACTTCAGAGGCTTTTACTCAAATACATTCCTTTACAGCTAGTGTCCCAAAGCATAAGTCTCTTCATATATTTTTTTTATTTTTTCCCCTCTATGTATATTTCTAGCCACATCACAGAATCATTGTCAGTGCATTTTCAAGCAAGTGTGGTGAAGAAAAGCAGTTTTAGAAGAGCTACATGGAATTTAAAAAGATGCACAAAAGTTAAGATTACAGCAAAACAAGATATTTGCATTTTTATGTGCCTGAATTCAGTCACCAGGTAACGTAGAGGTGCCCTATGCATGTTAACAGATGAAACTAATTAAAGCCTGAATTATGCTGGAAGAGTATTCAGATTCTTGCATAATTCCATATAACCCTCCTAAAATTCTATGTGAATGATTGTATATTAAATCCAACAAGTCCTTATCAGAATAGTTTGACCTCATATTAGTCAGCAAGAAATCCTGTCCCTTTCATTTTTCAGTTATTAGTAAAAAGCAGAGAGTTTTGTTGCTGAAATCTGCTGTTGCCATGCTCAAGGAAAACACTGAACAGTCTAAATGGAGCAGAAAAAAAATCTGAAAATTATTTACACTGGCACACAGAGGTGACTTTTTTTCTTTTTTGCCTTAACCTGTTAGTTTCATTATCAGTTCTGTTCACTTATTAATTCTAGTCTTTCTATGTGATGTTCCGTGTAAGGGATTTGGGATAGAAGACTGCATGTTATATAGCATTAAACTGCATAATTCCGCCCTTCATACTGTCTCAAGGTAAATCAAACAGAAATGAATAAAGTCAGTACAAACTAGTTGTCAGTGTTGATTTTCAAGTCGACTCAACCTGACTTAGGAAAAACAAGGCTGTTTTTGAAAGATAGTAGATATAAAGGAAACTCATGGTGCATCATAGCAGACAATTTCATAACAAATCTGCAAACTGCACACGCATACAACTCAGGAAGTTATAGCTATACCAAGCATGCTTTCTCACTGAAGGGATTATTTCATTGCAAGCTGTGCTTCATTACATTTTGTACCTATGTTACAAACACCAAACAAATCCACAACTCTTAAGAAAAAAACTAATTTTCTGCAACTGTTTGTTGATACCTTCTTTCGGGATTTGGGTTAGACCAAATATTATTCTGTTTTGCTGTTTAAATGTTTTCTCAAACTCCATTTCTGGAAAATGAAGTAATGAGTTGATAATTGTTTGCATTGTTTCCCAGCTTATCATACTGCAGACAGTAGACAAGTTTCCCTTTTTACAAAACAATGAGATTAATAGAAGAACAAATGCAGTGAAGCATCAGAACTAGAATCAGAAGAAGAGAAATAAGTACAACTTAGTGTGGTGATATTTCATCTTCAATTCCAGGTATTCTGTCTCAGATAAAAAATAAAGGAGGTGGAGAATTGAATACTAAATGTGTTTGTTGATACTCTGGATTGGAAGGTTTGGGGAAAAGCACATCCTTCAGGGCAAGCATGCACTTAAACTTCCTGACGTGTAATAATTCAGTGAAAATTCTGCATAGAAGTCTTTCAGGAAAAAAAAGAAATCCCTTAAAATAAAGTAAAAAATAAAAAGAACAGGAAAAATTCTACCGTAGTGCTCTGTGCACTCCCCAAACTTGTCTGAAAGACTATCTATCATTTCATTTTATTCCTTCAAGGGGGTTGGAAGTATTTATGTGTTTAGATATCATAGAATATCCAAACCTAGATGATAATGTTCTCATTTGATCTAATGCTTGAAAATTGTACTTGGAGATAACAATACAAAAATATCCTTGACTCAGGCCAAGGGTCCATCTAGCCTAGTATTCTGTCTCTGGCAGTGGTAAGAGAATACATAAGCCTAGCCATTTTCTGCAGAGCAGTGTCTACTGTTAGCATGATTTATTCATCCAAAAATGTCTGTGTCCACAGTAGATAACTCAAAGCAATAACTTTTCGTATGTATTCGGATTTTCTGACTGTCATGCTATCTGAAGAGCACACATGATACTCCCCCATTTCTGTTACAACAATCACGCAGCCTAAATATGACAAAGTTTATTTTGAGCTAAAATTTGATTTGGGCAGTGCATCTCTGAGACATGATTTGCACAATGGCCCAACTGGGAGAAAAATAACTGGGGTTTTTTTGTTGAATTTCTTTGGACTTGGTGCTATTAGCATTAACACAGGGATACCTCTTCCTTTATCTGTTTGTTGCCTTGTAATGGGGATAGGCGTCTTCTTAAGGCATGTACTTATGAACAAGATGAATTATCTTAAGAGAGATGTCTTAGCTTTATGTGTTTAGGTTTTCCCTTATACCTTTATAACCCTGTATATTTTACGGTCTTTCAATATTTGAGTCAGATTTCAGTGTTGGTAAGACTTTGAAAATTTAGAGATTCAGGTCACTGGTTTATTTATTTTTTAATGTAGATTGATTTAGAGTGTGCTATAAATGTAAGAAAATTTCATGTTTATTTTTGATTTGGCAAAGTATTCTAAACCTAAGTAGGGCAGCTGTGAAGACTATTTTGATTATTTTGACAATAAATACAGAGATATTAACAGCTTTTTAAAAGAAACCCCCATTCCCAACCCAACACCATTTCTGTAAATTTTGGTAGTATCTACAAAACCTGTGCCTTTCAAAGACAGTGTAGAATCACTTAGTCTTCAGAGTGTATACTGCTAGAAGCACAGCTATAGCTAGCAGTAAAATGCCCTTCTGCTCAGCAAGGATCATTGACTTTCTTGACTCTTCATACAATAATTTACTTAATAAGAATAATTAGTGTGATGACATTAAGAGCATTTTTGTGTCAAGCTTCAGTGTAAGACCTGTAGTTCAACTCAGTATATGTTAACTCTCCTAGAGAAAGTTAGTGGATGAACCTTTTCTCTAGAAGTTCTACCTTTTCAGGTAAAAGAAAAGGTTACACATTCTCCATTTGCATTATCATCAAATTGCTGCAAACCATTCAGAACAGTAGAAAAAGATGAAATGTTGTCAGATTTCTAAGAGCAAGTTTAAATCTTTCTTTAGTGTAAGGATATGTTAACAAGCTGCCTTAAATTAACAAGTTACTTTAAATTGTAAAATTCAGACTGAATCAAAAAGGGGAGGGTATTTTTTTATTCAATTGAAGAAGTTACTTATTTTCTGAACTGATACTAAGAATACTGATGTATGATGCCAAAAGATAAATTCTTTTGAGGAAGATTTATTTTAAATTGCATTACGTATTTGTTTGAAATAAAGGATTCAGCATTCGTTTCTTCCCTTTCACTTTGAGGATCTTTCATTTTAATAACTCTGCTGCCTAATGCCCTAATCTGTTTATTACACTATAACTTAACTTGAACAATGCTGTTTCCATTCAAAATAAACAGATTTAGTATGTCTGTGAAATAGACTTATGTGTAGTAGGATGCTTTACCATCTAGAAAAGCTTGGAGGTTTCTGAATGCTTAAGAAATGATAATGCCAGTGGATTTAGCATTTGTATATCTGTAGGCTCATGCTTATTCAGTTGTACCAAGGCAGCTTAAGCTAATATCTAATCTTCTTATGGAATAGTTCTCCCTATAACAACAGGATTGCGTATAACAAGCTTGAACAACCACTTGGCTCCAACTGTTGTGTGAAAGGAAGGAAAGAAGGAGTTGCTCAACTTTTTATTCTTTACAAAATGTCTAATTGCCATTATCCTTGAATATATAGGACAGCCCAAGAGTCATGCAGGGATACCACATACTCAATATATAGAAACACATCTTATAAAGAAATCATGAATAAATTATTCAAAGTTGTTCAGCTTGATGTTCTCCTTTACACCATTTTTCAGTCAAAAGGGGAGAAATTCAGAAGGCACAGAACACTTGTTTTGTCATTGTATTGAGCTGAGATACATATGACAATGGAAAAAAAAAATAAAAATGAAATCCTCTGCGTGTTAGAGGGGAAAAAAAGTTAAAAATCTTTAGCAGTGTCTTCCTGAAAATAGCTTTTTTTGCATTTGCATTTTCTGTTTTTGACCAAAGAATACTATTCTCAACTAATATTAAGTTCGGAGTAGGAATCTAAGTGGCACTATTTCAAGCTTGCACATTTTT
The DNA here is from genome assembly GCA_030625065.1 of Alectoris magna. Lineage (NCBI taxonomy): Eukaryota > Metazoa > Chordata > Aves > Galliformes > Phasianidae > Alectoris > Alectoris magna. Next base: position 181,310,296 of record CM060560.1, on the reverse strand, counting down.
AGGAAAAAAAATGATGCAACTTGTATGTGAAGATTAGTTTGAGTTCATTGCTCGTTTTACCCAGCACTTTAAATTGTACTTCATTGGCAAAATTCCCTTAGGCTACAAGGGAAATGTAGATCTTCTGTAGTGGAAATGAGAAGCCGAAAGATTAATAACAAGAGGTGTTACATGTATTGCAGAAATCTAGGAAGAGAGTCAAGGGGCGGTGTAGGGAGGAATTAATAAGGGAAGTTGGGTAATTTTTGCTTTTTTGTAGTATAAAATCTAAATCAATCTTTTTTTTTTTTTCTTTTTTTTTTCTCTCCCATTTCATTGATCTCACCAATGAGCTGAAATAACCATGATAAATCTATCTGATCATCTACCTCCAGATATTATCTTCTCTTTAACAGGCTTTGCAACTAAATGTGTCTGAGGAGAAAGCCAGTACGATAAACTTCCTGTTCAGATCCTGAGCAGGTTCGTGTCATCTACTGAAGTTAAATGACCTCGTCTTGTCTCCCTTGCTTCATATACAAAAAAATATAAGCTAATTAATTATGATATTTAGATTGAGATGCTAATCATTTCTTTTATTAAAGAGAAGTGTATAATACAGGAAGTGTGAAATGTTTTCTAGTGTTAGATAGGATAAGTAAATGTTAATGCCAATGTTATTTATAAAATAGTTTATATGATTTTTCCCCATTCAAGAATGTGAAGAGAAAAAAATCTCCAACATTGAGTTTATCTATTTGTGCTAGAGATACAAGAAATTTGATTTCCCATTTTCTATGAAACTCCAAACTAACTTTAAAACTTAATATTTTTTTTTTCTAGGATAACAGAAAAAGTATTTTTAAATATCACATTGAAATTAAACAGGTTAGAAATTTCAGAGTTTGGGATAATTTCTGAGGAAGAGTCATACAGTTTTTCTGTTGTTACTTGAATGCCTGTGTTCCTTGTGCACCCTCATCTTATTCATCATTTCTTTTAAATCAAGATTTTGTCTTCTATTCTGTATTTCTTTGACATAGTAACACTATTAAAGAGTAACAGAATTCAGTTGAGTAACTTATTGAAAACAGGTATATAAATAACATTTATCTTAATGGGAAGAAAACAGACTTTATTTTTCCTGTGTAGTAATCTTAGTTTAGATGCAACACAATCAAAATATTCATAGCATAATCTTATTCACAATTATTGCTTAATACAGACAAGCTGTTCTTTGTAAAACTGTTTGACTTTTATTTTGATAATGGATTTTAACGCACCAGGTTTACTCAGGTTGCTATGTTCATCGCAGTGGGGCATACGGGGTTTCTGAAACAAGTGTAGAAGGATAAAATTTATGAATCAGCATTGGAATCGCAGACGTATTATGTTAGTATGTTTTTTACGTTGGTTGACTGTAGAAAAAGCTACTAGGACTGCTCTGAAACCAGTGCCTTCTATTTTAGAATATTGGCCCGCAGTGTCAGAAGTGGATGTCAGTGGTACAGCAGTAGAAGTTGAACCTTTCCACGAGCATTCTGTTAAATTTTGTGGCCGTTTGACAGATGGCAACAAAGGGGCTATCTGACAAAATGGCATTGAACATGGAAGTGTGTACAAAGCAAATGTGTGATAATGAATTTCTCTATGAGGAAAAAAGTGCATCCATTGACATTCATTGATGCTTGCTGAATGCTTATGGAGGCCAAAAAGTGGATGTGAGCATAGCTGTGAGCATAGTGAGCCGTGGTGTGTTCCAGCTGAGAGCAGGTCACTGCCACTGATGCGGATCTTGATGAGCATGGCATATAGGCTCTTGTTCATCTCTGGTTAAAATGCATAGCTAGTGATCGTGACTATGAGGAAAAATAGTGGTTTGTAGGCAAGAATTTCCCCTATCACATAGCGTTATTGTGCTTTTTGTATCTGTCATAGTTTCCATGGGAATAAATAAGAGGCATTACTTTCAGAGCAACCTACATGTTTGCAGCTTTTTTGACCTTTCACTGATGTAGTGTTCCTGTACTGCTTTTTCTCCCTTGTCTTCAGCTTTTATTCCTCTATTTCAAACAGCCTTAATTATATTTTTATTCTCATCACTACATTAAAGGGAAAGGATAATAACAGATCCATTAGACTTCATTAAACTGATGATTAAAGCCAGAAATTCTAAAGGTCTATTTACAAGATGAAGAACTTTTATTTAAAAGTATGGCTTCTTGGATCCATCATATCCTCATATATTCTTAGAGCTGTAACTAAAAAACAACAGTAAATTGTTCTAATCTACTAAATATGAAAGAAAAATATGGCGGAAGGATTAAAATTGTAGTCAGACTCACAGTATTTGTCATTTAAAAAAATCATTAATTTCTACAGGCTGCTCATTGATATTAGCAATTGGATTCTTTTTATTTCTTTGAACATGCAGTTTGCAACTCAGTTATCTGTTCCAAATTACATACAATGAGATGAATTCTAAATATAAGGATTCCTTTTTTTTTTTTCCTTTTTTTTTTTCTTTTTGGGCTTTTAAAATAAATAGAATCAAATTGTTAAATAGAGAAGTGAATGTCCAGATATGATGGTAGGTACATGTGAATTTTTGTTGATTTGGACTGGTCGCGAATTACAGATTAGTGCAGAGAAAAGGTGGGCAGTGTATTGACCAAAGATGGGCAGTCTCAATCCAGCACAACAGTGGTATAAAGTTTACCTTTTTTTTGAAAGATACTCTATACATTCTTCTTTCCTTGCTCATATTTCAAGAAAGAATGAATATTAAAAAAAAAAAAAAAAAAGCAAGAAACTGAAAATGAATAAAATGATCCTTTTCTTAGCATGCTGTGAATACATTCAACATATTGCAGCAAGGAATCAAAGAGATTGAAAGCAAGGTAAAATAGAAAATGATTATTTTTTTTTTAATATGGAAAATGTAAACATAGTTAATTCTAGGCAAAATAAAAGTAAAAATTGCACATATAAAATCTCATCATTTACAAGAGAAGCTTATCCATAGCTTGTGATAGAGAGACCTCTGCACAGACATTATGTTTTGTACATGTTAGAAGCAGAATTTCCTCTTAGAGGAAGGTGAACCTTACTATTGTCAGCAGCGTGGTGCTAGACTAGATGAATTGCTGGCTTTATCTTGTGTAGTAACGTGCTTCTTGTATTACAAATATGTGACTGAAGTTTTCAGTTTTCATGAGATGCCTTATGGATTATTGGGAGATAATAGGATGATATAGTGAGAAATCTTTAGAGGTGAAAGAGGTCAGATGGCTTAAATTTTCTCTCATCTTTCGCTGTTAACTGAATATATAGGATGTACATCTGAAGGTGTAAGAGTAAGTGTCAGAAGAAAGAAGCAGATGTCAAATTATTGTTGAATTTCTACAATAAAGTTCTGTAAAGTTTAGTTCTTGGAACCTTTTGAAGCTTTCCAGAGTTTGATTCAAATTAGTGCAGTTGCAAATTCTATCTGCACTTTCATGTTGCTCTCTGTTATTTTGCCAAAGATCTGGTTTCCTTTTTTTTGCTTTCTTTTTATTACTACAAGGCATGAGTCCAAAGATCATTTCAGGGATGATATATATATTTTACTGTTTTGTAGGCCTCCACGTTTCCTAGCTTTTTTCCCCCACAAGTTCCATCATGCTGACCTATTGTTCCTATTCACTTTAACTATATGTATGCTGCACTTCTTAGCGGTGCACCTGAGCTATAATAGTTCAGTTTTTCTTCTCATCTTTGCAAGATACGGCTGAAAAATTGGACCCAACAGTATGCCATCTTAAAAGCTCGTATAATCTCATTTCTTTTTCAACATAATATAAAGAGTCTTCTAGTATAATTTTGCATTTCAGCGAGGTTAATTCTGTCCTTCATTAAAGTGCCATTGTGATCTAAGCTTCTAATGGAGATTTAGAAATATTTCATCACCTGCATATTTTCAGGACCATATCTATTAGGCCAGACGTGTTTCTTACATAGGCATGAAGAACTTTTTGAGCAATTATCATAATTGAAATAGGTTTTAAAATTTTTAATTTTGAGCTATATAATGTTTGCATTCTATGTTTAGAAATTAGATTTCCCCCCCTCTTGCTGGTCAGAAAAGGAGATAGGTTGCTTAAAGAAAATTTCTTAGTATGAAAGTACACCTGACTAGTATTAATTCTAATGAGAAATGGCAATTACTCTCAGGACCTCCTGGTAAATTGTGATGGTATGTACCATTTGTGATTACAACAGAGGAGATGACACTTTACAGAATCAGAACATAAGGATCAGTATGTAAAGTGAATTTCTTGTGCAACTGATTTGTTTCACTGAAAAAGCATCATAATGAAGAGGTAGAAAAAGTGTCCAAAACAGAAAACACAGCCATCATGGCTTTCTATTACATTTCTATGAGCTTAGAATTTCTTCCCCCTTTTTTTTTCAGGCAAAGAGGCCTGTTGTTTCTGTTTGCTACCTGATCTATTGGAAAGGGAGGAAGGAAAGTGATGGAAGACATGGCAGAATGTAGAGTGAAGTTGCAGATATGGGCAGGAGAAAAGACAAGCATGAGAGCAATATGAATTCTCACCTTTTCTAAAGCTTTTAAGTGCTGCTGCTAGTAATGAAAGCTGTAGGCACTGGGTTTTGCACCATGAACTTTCTGACCAATCCTCAACAGAGACGATTCCACTAACTCATGAGAAAGAGAGGTGACAAACCAAAACTGTAGTTCAAATTGGCTCTTCTTAAAGAAGTGTCTTTACTGGACAGTGGTTATTATTACTTTCTTTCCAAATATTACTTAAAACCTCCTGAAAGTGGGCACAGGAGATAGAAAAAAGAGACTAAGAATTTGTGCAGAGAGGGCTGTTGTTCTTTTCATCATTACATCAAATTCACACTTACGCTGGGTTGTACTTAGTGGCTAAAATGGATATTCTACTCTTAGTGAGTGACAGATATCCAGTGATTGTGACTGTTACAGACTTCTTAGGTTCAGTACAATTTCCCTTGAGAAAAACAATCTTGCAGACTCTGATGAAGTACTGAGAGTTTTGATGAGCTCAGGTGTGATGAATATTTTTTTTCAAATAGCTTACAATGGTTGGGGTATGTAAATATTTCATTGCTTTATTTGTGTTGTTTTAACACAAGTGTATTTAGTGAATGGTTTCTGGTCCCTCCATGGTCAATAGAGAAGTTTCAGGTTTAACTTACTGTAGACATGAGAGGGGAAGTCAGTATAAAAGCATATAAAATTAAGTGTATTTTAAGAATTCTAGAAAACCTTTCCCGATGATGGAGAATTCCAGTTTGAAAATGGCTGGGGAAAGAAAAAAAAAAAAAAAAAAAAGAAAAAAAAAACCAGCAGAAAACCAACAGTTCATAACGCTGTTAGTGCTGCCATCCTCGGATCTCTTCATTTATGCTAAGGTGCACAGATCTTCAACTCATGGAACCTTGAAATATCTTACATGGCTGTGTTCTGTCAATTAGAGCACCACATATTATTATAAGTGGTAAAATTACATTTCTTAATGCTTTCCCTAAACATTAGCTTAAGCTTTGTAAAGAAGATATGAGTCTATTCTTTTGTACAATTTGCGTAGAGTTTTGATGAATTATGTCTGTTGCTTATACAGCAAAGTAGTGCATGAACAGTCAGCATATATTATTTTCACATGCTAATTTATTCATAGTACTAAGCTAAAGATTGCTCAGCTCCCCAGTCAAACCTTAATTACTTCAGAGGCTTACAAGGGATCTATGAATCTAGTAATTCAGGGTTTTTGAAACTGGATTATTCAGATTATTAGTTGTCTGTTACTACTTGTAGTTAGCTTTTTTTTTTGCTTCTCTTACCTCTAGGGAGGGGAACATAACCTTATTAATATAGTGAAGAACCGAGACTTGGGTGTCTGGTTAGCTTAGCTGTATGATTTATATTCTGAGTATCCTTTAAAAGGCACTCAACCTTTCTGTGACTAAGTTTCTCATTTGATTGCAGTAGAGAACACAATAGTAACCTTCTGTACAAAACATTATGTGAGAACTGATAAAAGCACTGTATAGGAATAAGTACTTACCATATCCAGATAGAAGATGCAGAAAATAAATACCACGATAGACTTGCTACATATATAATTACTCTTGCAGAATGACTTGATAAGAAAGTCCTATATATGTTAATGAGGCAAACCTCAATTAAATGGAGCTCTACTGTCGAAAATCTTTGTAGCTGCTGACCTGAGCTTATTTATGCATCTATCACTGTAGTATATTGCAGTCAAAATCATTTTACATTAAATCAGCATAGAAGAAAAGAGGATGTATAAGCTATCACTGATACTCTTGTACAGAATGTGGTTATGGCTTCACCAAGCTATCAGGTCACAGCTGTACTGCCTGCAGCTCAGTGATTCTTTCAAAGACTGTTTTAGGGAGGATTACCTTTGCTCGTGGGTGGTCAGGCAAGGAAATGGGGATACTTATCCTACCTAAACTTATGTACAGCAGAATTCTCTTTAACCATGAGCCTACCTCACAGATGGAGAGCTGCATGTATTTGCTTCAGAGCTGTATTTTACTTAATGTGTTCCCTCTTCTTGTCTGCATAAGGAGTAAAAACATATGAAGCTTCATGAGATATCTGAGGAATATGTAAGCTTGGCTGTCTGCTAGAAGCTGGTATTTCTGTGTTCAGAATTTTTGCAAGGATGAAAGACAGAAAATAGTCAATTAAACTTATGTTTCATTCCAAGCCAAGGGGCCCATTAATTCTCATTTTTTCATTGATTCAGGCTACCAGATTGTCAAACTATGCAGACATATCATTTTCTTAAACATTTTAATTTTTACCCATTGTTTTTAATAAAATACCTTCTATATATTTTATACCTTTCCTCTTCCTCATTGCGTTAATTCTTTTTGGTTAGATTAGTCTCTATCTTACTATCAAAGCAGAATGTTATAAAACCAATAGATGACACAGTAATATATAGCTTTTATTTATAATGTTTTCTTTAGGGATCTTAAGCATATACTACAAGTATCCAATCTCCAAATAGCGTTCCTGGTTTAATAATGTATTTCATTGCAGATAATGGCTTTTCATTTTAGCAAGAGTAAAACCATGAGGTTGGTGGTAGCTGTATAAAGGCAAAAATAAAATGCCATAAAAATGGAAGAGTTATCTAAAACTGTTGGAGGCTTAAATAGATTAGAATTTCAAAGATTAACTGGGAATCGCTGTTGTCTAGAAGACTTCACTCCGGATCAAGAGATGTTATAACCATTTATCTTGGATCCCTAGCTGCCATGTGTTTTCAGCTGGCAAAATAAATAATACATGAGAGAAACACTTCATGTTCTAAACATTCTAGTCCATTGTCTCTGTGTTAGCCACTACACAAAGCCTAAGCTTTAGTTTTCTTTATAATGAAAGGTAGTATTCCTCTATTTGGTATTGCGGACGTGAAAAGATATGGTAAAGATGCAAGTGTGTTTTGTTCAAATCCGTTACGGGCTTGGAGCAGTCATGCAATATCAACTTGATTTCATGTTAGGGCCTGAAAAAGTTGTTAGGAACATATTTCCTCCCAGAGAATTGATAGTTCACATCGAAGACTATAGAAAAAAAAAAAAAATGTGATTACCAGAGGGCAATAATGTAAGTTAGCTTGAAGAATGAGAGTCATAGCATACTTTATTGTTAGTAAAGCGGAGTATTTTGTTTATGTAGACTCTTAAGGCAGGGAAGGGGAACAACAGTGTACAGGCTTTTTTCATTTATTTAATATTATATTTAGTATAATATAAGGAGTTGATACTGATTTTTGAGTCCTACGAAGCTTGAAACTTGGCTAGAGAAACTTGGCTTCCTAAAAACTGCTCCTCTGAGGCAATGCAGTAGCAGCTCCCTAAACAGAACTAGTAGCTCAGTATATGTCATTGAGAGATGATAAAAACTAAAGAGTCTGAATGCTAGATTAGCATCCTTTTCTCTAGAGCAACCAGAGGGACTCTCTGGGTTTTCTGGGCTTTGATATAAAGTGTACTCATTTTCTTGAAGGATTTTTATTCGCATTGCTGGAGAAGAGTTTAGTTACATGCATTTTGATGGATGAATTATATCAGTAGTTCTGATATAACCATTTTTCATATAAAATATTAGGCCATGGAATCTGTAACTTTATTATTTCGAACAAATGCATTTTCAAAAAGAATAAATGCAGTTCATATTCAAAGTAAAATGTACGTGTGTTCTAGGTTCCCTTATACAATGAGATAGATAGAAAAAAACCTAGCAGGATGTTTAGATTAAAAATTAAAGTGAATAATCATCTTGCATACCAATCCTGCTATGTTCCTTCATCTTATAATGAATAATCTGGGAGATGAGGAGACTCGGCATTAGTCTGGATCAGGCTGTAAATGCTACTTATTACCTCTGTTATTTCTCTATTCATTAATTTCATTTCAAACTTTGAGATTGTCACTTGCAGGATACTCATCCATAAAGGATAGTGAAGAGGGTTCCTTAGCTGCTTATTGTTACTTTTTTCCTGGTCTTTATAGGATTAGACAATGTCTAGTGAATTCATTTAAATGTTGATTACACTGTCATTATATGTGCACTGGGTTTTTTGCAGGAGAAGAATGAGATGATCAAGTTGGTATGTTGTGAATAGACAAAAAAAAAACCCCCGAAAAACTGACAACATAGCACTTTTTATTGCAGGAGGAAATTTCATTTAAAAATATACTATCAAGTGTGTTTTTCTTAAATGCTGAACTGATTATTCCTTTTATTTTGCTTTTGTTTCTTGAATGTGTCACTCAGGAAAATTAACAGAGATCTACTGTTCGTTGGAACTGTAATTTCTCTGATAGTGAGTACTTGAGGCGTGGAACTGATTTTTATAATTTTTTTTTATTACATGAGTTTTTCTTTCTTCTTTATTTGATTCTTCTGTATTTTGATGGTCCAACTTTTATAAAACATCACTTTTATTAAAATAGATTAGGTAGTCAGTGGTTATCACAGTCTGTAAAAGCAATTTGAACTGGAAGAAAACTTAGCATTACATTTCCAGTCCAAGCCAGTTAATTAAATGATGGTCTCTTCTCTTGCAGTTGTTCCCTAGACATGATTGTGAAATATTGCCTTTTAGCCATGCGGTAGTAGGGCAGAGGAAACTCTTTGGTAGCACCTTTAGAGATGTTTAATTACCATGCAGATGAGGGAAGAACGTTTTCATGGACCATATGTTTCACTCAAGATAGGGACATATATCTTTAAGAAGGCAAGATAAAGAATACTAATTATTTTTTGTACCTGTTTGTACAGCACGTAAAAAGAAAATAAAGGAAAAACAAAAAAAAAAAAAAGTAGAGGCAGAAGCAGGTTTCTACTTGTCACGGATCCAGGGGGAAAAAAATGTGAAACAAACAAACAAAAAAAGCAACCAGTGCCCAATTCTTTTCCCAAACCAAGAGTTTTTCAGAGCATGTTTTAGAGAGGATGGAAGTTACTGGAATGATTAGGAGGGAGATTTTCTGTGTATGTGACTGATCTTTGTTTACTAAACGTCTGGAATTTACTTAAGTGTATGAAACAAATTTTCCTTCAAAATATTTATGTTCAACCTTCTTGATTTGTATCTTTTAAATTTTGCCACTTCTCCCAGAAATGCATGTATTTTCATCTACCAAGAGAGACAAGCTCCATGGGAAAAGGTGAGTAATGTGTAGGAGCATACTATGTATTTTTTTTCATTAATCACTTAAATGGTTATGTTTGGAGGTTGGTTCTTTGGCTTATTGTTGAAACACTTGTCCCATCTTTTTACATGAACTTTGCTTTAGATGCACTTTCACAGTATGCCTCTTTTGGAGGATCGATGTAATCATCCAATTACAACCTTCTGTGAGACAGGAAATAATTAACGTTTAGTTTCAGAAAGTGTGAGCCCAAGGCTCAGTAATTTTGTGAGTTCCCATATGGTTCTTTGGGGCTCTGAAGCAGACTCCAGAATGATTTAAGCAAGGGGTGGGTGTGCTGCATCTAAATGTGAAAAGGAGGTATAGCAGGGAAAGCGTGACCCCAGCTGTGTCTGAAAGTGAGACTGAGTTTAGGGCATTGCCTGAGGGCAGAATTATAGCATCATCCGAATGTGTGGCATCTCAGTGATGTATCTGAGTCAGGAGAACCAGTAGCAGGCTGGGTCAGACCCACCAGCAGGAGAGGTGTCTGTGAATGATGGAATGCTGAAAGAGGAGTAGATTGTAAGTGTGGTCCCTGGGATTTTCACTCTGATCTGGACCTCAATGTAAATGAGCTATTGTAATAAACTTGGGATGATTTACATGTAATTCTTGCAGGCAGATGCTTCTTCCCTTAACCATATGTAAAAGGCAGGTAGAGATTGTGATTCCGGGTCCTGTGAATAAGTATCTTCAATCACAAATGATGATATTATTGGAAGAGTTTGGTTTGAAATTAGTGCCAGAAATATAAGGAAACATTAAGAGTTGTGTAGTTTTAAAAAAGATGGACTCTTAAGCAGATTTTTAAGGATCAGACAAGTTAGAAATAGGAATTGGACTGGAAGCTAATTAAAAAATGTCAACTTTTACCATTTCGTAGTAGGAAATGCCTTCAGTTTATTTCAAAAGGAAAATTATGACACAGCACCGGCCTGATGACATGGCTATGTCTGTGGTTCAGCACAGAACTGAAGGCACAGCTGTTCGCCGCAGCACAGCACAAACATCCAACTATTCCAGTTAACTGTTGGGTGGATAGGTAACTCCTCAGTGTACAGTGGTCTTCTGGTGAGGATCACTACAGTTACAGTCTGGCATTTTAGGAGGCACAATAGGTGTAGTTGTGAGATGAAGAATTATTATGTTGTTTTGTAGAAGTAGTTAATGCTATTTTTCATGCTCAGTTTGAGATTCAATTTCCATTTTTCTGATAATATCTGAACTCTGGTACTTGTTTAACTGCTGTCTGAAGTTGACTTCCTGATCAGGTCTGTCTTTGTGGCAGAAATAAATGTCATCATATATGACAGTATCTGGTCATCTACTTATTGTTTTGTGTTTTCATTTAACTGTTTAGTTGGCAACTTGAGGACCAAAAGCTTTACCAAGAAATGTATCTGATGGCTTCCAAAGGATTAGAGTCCTCGCTTCTGTGTTAAGTCAGTAACTAATAATTTGGCAGCAGTGAGCTTGTGCATCTTCAAACTCAGTGTAATTTATACATAGTGGTTGTGTTTGCTTAAGTTTCGCTTTTGCGAATGTAATGGACTCTACCTTGGTCAGTGAGTCACACTGACATAGGGGTGTGCAGGCTCACCTAAATCTTACAGGATCTTAGAAGCCAAGATCACCTCCTAAGGTACTGGAGACACAAGCATTAAATTACTTCTTATGCCTTGAAGTGGGAACTGGACCTGAGGTTCTTCCCTTTTAATATTTTACCTGATTATTTATGCAGCTACTTTCTGTCTTTCCAGAGTCTTAGATGAATTCATATCTGCCTTAGGTCAGAGAAAAGGTGTAGTCTAGCCAATCTAGCCTTCTAATTAGTGGTTCACCTAAGAGAAATTGGGTTGTTTCTTGCTGCAAGGCACTGAGTCATGGCATGAACAATGATCGCTGCTATGAATATCCCCTTGAGCTTTTCTTAAAGGATATCCTATCCTTTGTTCTTTGGGAGAGTGATCATAACTTCAGGAGATTCCAGCTGTGAATGAAGCATCTCTTTTTTTTTTTTTTTTTTTCTCATTATTTCATCATGGTTCTAGTGTTTAGCTCCATATAGATACATCAAGTGGTATTGCTTTATTTGCTCTTGATTTCAGTTCTGCAAGGCCTCAGAGTTTTTGATTGAAACAACCAAAAATATTAAATTCTCGCTGGTTTCATGGCATTTGGGCAATTTTTAGCCATAAAAAAAAAGTTCAAATCATTTATTCGACTTTTCTGGAGTTGATGGAAAAGAATAATCATAACCAGCTGTAATTAATTCTGATTTTTGGTGCTTGTATCTGAGGCCTCTGGTGGAACTAAGAAATTTAGTGTCAACTAAGTGACTGTTAGACTTCTGAAGTAGCTGCAGTTAAGTCCTAGCTATGTCTTTTTATGAAGGAAATTAAAAACGATATGGCAAAGAAAGGATTGATAGCCTGCTCTCTTGACCATTTTACTGCTAGCTTGGAAAACTTTTTGTTTAATTGGATGTTTACCCAAGCAGCCTATTCTTTTTCATATAATTGGATTTCAGTATATGGTATGGAATATGTCACCTGTATGGTCCATTTTTTGCATTAGTTTCGTTTAGATAACAAGAACTTCCCAGACATGACCTTTCAACAGAAGACTAATCACTTGAAGAATATTCTTTGAATGCTGAAAAAAGAAAACCTATCATGAATGTTCATGACAAAGAATAATTAAATGCTTCGGGCACAATGAAGTAGAGAGGAAGACATGAAAGGAACTTTTGACTACTCATTGTATTTATTCTGTAAATGTATAGAAAATAGAATGGTTTGTACTGTTCTGAGATAAGTGCTAGAATATTAACTTGACCCACAGATCTTTCAGGTAGACAGTAAAACTATCTTTGTATTTAAACAAAACAGTTGAATAATTCTTTAAAAGAACAGTAAAAGTAACTACTGCTGCTAATATTGTCTCCCTTTTGTCTGCAGAGTATTCACTGTAGTGCTTTAACATCTAACTATTGCCACTACTTTGGCTAGACTGCTCTTTTTAGTTAAGCTTTAGTTAAGTTATAGTTAAGCTTTTTTTTTTTTTTTTTTCCTTTGCATTGTGCAATTTCCACAGATCTTTCTACATGTGTCCAGTTTTTATAGGTTGGCAGAGAAAAAAACGTGTTTTCCCATAGGTTCTTGACTCTGTACAGCTGTGCAAAATTCTCTTTTATCTGTACCAAAAAGAAGCCATTTATCTCCATGAATTTAGGAAAAAATCTAAGGAATCAAAGTACATGATGGAAGTTTCAAGTGTCAAGAGTCCAAAATTAGGGAGATAGACTCGAGTAAACTTATCTGAATAGTATTTTTGTTTTTTTTTTCCTCTAGATTGAGGGTTTGAACTACCTTTTTGATATCTTAACTTTTCCATCCCACACAGTACAGCCACAACGGCAGGAAATAGAGGTGCCAGTCATGTCTGCTACTTTCACAGAGAGTGTTTGATGAGTGTAATGCATTACTATTGAAGCAGTGTTTCTCATTTTGAATGTGTTGAACTAGCTGTTATATTAGGAAAAGCAAACAAATCAGAGTTTGTGGTTCTGGCTTAACCATTACAGACTAGTACTGCTGGAACTTCAGACAAAGTGGCAGGGGAAGCAGAAGGGGAAAAAGTTACCCAAATGTAGTCTGTAGAGAACATTTATCAAGTATGATTTTTTTTTTTTCCCCTTTTGTTATTGTTGTTGTTTTGTTTCCTAAAGAAAACATACTCATTTTCCATACATAAAAGACCAGAAGGGCTTATTACAGCAACTAATCACTTCTCATGTTAGGTAGGCTATACAGTGTCACAAAATTGCCTCTGTACTGAACATTGTTTGTGTTTGCTTTTTGTTTTTATATAAACATCTTGCTAAAATCTGATATCAGGAATCTGTGTAGCATCTCTCTAGGTGAGAATTTTTATTGACCTTGACTACTAACTTCTTTTTTAAATATGTAGGATAAACAAGGGTACCAACAGATGCTTTTCAAAACACGTTATCTTATTTTCTGTCTGCTATTGGACAGTAATTCAAATGCATCAACAGTTGATGCACAGACTTCTGGTAAAAAATTTGGTGGCCTATTTTTGATTTGGTGTAAAAGATAAAAAATTGAAATTACAGTAATATATATTAACCTGGGGACGTTCTGTAAATGCTTACTGGCAGAAACACGTGTTAGGACACTTGGAGACAACTGCATTTTCAGTTGATACTTTTCTTTCTGCATAGTTTAAAGCTGTGCAGTCTCTGTCAAACATCATGCCTATACTAACATGCATTGACATTTCATACTTCTTTAAGTTTTATGGATATTGCCTTTAGTGATGGCAATCTTACCTGCTTCAGTATAATGATATATACAGGCAGGTTTTAAAAATACAGCTGTTAGCAACTCACTGCTGCATACTTTGAAATACTGGGCTAGTAGGTGGCCCACTGGTGTGGCCAGCAGGTCAAGGGAGGTGATTCTGCCTCTCTACTCTGCACTGTGAAACCTCTGGAGTACTGTGTCCAGATTGGAGTCCTTAGTACAGGAGAGACATGGACCTGTTGGAGTCTGTCCAGAGGAGGGGCACAAAAATGATCTGAAGGATGGAACACCTCTCCTATGAGGACAGGCTGAAAGAGCTCGGGCTGTTCAGCCTGGAGAAGACCGTGTGGTGGACTTTCAATATCTAAAAGAGAACTACTGGAAAGAAGGGGACAGACTCTTCAGCAGGATCTGTGGTGATAGAACAAGGGGAAATGGTTTCAAGCTTAAAGACGGTAGATTTAGTTTAGATGTAAGGAAAAAGTCCTTTACAGTGAGGGTGGTGAGACACTGGAACAGGTTGCCCAGAGTTGTGATGGATGCCTCATCCCTGGAGACTTTCAAGGTGAGGCTTGGAATAGGCCCTGGGAAACCTGTTCTAGCTGTGCATGTTCCTATTCTTTCTAGGGGAGTTGGACTAGATGACCTTTAAAGATCCCTTCCTACTGTAACGATTCTATGATTTACACATTTTATTTAATCACATGCACTACTGAAGTTGCCTATTAAAAAGTAGTATTTAAGCTTTGAAGTATGTTAAAAAAAGAACAGAAAATCCCTTCCTCTTCCTTCCAACGAGCTATAATTGCTGATAATTTTTTTTGTAATCATCTTATTCTACAGATGAAACTTTAGGTCAATGAAAGTCAATTTTAAATGGATTTGTTATAATTTCTACAGGAGAGATAAGATTGTAGCATTAAGAACGGGAGAGCTGGCCTAATAATTTTAATTTCTTGAACAGAATATTTTATCTTTTTTTTTTCTTTTTTTAATGTTCTTAGATATCTAAAGGTATGTGCAAGGGTTACTCTGAAAGTAATGCCTCCTATTTTTTTTTTTTATGTTGGCCCATGATGTTGGAGGCAGGTGTTTGTGGTATGATGGGCTGAAACTTCCCAACAGTATTCCATTATATTTTGTTGCTGTGTGACGGACAGCAGCAAAGGGGCAGTCTGACAAAATGATGTCTGGCATGGGCATTTGTATAAAGCAAAGATGTGTCATTGAATTCCTCCACATGGAAAAGGTTATACTCATTGACACACACTGAAGCTTGCTGAGCATTTATGAAGACCAAACCGTGGATGTGTGAACACAGTGAGGTGCTGGGTGGAGACTTTCAGCAGTGGTGACAGCAATAGTGGGTCACCTCCACTGGTGCAGATTTTCATGAGAATGGCATGCAGGCTCTTGTTCATTGCTTGCAAAAGTTCCTAGCTACTGAATATGGTGGTGACCATGTTGAAAAATAATGTTTTGTAGCTGAGGATTTGCTCTATCAAACTGTGTTATTGAGTTCTTTGTGTTTGTTGTAGTTTCCACAGAAATAAAATGTGACATTACTTTTGAAACAACCTTTATATATATGTATATATATTTCCATACACCATGTTGCAGTTGGTTTCATTTCTCTTCAGAAAAGATTTTGTACATATTATAATCTCATGAGAAAGAGAACACAAAAGAAAAAATATCATAATGGAATCATAGAATGGTTTGGATTGGAAGGATCCTTATAGACCATCTAGTTCTAAGCCTCCTTCTTGGGCAGAGACATCTTCAAACCAGATCAGTTTGCCCCAAACCTGATCCAACCTGGCCTCGAACTCTCCCAGGGATGGAGTATTTACAGCTCCTCTGAGCAGTATGTT
The DNA here is from genome assembly GCA_030625065.1 of Alectoris magna. NCBI lineage: Eukaryota > Metazoa > Chordata > Aves > Galliformes > Phasianidae > Alectoris > Alectoris magna. The sequence continues at coordinate 181,294,338 of CM060560.1, read as the reverse complement.
CCACTTCCTCACTACCCTCATTGTAAAGAATTTCTTCCTTGTATCTTATCTAAATCGGTGCTATTCTCAAGCCAGTCTCCACCCAGCCTTTATTTGTGCATGAGATTACTCTGACCCAGGTTGGGTCCTTGCGCTTGTCTTTGCTGAACTTAAAGAGGTTTTAATGGGCTCTTTCAAGCCTATTCTGCTTTCTCTGAATGACATCTCTTCCCTCCGGCATGTCAACTGCACCACACAGCTTGGTGACTTTGGTAAACTTGCTGAGAGTGCAGTCAGTCCAACTGTCCATGTAGCCAACAAAGCTGTTAAGTAGTGTCAGTCCCAGTGCTGACCCCTGGTCTCCAATTGGACTTCAAGTCATTGATTGCAACTCTTTGACTGGAACCTTACAGCCAATTCCTTATTGACCAAGTGATCCATTTGTCAAATCAAAATATAAAAATACTGGGACAGCAACAGTTGCCATTCTCTTTAAATATTGTGCTTTTCTTTTCTCTCATCAGGTCTCAATTTATGTTCTCACTAGGTACTGACTCTGAGTAATGAAATGTATTAAGAAGTGGAATTTTATTAGACATTAACATGCAATCAAACATTTTTCATCTTCGGTAGGTAAATTATTACCATATAGAAACTGTGAGATCCTTGTTGTGCAGCAACAGTATCTTTAGTTCTATTTGTTTACTTCTTTGTTTACTTTGTTTATTTACTTGTTTACTTTGTTTACTTCTGTGTACTTAAATCGAATATTCTGCATAAATGATATATGTTCTATGGCAAAAAAATTATCCTAAGAGATGAGTCAGATTAATTTTTGTTTTGCTTAGGAAAAGTGTTTGCAACTTCTGGTCTATGTGAAGTTCTCGATCTGCACTCTTACTCTGAAAGACCGGTCTTTATCACAGTTTAAATTATAGCCTCCTGACCTGATGAATCTCATGCACAGTTTTTGACTTAGTATTTTCAGTTGCATCCTTTTTCTGTATAGAGATTGGGAAGTTCTGTTTACTGCTGAAATACTGTTATTTCTCCTTCTGCCCCAGAAATTCATTCTGGATCAGTCACTATGCTGAATGTGGTTTTTTGTGTCTGCCTCATTTCATTGTGGAACAAAGTGAGAAAGTTGGAGAGGAAATGATATTATCTTATCATATAGAGAAGAGTTTCTACTCAATTCATTCCTTAAAATGTTCTAATTTGCATGTAAGCACTTTACATTATTTCATTTACATTCTCAATAGAAAGCCAGACTTGGTCATCAAGAATGGAACAAATTTTCTTTCATAATCATGTTGTAGCAATTATTTCAACATGAATGTGTGTGGGCTGAACAGTTTTGCAGAAACAATTAAAAGATAAAAAATGAAAACAGGATTCAATTGAAGTTTGTATAAGGCATCTAGTAGTCTAGACTCTGTAAACAGTACATTTTTTTTTATATTGTGACAGATAGTGAATGTTGTATTAGATTGAGATCAGGAAACATTTAGTCATTTTTTGGCACTGGTGTGGTTTAGGCCCTTTTCTTATTAACCCTGTCCATCAGAGCTGTTTGTAGTATCCTACATTGTTCCCAATGTGCACGGTCAGTCATCCTGTTGGCAAAGATATCTTTGCTCCACTTAGTGAGTTGGGTCCCATCTCTCGCCGAAAGACATCTGGCAGCAGCACGTGCCCTCATGAGTTTCCAGGTTTCTGGAGAGATCCTGGACCTTGTCCCCAGCAGATCCCAAAGTAGAATTCAGTGAAAAATTTTGTAATTTTCTGCCAAGTAATATTTTTTTTTTTTTACTGTGATCATTCTTGTTTATTATAGCTTTTATCAGACATGATCAAGGTCAGAAAAGTACACAGATATTTGGACAAAGGTATTCTCTATGATGGTTCAGAAATATTGTTACGTATTTATTGAAACCTGAATGTCATCTTAGAAGCTTTCCTGAAACAATGTTTGTTGTTTATCTTGTATTTCTTGTTGAATATTTATTTTTAGAGTGCAAAACATTGATTGTCATTAAATTCTTACATGGACACCACCAGTATTTACAGTTTGTAATTGCCATTTTTATTCATTAGCTATGTGTCAATATTAGATCATAAACCAAAACGATGGATAACTCTTTAACTTTTTTTGATACATCTATTTCTATTGCTATGTTTTATTAACTTTGTCCTCAGGCTTCACTATTAGACATACCCTGCAATATTCTTCCTTTCCTTTGGATTGGATTGGTTGCTTTCCATTTTCTCACCATGCTTCTAACTTCAAAGATGTCAGATAAATATGATTTTCCCTGACATCCAACTGATCCTTCAGGGGAGGGAAAAGAAGAATCAGGAGAAGGCAACAGCAGTGTTTCATTCAGTTGCCAATGTGTAGCAAAATATACCATGTCATCTAGGAATTGACTGTGGCTTTCTTATTCCATGAGATAGTTGAATTATAAAACATAAAATTGAGAATATATAGTTCAGTTCTTTGAAGCATCTTTGATCATATAAACTTCACTGCCAATATTATTCAAATGTGAAAACTGAAATTGTAAGAAATTAAGTGACTTTTTCTGAAATCACATATTAGCGTAACATAAAATTAGGTCATCTTGTTCTGATTCTGGTGCACAGAATATATCCTGGTGAGAACTCTCTCAAAAAGACTTGAGGAAAAATAGTCTGTAGTTCAGGACTTCTCCACGTTTTCCTCTGTTTTAACTTAAATTCTCTCTATGGTTTTCTTATGATTTTTTGTATACCTTATAAACATTTTTATGCAATCATGTACAAATTTCAGCTTTTACTCATAATTTAATTGTTAAAAAAAAGTCTTAAGGAACAGTTAATAATAGAAACTATAACTATAATTCAAGTATAAACTTACTGGCAGATCAGAGCTTCCTTCACTTTTTTCTGTTTCTATGAAGTACGGGAGCAGAAGGGAAGTACTGGATACTTTTGTTAGGAAGGCTATGTATTTAATTCTAAATACTTCTGTGAAGATCTTCTCAAATGTTTTCCCAGCAGGTCGAGGAGGTGATCCTTCCCCTCTATTCAGCTCTGGTGATGCCTCATCTGGAGTATTGTATCAATCTGTGGGCTCCCCTGTACAAGAGAGACATGGATATACTGGACAGGGTCCAGTGCAGGGCTTTAAAGGTGATGAAAGCACTTGAACATCTTTCCTGTGAGAAAAAGCTGAGGCACCTGTGACTGTTCAGTCTGGAGAAGAGAAGACTCAGGGGGAACCTCATCAATGTCTACAGGTACATGAAGGGAGAATGTAGGGATGATGGAGCCAGGCTCATTTAAGTGATGAACAGGGACAGGAGAAGAGGCAGTTGGTACAAACTGAAACACAGAATGTGCTGGCTGAACATTTCTGTACTGTCAGATTGACAGTACTAGTACAGGTGTCTCAGAGAGGTTATGAAGTCTCCAGTCTTGGAAATACTCGAAATCATGTGGCCATGGTGCTGGGCAATCTACTTTAGGTGGTACGTCTCTAATAGAGATGTTGGAGCAAATGAATTCCTGAGGCCCCTTATGACCTAAGCCATTTTGTGGTTCTGTGAAGAGATCACTTGCTGGTAAAAGTGTATGAGGTCTTGTGAAAGATCTTTTATCTGTCAAGCTAGTCTAAATAATTAGGGAGGTTTATTTACAGATTTATTTTTTATTTTTTAACAAGATTTTGGAAACAGTTTGCTTGTGATTTCACAAACATGTGAAAAGCAAAAGCCTTCACTCATTTTCCACTTCTAGTGGCATGCAATCCGATTTGTAAGTTATCTCTGTTGCTCTACTAGCCTGTTAAAGTGCAGTTTTAAAAGGCAGTAAATTCTGTTTGTCATCAGGACAGGAAGAAAGCATAGTAATAGTGAAGTTTTCAGTAAAGTCATACTAAAATGGCATTCTTTTTGAAAAGCCTTGTAGTGGATGATTTCCTTCAGCTACGAAGTTTGTTTTATACAAACTTGTCCTGATCTAACTTCTTCCCTCGTTTTTCTTTTGTAACAGAAAGTCAGCTTCTTGATGCTTTCCCTTTGCAAAACATTTTTTTCAAATTAATTTTTATATTGATAACAACAATACTACTGCATGACCCAAATTAATTACTGGTACAGAAAGATGAATGCAGCATAACGTAATTCAGCAAGGTTCTGCTTTTTTCTTCTAGTAGTAAATCTGGGTGTCTGTCTGGTTACTTGCTTATTTTTAAACTTTGACTACAAAAGTGTACTTGGTGAGTTGTCTTCTATTTCATAACAAGACAGTTCTAGATTTTTAAAGTATAATAATAGTTGATTTGTCTAAACTTTTATCTATTTTTATTTATTTATTTATTTATTTATTTATTTATTTATTTAGGTATTTATTTATTTATTTTCCCAGGCGTGCATGTATTTAATGCAGTATTTACTGTGGCTTAATCATTTATCCCTAAAAAACTGTGAAGTGGTGGCTGATGCAAATGCTAGGTGAATTTCTTGGATGTCATATTGTATTTTATTCCTAAAACAATGTTAGGTAATATCCATCTTTTGCAGTGTTCTTTAATTATATTACAGGTCAAAACTTCACCTGATGGTTCATATAACTAAGGATCTAATCAAATGAACTTTCTTCTGAGAAAAAGAAAAATGCTTCAAATTGTCAGTCTTTTTAAGTATGTATAATAATTTCTATCATCCTAGATTATTTTTTCAGTTTCCAAAGAGTTAAATTAGATGACAGTAGAATAAAATGTAGAATAAACATTAAAAATGGGATATTCTGACAGTCATTTTAATCTTATTCTCATGTTGTTTAGTACAATTTTATGTAGCTCTACTGGTATTTTATTTCTTCATAAAGACAAGATACATTTCTGGAACATTACATTTAAATGTTAAGTAGCCACACTATAAAAAATGATTCTTCCTTCCTGGAGTAAAACATCTGCTGAAACTACTGAAGAGTCTATTTTCTTTTAATAATATAATGCATATGTTATTTCTGTTGATTGAATTACATATGCATTTGAACGAGAGAATAAAATACTAAGTCAAAAGATATTGTTTCTGAACTAGATTTCTGACGTGATAACAGATCAGGGTAAGAATTACAAGGCAGTTTGTCCAATGATTTCGATAGTAATTACTCTAAAGTGTGATAGTATATGGACCTTGGGTTGGAAAGAAGATTATTGTTCTAGTGTCATTCACATTTAAGTGCAGCAGTTGTTTTCCATCTCTTCCAAAGACAGTGACTGGTTGCAGCTCCTCTGTTAGGGATTCAGATAGCATCATTTATTTTTCTACCATTCAATTACAGTATCATAGTGCTGTTCAGGAACATAGCCTTGGGGAAAGTTAGTGATGAGAAATGTTTCTTTATACAGTTAGGCCCTTCACACAGAGATATACTGCATAGCAAAGGGACCTTCCAGTTTTGGAGTATACTTGAAATCTTTTTCCCAATTTTAAATACAGCATTCTGGCTTGTCCCTAGACACACACAATCATTGAAAATCATTTTGAAAATGAAAATCAGTTATGATAAAATAAAATACTTCTCAGTGGAATGTGTTTGGCTTTAAAAAAAAAATCTTCAACTCTGAGGCATAATACCTTTTAGAAATCATATTTCAGCAGTAGACGAAGGGCTTCAGTGTATTTATATTTTAGTGGGCTGTTTTTTTCTTGTTGTGAATCATCATAAAATGCAGTTGTCCTAGAGATATCTCTATCTATGCAAACCCAAGGTTATCCACCCAGAAATTACCTACTAGTGAAAATTCTGATACTATCTTAACACTTCTAAAGTTGTCTGTTTCCTTGGTAGGTCTTCCAAATCTATTGCAGTTGAACTCTCACCTCTTCTCCATCTTGACCATTACTACTTTCATTTCAGAGGGAGAGGACACAATGAAATTGCTACCTCCTATTTCAGAGTCACCTGATTTCCAGTTCAAGGTGCTTTATCCTACGGATAAGTCTTGAGATTATTAGAATTATGCTGAACAGAACGTTGGTATCTTAGATATACTAAAAAGGTAATAGTTTTAAACTAAAAGAGTTTAGATTTAGATTAGACAACAGGAAAAAACTCTTTGCCATTAAGGTTCTGAGACATGATGTGAGACGCCAGCTATAGGTTGCCCTGATGAACTGTGGATGCCCCATCCCTGGAGGCACTCAAGGCCAGTCTGTATGGGGCCCTGGGCAGTCTGATCTGGTGAGTGACAGCCCTGCGCATGGCAGGGATGTTGGAATTAGATGATCTTTAAGGTCCCTTCCAACCCAAGACTTTCTCTCATTTTATAATTCCATGATTACCGGACCTCATCTGAAGTACTATTCTCTATTTTAGTATGGTGGCCATTCATGAAAGATTTGATGAGAGAATAGTGTTTTTTTTTTCTGCAAGCATGCTTCTGTGACCAATTTCATAGATGACTTTCCATTCACTTGAGCCAACCCTAGCAAGCATCTAAGAGCAGATGAGATAGCTGAGCCAAGCAGAAGTCAATTTGTAACAGTGCCAGCAGGCTATCTGGAATCTCCTCCTATTTCTTTTTTCTCCAGAAATAACTAAGTGCTGGCACATTCTGATGCGCAGGTGTTTGAATAATTTGTTTTCTCACAATTATTCAGGGCTACTATTCATACAATAACTGCCTTTTACAAAAAAAAAAAAAAAAAAAAAAAAAAAAAAAAGTGACCAGTACAAATTTGTACTGAGATTAGTACAAAATTGTTCCTGGGACCGGTGTTTTAAATGGTCATTATTCTGTATACAAACGAGGAGCTGAATTTAACTTAGGTTTGATCCCTGTAAAGTTTCTGTAAACCCAAGTGATGCCTCTGTCAAAAATGACAGAACATCTGAAATCTGAGTTTCATATCATAATGTTGATGTTTTTCCTCCACTATACTGTCCAAGCAATTTTAGAAACTTCTGCTCTTGTACTAAATAGCAGTGTAGACATATGGCTTTGCTCAACCACAGAAGATGATCTGTTGTCAAAGATTCATGCCAGTACTTGTTTCGCCAAATAGTTTACTTTAAGGAGCAGAGAATCCAACCTAGTTATCAAAATTTGATGTTTTGAGACAGCATTAGAAATTTTAACTGTTTCCATGACAACAGCTTTTCTTATTTCTCATTATCTTTTTTATTTATCTCTGCCATTCATGAAAATATGAAGCAGATTGTTTTGTTTAACAATTAAGAAACCTATTTATCTCATTTTTACTGCAGAAAATTCATACAACTGCAATTACTGCTCTGCATAAATTGTGTAATACCTAGATCACCTTGAATTCTTGAGGCCAGCATAATTTTTATGTAATCAGCCTGATTAAATGATAATCAGGCTTTGATGGTACTTTATGTCAACAATTAGATAAGTAAAGTTTTAAAGTAGGCGATACGATAACAAGATTAGGAGCACAGAGGTCAATTTTGTTCTTCATTGTGCAAACCTGCTTGAATAACCTTAAGCAAAAGTGTTGGTTTCTTTTGAGTGCCTCCAATTTTAGGTGTTTAGTTTCAGGTACTAAATAATTTTCATGAAGCTGAGTAGCTTCAAGTCTCATTTGAAAAAAATTGAAAATACAAACACACACTCTCTCTCTTACCTAATAAATAAATAAACGGACTTCTTGCTGCTGTCGTAACCTGAGGAAATCATAGTGAACTAATCAATCTCCTTCCAACTCACAAAAAAAAAAAAAAAAAAGGAAAATGGGGAGAGATAAAGTGTCATTTGTTCTCACTTGCTAGTCACTGTTGTTGCCTTAAGGCTGTACCAAACTTGCTACACTCCCCTCTGAAAGACAAGAGAAGAAATCAAATGTGTGTATAGAATTGAATACATTATCACCAGACTCTAAATGCCTTGAGCAGGTGAGACAGACACGTGTGCAGGCAGTCTGTATTGCCCCTGCATGAAGACAAAGCACCATGTATTTCCCTTGTCTTCAAAACCTAGTTCAGTGGTATTATAGTGAGAATATTTTTCCTCAGTGGTTCATGTGTGCTTCGTATGTAAACATGAAAGATTGAAAATACCTGTTTACTGTTTTGCCAGTGCTTTAGGATTTTGTTTCTCATGAGATTTAATAAGTACATGGGAAAACTTTTGTTCCATGAGAAGCAGAGCTAATGATGCTTGGTTTGCCAGGTATTTGTATTCATTATCTTTCCCTTCTTCCTTCTGCAACAATCACAGCTCGTCCTGTATGGAAAACCTCTAGGCAAGAGCCAGCGCATACTGTGGCTCATGCAGAGCTATTCATATATTGATCAGCAGGCCAATATACACATCTGGCCAGCTGGTTGCTGTCAATCGATGTGTTACAAGCTCTGTTCTCACTGGAACTTATGTTTAGGAAGGTTTTTTACCTTCCTTTTTTACCTACCATTTTTATAAAACTGGGAAAGTAATGGTCTGTGTTTTTCAGATAAACAGAAATTGTCCAGAAGATTCAGAAATTATGCCTGTAAGAAATAAGGTAAAAATATACTATATGACTATTATTAATGTCTCAATGTCAAGTACTCAGAAATTAGCAGAAGTAAGTATTAAGATTACCTCTGCAATGTGATTTTAACTGCTTTGTTAATATGCTATATTTTTAAAGCATTAGCTGTTGGATCGCATACTATATTTTCCATCTTAATCTGCAATTTATGTAATTATGAGGAATGCAACTTGAATAATGTTTTAGATTTCTCAGAGATTTCACACACCAGGGTCAAAGTTGCAAATTCGTGTTGCAATTAAAGATACATACAAACAAAATCTTGGCAGTATTTTACTTCAGAGTATCGCTAGTTCTAGTGGAGATATTTAAGATTAGTAGCTATTGATTGGACTTGTTTCTGCCCTCATTTAATTGATGTAAACAGGAGATACTCTAACTGAAATCAATAGGGCGAACTGACCTATGTTAAGTTTGATTTACCCAGAACCTAAACAGTGAATGCTAATGTTTTTCAAACTTCTCGTGTGACTGTTTCTGCATTTCACATTACTAAATAGATGTAGATAGCTGGAATAAAATGTTTGCACATCCTAAGACAAGTTCTCATGTAATTGAAGTTGTTGTGAAACAAAAATTGTTTGTATGGCAGATAATTGTGATTGTGTATAAGCCATTTTAAATGCCAATTCAGTTAGATATATAAAATACATATCTTTTTAATTAAAAAAACAAACAAAAAAAACCCAACAACACTATTTTATTGGAAGCAAAATTTATTGCTTGTCATTTAAATTTTATGTAAATTACTATTACTTATAAATATTTGAGATGCCTTCTATATCTCAAATAGAATTTTGGAGTACAGATTTTCATGGACACACATTAGTCTGTTTAAATCAACTGTAGCATTTCAAATTTGATACAATTTGTACTGTGGCATCTAAGTCATTGCTTCTAATTTAGCTGATCTACTTTCCTGAGAGGGAAATGCATTTCTTACATGCCTCACATTCTGAGTCCTCCATCATGTAATCTGGTTGATTTTGGAATCTGATAGGTGTAACATCAGGCATTTCAAGGAAGTCTTCAAGATGGATGCAAGCAAATGATTGACGATCTGTGTCCTACTAACTCATGTAAACAAATAGCTCCTCGAAGCACATACGGCATGCATCTTTCTGAAATGACACTCATCCATCGCATGTCTTATTTTTTCAAGATGAGAGGAGTGATCGCATTTATGTTCCAAATTGACATTGAAGAATGTAGTCCGTATATATTCTGTGCAGTGATTATTTCATATATAGGAAAAAATGCCGAAGGATATAAAGAAAAAAAGTCATGTTTTGACCTTAGACCTGGAGATGCTTTGAAAATTTCCCTACTGAATGATTGTAATTTGGTGAATGGAACCCCTAAGTCTAGAGACAACAACAATTAGCAACTGAATATGAATTTGTAGGTGTAATGTATGAAGTTGGTCAAAACACAATGAACACAATGAATTTTATCTTTCACTTGGGGAAAATTGAGACTAATTCTTCTGAAAACAGTAGAATTACATTAGAGCAAGGTTTGTATGTAGAAGAGGAATGGATCAGAATAAATTATTCAGCTATAATTGTTTTCAAATAATTCCCTTATGGTCCTTCTGTTCTGGGAAAAAAAAAATATTGTGTTAAGAATAATAATTCTTTTTTCTGGCAAGCAAGGCCTAATGCCCTAGTATCAGAATTTGTTACGTGGTTTGAAATGTTAACAGTATGACATAGAGGTTTGGATATCAAGTTAATGATTTGATATTAAAATGCTGTTCTGGTAATTGGGAGCTTAGTGCTAATGTTGACTCAATTGGTATTCTCAGTACTATACTGGTGCAGTATCCTTTATCATAGACACCCTTCATATTTAGTATTCTGCATGACTGTTTAGATAGCCTAGTAAAAGACAGTCTTGTTTTTAATCATTAAAAAGTTAGATTTTTGCTGAAGTATAATTAATAACAGATATATAGCTGTAAATTTTTGATAGAGGTCAAGCTGAGTAATTTTTGTCAATATTTTATAAACGTGGAGTCAAACACACAGTTAAAAACCTTTATTTCAGTGTAATCATAGCCTGTAAGACACAACATTTTCTGTCCAGAGAGAGTGAAAAAAACTATAGAATCATTGAATATCTCAGGTTGGAAGGGGCCCACAAGGACTATTGAATCCAACGCAGGAACATGCCAAAATTAACCGTATTTCTGAAAGCATTGTGCAAATGCTATAGGGAAGCTATAAAAACAATTTAAAGAAAAGCTGTTTTCATCCCTTTCTGCTGGCCTACAAAACTTTGGGCTGTCACTGTTGTTTGTCTCAAGTTGTGAGAGCCTCCTTATACAGCTTTAGTAGCTGCCTGGTTCTAAGAATCTTAATACGTCACTAAATGGCACTCTGTGTGGCAAACCTTAATTTTATTCTTCAACAGACACTACCAAAACTGTCTTTTGTAATACCTTTATGGGCAAAACAATCCTCAATATGCCAGTTACACATCTGTATCATGGATGTAACAATTTAGCTGAGAAGTCTTATTCAGAGTGTCAAAATTTCACACTTAAGGTCATCTTCACTTGCTTTCTAAGTGAGCTTCTGACCTTGGAGAGAACCAGTATCATAGGAGCAAACCAGAGCAGGCAGACACACATGGCCTGCTCGCAGCGATGCTGGACTCTGCTCATGTACAGTTGTCATAGTAAGACCTGCAGGTGGGTGCAGGCAGTCCAGATGATTGTTCTGTCAGGCACTGTCTTTGTGCACTGAGTACCAAATTCTACTGCAGGTTTACTTTAATTAAAGTAAACAATACTTGCACAAAGCAGCCCTACAACGTGCGTACAAGAGTATCTCAGTATTGAGGCATGCTCTCAACTGCATTTTAGAAGTTTGGCATGACACAGATACTTTGTTTAATGCAAATCATGAACGCTATACTATGTCTAGTACCCTGATCTTAAAATGTATTTTATAATTCATGGAAGAAGGATCACCCCAAGTAGAGCTGAAACAGCACCTTCAGTGAAGACCATCAGACAACTTTTCTAAGGGAAGGCAATTCTGAATGGACCAGAAGGAGATATAAAGGCAATAAAAACAGCAGTATAGTTACTGAGAAATCATATTTCTGATGAGTGTTAAGACTTCTCTGGAAATTAGGAAATTATATTGAAATAGGGTGAAACAGTTATTTGGAAAAAACAGTGAGTATAAAGTTGTGAAGTAGGGAGCATTAGACATCAGACACACCCTTGCTGATGTGCAGAGATCTGTCAGTGATCTATTCATTTTAAGGAACTGAGTATAACTTCCTAAGGATGTTTTATGTTTTGGCAAAGATACCTTTACATTCAGGGATAAGAGTATTCTATGTATGTAATATGTAGGTCACTCTGAAAGCAATGCCTCCTAATTATTTCCATGGAAACTACAACAGATACAAAGACCTACAAAACTCTATTTTACAATATAGTCACAACCATTAACCATTTTCATCTGTGATGAATAAAAGCCTGCATGCCATGCTCATAAACGTCTGCACCAGCAGAGGTGACCCACTGTTTCACAGCTGCTATGATGGTGCTTTTGCTAGGAAAATATTGCCCATGTTCCATCTTGCATTAGCCTTGAACAGATGGAAGTCAGAAGGTGCCAAATCTGGACTATATGGTGTTTGTGGTAGGACAGTCCATCTAAGATTGGCAATATATTCCAAAGTCTTCAAACTGACATGGGGCCTGGTATTACAGTATTTCAAGTGAAAAGTTGTTTTCTTCTCTGGTCTGGAAGTGTGAGCCTTCAGCTTAGTCAGTGTTGTGATGTAGAAATCAGAGATGATGGTTTTACTGCATTCCAGGAAATCCAGAACGATCACATCTTTCCTCCTGCAAAAGACAGTACAAACCACTTTACCTTCTGAGGGCTGTGTCTTGAACTTTTACTTTGATGGGGAAATCACATGTCAACTCTGTGGACTGCATTTTTTTGCTCCAGCTTGTAGTGGTGATACCACATCTCATCATTGGTTGTTTTGTGGTCCAGGAAACTGTTACCTTCAGCCTTGTATTAATTCAGCAGATCCTGAAAAAATTGCACAGTATGTTCTGTTCTTGTATGAACATTTGTGGGATGCACCTGACACAGACTTTGCAATATTCCAGTGTTGATGCTGTAATTTCCAACACACTGAAGCTGATATTCAGCTCCATTCACAGTTTCCTTGTTGTACTGCTCTGGTTTGCTTGGATGAAGTGGTCAAGACACTCTTCATTTCGTGGTGTGACAGCTGTGCATGGCTGCCTTGAACATGGCTTGTCTTTCATGTCAGAATCACCGCTGTTGAATCACAGGATCACAGGGGTTGGAAGGGACCTCAAGAGATCAAGTCCAACCCGCCTGCTAAAGCAGGCTCCCTACAATACATCACACAGGTAGGCTTCCAGATGGGTCTTGAATATCTCAATAGAAGGAGACTCCACAGCCTCTCTGGGAAATTTGTTCCAGTGCTCCATCACTCTTAGTGTAAAGTTCTTCCACATGTTAGTATGGAACTTCCTGTGTACAAGTTTTAGGCCACTGCTGAATGATATCACAACCTTCTGGTGTGTCATTTCTTCTGGCTTTGTATCATCAGCAAACTTGCAGAAGGTGAACTCTATCCCTTTATCCAGGTTGTTGATCAAGGTGTTGAACATGACTGGACCCAGCATTGACCCCTGAGCATCACCGCTAGTTACAAGCCTCCAACCAGACTCTGCACTACTGATGACAAACCTCTGAGCTCTACCAGTTGGCCAGTTCTCAATCCACCTCACCATCCACTCATCCATCGCACCCTTTCTACGATTCATAACAAGGATTTTGTTAGATGTTGTGGAAAACACACCGCCTTGCCTCACCCATCACCTCATTGCACTAGCACACACTTTTGGTTTCCATAAACATCCAGCAAGTGTCAGTGAATGTCAGTAATATTTTTTCTGCATTGAAGAATTCAGTGACACACCTTTGCTTCGTACACACTTCCTTGTCAGGCTGTCCCTCTGCTACCATCTGTTGCATCGCACCAAAATGGAATGGAGAATTGTTGGGAATGTTCAACCTCTACTGCCATACCCCTAATATTTGCCTCTGACATTGTGGGCCAACAAACTGCCTTCATGTGGAAGTGCATTTCACTTCCAAACATTTGTTCTAAACAGTACATAAGGAAAGATCTCATATAGAAAACTGCTGGAAGTAGGCTAGTGGGTCATGAACTTGTTTAGAGCTTGCCTATGCTGTTATTTCAGAAATGTACTGTTGGAGATAAATGCCAGCTGGGCTCCACATGGAAATAAATAATAATAATAATAATAAAAAAAAGAAATAGAGAGATATAGATTAAGTACTGTACTTATAACCAAATAAAATTTCATATTTTTTTCATCTTCTCAGCTTTATAATTGCAAATATTCCAGACCTGTTCATATTACAGATAGAATACTACCAAATACAATCAAGAAGTCCCATCATTATCTAAATTCAGCCCAAATCTATTTTAATGTGGGCCATATTTCCCTCTGTGTTAATGTAGTATGTGAAAAAGAAGGGCTACCACTTAAGGCTAGAATGAAAGAGTAAAAGGTAAGAGCAGAAATTTCTTCTCATTGCATTTAGCAATTAATGTACGTAATTCAGAAATTCCTTTGACTGATAACCACATTATTGGCAAGTGATTCTCACCAAGATGGTGGAAACAGTGCCTGCTTGTCAAGTTCTGTTCTCCACTGAAATCTGCCCTGACAACACATGTTCATCTTGGCAGGACTTCAGAGGCATTGCCAACTGTATTGCTTTCTGTCCCAGAGCTGTAAACGGTGCTGCAGTTGATGCATTGTTAACTTAAATGACAGTCATGGACTACTACCGCGGTTTTACTTCTCAAACTGAACTTTCCAGGATGAAGCAGCTTGGTGTTATAGACGTCTATATGTGTATTTCCACGTATACTTCTCAGCTGCTGGCACACAGTGCTGTTTGAAGCACGCAGATGGGCAGCGCTGTTCCATTTACCTCTGGTGAGCATTCTGTCTTTGGCAGCTGATATAAGGAAGCTACAGAGACACATCTCCATACAAATGTGATTTTAAAAAGGCAATTTTCATTTTTTATGGTGGCTTTACAGAGTTTTCACAAAACGTAATGTGCAGATGACTTGCTGCAGCATATTGAAAGTCAAAAGGCTTTATTCAACTTTTGTGCTTAACAGATTACATGTTATTTCAAAATTAAAGTAACCACAATTGTAAGATGTTATTTGTGGTTGGAGACAGTGGACTTCTTTGCGGAGTTTGGCATTTAATCATGCAAGACACTCAGCTGCTCTGAAAAGAAGACATTAAAAACAATGTGCAAGAGTTTAATCAGTATAATTACTATTTAAATATAGGTTTAAAGTTATAATGCTTTTAAATTATAGTTCATTATCCTTACAGTGAGTTAAGTCTATACATTACAAGGAACACTGTGAATCTCTGTTAATAGAGTTATTGTTGCTCTTTAGTAACGTTGCTCTGCTTAGCACTGCTATGGCATGTTTGGACAATACCAGCTCTGGTGAGAGCTAGAAGAGCTGGAATACTTCTCTTCTGAGAAAGGTACCCAGAAATATTGACAATCCATGGAACTGGAGCATTAACTCTTTAACTCCCAGTGCACTACATGATGTTATGATGTGGAATACTGATAACAGAAATCAAAACCACGATGGTCCCATAGATCATCATCTAGACTGTACTATTATTTATTTATTATCATTAAAAACTGACAGACTAAAAAAAAAAAAAATCAGGGACGTGAAAAACATTGTGTTTTTTGAATTACTTTCACTCTCTTCCTTCAGTTAAGTGGTTACGTGTATCTGCAAAATTTAAAAAGTCTGTGAATTCATGAAATTAGTTGACGTGAGAGACAATAGTATTATATTTGTTCTTTCAGTATTTCATGCCCTGTCACTATTCTTAACCCCACTGAGTACCCACAACAGTAAATGCATGACATTCATTATACTAGGGAATTCTCACTTTTGCAAAGTTTCAAATTGACCTAGTGCTTGTTAATTATTTTATTGCCTTAAATTTTAATACTAATAAATGAAATAATGCATCAATAATAAACATTAGTGGAATTACTCCTAAAGAGAATATAGGACATACAGCATCACAAACAATAATTAATATAATGTAATAATCCTTAATACTTCTGGACAAAATGGAAAGTCCACATCTATAGAGTATTTGAACGATGAGTGAATAGGGCTTTTTTTAATTGTATAAAGTAGTAAACAAAAAGTTCATAAGTCGTAGGAAGTCCAGAGCAGAAAAAAAAGAGACAAAGCTGTAGTTTCAAAAGCACCTGTGATTTCTTCAATAAAAATTAATGGCGACAAAATTATATCAGTATTAACTGCTATTGAGAACATGGTCCTAGATCTGCTGTACAGCTGCTATTACCCTTTTTTAATGCACTTTCTCACTGGGAATAGATGAAGCAAATTAAACTGATATTTTTGCTAGTTTAATGACAAGCAGTGTATGGGGTAAGTGTCCTGTTGCTTTTTTTTTTTTTTTTTTTAGTTGCTATGCTATGAAAAACTCTCAATAATAACTGAATTTGTGCAATTGCAGCTAAAGGTAGAGTGTGATTCTCCAGTCAGTGTGAAATCAAACACATTAAGCAATCAAAAATCGGTTGTCTTCATGTCAAGCAAAGGTAGCATAAGCCTAAAACTGGTCATCTTCACACCTACAAAAACTTAGTAAGGATGGAATCTGTTTTACTAGGATATGAAATTCATAACGTTGATTTAATCCGTTTAGATTATCAAAACTTTTTTTTGTTTGTTTTTCATATCTTAACCAATATAGTACTTCTAGAAACATAAGAATTTCCTATTTGTTTATGTTTAAATATTTTGGTTTGGATTATTTTGACTAATAGGCTTTGAAAATTTAACCTTAATTTTACCTTATTATTTTCTCAAGTTGCTGGAATGACTTAAAATGAAATGTAGAGTCTTGGAAATAACTAAGAGATCAGCATGAGAAAGTCTTTCATTTGGATTATCATTAAAAAAGTAGAACTACTCTTGTTGCCATTAACAATGACAACAACAAAAGAAATAAAAGAGCAAAAGGTATGGAGTTTTTCATAGGAAAATGTTCTTAAGACAACTGCTTAGAGAAGCTTTTTTCCCCATTCAAAAAACAAACAAACAAAAAAAAACCTGTATCATAAAGACTAGAATTTGTGTAAAGCTATTAATACTTTTTAGACATATACATGTGTGTATATATGTGTGCTGTTAATACAGTTCATGAGTTCTTCTCATGATTTTGCTTAGTTATTTAAAATTGGAATGAGTTTCATGTCTCAAATTACATTTCCACTATCAATGACAACAGGTGCTGCACACTGTAGCATGTTTTAATATACTTTCATTCTCAAAGACAGTCTTCATAATATTGTTACAAATATGACCTTTCTGATTCACCTAAAGTGGCTTCTTTTGTTTAACCTTTAGACAATACTATGTACTGTATGTATATAGGTAAATCTCTTAAGATGCAAAGACGGATCCTTTTGTTGAACTCATGTGATTGTAGGCATTTACTGGCATTTGCAAAACAGCCAAACTCTTTGATATCATTGCTAGTGAATGATTACTATTCCCAGAAGCTTGTGAGGATTCAGTGATGCAACTGACCTAGTTCTTTCCATTTTTTGTTTTGTTGGGAACAATCAACAGGATTACAGGGAGAAAGTCTGTTAATTGCAGTCTTCAACTACCTCGCAGACCAAGTGGTGTGAGAAAACAGAAAATTAATCTCTGCATTAGTTTATTTGCTATCTGTACATTTGCTTGTAAGTAAATGGAATTCTGAATCAAGTAAGCAAATAAACTATGCCACTATCTTTTTTTATTAATTTTACCTTTTGTTGTTGAGTATACATATTTTTAAATCCCTCCTAGGCTTGGTCAGTATTTTTCACACGCTCAAGTATTATGCTTGCTAGTTTCATCCGGATATTAAGTTGAAAATCTATTTCAAAAGCTGCTATGGCTGCAGATCATAATAGAAAGCTTCTTTGGTGTTCAGACCAATAAATAAATTAGAAGAAGGGCTTTAAGCTCTGCGTGATAAAATGAGCTGAAAGTAGGGCATAGAAAGAACAACCTTTGTAACAAACCTAGCCTGGAGCTAAGGAGAATCAGAAGTTCATTGTGTATTTCAGTGCATGGTGCAACAACAGTATGAAGAGTTGGTGACTGAGGTTTTTCACTGCCTCAGGATGCCAGTGATTCAGCTGTATATAATGATAGGGAATACCAAGAATGCACAAATAAATCCTGTCTTTATAGCTCATAATTTCATACTGGAGATGTGAGCAGGATGGAAAGCCTTGACACGAGTTTGTAGTCAGCAGGATATGCTGTGGTCACATTTGCAATACTTACTTGATCACTGGGGCACACAGAGTGCTTTAATGTGATTTCATAAAAAGAAGAAATAAAAGCAATTGAAATAAGGCATGAATTGGTGGCGTATGCAGTACTTACTTATAGACTAAGGGAATCATCACATTTGAAGATGGTAGCAAGTGTTCTCTTGAAAATCAGAGACAAAAACTGAGCAGATTAATGAATGCCTTATCTGTTGAATCATACACTCCAGAGTTGTGCTTGTTTCTGAAGTACATTTACAGGATGTCCTATCAGATTCTCCTTTCCGCTGTGCATGTACAACTTCTGAAAGTATGATAAACAACATGCATACGTACTTGAGGAAAACGATTTGGAAGTATGGACCCATTGAGATGTTAATGTGCTTGTAAATTGCAACAAAATTCACATCTTTAAAGCACTGAATTAAGGCTAGATTTTTAGTTTAAACTATTGGATTAGGACTAATACATGCTTTTTCATCATTTTCTCAGTTCTTGGTTTTCTACTTCTTTTCTAAACCTCTCCAACCTTGAAGTCTTATATCAAAAAGGACTTATACACGATGAAATTACCTGAATACTTGACATATAAATATTGCCTTGACCAGTTCATATGTGAACTACAGCATTTTGCATTGTGAATGCATGGGATTTCCTCATATATGAAGTTTCATCTGTTGAAAAATCACAACCTGAAAATGGAGGAGTTCCAATGTGCATTTCACAGTAGTGACTGTGTTAATGCTGCTCACAGTGATTTTTTGCTTACAGGCTGAGCGACAGCAGCCTTTGAGAGTGCCGGGGTATAATTTAAGTGACAGATCTGAACAAATACATTTCTGCCTTAGCAGAAACGTTTTCCAGTATTTGAGATGTTCATTTAAAATTAAGATTATTGTTCTGGTTCCATTATTAAACAACAACACAACAACAAAATTAAAAAAAAAAAAAACAAAAAACCCTGAGTTGTTTAATATGGAATTGATGTTTATTTCTCTTCCTATTCCAGTAATTTCCATTTCTGTTTCCTTTACATGAAGTCCCCAGTGGTTTCTCACCTTTCTAGAAATGTAAAAAATCAGTCAAATCACTTTCTAACCTAGTTGCTGCAGAGATTTAGACCTCTGCACAAAGTTCATTCAGCTCTTAGAAATAGACAGATTCCTTGGGGGAGTAGCCCTTGGGCAAGCAGGCTTCTCAGGTTAGTCAGGTAAGCAAGATAAAAAAAGAATAAAGGAATGAAGAAAAGCTAAAAACCCAGCAGAAAAACAAGCAAACAAACAAACAAAAAACATAAAAAACATGTTTAGATCTTCACACCTCAAAATAGCTCATGGTAAAAAAAATGTCCCTAAAACCTTTATTCCAAACATCAGCTCTCTAAAGAAGGCTTCATCTTGGATGAACCATTCCACCTCTTTTGGGGTAATATTGTTCATGTGCTAAACAGAGTTAAAGACACTGAGGCAGAGAAGAAGCAGTGGAATCCAGGCTCTGTCCTTGCTCCAAGTAATGTCTGCGCAGGGAATATGTCAAGTCCATGAATCTCCTAGCAGATGAAGCCCTGCAGATTTTCTCATGGCTCCATCTAGATACTAACTGGCTTTAACATAGCTGGTTGATAGCAGAGCTTTTCCCAGTTTTGCATGGATTTGTGTGTCTTGGAACAGGCTACAGTAAGGAAAACTGGATTAATATTTATCTGTTTTATATTCCACACTGAAGTTTGGCTTCTGAAACTCCTGTGTGCCACATTTGAAGTTGTCTGGGTTATGTTTATGTGAGCTGTGTGAGATCAGTAATTAAACGGAGGAAGTTCAGTTCTGACAGTGAGATTTTTTCCTGTACCACTCTGGTGCTGCTAAACAGCATATCCCTCTTCTTCATCAACCATCTTCCTTGTTCCAATTTACTTTTAAACTTCAGAGTTATCCTGAGTTAATAGTTATTTAGTGCTGAGTTAAACTGACCGTTGTTGTACTGCACATTGGATGACAATCCTTAAATAGCTCATCATTTTATAATGTTGCTTTACCTATAAAATATAAAACGTAATAAATGTTATGTTTGCTGGAGTTAATTTTCTTTATTAGTGTCTGTGAACAGAAAAAATATTAATCACTGAAAACACAATACAAAAAACAACAATTCCAATAATAATGTAATAACCTGCTAAGTTGAGAAGCCCCTTGAAGGTGTTTCTAAACAATCAGTGAAAAGGCAAGAAACAGAGGGGAAGGAAGCAAGAGGTTGTGTGGGTTTAAGTTTACAAAACAGTATATATTAAATACTGAGAAACTGAGTGATGAATGGTTTACTGACCTCCTTCATTATCTTAATTCCTTGGCAAGATATTAATGTTTTGATTCATGTTTGTGGTTTTTAGAATTGGTTCATACAGCAGGGAGCTCTTTAAATAGTTGCCTTCTCCTTATGTTGAGCAGGAAAGCAGCGGTCACCTTTCCTTTCTGCTGCTTTAAGAGAATGTTTTTTCTCAAGACTAAGAAAGGGTGGTTCACTGCTGCTTGGACCAACTGTCAAAGAGGGGCCATTTTCTAAGGCAGGAGGGGGAATGGCATTGCTGTCATGAATTTGTCCTCTTTCCATGAGATCATTTTAAGCAGCACTGCAACACTTCTGTGCTAAGGCCAGAAAGGCACAGTAATTATGTTGTGCTTCATTTACCTCAAATATCCCTTAATTGTTGCTTGAGGGTTCTAAAATAGAGGCATGGCAATAAAAGAATGCTCATAACTTTTTACAGTTGTAGTAGTAATAATATATTTTGTATTTATTGCAGTAATGGCTGGTAATGTATAACTCAATTAGTTTAGACTCCATTTGTTATGGCATTATTCAAATACTGTTCCTCAAACAGCTAATAACTTCAAAGATTAGAAGATGACAAAAACAGATAAGAGGATTGAAAGAAGAGAGGATAACAATGATAATTAGAGGTTTTTAGCACAAATAAGTAGTGGGAAATACTTGACCATTAAGCTTTTATTACTTGTTTTCTGCCAGTATGTATGACAGCAGGAGAAACTTAACAGTGGAGGAGATACTGTCTTCATAGCTTCGACTGGGAATTCTTTACATGTGAAACAATCTTATTTTTCACTTTAGTGTGGCTGTCAGCTAAAATATAGAGGCTGGCCTTTCAGGTAGATAGCATGGTAGAAAAGGTTTGGTTAATTTTGTGAGAGCTTTTCAGTGTGGGGTGAGTTGATCTGGGTTTGAAAGGCAGAAATGAGACAGGTGGTAGTAAATAAAAACTTAAAAAAAGATACAGTGGTTAGTGATAATCTAAAAAAATGATTGTACTTACCAGTATTTTGAACTGATTAGAAGAGGAATGGTAACTGAGTACAGGAAGGACTTTAGACATCAAGGTTAGTAGAATATTGATGACTGTTAGATTATAGTTCTTGAAGAATCAGAAAAATTAGGAAGAAGTTAGAAAATTTGAAAAGCTATGGTTTTCTCCTGCAAAAAGCTGTGGTTCATTTACTGGTATTATACTCTATAGCTAATAAATAGCCTACATGCAGTTATTGTAGTTAATTATGCAGTCATTAATATCCCACAAAGAAAGACTCTTGGCTTCAGTACACAAACTGGTGAAAAAAAAAATTCCAGTTTAATTACAATCAACACTAAAGCAAGAAAGAGAAATTATTGTTAATTTTATTTAAAAGCATGTCAATTCTTTCCATAAAAGGATATGTCATGAGATTTATTGGTTTTTTTTTTTGTTTGTTTGCTTGTTTTTTTGTTTAATTGTTTGCTTTTGCTGTGGTATTCAGCTGTTCTCTTTTTTTTCACTGCCACAGATTTACTTTTGAAACAAACTTCTGAAAACAATACTTTAAGAACTTTTTGAATTCATTTCAATTAAAAAAGACTTTAATATTTGTTATCATGCTCTTTATAATTTAAAAAATAGCAAATTTCTGTGACACTAAATAAAACAAAAATTTCATGTTTATCAAAAGGCAAAATGTTCTTCCATAATATTCTCCTGCAATCTAGTCTTGCATGAAAATGAGTCTAGAATAATACTCACTTCGAGATTACATGAGGGATCAATTTTTGTTTGCTGGTGGGGTTTTGTTGTTGGTGGTTTTTTTTTTTTTTTTTGTAAAAGTTTTTAGGTTTCTGTAACATCTGAAGTGTGCGCAAACATGCAGTAAGTAAAAAACCTATAGAATTTAGAATTTCATTATTAATCTTCAGAATGGTTAAAATCTTGTTACCAGTGTAAAATAAGATAAAATGAATACTTTTTTTGTGTCTTGTTAGGTAATTGTAAAATCCGATTGGATTTACTAGCTATATGGATGTGTTTTGTGGAAATAATGCTTTGCTTGTATCAGAAATAGTGTTGCCAGCAGAAGCAGTGAAGTGTTCATTCCTCTGTACTCAGCACTGGTGAGGCTGTACCTCGAGTACTGTGTTCAGCTGTTGGCCTCTCACTGCAAGGAAGCCATCAAGGTCCTGGAGCATTTTCAGAGAAGAGCAACAAAGCTGCAGAGGGGTCTGGAGCACAAGACTTATGAGGAGCAGCTGAGGGCACTGGCTTGTTTCGTCTGGAGAAGAGGAGGCTCAGGGGTGAGCTTATCGCTGTCTATAACTACCTGAAGGGAGGTTGTGCCAAGGTGAGGGTTGGTCTCTTCTCCCATGTAACTAAGAGTAGGACCGGAGGGAATGGCCTCAAGTTGTGCCAGATTCAGGTTTGAATGCTGGCAAACAATCTCTTCTGCAAGAGAGTCGTCAGATGCTGGCACAGGTTGCCCAGGGGGGTGGTGGAGCCACTGACCCTGGAGGTGTTCAGGAAATGTTTAGATGTTGTACTGAGGGACCTGGTTTAATGGGAAATATTGGTGATTGATAGGTGAACAGTTGGACTGGATGATCTTGAAGGACTTTTCCAACCTTGATGATTTTATGAGTCTATAAAGTTTTGGATTGTTTTCCAATGTAAGGACTATTTTATACATATACTTATCACTTTTAGTTGTTTCAGTATAGAAAGTATCTAGCACCCTATTTATTGCACAGATATTACCATTAATCTACTCCCTCCCTAATCGTCTCTGCCTGTAAATAAATGCTGGCATGAGATCAGTTTCCTTGGTTTGCTTCATGCACTAGCTCTTGTTGGCTTTCTCTTCAGGAAAAAAAGAAATAATTGAGTCTAATTTTTGAAACTTATGTTTTGGTTACTGATTTGGTAAAATTAGATTCCTCGGTGCACAGACTAAACTTTCATGTTGGAACCATAGGGTATATCGAATATATATATACTTTGCATAGTAGTTTGTTGCAAGGTTTCTAAATTATTTGATTAGCCAAAATTTACTGGATATTGGTAAATGTTCAATCTATCGAATATATATATACTTTGTATAGTAGTTTGTTGCAAGGTTTCTAAATTATTTGATTAGCCGAAATTTACTGGATATTGGTAAATGTTCAATCTATCTCATGTTTTTATCTTTAAATATAAAGACTAGTTCTTAAAGATGGACTGCCTAACTAAAACTGTTGTGCTAAGATAAATATATTCCATTGACTTTCATAATGAATGTGTATCCTCTGCAAGTATTGTGACTAGATTCCAGCTGAAAATTAATGTAAAATTATTTTTTAGCTTTTATTGAAGAATAATTGCCTGCAAACCTGTAATGAGGATGCAGTTCTTTAGCTCTCATTCAGTATTGATGTTCAGAATTACTTTCATGTAGCATTTTTGCCATTAGCAGCTTTTAGTCATACAAATATCTCTAGCTATAAAACTTCGCAAAAATACTGAATACGAAGATCTCAGTAAAATATAATTCAGTGTAGTGGTTATGCATATCTTTTTTGTGGCCAGCAGGTCAAGGGAGGTGATTCTCCTGCTCTGCTCTGCCCTGGCAAGGACAACTGTGTCCAGTTCTGGGCTCCCCTGTTCAAAAAAGACAGGGATCTCCTAGAAGGAGTCCAACAGAGGGCCACAATGATGATAAAGGGCCTGGAATGTCTCGCATGTGAGGAAAGACTGAGTAACCTGAGTATGTTTAGCTTGGGAAAAAGAAGACTGATGGGGGATCAGATAAGTGCTTATATGCAGCTAAGGGGAAGTGGGAAGCAAATGGATAAAGTCAGGCTCTTCTTGGTGATGTGTAGCAATTGGTTAAGGAGCAGTGGCCTAAGACTTGAACATAGGAAGTTCCATACAAACATGCAGAAGAACTTCTTTACAATAAGAGTGATGGAGCACTGGAACAGGTTGCACAGAGATGTTGTGAAGTCTCCTATGGAGATATTCAAGACCCATCTGGACACCTACTTGTACAACCTATTGTAGGGTACCTGCTTTAGCAGGGGAATTGAACTTGATGATCTCTTGAGGTCCTTTCCAACCCCCATGTTTCTATGATACTGTGTCTGTATCCTTTTCTATATTGTTGCAGCATCATTTTGATATCTGAGAAAGTAGTTTTATATTGCCAAATACAGTGTAGTGTATGGCAATGTCTTACTACTGAGTATCAGTATATTTTAATTTGCATAGAATCATAGAATTGTAGAATCACTCAGGTTGGAAAATACATTAAAGATCATCGATTCCAACCATGACCTAACCATACTACCCTAACTAACGACCCTCCGCTAAATCGTGTCCTTGAGCACCACATAAAAACAGTTTTTAAACACATCCAGGGACGGTGACTCAACCACCTCCCTGGGGAGCCTATTCCAGTGCTTAACAACCCTTTCTGTAAAGAAGTTTTTCCTGATATCCAACCTGAACGTATCCTGGCACAACTTGAGCCATAACCAATTCATTTCAAAAAGAAGACTTCTCATAAAACTAATATTAGAATATGCAAAAATTAGAACTTATACGAGGGCTGCTCTGAAAGTAATGCCTCCTATTTTATCATCTTAGCTCACAATATCAGGGGTATGTTGGCGGTATGACAGTAGAGGTTGAACCTTCCCAACAATATTCTATTACATTTTGTTGCCGTGTGACAGATGGCAGCAGATGGGCAGTCTGACAAAATGGTGTCTGACATGGAAGCAAGCATGAAGCAAAGGAATGGAATTTAATTTCTCCATGCGGAGAAAAGTGCACCCATTGATGTTTGTTCAGTGTTTATGGAGACCAAACAGTGGATGTGAGTGCAATGAAGTGGTGGGTGGTGCATTTCAGCAGCGGTAACAGCAATGGAAAAGACAAGCCATGTTCCAGATGGCTATGTAGATGTTTATGAGCATGGCATGCACGCTCTTTTTCATTAGCTTATGGCAGTGACTATGTTGAAAAATAGCATTTTGTGGGTGAGCATTTGCTCAATCTAATAATGTCATTGTGCTCTTTGTATCTGTTATAGTTTCCCTGGAAATAAATAGGAGGCAGTACTTTTGGAGTGACTTACATATGTGTGCTATAATGTGCAGATACACATACATCTCTTAATAAATGTAATGTTGATGGGAAAATAATTCAGAATGGAAGTGACACAAGCTATTTAGAAATGGATATACCAGGTTGGAAGATGGTTATTGAATTTAGGCTTAACTTGCCTAATAGCCAAACATCATTACAACAGATACAGTATAGTGACATTAGTATCTAACTGTTAATTTATTTTTCCTGTTACTACTAATACTAATTAATATTATAACCTCAGGCTAAGAGAATATTTTTTGGCCTAAATAAGGGTGCTGCTTGGTGAGATACCCATGTAAATACCAGATACATCCACTCGTAGACCTAGTTTCACCCACTTGAAAACATGAGAGTGAGAGGGGTTCAAGCACTGTTTAGCCTTCAAGAAAACTGTTATGTTCTAATTAAAAGCAAGTTTATACACGGGTTGCCTTTTGTTTTCCTGACTTTAATGACAGGCTGTTTATTCTTTTTGTCAGCATTCTGTATCCTGATGATAACAAGAATTAATATTTTTTTTTCCCCCCTAATATTAAAAGGCAAACTCAGCTTTCTGAGTTTCAGGGAAGTGAAACGCAAAATGAGAAAACTGCAATACCCGCAGCGTTCTTCTCTTTTGGATACCGCATGATAAAGGGTTGTTATCAGATTTTGTGTGAAGACAACAAGAAATGTTAATAGAATATACATTTTTATCAGGTGTTTCAAGATACTCGAGATGTGGATATACACCAAGGCTGTATAACCAAACTTGTACAAAATCACAAGGTGATTTACCACGTCGGAAGATGGTTATTGAATTTCATCTACCAGGAGTGTATCCAAGCGCAGCAAATTCTGAGGACTTGCTGCTCGTGGTTAACTGAAAGCAGAATAGAACATATGGAAATTCAAGAACAGTCTTTAAATATATCACAATATAAAATGCAAGGTACAAATATTATAAACAGTCAGTTACTCGATATTTATTATGTGTATAGGACACATATGTATATATAGGAATATATTTAGGTTATGTATATGAAAACTTAGGGTATCAAAAAGACAGCTATTCGTGTGGATTTTTATCCAAACTTTAAGAGAGGAAGCAGAAGGCCTAGGGCAAAGGGGTGGGTCTAATGTTACAGAGTAATGGGAGAGAGATTTGTCCTGCTAGACACTTTTTTTTGTTTAGTTGTATTAATAAACAAAGGAGATGTTACATAAGGCCTAACCATTGGTACAGCATTGGTCACATTGATATGAAAAGTAGTACCATAGTTCTGATGAAATCAGGTACATAATTTTCTTCTACTCCTCTCAGAAGTCATGCTCATCTGACAGGAGCTTGGGCTGTAACACTGAGGTGCCACAATATTTCATGAAATCATATTTACTGTTTTCGAGACTTTTTTTAGATGACAGAAATATGCTCTGGAATTCATTATTTTTGTAGCTTGTATGAATCAGTGTAAAAGAAATGTCTATGACTCTGTTCCAGTATTTGTGGAACAGATTATCCTGTAAACAGCTGATATTTTATTAGCTGCAGCACCAGTTCTGCATTGTCATCAAGGTAATCAGATTTGTAGGAAGGTTAATGAAATCAACTAAACTTCCTTACTACTCTTTACATTCTTCCTATGCATTCTTCCTTTCACTACTATATTCTGTTAGAAGTTGGCTACCAGTCAGATAATCTGCTCACCTTTCCAAAATCATTATTCCTCCAGAGAATCACTATGTATTTATATTTTTAGGAAAATGTATCACAGTATGGAACGAAGAACTGACTAACAAGGGATTTTCTGTGTGCTTTGTGAGATTAGCTTGTTCACTCTTTTTTAAGTAGAACAAAATGCGGAATTGACCTCTGTATCACCTCAGATGTAAACCTGCAACAGCAAAATAATTGCTCAATATCTTGCTTATAGCTGCACAAGTATACTAGAAGGCTACTGAGCAGGACT
This sequence comes from Alectoris magna, assembly GCA_030625065.1. Taxonomy (NCBI): domain Eukaryota; kingdom Metazoa; phylum Chordata; class Aves; order Galliformes; family Phasianidae; genus Alectoris; species Alectoris magna. The sequence goes on along the minus strand of CM060560.1, from coordinate 181,266,950 downwards.
GGGGTGACTCGTGCAAATAAAGAGAAAATCTTGACTCTCCTAAGGCTGGTTTGTTTGTTTTCAAGGGCATGTTTACTGCTTTAATCACCATAATGTTTATTTGTGAAAGATAAACAATTTAGAACTATAAGACACTTGATCTCAAAATAAGATCAGTGGGATTGAGATGTAAGCATGACATTAGTTACTGTAATCGAGTGTATGCAGCTGGAATAAAATATTTTTCAGTGTATTCCAGTTTACACACCATTTGTACATACATTTCTGTTGCCTTATCATCCAGCCCTTTACTTTTCTCTCTGCTCAGTTATGGATCTTGAATTAGTTAGAATTTGTTGAGTACATTTAATATGTGCTTTAATTAGGTCAATCACTTCAAATACCTTATCAGCATTTTTGCTAAGCACATGATGCTTAAAATAGTTTCAGGATGTTTTAATATACATTACTTGATCTTTTTTTTTTTTTTTTTTTCTTTTTCTTTTTTTTTTCTTTTTTCAAGTTTTGGTTATGTGATAGCAACTAGCAAAAAGGAAGAAGTCTTAAAAAAAAAAGGCAGTCACCTGCCTGTTTTGTAGTTCTTATAAAAAGAAAATGTGATAGTTACATTTGACTTCTGTAGTTCTTCATAACTAATAAAAAAGATAAAACAACTGCTCCCAGACAGCTCTTACATGTCCCTAAATACTGACAGTACATAAAAGTTGATCCCTCTGCAGACTTTTCTACTTTGAAAGTAGCTCAAAATCATAATTAAGAACATATGGAAAAGGCTAAGATTCTGAAGACTCTGTGGAAGAATTATCTGTTTCTTTTTTAAAACACTTTTTTTTTTCCTTTTCTTTTCTTTTTTTTTTTTTTCCCCTGAGGATGTGTAGTGCATTGAAGATAATTAGGGCCATAATCTTGTTTAGAGTCAGAAATGTTTCAGACATATATATGACATCACATCTTTTGTAAAGAATTATTACACAATGATAACAAAGACCCCTTCAAAAACAAAATTCTATTAATCACTGCATTCAAAAAAGAAATGTGCAGTAGTTGCGCAAACCTCACCAATGATGATTTTTTAATTGAAACGCAAAAAACTGCTGGTTCCAGAGTTCCAGGCCATGATCATTTAACCTGTGTCTTTGACTAGCTTTTGAAGAATACCTGTTCCTTCACAAAGAAAGGATAAGTAAGGTAATTTTGGCAAACTGCCCAGTTTAATTGTATTAAACAAATATATTTAAATGTATATATCAAATAAGAATATTGAATTTACGAAAGGATATCAGTCTAGTTTATATTATCGCAAATAATTACTACCCTATGGCCCTTTTTAGTACTAGTCCAGTATTTTCCTCTTAATTTCTCTTAATTCAGAACAAAAATATTTATCCATAAGCTTCAGTATAAAGCTGTATTTTACTTGGTATGTGTATCCGTTTTTTGTTATAAATATATAAATTAAGCATTTTTTTATTAGAACAATTAAATGCTCTTGAGCAAGCATTTATAAAGACTTGAGCAGGATGATATTACAGATTTGAAAAAAAAAAGAGACTGAAACCAAGCTTTAATGAGAATGCAAATGAGAATTACTAAGGTTCAGTGAAGGTCAGAGGAGCTTAATCATCAATTTGTGTCAGCAACTTCACACAAGTAACAAATGAGTATTAATAAAAACTGTTGTCTTAACAGATTAAACCACAAAATTATGATTGCTCTAGAATTTGACCAGCTGTCCTTATACACATGCAGTTCAGTTTAAGTTGGCTCTTTTATCTGCAGATTCAGGAGTAAGCTATGTAGGTATCTTCTATTTTTTCTAATGAACATTTTAAATGACTTGGTGTGGTGTACAAATAGGAGTTCTAAAAGCATGTTATGCTTCTGTCTAAGATATTTTTCCCCTGAAAACACAGTTTTCATCGTGATGAATTTGTAAGGTACGTGTTTCAGTTAAATGTAGATAAGTTGCATGGCTATGCTCCTACAAAGTTGAATAAAAATCCTGAATTTCCTAGGGCAAAATCACTTAATTGAAATTTAAATTGAATCTCATTTCATCTTGTAAATTACATCTCTACAACTATATGGTTTTCAAGAATAGAATGTAATATTGAGAGGAAAACAGAAAAATGATATTTCTTTTATCTTAAGTGTTCATGAAACCTAAACAGAATAACCCAAAAAAGCAAACTTCATTGTTTTATTTGCCCAAGTTTCTACTTTGACAGTTTGAATATATGGTTCAACAATTAATATATTTTTTTAATGTAACTAAAATATAAGCAAAAATGATGCAATTAGAAAAGAAGATTTTTATTCTAAATAATTGCAGAAAAATACATTAGTATTTACCCAAGTATGGGCAGTTATTGCTGTAAACAGATGCTTCAATTTTTGTGAAAGCTGTCTGATCCTAAAATAAAATTATCGTGTCACAGTTCCCCTAGTTTATACATCTTCTGGGTATGTAGATAATCAAGTAAGAGGAAAGACTCATTAATACAGGCATAGTTCTTTGCAAACATGACTTAATAGCTGTTGGATCATTAACAATTCCCACTCTGACAGCTTGCAGTGTGGGCTGCACTTATGAGCTACTTTCTACATCAAACTGTTTAGACAAGCCCACAAAAACATGCGCAAACAACCAAATTAGCAGAGCAGTTTTTTCTCAAGAAAATTTCCAGTGTCAAACAATCACTCTTGATTATCGCTTACTATCCCAGAGAATAAGTGAAATCAAATGAATACCACATATCAGCTTCAAGGCCAACAAGCACTTTCATTTCTTGTATCAAGATATGGAATCTAAAGTTAGAATATTAACTTCATAACGCACAAAACCTTCCTACAGGTGTGCAAAAAGGAAACTCCAAGCTATGAAACTAATGAAAATTTCAGAAAATATGAAATGCTAATTACCGTTAAGCATTTACAAAGATGATTGAATTAAGGATTTCTTAATTTTATCAGTATTAATCATTTTAAATCAACGGTAAATTAAATAAATAAGTAAATGAATAAAGATGAAAAGATGAACTTCTCAAAAGCTTGAATTAGTGGGGAAGAATTAGCGAGTGATCTGTCAGACAAGTAGTATTTTCATGTCTGCCCATTTCAGAGCAGATGGAAGGCAGATCAGAGCTCTAGTCCTCTTGTACATATTATATGGCTACATGACCTTGTTTTGGCAGTCAGTAAAGGTTGAACTGGTAGCTTGGGTAGGTGACAATCCTTTCTCATTCCTATTATCACCACATGGACGTGTGTTCTCTGTAAGGGGATAGGGAATTTATATCTATGAAGTCCCTTGCTGTTCTTCATGTACTGTAGCCTGTGCTTCTTAAATCTTCATTTTTGTGTACCCTAAACACCAGCAGGGATGTGCACTGATGCTTTGAATTTCCATACCAATGTGCTGACTGTGTGACTCACCTGTTCCTTATCTGCTTCCAAGAAATATCTAGTTTAAAATGATGCAGAAGCTCAGTATCACCAACCAACTTTGTGTAATACTAACTCTAGTTTAATGACTAATGCATAAGAATAATAGTCCTCCTACATAAAGAAATTATATCTCTACCTACCAGCTTTGTTTCATCTGTGTTCTTAGACCAGTGTAGGTACAGCAATAAAGCTAATCATATAGGCTACACTTAAACTCAGAGGAGAGAGGTAGGTATCTTGGTGTAGGAGTCAAAGAAAAATAGAATGGTACCATCTGGGAAGCCTGCGTTCCCTCTAAGATTACAGATGGAGTCTAGTTGAGCAGCTGAGGTTAGGCTTCTGAGCTTTTACAAATTTGGTGAGATGGATCCTGTTTGTGCTAGTTTACTTTCATCTGCCCCAAATAGTAATAAAATTATGCTTTGCATTATATCTCTTTCATACATTAACTTCTCTTAAGTTTATGTATGTACTGGTATACTAGTTCTTAGGCTTTTTTTGTTGGTGGTGGTGGTGGGTTTTTTTTAATTTATTTGTATGGAAATGCTCTGAGTGTAAAAGTTGCATTTCATGTCGGTAACACCTAATTGCATAGAACTATTTCTATATATATATATATATTTATTCTTTATGTCATTGTAACTTCATCTTCTACCTCGTATGTAACTGAGTTATGATTTACTTATACCATTTGATTCCCACTTATAACTTTACGCCAGATCAGTAATAACTGAAACACCCTGCATTGCTGTTAACAGCCATCCTACTGTACGTGTAAAACTAATTGCTTCCTTATTTTAATAGTCTTTAACCAGGCTTATATATGTAAGCATAAATAGAAGATGGAATTTTTAGAAAAATACATTTTTCATAAGCATTCATATGAATTCTGTTCTTATTTTAGAAATAATAGGGGGAAAATACCACATTGAATACAATGCTAAGATGAATTCTGGGCTTTACATCTTCAATGGTAGCAATGTTTTTAATCATATTATCCTACCTGTTGTAGGAGTTAGCATTTTCATATATTTTCTTTTAAATAAATTTATTGTTGGATTACATTATATGATACATTCCTCACTTTACTTTACATACCTCACTTTACCATGATTTTTTTTTATTTGCTATGTTAAATGTGGCTACTGATTTTGATGACATTTGGCAGTTAGTCTACTTTAACTGAATATACTTAGAATGCTATTAGTAACTGAATTAATACCACTTTTATCAAGATACATTTCCTGTTGAATGTGCTCAGTATAGTACTCTTTGTACTTTTTTCCCAAAATAATCCTGAAAACTAGAATAAAAATGAACAAACAAAAAAAAAAAGCCTTGAATGTAGCCTAGTTACTTATTCTTGTAGTTATTAATCTGTTCATTGTTTCTAATAATTGTACTATTTATTTCATTATTTGAAAGTCAAATCATTTTGTTAGTTTTTTATGGTGTCTTCTCATATGTAGAAAAATAGATTGATAGAATGATTGCATAAAGGATAATTTCATGATTTAGTTTCATAAAAGGTGATAACAATGATATGAAGGAGTGGCAAGAATGGAGAGCTCCAGGAGGAGCAAGTAAGGAACTGTGTAACAGCGAGGAAGACAACAGTGACCTCACCAGAAAGGGTTCAGTCGTACAGTACACAAACAAAGCAAGCAGAGCAGGTCTGATGGCATTAACCAGAGTAAGATGACAGTCCAGAGCAACAGACAATACGAAAGTGACGAGAGAGATCCTAGGTCAATCTGGGACCAACCAGGACCAACAACAGCACAGTGATCACCAGAACAGACTGTCGTGAGAACTCAGGTCTCGGGGCTAGCCAAGAAATGATGTCTCTAGATCAGGGTTCCTGGTCCTGATAAGCAGAGCACATGGCCAGGCAGGACACAGTTATACTGTAACATAGAAAGGGTCCAAGGGTGAGAGCCACAGCTCAAACGTAGCTCTTCAAAAAGAGATTGAGAGCCCCCTCCTTCCTTCAGCTCTTTCTCATATCAGGCTGAACCATGGTTATATGGCCATGCCATATCAGCACTCACCCTCACACAAGGGGTTGAACCCCAAGAGGAAGGAGTGCACTAAGGATCCTGACAAACAATTTCACAGATAATTGCATAAATATATATATATATATATTATTTTTTTTTCCCCCAGAACTGGTCATATGGAAAATAGATATTGATTTTATCTAATGGGTAGCTGGGAGAAGTAATTTATTTTGACAATTTAATTTCTTTCCTTTGGTGCTTTTAACTTGCTAAGTGTTTAAAACCTAGCACTTAGAAAGACAACCTATTATCCTCACATAACACCACGGTATTTTTAAATCTTGACTCGCGGGTTATATTTAAAATCAACTGTGACTTTATATTTTTTTCTTTGATGGCGTTTTCCTTCTTTAAATAAATGAAATTGAGCTTACTTAAAAAAACCCTTTCCACTTTCCAAGTATGTACTTAACATTGACTTCATTGAACAACCTGAATCCACTGAAATCAATAGCTATGCAAGATGACATAATATAAAACCCATACATTAGATTTTCAAGATTTTTAGGTAGAACTTGATTTTATCTCAATTAAACAGTTCCTTTTTGATGGCGTAAGATATGAAAGTGTATCCAGAAGGCAATTTAGTACATTCATCAT